>CM032911.1:16581377-17875727 GCA_019202805.1 Arabidopsis suecica
AATAAATAACCCGCCCCTTATCTATAAGATAACAAACCAACTCCTAACTTTTTTTTTGTCAAAGTGTTTTCATTTCTTATTACCATATTTAGGATCATATGTGGAAACAAATACATTGGGCTTTGCCCTTATAGATGATAACATAATTTAAAGACATAAACTAAAAACAGAAATAAAACACACAAAGAAGGCCCAAACCAAAATAGGGGAACATGTCCAACGACAAGAGAGATGCCCATAGTCCTAGAAGAGCAAAACGGCCCACCAAGCCCATAAACCACACCAGAGCTAAAACTAGGGTTTACCAAATCTGCAGCTTCCGGTGCCGTCAGAGAAACCGGTATACGCGCTCGACAGATCCATGCCTAGATCCGTCGAGTCCCTACCCGGAGATCCGAGCGACCAGAGCCCTAACACCAAGAAACACGCAACACCGAGAAACCCCTTTTGACAAAACACCTTCGGAGGAAGCTGAAACACCTGGAGATTCCGACCAACTCACGCCGGAAAACTAGCAGGGACCAACTACTCGCAACACCAAATACATTGCATCGCCGTGACCAAAACGAAGATCTTTTGCCTTGCCTCACCTGAACTTCGACGGACCGTTCCTCTGAGAAGTTGTATTGCCGTCCTTGGGACAACATTGTCGTCTCAGAGATGAAACCTACCGGAGGTTAACAAAGACGAGGAGCACCAGATCTACGCTAGTCGTCCAACATTGTGCGCCCTCGCACCACCGCCACCACACCGCATAACTTAAGAGAAAAGCAAACAAACACCAATCGTGAATCTCACGAAGGGGAGGCATACCTGAAACTTCAGGGAGGACCGGGACCACCATCCTCAAGCAGTCCACCGCCTCACAATCTAAAGCTCCGATTGCTGGATCCATGAAGCTCTTCTCACTGCCACCACTATAGAATGCTACAGGGAGGACTCGAGATGAAGAAGTTGAGGGAGAAAACATCAAAAGCTTCGGATCTCCTTCGGAGAACTTGATTGAAGAACAGATAGCCAATATACAATGGAGGGAAGCCCTCTCCGGTCACCAGCGAGAAGCACCGTGAAAGGAGAGGCTTCGCATCTAAAAAAAAAAAATTAACGCGTTTTAAAAGAAATAAATCTAAATTTTTAGAATCATAATAATAAAGTAACAAAAATTAACAAAAAGTTATGATATCTACCATATATGTCATTATGTCTTGCTTCTTCTATGATCGCATGTTCATGATATTGAATATTCTTAGTTCTTATTCTCGGTAAGTTCATGTGTGGTAAACATGTACGAGGCTAAAACTTTTATTCAAAATATCAATTATCAACAAGTCCTGGACTCATGGGATTATCATAATGGAGTTTAGAGCAACCCCAATGGTTGGTCCCTCAATGGGGCTTTTTCAGAGTTTTTTAATCTTAAATTTTGGGAATTTAAAGTTTAAGAGTTTTTGTTGGTCCTTTAATTTTTTCTTGATTCAATGGTAGAGTCTCTAAGTGGGTTTCTTAAAAAGAAAAAATTATTATTAAAATAAATAAAAAATGTAAATCTTTTATTTCATAAAATTTTAATAATTCATACAAATACTAAAATTTTATACATACAAGACAGAAATTTTGAAAATCGGAATAACGATTAGTAGTTAGCTTTATTTCCGTCAAATTTGTGCCATATATGCTCAACCGGATCGACAAACCGTTGAACACAATCGCCATCGGAATAACCGAGGAAGAGAAAAAAGCGAAATCGCGAAAATGAAACTAAACACAGAAAAAAATTTTGTTTTTTTTTTACTTCACGGACCAATTAAAACACGCCATGTATGGGTCTCTTCCCACTTCGAAAATCCCTAAGCTTAAGACCATCAGCAACGGTCCGTCTCTCAATTTGGGTTTCTTATTTCCGTGTGAACACAATTATATGTGTGAACACAAATTATATTAATAATTTATTGAAAAGTATTTCAACTAGACTAATTGTAAAAGGACATGTGTAAGAAACGTAAAAAAACGTTTCTTATAAGAGAAACGTCTTTATCACTCTCTCCTCCTTTTTCATTTTTTTCTTTATTTTAATAGTTAAGGATTTTACTAGATACAACCATTGCTGATGCTCTTTAAGGACGTCCCTTAAAAATATTGCTATTTTTGATTTATTTTTGGCTTTTTCTTAAAAGACTCATACGTTTAGAGCTCCTTAAGATGCCACCATTGGAGGTGGTCTTATACGGCAATGAATCATCATTATTCATTATAGTATTCGTTGGAACATCATTGTAACGTCTATATACGGTTGTAGGGTCACTAATTATTAATGAGACGATTTATGTCTATTTGTTATATTTCCTACTGTGATAAATTGATGAGAATCAAAACAAAAATTACTACGACAGTTGGTGTAGATGAGAGTGTAGAATAACTCGTCTGAGAGAGACTGAGACGACTAACAATAATCTGTTACAGAAATACTTATATTGTTAAATAAGCATAGTTTTCAATATTATTGACATAGAAAAATCTAAATATTATGATTATCTTGTATATGATGTTGAACCTTCTACGGTCAGGTTTTCTTAATTTCGGTTTGCTTTATGCTTGTAATCTCTGTCATCTCGTAGCATGGTTGACCTTCTAACACGATGGATCCCTCAACAAATGTTAAACAAAACCAAAATCGTTATTTAGTAAATTTTACGAGTTTTGTCTTTATCCTAAATTCTATCTCAAATGAATCAATCTGTCCATGCAAGTATCTTTGTTGTGGCAATAGCTTTATCAGATGATTATCATTTATTTTTTATTTTTTAACATCAACTTTCAGAAGACTTTCAAAATCATTGTCATGGAGTTGTTTCTTAGGATTGGCGAAATCTTCGGATGAGTAAACATGCATCATGAAAAATATAATTAAAATTACTTATAGATAATTTCACAACGGCCCCTGAAACAAGAAAGACTGAGAATGTGAAGAAGACATATGGAAGAAGTAAAAAAAAAAAAAGGTAAATACAAAAAACAATAAAAAGAACGAACAACAATGTCTCTTTTTATACACCGAGACACGCATCTATTCTGAAACGTAATTATTTATTACTAGCTGCAAGATAATATAATTTTGTTTGTTCTGAACGCAAAAATCTGAGTGAGAAAAGAAAACCACATAATTTTGAAACTATTCTGAAACGTAATTATTTATTACTTTATTTATGCATTTTTGTTGTTTATCATATTTAATTTCTTTTATTATTTTGTACTTATGTTTTCTATTTTGGGTAAACCATTGTAACACTCGCTAGTCTACCAATTATTAAATTTTGACAACCGTACCTACTTTTAACCGTTAAACAATAGTTCAAAACGTTGATAACGCTTTAAAACTGTAACCGCTTGTTTTCACAAACTTTGGATTTGTTTCTGCAACCGATGAGTTTAATTAGTTAGACCATAACACACAATCTTTATTAATAAATATAATAATAAAAGAAAAAGGGAAAAAAAATGAGAACTTAGACATGAATATGACCCCATGATTAAAAAAAAAGAAAAGAATGTCACACAAAAACAAAACCATTGCCCATACTAAAAGACGATGTCATCGTGAGTACGTACACTGTCCATGCACAAAGCATTTACTCTTTTCTTTTACCCGTTGGGTACTTTTACGAAAAATAAAGTATGTACAAACAATTTAGAATCTAGTCACTTTTTATTTTCTTAGATCATTTCAATATTATACCCCCAAAATCGGTATTTTTCTCTTTTGATTTGTTGAAAAGTGTAAAGTATATTTTTCCTATACATGAGAGAAGAAGGCAGTGTTTGTTGTAACTAACAAAATAACATTAAAAACGTGATAAAATGGATAAAAAATACTAAACAATCAATAAAATTAACTTTTAAATAATTTGAAATTTCAAAAAAAAAACGGATGGTAGTACATCAAATTTCTGATGATCACAAACAAGTAAATGTGGATCAGAAAAGCTTTTTTTTTTTTTGTTCAACAACCAAGTAAGTTACTAGGTGCAAGATAATATAGGTTCTTAATGAAAAAGTATTATAAAGTTTAATGAATAAAATCTTTCAAAAATTGGTCAATCTCTTTTAAATCCATTAAAAAACAAAACTTTTCAAATATTAATCAATGCATTTGAAACCTCTCGAGTACATTACCAAAGAAAAACTACTCAAGGAAAGATATGTTTAAGAAAAACTTCATTCTTTACTAAAAGAAAAAAAAAATCTCCATCATTATTATAGAAAAACTATTCAAGTAAATCTAAAAATACTTAACGTTTCATCATTCATTGAATACACGTCATCATATTAAAGATTGTTACTTTTTTTCTTTTGTCACCAATTAAAGATTGTTACTAGTACTAAGAACTTAAAAACTTCAACAGATCTTCTCTATGTAATGTATTTATATAAACATATAAAATATATATACATTTTCTCTTAACACAAATATAGGTACATAACTAACATATTATTACCTCTTTTTTTTTTGAACAAAATTATTATATTATTATATCATGTTCCTAATTATCTTTTGATTGCTCATTTGTGTTTTGTTTTCTTTCAAAGTTTAGTTTGAATCTTTAGATTTAGTTTTCCTTTTTTTTTTGGAAAAATCTATAGATTTAGTTATGTGTAATAAGATAAGGAAATGACTTGCTCCTGTAAGTTCACAAAAACATGATTAAGTATTTTGTACACATGAATTTTGACTTAGAAATATAGTTAAATATACTGCTAACCTTTATCAGAATATGGCTTGCGTCTTTATCCTAATATAGATTTGGACCTATCGCAACAAATTCAATCATGTTTGTCATTGCATGATACATTTCTTTATATACGTTTATAGTTTGTGTATTATAAAATAGCAATATATGTTTTACAGTTTTATAGGCTTTCGTGTATTATAAAAACGCATATCTAATACTATCTACTTTTAACACCCTAATCCAATACGATGATTATAATACAACTACCAAGGTACAAAACTTTATTATGTAATACTTTAATTTAGTGCCTTAGTGTCGGATAAATTTTGCATTAAATGTTTGGCAAATACGTGGTTAACATAGTACTCATATATACAACCTGTCACATGAGAGAGAATTTATATGTCGTATTCACCAGACACCTCCATACTTTCTGCTGCATCCTTCATTCATAGTTCCTTTTCCATAAAGCAGTGAAGAACAAATAAAAATCAACTTAACATTGATACCAAAAAAAAAAAAACAAAAAAAAATCCTGAACAATTTAAATGATATTTTGTCCACTCCTAAACTTCTTTTTCTTTTTAGTACGTACGTGTATATATATATATATATATATATATATATATATATTATCTGACATTTTGATAGGATTGCAAAAATAGAATCAATTGTATCTAACAATCTTAATTTAAACACGCATATCCGCGACTTAATTTAATCAGTAATCACACATTCTTAATTTAATCAAGCATATATATAGTATCTGACATTTTTCATGGAATATGTGTGTGTTGATTCTATTGTTGCAGTAGCAGATGGCTTTAAATTAAGATTTTTTTCTTGTTTTGAAAGTAAAGTAAAGAAAGTGATTTTCTCACAAAATTAACGCCAAACAATTATTTACCCTTTATATTATTGAAATAATCTTTGAATAAAAAACTTAAAACTCAATAGATAAGGAACTCCTATAATGGGGGAGGAAGGTTACAAATAGATATTACACACGTTTTCTTAACTTTTGCTCACAATCTTAAAAAATAATAAATATATAACGAGGAGAATTTTATTAAAGTGTGCCTTACTATTAATCTTCTAAATTTAACTTGTTTTAAAAATTATTTATTTTATTCTTTACTGTTTGTTTACAGCTCATCTTCATGGATAGTTTGGTTTGTTATCTTATAATGTATATATATATATATATATATATATATATATATATATATATATATATATATATACCAAAGAAAATCGTATATTTTAATTGTATAGTTTCATTCCTAAGATTGTGTATGTATCTCTCCGAAAATTGTTCATGGCATTGTCCTTTGATACAATGTTGATAAAAGTGTTTTTGCTTTGGTTTTGGAGCTAGATGATGTAGCCCTTTCTTTACGAGATTTGGCTTGCACAAAACCATTGCACATTATTAAAAGACGTTGTCATCGTTGGTACGTACACTGTGACGATGTCATGGCCGTACACTCTCCATGCACAAGCATTTACTGTTTTCTCTTACCCGTTCGGTATTTGTAGGAAATATAAAGTATGTACAAACAATTTAGAATCTTGTCACTTTTAATTTTCTTTGATCATTTCAATATTATACCACTAACTCAGTATTTTTCTTTTTTTCTATTTGTTAAAAAGTGTTAAGTAAAAAAACAAAAGTATATTTTTCCTACACATAGAAGAAGGCAATGTTTATTTTAAATAACAAAATAACATTAAAAAACGTGATAAAATGGATATCTAATATAAAACGATCAATCAAATTAACTTTTCAATAATTTGAAAAAAAAAAGATGGTAGTACATCAAATTTCTTATGATCAGAAAAGCTTATTTTTTTTTCTTTATTCAACAACAGGCCCGGCTCATGCGTCGGCGAGACCCGGTGCTGTAACAAATAAAATTCTATTTTTTTACAAAATAATCGGATAAAAAAAAGTAAAATACATTGGCTAAGTGAATAATGCCATTCTATTTGGAAGATCTGAAGCAAAATCATCAATCAAACTTTCTACATCTAGTTCTTCCAAAAAAATCATTCTCGATTGCCATCAAAGCTAGTCCATTCAATCTCTCTTGCGACATGGATGTCCTCAAATATGACTTCAATAGCTTAAGTTTAGAGAAACTCCTTTCTGCAGAAGCAACAGTAATTGGAACCGTTAGTAAAATTCTATATGAAATCATAGTATATGGAAAACTATCAAATTGTACAAGATAATTTAATACATCACTTGCTTCCATATTTTCATTTGGCAAAAGCTCCTTAAGAAATTTTAGCTCAAGAAAAAGTTCATCTCCATCAATGTCTAGTAAATCACCACTTCTCAAACTTTTTTCTAAATAACTACAATGAGACTTTAAATTCACACATTTTCAATCTAGTAGAATTAAACAAAAAACCAAATATATGTTCATACGATTGATATTGCTCAAACCTCTTATCAAATGAACTAATAGCATGATTTACGATATATAAAAAATAGTGAATCCTAAACGTTTCTTCAACGGATAATAATGTTTCATTACCAATAAATTCATCAGATTGTCTTTTCCTACGAATAACTCTTTTTTGAATAAATATAGGTTCAATATCAATTTCAATAGCAATTTCCTTAGCTTTTGCCATAGCATCAACAAATCCATTTTCTCTATATTTTTTAAAATAAGAAATCAATCCACTAATCTCTTTCATTGCCACATCAATTTGCATATTTTTTTATTGTAACTTCTTACTAACAATATTCACCACATGCAATATATCAAACCAAATAATAGTAGATAATAAAAATTCAAAACTACTAAGCTCATTCATTGCTAGAGATTTTGCTTCACTTTGAATCATTGGATCATTATCACTTTCGGCCACTTCAAGTAAAGCTTCTCTTATATCAATAATTTGAAATCTTATTGCTTTAATACTTTCAACACAACTTTCCCATCGTGTCGTTGATAATTGTTTAAGCGTTAAATTTTTCACATTCTTTGTCAAAATATCCCACCTCTTTATTGAATTAGCAAACAAAGAATATAAGCGTTGCACAATTCCAAAAAAATCTTTTACTTTTATAGAACTATTTCCAATATCACATAAAACCAAATTAAGACTATGACAAGCACATGGTGTATAAAATGCTCTTGGATTTATATCCAAGAGTCTTATTTGTACACCTTGTTTGCATCCTTTCATATTAGATCCATTATCATAGCCTTGACCTCTCACGTTATCTATATCTAAATCTAAAGATTGTAATACTTCTTTTAACACTCCAAAAATTCCATGGCCCGTTGTGTCATCTATTTTCAAAAACTCAACAAAATACTCTTCTACTTTAAAAGAATTTGAGGAAAAATGTACGCACCTTAGAATTATTGACATTTGCTCTTGATGGCTAGCATCGGGAGTGCAATCCAAAATTATAGAAAAATATTTGGCTTCTTTCACCCTCATAATAATTTTTGATTTAATTTTGGAAGCAATCAAAAGAATCAATTCGTTTTGAATATTATGACTAAGGTAATGATTATGAATAGTTCTACTAGTAATTCGAAAAACATGCTCTTTCATCACGGAATCAAATTTTGCTAACATCTCTATTAATCCTAAAAAATTGCAATTACTATTTTGATATAATTTCTCATTTGTTCCACGAAATGCCAAATTATGCTTTGCAAGATATCTCACAATTTCAATAATTCTAACTAATACATTTTTCCAATATTCTTTTTCTTTCTTAAATTGTTCTTGAGCAACTTTATCAATAGTTTCATTTTTTGAAAGTCTACACCGTAGTTCAACCCAAGATGTCATATTAAGTATATGTTCTTTACTTTTTTCATGCTCATTTAATCTAACAAATATATGACTCCAATCCGAAAGACCTTCTTTTGCTAATTGACTTCTACGAATACCTTTCTTAAAAATCTTACAACAAAAGCAAAAAACTTTATCTAATTCTTTTGAATAAACTAGCCACTTTCTATCACTTGTTTCTCCATTTGATAACTTTCTAATATAGCAAGATGAAACAAATCTTCTATGAACCTTTTTTTAGGACCTTTGACAATAGATAAATCTCTTTTTGGTCCATTAATTGCTTAAGTTGCAATCAATTTTGAATCAAGCATATCCCAATTTCTTGGATCATACATATCAAGAACACTAGAAACACCAACATCATCAAATTTTTCAAGCACTTCATGAGCATCTGCTACTTCTATATTATCTATATTATTGTTATCTACATGAGCATTAGAACCACCAATATCATCAAATTTTTCTTTTTCATGCATTTTTTAACAATGAATTTATCTAAAGCTCCTTTTTGAGATTGAGTAAATTGTTCTATATGTTTTCTTTTTTGCCTTTCATCATGACCAAACATATTTAACACAGATTTAATACCCAAAATTCAAATAATAACAAAATAAAAAAAATCTAACTAAGGAATCGTAAGAACAATAAAACCTGGATAATGAAGGGAGTTATATTGGAGGCTTGAAGCTTGTTGAACAGAGAAATCCCGCTACTGCTGGAGTTGAGGAATATTGAGAATTGATTGGGAAAGAAGGACAAATCAATTGCTACAAATAATTTTCAGGACAAAGAAAAATATCAATAGAAAACTCAAGAACGTATTGAAATTGAGAAAATATTTGTTATATTAAGACAATTCGAAATCTGTAACGGCTAATTTATAATTAAGAAAAGAAGAAATGATTTACCTGTTGGACAATTTGATTGACCTCCATATTATCTTGCGCAGCTTTTGGGGAATAAGGAAGAGCAGATAACGTTTCTGAGAAAAAGAAGCAACAATAATTGACCTTTAGGTTTTGTTATTTTAATTTGGGCTTGTTATTTTAAGGCCTTTAAATAGAATTATGTTATAAAGCTTCAGCATACTTAAACAAATATAATAAAAACTTATTAAATTTGGGCCTTAAATTTGCTGGACCCAGTGCAACTGCACCAGTTGCACATGTAAATAACCGGGCCTGTTCAACAACCAAGTAATTTACTAGCTGCAAGATAATATAGGTTCTTAAACTAGAACATAACCAATATCAACCCTAACAACAACTAAACAAATATTATAAATTTTAATGAACAAAAATCTTTTAAAAATTGGTCGATCTATTTTAAATCCTTCAAATAACAAAACTTTTCAAATATTCAATCGATGCATTTGAAACCTCTAGAGTACATTACCAAAACAAACTCCATCATTATTAGAGAAAAGTGAATCCTTAAAATAACTTTCACATGTTTTTTTTATTGTATATATATTTTGATTCTATGCATCCTCTTTGATCTCATAATACATCAATCATCTATAATCCACTTTTCTAAGTAGACAATTTAAAGATGTATTTTTTCCGTTGTAAATAAGATAAGGTAAAAGAGTAAATGGATAGGAAGACACTGTAACGCGAAATAAATAATAGAGCGACAACAAGTGTGGGTCCTACCTATACGTTTTCAGCGGCTTTATATTGTAAGTGAAACCGAGGCTTCTACCAAACACACAATTTCTTCAAAATCTCTCTGATTGAGACAAACTATAGTGCCAGAAAATAAAACTCTTTCCTTCAAAATCTCTCGCTCATTTTATTTGTTTCTAGTCTCCTACACTACAGAAATTAGGTATTAATTGTGTGTTTCTTAAACTAGTTCAATCTATACTACCAGACACAATCTTCTATTTTGAGCTTTCATGCATAATTATTTTTTCATTTCTTTGATTTTTCAATGTATTTTTCTTTTGTTTTTAATAATTTCAGGTAACATATATATATTTATTCTTCTTCGTTTGGTGATAATTTATTTTAGGATTGTTTTCTACTAATTTGTGTTCTTTGTCTCTAGCTTAATATTTCACGTGTCCATAGTTTCTTTTACGTGCTCATAATTGTTATTACGTTAACGTGTCCGTAACTTTTTCCTACTGCTACTTGTTCATAATTGTTTTTACAGCATGTATATTTTAATTTCATTGGCACGTAATCATTTACTTCTTTCACATGGAATATTATTAATATTTTTTTCCTTCACTTGGATTTGTGGCAGATCTAAAGAATTCAATGGAACCAATTATTGTATCACTTGTAAACATCCGAAACCGTGCGTATGTTGGTTCCATGAGAGTTGGTGGTCAAGTCTTTCAAGTCTCATTCGATACAAGCATTAACGATATCTGGATTCCGGAAACAATTAGACACGTGAATATCATAGGTGCAAAATGAGTACCTAGTCATAGGACATGTATTTCGTGTGGAATGTTTTGAAGAAATATTTATTTCTATTTATGATATTTAAGGTTTTCTTATGCATTTGAATTTTTTTTAAAATGAATCTATTTAAAAACAAATTTGTAAGGTTTTTTTTAGAATTTTAAAATATTTTATTTAAGGTTTTTTTTCCTGAATTTAGCCTTATTTCACGATAAGTTTTTTATTATCAAAAACAAATTTCCAATATCTAATCTATATTTAATTTATCTTGATATACATAAATATGTAAATGAACACTATTTGAAAAGCCTAAGGCAAGATAATATATTTTCACTAAAAATAACATAATAAATACTATATTGATAATGTTATGTGAGTCTACTACACCAAAGAGAACATATAAATAGATTATAGAAAAAATTCTATATGTTGCAAAAAATAGAAAACAAATAGCATATTTTTGCATATTTTAAACTTATTTCAGAATTAATTAAATTGGTATTTTGCTCAAAAATTATCAAATAAATATTATAATTTGTTTTTAGTAAAACGTAATTTGGTCTATATTTTTAACTTTAAATTATAATAAAATAATATTTTTGGCGTAAAAATTTATAAAATAAAATAATACTATTTGGTTGAGCGTAAAGTAATTTGGTCTTTATTTTTTAACTTTAAATGATTGAAAAACAAATGTAGAAAATAATTTATTTGGATTTGAGAGAAAAGACACATGTCAAAAAGAAAGATGTCATGTGTTATACTCTTAGAACTTGGTTTGGAAGGTAACCTTTCTTTATTATATAAAATTATCTAATCTAAACACAAAAAAACTTCTTAATGACTATTTTTAAAAAGTTATATTCAACAAAATGTTGTTGACTGAGTTTAATGTGTAATTTTAAATAAAATATTTTAGTTATGTTATCGAAAGATAAGTATTAGAAAATCTTTATATACCAAATATTAGTGTTATTGGCTTATCAAATTTGACACACTTGTTCATTTGTTATCAATAAAAAAAGCCAAGATATAATGGTATATAATTATGAGAATGCAGCTTGAAATGACAAACATAAATATTTTCTTCTTAATTTCTTATATTCTCAAATTTATCCTTTGAACTATTCACTCAAATTAAGAGATCGAATGTAATAGTTAAGATCGAGTTCCACAAAGTTCTCAAGTTCACAAAATAGATTATTGGTTTCAAATTAAGCTAAAGAGTAAAGATTGTAATTAAAATAAGATAGCAATTAAATCGGGTTGTAAAATCAATAGAAAAAGAGCTAAGTTTAGGGAAATTCTTAGGTAATTCAGAATTGCAGATTAAAGAGATTATCAGGATCGTTATTAAGATCCGTTCTCGAACTCGAAATGCTATGGTAAAATCAATCAACTCTCGTTGCAAAGATTATCTATGTCTAAATCTAGAATTCCAAATCTCTTTGTTACATTCCTCAATTCAAACAAGCTTTAATTCCATATTAGATTGTTCACAAAATACCTAAACCAAATTTCGTTGTGAATAGTTATTTTGCTTATCTAAGATAGTTTAAGTAATCAATTACACTATCGTGAAAGCTAATCAACCTAAGATAAGATTCTAGGTCATGAATCTAGTTACAGCAATAAACACAATCTAGCTGAAAAAACTCTATTTATTTATCAATAACCAGCAACCTAGCAATTCATTTTCTACCTTTAAAAACCCTAAACCTAAAAAGATAAAAACTAAAACATGGTGAATGAAACAAACATCATAAATAAAAAAGAGTGTATCAAAGAAATCAATAGAAAAGTAAAGGAGTTCGGAATATTCTCTGAAGGAGTTCTGATTCTTGTCTCTAAACTCTCATACAAATCGTTCTAAAAAATAAAGCGTAGGTCGAAACAATGACTTTAAAATCCTATTTATCCAAATCATGAAAAAGGCTTAATTGCAAATAGATAAAAAATTTGGGGCAAATCTGCGAGACAAGGTTGGTGAAACGACAATTTGGCTCCAAATTACTCCAATACGCCCAAATAAGCTGCATATGTACCTAAGCCCACAAATACTCTTAAAATTCCAAAAGACTCTATAAATAAGACTTATATTATGTTTAAAAACCATAAAACCATGACATGTCACTTTCTAAGAAAATTATGTTTGTATATTTTGTAATATTAATTATTATTATAATAAAGATGTTTAATAACTTAATTTTTAAGTAAAATTACTATATAACTATTACTTCAATGATTAGGTTTTCTTTTCAAATCATATTATGGTAACACATATAAAATCTATAAATAATTTGATAATCTAGTAATCTAGTTGAATGTGCTATGTTTGGAAGTATATTCACCATTTTATTTTTGTTATTATATTGTTGGATATATTAAAGGTTCCAAGGTATATGAAATCCATAAGTAGAAAGAGATTGTTGACCAAATATAAAAATATAAATAAATTAATTCTTGACTATTTTAGATATATTTATATAAAAGTAGAAATATAGAATCCATATATGTATTATTGGCTATATATGTTGACCAAATATAAAAGTAGAAATAAAATTCATAAAACACAAAGAATAATATATGTTTACAATTTGGAGTTTATCTTTAATGTATTAATAACAATATTACATCAAAAGCATAACCTTTCCTATTAAAAAACTACATATATATATTCAAATTTTATATTTCATGTATTAACAACATTATTTTTAAATACATATCCAAATAAAATATAGAATTAGTCAACAACTTAGTGACACCTAAGTCATATGTACTATTGTAACAAATATAAAATCTATGAATACTTTGATAATATAATAAAATGTTTTATTATGAGAAATCTCAATAAAAACTAAAGTTATTGATATTCCTATAAAACAAATAGCAATTCAAAATTTAACAAAAAATTCTGAAATTTTGTAACTGATAAATGAATAGAGATAAACATTTAAAAGATACAAAACTTCGTGTCAACGGTATTTTCTGGGAAATAAATGGTAATTCCTGCGAAATCAACGGTAATTCAAAACATATATTATTATTAATGAATACTTTTAGAGAAACACAAATGTGTTTAACATGGATAATAGTAGATGTTAATTGGATAAGATATTCTCCTTTAATTTTCTAACACATAAATGTAATATAAATACATTGTCTCACATTATTAAAAAGTTGCACCAATCTATCATCGAGCGAGAGAGCGGCGGCGGAGAAGATGAGAGGAGAAGGAGAGAGAGAGGAGCGCGAGAGAGGAGAGAGCGAGCGCGCGAGATAGAGAGCTCCGGCGAGAGATCGATATCGCTATAGCTCCTCCGCTCGCGTATATGCTCTATTCTCTTCTCGCCTATCTATCTCTCCTCTATCTCTCTCTCTCTCTCTCTCTTCTCTCTCTCCTCTCTCTCTCTCTCCTTCTATCTCTCTCTCTCTCTCTCTCATGGGTAAACACCACACAAGTCAATCGATATCGTAGATATTGCCTAACATCTTTGTGGGACAAGTGGTAGGCCGAAGAAGATTGTCATTTTGTGTCTAAAGATGCAAACAAAAGCTTGGAGAAACCACTGACATAGAAATGATAAAATGGATATCTAATATAAAACGATCAATCAAATTAACTTTTCAATAATTTGAAAAAAAAAAAGATGGTAGTACATCAAATTTCTTATGATCAGAAAAGCTTATTTTTTTTCTTTATTCAACAACCAAGTAATTTACTAGCTGCAAGATAATATAGGTTCTTAAATTAGAACATAACCAATATCAACCCTAACAACAACTAAACAAATATTAAAAAATTTAATGAACAAAAATCTTTTAAAAATTGGTCGATCTATTTTAAATCCTTCAAATAACAAAACTTTTCAAATATTCAATCGATGCATTTGAAACCTCGAGAGTACATTACCAAAACAAACTCCATCATTATTAGAGAAAAGTGAATCCTTAAAATAACTTTCACATGTTTTTTTTATTGTATATATTTTTTGATTCTATGCATCCTCTTTGATCTCACAATACATCAATCATCTATAATCCACTTTTCTAAGTAGACAATTTAAAGATGTATTTTCTCCGTTGTAGATAAGATAAGGTAAAAGAATAAATAGATAGGAAGACACTGTAACGCGAAATAAATAATAGAGCGACAACAAGTGTGGGTCCTACCTATACGTTTTCAGCGGCTTTATATTGTAAGTGAAACCGAGGCTTCTACCAAACACACAATTTCTTCAAAATCTCTCTAATTGAGACAAACTATAGTGCCAGAAAATAAAACTCTTTTCTCCAAAATCTCTCCCTCGTTTTATTTGTTTCTAGTCTCCTACACTACAGAAATTAGGTATTAATTGTGTTTTCTTAAACTAGTTCAATCTATACTACCAGAAACAATCTTCTATTTTTGAGCTTTCATGCATAATTATTTTTTCATTTCTTTGATTTTTCAAGGTATTTTTAATAATTTCAGGTAACATATATATATTTATTATTCTTCGTTTGGTGATAATTTATTTAAGGATTTTTTTCTACTAATTTGTGTTCTTTGTCTCTAGCTTAATATTTCACGTATCCATAGTTTCTTTTACGTTCCCATAATTGTTATTACGTTTACGTGTCCGTAACTTTTTCCTACTGCTACGTGTTCATAATTGTTTTTACAGCATGTATATTTTAATTTCATTTGCACGTAATCATTTACTTCTTTCACATGGAATATTATTAATATTTTTTTCCTTCACTTGGATTTGTGGCAGATCTAAAGAATTCAATGGAACCAATTATTGTATCACTTGTAAACATCCGAAACCGTGCGTATGTTGGTTCCATGAGAGTTGGTGGTCAAGTCTTTCAAGTCTCATTCGATACAGGCATTAACGATATCTGGATTCCGGAAACAATTGGACACGTGAATATCATAGGTGCAAAATGAGTACCTAGTCATAGGACATGTATTTCGTGTGGAATGTTTTGAAGAAATATTTATTTCTACTTATGATATTTAAGGTTTTCTTATGCATTTGAATTTTTTTTAAATGAATCTATTTAAAAATCAATTTGTAAGGTTTTTTTTTAGAATTTTAAAATATTTTATTTAAGGTTTTTTTCCTGAATTTAGCCTTATTTCACAATAAGTTTTTTATTATCAAAAACAAATTTCCAATATCTAATCTATATTTAATTTAGCTCGATATACATAAATATTTAAATGAACACTATTTGAAAAGACTAAGGCAAGATAATATATTTTCACTAAAAATAACATAATAAATACTATAATGATAATATTATGTGAGTCTACTACACCAAAGAGAACATATAAATAGATTATAGAAAAAATTCTATATGTTGCAAAAAATAGAAAACAAATAGCATATTTTTGCATATTTTAAACTTATTTCATAATTAATTAAATTTGTTTTTAGTAAAACGTAATTTGGTCTTAATTTTAAACTTTAAATTATAATAAAATAATATTTTTGGCGTAAAAATTTATAAAATAAAATAATACTATTTGGTTGAGCGTAAAGTAATTTGGTCTTTATTTTTTAACTTTAAATGATTGAAAAATAAATGTAGAAAATAATTTATTTGGATTTGAGAGAAAAGACACATGTCAAAAGAAAGATGTCATGTGTTATACTCTTAGAACTTGGTTTGGAAGGTAACCTTTCTTTATTATATAAGATTATCTAATCGAAACACAAAAAAACTTCTTAATGACTATTTTTAAAAAGTTATATTCAACAAAATGTTGTTGACTGAGTTTAATGTGTAATTTTAAATAAAATATTTTAGTTATGTTATCGAAAGATAAGTATTAGAAAATCTTTATATACCAAATATTAGAGTTATTGGCTTATCAAATTTGACACACTTGTTCATTTTTTATCAATAAAAAAGCCAAGATATAATGGTATATAATTATGACAATGCAGCTTGAAATGACAAACATAAATATTTTCTTCTTAATTTCTTATATTCTCAAATTTATCCTTTGAACTATTCACTGAAAATTAAGAGATCGAATGTAATAGTTAAGATCGAATTCCACAAAGTTCTCAAGTTCACAAAATAGATTATTGGTTTCAAATTAAGCTAAAGAGTAAAGATTGTAATTAAAATAAGATAGCAATTAAATCGGGTTGTAAAATATATAGGAAAAGAGCTAAGTTTAGGGAAACTCTTAGGTAATTCAGAATTGCAGATTAAAGAGATTATCAGGATCGTTATTAAGATCCGTTCTCGAACTCGAAATGCTATGGTAAAATCAATCAACTCTCATTGCAAAGATTATCTATGTCTAAATCTAGAATTCCAAATCTCTTTGTTACATTCCTCAATTTAAACAAGCTTTAATTCCATATTAGATTGTTCACAAAATACCTAAACCAAATTTCGTTGTGAATAGTTATTTTGCTTATCTAAGATAGTTTAAGTAATCAATTACACTATCGTGAAAGCTAATCAACCTAAGATAAGATTCTAGGTCATGAATCTAGTTACAGCAATAAACACAATCTAGCTGAAAAAACTCTATTTATTTATCAATAACCATCAACCTAGCAATTCATCTTCTACCTTTAAAAACCCTAAACCTAAAAAGATAAAAACTAAAACATGGTGAATGAAACAAATATCATGAATAAAAAAGAGTGTATCAAAGAAATCAATAGAAAAGTAAAGGAGTTCGGAATATTCTCTGAAGGAGTTCTGATTCTTGTCTCTAAACTCTCATACAAATCGTTCTAAAAAATAAAGCGTAGGTTGAAACAATGACTTTAAAATCCTATTTATCCAAATCATGAAAAAGGCTTAATTGCAAATAGATAAAAAATTTGGGGCAAATCTGCGAGACAAGGTTGGTGAAACGACTATTTGGCTCCAAATTACTCCAATACGCCCAAATAAGCTGCATATGTACCTATGCCCACAAATACTCTTAAAATTCCAAAAGACTCTATAAATAAGACTTATATTATGGTTAAAAACCATAAAACTATGACATGTCACTTTCTAAGAAAATTATGTTTAATAACTTAATTTTTAAGTAAAATTACTATATAACGATTACTTCAATGATTAGGTTTTCTTTTCAAATCATATTATGGTAACACATATAAAATCTATAAATAATTTGATAATCTAGTAATCTAGTTGAATGTGCTATGTTTGGAAGTATATCCACCATTTTATTTTTGTTGTTATATTGTTGGATATATTAAAGGTTCCAAGGTATATGAAATTCATAAGTAGAAAGAGATTGTTGACCAAATATAAAAATATAAATAAATTAGTTCTTGACTATTTTAGATATATTTATATAAAAGTAGAAATATAGAATCCATATATGTATTATTGGCTATATATGTTGACCAAATATAAAAGTAGAAATAAAATTCATAAAACACAAAGAATAATATATGTTTACAATTTGGAGTTTATCTTTAATGTATTAATAAAAATATTACATCAAAAGCATAACCTTTCCTATTAAAAAACTACATATATATATTCAAATTTTATATTTCATGTATTAACAACATTATTTTTAAATACATATCCAAATAAAATATAGAATTAGTCAACAACTTAGTGACACCTAAGTCATATGTACTATTGTAACAAATATAAAATCTATGAATACTTTGATAATATAATAAAATATTTTATTATGAGAAATCTCAATAAAAACTAAAGTTATTGATATTCCTATAAAACAAATAGCAATTCAAAATTTAACAAAAAATTCTGAAATTTTGTAACTGAGAAATGAATAGAGATAAACATTTAAAAGATACAAAACTTCGTGTCAACGGTATTTTCTGGGAAATAAATGGTAATTCCTGCGAAATCAACGGTAATTCAAAACATATATTATTATTAATGAATACTTTTAGAGAAACACAAATGTGTTTAACATGCATAATAGTAGATATTAATTGGATAAGATATTCTCCTTTAATTTTCTAACACATAAATTTAATACAAAAGTAGGGTTTCACTCTCCCATGATTGGTCCACTTGGCATTTTTTTTAATATTTTCTTAAATTTACCTTTAATATATTAATCTCTAATTAACTCTCTTTAAAACTCATGTGTAACTCCACATTTAAATTCATTTGTAACTCCTCCACTAAAATGCATTAACTATTTGAAAATGATATTGACTATAATTTAAACTCTATATTTAAACTCAATAGTAACTTCTACCAATAAATAATAATTTGTAACTCATACTCAATAATTATAAGAGTTTCACCACTTCTCATCTATAAATAACAATTCTCTTATCATTCTCCACCATATTTTCAAATCTGTAAATTTACTTTATTTTATGTTCTTGCATGAGTTAAAAACAATTGTGTCATGGTGATAGTGAAGATTTGATTGTAATATTTATTTTTAAAGATTATATGATATGTAGTTTACATTGTATTCAATTTGTATTTCGTTTATTTTATTTTTAGAGATCATATGGTATATATGTAGTTTATATTGTATTCCATTTTATTTTGTTTTCACCGCATTACAAGAATATATTTCTTTCATTTATAGTTTTCAAAATTCTTGCTATAATATTTATCTGTTTCCCGATTTATCTATGGAAGTTCAAAAGCTAACTATATGAAATGATATATCTTCGTTTTTTACTATTGATGTATGATTATTCTCTTTATCTATTTATTCAAACAAAAAACATTATTCGATGTTTTAGCATTTTGAAATTAAAATTATCAATGCATTTCTCAAATATATGTTCCAACATGTAGTGATATGAATATCATTGTAGTATTTTTCCAAGGTTTGTGGTCAAAATTATTTTTTTCCAACAAAATTAATTTAATAAAAACAGTTAGATAATCAATAGCAAATGTTTAAATATCATGTTGGTAAAAAGATGTGAGAAAAAGTATCTTTAATGAAAAATGTATGATATTCATGTTAGAAGAAAAACTGTTTTCCTTTGCATCAAGCACACAAAAATTATGATTGTATATAAATAAGTTGAATTTTCTTAAAATTGAAGATATTAGAACTTAGACTTAATAAAAAAATGTAAGTAGGTGTTAGATATATCTAGAAACTACACTATTCTTGATATATGTTTTTTTAATTACAATATACAAATAATTTATAAAATATTTCGAGTCGTACCACTTAATTGATTAATTCTTACAACACTAAAAAATAAGTGTTGTTAAAAAATTATGCATTGTAATCATAGAAGAATATGTGTGATAATATTAAAAGCATAATTTTCTTTTAATTTTCATTTCAAATTTTAAATTCATGTTTACAATAAAATTGTAACAAGTCACGCGTAGCGTGGCTACATTCATCTAGTTTAATATAAATACATTGTCTCACATTAATAAGAAGTTGCACCAATCTCTCTGCACCAATCTCTCTCTCTCTCTCTCTCTCTCTCTCTCTCTCTCTCTCTCTCTCTCTCTCATGGGTAAAACAAACAATTCAATCGATATCGTAGATATTACCTAACATTTTTGTGGGACAAGTGGTAGGCCGAAGAAGATTGTCATTTTGTGTCTAAAGATGCAAACAAAAGCTTGGAGAAACCACTGACATAGAAATGACAATTTTCTTCAACCTATCCACTAGTCCCATATCTTTCATCTCCAGATATTTCTTAGAGACAATTCCACAAAGAACGATAGACTACAAAATATTGCAAAATTTTCTATACATTAGATATATATTTGGCATTCCAACCATTTAACGTTGCAATCTAAATCCCTTTAATAATGAATCTTTGAAGAAATAACATAGCAAGATTATATCTAATTTTTTTTTTTATCTCTTTTCTGAAAGTTAGTACCTCTAGAAAAAAATTCCAGATCTCTTAATCAGTTTGCTGGAAAAAAGTAAAGCTTAATTTCGGATCTTTTAATAAGTTTCATAAGAGATTATCTTTTTTTAGAACGCCTAAATTATATATATATATATATATATATATATATATATATATATATATATATATATATATATATATATATTCTCAGATACACTAATGAGTTTTACAAAAAAAACTCAACCAAAATCTTGGAACATGTAAAAAAAGATTCATCAATAGAAAGATGAGGGGTTCTGTGTTAGAGTAAAAAAATGTTATTGATTGACTTTAATGGGTATTTTAGAAAAAAAGTTTGAATTATATTATTTGAAGGTGAATTTTAAGAAATCTTAAGAAAAGAAAACATAAGTTAGTGTTATTGGTTTATCACTTATTTATTTTTATTAATAATAAGTCCTAATATAATGATATAAAATTACGACAACGAAGATGCAACTTGAAACGACAACATAAAATAAAAAAAAAAAAAAAAATTTTTGCTGCATGAGAAAGGTGTTAAACTGTTGACCTAAATGTTTTTCCTTGTTTTGTTTGCTAACTATTTCTGTATATATTTTGTAGTTTTAAATTGTTACTAGAAAGACAATTTAATAACTTAATTTTAAAATTAACATTACTACAATGATTAGGTGGCTATTATTAAATCACTATTCATTAATCTTTTGATAAAGACAACGGAAAACACTTTGATGCGAACCCGGGTTATGGATTTTGTCTCAAATTCACTTGTTATGTTGACTAATCTAAAGGTACTTGATCAATGCGGGTTAAGGACATTTTATTTTTCAGGCTTGCTCGAGTTAGGTCGTTTCTACAGCTCAAGTTTCCTTAAATTTGTGCCTCTATCTTTATTTTATGCTTGATATAATGTTGTAGCCTTTAGGCTTGCTTTTATTTAATTTGTTGTTTGATTATGCTCATCTATCATGTAATCACCAAGTTTAAGCTTTGCTTGAGGATTCGAGTTTTGGATCTCTTTCGATCAGAAATAGTATTGGGAGAAGAAATACTTGGTACATGTTTTTTAATTTTATCGGATCATGTTTTTGTTTCTTTTTGAAACTGCGTATGAGATTTATGATATGTTCTTTGGTACTTATTATTTTCAATTTACCTCATATGACACTCGAATTCACTTTTATAGTTAACATAATTAAAAAATAACCTGGGTCGTTTCGAACCATTCAGAATGGTTCTTCTCCCAAACACGAAGAATAATATATATACATTTTGGAGTTTATCTTTATTATGTTAATAACAATAATACATCTATGAAAAAAGTCAAAAATTACATATAGATATTCAAATTTTACATGTCATGTAATAACAAAATTATTTTTAAATACACATCAAATAAATTAATATAGAATTAATCAACAACTTAGAGACACGTAAGCCATATGTATTATTGTAATCCACACAAAACCTTTTCCATTAATGATATATATATTTCTTACATCATAAGCAAAACTTTTGCTATTTAAATAAAATACTATGTATATTCAACTTAATGACACATAAGTTCTATGTATTGTGGTAAAAAAATATAAAATCTATAAATGATTTGATAATATAATAATATATTTTATCATGAGAAATCACAATAAGAAAAAATTCCTATAAAAACACATTTCAGTATTTATTTTCAAGCTACTCATATTATAAAAGAGAACACATTTACATAACTAATGTCCATTAATGAAATAAATAATTAATATCACAAAGAAAAATAAATTTGTTTCCTTAAATTCAGATTTAATTCTAATACCGAAAAATTATCTTTCATATTACACGTCGAGAAGTTTAATTAAAATGTTTAATTTTGAAGTTCTAGAATTATTTACTTGTAACAATATTTTTTTTTAATATTAAGTGTATAAAAAATTATTTTAAAAGTAGCTAATGCATTTCCACGATATCGTTATGATCAATTAATGGAGTTATAATATATTAATTCCCCTAGTATTTGTATAAATAAAAGATATTGTTTTACAATGTAAAACATTAATACAATATATATGGATATCAAATGAACTCATATTTTGTTATAATATTGTGCAATATATTATAAACAAAATTAGGCTTAGTTCATAAGACGCAATAAATGTCATTTACATAAACATTGGTTAGTTTTAAGAAAACAAGAAGCCACTAATTATTTGTTCCAAAATAATACGCGTACCAATGGTATATTATACTTTCTTGCAAAGTATATCCCATCAATTTTCGCAGCCCATACGCGTAATTGACCACATCGAGGAATAAGTCTTGGTCCTGCTTTGTATACTTGAACGTCATATGAATACTCCATGTTATTGTTAGGTCCTTGTCTAAAAATACAATTCCATCTTGTTAAATTGGGTATTTCATCATGGAATTCAATTATAAATGGAGTGGCATTGAAGTCTAATCTTTTCACGCCTAGATCATCAACATTGGAATAACAATGATATTCGAGAATACGACCAGGAGCGAGTAGGTTAAGAATCACCACACGATTTTTGATGCAAGATTGATTTAACCCAAAACACGTAATAAAAACTAACATTAAAAATATGGTAAGTAACATTAAAAATATGGGATGATTCATTTTTGGATGTAAAACTATTATTGGAGTAAGAACAACATCAACATGTAGTATTTATAATTCTCTTATGTGGAAGATGTGTTTTTTTCCTTTAATTATTAAATACTCATTTATGGTTTTTGCTAAATTTAAACATAAATATGAACCAATTAAAATTTGTAATGGTTTTAGCTAAATCTTATATAATAAAGTAAAGTTTTTCTTAAACACAAATTTTGAGAAGCTACCATTTGTCTCTCCTTTTGACATGTGTTTTCTTTTTTCTCAAATCCAAATATTTACAGTAGAATATATTTTTTCATTAAATTTAATTATAATATTATACTAAAAATTATATCAAATACACATTTTCGTACATTTGTTTTATTTTATTTTTTATCATTTAAAAATATTTAATGCTAAAATAATTTCAAGATATAAATATATGCCATTTATGCATAAGCACTAACACATAATATTTTTTGTTACATTTATGTATTTGTTACAAGATCTGCAAAAAAACAAATAACTCATATTAATTAAGTTATTCTATTATTGTTTTCTATTCTTTCGTTATGTAACACTTTTTTTTTCTTAATAATTTATGACATTTACTATTTTGTAATAGTTTCTCGGTCAAGTAGAGCTTGCATCAGATAAAGAAAAAAAAAATCCCGAATCAGCTCTATTATTCAATTGCGTTGGAATTGTTTTTTTAATCAAAAAATTCTCAATAATGTAAAAGTATATGTTTTAGGAGATATTTAACAATAATTATAATAACCATCTTCTTCAGCCTATCCAATAGTCCTAGATCATTCATCTCCAGATCTTTTCGGGAGACATTAGCACAAAGAGTGATAAACTACAAAATAGTTAAAAAAATTCTATACATTAGATATATATTTTGCCATTTCAGCCATTTAACATTGTAATCTAAATCCCTTTGATGATGAATCTTTGAAGTAATAACATAGCAATGTTATATTTGAATTTTTTCTTTTTTTCTGTTTAGTGAAAGTTATATCTTCTAGAGAAAAATTTCAGATCTCTTAATCAGTTTTCTGGAGAAAAATAACGTGATTTCAGATCTCTTAATGAGTTTTCATCAAAAATTATTTTTTAATTAATCAGAAAGCCTAATTTTTTTGGAAATGTTATGAACATATATATATATTTAGATACCCTAATTAGTTTTACACAAAACTCAGCCGAAATCTTGAAACATGTAAAGAGAAAAAGATTCATCAAAGAAAGACGAGGGGTTCCGCGTTAAAGTAAAAAAAAACTTCTTAATTAATGCTTTTATGAACTTACATTCAACAAAATATTGTTGATTGACTTTAATTGGTATTTCAAAAAATATTTAATTTATATTATTTGAAGATGAATTTTAAGAAATCTTAGAAAAAGAAAAAAGAAAGCTTAGTGTTATTTGTTTATCACTTGTTCACTTGTTAAAAATAAAAAGCCCTGATATAATGGTATATAATTATGACAACGAAGAATGCAACTTGAAGCGGCAACATAAAAAAAAAGAAAAAAAATTTTGGTGCCTAAAAAAGTATTAAATTGTGAACCATAAATGTTTTTGCTTGATTTTGTGCTAACTATTTTTGTAATCATTTTGTAATTTTAAATTATTATTAGAAAGAAAATTTAATTACTTAATTTTAAAATTAACATTTCTACAATGATTAAGTAGTTATTTTTAAATCACTACTAACTAATCTTCCGGTAGAAACAATGGAAAACACTTTGGCACGAACTGATACTATGGATTTTGTCTCAAAAATTTTGGTGTATGCGTAAGATAGATTTCATTTCACAGTAGACGAATTGGACTTTATTAATAAACGTAAATTGATTCAAGAGTACAAAGGAGTCGCAAGAATATGTTTTGAATAATTTTAATAAATCTGAAGTAATATATGAAAACATATGAATATTAAAAATTGGAAAAATGTTGAAAAAAAAGCGAACTTTCAAATTTGGGACAAAAAAGCATGAACTTTCGAAATGTCATTTAAATCATAAAGTCTATATTGACTTTTGTAAAAATTGTCAAGTTTCATTGATTTGGCCGTTTCGAGGATAACGTTAAGTTTCCGTTAACTAGATGATAACGGAGTTAACTTTCTTTTAGAAGTCTATGTGAATCTAAACGACGTCGTTTAGAAGATTAGAAAATAAGATGAAAAACTGCGTATATGAGTATTCAAATAGCTGACCTATTGGACTTAAAAAGGGCTCTCAACCGTTGCGCTACGATAACATATTGGTATTATACCAACAAATCATATATATATATATATATATATATATATATATATATATATATATATATATATATATATATGTATATATATATACTAACAAATAAAAAATTAATTAAAAATATATTAGTTAATTAAAAATAACAAACCTAAAAAATATAATAAATATACTTACTATAAATTTCAAATATTTAATTTATATATAAAGACTTTTTCTATATTTGGAAACTTATTCTTTCTTAAATTATTAAAAAAAACTGAAACTTATGGAATATATAAAACTAAATATATGACCTAAAATAATATATTTGAAATAATTTGAAATATATATTTTATATTTATATATGTTTGGGAATTGATTTTTTAGTTTTGTTATTTTTAATTAATTGTATATTGTTATTCATTACTATATATGTAACGACCCGACCTCCCCTACCAATGAGCACCCACGTCCTCTCTCAGGTCCGTGGGTCCCACTCATGTCCGATGGTCGTTATGTTACGTCTGTGAGGCTTTAAAGACTTGTTTACCGACCATATAAATCACCACATGATCTTTCTCCGTGTTTAGTCTTCACTCACACAGTTCCGACAATCACTTTCTGGAAGGTCACCCATCCTGAAATTGCTCCAGCTCAAGCACCCTTAATTGTGGAGTTCTCTCAGGACAGTTGACCGAAAAGATAAGTGCACTTCCTACATAGGTGGCCAAATCAATTATTTTAAACCTCTCCGCATGCACCACCATATTCCTGAAACCAAGGTATTAAAGTTCACCCCCACTAAAAGATCGCAACGTCCTCGTTGCGCACCAAGACCGTCATCCCCCCGACGGTGTGAGCGCTCTTGACTCCACACTCATTTGGGTTCGGCTCTGATATCACTTGTAATGCCCAACCGCCTCTACCAATGAGCACCCACGTTCTCTGACGGGCCCCTGGGCTCCACGCCTGTCCGACGGTCGGTCCGCGGTTAAGTGTGTGTTAAGAGTCTAATAGGTTAGTAGTTTGATTCCTCCTGGATGAAGATTTTTTATCTTATTTGCTAATGAAACGCTATCGTTTTGAAAACAATAAAACAACGTCGTTTAGATTCACAGAGATTTCTAACGGAAAATTAACTCTGTTCTTTTTTGATTAACGTAAACTTAACGTCATGCCTCAAACGGTCAAGTCAACGAAACTTGACCATTTTGACAAAAAAGTTAAACTAAACTTTATGATTTAAATGACATTTCGAAAGTTCACGCTTTTTTCGTCCCAAATTTGAAAGTTTGCACTTTTTATACATTTTTCCCATTAAAAATTGTTACTGTTTTAAATATTATTCGAAAATGGCATATATTAAAATAAAAAAATTGTTCATATTTTATATGGGTACTAATATATTAAAATAAAAAAAGTTTAACCACTTCTCATATAATAAGAAACTAAATATATACTCGCATCTTTGTATAATAAGTTTTTATTTGTATTTTTTAGGTGAAAATACAAATTTGTATCTTGATTGGTAAAGTTTTTGTATACAGTATACACATTAAAAACGCCATTGCGCTATTTGGCTCTAAGTGCTTCGATTTGGGCAAAGCTGTCTAGGGCACGTGGATGCTTCTAGGATGTTGCTGACGGCAAGAGTCTAAGAGATGCCATGAATGAAGGTTTGCTTGAGGAATCTCTTTCGATTAGGAATGGCTCTGGGCAGAGCCGTCCCTGAAGTTTAGGTGGCTACAAGCAAAAAAATTTTTTTTGGCTGATATTACCTTTGAAAAAAAAAAAAAAAAAATTTCTCTTCTGCTGAGGATCGAACTAGTGACCTAATAGAGGAATTACTAATATGTTTCCAGCTGAACTAAGGGACTTTCACAAAAAAAGGGGCCGATTTAATATATAAATTTATGGGGGCCGCAAGCACCAGCTTTGCTGGCTTGTACTCATGGCCGGCTCTGGCTCTGGGAGAGAACTGCTTGGTAAATTTTAACATGAAATTAAAAATATATATATATACGAACTTTTTTCTGTTTTTGTTTTTTCCTATCAAAAGTATGTATGGGATTTATGATGTTCTATGGTAAATTCGGTTCATATTAAAAAAAAAACAAATTTACTACTTGCCTGATAATAATTCATGAGACTAGGAATTTTCTATACTCTTTTTCTGTTTTGATTAAGTTGTCAAAATTAGTTTTGAATCGTTTGACTTTGTCTATATTTGGAAACTTATTCTTTATTAAATTATTAAAAAAAAAACTGAAACTTATGGAATATATAAAATTAAAAATATATGACCTAAAATAATATATTTGAAATAATTTTAAAATAATATATTTTAAAATACTTTATGTAATATGAATGTCGATGAACTGTAAACTCCTTATATATTAATTGAGAAACACTCTTAAATCCTTATCTTTATGTTTGATTTACAAGAGTGTCATGCTGACAAATAGCGCCTAGAAAGATTTTTAGAAAATTTAATTAATTACCCAACATATACTAGATTAATTACAAATAGTGTCATTGGTGTTACTTAGACAGTTCTCTTCAATATTTAAGCGATTGATAATTAATTAACTAACAAGAGCATATATTTAAGAAATAAGTGATAAATAAAATTTGCTATATAGCATAAATCATGTTGAACATTAATATATAATAAAAATCTTTATTCGAAAATTGGTACCGGAAGAATGGCCCGCCTTCTCCAATCTGCTAGATGCTTTTGGACTGCTCCGTGTCTCCTTTCCCTTATTCTCGCTTTCTCTTATCTCTCGTTTATGTAATGTTAAGGCGGACTGCTTAGCTCGTTCTTCTAGAATTTTATTTTCCGAATTTACTTTTGTAAACACTATTCCTCCTAATTGGGTTACCAATCAAGGAGTTTTTTAATATTTAATGTGTGGTTGACAAAAAAAAAAAAAAAAAAAAAAATTGGTACCGGAACCGAGTACCCGAACCGGAACCAACTCTAAAAATTTGATCCGAACCCGAAAATACCCGAATGTTTTATTCGAAAATCCAAAATTTTACCCAAAACCTGAATTTTAACCCGAAAACCCGAGTATTTATCCAAAAACCCGGGTATTTACCTGAAAGCTTAAGAATTTACCTGAAATTTTATATAGCGGTTATTTAACGGTTATGAAAATCTATACCAAACCCGAAAAGACCCGAACCGAAACCGAACCGAATTTTCTATATACCCTATTGGTCCTAAACTCTTCTATCCGAAGATCCCGTACCCGAACGGGTTTTACCCAAACCCGACCCGCATATCCGAATGGACAACCCTAATTATATGTTTCATACCTATATTCCACATTGTTTATATAAAACATATCAAATTTGTACATATATGGTATTTTATTTTTTGTTATATATCATAAATCATTGAAATAGAATAAAAATATTTATTACATGTTTCATAATGCACAAATAGATTTGGGATAACAATACAATAATTTTGTAAATAAACTACAATGCATTTACTAAATTACCTAGTTATACTTACTTTTGAAACCTTGTTGCAATAAGAAATTGAACTTTTTTTTCAAAAAGAGAATATAAGAAATATAAACACTAGTTAATCTAATAATAATAACAATCTGAACAAATGCATTCTAGAGTCATTTCAACGGTTGCGACTTTTGATCGTAACTCTTCAAAATATATTTTATTTAATTTTAAATTACTAAAATATTTAATAAATTTTTGTAACCCTTAGTTGAACCATTGCAACATTTGGTTTACTTACGGACCATTATAATATTTTTTTATTTAATGAACCACTGTAACCCTTATTTTATTTGAAAAACCTTTACAGCATCTGATATATTTAATATCTACAATCGCGTCTCTCGGTATAACTCTTTATATAAAAAAAAATTTCAATTATTTAAAGAAATATTTGCAAATCGTTTAATTGAATAATTGCAATAATTAGACTAATCATTACAACTTTTGGTTCATTTTATGAACCATTGTAACCTTTAGTTTAATCGACAAACCTGCAACCTTTGGCATATTTGAAATCCACGGTTGCGTCTCTCGATATAATTTTTCATATAAAAAAAATTGAATTACAAAAATATATTTTAATAAATTTTTGCAACCGTTTAGTTAAACCATTACCACATTCGATTTATTAGACAAATTAAACCATTTCAAATTTTGGTTTGTTTTGTGAACTATTGTATTATTTACTTTATTTGACGAACAGTTGCAACCATTAGTATATTTAATATTTATAGTCGTGTCTCTTAATTATAAATTATTCACCCATTTGCATCTTTTCATCGTAACTTTTCGTAAACTATTTGAATTTTAATTTTTTGTCTTAATAAATGCTTTATATGGTTACGTTTTTTATCGTAACTCTTCGATACAATAATAATAATCTAAATAAATATCTCCTACGATTGCGTCTTTTCATCGTAATGGATCATAATTTTTTTTTTAATTTATGATCTGCATAAATGCCTTTTATGGTTGTATCTTTTCATCGTAACCCTTTATTAATATTGTTATGTAATTTTTAATAATTAGAAAAATATTTTGTACAATTGTGTATTTGTACAAGGTTACATCTAGTAATTCAAATTTGTGTCTTTTCACCCATTTTTGCCTTTTCTTCGAAACCGTTCACCGTAACCCTTTATTAAATAATTTTATTTAATTTGAATAACTGAAAAACAAAAATATCTTCTAGATAAGTTTTTTTTACAAAGTTGCTTTTAGTCATTTAGAATTCTGTATTTTCACCATATTTTATTTTTATTTTTTATCAAAAATTTTTGTTCTAGAAGATATATATTTTATAAACAGTTGTGTCAATTTAAATGTTCATATATCTTTGAACTCTATATATTTTGTCTATATTTCTAGGTACTTACCAAATATTCAATCCTCTAGACTAATTTTAAAACGACAACTTCTTTTTAAAGAGATGGCCCTAGATTGAAGGGTAATCCTCATAAATAGGTTCTACCGTTGTGTCATTTTATCTTAACCCTTCGTAAAATATATATTTTAGAATAATTTAAAAACACAAAGGTTCAGTCCTCTCTAAGCTTACGTCTTACAGTTGTGTCTTTTTAGAAAATTGGATTCATTCTTTTACATTTGTGTCTTTCTACCATATATGTTGTATAACTTGTATTCTTGTTTTTATCACCACTTTTCGTTCTAGTAGTTGTTTTTTTTTTTTTACAAACAGGCATCATTTTGAATTTGATTTGTTTTAAAACATATTTTAATTATATAAAAAAAGTTTTGAATAGTTTTCCCCGCGACATCGCGGGGGGTCCGAGTCCTAGTAAAACTCAATAATAAGAAGAAAAGAAAACAACTTAACCTTTAGTTTTTGGTTATGACGACTAGAAACGGACAACTTGTCCACTACCATGAACGCATTGTTCTCCAAATTCCGACCTTTCTTGTTCCCCGAGCCATTTGGAAAATTGACATTACTAGTTGAATTAATCTCTCGTGAAAAAAAAGGAAAAAAAATGTAATGATTTAAAATGCATGTAAGTATAATAACTATGAATGTAGACTTTAATCATGCGAATTCCGTTCATTGGTCATTACATATTTAAATTTCAAATAAATTAAAAAAGAATGAGACAACTGTTGGCTCTAAGTGGTTCGATTTGGGCTAAACTGATAAGTGAGTCTAGGACACGTAGATGTTTTTACGATGCTGCAGATGAGAAGAATCTAAGAGATGCCATGAATGAAGCTTTGCTTGAGGATGTGTCTTCAAGTTATTGTTTATTCGAATTCCGTTATGTTAACAATAAATAAATTAACGGAATTTTTTGTCTTAATAAATGCTTTATATGGGTGATTGGTAATGAGACAACTTTGGCTCTAAGTGGTTCGATTTGGGCTAAACTGATAAGTGAGTCTAGGACACGTAGATGTTTTTACGATGCTGCAGATGAGAAGAATCTAAGAGATGCCATGAATGAAGCTTTGCTTGAGGATGTGTCTTCAAGTTTTGGATCTCTTTCTATCAGGAGTGGTTATGGGAGAAGAAATGCTTGGTAGATTTTTATATGAACTTGTTTTAAGTTTTATGTGTGTTTTCTTATCAAACTCTGTATGGTCTTTTTATGATGTTTTATGATATTTATGGTTTTCAATATATTTTTTTTTGTTAAAGTTTATGGTTTTTAGTTGTGAGAATCCATTCGCTTTTACCAAAAAAAAAAAAATTATTCAGGAGATTAGGGATTTTCTAAACTCTTGTTTGTTTTTTGCCCGATAAATTGTGAAAGATTTGATTTGAGTTTTGGCTTGTGTTGTTAACTCCTCAAAACGGGCTCGTTTTGAATTATTTGGACCGGTTCTTCCCTTATCAAAGGTCATTGATAAAAAAACATTTCCTCCGTTTCTTTTTATAAGATGTTTTATATAAAAACACAAAGATTAAAAAACTACTATGATTTAATGCATAATAAAAACTAATTCAATCAATGAAAACAAATACTACAAAATTTGTATAGTCATAAACTATTAAATAAATTTAAATTTTGTCTAGAAAATTTTAAAAAATCAAATAATATGGAAATAAAAACTTCTAAAACATCTTATCAAACGAACGGGAGTGAATATATAACTACAGTATATGCTAAGTTGTTTATAAGACTAGGCAAAATATCCAGAATACCATTAGATTTGATTTAATAACAAGACAAAATATAAGACTAGGCAAAATATATAACTACAGTTGTATGCTAATTGCTAAGTTAACATTAGATTGATTTAATAACAAGACCAAATAATAGCGTATTGTTTTCTGATGGTTTATCTCAAGCCAGAGTATAATTCACTTTAATATACAAGAGTACTAGTAATAGCTACCACATGTCTTAACAACTTTATCATTCTAATTTCTAGAACTTTAATTGTGACACCTAAATTGTTTAATGTTAATACATCTTATATTCTTAACTAATTCAATTATACTTTTAGATATTATTACGACTAGAAGCGGGACCATGAATGCTATGTTCTTAAAATCCCGACCTTTCTTCTTCCCCATGCAATTTGGAAAATCAACATCAAAATTGAATTGATTTCTCGTAAACAAAAAAAAAATAATGATTTTAAATGCCCATAACTATAATAAATCTTTACTCTGTAAACTTTACGCATGCAAAGTCTCATATTCAAAATAAACAAACTAAAAAGAAAATCGAGGTCCATGCATTAACAAGATTTTCTTGGAAAATGTTAAAAGTTTGAGAACATTTTCAAAGTTACTTTGGACCTTTCACCTTATTCTTCCTTTCAGTAGACCAAAACTGAGAGTGAGAGTTACACCAGATCTGTCTTTTTCGTCTCCATTGATTCTTCTGCACCAAACATATAAAAGAGTTCCTTGTCTTGTAAGACAAGTTAAAGCCTTTTGGTGATTTCTATCGTTGCTTTGATGGACAATAAAGAGATACGAAAGCTCTTGGAACAAAACGAGCAAACAAGTCTATTCGCTAGACTATGTTCTTGGTCAATCAAAGATATCCTCAACGAAGATCTCTACAAGGAAAAGGTTTTTGATCTTTTTTTAACCTTTTCTTCAGTAGCATATCTTCGGTACTTACTTATTTTTGTATTTTTGTAACAGATAAAAAAAATACCAGACAGATTTAGTTCTGTCGATGAATACTTTCAGTGTTTTGTTCCTCATTTACTCGAGGAAACACGAACCGAGTTGTTCTCGAGCTTCAAATCTTTATCGAAAGCTCCCGTCTGTCGAATACTTTCTGTGGAGGCAAAGATAAATGAATTTAGTGGAAGATCATCGATCGAGTTGTTCCATGACATAAAATTAATGGATTATGCAGACGACAAAAGTGAAAAGTACGAGCCAAAGTGTGGAGATATTATTGCACTGAGTCCTTTGAGTTTGACAGAGGAAAGGCCAAGAATTGATGACTTGAATCCTTTACTTCTAGGCTACGTTTTCTCTGTGTATGGTGATTATAAAGTCTCTGTTCACTTCTCTAGATCAATCTCTGAGAGTGAGAAACATTCATTTCGTTCTGGTATATTTCTCATGACTTTAACCACAAACACTCGAATTTGGAACGCTTTGCACAACGAAGTTGCCGATTCTACTCTAATCAAGAGTGTGCTTCAAGAAAATACTCTGGTACTTATTAAGAAATAACCTTCTTTATTTTTATTTTATATATTTTATTTTATATAGAGTGATTTGTGGGTTTACTTGTCTTGCAGGCTACAGAACAATGTTTTTCTTGTGGAAATGATGATGATGGTTCTGATTCTGACAGTGTTTTGGATAGAATCCGTTCAGCAAAACTGAACTCTTCCCAAGAAGCTGCAATAATGAGTTGCCTTAAGACAAGGAATTGTAATCACAAGAAGAGTGTGAAACTGATATGGGGACCTCCTGGTACTGGCAAAACAAAGACGGTCGCGACTCTTCTCTCTGCTCTTATCCAACTAAAGTGCAAAACAGTTGTGTGTGCTCCTACAAACACAGCTATTGTTGCAGTTGCATCAAGGTTATTGGCTTTATCTAAGGAAACAATTGTGTGTGCTCCTACAAACTCGGCTATTGCTGAAGTGGTATCGAGGTTCTCGTCCTTATTCTATGGAACTTCTACATTAGAACGTACCACGTATGGTATGGGGAATATAGTTCTATGTGGAAACCGCGAAAGAATGGGGATTAAGAACAATAAAGTTCTTCTCAATGTGTTTTTCAATGACCGCGTTAGTAAACTTGGTAGACTCTTTTTGTCTACTTGTGGATGGAAGAAGAGGTTGGAGTCAATCATAGATTTTCTTGAGAACACAGAGGCTAAGTATGAGCAACATGTACATGAATTAGAAGAACTTCATAGGATTTTGGAAGAGGAGAAGAAGGAAGGTGAAAAGAAGAAAGAAACCGAAAAGAAGAAGGAAGAAGCTGAAAGTAAGAAGGAAGATGATGATGAGAGTGTGAAGGAAGAAGTTGTAAACATTCCTACATTTGGAGAGTTTGTGAAAAAGAAGTTATATGTCTTAAGTGAAGAATTGGGGAAAGATATGGTTGATTTGTGCACTCATCTGCCTAAGTCTTTCATTTCATCTAAAGATGTGAAGAATATGATAGCAGCCCGCCAAGCGCTTCACCGTGTTAGAGATTTCTTGCAGGAAAATTCATCTAGAGATGATTTCAAGAAAGGTGGTTTCAGATTCAATTGCTTTAACAAACTCATCAGTGTTGATGCTATTGAGGCTTTATGTCTACTTCCAAAATGTTTTGGGATTTTTGGCTTAGAAAATTATGAAGATATTAAGAAATTTTGTCTACAAAATGCTGACATAATATTCTGCACAGCCTCAAGTGTTGCCAATATGATTCCGGCAAGGATACGCTCTGTTGATCTTCTTGTGGTTGATGAGGCAGCTCAGCTTAAAGAATGTGAATCAGTAGCTGCATTGCAACTTCCTGGACTTCGTCATGCACTTCTAATAGGAGATGAGTATCAGTTACCTGCAATGGTTCACAGCAAGGAATGCGAAAAGGCGAAATTCGGAAGAAGCTTGTTCGAGAGATTGGTTTTGATTGGTCATAACAAACATTTGCTAAATGTTCAATATCGGATGCATCCTTCGATTAGTTGTTTCCCTAATAAGGAGTTTTATGATGGGAGAATCACTGATGCATCGATTGTTCAAGAACTTGTTTACGAAAAGCGGTTTCTTCAAGGAAAAATGTTTGGTTCTTTCTCTTTTATCAATGTGGGACTTGGTAAAGAAGAGTTTTGTGATGGACATAGTCCTAAGAATATGGTTGAAGTTGCTGTCATTTCCGAAATCATATCCAATCTTTTCAAAGGTATTTAATTACATTAATCTTTATTGTTTTGTATAATCTTATTTTCATTATTCTTTTTGGTTAATTTACTTAATCTTGAAACAGTTTCAAGTCTACGAAACCAGAAGATGAGTGTTGGAGTGATTTCACCTTACAAGGGACAAGTGAGAGCTATCCAAGAGAGAATTGGTGATAAGTACGGTTCCTTATCAGGTCAGCTTTTCACTTTGAATGTTCAATCGGTAGATGGGTTTCAAGGAGGAGAAGAAGACATTATCATCATTTCTACCGTTAGAAGTAACGTTAATGGAAACGTGGGATTTCTAAGTAACCGTCAAAGAGCCAATGTGGCACTGACTCGTGCAAGACATTGTTTATGGGTGATTGGTCACGAGACCACTTTGGCTCTAAGTGGTTCGATTTGGGCAGAACTTATAAGTGAGTCTAAGACACGTGGATGCTTCTACGATGCTATTGATGATAAGAATATAAGAGATGCCATGAGTGATGCTTTGCTTGATGATGTATCTTCGAGTTTTGGATCTCTTTCCATTAGGAATGGCTATGGGAGAGGAAATGGTCGGTAGTTTCTTTTTATTTTGTCTTCGTTTATGTTTTTGTCTTTCATAAGAAAACTTTCTATGGGATTTATGATATTTATTTATGGTTTTCAATATTCAAAAAGAATTATTTTAGATTATAAAATTTCATCCAATCAAAATCTGCCACCTATTAATAATAAAAAAATTTATTTAATTATAAAATTTAATTTGCCACTAAAACGAAATTATGTATCGGTTTAGGTTTATTAGAAAGGGTTAAGGTTTAGATTTTATGATTAAACGAGTTTAACTATCGGTTTGGGTTTATAAACAGATTTAGATTTTACAATTAAACGAGGTTAAGTGTCGGTTTGGGTTTTGAAAGTACGATTAGGGTTTAGATTTTTTTACGATTAAACGAGTTTAAATGACGGTTTGGGTTTACAAAGGAGAATTAGGGTTTAGATTTTATGATTAAATGAGGTTAAGTGTCGGTTTGGATTTAGAAAGTACGATTAGGGTTTAGATTTTTTACGATTAAACGAGTTTAAATGACGGTTTGGGTTTACAAAAGAGAATTAGGGTTTAGATTTTGTAATTAAACGAGATTATATATCAGTTTGGGTTTATAAAAGAGTGGTTATGACTTAATCTTATTGTTTTATTTAGAAAATAATTGTTTTAATTTTTTAACTAGATGACATGGCAAATTCTAATTGGATAATTAAGAGGGGGTGAATGAAAGTGGTTCACCCCTAGGGGTGAACCCAAGAATTGTTCTTAATTTTCTGATGGGTTTATCTCAAGCCACAGTATTGTTAATTCTTTTTGAAAGAGAACCATAATTTTTACTACAATTGAGTGATTTGCGAGTTTACTTGTCTTGCACGCTACAGAACAAAATGTGTTTGTTGTTGGAATCATGTTGATGTTCTATTGGAATAAAACAAAACAGATCACAAATCTCTAAAACTATAGGGTTTAATATCCCAACAAATATTTTTCATACAAAGCAGGAAAGTCCTACCAAAAGGGAATTTGTATCTTTTTCTCTTGCCTTAGGTCTTGCTAAATAACAACACTAGTTACTATCATGAATATATACTCTACTTGGTCACACAACTCACAAGATTCAACTAAACTAAAAAAGAAACTTAAGAAGCAAAACTTAAAGACCTGTTCAAGAGAAGGAATTAAACAATATTTATGCACAAAACAAAACCAAAAGTGGGGTAGCTACATAGTGATGCCTAAACCCCTAACCACAATAAGTTTTATGCTTAATTTCCCGAGAATCCAAACATATTTAAGGGGAAGGTAAGAGAAAGAGTCGTCTCCAGATATCTTTATACAAAAAAGTGAGATAAGAGATGATTTTGATGTCTTGCTCTTTCCTCCAAAACGTGAAGCTCGAAGCTGGTAGTTTTAAAGGCAGGGCACTAATTTAACCTTGCACTTACAAACAGGGCACACCGACTTGCCATTGTCTTCGGTTCTTATCTTTGCTCGATACGAACAGAGAGATAAATTCCACAAATCATTTGATCCGTCAGCTTTGCCAGCAACATTTCCGCGTTTAACATTATTTCCTCGCTTCCTCTTGGTCGAAGTTGGAGAACCGCATGGGTCATGAACCCCGCTAGAGTCGCTTAAACTTCGACTGACTGACGCCTTTCTTTTCGTTTCTCTCTTCGGTTGAGGATTGCCGACTTTCATTCCCTCAGAAGGCCAATCAGTCGGCATGAAGCGGTCGCCAAGACTCATAATTTTTTTAATCATGCAATAAACCAAAGGATCATGAGCTTCGTTTCCCCATTTAGGAAAAATCAAATCTCCCCCCGGATAATGCAAGTGTGTTACCCGAACCTAACAAATAAACATATATAATGTAAGCATTCAACTTGTAAATTTTGTTACTGCTACAATAATAAAAATAAAGAAACTTGATAACAAATTTTATACCTTCCCATATTCTCTCATATCTTCCAAGAGTAACTGGTCCAAGTCAAATGGCTTCCTACTACCTTTCCATCCTGTTAGTTCCACGCCCTCGCACTCTCTTTTATTTCCGACCGTCTCCCCTAGACGGTGGAACGCCCAGTATCCCCACACCTGTAACACTTGGACGAAACCGTCCATAACAAGGCTGTATTTGTCGAAATCCGCAGATTTGATAGCGCTAATCAGATGCACAAACGCCAGTCTCCCCCAAGGATACATGTCAAATGTATCCCTCCTCAGCACCTTCTTAGCAATTGAAACTGGAATCTTAACTCGCCGGTCCTTTTGCAAAAACACAAATAGACAACAAACATAACAGTCCCAGCCTAGTTCTGTCGCGAACAGACCAACCACTGCACTCATCCAACGACCTAGCCAAGCTTGCCCAACTTGGACCTTTATTAGGCCGTAACTTGAGCATCGTCCAGAACTCGGTGTGGTGGTTTATTACGGCATCATCATCCCGTGGGAGTTCCCCACAGTTTAGTCCAGTGAGATGTTGGAATTCATTAAGTGAAAACCTCACTGGTTGGTCTCCCAACAAACACCATATTTCATGCGGCTGCTCGACAACAAGCTGACGAAGAAGCAAATGCTGCACGATCCTACCCGCAAAGACGAATTTTTTCTCGTAAAACGTCACGAAAACACCAAAACAAGAATTCCTCAAATTCAGCCACGCATCCATTCCAAGTTTGCTGAAAACCTTATCCATTTTTTCCATATGAGAGTGGTAATTCATACTCTTCCTAGGCATCGGCTCTGTCCCACGAGTAAATAGCCGAATTGGGAGCTGTCTCTTCTCTGCCACCATTGAATCTATTTGCAACTGCAACCACCATGAGAAGAATCAAGCAATACGTTTATAATTGCCGTACACTTATAAATCATTTTCCAAACATTTAAAATGGTAACGTTAGTCACATAATAAACTGCAACCACCACGGGAGGAAGAAACAAGACATATCAACTTTATAATTTCTCCACTTTAAGATTATTAGCCAAATAATGTAATAAAATTCACATTTTTACTGAATTAGCCACTTTAAGATTATTCACATTTTATTAATATAGTAACACCATAGTCACAGTCTCACAGAATAAACACAGTAACAATTTTGGTCGATAGAATAAGCTATAACCACCACAGGAAGAAGAAACAATATATAAACTTTATAATTTTTTTTGCCAAAGAATGTGATAAAATTCACATTTTTACTGAACTATTAAAACAGTGACATAGTCACACTGTCATAGTCTCACTGAAAAAACAGAGTTACACATTAAGAGCAAACATCCAAAAGAAGAATCTCCTTAAAGAAGCAAACCAACCTGACGATAATGAATCTGAATCAAACTTCTCTCGTTCTTTAAAGTGAAGGGTCTTAAGCATCTACAAGAACAGCTTCTACATGATCAGAACCAAAGATTCACAAAACCTAGATAATCAAGAATCGATTACAATTTCCAAGCATAGATTTTGAAGTGAAACCGACACAACTATCAAGAACAAGAAGAGAGAAAGTTTTTTTTTACCCAATTGAGATAATTTTGAGATTTTTTTTTTCTTACCCAATTGAGATAATAAACCGACGGTAGATATTGTTTACCCTAAACACTTTGTGGTTTTAAAAAGATACTTGTGAACATAACGGCAGGCACTCTAAATTTATAACACTAAAACGGCAGGGTGTTAGTTTCAATCAAACCGAATTTACCAAATCAATAAACCAAACGAAATTCGAACCGGATTTATCAAACCGAAATCAAACCGGATTGAAACATTGACTAACCAAAACGGTACCGTTTTATTTTGGCACCATTTATCACGAGAGGATTTTGAAATTGCAGGTACAAATTTGCTTATCCAACATTATATGCTATAGAATCAGAGAACAAAGATGCTAAGCTCTTCAATTGTGTTCAGGTTTGTGAATTTTGTAATCATTTTTTTTTACTTCTTGTTGTTTTTAGATGTGAGTTCTTTAATTGGAAACCAAATCTATCAAGCGTCTCACTATCGGGTTTGATCTTCGTCTTTCTTTTATGTTTTTAACAAGTTATTGGAGTTACAGTATATGCTATAGAGTCTAGTAGAGTAGAAACATAACTAAGGTAACAAAACTGCAAAATCTGGCATGTATAGATGTGGGAATCTTAAGCCTGTGTTTCAATGACTTGGTTGCAGTTATTATCTCTGATGTAGCATAGATAAGAGAATGTCTACTTATTGTTATAAAAGGCTTGTGTAATAACTAAACCTCTATTTAGCTGAAAAGTAACAAGAGAATGTCTACTTAATGTTATGAAAATCTAATGGAATTAGAACAAGAGAATGTTTGATAAGTAGCCTGTTGATAAACTCTTGCTTTTTCTGTTCTGCAGGAAATATGGCTTCTTACCAATGCTAGGTCTGGCTGTTTGCACAATCTCATTTGCTATTACCTTGCTTCGCGGCTGTCTTTGTGTAAGTTTATTGTTTCATTAATCTTCAGTTCCCCATACATCGAGGTTGCTGCTTGGTTTGTTGCTCGAAACTTTTATTTTGTGATTTTGTAACTTAAACCATAGTTTGATTTTATGATTTCGTAACATGTGCTTACTTTCTTCAGATAATGGTTTTAAATATTTGCCTATCATAGAATTTGTTAATCTCCTTGGTCAAACTACAAATTTACAGGGTGATATAACTTTTGATTTTGGCGTCTTACATTAGTCCTTTTCTAAAGACTGAAACAATCATCTATCTTTGCACTGGCATGATTCATTATAAAATCACAAGAAAATAATACGTATCTAAATTTTACAAATTCAATTTTTCTTTGCTCATCAAACAGTATTTTTTTGAGAATTTTGTTTTTCTGTCCCTGGATAATTAGTGATGCAACCATACATCAAAGGCAAACACTGAGGTTAATTTCTCAGAATAGAATTCAACTTCTCAAAATCAATTAAACAAAACAAAAAGCAAAGAAAGAGAGAGTCAATAAATCGTTTTACCAAAAAGACTCCAATAATATTTTCAAGAATTTTTTTAAAAGATGGATCAGAAAAAAGGCTTGGATGTTCTCTAAAAAGAGAAATCAAATGCTCAGTTGTTCAACGTCGATCATTTGGGGAAACAATCCTCTCTTCCATCTAATTACGTGAGAAAGTTAGTCAACTCTCTTCATTTTTTTCACGTTAGCATACAAGAGAATGCTACGTGTCCATGAGTGGATCACCAAAAAAATCATTTGCTTCCCTATACGTTTTTGTCGGTTTATAAAAACTAAAACAATATATAGAAACCATATATATTTCGGATTAGTTACGATTTGGCAGTTTTACGGTTTATCGATTTTATAAAATATAAAACCACATTAAAATCATATGCAATTCTGCCTGGTTCGATTTCGGTTATTTTTGGTTCATTCCATGATTTTTTCAATAACAAGTAACATTAGATTCTTTATCTTAAACTGTATCATCTTTGATTTAGATTCAATAGAATCATTATTACATTCCAACATACGTTACCAATTAAATGTTAAACATATATTATTATGAAATATATCATCCATAAAGAGTTTTATTTCCTCTTCTCTAACATGTATTGATATGTGGTTGACAAAAAAAAAAACATGTATTGATATAAACTTTCTTAAAAAAATATCATTAGATTGAGAAAATTTATCCATGGAACTTATATTACCAAGAAGAGGGAAAACTTACTGCAAAAATAATTAAATGCTAACCAAGCAAATGGTATTATAATAATAAACATTTATAAACAAAAAACCAATGGTTTTACGGTTTTAAACCAAACCGAACCAAAACCAAAATCTATATATATAATGAGAGAGTCTTCTCTACATCTAGCATATCCACCTAAGCATCCACCTAAGCAACAATATTTATTTTACATTTAAATATATTTAAAACATTTATTTAGTGCATATATATGTTACTTAGAATTAATAGAAATTTTACATAACTAAAAAATGAATTATGTAAAATAAACGAGATGTTAAAATAATAAGAAAACTATAAAAAGTATTATTAATAGTAATAATATAATCCCACTTTTAATTGATAAAAATTTAAAATGATTATACTTCAAATCTTTAAATGTGTTAATGAGTTTTAACATGGAAGTAAATTTTAAATACATGGTAAAACAAAAATAATTTTTTGTAATTCTATATGTAAATTTTAAACAAAAAAATAAAATTTAAAGTGAAACATTAGTTTCTAAGAATAATATACTACATATTTTTATTTATTATTAAATTTTTACTTAAAGCAAAATAAAATATTACTAAACTCAACTTAAATTTATAATTTAAGACGAAGATATTGTAAGAGTCACACTTTTTTCTTGTGAAATTATAAAAAAATCTTGAAAATTTTAAAACATTATCATCCATCTTTTAAAAAATAAATAATCAATGATCATATTATTCATGAGTTCTACACAAAATATACAGAAAATGAAATGTAAGTCGTTAAAAAAGTGATATGTAATTTGTATAGCATATTCTTAAGTGGAACTACAACTTTATAACATGATCAAAAAGAAAAACAAAGATTGATATTTCATCAGTTGAATCAAATCCTTTTAACACAAAATTTGAGTATTGAAAGATAGTAATTAAGAAGAAAATAGTTAATGATATGTCTTGAAAATCAATTCACACTCTAATATATATTATACTAGAAAGTTGCCCATGCGATGCGTGGGTTACATATTTAATATTAATTCTGAATAAAAATAAAATTTGTATTAAAGTAATATGTTCGATTATTAATATAGTTTTTTGAAAAGAATTTTTTAAAATATTAACTTTTATGTTCCTTTTCGAAGTACTTTTGTGAATTGCTAAAAAATAAATTTTGTTCTTTTATTATTCATGGTGGTATGACATAAATATACGCCGCTACTTTTTCTTAATTTACATAAAATATTTTATTCTGGAAATATATATATATCATACCTCATCATAGAGTCTCTTGTTTGCTGATTCACGATCCTTGGATCGGGAAAACGGCCAAAATCAACTCCAACTATTTTTCTGCAGCTTTTTTCAACCCAAACTCTGACCCCAGCACTTATAAACCCGAACTCAGACCATTTTTAAAAAACAAACGTAAACTATCTAACTGTTATCCAATTTCAACATAGTTTTTTTTTGTATTTGTTAATGTCGATTAGAATTGTAAAGTCGTAATTATCTGTTCTTTTGTATCTTAATCATTCTTTTTAGAGTGAATTTGTGCAGAGGTATTATTGGGGCATCAAATTAAGAAAACAACATTAGGGTTGTATGTCGTAGACAACCGAAAAATAAACGTTGAAATGGGTCTTCAATTATCAAGTATTTACAAGAAAACCAGCGCCTCTGTCCCTACTGCGCGTGAGCAAGAAATATATGGCCTTACACATAACCGAAGAAACAAACTGACAAGTCATAAATGCCAAATAGTTGAACTGATTGTTATCCGGCGGGAGACATACGAGGTGACTGGCATTTAATGAAGCAGCTCCATGTTATTTTTTTCCTTCCAGACCCAATATCTTATGTAGATCTTCACTTTTATATGTCAGGAATCTGTTTTTAGACATCTAAGTTTTAAGACATCTAAGTTTTAGACATCTAACCCCTTTTCCGATCTATTTGTAGGTCTACTTGTTTTTGTTAGATCCATTTTTAAACATCCAATATTTCTTGTAGATCTCGCTCCACTTATTAGGATATGATGATTGTAATATATATATGAATGTTAATAACGTTCTATATTTAAAAGTGAAGATCTACGTAAGATATTGGATCTGGAAGGCAAAAAAAAACATACAAGTAAAAAAGTGTAGATCTAAAGGTTTCTACAATGTCCACAACGAATCTAACAAAAAAATGGATATGGAAGTGGATCTGCGAAGATTGAAAGACAAAATACAAATTTGAGATGTGGTATGACCGCCGACCCAATAAGCCATCCACCAAAAACATGCAAGCATATTTAACCCTCAATTCGCTTGTCAAAGCCTTCGGCCGCCGCAACTTCGCTAACAACATCTCGCCAGTGAAGTGTTCTTCGCCGCCAAAAAGCGTAAACCAATAAGGGGTCACTCCTGGAGGACACTTAGTTAGAGACCGGTCAAGAGGTGGGAGAGGGTTACAGTTAAGGCCAGTGACGAGGCCAAACTCTCTAAGTGAAAACCGAAACGGTTTTCCGGCAAAAACGACCCAAATTTTGTGGCGCTTGACCACATTCAGCTGGCGAGTTGAGAGGAAATGAGCCAATTTTCCAGAGAAGACGGGCTTCGAGTACACATCAAGCAACTTCCTAAAACACGGTCGAATTAATTCGAGTTCTTCCGGTTGTAAAGCTTTGAGAACGGTCTAAATCGTGTGGAGCTTGAAGTACTGGTTCACACGATCTCCAACAGGTGCTTCACGATCGGCAAATAACCTATTCGGAAGATCTACATCCGCCATATTCCTGACAGAAAAAGGTTAAGATCTACATAAGTTTTTGTAGCTATAATGGAAAAAATAACATGCAATAAATAAAGTATAGATCTAAAAATTCCTATAGCAGTCCACAACAGATCCAACAAAAAAAATGGATCTGGGGATGGATCTGCGCAGGGTGAAAGACAAACTAAAACAGTTTGAGATGTTTCATAGAAATCTACGAAAAACACCGAGAGTTTTCAAAACGGAACCGCCGCATGTTAACAACCAACTGCTTACCGTCGAAGCAGGGGTATTTTTGTGGCTATCGGAGTGAATAGTGTTAACGGTGGCGTTTGGGAGAGTCTCCAAATCAGATACGAACAGAAGAAATCTAGATGGAAAGAACATGAAACTTAGCGTTACAGAGATGTAGAGAAGAGAGATAAAGTTAACACAAACGTCAGATGCAACTGATACGGATTATTATTTGGGCAGATTTTCTCTAGCGCGTGAGGTTAAAATTGGCAAAAAAGTGGGCTAAAATTATCGTTGTTTTGGGTCTTGAAAACATAATACCGAAAATTTAATTTGATTCAGATCGGTTGTCTCTCAGCCAATTATCTCTTCTTTTTATTCAATTGGGTAAAGGTTAAATAATTCAAGTATTTGTTAAAATTGGCTAACGATTACATAGTTCAGGTTTGTTATTTAAAATTTATGTGGGTTCGAGTTGATAATTGGGGTTGATATCGGCCGTTTTCCCTCCTTGGATCTCATCAGAAGGTAGATCTTCCCAATCTCATGACTTTCCCTCGACAATAAGCTTTACATATTTTATCCATATAATCCATAATAAAATTAGGAGATCAAAGGTAAAACATATTCATATTTATTAATTTTTTTGCTTAATTTTATCTATACATGTTAAAAATTAAAGAGAAATTTAAATAATTTGTGATAATGATTAAATTTAATAAAATAGCAAGGTGGTCCAAATGAGCAAAAACATATTTTATATATGTTAATTTGGGGTTTTCACATCTCTTTCTCGCTTCTGACTTAGCACAGCTAGTCAAAGCTTTAAAATCGGAGCTTCAGCACAAGGAGCTTTATGGGATTCTCTTCGATATCCTGAATTTATCTTATACCTTTGATGTTATTTCGTTTAGTTTCATTCCCCGTTTGCAGAACTCTGATGCCGATTCATTGGCAAAACAGTCTCTAGTTTCTCTTGTAATGGACCTGGCCCAAACCTAAGTTAAATTGAATCAGCTTTTGCACAAAAATAAAATATATGTTACACTTAATTATAATCATATTTAATTTAGGAAAATGATTTCAGATGATATAATAAAAATTTTATTTTTGAAAGTTTATATTTTTGAAAGTTTATATATATATATATATATATATATGTAGGTCATAAGAGAAAAAACTTTAATAAATATAATGTAATGCCGTTTACCTAAATACTTTAATGACATGTTAGATTTTAACTGAATAAGTTAATTATGATATTCTATGCAATTACCCTTATCAAACATAATTCTTTTCAAAAATCCCATGAGCATAGATAAAAAAAAACCTTTGGTGGAACTTTTTAAATTTTTTGGTTGAATTTCATTGGGATGGTTTTATAGAAACTTTGATAAAATAAATACAAATTTTATATTCTTTCATATGATCTTTATTTCTTACTTAATTTGTATGATTAACTAAAAAAAATTGAATTCAAAACATAATCAAGTCAAATGTTATACAATATTAAAAATCAGAAAACTATTTACTCGAGATATACGAAACTCAAACGTCGATCCCTCTCAAACGTTGAGTAATTATGTAAAAGAAATAAAAAATGGCATAAATTTATGATATAAATTGAAAAACCATTTATGTAAGGAAAAAAGATGGCTGGCTACACGAAGTATCCGCGAAGACATGGCCACACATGCAAAGTTTAAAAATGTATCTCTAACTACACAAACTATATGTATCGCATGCCCACATATACGAACTATATGTAGTCATGTCGCCAACATCACAAACATTTTTTATAAAAATATTTTGTATATATATTCAATGCATTGATTTTTATAATTAGTTAGTTTTGATAATTTCAAAACTAAACTAAAAATAAAATAAAAACCAATTAGGTAAAATAATTGTAAATATGAAATTTTCTATACTCTCTAGTCTAAAGTTTTTTGTATAATATGTTGTTAATTTTTGTATCTAAAATTATTACGAAAAATTCTTTTAATAATACAAAAAAAAATTAACAACATATTATAAAAAAACTTTAGACTAGAGAGTATTTAAAATTTTCTATTTATAATTATTTTACCTAATTGGTTTTTGTTTTATTTTTAGTTTAGTTTTGAAATTATTGAAACTAACTAATTATAAAAATCAATGCATTGAATATATATACAAAATATTTTTATATTGAATATTGTATATATTTTTTAATTATACAATATTATAAATGATTCAATAACATAATTTTCTAAATATTAAAAAACTAAAAAAATTTTTTTTTAATATTTATGTTGGTCAACGCCGGTCAAACTTGTCAATGCCGGATTCCGGCGAAAAGTGTACCGGAAAAAAATGTTCGTGATGTTGGCGACATGACTACATATAGTTCGTATATGTGGGCATGTGATACATATAGTTCATGTAGTTTAGGATCCATTATTAAACTTTGCATGTGTGGCCATGTCTTCGCGAATACTTCGTGTAGCGAGCCATCTTTTTTCCTTTAATAATCGTCTAATTGCTTAATGTTCATTTAATTACTTTAGCTTATTTAGTAATAAGTGCCCCATGCAATATTTAAGGTGAGGTGTTCGATTCCTTTCACATCATTTTTTTCTTAATCGATCTTCTTACAATTTTTGTTCCTTCTTTATGCTTAATTGGTTGCATTTTCCTTGTTCCTTTTTATTATTTTATTAACTAAAACTATGCTCTCTTTTTTTTTTTTTTATTGTTCTTTCTTATTCTAGTTTAACTCTTTATTTGGGTAAGTTATTCTAGTTAACTCTTAACAAATTAAGATATGTTTCTCTACTGTAAAAAACTAATACCTACATTTAAATTATATATTTTTAGTAAAGTAGTAAATTATATCATCTCTCTTTGTAGTTTATTTAATATTTAGAGTATTTTGTGTAAATTAATTAAAATCTATAAAAATGCAGCTATAGGGGAACGAGCTAGCCCTGGGAAGGATCCGTGCTCTTGCTTAACATGGATGAAGGTTAAGACTCTTGCACTTTCTTTGGCTTTTTTCTTCTTCTTTGATTGTTGTCAGACTTTTATATTATTGAATTTTGTTTATGAGTGTGGATGTTGTAACCCCTCTAAAGAGGGGTTTGTTGGTATGTTTGTGAGCTTTGGATTGGTTTAAAATATCTTCTTCAAGCTCTCATCAATAAATTCATCTTTGTGCTTGCTTGTGTGCTTTAATTTTAACTGTTTGATTTTAGAAGGTTGTTGACTGTCTTATATGTGCTGACCCAAACTCGCTCTTTTTCTCTCTCCTTATTCCTTGTCTTTATATTTAGGGTGTTGTACATAATAATGAGAAAGTCTTTGTGATGGCTGCAACAATAATACACGGTATGCTCTTGATTAGATGAAAACACATAGGATGCTTGAGCTCCATAATATAGTCCGATGTTGTACAAACCAAAATATCAGTATGCACTGTCCGATCCGCACCAAACAGTCTAACATTTAAAGCCATAATGGTACGTGGATTGATTTTGAGAATTTCTTACCAGCTTTAGCGTAACTAAATATCGTGTTGATTACAGACTATCTGGCAGAGTTTTGATAAGTGTATCTATATCCCTTTATCGGATGTGAGGACTTGGTAGTACATCTTAAAGTTTGCAAGAAATTAATTTAATGTGTATTCATATACTATGAAATAATAATGGTTGAGATAAAATTTTGAAATATTCCTATATCTTCGAAGTACATAAGGAAGTTACACGTTATTAGACATATGTTTGGCCAGAAACTCAAAAACATTTTTACTTTTTGTATATTATAACAAAAAGACACTCTATTTTGTTTCTTCCACAAACTGATATTTTATTATATGAGAACATTTAGAGTATGCCTTTTTTTTTTATCAATACTGGATTTACTAAATTCATTATTCGCAGCATTTAAGTATGTGAATCATATATCTTGTGTTGTTATCTTCTCAATTTGTTAGTGATCGTTTTGCTCTACAGTATATACATCAAATTCGTAGAGAAAGGTGATTATTTAACAATGTCATATATGTATATATATATATATGTTTGTGTGTGTGTGATTTTATTTGATTTGGCAAATTTGATTAAAAAGTTCTAACACGGATCTATTAAAGGACCTGAAAGGATTTTTTTCTCATCTGATTCTTCTACAAGAAGGGAAGGAATCCAATGAGAATGCATCGAACGAGCAAAAGAAGTAATCAATTGAAAGTCATGAATTAAACGTCATAGATTAGTTAATCGTGACGGTGGTATCTTTAGCTCACTGTTTAGTGTGTGTGTTTTTTTTGTTAGCTGCCATATAGTCTTTTGTAATTTGTTGAATGATTGTGGGTGAATGATTCAATTTTATTATATTTGTTGTTGATTTTGTATCTGGAAAATAATATATATTTGTGAAATTTTTGGATTTCTATAAAAACCTTTTTGAGCTACTGAACAAATATGGTGAGATTGATATTCATGAACGCCTGTGACCTTCTTGTGTATGTTGGTAATGTGTATGTGTAACCCATAAATCGGATGTTTTTGTTATTCTTTATATAAGTCTGTGATATATGATAATTTTCTCATATTGAAATCTTGATTTATTAATCCTATATAATTTACCTGAATAAAAAGAAAAAACATAGAATCTTGGTCTCATATCTAATAAACTTATGAGTGAGAAAAGAATGTCGACGCAAAAAAAACAATTACATATATTTTGATTTTACGAAAACATCTTTCTGTATATTTCGTAAGTTTGATCTACATATTTGACTAAATAAAAGAAATATTCCTTTAAATTTAGTAATTTACATGTATAATGATAAAAAAAAAAAAAAGTAACTATATTTTAGTTATTAAAAAAAAACTAAATTCTTTCACTGTGATATATTAAATTTTTTTTGTTTGATCAAAAAAAAAAAAAGAACGCCTGTGACCTTCTTGTGTATGTTGGTAATGTGTATGTGTAACCAATAAATCGGATGTTTTTGTTATTCTTTATATAAGTCTGTGATATATGATAATTTTCTCATATTGAAATCTTGATTTATTAATCCTATATAATTTACCTGAATAAAAAGAAAAAACATAGAATCTTGGTCTCATATCTAATAAACTTATGAGTGAGAAAAGAATGTCGACGCAAAAAAAACAATTACATATATTTTGATTTTACGAAAACATCTTTCTGTATATTTCGTAAGTTTGATCTACATATTTGACTAAATAAAAGAAATATTCCTTTAAATTTAGTAATTTACATGTATAATGATAAAAAAAAAAAAAAGTAACTATATTTTAGTTATTAAAAAAAAACTAAATTCTTTCACTGTTTTTTTTTTTGTTTTTGGTAAATATTTTGACAAAATGTAAACATTTACTAACAGTTGTTCAATTCAATTTTATCTTTGCTAACTGGAAAAAGAAAACTCTAAAATTTTACCCGCCTTTTTAATTTGTACAAATACCTTTTTATTTTCAACAAAATCACATAGTTGATTTCTTTTATCACATTTTTTCATATTAAAAGGCATCGGATTTGGAATTTGGGAACCTAGATACGATAGTTTTCGAGCAGTTAATTCAAAGGCTTTTAGAACTATATATGTAACATTGATTAATACAACAACCTCAAAAATTGCGGAATTGGAATATAAGATCGAATGGTCTATCAAAATAACATCAAAAATATTAATATTAATATGTTAAAATATTTGTTATTGTATTTAACATAATTTTGAGGTAGAGCAAATTTAGGATGAGTGACCTACGAGAAAGTGTCAGTATCGTTTGAGTGAGAACAAATTTTTAGACTTGCAAAAGTAGCGAAACGACTCTCGAAGAGAAGATGGACTCATGCGCCAAGTGAGGACATGAAGCCCAATAATAATCACGGTCGGAGTGTTACAAAATGAAAAAAACGAGAAAGCATGAATACGTCATAAAACCCAAGAGTAAGACAAAACCAAGAAGATGAGCCCAAAGAACGAAAGTGGACGTGGCAACCCGTAGACAGTGGCGGTCGGGGCGTTACAATATGAAAGAAACGAGTAAACATGAATACGTCATAAAACCAAGAGTAAGACAAAACCAAGAAGATGAGCCCAAAAACCGAAAGTGGACGTGGGAACCCACGGACAGTGGCGGTCAGGGCGTTACAATATGAAAGAATTGAGTAAGTCTAAATACGTCATAAAACCAAGAGTAAGACAAAACCAAGAAGATGAGCCCAAAGACCGAAAGTGGACGTGGGAACCCACAGACAGTGGCGGTCAGGCGTTACAATATAAAAGAAATGAGTAATCTTCAATACATCATAAAACAAACACTACAAGAAAACAGGCGATTACCGACTACATCAGCCGACTATTCATGTAGTCGCCAATTTTAGCGACTATCTTGCTTCTTTTTTACGACTATTAAACGACTACAGTAAAGTAGTCGTAACGTAGTCGCCAAAGAGCGACAAAAACCGGTTGTCAGTAATGTAGTCGGTATATGGCGACTATTTACCGACTAATAAATTGAATATATATCTTAGTCGTATATTAGTCGCTATTTTAGCGACTATAGTCTGACAACTTCTGTTAGTCGCTATTTTGGCGACTAATTTACGACTCATTCGGCGGGTCGTAAATTAGTCGCCAATTAGTCGCCAAGTAGTCGTATTTTACAGTTAAAAAACACGTTTTTTCGTTTGTGGTAGGTGTACCGGTTTTTTGGTGACTACAGCTTTTAGTCGCCGTTTAGTCGCCTAAAATTATCTATATAAAGAAAACAGCACTCACTCTCTTCACTCATCTCCTCTCGACTTCACATAAGAAAAAAAAAACAAATTCAAAAAAAAAACGAATTTGGAATAAACACTTTTCAAAAAATTAGTTTCTTTATATTTTATTGGTAATGGCGGGAAATTACAATTATGGCGGTAATGGTGGTTATCGGGAGTGGATATACAAGCGGTTCGACGAAGTGACGGGAAATTTGTCAGCAGAGTACGTAGCCGGTGTGCAAGAATTCATGACGTTTGCTAATAGCCAGCCTATAGTACAGAGTAACCGCGGTAAATTTCACTGCCCTTGTAGTGTGTGCAAGAATGAAAAACATATGGTTTCGGGTAGAAGAGTTAGTAGTCATTTGTTTAGTCAAGGATTTATGCCAGATTATTATGTTTGGTATAGACATGGGGAAGAACTCAATATGGATATAGGAACGAGTTACACTGATAGGACATATCTAAGTGAGAATCATGAAGAGGTGGATTATGTTGTAGAAGATCCTTATGTGGATATGGTGAACGATGCATTTCGTTATAACGTGGGGTTTGATGATAACTATCAACAGGATGGTAGTTATCAGAATGTCGAAGAACCAGTTCGTAACCATTCAAATAAATTCTACGACTTGTTAGAAGGTGCACAAAATCCATTATACGATGGTTGTCGTGAAGGTCAATCGCAGTTATCGTTAGCTGCTCGACTCATGCAAAATAAGGCGGAGTATAATATGAGTGAGAAGTTAGTGGATTCGGTTTGCCAAATGTTTACAGATTTTCTACCAGAAGGAAACCAAGCAACGAGTTCACATTACCAGACCGAGAAATTGATGCGCAATTTAGGCCTTCCGTATCATACGATTGATGTTTGTGTCAACAATTGTATGCTTTTTTGAAAAGAAGACGAAAAGGAAGATCAATGTCGGTTTTGTGGTTCACAAAGAAGGAAGCCTAAGGACGATCGTCGAAGAACGAAAGTATCATATAGTCGTATGTGGTATCTACCTATTGGTGACCGATTGAAGAGAATGTATCAGAGCCACAAGACAGCAGCTGCAATGCGGTGGCATGCCGAGCACCAATAAAAAGAAGGAGAAATGTCTCATCCTTCAGATGCGGCGGAGTGGAGGTATTTCCAAGCACAAAATCCGCAGTTTGCCGAAGAACCCCGTAATGTTTATCTTGGATTATGTACCGATGGGTTCAATCCATTTGGAATGTCTCGTAATCATTCGTTGTGGCCTGTGATCCTGACTCCATATAATTTACCCCCCGGTATGTGCATGAATACAGAGTACTTGTTTCTTACAATTCTGAATTCTGGGCCAAATCATCCGCGAGGTAGTCTCGATGTCTTCCTCCAACCTCTTATTGAAGAGTTAAAAGAGTTATGGTCTACTGGAGTCGATGCATACGATGTGTCATTGAATCAAAATTTCAATCTAAAAGCAGTGCTGATGTGGACGATAAGTGACTTTCCGGCGTATAGCATGTTATCAGGATGGACCACCCACGGTAAACTCTCTTGTCCAATTTGCATGGAAAGTACAAAGTCTTTTTACTTACCTAATGGAAGGAAGACATGTTGGTTTGATTGTCACCGAAGATTTCTTCCTCATGGTCATCCATTACGGAGGAACAAAAAAGACTTTCTGAGGGGAAAAGATGCTTCTAAAGAGTATCCACCTGATTCTTTAACCGGTGAGCAAGTTTATTATGAGCGGTTGGTAGGTGTAAATCCGCCTCGAACCAAAGACGTTGGTGGTAACGGTCATGAAAAGAAGATGGCAGGCTATGGAAAGGAACATAATTGGCACAAAGAAAGCATATTATGGGAGTTGCCTTACTGGAAAGACCTCAATCTTCGACATAATATTGATGTGATGCATACAGAGAAGAATTTTTTGGACAATATCATGAATACTCTTATTGGTGTGAAGGGTAAATCAAAAGACAACATCATGTCAAGATTGGATGTGGAAAAATTTTGTTCTCGGCCAGAGTTACATATTGATAGAAAGGGCAAAGCTCCATTCCCAGCATACACATTGACTAACGAAGCGAAAAAGAGTTTATTGGAATGTGTGAAAAATGCAGTTAAATTCCCGGATGGTTATTCGTCAGATTTGGCTACTTGTGTTGATATGGAGAATGGTAAGTTTTCAGGCATGAAGAGTCATGATTGCCATGTTTTTATGGAGCGACTACTTCCATTTATCTTTGCTGAACTCCTTGACCGGAACGTCCACCTTGCGTTATCAGGTATTACTAATTTTATATTATTTGCGACTACTTCCATTTACCTAACACGTGCATCGTCTAATGATCTAAATATATATTTCAGGTATTGGAGCATTTTTTCGAGACTTATGTTCGAGAACTTTGCAGAAAAGTCGAGTCCAAATTCTAAAACAGAACATAGTCTTAATCTTATGCAACTTGGAGAAGATATTTCCGGTGTTTCAGATGGCGCTTCACGGCCATGGGAGCTCACAGCTGAAGAATGTACACTAATATTTCTGCAGGTGACGTTTTATTTTTCCCAATACACATTTATAGTCTTGGAGTTCAATTTTTCATGTGCTAATCTCTGGTTTTATCTTAATTTGCAGTCCACTGACAGGGATTCAAGAGGTAATCCTTATGGAGTAGGAAGCCTCAAGGATTCTATTGTCAATGGCACGCGGAAGCATCCAGGTGACACCTCTTCCTTTCGGAGCCTGCAAGAACAATTGAAGGAAGCACAACAAAAGATAGAAGAGCAGGCTGCGCGTGAAGCTCAGCAGAAGGACAAGCTCGACAACTTCTCCATGGTGGAGAAGTATTTGCGCCAAACTGATCCTCAGTTCCTGAATTGGATCGCAAATCATTCAGCTCAAGAGACTGCCACAGCCCCTCTCTCAACCCCTCAATCTCAAAATAATCAAGCTACATCTCCATCACCATCTGGTGAATAGGTTTCTGTTTCTGTCTCTTCCCCCAAGAACTTGGTTTAACTTTTCAGATTCTGTAGACTTGAACATGTGTTTTGTTTGGTTTTAAGTTTGGTATGAACATGTTTGGATTGAAGTCAGACTTGTTATATAAGTATTGTTCTTTTGGTATTTGGTATTATATATATGTACTGTTCTTTTGGTATTTGGATTTGTTTTTGGTTTTGTTTATTAGAATTACAATTAGGAACAAAACGTTTTACAAATGGGTGTAATTACAATTTGGATTTGCTTTTTTTTTCGTAATTACACAGTAGTCGCCAAATAGTCGTTTAATGTAGTCGCCAAATCGTCGCCAATAAGTCACCAATAATAACGACTAATGACATTCGCAATCGCTTTATAGTCGGTAAAAATAGTCGCTTATTAGTCACTAATTCTTAACGACTATTTGCCGACTACACGAAATGACACTGGCCTAAAGCATATTAATCGGAACAAAGTCGTCTATTAGTCGCTAAAAGTTACGACTACGTGACGACTATGTTACGATTACATATTAGTAGTCGTTAAATAGTCGCTTTTTGGCGACTATTTAACGACTGCATTATTTAGCGACTCTCGATTACCGACTACAATTAATAGTCGTTATTTAGTCGTATAATTACATTTAGCGACTAATTTCCGACTAATAAAGTAGTCGTTAATGAGCTGTTTTCTTGTAGTGAAAAGCAAGTATATACCTTAAGTTAAGACAACGACTAAAGCAATGCTTAATGATGCGAGTTACTATAGAACAAAAAAGAAGTTCAATAAAGATGAGATACAAGAAATCACGGGGGAACTCATAACAATAAAATTAGAGATTGAATTGAGGAGGTAGATGCCAACAAGGATGATATAATTCTTAAATTTTCTAAACTAATACATTGTCGTCGTTATAAATACAGATAATGAATAATGTTTAGAACGTCTTTATATTACGATTTTTTTTATCATGTTTTAGTATTTTTTATTTGTTTTCATATTAGCTATCAAACAGTTATTTTATAATTAAAACATTAAAAATATTATTATCTTAATTTATTTGATTTAAGCGAAAAATACAAAAACAAGAATACTCCCTCTGATTTTTAATACTTGTCGTTTTAACTGTATTTGGACAAATTAAAAAAAGATATACAATCACAACATTGACCTCATGAATATTCATATTTTTATTTAATCTTAATATTTGTGTTTAATTAAATGAGGGTAATTTGGGAAGTTACTGGCATAAGTTACATTATTACCTTAAAACGACAAGTAATTAATTATAAAATTAAAAATTAAATCTAAAACGACAACTAAACAAAACCGAAAGAAGTATTAGTTTTGTAATCACATTGGTTTTGTAATTTTTAAAAGACATGATATAACAATAAATTTTATTTATTTAATATTCTGATGGAGTACACTTGTATTATATTTTTCTCTTCAAATATATGAATTTTATCATAATTTCACATTGCATTAGTTTATTTATACTAATTTATAACAAAGATTAGTTATATTTACCAAAGTATTTAGGTAGGTAACACATTATTAGTTATAATTTCGTCCAAAAAGTATAAAACAAAATCATTACCCCGCACCCTGCGCGGGTCATCACCTAATGTACAAATATAGTAAGGAGTGAGGAGCTTAGCTAAGATGTCCATACGTCAAGACTTTCTATTTTTGGAAATCTTTGGAACTAACCACCCACAAACATCATCTGACACGGACGACGCACACACAAAACACTTTCTTTTTAATTATGTTTTTGTTTTTAATTGGTACGGTAATTTTGAAACCACACCCAAACACTAGTACTGTCCCATTCGCAATAATTCACGTGAGATGGAGGGACCAATGAGTTATTCACACTTTTCAAGTTTTCACCAATATGGGGGAATCATTTCTTTCTTCTCTTTTAATTTGTTTCAATGTTTCAGACTAGATAAATTAATCAACGATGGACATATAGATATGGCCTAACTGAGAGAAACACATGCAATATGATTCTTTCGTCCCATGAAAATATCTCATCAAGACTGAGTAGTTGGCAACTAACATATTTTAAAACGACACGTTTTTAAATACAATGAATTACTGAATTTCACTAAAATAGCATGTTAGAAGAACAGATTTGCATGTAAAAGTATTAGTATGAAAGAACGGACGAGGAAAGACTTTAATCTAATGATTATCAAGTTAGGAAAGTGTTACAATATACGAAAGTCAGTAGCCTAATAAATAAGACTATCACAAAGTGTTACAATTACAAAGTCATTTGATCTAATAATGAGTTAAATACTTCATTTGATTTGCAAATATGGTTCAACAGTTTGTTTATAAAAAAAAAACATGGTTCAACGGAAAAGTTAAGGAAAACACTGATAACTTAGAAGTACCCGGGTTGATGTGGCTAATATGCATAAAGAGGAAGCTGACATGGCATTGTGTTATTGGCTGCTAAGAGTCAACAACAAGATTCATATAAAACGAGAGTCGTCTTCTTGGCTTGGGATTGGTTTGTTAGGAATTAGGATCATAGATTGATTTCTCTTGATTGGGCACATGCTCAGGATCTCCCGACTTGTGATTGTTCTTTGTATCTTTTCAGCTATATTATCATAGTAAGGTTCTATCATAACTTTAAAGACTAAACTGAGAGAGCAAGTAAACTCTGAAATCCTTTGGAATTGTCTATCACCATTATCTATATTAAAATAATGCTACAAAACTGGAAAGAAAAAAACTGCTCCATGGAACACAGAATCCACCATAGTTGAATACATTCTTCAAGCAGATTTCAACTTGTTCGATGCTGCTGCGAGGTGAGAGAGTGTGCTGTGTCCAACGAACAACAGAAACACTCCCAACAAAGAAAGTGCCTTTAGTGTCGTGAACAGATCCAACTGCAGGATACACAAGTAGATGAGCATTAGATTTTTTATGCAATGGTCTTTTTTAATCTTAATACAAGAACCGGTTTTGAGAACTTGCCTTCAACCAGAATAGCACGTAGAGAAGCAAAACAGCTCCGATGCCGCCGTGGAATAGTAGAGCGGATGTTGCAGCTCCAATCGATGATGGGAAGCTCTTTATGTTCGCTCCCAACCGTGTCAGCTGAAACAGAAATAAAAAGTTTGCATGAGAGTTGTGAAACAAAAGTATTGATGTTTTTCTTGATTTGTGAGTTGTCCAAATCTTGTCATAAGCCACTTTCCAAATAACCTCAAGTAGGATTCGTTCATTGTGATATTTTGTTATCGTTGTTCAGTGTGGGGCCATGTGAACGAGCTGATAGTGGATGCTCCTCCATGTCTTCACGATAGGTAATTCTTATATATATTGTAATTTGTTTTTTATCCTTTTTAATACAATTGGATTCGACTCGTGATAGCTAACTGATTTTCTACGTAATCAATATATCTATAAAAGAAAATGTTAGATTAACCAACTTTCTAATGCAAAATTGATGAGTGATAATAAATGAACGGTTCATTGCAAAATAGGTTGGGGAGAAACTAATAGTTAGGGTTAAATTATTGAGAGGAAAACATAAACAATCTAAAGGAGACGACAAAAAAAAAAAAAAAGACAGAGGGAAACGCGTTAATGTACAAATATAGTAAGGAGTGAGGAGCTTAGCTAAGATGTCCATACGTCAAGACTTTCTATTTTTGGAAATCTTTGGAACTAACCACCCACAAACATCATCTGACACGGACGACGCACACACAAAACACTTTCTTTTTAATTATGTTTTTGTTTTTAATTGGTACGGTAATTTTGAAACCACACCCAAACACTAGTACTGTCCCATTCGCAATAATTCACGTGAGATGGAGGGACCAATGAGTTATTCACACTTTTCAAGTTTTCACCAATATGGGGGAATCATTTCTTTCTTCTCTTTTAGTTTGTTTCAATGTTTCAGACTAGATAAATTAATCAACAATGGACATATAGATATGGCCTAACTGAGAGAAACACATGCAATATGATTCTTTCGACACGTTTTTTTTTTTTTTTTTTTTTTTTAAATAAATATTTTTTTTTTTTTTTGGGCCTTCCCACAAATATGGGCCAGGTTTTGGGCTATTACAAAAACAAACACAGTTACAAAAAGGGAATTGATGATCGGAGACGTCACCGGAAAAGGAGATCGGATCCTGGTGTGACCGGACGCAGAGACCGAAACTTCAGAACCAGTGGATACAAGATCCACGACTTCACGACAGAGACAACGGATCAGAACCATCGACGAAAGTATCCAGTTTTCATCTCCGATTCCTTTCCGATGCACCACCAGATCCGCTACAAACCTCCTGGTAGGCTCAGATCTCCGACGAGGCGGTTCTCCGTTGTTAGATCCTCAACCTAGCAATCTAACAACAGATCTAACACTCCTTCTCCAGATCTGACGAACCTCAAATTCTCTAAGCAAAGATAACTTCAAATCCGGTCCGGTGGAAGCAAAATTGTGGCGATTTCAGAGGCCGAAAGCTCAACCTAGCACCCAGAAACCAAAACCCACACTAGGCATCTAAGATCCTTTCAGATCTTCAATTAACTAAACCACCGTAACGATACAACAAAACCCACCAATCCCCCCCCTTGACTTCCGCCGCAACCGCAGCGGCTGAATTGGCGGTTGAGCTGAAAGAAGACTCCGGCGTGAACCCATTGGCGTCCTCAAACCAAGCTCGCACGAACACGGAGCCCCTATTCCGCCAAAAACAGAGCCACAGTTGCATCTAGAGGGAGAAACCACACCGCTGCTGTCGAAGAAGAGATCTTGCTCACCACTGCGTCCCCTTTGCAACTCCAAAACCTACAATGAAAATCCAAACCAAAACGTAAGCAACGAACGCTTTTTTTTTTTTTTTCGGCGGCTAGGGCGAATTGGGAGAGAAGAACAGATTACTGAATTACTGAATTACTGAATTTCACTAAAATAGCATGTTAGAAGAACAGATTTGCATGTAAAAGTATTAGTATGAAAGAACGGACGAGGAGAGACTTTAATCTAATGATTATCAAGTTACGAAAGTGTTGCAATATACGAAAGTCAGTAGCCTAATAAATAAGACTATCACAAAGTGTTACAATTACAAAGTCATTTGATCTAATAATGAGTTAAATACTTCATTTGATTTGCAAATATGGTTCAACAGTTTGTTTATAAAAAAAAAACATGGTTCAACGAAAAAGTTAAGGAAAACACTGATAACTTAGAAGTACCCGGGTTGATGTGGCTAATATGCATAAAGAGGAAGCTGACATGGCATTGTGTTATTGGCTGCTAAGAGTCAACAACAAGATTCATATAAAACGAGAGTCGTCTTCTTGGCTTGGGATTGGTTTGTTAGGAATTAGGATCATAGATTGATTTCTCTTGATTGGGCACATGCTCAGGATCTCCCGACTTGTGATTGTTCTTTGTATCTTTTCAGCTATATTATCATAGTAAGGTTCTATCATAACTTTAAAGATTAAACTGAGAGAGCAAGTAAACTCTGAAATCCTTTGGAATTGTCTATCACCATTATCTATATTAAAGTAATGCTACAAAACTGGAAAGAAAAAAACTGCTCCATGGAACACAGAATCCACCATAGTTGAATACATTCTTCAAGCAGATTTCAACTTGTTCGATGCTGCTGCGAGGTGAGAGAGTGTGCTGTGTCCAACGAACAACAGAAACACTCCCAACAAAGAAAGTGCCTTTAGTGTCGTGAACAGATCCAACTGCAGGATACACAAGTAGATGAGCATTAGATTTTTTATGCAATGGTCTTTTTTAATCTTAATACAAGAACCGGTTTTGAGAACTTGCCTTCAACCAGAATAGCACGTAGAGAAGCAGAACAGTTCCGATGCCGCTGTGGAATAGTAGAGCGGATGTTGCAGCTCCAATCGATGATGGGAAGCTCTTTATGTTCGCTCCCAACCGTGTCAGCTGAAACAGAAATAAAAAGTTTGCATCAGAGTTGTGAAACAAACGTACTGATGTTTTTCGGATTTGTGTTTTTCTGAATCTATTTACAAGCGAAAGAATACTGACCCCAATCATAGATTGATTTCTCTTATTGGGCACAATTAGAACGAAAGAGAAAACAAACATGTTCCGCGAAGGAAACTCTGGGCTGAATTAATCTGGGTAAGTGTATACTGAGCAACACCAACAGGACATCATCGGAGATTGCTGTGATCTCTAATCAGAATCTCTAAGGAACAAAATCGAAATTACTAAGGAATCGAGAAATTCTCTAATCGAAACAAAATCAAAATCAAATCAGAAATTCTGATACACACCGAATTCGAGAAGAGAGGGAGAGTTTAAGAGATGGAGCAACATTACAGAGATGGAGGAGATAATTTGGAGAAGGAGATGAATCAGTTATAGAGGACGGAAGTAGATCCGTAACTAGGCATAAAACATTTGTGCATGAATGTGTTTACATCAGTTTGCTCTCAATTTCCTTTGTTTCCTAAATAATTTCGGATAGATAAACCGCAATCAAACAAGCTGAACACTTTATTTCATAATAATCCCAACTACAAAGATGATTATTTAATTAGGGTTTACAAAGCAGAGACTTAAAATTAAAATACTACATATTAGGACATAATGTCCCACATCGGAAGTTGGAAAGGATCCTAAGTAATATATAAGGGATATGGGCCACTCCACTCATTGCCAATTGGTTTTGAGTTGGAAGTCCATATTCTAACATGGTATCAGAGCCCGATCCACACATGTCCAACCCGATCCGACCCAAAGATGGTCCAATCATCGAGAAGGCCCAAAATTGATACCGTCGATCTAAGCCCGAACATTCCGAGATTAATGGGCAAAGAGCCATCATCTCGAGGGGGCGTATTAGGACATAATGTCCCACATCGGAAGTTGGAAGGGATCCTAAGTAATATATAAGGGATATGGGCCACTCCACTCATTGGCAATTGGTTTTGAGTTGGAAGTCCATAGAACTTAACACTACAAAGATGATTATTTCATTTCCACTCCATAAGATTCCTTCCTTCTTTTCCTTCTTCTTCCTTGCATGCATGCTTTAAAATCCACGGCCTAATATAATACAAAATAAGACCATGATATCAGTTAAGATTCATACAAAGTAATAAATACCAAATTTAAAACCCAATTACTTCCGCCACTCCCCGAGCCTTTCTCTGCCTTCTTCCTGGCCTTTGCGCTCTCCTTGTGATTCTTTTTGCATACATCGCATGACACTTTGTCGAATCCTTGGGATTCGAAGCAGCTCTTGCAGAACGTCTTGTGCAGGAAGCGGGTTTGCCCTAGATTTGTTTCTGTTGAACCACAGTTGTCGCACGCAGCTTTTTTTGACGTATCCATAATGTCAATTTTTTTTCTTTCTTTTCTAATGTTGTTTGCTTGTTTGTGAGAGCGAGAGAGAGAGAGAGAGCCAGCTGCTATATATAGAGGCCTAGTGTTGAGAGTTGGTTTAGAAGACTCCAAGACAATCAGAGGGTTTGGGTTTATGAAATCCGTTTGATTGAATCAGCTACTCACTAATATTTCTACGTAGAACCAGTTTACCAATATATATATAATATATATTTCTACGTAGAACCATGCATGTATAAATTAATATACCCAACTAGTAGTTTGGATTTAATAGTATTGATTGATTTGAATGCAAACCAAAACTGTGGATCTTGTTGGGTAATGGGTAAATATACTCATCCGTCACTGGCATTAGGGGACCCATGATTTTTTTTCAACCAGGTTAAAGATAACTAAAATAAAAAAAATTGATGGGCTAAATATATATTTTTCTCATAACTATAACTAAAATTTTAAAAAATGGGGAGGTCAACTGCCACCCCTTTCATGAACGTACGTCCGCCAGTGGTCACTGGCATAATATGATAATATCATATACTACGTTAATTTTTTTCTTAAAGATATATATATATATACAAAACGTTATTATATATTTAGGAGATAAGGATTTACAACTAAGTTCAGATCCAAAGGTTTTAGATATGTCATTGTGTTCAAAAAAAAAAGAAGAAGGTTTTAGATATGTCTAATTTTAAATTTTGCAAATCATGGAATCACAATCAAGTCCGAGATTAACGAACGTGGAAATTAAACATCGGATGGTATCGATAGAATCTTGATTTGTGAGTTGTCCAAATCTTGTCATAAGCTACTTTCCAAATAACCTCAAGTAGGATTCGTTTGTGATATTTTGTTATCGTTGTTCAGTGTGGGGCCATGTGAACGAGCTGATAGTGGATACTCCTCCATGTCTTCACGATAGGTAATTCTTATATATGTTGTAATTTGTTTTTGGGTGTATTGGGAAACTAGTACGTTTCCCAAACTTAATTGTGAAACTAGTACCGTTACTATTTATAATTTGGTGAAAGAGAGAGTGAGAGAGAGAGTGTGTGAGACGTGTGAGAGAGAAAGTGTGGGTCAGGTTTTTTTTTTTTAATTTCTTTTTCTTGAAAAGAAAAAGTATGCCAGTGTGAGAGAGAGTGTGAGAGAGTGTGGGTCAGGTTTTTTTTTAATTAAATTTCTTTTTCTTTCTTTATTATACTCCATTCCCTCAAAGTTTAATAATTAAAATGTTCGTTCGTAAATTTTATTTTTCAAAAATTGATCATATACATAAAAATCTATGTTTTTTTCTCTATCATTTGATATGCATTTTTGTTTTATAATTTTTAAAATTTATATTACCGAACACTGTACAAATCTATTTATATACAGATAAAAAACCATTGTACAGATATAGACCACTGTACAAATATAGACCACTGTACAGATATATACCATTGTACAGAAGACCACTGTACAGAATACCACTGTACAGATACATATATACACCACTGTACAGATATAGACCACTGTACAGAATACCACTGTACAAATACATATATAGACCACTGTACAGATATAGACCAATTCTCCAATTTTGAATAGTAAATATTACTACATTACAAACATTAACGAGCATTGGTTTATATCTGTACAGTGGTCTATATATGTATATGTACAGTGGTATTCTGTACAGTGGTATATATCTGTACAGTGGTATATATCTGTACAGTGGTCTATATCTGTACAATGGTTTGTATCTGTATATAAATAGATTTGTACAGTGTTCGGTAATATAAATTTTAAAAATTATAAAACAAAATGCATATCAAATGATAGAGAAAAAAACATAGATTTTTATGTATATGATCAATTTTTGAAAAATAAAATTTACGAACGAGCATTTTAATTATTAAACTTTGAGGGAATGAAGTATAATAAAGAAAGAAAAAGAAATTTAATTAAAAAAAAACTGACCCACACTCTCTCACACTCTCTCTCTCACACTCGCATACTTTTTCTTTTCAAGAAAAAGAAATTAAAAAAAAAAAAACCTGACCCACACTCTCTCTTTCACACTCACACTCTCTCTCACACGTCTCACACTCTCTCTCTCTCACACTCTCTCTTTCACCAAATTATAAATAGTAACGGTACTAGTTTCACAATTAAGTTTGGAAAACGTACTATATTGCAACATATTCCTTTGTTTTTTATCCTTTTTAATACAATTGGATTCGACTCGTGATAGCTAACTGATTTTCTACGTAATCAATATATCTATAAAAGAAAATGTTAGATTAACCAACTTTCTAATGCAAAATTGATGAGTGATAATAAATGAACGGTTCATTGCAAAATAGGTTGGGGAGAAACTAATAGTTAGGGTTAAATTATTGAGAGGAAAACATAAACAATCTAAAGGAGACGACAAAAAAAAAAAAAAAGACAGAGGGAAACGCGTTAATGTACAAATATAGTAAGGAGTGAGGAGCTTAGCTAAGATGTCCATACGTCAAGACTTTCTATTTTTGGAAATCTTTGGAACTAACCACCCACAAACATCATCTGACACGGACGACGCACACACAAAACACTTTCTTTTTAATTATGTTTTTGTTTTTAATTGGTACGGTAATTTTGAAACCACACCCAAACACTAGTACTGTCCCATTCGCAATAATTCACGTGAGATGGAGGGACCAATGAGTTATTCACACTTTTCAAGTTTTCACCAATATGGGGGAATCATTTCTTTCTTCTCTTTTAGTTTGTTTCAATGTTTCAGACTAGATAAATTAATCAACAATGGACATATAGATATGGCCTAACTGAGAGAAACACATGCAATATGATTCTTTCGACACGTTTTTTTTTTTTTTTTTTTTTTAAATAAATTTTTTTTTTTTTTGGGCCTTCCCACAAATATGGGCCAGGTTTTGGGCTATTACAAAAACAAACACAGTTACAAAAAGGGAATTGATGATCGGAGACGTCACCGGAAAAGGAGATCGGATCCTGGTGTGACCGGACGCAGAGACCGAAACTTCAGAACCAGTGGATACAAGATCCACGACTTCACGACAGAGACAACGGATCAGAACCATCGACGAAAGTATCCAGTTTTCATCTCCGATTCCTTTCCGATGCACCACAAGATCCGCTACAAACCTCCTGGTAGGCTCAGATCTCCGACGAGGCGGTTCTCCGTTGTTAGATCCTCAACCTAGCAATCTAACAACAGATCTAACACTCCTTCTCCAGATCTGACGAACCTCAAATTCTCTAAGCAAAGATAACTTCAAATCCGGTCCGGTGGAAGCAAAATTGTGGCGATTTCAGAGGCCGAAAGCTCAACCTAGCACCCAGAAACCAAAACCCACACTAGGCATCTAAGATCCTTTCAGATCTTCAATTAACTAAACCACCGTAACGATACAACAAAACCAACCAATCCCCCCCTTGACTTCCGCCGCAACCGCAGCGGCTGAATTGGCGGTTGAGCTGAAAGAAGACTCCGGCGTGAACCCATTGGCGTCCTCAAACCAAGCTCGCACGAACACGGAGCCCCTATTCCGCCAAAAACAGAGCCACAGTTGCATCTAGAGGGAGAAACCACACCGCTGCTGTCGGAGAAGAGATCTTGCTCACCACTGCGTCCCCTTTGCAACTCCAAAACCTACAATGAAAATCCAAACCAAAACGTAAGCAACGAACGCTTTTTTTTTTTTTTTCGGCGGCTAGGGCGAATTGGGAGAGAAGAACAGATTACTGAATTACTGAATTACTGAATTTCACTAAAATAGCATGTTAGAAGAACAGATTTGCATGTAAAAGTATTAGTATGAAAGAACGGACGAGGAGAGACTTTAATCTAATGATTATCAAGTTACGAAAGTGTTGCAATATACGAAAGTCAGTAGCCTAATAAATAAGACTATCACAAAGTGTTACAATTACAAAGTCATTTGATCTAATAATGAGTTAAATACTTCATTTGATTTGCAAATATGGTTCAACAGTTTGTTTATAAAAAAAAACATGGTTCAACGAAAAAGTTAAGGAAAACACTGATAACTTAGAAGTACCCGGGTTGATGTGGCTAATATGCATAAAGAGGAAGCTGACATGGCATTGTGTTATTGGCTGCTAAGAGTCAACAACAAGATTCATATAAAACGAGAGTCGTCTTCTTGGCTTGGGATTGGTTTGTTAGGAATTAGGATCATAGATTGATTTCTCTTGATTGGGCACATGCTCAGGATCTCCCGACTTGTGATTGTTCTTTGTATCTTTTCAGCTATATTATCATAGTAAGGTTCTATCATAACTTTAAAGACTAAACTGAGAGAGCAAGTAAACTCTGAAATCCTTTGGAATTGTCTATCACCATTATCTATATTAAAGTAATGCTACAAAACTGGAAAGAAAAAAACTGCTCCATGGAACACAAAATCCACCATAGTTGAATACATTCTTCAAGCATATTTCAACTTGTTCGATGCTGCTGCGAGGTGAGAGAGTGTGCTGTGTCCAACGAACAACAGAAACACTCCCAACAAAGAAAGTGCCTTTAGTGTCGTGAACAGATCCAACTGCAGGATACACAAGTAGATGAGCATTAGATTTTTTATGCAATGGTCTTTTTTAATCTTAATACACGAACCGGTTTTGAGAACTTGCCTTCAACCAGAATAGCACGTAGAGAAGCAGAACAGTTCCGATGCCGCTGTGGAATAGTAGAGCGGATGTTGCAGCTCCAATCGATGATGGGAAGCTCTTTATGTTCGCTCCCAACCGTGTCAGCTGAAACAGAAATAAAAAGTTTGCATCAGAGTTGTGAAACAAACGTACTGATGTTTTCCGGATTTGTGTTTTTCTGAATCTATTTACAAGCGAAAGAATACTGACCCCAATCATAGATTGATTTCTCTTGATTGGGCACAATTAGAACGAAAGAGAAAACAAACATGTTCCGCGAAGGAAACAACTCTGGGCTGAATTAATCTGGGTAAGTGTATACTGAGCAACACCAACAGGACATCATCGGAGATTGCTGTGATCTCTAATCAGAATCTCTAAGGAACAAAATCGAAATTACTAAGGAATCGAGAAATTCTCTAATCGAAACAAAATCAAAATCAAATCAGAAATTCTGATACACACCGAATTCGAGAAGAGAGGGAGAGTTTAAGAGATGGAGCAACATTACAGAGATGGAGGAGATAATTTGGAGAAGGAGATGAATCAGTTATAGAGGACGGAAGTAGATCCGTAACTAGGCATAAAACATTTGTGCATGAATGTGTTTACATCAGTTTGCTCTCAATTGCCTTTGTTTCCTAAATAATTTCGGATAGATAAACCGCAATCAAACAAGCTGAACACTTTATTTCATAATAATCCCAACTACAAAGATGATTATTTAATTAGGGTTTACAAAGCAGAGACTTAAAATTAAAATACTACATATTAGGACATAATGTCCCAAATCGGAAGTTGGAAAGGATCCTAAGTAATATATAAGGGATATGGGCCACTCCACTCATTGCCAATTGGTTTTGAGTTGGAAGTCCATATTCTAACATGGTATCAGAGCCCGATCCACACATGTCCAACCCGATCCGACCCAAAGATGGTCCAATCATCGACAAGGCCCAAAATTGATGCCGTCGATCTAAGCCCGAACATTCCGAGATTAATGGCCAAAGAGCCATCATCTCGAGGGGGCGTATTAGGACATAATGTCCCACATCGGAAGTTGGAAGGGATCCTAAGTAATATATAAGGGATATGGGCCACTCCACTCATTGGCAATTGGTTTTGAGTTGGAAGTCCATAGAACTTAACACTACAAAGATGATTATTTCATTTCCACTCCATAAGATTCCTTCCTTCTTTTCCTTCTTCTTCCTTGCATGCATGCTTTAAAATCCACGGCCTAATATAATACAAAATAAGACCATGATATCAGTTAAGATTCATACAAAGTAATAAATACCAAATTTAAAACCCAATTACTTCCGCCACTCCCCGAGCCTTTCTCTGCCTTCTTCCTGGCCTTTGCGCTCTCCTTGTGATTCTTTTTGCATACATCGCATGACACTTTGTCGAATCCTTGGGATTCGAAGCAGCTCTTGCAGAACGTCTTGTGCAGGCAGCGGGTTTGCCCTAGATTTGTTTCTGTTGAACCACAGTTGTCGCACGCAGCTTTTTTTGACGTATCCATAATGTCAATTTTTTTTCTTTCTTTTCTAATGTTGTTTGCTTGTTTGTGAGAGCGAGAGAGAGAGAGAGAGCCAGCTGCTATATATAGAGGCCTAGTGTTGAGAGTTGGTTTAGAAGACTCCAAGACAATCAGAGGGTTCGGGTTTATGAAATCCGTTTGATTGAATCAGCTACTCACTAATATTTCTACGTAGAACCAGTTTACCAATATATATATAATATATATTTCTACGTAGAACCATGCATGTATAAATTAATATACCCAACTAGTAGTTTGGATTTAATAGTATTGATTGATTTGAATGCAAACCAAAACTGTGGATCTTGTTGGGTAATGGGTAAATATACTCATCCGTCACTGGCATTAGGGGACCCATGATTTTTTTTCAACCAGGGTAAAGATAACTAAAATAAAAAAAATTGATGGGCTAAATATATATTTTTCTCATAACTATAACTAAAATTTTAAAAAATGGGGAGGTCAACTGCCACCCCTTTCATGAACGTAGGTCCGCCAGTGGTCACTGGCATAATATGATAATATCATATACTACGTTAATTTTTTTTCTTAAAGATATATATATATACAAAACGTTATTATATATTTAGGAGATAAGGATTTACAACTAAGTTCAGATCCAAAGGTTTTAGATATGTCATTGTGTTCAAAAAAAAGAAGAAGAAGGTTTTAGATATGTCTAATTTTAAATTTTGCAAATCATGGAATCACAATCAAGTCCGAGATTAACGAACGTGGAAATTAAACATCGGATGGTATCGATAGAATCTTGATTTGTGAGTTGTCCAAATCTTGTCATAAGCTACTTTCCAAATAACCTCAAGTAGGATTCGTTTGTGATATTTTGTTATCGTTGTTCAGTGTGGGGCCATGTGAACGAGCTGATAGTGGATACTCCTCCATGTCTTCACGATAGGTAATTCTTATATATGTTGTAATTTGTTTTTGGGTGTATTGGGAAACTAGTACGTTTCCCAAACTTAATTGTGAAACTAGTACCGTTACTATTTATAATTTGGTGAAAGAGAGAGTGAGAGAGAGAGTGTGTGAGACGTGTGAGAGAGTGTGAGTGTGAGAGAGAGAGTGTGGGTAAGGTTTTTTTTTTTTAAATTTCTTTTTCTTGAAATGAAAAAGTATGCCAGTGTGAGAGAGTGTGGGTCAGTTTTTTTTTTAATTAAATTTCTTTTTCTTTCTTTATTATACTTCATTCCCTCAAAGTTTAATAATTAAAATGCTCGTTCGTAAATTTTATTTTTCAAAAATTGATCATATACATAAAAATCTATGTTTTTTTCTCTAACATTTGATATGCATTTTGTTTTATAATTTTTAAAATTTATATTACCGAACACTGTACAAATCTATTTATATACAGATACAAACCATTGTACAGATATAGACCACTGTACAAATATATACCACATATATACCACTGTACAGAAGATCACTGTACAGAATACCACTTGTTCAGAATGCAAAGAGACTTGAGATTGAGGTTTCTGGACCATTTGTTCCTACTGATCTAGCTACTTTACGGTCATCAAACGTTCTCGATCAGTGGATTTACTCAGCTACCCAGAGTCTTGTTTGTTTTGTCCGTCAGGAGATGGATGGTTACCGGCTTTATACTGTAAGCTATTTATATCTCTTTTTCACCGTGATGTGGTGTCTATACTAGAAAACAAGTTATCAGTGTCTCGTGGTATTTATCACAACTTTCTTTTTCCAGGTTGTTCCGTATCTTTTGAAGTTCCTCGACAATCTCACTAACATATATGTTAGATTCAACCGCAAGAGGTTAAAAGGCCGTACAGGAGAAGATGATTGTCACATTGCTCTTTCAACTCTATACAATGTATATATATTGTAAATAGTTGTGGGAATACTATTGTTTTCATGCTGACCTATTATTTGGACATTTGTGTAATGACTGACTAATAATTGCGTCTGGATTTTCAGGTGCTCCTCACTTCTTGCAAAGTGATGACCCCTTTTACACCTTTTTCACTGAGACGCTATACCAGAATCTGCGGAAAGCATGTGAAGGTTCGGAGGAAAGCATTCATTACTGCAGTTTTCCGGAGGAAGCTGAAGGAACGGTAATACTGAAGTCCATCTCTGTATTCAAGGATAGCATACGAATTGTCTTGACATTTTGCTTTCTTTTTGTATTTAACCAGAGAGTGGAGAGGATTGAGCAAAGTGTTACAAGGATGATGACAATCATCGATCTTGCTCGGAACATTCGTGAGCGTCACAAGCTACCCTTGAAAACTCCTCTAAAGTGAGCGTTGAACTTTATCACTGTTCTGGTTTGTAACATCTGTTTGGTTAGGGCCTATACTGAACAGAAAAAAATAGTAACACATGCTTATCCTTGTTGTATCAGGGAAATCACTGTAGTTCATCCAGATGCAGAATTCTTGGATGACATAACTGGAAAACTAAAAGAGGTCTGTGGTATCTTTCTTGAAGTTTATTTATATAGAAATATCTACTAGAAATTTTTGAGGTTGTAATCAGCAAAAACATATCTCTACGGTTATTTTGTTTCAAAAAGCAATACATTCCATTTTGATTTTCCTTCTTGCAGTATGTCTTGGAAGAACTTAATGTAAGATCTCTTGTGCCATGCAATGATACTCTCAAGTATGCGTCTCTAAAAGCAGAACCAGATTTCAGGTTTGATCAAGTTTTTCGTCCTGCTTTTTTTGCTTTTTAACCTTTTGTGCTCAATGTAGAAAGCAATTTTGATTTATTCATATTGCTCTATAGTGTATTGGGAAAACGTCTTGGAAAGTCAATGAGGCTTGTTGCAAAAGAAGTTAAAGAAATGTCTCAGCAAGATATCTTAAGATTTGAGGAGACCGGAAAAGTTACTATTGCTGGACACACGCTGGAGCTAACAGATATCAAGGTATCTTTCTCATCCTATGCTTTTCTCTTGTGGGGATGGAATGAAGAATATGCTCTAAATAGCTAAATGCCGACACTTTTCTTTCATGTGTTGTTCAGATTGTCAGGGTTTTCAAACGCCCGGATGGTTTGAAAGATACGGAGATTGATGCTAATGGAGATGGTACGGGATTTTACCCTTGTCTATTGTCACTTTTTTAAAATTAAAATCTTTAATCTGATTACGGGTGCTCGGTCTACTGTTAATGATATAACATGTAACATTTGCTTTCGTTAATGATTCAGGTGATGTTTTGGTGATTCTGAATCTACAGCCAGATGATTCGTTGTATGAAGCAGGTGTTGCTCGTGAGGTAATAGATGTGAAGCAAGATACATTTTTGTTAAGAATGTCGTTATATTAATCGATGGGATGTGTTCCCTTCCCTTTTTCTGTATCTTATCAATTTTCTTCCAGAGTGCTGAGCTGTTGTTTCCCTGTGCTATATAGATTGTCAATAGGATCCAAAAACTACGGAAGAAGTCAGGTTTGGAACCAACAGACGTTGTGGAAGTGTACATTGAATCATTGGACAAGGATGAAACAAGGATGAATCTGCTTTGCAACAAGTTCTGTGCTCTCAGGTAATTTTGCGTTTGTTCTTTTCAGTTTTCAACTTGTCAAGTCCATTGCTATAATAAGAGAATATCATATCGTTCATCTTTTCGTGGGCAGGAACAATACATTAAGGATACAATTGGTTCATCTTTGCTTCCGTCTACGTTGATGCCATCTCATGCAGTAAGTCATCATCATCAACACTCCTTGCATGCCTGCGCTAATAAGTCATAAACGTAATGAATGATCTTTTGCAGGTGATACTATCTGACGAGAGTTTCCAAAACGTATCAAAGCTGTCGTTTAAGATTAGCTTGGCTCGGCCGGCTTTGAAGTTCAACGAAGATGCTATTCTTGCCTTGTTTTCAGGTGAGTCACCATCTTATCACAATAACAATTGTTGATTATCTACCTCTGTTTTGACGAATGCAAATATATGGGTTTTAGGAGATGAGAAATTTGCAAGGGGGCTCCAAGCGTACTTGTTATCACGGGACCAATCGAATTTAAAATCAGAATTCCAACAAGGAAATGGGAAGGTATGGATTTAGTTAAGCTTTTGATGAACCTAAAGATTGTTGTTGTGCCTAAATCAATCCTTTCTTCTTTTCTTGTATGAGCAGATAATAACTGTAAGTTGCATTGAGAAGCTGCCAGTGGTGAGTGTGGTCCTTGGAGACCATCTTCATTTGACAGTCGGGGACTACTTGTTGAGCACGTCAAACTCATGAGGGTACAAGTCTTTGGTAGGACCTATTAGGGATAATATTATCCCACATTGGAAAGGACAAGGGATCTTGACTAGTATATAAGATATATGGGCCACTCCACTCATTGCCAATTGGTTTTGAGTTGGAAGCCCATATTCTAATATGGTATCAGAGCCCGATCCATACATGTCCAATCCAATCCACCATCGGCCTGGCCCAATAGTTGGTCCGCCGATCCATGCCCGAGCATACCGAGATCAATGGCTAGAGCCATCATCTCGAGGGGGCGTATTAGGGATAATATTATCCCACATTGGAAAGGACAAAGGATCTTGACTAGTATATAAGATATATGGGCCACTCCACTCATTGCCAATTGGTTTTGAGTTGGAAGCCCATATTCCAATAGGACCATCCAATCTTCTTCTTACTTTTTTTGCTACAAGTCTTTGGTACTTCGTTTCTCTTTGCAACTCTATGACTTTTTTTTTTTGCGAATCTCATTTATGATGTTTTACAACGGTTGTAGAAACTAATCTGTGTTGGAAATTTGTCTCGATATTTTTATATTTGAAAAAAAACATATATATCCTAGGAACAATTGACTTGATTTTCTAGTAACAATTAACTCGATTTTCTAGGAACTTTTTATCCGCTTTGTTCAATACATGAAATCTAAATAGTATATTCAATTTTGTTTCAAAAACATATCTTTTGCATAATAAAAATAAAAAGTAAAATTTATTGAAACTATACGTTCTATAAATTTTCAAAATTAATTATTCTTATAAAATTTTTATATTCTTTTCTTAATTAATGTTTTATATGTGATTTTATTTAAATATATATTAAAATTAAATGATAAAATAACAATTATATAAATTATACATTTAAAACTCTCAATTTAATTATGGATATACTCATATTTGTATAAATATCATAATGGAGCAGATATCATATTCTAATTTCTTTTGGTATCTGTGATTTGCTTCGTTTTTCGGATATTGACTTTTAATATCCGCCTTGCCCCATAAATTTTAACGGATATCCTAATTTTTAAGATCAAATCAAAAACAAATTTAACGAATAAAATGTCTAATCCTAATGTCTATTCAATTGAAGGAGTCAATAGAAACTCAATATACTTCAGTGGTAAGCGTTCCCTTAATTATTTTGAATCTTATCGTGTGGTGTCTCGAGAGAAAATGATATATTTATTTTAAACTAATGATTAACTTGTCTTGCTGGCGAAATGTATAATAAATGCTATTTTAAATGAATTTTAATTCTAAATTGAAAACAATACTATTAACTAACAATTAAAGAAAAAAGAGTTCTGAGATCACATTTTTTTTATTTTCAATAATTTCTTTTGGCTTGAATTAAAAATAACAGCAACATCCATCATTTTCTATACAGAATATAAAGGGGAAAATGCAAAAGTATACCCAAATTTGTATCAAATGCAAAAGTAACCTAAAAGACAATTGAAATTACAATTGTTTTTTTTTAAATGAGTCAAAATGCAAAAGGAACCGCCTTCTCTGAGAAGACTTCCATGAAAGTCTTCTCAAGGAGTACATTTTAAAAAAATAATATTTTTTTTTTATAAATACACTTTTTGAAGGAAAAAAATAAAATCATGTAATTATAAACATTTGTAAATGAAATAAATTTAGGTTTAGTAAAATTGAATTGTTTTCAACATAGATGAATGAATGTAGATTGAGTCACGATATTCTTTGGTTTGGTGTTTGGAACATATGTCATAGTATCGTTTGTATTTCTAGGGTTAGATTTTGGATTCTTAATTTCTTTTTCTTTTAAATTTAAATTTGACTTATATATGTTAGTTTCATGTATATTAAACATTTTATAAGTTAAATTTAGTTTAATGATGTGTTTGTTGCTATTTAGTTAGTTATTTGATTTTAGGGTTTAGAAGATTTAAATTTTTCCACAAATAATGGACTCGAAGACTTCTAGGTAAATATTCTCGTCGTATAGTAAATTTAGGGTTTAGAAGACTTTCATGTCTGTATCGAAAATATTTAACCTAATTAAAATTTTTGTCTCCCTATATAAAGAAAATTTACACATTCTCTTTCTTCCCGTCAAATGGATGCAGCAAAAATGTATGTTTCTCACTCTAAAACTCTCCAACCTCTTTTTAATCTCTTAGAACTTAAAACACCAAGGTTTATATCAATTTTTCATTTTTCTTATGTCTTTCTCACTAATTTATCTTGTTTTTCATTACATGACTATCATCTTTCACTCTTTTAAAGATAGATCTATAAATTTTAGAAATGTATTTTTGTGTATTTATAGGTTAGATTCTAAAGAGTTGTATATTTAACCTAATGTGATTTTTTAATTTATTATTTAAGCATAAAAACTTATTTTGAAGTTTTTCTCTGTTTTGATGTCATTTGTTCGTTTTTGAATATTATGCAATTTTTTTCAGATCAGAGTCATGCTTTGGAAGACTTCTCAGAAAACTTCCAAGGAAGTCTTTTGAACCCAAAAATATCTCAACTAATTGGAATTTGTCTCCTTATATAAAAAAAATCTACACATTTTCTCTTGTACTCTCAAATGGATGTAAATCTCACCCTTATAATAAGTTGTATTTTGTTATAAGTTCTTTGTTCTTTTTAAGTTTTTACGATATCTTATGTAAATTTACATTTTTTTTGGTGGGAATGTAAACTTACATTTACTGTAGTAGCATTACGACGCTTATTATTTTAAAAAGAGTGCTAAAATATTATAACTTCAAAAATGTTTACATTAGATGTACTGAAATGAAAATTCCTTTTTAATTTTCTAAAGCAATCTTAAGTTAATGCAGTGAGAAATCGACAATACACGCTTTTCAAATCAATCTTTACGCTGTTTTTAGTCTCTTTTTCTTTTTTTTGGGAACTCGCTAAATCTTTAGACTAGGGTAAATCGCCACTGCAGGTAACGCTATAGTCACTTTGATGTAAATCTGTCAGTAATGATACTTTTGGGGGTTGTGAATATCTTGGCGTGTCTTGTGACAACTATAAGGTCATACACATCGGTACATCTTTTGGTTGGGTGTTAGAATTTAAAAATCCAAAATAATCAGAATAGTCCACTTTTATGTACATCCGAGTGTTAAGTTACACTCTTTTCTTGGAGAGTGTTAGCGCCACATGGCGCGTTTTGATTAGATAATTTGTTAGCTCCGTGTTCCCACGCGTTCCCACAACGTAGATAATTTGTTTATTACGCTTCACCTTTTTATTTTACATATACTCATTTAAAGCCAGTACTTTTGTCTTACATTATTTTAATAATTAATCACTTTTAAGACATATCCTTGCACTTATTCCATTGCTCATGCTCTAACCATGTCCTAATTTAATTCTTGCCAAAACCATTATTACGATGTGCCAATTTGAGGTTTTATTAACTTAACCAAAACTATTATTACGATGATAATCAAGTGAATCTTATCTAATTAAAACACGTGGTAAGTTCTTTGTTTTTTTTGAGTTTTTACGATATCTTAGGTAAACTTACATTTTTTTTGGTGGGAATGTAAACTTACATTTACTGTATTATTTTAAAAAGAGTGCTAAAATATTACTATATCTAATGTTTGTGGAACTTATTTGTATAATGCGTTTAAATTGAACAAGAGGAAAATATTGATGGACAATACAATAACAAGAGGACAATATATATTAAGACTCAGTAGACAATTTCAATATTAAGAGGACAATATTAAGACTCGAACATTAAACATTAAACATTCATCAGGTAACAATTTTCATAATATTCCTAAAAACCTAGGTACAATCGATTAGATTTCTCAAACATGATCAACACAACACAAGTGACGATTAGTAAAAAACACAAGTTATGTTGTATTGCTATATAGTTGTCTCAAAAATTTTATTATTATCGGGCATGAAATGTAATAATTAATCGATGATCTTTTAGTGCCACCTAATTAATCAACGTTAATTATTTTAATGTAAACCAATTTAATATTCACTTGTGCTTCACATGTAACCAAGTATAACCAGATATTACCATGTAGTACCAGCATTTAGAGTACATGTTAATTATTAACAAAGTTTGCTCAGGTATTATACCAAGTTGTTAAGAATCAGGTTACGTCATGAGTACATGTAGACACGTTCGCAGTGGATTTTTTCGAAATGTTAAATAGTCTAGGGTCTAGTAATCGAACCACACAGCTTTTATACTGTACTAGTAACACCCAAAAAGTCAACATTCAACATTTACGTTTTCCAACTTCACATGTACACACTTAATCCCGACATCACACATCATTACGTTTTGAATTGGGAACTAAAGATATGTGTTACTTAATGATTAGTTTTGAAATAATAAATACAGACATAATAGTGGGGGATATTCAACGATGTGTATGTATCCATGTTTAAACACGTAAATTGCTACTCGATCCCCCACCGATTGTTTAGTGCACCTGCTAGAATTTTTAGGGAATCTTATCTAATTAAAACACGTGATAATCAAGTGAATACTTTTTTGGATTTCGTTTAGATTTATAAGATTACTCGGTGTATTGGTTTGAGAATGCATGTAATTTTTAGATTGATATTCAATATAACTATTCGGTGAAGTTGATAATTGGGTGGTATTAATTGCATTAAAAGGGAAAAACCCTGAAGAAAAAATCCCTCGATTTACGGTGTGGTATTGGTGATACTCTTAAGAACAATTAATCAAACCAAATATAAAGCCTTATTGGACGAGTCATCATGAGTCTTGATGATGGATACAGTCACACTCTCGTTTAGAATTTGTATTCTTGCGTGCGTGTGCATGTAATGCTTTACTTACGAGGTGAACACACCATTTTCAGTATACAAACACACATCACATATCTGGTAATGTTACTTTGCAATTTTCAAAGACAAAGGGAAGATATATGTGCGTATATCATAGACTTGACATTAATACATATATACTTTTTTCAGTAACTCAAAAACATATGCTATATTATTAGATTTGATTAACTATCAATATAATCGCTAATAATGCTACAATCTACCGACAATTGAACTAGCATTTTACAAATAAACTTCTAAATTAATTTTATATGTATTGCTATTCAATTAAGCATTTTACTATTTAAATTAATTGATATCTATTTATATATATTACTGCTCTTCATTACATTACTTACTAAACTACAAAATTAACCCTAATTACTTTGCATAAAAAAGTTATTTTTTTATTATGAGTTTTGATAGTCACAATGATCACCTTTTTTTTTTTTTTCTTGTAGTATATTGGTTGCATATGCGAATGACGTAAACACCATTTAGTAAAAGATAGCACACAGACATATCACATCTATATAAAACGACTTGCTTCCACTTCTTATCAAATTTCCAATCTCTCGACATAATAAAATCTCAAAACACGATCCTAAATCAGAGAGAAAAAATCTCAAAACACGATCTGATCCGAAATTATGGCACAAGAGTACAAGTTCGTTTTCACTGCCGACGAAGCCGCATCGGAAGGCGTCACCGAACCCGAGAGACTTCTAACGTTGATCACAAAGGTGTTGTCACTCGCTCTCACTCCAATCTCCAAATACAAAGTCGGAGCCGTTGGACTCGCATCATCGGGTCGGGTCTACGTAGGCGTCAATATCAGTTTCCCAGGTCTTCCTCTTCACCACTCCATCCACGCCACGCAATTCCTCGTCACCAACCTTGCCCTCAACTCCGAGAAAGGCCTCCGTGAATTAGGACGTCCGCATGGCGTGCTGATTACGGTGCCGTTAGGATAGACGGGGACGGCTAATTCACGGAGGAGTATGTCGGTGACTATTAGTCCGAGAGCAGATCTGGAAGCGATAACGCCGAAGCAATCTTAGGCGACGATGACTTGGATGCTTTCGTTAGACCTTCGAAGAAAAAGAAACGTTACCACCGACATACTCCTCCGTGAATTAGCCGTCCCCGTCTAGTTCTTATAGTATTATTTGATCAATGTGACAAATGTATCGCATGATTATGACACGTGTCAATTCTATCGATCAGAGATTTTGCCATGTGTCAAATAGTTTTTTGCTTTTTAATAATTAAAAAGTAAAAAGATAAACATAAACATTCTTAAAATATAAAAAGATAATTATAAGAAAATTATACCTATATTTCCATAAAAGTTTTTGTCATGTAGCAACTAAAATTTCTGTTTTTAAGAACTTAAAAACTGTAAACATATAATTATAAAAAATTATAAATATAAACAGTTTAAAAATAAAATATACTTATTATAAAGAAACTATATGTATATATAAGAAAATAATATATTTTTTCCATTAAATCGAATTATAAAATTATGTTAAACTTTTTATTTGTAAGTTACTAACTGTACAAAAAAAGGATTTAAAATAGAAAATTAAAAAAATTATACAATGAGTTATTAATCTTATAACAAAAAAGATTGTAAATACTCTCATTTATATAAACAAATAGAGTGTTTCATATTTTCTCACCAAGTAAACTAATTTCTTCATAAATTCTACCATTGCTTTAACTTCATTCTATTGGTAAAGTTTTTCTTTCTTTTTTGGTCATAAATTATTTTTAGGATAATATTTATAAACTAATATTTGACTCAAAAATAGTTAAGAAAATAGCCATGAGTCATAAAACTTTAGAAACTAACGTTTTTGAGAGATGTAAAAATTCAAAATGGCCCTCAAACAAAAGACAAACATTCAACATCATTTTGTAATTTGAAAAAAAACATGAAATACAAAATCTGAAAATAAAGAAAACCATTACTCGAATATTGACGACGGAAGACAAACATCCAACGAGAATTAGAGAAAAAATAATATCATTTAATAAAATAGCATGTCATAGTGAAAGAAATAGGAGTAGAATGTGATTGTTAAATGGAAATGACGATGGTGGAGGTTGATGGTTACGGAGGTAGTGATAGGGTGATTTTAAAAAATAACATAAATCATGTAAAAATTACATGCATTTAATTTATTATTTGTTGGAAATATATTATGTTATTTATAAAAAAAACTTTCAATCACTATGATTTTTTTAAAATAGCATGTGATATTTAGCTCCAAATAATATATGATGATAGCGGTAAATTAAGAATTATGAACAACAATTGACATAGGCTAGAATTGTTATTGGAGAGGTTCAGTCCGGTGTCGGAGGAGATAAAGAAGATGGAGAAATAAGAGCAGTTGGGAAAATATGAGAAGATGTGGTAGAGTGGTATTGGTGTTGATGACAGTGGTTCAAGCTTGGTGGTGGTAACAATAAATGTTGATGAAGATACTAGGTTGGAATTAGCGAGATTCGGTATTGATGGTTGTGGTGGGACTCGGTGGTGATGCACAACGAATGGGAGAAATGGAGATAGAAAAAAAAAAGATATGGTGGTGAAGAAATCCGAGAGAGAATGAGAAACAAAGAAGAAATCCAGCAAAAATAAGAGAAATCTAATGAGAGAAATAGAGATAATTGTGACTTTTTCGCCGGCAAGAGGAAGTAAAGAAAAGAGAACGAAGAAAAGATGAGCAATATGAGCCTAAAGACATTGTATGTTTAGTCATTGTAGTCAAATGACTAAAACAAAATAGACATTGTTTAGTTAAATGTTATTTTCTTATTTTCTTTTTAGTCTAAGGTTATTTTGTGCATATTCCCTAATTCTTATAAATTTGTTTTTTTTTTTTGAATGTCTCATATTATCAAGTAAAGATACACAACGTGAATAGAGACTATCTCATATTTTACCTTTTTTTAATTTTCACAATTCTAATATGACGCCAAATTTTTTTAAACATAAAAATTAAAAATTAAAAATGATAACTGCGACCGACAACCCGTGCAATGCACGGGTCCATATCTAATATGTTATAAATAAAAGATAAATCAAAGAATGTATAAAGTTAAGTACTGCGTTGTATTATGATTTTTTTTTTCGTTATGTCGAAACGAAGAATACAACCTACATGCATGTCGATTGTTTATACAGAGGTAAAAAGATACGATCGAGTGTGAAAATACGAATGTATGTTTGATGAATGTTTCAAACACTCCTTGTAGACCGATCTCAAATGTGGTTCAAGTAACTTTACCGTGAACTTGCAGTTTTAAAATTCAAATTTAAAACTCGAGTACATCACTTGGTATGTTTCACAACATTTCTTCTAAGTTTTTTGTTCTTTTTTTTTTTTTGATAAACCCTATCTGCTGATCCGGTCAGCTCCGGTAGAAACGCACCGAAGTGCTTCAGAGTGGACTACTCCCCGAAGGGCCACCACACTGTCTGTCCCGAGTTTGGAATGCTTTCCGACTAATGCCAGGGGGTAGCCAGATCGCCTGTTACTGGACTACCAGGTAAAGTGCTTGGGCTTTTTGGCCCAAGCCCAGACTTCCCACACAAATGTATTTTTTGTTTCCAGCGTGGATCGAACCTTGGTTAGTTCCTTCCAGCCTTTCCCCAGACTTCTAAGTTTTTAGTTCTTTATTTCCAAATGGTTGAGTTTTTGCATAAGCGAGACTAACTAACCTATTTCTCTGTGGCAAGAAAAACTAGCTAGGGCCACATGGTTTGATCCAAAAGATTCCGTCCATGACATAATGCTCTTCGTCATTTTTTTTTTTTTTTTGCTAAGAATGCTCTCCATCATGCTCTAGTTACAATACTAGATTAGTAGATTGTATGCTATAAAGCTCTAAGCCCACTTAAAGTCTCTGGTAATCAATTGGAAGTTTGGAAGGATTATAAAGAAAAAGGTAGTTAGATGGCTTTAGATAGTGATTTGGAATTGAGTAAAAGCAAGATGTTTAATGGAACTTAAGTTTTGTTTGGAAATCTACAACCACTTCAGGTATTTTTAGCTCTTACATATGTTTTTTTTATATATAAGAAGTAAAGATCTTACATAACGACGACATGTATACATTCGAGATTTAAACACAAAGATCATTATATTGTTTTGCATATTGTCGACTGCATTGAAACAGGAAAAAAGTTCAATTATATTTCCTTTACTTCATTTGTATGGTCCACTTTTAGATCCTTTACGTCATCGTGCTCTCTACTTTTGGAATTTCCTTTGCTTTTCTTCTCTTCATCTTCTACATATAGAATAAAACCAGAAAACACCTTTTTATTATTTAATATTTACTCGTGACCTTGTCTTTTAATGTCTTGGTATTACTTTTTTTTTTTTGTGCAATGTCTTGGTATTACTAAGTTTAGGCTTCATGTGACAAAAACAAAAGATAAACTAGACTGCCTATTTCTGTATATTTTCAGGTGATCATAAATGTTATGTTATTGCAAATATTTGGCAACTTATTCTTACTTTAGGTGAAAGAGAAAGAAGAAACACAATATATAATAGACAATTTTTCAACAACAAAAATAATATATATTCGACAAAAGAATTCTTACTTGTTACACTACCACTAATCAAATAATTCTATCTTGTTATTAGGTTAATGTTACGACATCTAAAACCTGGAAAATCATAACGAACATATATTTAACGATAATTTGTGTGAATTCTTTAGGTAAATAACAAATATATCTTGGTGGAACTTTCACATATGTAACTAAGCAAAATTTTGCAACACTTATGAATACATAAAATAATTATTAAACACAAAATTTGAATGGATATCTCGTTTTCACATTCAAATTTGAAAACATATTTTTTTACTATATAAAACATTCATCAAATTTTCACTTTTTCAATTGAAAAATAATTCCATTATATGCTACAAACGTGTTGAAAATATAGCTTGAAACATCGAAACATCCTAAATATACTAAAATTAAGTTTTTAGTGTTTTATGATTGTTTTGTGGGAATTTATTTAGCTAAAATGTTCCACCTATATATTCAATTATTTGATTACTCCACTATTCACCCGAAAGATCACTAAAGCTCTTAGAAAAAACGTACTAGCTAAATCACTTTTGAAAATGGAAATTTTTTTGACAAATGTTATGAATGGTAGAAATTACTTGAATCATGTGTTCAAAACATAAATATTAATTTGTACAGGTGATTCAACTACATTGGTTTATTAATTAAATTGATTAATATGTGTAAATGAACCATGATTTTTAAATCATCCCACCCAATAAAAATGAGAAATTTTGATCTCATATTACATGTGGGTGTTCAATGTGGCAAATAATGTATTTGGTAACATTGCCTTTTGCTTGAATCGTTCCCTTCTAAAGACACAAACAAAGAAGCGAAAGCCAAATTAATTAGTTGGAGGACAAAACATGGCCTTGCTAAAACGAAAGGTATATGACCCACACATAATAACATGTCCACCAAGATATGTCGTATCTTCATATATACCTTAGTTCTCCTATAAAAGTAGACAAAGCTGCCATTACAAAAAACAATCAAAACCTACACGAAAGCTGGCGTTTTATTTCTCTTGTGATTGATCTCAAGGTACATAACGCAATGAAAATGCCATCTGGATCGTTAGGCAATGGGATCCCAGAAGCGATGGGACAAAACCGCGGGAACATAAAACGTTGCCTCGAGAAGTACATTGAGAATGGCAGAAGAGTGATGAAATTGAACGAGTTGATGGATGAGATGGAGATTGTTATCAATGATGTAACACAACGAAGACGAGTCATGGAAGGCGATCTTGGCAAGATCTTGTGCTTCACTCAGGTCTTACCATACTCTTTTGATTTTTCAATCTCTTTTTTTTTGGTGGAAAATCGTATGATCAAATCTAACATTTCAAGAAGCTTTCTTCATTTATAAAAGGTCTTAACGTTTTGTTCAAAAATAAAAAGGTCTTAAACTGAAATTATATTTTCAAGGCATTGCAGATTATTTTAAACATTTTCTTTTTCAAATGGTGATTTAAGTTTTTTTTTTAATTGTATTAAATACTAAGGTTTTTTCACACCAAAAAAAAAAATACTAAGGTTTTTGGATTTCTATTTCAAAATTTGTTGATAGTAGATAGCATAGTGTCTAATTGACTAATATTTTCTTTTATAAATAACTAGATAAGGAGTAAGGACCCGATGGATGAGTTTAATTTTTTAAAATTTAAAATTAAATTTAGCAAAAAATAATTAACAACGTTGTAAGTAGAAATATTTTTAAAAAGTAAAATAATATTTACTTTTTCACTGTTGCATTGTTTCTTTAACCACTAAAATTATTATTTCAAAATTATTTCTAATGAAAGATATATCACATAGCAATAACTCATGGTATACTTATATGAAGAACAAAAATTAAAAATATTCATCATAAAATTGGTGAATGAAACCAAATTGGTGTTTAATTAGACACGTTAAAAATATAAAGATGATAAATAGACTAAATCCCTTAGCCTTCCAAGTTAACGTTGCGGGTTCGATTTCTATATAATCGATTGCAATGACTTTAAGATCAATCAATAAAAATTGATAAATTCAAAAAAATTATAAGCACGATGATACATGAATCTTATATAATTCAAATATGAACATAGAAATTTAAATAAACAATTTTGAAATTGTAAAATTAAATTCAGAATATCAAAACCAAAGAAGAAGCATATATGGTTCTACATATTCAAGAATTTCAAATAAAACAAAATAAAACTTTACTTAAAATCATCACATATTTCTAGTTAGAAAATAAAATTGATATAAAGAATGTAAATTTGTGATTTAAATCATGACACATGTCGCTATCTAAAATCATTAGAACTATGATATATTATAAATCTTAAATAATTTAAACTGAACGTAACAAAAATAAATAATTTAAAGATAGAACATTTAAACTAAAAAAAATTTACAAAAAGGAAAAAAAAATTGATCTCTCATATTTCTAACTGAAAAAATAAACTCAAATAAATAATATGAGGATTAGTTTAATTAAATCATCACATATTTCTAATTGGAAAGGAAATTGAGATAAATAATATCAAATTTTAAATTAAATCATGACCCGTGATAAAATCTTTGACTGATAACAGTTCATAATACTATTAATTACTAACTTTGAGAAACAAAAATATATCATATTAGTTATATAATAACATATGTTTCTTTTTTAATAAAATTGCCTGATTTGTTCTTGTTAATTGAAATATATATTATTAATTATAAAAAACGTATAATTTCCTTATTATTATCTTTTGACATTTTTTAAATTGTTTCTAGAAATATTAATTATTTACAATTATCCTTATAATTATCTTTTACATTCTTAAAATTATTTAAATTTATAATTACTTTCAATTATCTTCTTTTTTATTTTAAAAAAGAAATTTTTGTTTTATACATGTCAAAATCTAAGATTGATAGATTTGCCACGTGTCACGATCCTATGAGTTGCTAACTTTGAAAACCATACTTTATATAATAAGATTATACAGGCTTTGCGTAGATAAAATTTTATTTAACTATTGTGTATAAACATAAGATTATGTATAATAGACAATTGTATGCCAAAACTCAAACATATTTTTTTTAATCATTAAGTTGAATTATATAAGATTTCTCTTCATTATATATGGAGATATGCATGAGATTTCTAATGTTCATTGGTTTGAAGAAAAAAGTATGGAGAGCTAAATTTAGCATTATAAATGTGAATGAATCTGCAGGAGGCAGTGGTAATTCCTCCAAATGTAGCATTTGCGGTAAGAGGAAACCCGGGAAATTGGCAATATGTGAAAGTTAACTCTTCCGATCTCTCGGTAGAAGCTCTATCTAGCACGCAATATCTCAAACTCAAAGAGTTTCTCTTTGACGAGAATTGGTCTCTCCTATTTTTCTTTACCAAAATATATTTTTCTTTTCTTGATCTCGTCATGATCTAATTAGAAGTTTGTAAACAGGGCAAACGATGAAAATGCATTGGAGGTTGATTTTGGAGCGTTGGATTTCACTCTTCCTTGGCTTTCATTGCCATCTTCAATAGGAAACGGCCTCAGTTTTGTGTCCTCTAAGCTGGGAGGCCGTTTAAACGATAACCCGCAGTCTCTCGTGGACTACTTGTTGTCACTTGAGCATCAAGGAGAGGTTAATTTTATCCCCATCAAATCTATTTCTTCATTGATTTTTGTTTCCTTGTGTAAATGATGTTTTGGCATTTGTGTTTACATATGAAAATAAATTAAGAAAAACAAAACTTAGATTTCTGTTTAAGATGAAAACACAACAAAGTCAAAATTTCCATTTATACTACTACCATTTTAGAAAAATAATAAAAATTGTGAAGTAGTACTAATTATAAGACCGTCATAATAAGAACATTTCATAAAATTTTAGGATTGTTTTTTTTTGTCAAACAAAGATCTTCATTCAATAAAACCTCAAAACTGGTGATTTCAGAAATCAAACGTAAAATGTACTGTAGCCTTTTTTTCCTTTTCTAATCATATTACTTATTCTTTTTTTTTTTGTTTAAGAACTAAGAATATTATTTACTTAAATTTAAATTTGTATGTGTTTGCGTTTACTCTAATGAACAAAATAAGTTTGTAAGAAATTGTAGATTTTGGGAAAATGTACACTAGATGTGATTGGCAAATGCAAACGCAAACGCAAACACAAATAAACAACAATTGAAGCCTTATCCTAAGCTTATGTTAATGTTGTTATATAATTTTCAGAAGCTTATGATGAATGAGACTCTAAACACGGCTAGAAAGCTTGAGATGAGTTTGATTTTGGCAGATGTTTTCCTATCAGAGCTACCTAAGGACACACCTTTCCAAGCCTTTGAACTCAGGTTAAGCCTTTAATACAACTTACATTGTTAGCCGATCGGTTGTTTAACGGGTTTAATTTTGAGTTAAAACCGAAAACAGGTTTAAGGAATGGGGTTTTGAGAAAGGATGGGGAGAAACCGCAGGGAGAGTAAAGGAGACAATGAGAATCTTGTCGGAGATTCTTCAAGCCCCTGATCCTCAAAACATTGATCGATTCTTCGCTAGGATTCCTAGAATCTTTAACGTTGTCATCTTCTCGATTCACGGCTACTTTGGCCAAACCGATGTTCTTGGTTTGCCTGATACTGGCGGTCAGGTCGTTTACATTCTTGACCAAGTTAAGGCTCTTGAAGATGAATTGCTTCATAGAATCAACTCTCAAGGCCTTAATTTCAAACCTCAGATTCTTGTTGTAAGTTCTCTTCGAATTACTTGTCTTTCTATTTAGATTGAGTCTTGATTATGAATCTTTTTTTTTCAAATTTTGTAGTACTTTTTAAACTAGAACTTGTTATGTGGTATTTTATGCCTAATGTGATATTGATGTGTTGACAATTTGATTTTAGGTAACACGATTAATCCCAGACGCTAAAAACACTAAATGCAACCAAGAATTGGAACCTATTTTCGGTACCAAACATTCGAATATTCTTCGAATTCCATTTGTAACAGAGAATGGAATTTTTCGTCGTTGGGTTTCCCGCTTTGATATATATCCCTACCTAGAAAGATTCACTAAGGTAAAATCATATAAGAATGGTAGAATTTATTTTTTTCACCTATTATTTTGTTATTTTTCTCTAGAAATTTCATATTGAAACTGTAAATATTACGAGTAGGATGCAACAACAAAAATATTGGATATTTTGGAAGGAAAACCTGACCTAATCATCGGAAATTATACGGATGGAAACTTAGTGGCATCACTCATGGCTAATAAGCTTGGAATTACTCAGGTTTCTTACATTTTTAATTTGTGAATTTTAGACCAAACTCATGTCACAACAAACTAATTGAAATGAAAAAACAATATATATAAATCCAGGCAACTATTGCACATGCCTTGGAGAAGACTAAATATGAAGACTCCGATATCAAATGGAAAGAGTTTGATCCTAAATATCATTTCTCATCTCAATTTACGGCAGACTTAATCTCTATGAACTCTGCTGATTTCATCATAGCAAGCACTTATCAAGAGATTGCTGGAAGGTAATTAATTTCATTAAGACAATGCATTATAATTTAATGAAAAATCGAGCCGGTTTATCATTATTCGGTTTGGTTGAATTTTGTTAGCAAAGAGAGGGCGGGACAATACGAGAGCCACATGAGCTTCACACTCCCGGGGCTATACAAAGTTGTCTCCGGCATTAATGTCTTTGATCCGAGGTTCAACATCGCAGCTCCTGGCGCGGATGATACTATCTACTTCCCTTTTACCGCACAAGACCGGAGATTCACCAAGTTTTATCCATCCATTGACGAACTCTTGTTTAGCCAAAATGAGAATGATGAACACATGTAAGTCTCTATTCCCTCTTTTTATTTTTCTTAGTTATAATACTATAGGGTTTCAAGAAATGGTTAATCCATTAATCGCTGATTTCTGCATTTTCGTTGATTGTTATTTTCATAAACTATTTTCCAAATTGTAAAGTTTATAAAAATAGTGTTTTCGAGGGGTAAACATTGTTGGTTTCATTTGGAATAATATTTGGTATTGTAACATCTAATTAAACACAAACAATCGAGGTCTATATTTTTTTTATGGTTTCATATATTTTGACTGTCTGAACTCTGAACTATCACAATGAATGAGACCATTAATAGTATAATAGGTTATAGAATGATATCTATGGTTATTTAAAAAAACTATAACTGATTATTTGTTTTGTTAATGGTTAATTTTAACCGCTTTTTTCTTATGAAATAGTGGTTATTTGGTGGATAAGAAGAAACCGATCATCTTCTCAATGGCAAGGCTTGATGTTGTAAAGAACTTAACCGGATTAACTGAGTGGTATGCCAAGAACAAGAGGCTACGAGACTTGGTGAACCTCGTGATCGTAGGAGGATTCTTCGACCCTTCCAAGTCTAAAGACAGGGAAGAGATATCAGAGATCAAGAAGATGCATTCTCTGATTGAGAAATACCAACTCAAGGGTCAATTTAGATGGATCGCAGCTCAAACTGATCGAACCAGAAACGGTGAACTTTACCGATGTATTGCAGATACAAGAGGTGCTTTTGTGCAGCCTGCACATTATGAAGCCTTTGGTCTTACTGTCATTGAAGCAATGAGCTGTGGTTTGGTCACATTCGCCACGAACCAAGGCGGTCCTGCTGAGATTATTGTGGATGGTGTCTCTGGATTCCACATTGACCCAAGCAATGGAGAAGAATCAAGTGATAAGATTGCGGATTTCTTTGAGAAATCCGGTACCGATCTTGATTATTGGAATATGTTTTCGACTGAAGGGCTGCAACGCATAAACGAATGGTATATATGCTTAAAGCATCACAAGAAACTGATCTAAAGATAGTTTTAATTTAATAAAGATAGTTTCAATTTAATGATCATATATGTGCAGCTATACATGGAAGATATATGCAAACAAAGTGATAAACATGGGGAGTACATATAGCTACTGGAGATATTTGAACAAAGATCAGAAACTGGCAAAGCAAAGATATATCCATTCCTTCTACAATCTTCAATACCGAAATTTGGTAAAATTATTTAGTCATTTTTGTTTCACTTGTGTGAATATATCAAAACATATATAAATGCTTTCTTTAACCATATTTTTGTTTAAAACAGGTGAAAAATATACCAATATTGAATGATATTCCTCAGCCACCACCTCCTCCTCCAAAGCCTTTGGTGAAACCATCAGCATCAAAAGGGTAAGTTAATTTATTTAGAATCACTACAGATTATATAAGAGTATATATTCATGTTCTAATTTTGTTATCTTCTTTATATTTTTACAGCTCGAAGCGAACACAGCCACGATTGAGTTTCAGGTTGTTTGGTGCTTAAGCTCTCTTTTGAACAAGTGAGCTAATGTCAAAACTGTAGAAATATCTGAACCCTGTTGATGTTTCAGTTCTTATATTTATACGTATTGTAGTTTCATGTATGTAAATGTTCAAGTTGTGCGATTACAAGTATAATAAAGGGAAAAAGAAACAAAATGTATTTGATTTTTACCATTGATTCTTAGTGAGTGCTATGTGTGATTACTGATTTAACATGTTGAAGTTGAAGGATTTGTTACCTTGAAGCTCGAGAAAGCTCGGATTCAAGTATTATGGAACCAAACACGAGGATTATTAACCGAGAAGAGATTTAACATTTAGTTGTTGCAATAGTACCTCTTATGAAGCACTCCTGATTAACATAAATGTCAGAGAAGATGCACCATACCAAAATTAGTTAGAACAAGCAAAACCGTGATTTGAAGATTTAAGCATCTTTTTTCAGGTTTTGGTCAAAATTGAATCCAAAAGGATAATCGATAAAACTTAGATGGCTTGGCTATCTGGGACAACATCTTCATCATCGGGTTGTGATTGAGAAGCTGTCAGTTTCGCCGCCTTGTAACTTTTTGAGCTTCTTAGGATATCTTGCAGGCTCCCCAATAACCTGTTCACAAGACGAGCAGAAGAGTTTATGACAGTAGTCTGTGCAGCTAAGATGGACAATAATAATACCCTTAACCTGTCACTTACCTATTTGTTCCTCCAGCCAGATTGTTTCCTGTTGAAACCAAGAATCGAAATTAGCATGTCTGGTAGAGAGAACGTGTGATCAAAGTTACATTCGGATCGATAAAATACCTTGCTTCCTGGGCATAGACGAAGTCACAGCACTATCACTATCATCGTCTGATGAACTATCTGATGGTGTTTTCGTGGAGTCATTCAAAGTTGTCTTAGATTCATCCTCCTCAGCATCCTTGAAGAAATTCGTCTTACTCTTGTTCGCTGTGACTGAGTTAGAGTTTTTCTTCACAGCTTCCTTCTTGTTGTTGACATTAATCTTACTCTTATTCACTGTAACCGAGTTAGAGCTTTTCTTCACAGCTTCCTTCTTGTTGATGACTACACCTTTCATGGATGCATCAGTATGATCAACCTTTGATCCACTGCGATCAATCTTAGCCTTTGACTGCAATTGACTAGTACCTGAAGAAGATGGTTGAACTCTACCTTTTGTCTCTTTCAGTTTCACTGAACCATCAATGGAACCACCAGGATGCAAAACAAGGCTTTTCTTCTCCTTTTTAGATTTCGTTCCACCAGTCACTTGATCTTGCTTGTTAGCACCACCAACAATATCGTCCTTTTGGCTAGAACCAAAATTGTCTCCCATATCAGTGTTCTCTTTCAGAACTTGCATGGAACGGTTAATATCCTCAGTATTATCGGTGACCTCAGTAATCTTTTTCAAAGGAGAAGCATTGCTCTCAGTATTTTTCTTAGCTGGCGTGAATGATGCATCGGTGTCTTTTGGGTTGTTGATGGGAGAAGCCTCCTCCTGAGCAACATTGTTTACCTCAACTGACAATACTCGGGCCTCCTCCACAATGTTCAAAGAGTCTTTCTTCTTTGATCTCTTGCTTGACTTCTTCTCACTTTTTTCCAGATTTTCCTCAGCTTCTTTCTTTTGCTGCAAAGAATCTACTACTTTGGCCTCCTCCACAATGTTCAAAGAGTCTTTCTTCGATCTCTTGCTTGATTTCTTCCCACTTTTCTCCATATTCTCCTCAGCTTCGTTCCTTTGCTGCAAAGAATCTAATACATTTCTGATAACACAATCATGCCCTTCTCCATCTACAACTTTGATAGGTTCAACATTCTGTGCACCAGAATCTACCGGAGTATCTTCTTTAGCTGGGGTCTTGGCTTTTCTTGAACTTTTCTCCTTAGTAGACTTCACAGATTTAGCCTGATCAGCATCTATTTTAACTTTTTCCTTAGAAACTTCGTGTTCACCGGATGCGTTTTCATCCGTAAATTTACCAATGTGATCCAACGTTTTGGATTCCTGGACAAAGGCATGTGGGGTGCTCACCATACCAGCAACTTGTAGATTACTCGCAGCTTGTATTTTATCTGCACCCATAAGTGTGGCCTCTCCACTTCCCACCTTGTCAACAAATTTGTCACCCATCTCATTTTCTACAAAAAAAAAAAAAAATCACCAGTTATGAGTTGATAGAAACTCCCTGTGACATATAATTGTAAAGAAGAGGTATATTCGACCAAGAATCCAATTTACCATTTTGTATTGCGTCTACAAGAGTATCGGCAAGCTTTTCTCCTTTCGAATTAGGAATAGATTCAGAAGTAGCATCAACACAATCTATACTTCCAGATACCTTCTCCCTCTCATTCACAGTTATCTTTGACGTTGTAGTAGCAGCAGTAGATTTACTGATGTCATTCTTTGAGGACTTCTTTTGCCTTTTCTTCTTCTCTGTAGTTGGCCCGCTTGTCAAACCACTGCTAACCTCCAACTGATTTTCTGGGTAGCTCACTAAATTATCGGTCTGGATATTATCTGCAGAACTTGGTATAGCTTTTCCGCTTCCCACATCTTCGTTAATCTTCTCACCAATCTCATTTTCTACACGAACGAACAGTAACATTATATGAGTTGATAGATACTTCCAATGAAATTTTTGAGGATATCAAAACTCAACCAAGAATCAGCAATAACATTATAAGTTAACAATAAAAACTCCCTGAAGTCTGATTGTAGAGGACAACTAAATTCAGTAAAGAACTGAAATTACCTTTGCCAAGATTTCCTCTTTGTGAAATTAGACAAGATTCAGAAGTAGCATCAACACGATCAACATTTCCAGGTACTCCGTTTATCTCGTTCACAATTTCTCTTGAAGCTGTGGTAGCAGTAGCAGTAGCGGCAGCAGCAGATTGATTGATAAGATCTTTTGAGATCTTCTTTCGCTTTTTCTTCTTCTCAGTAACTGGACTGGTTGTCAACTCACCGTTGGCCTCCAGATGATTTTCCGGGTGGCTCACTAGAGTATTAGTTTCCATATTATCTTTTCCCACATCTTCGACAGATTTCACACCCAACTCAGTTTCTACACAGAATCAGCAATAACACTATGAGTTAACAAAAGTCCCTGATATATGATTGTAGAGGATAACTAAATTCAATAAAGAAGTGACATTACCTTTCTGTGTTGCTTCTACAAGAGGATTTCCAAGAGTTTCACTTTCAGGGATTGGAAAAGATTTAGAAGTAGCATCAACACAATCTACAATTCCAGGTACTTCGTTTATCTCATTCACAACTTTTCTTGAAGTTTTAGTAGCAGCAGCAGTAGATTGTTTGATGTGATCTTTTGAGCTCTTCGTTCTCTTTCTCTTCTTCTCTGTAGCTGGACCAGTTGTCAAACCACTGCTAGCTTCCAACTGGTTATCCGCGTTAGTCACCAGATCAGCAGTTTGAAGATTATCGACAACACTTGGAGCCAATTTGCTTCCCTCACCTCTTTCATCATCTTGTGATGTAATCTGCCCATCTACAAGTTCCGAAGAAGGTGGAAGATCCTTCTCTTGGTCAATCATGACTATATCAGCAGTTTTTCCTCCCTTTTCAAGATCTATTGAAATTCAGAAAATTTAATCAAGGGTAAGCATACCATTACTCTCCATAACGAACAGCTAATCAACGATCCCAAATTCAACCTTAGTTAAGAAAAGAAAAAAATTACCTTGTTCTATTGCTCCTGTAAGATCATCTAGCTTTTCTAGAGCTTCTTTAACAGTTGGTTTATCTGGTACATCCTTCACCTCAGCCCTGGTATGCCCATCTACAAGCTCTGAATTAACTGTGGGAATTTTCTCTTCCAATAGCCTGTCCGCATCAGAAGTTTGCTGATTCTCTCCCGTACTAACGCCGCTTTCAATATCTATAGAACATCAGATAAAACAACCAAAGGTAAATGAACTGACACACTCCAAGAACATCTAAAGAATCACTACATTCCATAATAACCAAAACAGAGGTAACCTGCTCCCGTAATAATATCATCCTGCAGTTTTCCACATAACTCGGTAGTAGCAGCAACAGCAGATTGATTGAGATCAACCTTGGATTTCTTTCGACTTGTTTTCCCATCCGAACTTAAAATCCTCCTCTTCCTCGTCTTCTTCTCAACTACTTCAGTTCCCAAACCTTCTTCAATAGTCAAATCCTTAGCAATCTCTTTCTTCTTCTCAACCAACTCAAGATTCGAACGATTTCCATCAGCATCCGTTATAGTCAACATCTCACCCTTGTCAACTCTAATGGCATCAACATACATAAACCAGTTTCTACTAATGCCATCAAAAGCCTTACACACATTCAAAGATTCCGAGAAATGATAAAACTTTCTTCGTCGTTTAACCTTAAAATAAAAATAAAACCACTCATCAATTACTTGTTCCTAATGTACGAACAAAGCGGAAAATTCCATTACCTTCAACGCAGAGATATGAATTTCTCCAATTTCTGGGAAAACTTTTTTATGCTCCTTGAGTACTTTATCTATAAACCAAAAAACCACAATAATCAGAGAAACGAAGTAACAATAAGTTTAGAAGTCGATTTCAATGGCGTATGAAGAGATTTAGTGATGAATTTGAGAAGAGAGTAGTGGATTTTTTTTTTTTGTTGTCACCTTTGAAATCGGAGATGATTTCATCTTTGTGTACGGGTAACGCGAGACGAGTGTCGAGGTTGGTTTCTACATAGACGCAGTGAATATCCGGTGAGGAATTTTTTTCGAGATTAGCCATTATTCGAAACGAGACTGAAATTGGAAGGAGACGAGCGCGAAGAAGACGATGAAGAAGTTCCTGGGAATCTAAAAGGTTTTAGGGTTTTAACTGTTAACAAAAAAAATAAAAAATAAAAGTTTTTTTGCGAAAAACAAAAAAAAAAGTTTTTACAATATTTTGCGAAACAAATATTTTCCTTATTAAAATATTAGGGAGACCAATTAGAAAATTACGTGTGGCAATATTGACCAAAAAAGCCATAACTAAGCATAAATTCTGATTTTGCTACTCAATTCTTTTTGAAATTTCTGATCTTTATTAATGGATAATGGTGAATATGCATATTATAATTATCAACCAAACTAATTACACAATTTTTCAAAAATATACTAAATTATTTTGTGACATTTAGTCTTGTATCTATACTAGTATAATCGCAGCACTTTTTGTGACGGGTGGGTAAAAAAGCTTTCGGGTATATCGGATACCCGACCGATTTTAAAAATTCCTTCACAAAAAATTTGTTGGGTCGGGTTATATTTAACCCAACTCATACACCGGATATTCCATATTTAATAATTTAGATTTTTAGAAGATTTGATTAAGATTTATAATTATGATTCTCCTATCATCTTTGTTTGATTTGTTTTTAACTGTTTTGAAACATCATATAATACATAAAGTAAAAAAAAAAATCAATTTTTTTTCTGCATATACTGTGATTCGAAATTTTAAAAACGGACATATATTATCCAATTGACGAAAATGTGTGTTCAACGTTCTACATCGATTAAAATATTTAGACAATGATTCGGGTTTGTTAATAAAATGTGTGTTAAGAACATTAATAACATAAATGAGTTTTTTGGCGGGATGGGTTTGGCGGGACGGGTTTTTGAATCAACAATAATAAAAAGATTAAAATATCATTAATCCGCCGCTTCAATACGGATTTAATCCTTATTTTTTTTAATACAAATCACAAGACGGGTTAAGAAATTACGGAACGGGTTATATTTCGGAAATGATTTATATGGCGGACGAATTTGAATCAATATTTATATACCGCTTTAATACGGGTTAAATCCTCAGTTTATTAATAATTATTTCGTGGACTCGTGGTATACCGTTACTTAATAACAATTGTAAACTATAATATAAATAAATATGTTATAAGGAGATACAATTTACAAAATATTTTTATACTAACTTTAAAATTAAATCATCCCGCGGTGTACCGCGGGTTAAAATCTAGTTGTTTTCATTATAGGGAGAACAAGAAGAAAGAAAAGTGGCTAAAGAAAAGGATTTTAGTTGTTTGGTCATTTGCAAAATAAGTAACTTTAGATTGCATTTGGTTCGGTTTATAAAAAGAGTGTTACTTAAACACAAATAAATGGTGTTCTTCACAAATAAATGCTTCCAATCTACTCAATACATTTTGTGCAACCCTAACGTTCTCCACACTACCATTACCTGCAAAAGATCAAATACCCAAAGCAAACTTGCAACATAGAGAGTTTAAGCTAGATTCACATTTTAACAATGTGCAGATTATTTTAAAATCTCTATGAGAAACGAATATCTTCTAATACTAATTAATGACTGTACTCGTTTTTTGTTTACGCACGAATTAACCGAGAGGTCACAAAGTTCTTGTGGATACAAGGTAAGCAATTGTATCATGCTACAACACCCAAACACAATACATATAATTGAAATCACAGGGGAATAAAAAAACAGGAGGGGATACAAAGATATAGTAATGATGCAATGGAAGTAATCTTTTTGCTGCAAGATGCATTACCTATAATGTTATCTTGTTCTGTAACAAGCCTTCCAGGAAAATTTAATCTTTCAGTCTAGAAAAATCAAGCAAGAGGTCAGAAATAACCTCTCCATATGTAGAGTAGCACTGCAAAACCGATGTACCCGGAAACAAACTTAATCTCCATAAAAGGCAGAGGCAAGACAGGTCGTATCTAGAGTGATATCTTGGGTTGCTAAGAGCCTAAGATGGCCAAATCTGTCAACAAAACAAGCATATATATTTTTACCCGAGCACTGTTTCTTGTCTACTTGGAGAATGTTAGACACTATATCAAACAAAAGAAATGTCCAGAAAAATCCAGTCTTTCACTGACCTTTTCGACGACAAACGGCACAGAAAAGTCCTGCATTGCTTCCAATTCCAAGAACTAGGGAATGCCATTGTTAACTTTTCTTGAGTTTCTGTAACACACATCTTTCCAAATGCAATGCAACATTCCACAAGGTAATAGGAAGAGAAAAATATCAGTAGCCCATCAGACACGGCTTGAGAAAAGTTAACAATAGCATTCCCAAGTTCTGAGGATTTGGGACTATAAATCTAATCCTTCTAAGTATAGCAAGATTCTCAGGGTTCATCATTTATTAAAATCCCTTCTTGGTGCCACAAGTTCTAAACATTTCTGCAGACACAGACACACAGAAAAAACATGACAAGTATATTAAAACCAGATTAGTCAAGAACTGGATTCATTTTTCCTAGTGAAACCAAAGAGTGTTCGAAATAACTCTTTGGAAAAAGGAAGATTCCTTTGCTTGTTCCGGTTCAGTTTGAATTCCGGTGCAATAACCGGAACTAACCGAACAACAACCAAACTATTTTATTGGTTATATTCCGGTACAATAATCTAACAAAGAAAAATGGAAAGTGGAAACAATCAATTAACGATCAAGATTAACATCAGAAAAAAGGGAACAATGAATTAACGGTCAAGATTAACAACAGAAAAAAGGAAACAATGAATTAACGGTCAAGATTAACAGCAGAAAAAGGAAACAATGAATTAACGGTCAAGATTAACATGGATTCTATAGATTATAAAGAATGGAATCTCTCTATAAATATAATCACTTGTAGTAGCATCACCTGAAGCAAACAATTCACTCTCATTCTCTGTTTCTCTCTTAGCACAATTCATCATCTTCGATCTCTGTCTTTTTTAATTTTGTGTGTTAAGTTTCTCTCTTTCTTGTCGCAAACGAAACTAGGGTTTTGATTCATTCTTCTTCTTCTACACCATGGAAACCGAAACTGTGAGAATACAAGTAGCTACGAGGATGTCGAACCTACCTTCGAATCTAGGGTTCACGAGTGCAGTCCAAATCGAACTACACGAAGTGATCGAAGAGTTGCTCGAAGATGTTACTGGAACAACGCACGTGGCATCGTACGTGGCATCACTGTCTCCAATCTCTCATGTTCTCCTTAAGCCACGTAGCTTCTTACCAGAAAAGCTCTCTCGTCTCCTTCGTCGTCAACTTAATCGTGAGACTCCTTTTTGTGAATATTTGGCTGAGAAAATCTCCTTTTGTCGGTTTTCACGTGCTAATTACACTCTTTATCAAAGACCTTTTCTCATGTCGGTGAACGTGAGAGTCGTCAAAGAGGTTCGGTTTATTTTGTCCTCTGTTTCTGGTCCGTTGAGTGGTGCTCCCGTGGATGTGTTTCAGAGATTGCTTGAGGAACAAACTGTGGAACCGGTGGATTTGGATGAGTCGTGTTCAATCTGTTTTGAGAAGTTTTCTGATTCGTCATCGGGGAGTCATCATAACAGCATCATTCAGATGCCTAAGTGTTTGCATTCGTTTCATCAAAACTGTATCTTTGAGTGGCTTGCTCGTCACAATTCGTGTCCTTTGTGTCGTAGAGTTCCGTTCGAAGAGGATCAAGATTAGGGTTTGTGTTTAGTGGTTTTTTCCTAGTGTAAAACAGTCTGATTTCTTTATTATTTCCGTATGTATCAATGTTTATGAACAGAGACTCTAAGATTAGGCTGATTAGGCTTAGGGTTGATTCTAGTATATGTTTAGGTAACGGTTTTGAAATTTGTTTTTGACTTCTTGTGGGATTCGTATGTAACGTAGTCTTGCTTGTTTTCGTATTGTTTGGCCTTTAATTTGATATATGTTTTGTAAGCAATGTGTCACTTTGATCCTTTAATTTGTAGCATGAATACAGGTTGAATAATTATAACTACTGTTCCTAAACCACCACATCTCTATAATATGAAACCAGAGAAGATTGAGACAGAAACACAAACAAATGTTACAATGCAATAAAGGAAAGCAATAATATACAACACTTAGTGTGGTTAGAGCAAATAATACGTAAGTCTTTCCAAAGGGATTAAGATTTAGTTTGGTCTCTGCTTCCATGGGGACAATGCTTCCTCTGTGTGAGATGATAACTCATGGCTCTGTCAAAATACCGTAACAGAAAATGGTGACTAAACAAGCCAAACCAAGGATCGTATTATCCGTGGGGTTTTCTTACTGATCCACTTCGTCTGCCCTGCAATTCAACTGCAGAATCCAGAAAGCACCTGTTATTCAAATGTAATTCAGCTGGTAACGCAATTTTTAACTCAACAAAATGCTTCATTCATTTAAGATAACAACTTACTCGTTTTGGCACATCAACCACATTGTCAATAATATTGATCTTCCGTGGTTTATATGTCGTGAAGTCGCACGAGCTCCAAACCAAACTAAATGTCCTGAGGAAGTTTCTAATAACTCATCCAGCTCCACTGCAATTCTTACTTGGTTTCAATGCTCCATTTGAAAAAAAAAAACAGAGGATATATGATCTGTCCAAGCTGCATTCACTTGTTGTTTTTCCTCGGTTTGGTTACTAGATTCCACAGATTTGCATCTTTCATCGCTTTGGATGTGCCACAGCCCACAATCACAATGTCCCTTCCCTGAAAAGAGGAAACTAAGGCATGCTTCTCCTCACACTATCTCTGTCATTCTTTCTATGTAACCCTCTTTTAACTGCAGCAACAACAAAAACAACTAATCAGATAAACAAACGTTATTAAGCATGCAAGAAAGATAGAGTTCCTAACCTAAGCCAATTTTTCCAGCAACAAAACAATCTAAAAAAAGGCATGATTTGAGGATCATAGTAATGAACATTACAATTACAATGCTGAAATTCCAAATGCTCATATACAATATTTTTGACAAGAGACAAAGAGATCTTTGTCAGTAACTTCAAATCCAAGAAAGAAAGAAAAAAAAACAAACAATAAGAGAAATTGTAGACAACAAATGATCACTACTTGATTCTCAGCTACTAGAAAAACTCTAAATCTGACCCATTAAACCGGAATAAACCGAAGCCAATACCAAACTATTTTTTGGTTATATTCTGGTTGCTATAATACTATTTATTGACAATTTCAAATCTGATCTATCAAACCGGAACAAACCGTAGTCAGTTCCTAAGAGCATCTCCAATGGTTAAGAACCATTTGGTTCTTAACCTTGGATCTTAGCATTAATTAAATAGTTTTTGTGAGTTAAGAAAAGAAAGAGAAGATCTTAAGAAAAATGAGCTCCAATGATTAAGAACAAAGAGAGTATCTTAGGGAAAAAATTCAAATTTATACAAAACAATATCTTCCAATACAAGCAATCAAACATTCAAAGTCATACAAGTCCCAAACCCAACCTGAAAACTCATTCGTACCATTTTTCTCTTAAGATGATACTCATTCATCTGCCAAGTCCCAAAACTCAATCTGAAAATCAGAGATGATCCGCTTGTCATTATGTCCAAACAAACCTGAAAAGCATATTTGAAACTCATTCAACTGCCCAAACCAATTAAACAAACTCAATCAAAGACAAATTTTGCTAAAATCAATCCCAATTCCAAGAACCCTAATTTTGCTTGATTCATCAAATGTCACCAGCTCATGAATTCTCATTACCATAACTATCAAAAAGAAAGACTGAAAGAAACAAAAAACTGACAAAAATTCATCATATTCTCATTACCATTACCATACCACAAAGTTACCAAATTCATTCATTTTAAAAACTGACATTTCAAGCATTACATTGAAACAAATAACAGAAACAAAAAACAGAAACAAAAAACAGACAAACTTATGAAACATGAAACAAAAGAAAGCAATAAGTTATGACAGAAAGTCATTAATTAGTTTGTTCTTGAGAGTCTCTTCAATCTCAGTAAGTGGCTCTGTTTTGGATAGGAGACTGTCCAGCATCTTATTCTGGACTAACTTCGCATTCATTTCATTATCCTGCTTCTTGATCTCCCACATAGACTGAAAAACAGTGAGAGCCTTCCCTTCCTCTTCCACACTCCCTGGCTTGCTAACAGTCTTTTTTGCTTTCGCCTTTGCAGCCTTAACACCAATAGGACGAGGCAGTGCTTCCTCTACTCCATGGGACAGTGGCTGGGAACTTCCGCAATGAGCAAACTCCTGAGTCTTTCTTCTTTTTGGCTTTCCAGTGGCTTTGGTAGAAGGGGCTGAACACCATTTCTGATCATGGCGAAGCTCTCTCCAAGCATGCTCAAGAGAGAACTTTGCATCATAGTCGTTGGTGAAGATTTGGTGAGCCATTTTCATCACATCATTATCATTCTGGCCACTTGATTGTTGTTTTAACGCAGCCTCATAGCTTCCTACAAACTTGCATACACCATCATTGATCTTAGCCCACCTCTGCTTTATGTGATCTGTCTCCCTCCTTTCCACACCTTTGAGATTTGGACTTGCAGCATAATAGTCAGCAATACGTGACCAAAAGGCATTACCCTTTTGTTCATTGCCTATCACTGCATCCTTACTTGTGTTGAGCCAAGCACTGATGAGCACCACGTCTTCTGTTGGAGACCATTTCCTTCTCCCTCTTTTCACCTTAGGTGTGTGTGCAGCTTGGCTTGGAGTGCCAGTAAATTGGGTACTAAAGACAGGATCATACTCAGAAGGATTGGGATCCTCAAAGTGAACCTCTTGTTGACTAGTTAAGAGGTTCACAAAGCCTGAACTTTGACTATATGGATATGGATCCATAGCCTATATCTCTGGTTAGTGTTGAAAGGAGCAGGATAGAACAAAAGGAAGTGTTTTTGGTATGTGTTAAGTTAGAGATGAAGAGGTTAATATATAACAAGAGAAAGGCGTGGTGTGTTAGGTGTGTGTTAAGTGTGTGTCTTAAGTGTTAAGTGACTATATGCATTGATAACAAAGAGACTAAAGACATTGATAACAAAGATTTGTTGTTGAATAGGCAGGGCATAATTAAAACAGAGTAGGGGTGTGTGTTTAAATGTGACAAGATTAAAGAGAAGTGTTTCTGGTTGGGTTTTTATTAAAAGAGAAGAACTACCAAGGAGAGAGTAAACACAAAGACAATAAGTGTGACAGAACTAGCAATTAGAAATCAATTAGACAATAAGTCTTAGGTGATTAAGTGTGACACAACAAGCAATCAATACCAACTACCTAGGAGAGAGTAAACACAAAGACAACAATAAGTATGATGTAGACACTCAAAACCAAAACTTGTTAATCAATTTCATCAAAGAAAAAAAGCTAACCTGATTGGAAGCACAGCTGAACCAAGCATCATAATCAGAGCCACCAAGCATCATAACCAGAGCCACCATGCATCAAATTTAATAGAAACAAACGGATCAAATTCAATTTTAAAACAGAATGAAAGAGCAAAATTCAAAGTTAATAGAAACAAACGGATCAATTTCAAGGTTCAAAACGACACTATTTGCGATGTTAAATGGAAACAAACGGATCATTTCAAAATTCCCAATCTTTTCAAATCATATGAACCCTAATTTATTTTGAAAACTTTCTGAGTCATGCTCGAACCCTAATTTGGTTTCAACACGACATGTTAACATCAGAGAACACTAATTTTGCTACCCTTAATTCCCAATTGTGAAACCCCTAATTTTCTGACACAACCCTAAACCCTAATTTACGATCTACAAGTGAAATCAGAGAGAAATCATAGCTTTACTTACCATTTCTCCAGAAGATGATGATAAAGACGGATTAAAAACGCAATCTTCACTCAATTCGACGGATGAAGCCGAGCGGCTGAGATTTCCCTGACGGAAGCTTCGAGAATTAGAGAGAGAGAGAGAGACGACATCAGAGAGTGAAGAAGACTGATCAAAAACGAGATTTCTGAGAGAAAGAGATGAAATCGACGGATCAAGACCATCGGAGTGATGCAATAGTCGGCCTTTTGCGAAAATAGAGAGAGAGAGAGAGAGACAGAGAAGAAATCGCGAAGACAGAACAAAAACACGGGCCAAATTTTTTGTTCTCCTTTTGTTCATTTTTGAACCATTCAGCATGCAACACGTATCAACATCTTAACATAAGAAAAACATCTTATTTTAGATATACATCTTAGCTTTAGTTTGTGGGTTTGATTAATTTTAATCACATTTAATCCTAAGATTTTGTTAAGATACTCAATATTATGACCATTGGAGATGCTCTTATTTTATTGGTTCAAAACTTCAAATCCAGTTTTTTTTGGGGGTCAAAATTGGTTAACTTCCGGTTCTTAAACCAATTCCACCGGACCACTGGTTTTTATGTTTTCCTAGAATAGTAATGTTGCAAAATAATGTGAAACGATCAGATTTTATCTCTAACTTTTTAGTCACTTAATTAAAAACGCATTTTATTAATCTAAATTTCCTTCTTATCTAAAAAATCGACCGTTAATTGATTGTTTCCTTTTTTATTTTTTTTCACTAAATTCATGTTTTCCTTTTCTTAAACTCGACCAAATTGGTTATTTTCCTTTTTCGTCAACAAATTCTATATGTTTTCCTTTTTTCTGTTAACTGAAGCGGCCAAACGTAAAATCTATCTCTATATATACTAATTCATTCAGCCTCACCTGATCAAAGAACCAATACACTCTCTCATAAGTCAATTTCATCAATCTCTTCTCTTTGATTTCACAGTTCCATCTCTTCAAATCCAAAATTTAGGGTTTGAAAATCTTCTTCTTTCACCATGAATACAGATAGTGGGGTGATCCTAGAAGTTACTACAAACGCAATGCTCCTACCACCACATCGAGGGTTTGAAAACAAAGTGTTCGTTTGTCTACACAATGTGGTCAACGAGTTAGCTGAAGATCAAAACGGTATCGTAACGTATTTGGGAACGTTCCCGGCTCCACTTATGTCTAGAATCGAACTGAAACCATCATGTTTCTGTTCACATCACATCTCTCAACACCTTGACGAGTTCTTCACAGATACTCAGTTTTGTCGTATGTTGAGTGAAAAAATTGCTGTGGATTGTGCTTCTCTTCCTCAACCTTTTAGTGTGACTGTTTACGTGAAAGTGATAAGAGATGTTCGAATTATGTTACCGTCTACTGCTGTTCGGTCGAGAGATATGTTTCAAAGATTGCTTGAGGAACAAACAATGGAATTCACTGATTTGGGAGATGAAGAAGAAAAGACTTGTTCGATTTGTATGGAGGACTTTTCGGAGAGTCATGGTGATAACATCATTCTGTTGCCTGACTGTTTTCATTTGTTTCATCAAAGTTGTATCTTTGAGTGGTTTAAGCGACAGAGATCGTGTCCTTTGTGTCGACGAGTACCGTACGAGGAAGATAATGAAACAGAGTAAAGTCTTAACAGAGACGTGATGATTAGGTTAGGGTTTATGATGCTTTGATGTTTCTATGTATCAAACATTTGCTTTGATGTATTATTTGTTTGCAATTGGTAACTTTTGGTATAAACCTATTTTTTTTTTTGTTATTAGCCATTTTAATCCTTACGAATATGTAACAATTAATGCAATGAAAGAGAGGCCATTGCACAACAATCTAGAGTTATCAAAAAGATTTAATTGATCAAATAAAAATGTTTTAAGTACAAGGGATCTCAATTTCTGACTGGTTATATGGAAAGACTCGAAACTTTGGAGTGATCTTACGAATCAAAATCCAAAAAAACTTTCCCTAATTCTCTGACATTATACACATAATCTGAAGTTGAGACCAAAAAGAGTTACACAACTGACTTAGACAAAGCTTTACACAAACAAACATTTTCACCACAAAGGATATGACATTTTTACATTGTCAATGTTTTCTTCCACCTTTACTCTCTTTTTGTAAGGCATGAAACCTCTCATGTTGTTCATCTCAGTCACCGACGATTTCAGCTGGGAGAAAGCCGATCTCTCGCTTCTTTTAAACTCCGATACTTCCAATCGTGTCACTTCTGTTTCAGCGTTTTCCGAAGTACAAGAAGAACATTGAATAGACTGTGTTTCTGAGTCTAGCTTCTTCTTGAGATCTTCAGAATCATCAGAGCTTGTTGAAGAGTTGTAATCACCAACTACAAAAGTCTTTCCAAAGAGCTTAAGACTTTGTTTGGTCTCTGCTTCTGGAGACAGTGATTCCTCTGTGTGAGATGATAACTCATGTCCCTGTTGGTAATCAGCTGAAGAAGAGTTAGGTGAATTTGAACCAATGGAACCTAATCCATCTGAGCCATGAGCTGATAAAACCGATGTTGGAGATCGGTTATCTTCATCCTGAACCGTCTTGGAGCCGGTTAGTTCAGCATATGCCATCTCTTTTGCATCCGGAATCACAAGCTTCCTAGGGTAAGGATGCATCGGCTTTCTTTTCGGCCTTGGAGGCGGAATCTCAATGGACTCAGAGGTAACACCAAAATCGCGAGCAACCTATTGAAAAAAAACTTGAATTAGACCTTGATTAACAAGAAAAGGTTGAAACTTTTTTCATGTATAAGGTATGCAAGAAGACAAACCTTAGTGAAGAACTTCTGAGCATGACTTCGAATCTGAACCGCGGTCTTTGTTCCAACATGTTCTGTTTCAAGGAAGAATCAACAAAAGTCAGATCTCTCTACACAATAAGTTGACTCATTACTAGGTTCCAAGTAGTTTACTTATATCCTCATCAAACCTAGTTTAGAATGTGCATTAGACTCTCTAAAGTCAGATAAGCACACACACCTTCGATTCGTCTCCAAGCTCTGCCATAGAGTTTCAAAGCTTCTACAAACTTCTCATGCTCTGCTTCTGTCCATTTCTCTCTTTGTTTAGTGATGGTATAAGGCTTTCTTGTCTATAAAAAAACACAAAACCTCAAATTAACCTCAAGTGTCAAATTTGAAACCAATCAAGAGCAAACAAGAGATTAAGAAACATAATTAGTACCTTGAGGTAAAAGGCATCTGTGGAAGATATAAGCTCATCACATAAACTCTCACAACGTTCCTATAATCACAAATCCAAAAAAAAAACAATTAGTCTCTTAATATTGTAATTAAGCTTGAAATAAATGTTACAAAGAGTGTTATAAAACTAATTAATACGCATCTAGAAGAGTTAGACCACCAGTAATAATTAGGGGATTAGAGACTTGCTCTTACCTAACACGCATCAATACATTAAGAAAGAAGTAATCTCTCTTTTAAAACAACCGACCATAATATCCCACAAATCGCCTGGTCTATTAACACAATTTTAACCTGCGACAATCGAATAATCTTCAGTTCCAAGTTCTCTCAGACAAAGAGATTAAACTTGAAATTACAAAACAAAAAAAAACCTATTTCTCTCGGACATAAACCTAAGTTTAGGTTAAACCTGTCTGGATTCCATAACAACCTTTGTCCAATAAACATAACAATAGTAACAAAACCAAAATCAAGATTGCATAAGAATAAGAAGAAGATAGATAGATCTCACACCTGCATAGCCATGGTTGCAGAAGAAGAACAAGACTTGAAGATTTAAGATCTGAAATCTGAAGTTGAAGAAGAAGAATAAAGAGAGAGAGAGAGAAATGTTTGAGATTGGTAAGAGAGTTGTTGTTTATGGAAGGAGCAGAGTCAAGGGGTTACTTTAAAAGAGCAAGAAGAAGATAAGCCACGTAGGCATAATATTTATTTTTAATATTTTTAAAAATTTTGGTTGAAAAAGCGTAAAGAGGGGTTTCGAGAAACTATTATCATGTGGCTCAGGTTAAAAGATGCTAATGACACGTGGAGGATATCTTCTTCGCTTTCGCTTTTTTGTGTTTTGTCTTTGCGGAGAAGATATTATTATCTGTTCTTTGTTAAATCTTGTCGGAGATTTTTAATTATTTAATTTATCCACTAGAAAAGGTTTTTTAAAAGCTCATTTCATTATTATTGCCAAACTCGCGAGTGGTGAGCGCGTGCCTTGTTAAACAACGTTGTTTACTTCTGCCTAATTTTGTTTGTTTTTTATTAATCAAGTGGATTGCATAATTAATTTTAGTTGTAGGTACTACTCCAAATTTAAGTTGAGAAATACTAGTGAGACCTGTTTCCTTATTTTTGAAAATCAGAGTGGAAAGAAAGCTTATTCTAATTTTCAAAAGCAAGGAAACAGGTCTGTCGACTACTCTGATTTTCAAAAATAAGAAAACAGGTCTGTCGGGAGAACTGTCACAACTATCGATATGGATCCTCTGGAGACTATGGAAGAATAGGAACCTTGTGATCCATCAAAGGCGACAAATCCATTGGAGACGAGATCTTGAATATGCAAAATCAGACTCACAAGAATGGTTGGATGCGGACAACTATCAATCAACAAAAATACCGACCAATACGACCGCCATACGTAGAAGAGAAAGTCCCAAAGCTACTGGGAAAGACCTGATGCAACTCGGGTAAAATGTAATTATGATGGCTCTTATGTTAACAATGGTGAACCAAGTAAAGCTGGGTGGATTCTTCGCTACGACAAGGGTGTTTACCTGGGATTGGGACAAGGAGTAGGTAAAGGTACTTCATGTGCTTTAGAAAGTGAGATCCAAGCTCTGATTATAGCGATGCAAAACTGCTGGATAAACGGATATGAGAAAGTGTTCTTTGAAGGAGATTGCAAACAGCTAGATGATATTCTCAAAGGTAAGTCAATGAATTTTGGCGTCCTCAACTGATGGCGAGAAGTTCAATTTTGGAAACGGCGATTCAAGCATATTCAATTCGGTTGGGTTAAACGGGAATCTAATAAGCCGGCTGATATCCTTGCCAAACATATGATTCGTTGTAATGCTTCCTCTGTGTTTTATTATTATGTTCCCAGTTTTATTGTAGAAGCTATACACTCTGACCATTTGGTCTCTTCCATCTATTAAATAAAGAAGATGTTAAAAAAAAAAGAATTAAAACAAATATAGCACACTTTATACAAATTTCTAAAAATAGCAATAAATAATAATACAATAACTATTTTGTTTTTATTAGAAATATTATCGATAATTATGTATAACATCACTTATATACATTTCTAAATCATATCATAGTGACATGAAATTACATTTCTATAAATATACAGGTTGATTGGATGGTGCTTTAAAATCTGTAGAATATCAAAAGAACTATTTTTACGGTTTAATTGTGAGACAATCAGTCTTTGGCTTTATAAAATGAAGTCACGGCCAAAAAAGTGAAAAATGAAGTATATTAGCTGTGAGAATCAAGTTCTAAATAAATGTTCAATTAAAATTAGCGGAAATTTTAAAATTTTAAAACAAAGTAATAGTAAAATATGTCAAATATCAGATCAAATGCTTCGATAATACAAAAAAAATTATGATATTTTCGATCACTTAAATAATTCATAAAATCTAATTACGTTCTTTATTGTATTTTTGTTTTTGGGAGAATTTCAAAAGTACCTTTTTTACAATATCTTTTTTCGAAAATGCCTTAAATGATGTTCATTTTCAATTTAACGAAAGAGCATGAACGAGTGAAAAAATCGCGGACCGGGTGATTATACAAAACATAATAAAACATGTACTGAGCGGTTATCAAATTTTTTTGATTTTAGTTAGATTTTAGTTAAATATTTCTAAAAATCTTGCTGTTATTTGTTTTTCTCATAATCTTAAAAATTAGAATCTGAATTGTTTTTTCTTAAATACTTAAATTTAGTCTATTTTATAAAATTAACTGAATAAACCACCAAATATTTATTGTTTGAATGTAAATATCTTTATGCCATTTTCATTGTTCATTTATTTTAGCATAGACGGATATTAACTAATGAGGGCCAAGAACTTAAGACTATGAACCTAGACTTAGCAGGAATAATTAGGTTTAATGATGACAGATCATATATTTTTGGAGTGCTCTCTTTTGACCAAAGTATGTGGCAAAGAAAGCGAGTACGTAAATAGAAACATACACGAGCGTTGTTCTAAAACAAGAAAGAGATATTTAAATTTCAGTAGCCGTCAACTTCAAACATAGTATAATTTTAAAACAAAATTAAATAGGTATTTTATGTGAAGGACAAAAATTGTAAAATAAATATCTGAAAGTCTTACAAACAAAAAACCAAATTAGAAATTGTTTTGTACAACTCTCTCAAATTGAACAGGAAGAAAAAACAACACTTTTGGTTTGCACTTTATCGCCTAGTCAGCACAAAAGTGTTGTCCTCTGAGATGTTCCAAAAGTCAGACACGTGTCGTTATGTTACGGTAAGAGAGAGAAGGATAGGGATATGGATGGTTTGCTATTCTACGCCACTCGATTATTTATTAATTACCAAAAAATTGTTGCCCACTCGTTGTTTTTTTTTTTTCGGTGTTTTAAGCTATAGTTTTTTTTTTTCCCTTCAATTCGTATTATTAAAGTTTACATTTTTTGTTGATCTTACGAATCTAAACTATTCTTAAAAAAATACTTGTACCAGTAAAATACTGGTGTAGTGGTAGTGGCCACTAAAGAAGTTCTTGGTTCATGTATTTTTGTTGCTTTTTTTATTTATAAAAAATTAATTTATCGAAATATATAAACTTTTCATTATTAACCGACTCAGAGCCGTGCCAAGGAGTTTTGATGCCATAAGCGAAAAAATATATCTTAATGTTTAAATAATATATCATAAACATAAATAAAAATAATTTTTTAATGGTAAAATTTTTGTAATAACTTATTAAATATTTTTCAACAAAAATATTACAAAACAAAAAATTAGGTTGGTCATAACATGTAGTCTAATAATTTGTGTAAGTTTAGTTGGTGTGTTACCATTCATACCGTATAATTTATATTGTTTTTTTTGTGAGTGTAAAATTTATATTGTTAACAAAATAAACCATAGTTTTAGTAATTTATAAAATTTAATATAATGATTGTAATATTCAAAATGTGGTATCTAATATATAAATAATAAAATAATTGCCTACCAAAAAACAAATAAAAAACAATTAATAAAATTGGATAAATATGATTAACAAAGAAGAAGTTGGTAAAAAAGAATTATTGTTAATGAGATATAAAACACAAAGAAAGTAGGATTAACAACTTTGAGTAATTGCCTTATGTGTGGACATTTAAGATTCTTTATATCTAAAAATCTTGTATATTTGCACGTTATATTTACTACTTTCCTTTATTATTTATGATAATCTTTGTAACATTATTCTTTCAATAGTAAATGATAAACACATTAATTAACAAATATAGCCTCTTAGATTTTCCATAAAATTTGGTGCCATAGGCGAGTGTTTCCATTTTTACTACGTAGGCACGGCTCTGAACCGACTATTTGATTAATGTAAAGAACAGTCGGTGCAAGATATGTGAGGGTCTTCAATCGAGATCTTTCAACAATCTAAACTTACGGACGAACAAATATCTTATATGATTATAAAACAAATATCTATATGATAGTCGTTGAATTTTTTTTTAAATATCTAAAAGTCAATAAGATATTAAAGCGGAATGATTGGAACTTCATAATGACAAAATTTTACAAAGCTAATTGATCTAAAGCGAAAATATAACTAATTTATAATGAAAATATCTTTAACATAATGTACATTAGTATATTATAAACTTCAAAATTATATATTACTACTAATTAATACCAGTGATGAAGTTATGAATTATGAAAACATGTAAGACGAGTAACAAAGCTCCAATTTAGAGTGACGAAAAAAAAAAAAAAAGAAGCTCCAATTTAGAGTTAGTAATGAGCTTTGTAAGGCCCATTTTGATTCCTTACTCCAAACTTGAAACAAAACACAAATGTTTACTTTTTGAAGCTCGATTTTAGAAGTTAAAATCTCAGGTGTAAAAAGGTCAAAACTGGGCCAATTCTAGAAGGCCCAATCTTGTTAGTGTTTTTGGGTCAACAAATTTTGCTACTTGTGTTTTTTTTTTTTTTTCGGCACTACTTGTGTTTTCTATCTCACAACGTAACGCTCGCTTCGCTGATCATTCCGTCCCTCACCGTCTCATCTTAATCAGCTCCTCACAAACACGTTTCCGCTCCATTGTGTCTCGAGACGAATCGCCGTCACTCTTAGGTACGTCTTTTTCCTGAAATTAGAATCGATTCTGTAGTATCTGTTTAATTTTCGAATTACAATCACTCTTAGGTATGTCTTTTTCCATAACACTATTTATAACGAAAAAATCTTTACCATAATATTATTTATAACTTCCAAAATTATATATTAATATGTACTACTATTAATTTTTAATTATTTATTTAATAATCTATCAAACGGATAGATATTTGTCATTTTCTATAACGTTTGACTAGTATCCATTATCATCATCAACTACTATTTAAATTTTAAACACAAAATGAAAAGGTGAGGTAGGTTATTTGAATTTTCAAAACGTTTAAGTAGAAAAAACTCAAAAAGCATTTATCGAAAAAGACACCGCCTAAATTGTTTGGGTCGAAAAAATATTTTCTTTTGCAATATATTGGGCCAGTTTTAGAAGGCCCAGTCTTATAAGCGTTATGGGTCAACAGCTTTTGCCATTCCTCGCCTCGCCGTTCTTCGTCGCCGCCCTTCGCCGTTCCTCGCCGTGCGTCTCCTTCACTCACTCGGTTCCTCTCAAACAAGACACTATTCGTCGTCACTTTTAAAACATTGTCTTATAGTTTTCGATTCTGTAATTGAATTGATAGTTGGCATCTGAATTTGTTTCCTCCGATTTTGGGATTTGATCGAAGAGTTTTTTTTTTTTTTTTTTTATTATTATTATTACTAGGTTTGTCGCGTGGGTTATTGCATAATAGCTTTAAATATAATTCTAAAAATTAATAAATTATTTTTTCAATTAAGGGCAGAAAACAATTTTTATTGTTTTTCTAGAAAATTAAATCTTAAAACTTCTTATATATATGGCAATAATTGGGAGGTTAAGTGGCCAAATAAAAAAGAAAGTGAAACCTTGCATTTTTATCAAGCTTATTTGGTATGGTTATTTATCATACCAAAGTAAAAATCTATAGAACAAACTTAGAAAAATACAACAAACAATAAAACATAATAATAACTTAAAACCTATAAATTTTTCCTAATTTAGTGAACACATATGTTGAGGCTATATATAATTATAAATTTAATTAACAAAAATAAGAAATATTTCATTAAAATTTAGCTTAAAAGCATTTCATTTGGAAAGACAAATAAATTACGATGTTAACCCATAATTATCATACCTATCATCATGTCGCTACCAATTTTTTTCTCCCGGATCCTTGCTTGCTTTTGTAATTAGCTTTATTTCCAATAATTCACTAATTCATTCATATCCATTCAATAGTTTAAATGCATTTGATGCCTCCACATCCTCATCTTTGCCAAAAAGCAGTGATAGAAGAGCTCATCTGCAGTCTCTTCCAGAAAAACGTGGTGTCCTAACCGTAAAGAACACGGAACATTATAATAATATAAAAATAAAATATATGTAACTAATACTCAACTAACTATAACAATAGGAACATTAAACATTATAAAATGAGTCCAAAATTAAAGTGAACGTCTATCTATATATATATATATATATATATATATATATATATATATATATATAATATTTTCATGTACTAATTCACATTCTTTTTTCTTTTACAATATTTAGTTGACCGTTAGAAAAATGAGAATTCAATGCTGTTTGACAAAAAAAAAAAAAAAAAAGAGAATTCAATGCTTAAAGCTAACGATAATGAGCATTATCAATTTATCATTCATGTTTTCAAAAATTATGATAATGTGAATTCAATATCTTTGTATATTGTATCGTATAATCATTTAATAGTATTGACCTATACGTTTTAAATATGTACCATTCAATATATGAATTACAGTCAATATAATCAAATATTTAATGTATTTTAGTAGGAGAATAAATTTTGTTATTACTCGGTAGGAGTTACATTTGGATTAAATGTGAGGTTAATTATCGGGTTACATGTGTACCATGACTTTGAATGTGAGTTAATTAGGAAAATTATTATAATTTGGTTACTTATACGTTTTAAACGTTTACCATTCAATTTGTGAATTATAATCAATATAATCAAATATTTAATGTATTTTAGTGGGAGAATGAATTTTTTTTTATAATTATTGGGTAATGGGTAGAAGTTATATTTTTGTTAAATGTGGAGTCATATAGTGGGATAATGAAATTTTTTATAATTATTGGGTAGGAGTTACACTTGGATTAAATATAGAATTATACATGATATTGAATGTGAGTTCATTAGAAATAAATATTAATTTGTGTTGGAACAAATAATTTGTGTCAATAACATTTTCTGCACTTATATTTATTCAAATCATACAATATCAATATACATAACTTATTTAATATAATCATACATATAAGTCTCATGAATTTATTCGTTTATTGTTCAACTATGCTAATAATTTTATTTAGTATTTTAAGCATTCGAGGTAAAATAAACATTATTAATGATAAAAATGAAAATTTACAATGTTTCAAATATTTAGTCTAAGTTGTTGATATAAACTAACATATAACTTGAAGTATTTTCCAGATTATTTTGTAAATAACAAATTAAATACATTTCCTTTAAAATCATATGAAGTTCAATGAAAAGCTTAAAAAAAAAATCCCAAAGACTACTTTCATTGTTCAATCTCTTTTTGTATTCTACTTAATTTAAGTTATATTGTTAAGTTTAATTCTAATGATTTCATCTTTGTAGTACAAGCTAGATTGGAAATGGAATAAAAATCCTTACACTACAAGATTTGAATTAAATAAAATTTTTAATGATCTTTCTATAATTATATGTTGAATAAAAAAATAAATATAATGATGAGTATACTCAAAACGTATTACAATTTTTTTGGAGGTAAGAGAGAGTGAAGGAAACTTAATTTGATAAATGTATTACAAAAACATATTTGGTTAAAACATTGCATACTATCAAAAATAAAATAAATATACATGACTATGTAAGAAACAAACATCCAAATTAAAAAAAAATGGAGATAGTTTTTTTATCTTGATTCCCTTATTGTGTCATGGTCGGAATTAATATTTTTGAATCTGTATCAATAAGGTAATTTTATCATAGTCATCAAAATTATATTATACATATTTAATTTTAAATTAAAAAATATTATAAAAAAGCAAAGAAAGAAGGAAGAAGTACATAATAACAAAAAAGAAATAAAATTAAAAAGAATGTAAGATATACATTAAACAAAATATATAATCAAACTCTTACAATGATATCTTAACTGAATTTTCAACCCATGCAAAAACATAAACAAAACAAAAAAAATATTTAGGATTTGAGACATGGTGGAAGAGGATGTGAGAATGGTTATTTATAGGAAAAAAGTGATGGAAGTTACATTTTTAAAATAATTAGATTATAGGAGTTACAATTATAATTATTGTATGTTTAAATGATAATGAATAGAGGGAAAAACAGTCAATTCACAATTATGTAATTTCAGTTACAATTTAGTAGTAAAGTGTGGATTTAAAGTATGAATTAATGTGTATGATTAAATGTGTTACATTTTAGGTTTAATTAAAAGATAAATATTATATTTTAAAAATAAATTGTCAAGTAGACCAATAAGGAGAGAGTGAAACCTTACTTTTATATGTATGATTATTATTATTATTATTATTATTTTTTTTTTGTTTTTAATAATATTCATTAAAAAAAAACCCTTAATGGACCTGGGGTTGAGGCCTTACAAGCAAACGAAGGACACAAAAGAGAGACATGGAATCCGGCGACTACACCAGAAGACGAGCTCTCATCTCGGCGGTGGCCGGAAGCAGAGACACCTACTTAGACCGGCAAATACAAGGACTAGTGATTCGCGGTTCCATCGGCAAACCAACTCAATGACCGGAGTATTTGGATCCTATCACCGAGCCGATCTAACCGAAAAAACCTGAGCCCTCACCAAACCTCCCGGAATAGGATTGCCTCCAACAGACCGGAACCCTAACTTTGAATCCCCGACCTAGCAAAACAAAGAACTAGTCAGATTTAACCCCCATCCTCCGACTGCAGCCACCATTGGAACCTCCTCCGAGCAGCCAACTCGGGATTCAATAAACCGCCGTCGACACCCAGACACACGACTCATCCCACCACCCCGCCAGCGACTTCCGCCGCAAGCTGTAGCTATCCACGAACAGGTGAGCCGCGAGAAGCTTCAAACCAGTTCCTCCAGCGTCCTTGACCAGAAGAACCAGAGGCGAAACCTCTCCAAACCGACATGAAACCACCACAGCCGCATCGCCAACAGGAGATTCGTCGTCGGCGGTAATAGTTCGCTCACCCTCTTCATCCACTTGCAAGCCTCAACCCTGCAATTAAGCTCGATCGATCGAAGAGTGTTGTTGTTGGATAGAGTAAGTGAGAAAATGTTTACAAATAATCAAAGACAAGAAGAACGTACTGGAAAACATGGAACACCTAGGCTTCAATATCTTCAGGTCTCTTCAAGAATCTATTTTTCTGTTTTGAGAGATTTTTGGCTGATTTTTGTGTAGAAGCCAATAGTGTGTATGATTCTTGTGGGAATGTAAGAAGCATTATTGTTGGAGCTGAGTTTTGTATTCTTTTTGAATTTGCAGGAGCTTGTGAGTCAGTTTCAGAATGCAACTGATGAAGGTATGTAGTAGATTCATGCTTCTTGTTGAACATTTAGAAAGTATTGTTGCATAAGACTGGCATTGCTGATTGATTTGCAGTATGATTTTAAGGACTGTGTGTGGTTTCATATGGAATGTTAGGGAACTCAACTATGATGGGATGTATGATCATAGTCTTCATAGTATGTGAAGTTTTATTTTAACAAATTTGAGTTCTGTAGATTATCCAACATAAATACTTGCTCCTGCCTTAAGGGAAATTGTTTTCATCAGTTTCAAATGCTTCTATTTGGCTATAAGTTTAGCAAGCCTAACCTAATATATCTCTGGTTTGTTACTTAAAAATCAATACCATTAATACCATTACGGTCTTGCACCTGTAGAAACAAAGGAGAGAATTGTAGCAAACTTGGCGAATTTTGCGTATGACCCTTATAACTACACTATTTTACGTCAGGTAACCTTGAGCATGCTCATGTTCTATCATTTTCCATGGAGAACACAAAATTCCCCTACTTTGTTCTTCTAATGATGTAATGTCAATGGTGTATTTGAGCAGCTAAATGTCTTGGAACTATTCGTAGACTGTATAACAGAGCCAAATGAGATGCTTGTAGAATTTGGGATAGGAGGATTGTGCAACGCCTGTGCTGGTAAAAAACCTGGAGGATACGAATTAACTCTGATGCTAAACTAATTTTGTTTTTGCCATAATTGCAATTACTGATCATCGACCAAACTTGTGCTCTTTCCTGTTATTGTGCAGAGCCAAAAAATGTTGCTACCATTGTCGAGGTTGATGGAATTCCTCTTATAATCAAATGTTTATCAAGTCCTGTACGGAACACTGTGAGTATTTGCCTCAGTAATGTTCCTTCTAGTGTTTAAAATGGAAGTCTTTTTATAATCAAATGTTTATCAAACCCTGTCCGGAACACTGTGACTACATGGGTTTCTCGTCTTATTAATGTTCCTCTGGTGTTTAATCGGTTTTGTTTTCTACTAGGTGAACTACGCGCTTGGGGCTTTGTATTACATGTGTGACTATAACAGAGCAACAAGAGAGGAGATTTTGAGAGCAGAAGTGGTGGATCTCATAGAGAGGTACGCAGCGGCTGAATCAGTCAGTGTAAGCTTTAGTAACTTGGCTAAGGCGTTTCTTGATAAGCATGTTCATACAAACACATGAGATTCTTGAATTTTATCTTCTCTATTTTTGGTTCTATTAAGTAGTTGGATTCAGCTTGAAAATACCAAAGATTACCAGTTTTTGTATAGCAATGGGCCAAAACGCAAACACTACAATGAATGTTTTGAGGATTAGGAAAGCGTTTAGTTGCGTCTTGTGAGAATCAATGAAGTGAGAACAAATATCTTTTTGCTTTTTTAAGCCTTCTTGATTTACACAACAAAAAAAAAAATAACTAAACAAGCGATGCTATTAAAAAAAACGAAGTGTGGCTAAACGTATGTGTATATAAAAGCAAAGGTCAAACACTCATCGAAACCAATTTAGCCGATGTCAAAATGCTCTGTTCTGGTCCCATTAAACTTGAGTTTTTAAGAGGACAAATCTATGACCGTGTTGACGTGAGGGGCAAACAACTTCGGGAAGATGGTTAAAGGGACATACCGACATACCATTCATCAGTGGTCTAATAACTTATCTTATTCTCGCCGGTTGTTTCCGAGTTTTTTTCGTCGTCTTATTACATCACCACTAGAAATATTCAATTACCAGTAGCATACGTGATTATGATGAACACCTCTTACGAACAACAATTTCACGGCGCAGTTCTTTCCGCAACACTCGGATCCTCAACGGACGGTTCTGTATGTACGACCACTACGAACGGCTCTACATGAGGGACTCTGGCCCTCCGATAAGTTTGCACCATTAATCTGCAAGAAACTACGTTTTCTGGAAATCAAACTTCAGACCTAGTGTAGAATTAATAATGAACTTTTGGTTATTTCCGAGTTCTCGCACAAACAAAAAAGTTAATCGTATAAAAAGATCCCGAAAATTTTGACCGAAATATAATTTTCTACATATTTTACTATTATAAATTTTTTTTTCGAAGACGAAACTTGCTTACAATTTTCATATATTTTACATTATTATTAAACATTTTTTGTTTTCATATAACAAAACATTTAACAACATGGAAAAAAAAGAATTAGCTTATCCATACCTCTAACATAATAAGGAAAAACAATATAAATAGCACGATGACACTAGTTAACTCTAGTATCAAAATATAAAAAATTTCATCTATCAAAAACATTTAATGTAGTAGGCACAAGCACTCTAGCAGGAAAATCACACATTTCGTGCAGCCAACTTAATAAATTTTGTTCATAGATTCTTTATTTTGAAAACAACAGTTCGTAGGCTATAAGATATCAGGCGACTCGTTATAAGATCAGTTGTGTGGTCGATTTGTACCAGAAATTCATTCAACAATTCGTTACCTTTGTGCTCTGTCTGCATCCCAAGACCAAGTTGCCCTAATACACTAAATTTATGAGTAACAAAATAAATTAAGTGTACTTGTTTTGGCAAAAGATAGCATATTCAATTCTTAATAAGTAAATGTGTATCGAATAAATTTTTATCAAAAAAAAAAAAAAAATGTGTATCGAATAAATGATAGGCCGTTTTTTTTTTTTTTAAAGAATAGCACCGGATATTAGTTTTGCTGTAACATCTAATTAATTTTGAAACGAGCAGATTCTTTAGCAAACAGTTTGTTTTTTTTGTTCTTAGCAGATTCTTTACCCACAAGTCCACAACGAATAATGTTCCAGTTGATAAGAATTTACATTTTATTTCATTTATTTATCAGCTATATATAAATAACATTTATACATATTTATATCTATCACAAATATGTCCTAAATCTTTTATATCTTCTTTGAATCGTGAGAAAATGGATTAAAATTATTTTATCTATATATATATATATACAGTAATACGAGGGTGTAAAATTATTTAAGTGATATAAATATTTAGATTCCGATTGGTAACACACACGTTTTAGATTCTAACTGGTAATTCGTTTTATAACCAAATTTCACCCACACTGTGTGGTTTACCTGCTAAAATGCTCAATTTCAATCCATTCCAACATCAGTAGTACTGTAGTACCAAAACAGAAAAATGTTGGACTTTCTGTTTATTCTTGGAATGGAAATATCTTCCAATAACTAAAGATTCTTGATCAGCTCGGTTAATCTCTTCTAACATTAGAGAAAATATTCTTGTATTTTTCTCAACAGAATTGTGAACTAATACAAAAGAAATGTTTCATGCAAAACTCTAGGTAAAACACACAAAAAAAGAAAATTTTGAACTATAACAAAGCCAAACGCATCTTTTTGTTTCAAAATGGATTATGAAAAACCTCAAAAAGTGGAATCTGGCTCAATTTTTCAAAAATAAATAAACTAATCAAAAAAGTATATGAAAATACTAATTACATAATTTTATATTGTCAACGAGACCAAATAAAAAAAAATTTAAAATATTAAACTTCAAATTTTACATAATTTAATAATTTTATTAAACATGAAATAATAACTTAAATTGGAAAAAATTTCTAATTTTAAAATATTAAGAATGTAATACATTTAATATTTTTTTATCAAATAGAATTATTATATAAAAGCATAAGCTAATAAAATAAACTCGGAATTGTTTATTTTTTTATAATAACAATTAAACTATTTTATTTTTCTAGTTTATAAATTTTCTTATTAACAACTTCTAGTAATGTATGTTTGAATAATTTTTACACTTACATCGTCAACATTACATATAAGAATTACCAACTTTAAGAGACAGACGGAAGCTATTTAGTAGATTCTATATTTTATTGATGTTAATACTGATGAAGCAATTTATGAGACCAAATTCTGCTCCCAAGGATAATTTAACTTCACGAAGAATCTCAACATGAAAAAACAAAACCTAAAATTGCAATGCGAAACACTTTGAATACGTTCTTCTGTGGAAATTAACTAGAAGCATTCATATTAAACTTTGCAATGTCAGTTTGACAAAGAAAAAAAAAATTATAATGTCATTCTAACGAATATCCAAACCATGTATCAAAATATGAAGTTATATGTACTTTGCATCAATTAATATAACTGAATATGCTTCCATTCAACGACATTGAATCGACAATTTCGTTCAATATTGTTCTTTAATATTTTTGCGTTGATGCTAAAATGCCTCCCTTTTTTTGTTGAACCACCAGATTTTTAATATGGTAATATGCAGAAACTTTGAATATTATTATATCATATGTAGAAACTTTGACTATTTTGCATGTATCATGCATAAACTTTGACTATTTTAAGGACTAATTACAGTAAAACCTCTATAAATTAATATTGTTGGGACCATGATATTTTATTAATTTATCGTGATATTAATTTATCTATAAATTAATAAATATTAATTTATAGTGTAAATTAATATTTATTAATTTATAAAGAGATATGTTTTAATTCTTAAAATTTTAGAAAGAAATGAATTTATAAATTTTGTAATTGTGGACTTAAATTTTAATAGTTTGAAAAAAATCTATTTCAAATATAAATTAGACAATAAAATTACAAAGCGTATAGATGAATTTAATTATACAAACGATATACGTAAATTCAAATTTATGATTAATAACCTCAATTATCGTATTTTAACACTTATAAAAATATCGTAATAAAAATGATGCATATTCAAAAATTAAAAACTTACAGAAAATCTTGACTATTTTACGATACAATTATAGAGTATACTACACCACTATAATTTAAAACAACAATAGACCAATTGTTTTATTCAATAAAAGTTAGACATATGTTCTAACAAAAATTCAATTTAATAAAAAACAACTAAAAACATACCTTAGTATAACAGGTTATATATATATATATATATATATATATATATATATATATTGAAATTATTATTAATTTATGATATTAATGGGACCATATATTTACATAAAAATTCTAAAAAAATTATTATCTTATTATCTTATCGAATTTTGTCAAATTTTACATTGGCCCGACTTGGGACCAGACAATTTTATTAATTTATAGTGTTTATTAATTTATCGAGTATTAATTTATAGAGGTTCTACTGTAGCTAAAAAAATCCCCTCTTCTAGTATAAAATTAAAAACATTTCTTTTCAATTAATTAGCCTTAAACTAGTCAAAGTTTCTGCATATTACATAATAAAAGTCTAATATTTATAGAAAGTATGAATTTATGAAGTCAATTAAGTATATAATAAAGTTTCCTAATTCTTTCATACGTTCTTATCTAGTTTACAAAATTCTTATATATATATATATATATATAGATCAATTTATTCACACCACACAAAAGTCTATTCGTTCTTAATATTCAAACATTATGACGAAACTTATCATTCACTTCGTATTTGTTCTTATTGTTTTATCTTGTACGAATATACACTCACCATAGTTTTGAATTCGAGATATTGTGTTTTTTTTGCAACATTACTTAATATTTAAATCTTTTGCATGCAGATTTTTCATCAGAATCTGAAGCGCTAGGAAAAGTACAGCCAGAACCATATCTTTGTCATTGCCCTGGTGACAGAGATCCTGACTGTGGTTGTCTTCCTCCCATAGATCATCAAGTTCATACTACGTCAACGATTGGTCCTAATGCAAACAATAAAAAGTTAACGGGTTGCAATCCCGATGATTGTTATTGATATGTTAGATGACATAACCTCAGTAAAATTGTGGTAAGATAAATGTCGAGCATATAAAGATTTTAAAATACAATAAAATAATGATTATTTTCATTACAACTAGTTTAACTTCTTCTCATATTTCACTTATTCGATGGAGTGGTGTGCATTTGAGTTCTATGCAAAAACAAAACAAAAAACAAAAACATGAAATAATATGTCTAAATGGTCATGGTTGAATCCAACAGAATAAATCCTTTGGTATATGTTTGAACAGTTTATAATTTAAATGGTAATAGTTGAATTTAGCTAAATTTTTCGAAAAAGTAATTAACTATAAGTCTTGTAAAAAATAGTTAAATTAAAAAAAATCAACAAGATTATTAAATTAAATTAATAAAAATATAATTTCAATTTGATATTTTAATAATTTTATTAAACTATGATTTTTTTCTTTCATATCTTATTAAACTATGATAACTACAAAACATGGCAAAAAAACTTGCAACTCGTAAAAAATTAAGGGTGAATTTCGTAAGAATTTGAAATTAATTATTCTTTTTATTGGAAAAATGGAATTCTCAAATGAATTATATGTTCAGGTAAATTTATAAATATAGAAAATGTAACACATAACAGTTAATATTGCATGAATTATCTCACAATCAAACCAAATTATTCCCAAAACTAGATAATGACCCACACGTTGCGTAGGTTTAGTACTATATTGTATTTTAGAAGATTTGACGAATATCTATGTTGTGTGATTGTGTCACATCTACAAATATTAATTTTGATATCTTTTGGAGAAAACTAGTTTTTTTTTTTTAATTACATAGCCGACTATTTTAAAAAGTCTAAATATGATAAAAAAGTTTCTACATGAAAATATTATTGTTTTTGTTTTTCAGAATATTTACACATCCAACACTTAAACAACATGACTTTACTCTTTACTATACCACTCTTTGTTATTTGAGATGTTAATTTTGTAATATAATATAAACATCGTCTTATAAAAAAAACTTAGTTTACTTTATTTTGGTTGTTTCCACCAAATTTGTGTAAAAAATTATTTGATTCAAATGATGAAATCTCAAACGTATTTTCCTTTTTGATCATGTTACAAAGTTGTAGTTTCACTTGGGAATATACTTTTCTTCGAGATATGCTACACAAATTATAGATCAGTTCTTATAACGACTTACATATCACTTTTTTTTATATATGTTGTTGTATAATTCATGAATAATATGACCATTGATTTTGTTTTTCTAAAAAGATGAATTATAATATTTAAGACTTTTAAGATCTTTGGTTTTATAATTTCACAAAAAAGTACGACCTTTACAATTTCTTCTTCTTTAAATTTTAAATTGAGTTTAGTAATCTTTTATTTTTTCTTAACTGAAAAATTAATAATAAATAAAGTTCTTGGTAGTATATTTTTTTTAGAAACTAATGTGTAACTTTAAATTTTATTTTCCTGTTTAAATTTTTATAAATAGAGTTATATAATGTTTTTATTATACCATGCATTTAATTTTACTTATATTCTAAAACTCATTAACACATTGAAAAGTTTGAAATATGATTTTGACCAAAAAAAAAAAAATTGAAATACGATCACTTTTTTACTTTTGAAAGGTCATTGTTTGGTCACACAACAATGACTATTTCAAATGTGAAAGGTCCCGATGAAGAAATAAGGGAGTGTTATTGGTTTCTAATTTACATGGAATTTTGATGACTTTAATAAAATCATAAAAAGTAAACAAATGAAAGATTCTAAACTATTGTTAGAGAGTTTTCTATAATCTTGTTGATTAGTATTGAGACCCATTGGTATTTCATAATCTTGTAAAGTTTTCCAAACAATCTCTCTATTTTGATGATATTTTTTTATGACTTTATTTTGTAAAGAAAAGTGTAAAAAGTCATAAACCAATCACATAATAATTTAATTCATTAACAATCATAGATTCTTTTGTTGTAATTGAATAACACAAAACTTTAAATGACTTTATAAAAGTATGAATCCAATAACTCCAGATTTCTAAAGATTTTAGATTATTTTTTACAAATCTTAAATTAATAACACAAACTTCAACAAACTAAGAAAATCTTGATTGATAACAACAGATTCTACATATCATTTAAAGTCACTTAAACTCTATTTAAATCACAAACCACTAATATCCCCTAAGTGTATTTGGCCATCCGATATCGCAAGAAGTGCAAGCATTGGATTACAAGTAAGTATATACAATTTTTTTTTCTATACGTAAATATCGTTAACCATCCCTTCTTAAGTGTATATATTAATATATATATATATATATATATATATATATATATATATATATATATATTTTACATTTTAAATAAAAGTGTAATGAAATGAATTAATATATTGATATGTACGTTTGTTCGTTTTTTTGACTAGGCTCTCCTTATCCATTTTATAAGCTATATAAACAAGATTGTCATCAATCTAGCCGTTGATACATCAACGATTCCAGATCCTCACCGACTATGTGTTGATTTCGTAGAATCGCTCGAGATCATAAAATCTGCCATACAAGCGAAAAGTTTTCATAAAACAGAGGTTTGAAACATGTACATCACCCGTTGATTGATCCCAAGTTCCCAACTATGCACTCTATAGATATGAAGTTTTATACTTTCAATGAATAATATTAATATGTAACTAAAAGAATAAATCATGGTGAAGTGTAAGTTTGCTAGTCGGTTATAGCATATGTATAGCTTGTAAAATTTTCATTAGATTCAAATAAGCAAGAAGATTGTGTGCATGGTTTTATCTTGTATGATAAGATTTAAATTTCAATCCCTCTTTTGATTAATGTCATAATCTATTTAGTACGTAAGAACTATTATTTAAATTTTATAATGAAAAATTTATGTTTTATACAACTTAGATACTGAGAGGATATATACATGTAGTTCTCTTGTTCGATATCTATGTCATGGAGTTCGCATGCCACATACTTCGAAGCGAGTAGCTTCTTTACTTTACGGCAATTTTAAGTTGAGTGACCATTACACTTGTGAAGTTTGCAATAGGCATTCTCATCGCAGCCCATCAAAGCTTAATTTAGTCACGCTCTTGGTTCGATATAAATTGTTTGGTCAATCGGGACCTCACTAGGCATTCTCGATCTCGATGTTGGCCCTTGTGATGCATGTACGAATGGGCGAATATTTAGGGTTGATGTTAATTAATCTAGCATGGACGTCATTCTGATTGTCGTTCCATCGACGCCGGGGAGACCATATTAAGAAGAATCACACATATCAATCCCTTTGATTACTCCCTCCAATCACTCTCGTTAATATATCGTATTGATTGTATAGAATAATATCTTTCTCTAATTACTCTATAGAAACTTGTATATAACAGAAGTCTAGTAATTATCAATAAACATCACATTCTTTATTCAAATGGTATCAGAGCAAAAACGCTCCTAGACCTAAATTTTTCCCTCAGCCGTCATCTTCTTTTTCTTTCTCTTCGATAACAATGGCCAACACCAATAATGACACAGATCTCGTTGCCATTACTACAAACACTGTTTTAAACATCAACATGTCCAATGTTACCAAGCTTTCAGTCACAAACTACATGATGTGAAGTCTACAAGTCCACGCGTTGCTTGATGGCTATGGCCTCCATTCGAATCTATATCGAATGGAGGCTTGGATTCGTAATTCAAGGAAACGATGGCATGGAGCCTTTGTTGAAACACAATACTTTTTTAAGTTTTTATCATTAACCAAATATTTGGTGAATTTAAAAAAGAATTTTGTTTTTAATTATTTATTTAATCGTCTATCTAATAATGGATATATATTTGGAAAAATAGGTAGAAAAATCCTCACTTTTTCTTAAAACATATAAAAAACCATCAATTTTTTTGGTGGGTTTTTAAACCCTCACCTTTTCATAAATGGTAAAATAAACCATTACTAATAAACTCAACTTTAATTTAAACAAATTGTTATATTAACAGCAACAAACAAAAACACTTTATTTTTTTTCAAATTCGAGTTTGCGATTCTTTTTCTTCTAAAAACTTAAAGTTTTTTCGATATGAAAATTCATTCACCATTTAGTTGAGATTAAGAAAATCACCTTTTGTTACTATTAGAAGTTATGTTATATAAACTACAAAAACTTATAGGATAGCACATTTAATTTTTTTGGTTTGTTCCAGTTTTTTAAGTTTTGATTTAGGAAACAGTCAAGACACAAAACTATAACATAATTCAGATTCAGTGGAGGTTCAATTTTGGATAAAAATAAAATTAAATAACTCAAAAAGCACTGATCATTTATCGAAAAAGACACCGCTTAAATTGTTTGGGTCGAAAAAATCTTTTTTCTCTTAGATATTTGCTTTTGAGATATATTGGGCCAGTTTTAGAAGGCTCAGTCTTATAAGCGTTATGTTATGGGTCAATAAATTTTGCCATTCCTCGCCTCGCCGTTCTTCATCGCCGCACTTCGTCGTTCCTCGCCGTGCGTCTCCTTCACTCATTACTATTCGTCCTCCCAACTAATTAATAGAGGAAAATCGGCTTTTTCATACCTCCACAATTGCAGTATGTTAAATTTATACCTAAACTATATTGTTGTGCTAGAACATATCTCGAGTAATGAAACATTTGAATTTCATACCTGTATTTTTTGTTTTGTGCAAAATCATGCCTACGACCTAAATCTCGACTATGTGGAATCCACGTGTGCACCTACGTAGATTTGTTTTAGGAAAATTGGTTTTAACATACTGCAATTGTGGATGTATGAAAAAGCTGATTTCCCTCTATTAATTAGTTGGGAGTAGCTTGAAATACCAAAGATTGCCAGTTTTTGTATAGAAATGGGGCAAAACGCAAACACTACAATGAATGTTTTGAGGATTGTGTTGAGAATCAATGAAGTGAGAACAAACATATTTTTGCTTTTTAAGCCTTCTCTTGATTTACACAACAAAAACAAAATTAACAAAACAAGCGAGGTGTATAAAAAAGCAAACGTTAAAGACTCTGTCGTCGAAACCAATTTATGCTCAGTTCTGGTCCCGTTAAACTTAAGCTTAGAGAGTTTTTAAGAGGACAAATCTTTTTTGTCTTCCCGAAAACCACTATGACCATGTTAACGTGAGGGGGAAACAACTTCGGGAAGATGGTTAAAGGGAGCTTGCTTTTGTCCTCTGATGAGCTTTATTGTGATCTCTCCGGTTCGATCGTATGCTTTTCTCCTCCTGAGTTTAGTGTTTGCCGGTTGGAGGTTTGTTTCGCTCATTGTCTCTACACTTAAGACCTGATCGAGGTCTGGTCAGTTCTTGTCTTCTAACGAGGCGATTAAAGGTCGTGGTTTGCGACAAACGCCGTTTCCGAAAGATTTGTGGGATTTGGTCTCTGTGTCTCGCGTCTTTCTTGTCGGAATAGAAGTCTAGGTTCAATCGATTTGAGAGGTACATTGGCTTCACAATAGGAGGTTTCGTTAACTGTAAGATGGACGCGTGTTGTCCTTTGTGGCTGGCTTTGTTCACATTGTTGTGGGAGTATGATTGGCAAGTTCGTTTTCTTTCGAGCTTTTGTTTAAGTTTTTGACTTTTGATTCGTTTTTGTGGATTGTATTCTCCACGTGTTCAATTGGTACCCTCTTTTGGGTTTTAGCTTCCCTCTTTTGGGCTTTAAAAAATATCAAACGAATAATTATTATGAATTGTAATAATTTAGAAATTTTTTTAATAATAAATCAATATATATTTTACGAAAATTATGATAAAGAAAACTTTCATAAGCATTTATTAAGTATATTAGTATTACAAAAACATTAATTTGTAACTAAAAAGTTATTCTCAAGTGCAAAAGACATCAAATAAACCAAAGGTTACAATGGTTTGATAAATAAGCCAAAATGTTCATTAATTCGACTAATAAACCAAATGCTACTATGTTAAATTAAATGCTAGCAACAATTCATTTAAATATATTTTAGTAATTAATTTTTTTTAAATGACAAACTTTACCCTAGAGACGCGACCGTATATATCAAATATATCCAAAATTCCAATGGTTCATCAAATATAATAAAGATTACAATGGTTCCTAAAACAAAACCAAAAGTTGCAATGATTCGCCAAATAAACCAAATATTGCAACAATTCAATTAAATGGTTACATTTTAGTAATATAAAATTAAAAAACTAAAAATAATAATTTATGAAAAGTTACACCGACGGTAGATATTAAATGTTATAACGATTTATAAAATAAACTTAAATTTGCAATCGTTTATGAAATACACTAAATATTGCAATGGTTCAACAAAATGATTGCAACCGTTTTACGAAGAATGACAATAAAAAGATGCAACTTTAGAAAATATTTACTCGGATTACAACTTTCTCAAAAAACATAACGTAAAATATCTTTTTTAGTTTAATAAAAAAATAAACGAAATGTTGTGATATAGCAAAAGTTGCAACAGTTCGTCAAATAAACTAAAGGTTACAACGTTTCGTAAAACAAAACAAAAAGTTACAATGATTCGTCAAATAAACCAAATGTTTTAATGGTTCAATATAATTAAACAGTTACAATCTCATTTAAATACATTTTGGTAATTAAAAATAATAATTTATGAAAAGTTATACCAAAAGACGCAATGGTAGATAATTAAATGTTATAGTGATTTAAGAAAATAAACCAAAAGTTGTAATTGTTCGTGAAATAAACTAAATATATAAACCAAAAGTTGTAATTGTTCTTGAAATAAACTAAATATTGCAATTATTCGAATAAGCGGTTGCAACTATTTATGAAGAGTAACAATAAAAAGACGCAACCTTAGAAGACATTCGGATTGCAATTTTCTAAAAAACATAACCGTAAAATATATATTTTCGTTTTTTTTTAAATAACAAAAAGTTACGATTAGAAGACATAACCGTTCACAAGTGCAAAATACATTTATTGAAATTGCTATTATATATAGTTTTGTTTTTCAAAAACAAATCTTCTTTATAATTTTCATATATTTTACATTATTATACAGTAAGTTTCTTGTGCCAGGCTGATCGCTCCATCAAGGTTATTGCTTGTAAGTTTCTATTTGTTTGATCTTAGATTATTATGAGAGTATCAATCCCAAAATTTGGGATACATTTACTCGATCATTTATAGGCCAGCTCGGGCTATGAATCCTGATTCCTAAATTTATTTTGCTTTCTTCCTCCTAAATTAATCGAGTTGCTCTTTTGGTTCTATTTAAATTGTTTGATCATAACCGATCAGGAGAGAAATTTGGAGGAAATGGTAGACCCTACAAGGTCGTATTAATTAAAGACCTCAATAGGCGTTTCAAGCTCGATGTATGTTGGCCCTTATGATGCAAGAATTTGGTTTATAAGTGGGTGTAGATCAAGGGTTGATATTAATCTAGTACCCGAGATAATTCAAGTCGTTCCTATGACCCGAGGAGGGGCCAATCTTCATGCTTAGGACTCTAGTTTTATCACCAAACTCAAGACAATTAAATGTTGCTTGATTGTGGACTAAGCGTTTGCGGACTGAGTTTTACGTGTCACATTTTACTTGGCCGAATCCTGAAAATGGAAAATCACCCCAACACACAATATGTATACCATCTTATTAAACCAATCGACTCAAGGTGGAATACTGGTCAAAGGGATTATCTTTGATGTTACAAGACTAAGATTCAAAACTTTTTCATTGTGATTTCAACCACAGTTTATGTATGTTTTCAGTGACAATAATACCCGACTCTTTCACAAATTTTGGAAATTAGTTTGAGTTCAATTCAAAATCGCATAATACAAAAAATAATTTATATGAGACCAACAATATTTGGTATGAAAATTTAATATGGTAGGTAGCAACTTCGTAGGTACAACATTCATTTCCTTGCTGCCGACATGATAATTGTTCATAAATATTTTTGAACACGTACTCATAATGTTTATGGACCAAAAGATCTGATCAGACTCCTAATTAGATGAATTGTGTGGTCGATTTTAAGATGTACCTTTTAAGTCTTAATTCTTTCAACTACTCGAAATAAATTTTCCTCACCATCCAATACTAGAATAGCATATTCTTAAATACAAATTATTAACCAAACTATTATTCTTTTAAAGATTATATATCACTGGATGCATGATTAGAATCCATGATATTACTCAATTTCAGAAATGAGCAGAGTTCTTAGTGCATAGTTTATCTTAAACCTACAACGAATAAAGCACGACACCAAATTCCACTGTTCTCAAAGTATTTGTATCGAATCACATCTAGGTTAAAAACTTAAAACCTAGTACCACCAGTGAAGTTATTTTTTTTTTGTTTAGTTTTGTTAATAAAAGAGTATTTCGTGAAGTTAAAACCAAGGAGCCAATAAATCTTAATTATTTAATTTTTTCTTTTCAAAACCTAACACGAAAAATCAGTAATTCTGAGATAGAATGGTGGTAAATCACTTGTTTAAGTTTCTACTTTTTAAGAACAAGATTCTGTTATATACTACTAACGTGTTAAAATTAGAATTAGAAAAAATAATATGTGATTAATCTACTAAAACTATCTTTCCAACGTTTTATAATTATTCTACAAAATTTTTATCTAGTTCAGTCGATCTTTCTGCTAGAAATTATTAAATTATTTAGTTATTTATGTGATATACTAGTGACAGTGAGACCCTATATTTAATGTTTTGATGCCACGAAAGCTGATTTTCAAACCACAACTTTATAAATTCTCTCATTAATGTCTCTTCTAATGCATCAATCAACCATAACGTGTATTTATAAATGTTGTCTATATATCTAAATTTGTTACAAACAATTAAAATCAATACTTATCGTTTTTCTATTTCTACATCATACATTATGTAGGTTGTAGTTAACATCATACATTACGTGGGTTGTAGTTAGAAATTATAAATTACTTTTAAAAGAAAAACATAATCTCTTCATCTTTGACCCACAACAAAAAGCTTTTAACTGAATTTAATAGCCATGGCCAAACATGCCAACAATATACACCAAAAAAAACATATTTGTAGCTCGAACAGTGCTAAGGGACTCACTTTCTATTAGTATGCTTCCACATGTTGGCCCATGTCAACCAATAGTATTTGCTTTAAGTGTTGGTGTTGGTTCAATATATATTTATAAACTCAATAGTATTTGTCGACTAAATTTACATATTAACAAGGGTAATCAATTTTCTGGTTTATCCTTAATTTAATCATTTTGGATTACTCCAATATATAAAAGATGAGATGTGAAAATTGTTTTTTGTTATAAAAAAAAAGGATCATTTCTCGATTTGTTAGTGTCATATGAAATGTAGTTTCTCCCAAAAAAAACTACAAGGAAAGATAACAACTAAATATTTTGTGAAAGTAAACATCTAAAGTTTATATTGCTTTCCGAAATATGTCGAATTATCAAAAATAAATTGGATTGAAAATTGAGCATCTTGTGATATATTTGTATATATAGAAATGTATTGGGCCACGATTGTTAATAGACATATCATCTAGCATAATTCAAAAAAAATCTAGCACTGTATGTAATCTATATTAGACAAACTATATAGCATTACATGTAGGTTAACTTAGGTGGATCCTGTATCACCACCAAATTTTAATTTTATTTATTGCTTTTTTGGGTTAGCTGTAGATGTCTTTGGATCCGTCGATCCTACAAAAATCCAAACAACTCGATAATAAGGATACTTTCCCAAGTATATGTGGTCTAGTGGTAGAGAAGTTTTGGTGAAGGGTGAAACTATCAGACGCGAGTTTGATCTTCTCTGAAAACAAAAACACATTTGTTTGGGAAGTCTGTCAGTTGGGTTTTGGTCCAATTGGTTTATCTCATAATCAGAAATGTAGGCGGCCTGACTACCCCGTGACATTAGTCGCAAGGCACTCCAAACACGGATCAGGCAGTGTGGTGGCCCAATTCTGGATCTTCTGGATCTCATGAATCTCATGGCCTGTTCGATCCGAGTCCGCTCGTAATTCATGGGGTCCGTTGAATCGTTGAACCACGAGAGTAGTCTACTCTGTAGCACTTCTGTGTGTTCTTACCGGAGCTGACTGGATCAGCCGAGGATTTATAAAAAAAAAAAGAAAAAAAAAGAAGATAAATATATATCATGTTATTCAAAAAAAAAAGGATACTTCATTTTGGCCGCTAAATGGTATATATATTAGATATTTTGGTTAAGCTATCCGTTAAAAGGAGCCCTCATATATGAGTATATGAGTGGTCAGGGGGCATAAAATTAAAGTATTAGCGTCATCTCACCATGATTACATGTATTGTAATCAAGATCATGACCAGGTAATCAAGATCATGACCCAATCCTCTTTGATCATGATCTTGTATCCAAGTTTGCACTTTCTCTTTCTAAATGAAACACTTCCATATTTTACATTTCATTTATACATCATATACTTAATGATATTCTCTTTCTAGTTAGTACATTAATTTAAATTTTGTCAAGAAAATTCTGTTAAACATATAAATGAAAATGATTTATAAAACTAAAATGATTTTTTTTTATAAGGAATAAACTATAAACTACTTAAGAAATCGACGAAGAGAGCAACCACAAAACCCTAACTTATACCAACCCTCATTTAATAAAAAAAAAGATAACGACAAAGAAATCAATGCTATATAATTGAAGTATCCACTACAAAGGTTGGAGAATCCTTAAATTAACTATGAAAACGGAAAAAGTTATGGAGAGAGAAGAGATCGAGACGATGCCAATGGAGCCGCTTAGCCCAATGTCACATATGCTAAGTTCGCCAAATTTCTTCATTGTGATAACTTTTGGGTTTAAAGTTAGATGCAACCCATCGGCCTTTGTTGAAGGCATCAACAACTCATTGATCAATGCTCCCAGATTCTCTAGCAAAATGGTAACATATATCATGTATTCTACACGTATGCATGCATATTGTTATATTAAAAACATGGTTTATGTCTTTTACAAAAAATAAAAACATGGTATATGTAATCTACACGTATGTGTTTTGTTTCATAGTATCAAAGAATTTCTATTCATTCCTTTCTATTTTTATGTATGTAGTCACATGTAATTTAGTTCTAAATTATGCCTTATGGGTCATATTTCTTTTTTTTTTTCTTTCTTTCTCAGGAGATAGATTATAAGAGAAAAGGAGACCCGGTCTGGATTCCTGTTAAAGTTCGAGTAGAAGATCATGTTATTGAGCCGGATCTTGAATATTCCAACATTGAAAATCCTGATCAGTTCATAGAAGACTATACATCAAACATTGCTAATATTCCAATGGACATGTCAAAACCTCTTTGGGAATTTCATTTACTCAACATAAAGACAACAAAAGCAGAATCTTTGGCTATAGTAAAAATACATCACTCAATTGGTGATGGAATGTCTCTTATGTCACTTTTACTTGCTTGTTCACGAAAAACATCAGACCCTGACGCGCTAATTTCTAATACCACGGCTACAAAGAAACCCGTTGATTCCATGGCTTGGTGGTTGTTTGTTGGGTTTTGGTTCATGATAAGAGTCACCTTCACCACTATTGTTGAGTTTTCCAAGTTAATGCTTACAATATGCTTTTTGCGAGATACAAAAAATCCTCTAATGGGTAATCCGAGTGATGGATTTCAATCTTGGAAGGTTGTCCATCGGATAATAAGTTTTGAGGATGTCAAGTTAGTGAAGGACACAATGAACATGGTATATAATCATTGTTTTGCTTTATTTTTGATCATTCATTTCATTTATGTACACTAACAACTTCATAATATTCTATTTCTTTTGCAGAAGGTGAATGATGTTCTTCTTGGAATGACACAAGCAGGTCTTTCAAGATATTTGAGTAGCAAATATGGTAAATTCAAATTCTTTTTAATTTTATAAGTATATATCATTAACCTTAAATAATAATTTTAAGCATAGAGTCAAGCTTATGTTTCATTAATTTATGTTTTCAAATAGATGAAGATAGTAGGAATTAGGAACGATGGAAAGAAATTATTTAAGCGATATCTAGTCACATCACATAATGGTAACATCTGAGGTTATGAGTTATGACAATCAGAGCTTACTCAACCACTATACCACATAGTACCATCATAGTATTAGTTACTCGCTTTAAATTTAAAATTTGTTAAATAAAGTTTATAAATGAAAATTTGGCCAATATTTTCTATAATTTTAAATACTTTCAAATAGTTCTAAAGTTTTTACTAAGTTTTCACTAAGTTTTTTTTTTTTTTTTTTTTTTTTTTTTTTTTTTTTTTTTTTTTTGGTTTCTTGGTGTAAAAATAGGTGTAACTATTCAGCTATGTACTAAAACATTATATTTCAAACTTATTTTTTTACCATTTGTTTTAGTGTTAGGTTTTCGACGAGATACTGAACTAATATTAGAACATCCATACTCATAGTTATAATATTTGATCATTATCGACAGATGGATCAACAGCCGAGAAGAAAAAGATCTTAGAAAAACTCCGTGTTCGCGGTGCTGTAGCTATAAACTTAAGACCAGCTACAAAGATAGAGGTGATAATTTACATAAATTACAATCATACAAAAAAATATATCTAATTAATAAGAATGTATATAAAGTTTAATAAAATATGAAAATGTAGGATTTGGCTGATATGATGGCGAAGGGTTCAAAGTGTAGATGGGGAAACTTCATTGGAACGATTATATTTCCTTTGTGGGTGAAACCAGAGAATGATCCATTGGAGTACATTCGACGAGCCAAAGCTACGATGGATAGGAAGAAAATATCTCTGGAAGCATTTATTTTCTATGGCATCATTAAATTCACCTTGAAATTTTTTGGAGGAAAGGTGAAATACTAAACCAATATGAGCTATTTAATCCATACATTTTAGTGCATTATTGCTTGTTTTTGTTTAATTTCGATCGTAAGAAAATAACAGGCAGTAGAAGCTTTTGGAAAGAGGATATTTGGTCACACATCATTGGCATTTTCAAATGTGAAAGGTCCCGATGAAGAAATAAGTTTTTTTCACCATCCGATTTCATATATCGCAGGAAGTGCATTAGTTGGAGCACAAGTAAGTATATTGTACTCTTTTCCTTAAGTACATAGTTATGAACCTTTTGATGAAGTTAATTAACTAATTTTATTTTTATTTTTTTTGATGTTTAACAAGGCTCTCAATATCCATTTTATAAGCTACGTAGACAAGATTGTCATCAATCTAGCTGTTGATACAACAACGATTGCGGATCCTCATCGACTATGCGATGATATGGTAGAAGCACTCGAGATTATCAAATCTGCCACACAGGAGAAAAGATTTCATAAGATGGAAGTTTGAAACAATTAATCACTTGATGTTCACGCTTGTGCATGTAATATATAAATATATGAAGTTTTCTGTTTTCAATGAAAAAGATTATGTAATATAACCAAAAAGTGTGGTGAAGTGTAAGTTTGATAGAGCATTTCCAATGGTAGAAACCCCATGAGGGGTTTACAAATATTTTTATCATAAATTTTGCATAATTCAAAGTTAAGAACCTTAAGAATTATTTTAGTTTAAGTCAAGTGTATTTTATTAAAATTTATAAACATACTATATAGATTTGCAAATCTTTTGGAATGTTTGGCGAAAACATGGATTGTAAACAAATTACTCACATTCGGAAAACAACAATCATACAGAAGTTGTAGGAAAACCCGCAACCAAGAGCAACGATAGTCCAAACAGTTAATCCAACACCGATTAGTTTAAAAAGGTTGATTTTTTTTGGTCAAGTGTTTAAAAAGATTGATTCTGCAAGCAAATAGAAAGACAATGATAATTAAAAAAATGAACCTTAATATATACACCTAAATAGAAGAAGACGAATCATAACTATCACAGTTACAATGATGGTTCGGTTTGATCTTTATAAGCTATGTACAAAGGTTTTAGATTACACAACCAGAAAGAACAAACAACCTAACAAATTACAAAAACCAGATTTACCTAACCATAATCCTATTATTGAAAACAGACATAACAGTGATGAAACACTTAAAGATGAGTGCTAGAGTGCCAAAGGAAAGTTGTACTCAGGGCTTACTAGCTTGTCTACTAACCTAGGACTGGACAAAAAACCGAACTCGAAAACCCAACCCGGAATCGATCCGAAAAAACCTGGTTTAGGTAGGGTATGGGTATAAGCATATTAACTCACTGGGTTCTGTTTTGTCCTACCTGTGGATATCAGGAGATATCCGGACCGATCCGATACCCAAAGAGTGTACCCGAATTCACGAACTAAAATTAAATATCCAAATTATTAATTATATGTAATCTTAATATAACCCAATTACCTAAAATTATAAGAGATTATAAATCTAAATATATCAATTAGTTTTAGACCAAAATACCCAAAAAAGCAAACTATCCAAAATTTATTTGTTATATTTGTCAAAATTTAACCAAATTTATTCAAATATAACTAAATTTGTTTAAATTTGACAAAATTTTTTTTTTTTTTCGGGTATCCAATAATTTAGGTACAAAATACATGAACCCAATGAGTATCCATTTTTTTTAAGTATTTATTGGGTCTAAAATTTGTTATCCGAACCGACCCGAACCCGACAAGACATGATCTGAAACAGAACTGATGTTTAGATTACGGTATTAAATTCAATACCCATTAGACCCGAACATGATCAGGTTTTATCCGAACCCGAATGAGTTACCCATATGTCCACGCCTATACAAAACATAGCATGTTGACCTTCCTCTATAATCTCTCCGTGCATCTTGTTTCTCATTAGGCATGTCAAGTAGGGCCAAAGTCCGCGTGCTGGCCCGACCTAGATCTGAAAAAAAGCAGAGTTGGGCTTAAAAATATATGTCCCAAAAAAATCGGACCTTTCAGAGTAAGTCCGCTCGGGCTAAAGAGTTTTTGGGGCTAAGCCCAACCGGGTTCGGACAGTCCAGAAAAGCTCTTAAAAAGATGTTGAAATTTTGTTTTGGTTAAGATATTCATTTAATTGAGAGATTTGTTTAAATATTTTTTGTTAATAGAGTTGAAAGCCCAGAACCTAAATTTTTAGTTGTGCCTTACTATAAATCAAAAAAACAAATTTTGGCTCTACTACCTAGTTTGAAGTTTTTGATTTTATATTTTATTTGCTGTGGATTTAAACAATTTATTTGAATTATTTATTTGATTAAAAAAAAATTCTTTTAAACTAAATTGGTTTTAGTGGGTTTTTAAAGGGTGAATTGCATGAATAACGTATTTCACTAATTACAAAATAAAGAAAGTAACACAAGAGCCTTGTGCAAAGACCAATTTGAGTTTCTAAAGAGATCATGTAACACCCCGATTTCAAGAATATTGTGGTGCATGCAGAGAGGTTTAAGAGAATTGATTCGGCCACCTATGTCACAAAAGTGCACTTATCTTTTCAGTCAACAGTCCTGAGAGAACTCCACAGTTAAGCGTGTTTGAGCTGGAGCAATTTTAGGATGGGTGACCTTCCAGGTAGTGATTTTCGGAACTGTGTGAGTGAGGACAAAAAACAGGGAAAGATCATCTGGTGATTTGTAGGGTCGGTAAACAAGTCTTTAAAGCCTCTCAGATGTAGCAGACAGACCATCGGAAGATGGTGGGCCTACGGGCCGAGAGAGGATGTGGGGCCCATTAAGAGAGATGACGGTCGGGGTGTTACAGATCATGTGGAAATAGAGAGAGAGCTAGAAGGTGATGTGTGTTTGAGATATGAGTCAAAGAAGAGAGATAATTATGATGACATGGCCAAAAGTTACCATTATCCCAAATAAGTTTGTATGTTGAATTAGTCTCATTCAAGTAATTGTTTAAATCTTGCAGTGGTTTCAAATAACCTAGATTTTTTTTTTCTGTGTATAACATGATTTGAATTTGAAAAAATAGTCATGTATATCTCATTAAACTGAATAGTGTGTGAAACTAGAAACATCTTATACGATATGAATAACTAATGCATAGAATTGATAAATAGACTAGAATGAGGGAAAGGATAAGTATAGATGTGAATGTGATGGATTCAAGAAAATTTAAACAGAATCTGATAAATTAGATTGAGAGGATGTGTGAGTCGAGGAAGGAGAAGAAGAAACATAATTGAGTCTCAAATCTTAGGAAGTTTCCCACTTGAATTTCGGTGGAAAAAAAACTATATAGTATAGACTTTAGTTAAATAGAATACTAATAGGTTTAAGTTTTTTAATAATTGTTTAAGTTCTAAGTTGAGATCCGTAAAGAATTCGGCAAAATTGATGGTGAAAGAAATGGAATCGGCGCCCAAATCATAAACATCTATATATTTAAAAATTTCAATGAATCAAAGGTATAATTAAAAAGTAAACGAATTAGATTTGAAGAAAAAGATAGGTGGACCAAGGGTTAAAGGGTATTTTAGGATATATTATAAATAATGTAAAGAATATCAGTTTCTTTTTTGTCTTAGGTTAATTATAGTTTTTTTTGTTGGTTGTACATTCTAATTTCTCTTATTTAAATTTCGATTGACTCGTTCATATATAGATTATTTTTTCAAGAGATATTACAAATTATAAGTTATTTTTTTTTCTCGAAAAAGCCCAAAAAATCCAGAAAAGCCCTATACCTCTGTTATGGTCGGGCTGCCCTTTAAAATATAGGCTCAAAATTTTAACGGGTTGGGCAAAACCAAACTTAAATATATGCGAGTTTTTCGGGCTTCGGACCGGGTCGGACCGGACTAGCCCGATTGACATGCATAATTGTCACTACAACGATTGTTCCTTATAACCTCCTCTCTCTCCTAACAATCTCGATGTTATCTCCAACTCCTCATGAAATGCATTCCCATTTCAAAATCATATCTCTAAATTCATGTCTCTGTTTTGGCATTATCAAAAACTTAAAAGATCAAACACTTTTTTCCAAAGAAAAGAAAAACCAACAAAATTAAGTCCAACCAACTATATTTATCTTCTAGATTCTGTTCAAGTTTCCAAAAACCACTTTAAACAAAACAAAATCACACCAATGACTTAGTGGAGAATCAACAAACCAATGCCAAGATCTTTCACGACTATAACCAATTGTTTGATCAATCCCACTAAACCTCGAATTATCTTATTTCCAGAACAATATCCATAAAACTATATTCATGGCTTGATCAGTCCCATTAAACCTCAAATTATCCATTTTCAAAACTCTGTCACGCTCAATGGCGGATCTAGGAATATAATTTGTATGAGATACATATAAATTATATGTATAACTTAATTGTATTAAATTTCCAGAATAATATTAAAATAATAATATATACTCTCTCTATTCTTTTATAAGTGATGTTTTAAGCTTATAATTTTATTAATTAATAGATGATGTTTTCAATTTTCAATACAAAATTAATTACTTTTTTATTGGTTTTGACGATTTATATTATGTAGATTGTTTTTGTATTGGTTGATTAGATAATAAATGATGTTATAGTTTAGAAATAAACAAAAATTAAATAATTTTTAAATCTATGTGCATTCTCCTAAAACATCACTTATAAAAGAACGGAGGGAGTACTAAATTTTAAAATCCTAAAAGACACCAAAGTTTTTGAAAGTACTATATCTATTGGTTTCTATATATACAAAATTATATATATTATATATTGAAAATATATCATTTTAATTTATTAACTAATTAATGTAAAATTATTATTATCAATAAAAATGTAAAATATATATATATATATTATTTAAATTTACATATATAAAAATATCACAAAAATTTAAACTCTAAATATAAAATAAACTACAAAGAGGGATAATATTCTTTACTAATTGACTAGTTTTACTAAAAAAAAAAGATTTAGTTTAAAGGAAGTAATTAATTTGTTATATTAGAGAAACCTTAAAATTTGTTAAATGTTAAACTCGAACAAGAAAGAACACTAAAACTGCAGAAAAGGTAATCGAACTACACTCTCTAGATATGGCATGGGACACTTAATGCCAAATGTGCTAAAGTAAATAAATGAACAATGAAAATTAGACAAATATTAAACTTGGTCTGGCGAACGTGCCCCATCATCAGACACTGTAGATCCGTCCACTGGTCATGCTACTTCTATATACTAATCGACTAGCTCTTCTAACATCTAATTCTCCAAAAACTGAATCTACAGACAAGTCAAAAATCTTTTGGACAATCCAATGAATAAACTTACTTTTTCGAAATCTAAATTCACCAAATCTATATATTTCGTTTCACAAACCAGAGAGAGAGATCATAATCGCCAAATCGTCGTAAACTTCAAAAACCCACAGCCAAGAAATAAACAAAATTGCTGATTTTTGTTTTTTTACCTTCTCATAGTCAAAAATCGTTTTTAGTCTCCGGCGGCGGTGTCTTCAAAGCTTCTTCTTTAGCTGAGAAATCTCTCTAGCCAACTTTCATCATTATCTCTTTCGCTGTCAGATTTAATTTCAACACTTTGATTTCGCCTTCGGAGCTCCGAAAAGAGAGAGAAAGATGCGACAAAGAGAAAGAACACATGGATTTTTTCTCCTTTGTTAACAATTCTTCAACTAACCAAAACCACGTCACATGTTCTTAACGGTTATACAAATCTTTATTTAAGAACCGGTTCGACACTAATTATGCTATTTTGATTTAATTTTAATAACTTTTGTTCTAAGAACTCCACTTTAAGACTTCCATTGGAGGTAATCTTAGTTTGCTTTGATCTAATGTGTTTTATGAACAATTGACGAAATGGTAAATTAATGGCAAAACAAAAGATCACCAAAAATTAAGAAAGTATCACCTCATTATTAGGTAATTGAGAAAGATTTAGGGCATAGCTTCCTTTACCAACGTGTAATCAAAGTATGAAATTAAATCAAAAATGAAGAGAAGCAAATAAAATAGTGACAATGTTTCCACATTACAATGAGAATGTAAAGATATGGAAATATGAAATAATATGCTCAAATTTTTATCCATAGAAAAAGATCTCATTCCTCTTTTCTCCGCCAACTACATATTTTTTTGTTTCGATACACTTCTAGTCAAAAAAATATGTTTCACTTAAAGTGATTGTCTCATATCAGCTTGAGCTCTCGAGGTGGCTGTCGAGCCTCTAAAGAGATATCCCTTTAGGATTAGATACGAATTGGCTTTCTTCTACTTTCCTTGAGATTTTACAGTATGCGTCTCTCTGAAAAGATCTAACACCAATAATTAGCATCCTTGTTTTCAAGTTGAGCTGTCTCGATTAGAGAAACTAAATTATTGTCTCCAACATTCGAATCCCAAAACATGAGTTAATTTTGGCGGTTATTTGATTTGATTGACAGAAACTTGACGGTTTCCCTAGAGTTACGGGTTTGACTGGTATGCATAAAAAAAATTGATTTGGCCACCTATATCACTAAAGATCACTTATCTTTTCGGTCAACTGTCCTGAGTAAACTCCACAGTTAAGCGTGCTCGAGTTGTAGCACTTAGGATGGGTGACTTTCTGGAGAGTAATTGTCGGAACTGTGTGAGTGAGGACAAAACATATGAAAAGATCATGTAGTGATTTGTAGGATCGGTAAACAAGCTTTTAAAGTCTCCCGGACGTAGTGGACCGAACGTCGGACAGGAGTGGGAGGATGTGGGTGCTCACTAGAAGGGGTGATCATGGCGGTACAATACCATTCCAATATTTTATGGTAGATATTGATGTATCTAGCAAATGGTTACTTGTTTTTCTATTGTCATATTGAAATTTGGCATTTCCTAGATTTATAACTCCGATAATCAAATTAAGAGTTCAGTTCTCTGATTATCCCATTAAGAGAGTTAGATTAGACAACAATGGTGAATTCACATCTCAAGCTTTCAATGATTATTTATGGTAACATAAATTAAAGTTGAACATCCTCTAGCTCATGTTCATACACAAAATGGTTTGGCGGAATCATTAATTAAACGTCTGCAATTGATTACAAGACCATTGATCATGAGATCAAAACTTCCAACCTCTATATATGATTACAAGACCATTGATCATGATTACAAGACCATTGATTGCCCTTTTGCATGCAGAAGCACTCATTCAGATAAGACGAAGTGCATATCATAAGTATTCCCCATTCCAATTATCCTTTGGTCCATAACTAAATATATCTCATCTAAGAATTTTATGTGCCAATAGCACCACCACGACATAAAAATATGGGACCACAAAGAAGGTTGAATATATATCGACTGTGATTCTCCATCAATTATAAGATACTTAGAACCACATACTGGTGATGTCCTTAAGGCACGTTTTGCCGATTGTCATTTTGATGAGAATTCCAGTTCCATGGAAGAAAAAAAAAAGCAACTGGGAAAATGTATCAAATGGTGTACCTTGATCCTCCTACAAAACATTCGGAAATAGAAGTTCGACGAATTATGCATTTGCAAAGTATAGCAAATCAACTTTCCGATACTTTTGTAGATACCAAAACGATAACTAAATTATATATACCAGCTGCAAATGTTCCTGCTCGAATTGAAATACCACAATAACGTGGAAGAGCAAATTATATACGAGAGTCTAAAACACGATTAAAGCGTCGAAGACCACTTGGTTCTCCCGTTCAAAAACGCAGGAACCTAGGCGATTAATCGCCGCCCTAGGCGCTCTGCGAAGCTTAATCGCCGCGATTTTGACCCAGTCGGCCATTTTAATTGTTGACCGATTAATTGTTGAAAATCGATCCATTAACCGATTAATAAAAATAAAATAAAAAACTGGACTTTTTTTGAAACGTTGTGGGCCTTAATTAGTCAAAGTCTCATTGACTATTGAAATAGTAAACCATAAACTATTATTTATAAGAAAAGTTTCAAACAACAAATCAATGATTATTGCAACTAAAGAGATGAAAAGATGATTGGATCCTTACAAATTTGGATTGCGGGTAGCTATTATTACAAGAAAGTGGATCAACTTTCTTGAGTCAACTTTTGTGGATCAATCATATCTTCATCCTTTGATTACCCGATTTTTGCCGGAAGTCATTGTTGTTGATTTGGCAAACGAATGAGGTTGAGGATTCTGTTCTTTGTATCCCATTAAATGATTTTGCAGTTTTCAATGATAAAAACAAAAATCGATGATCGCATAATATCCCAGCGTCGATTGAGGTCACCGGAATCAAAGTCATTGATGGCAAAGGCTGATGGGGAAACTTTACGCATATCTCATACAACACGTATCTTTGTTATCTATTCGCTTTATAGTGTATTGGCTTGAGTTTATCCTTCTTTTCCTTGGAATTGTAATCGTATGGGCTTCTTCATGGACCTTTTCTGGATTGTAAATCTTGGGTATTAATAAATTACAGTAGTGAGAAAAAAAAAACATCTCTTACTCCCCAAATCGATGTGGGACTTTTATGCTACTTGCTTTTGTCTTTTTTCTTCTTCCAACTTTCACATGTTTTTCTCCCAATTCATGTATTATTTTTATTTATATTATTTTATTTTGTGTGCAAATTTTTACATTGCTTCCACTTTTTATTTTGTAATAATAATAGAAGAAATATCTTGGTAATAACCACACGTTATAAACCCGCAATGTAATGTTTAAAATATTGTTATTAAAACTAATAAATTTTGAGTAGAGTCTCTGCAAACTATATTGAACACACAAACATATTAGTAAATTTTGCATAAATATATATATATATATATATATATATATATATATACATTTATATATAGAAAAACTATAAAACTAGTCTTCGATAAATTTTAGTTTAATCTTTAATTTTTTCGCTAAGCGCTAGGTCCATCCCGAGCGCCCGACTAACGCCTATCGATTTTTTAAACAAGGATTGGTTCTAAGGATAAAAATCCTAAAAAACGAAATGAAGTTCAAAAGCGTGATATTACCGAAATATCATATAGCAGTTAGCATTTTGGACGAAACGAAGCATGAGTCTAATGACAATGATGAGCATCATGAGCCTGAAGGAAATCATGAGATTTTTAGCAACTATATCCATATTGGAAAGTTCTAGGATCGCAATAAAATGGATGATGTTGATGACATTTTCTCATAGCTTTTATCAAAAGAAATTGATGAGGAAAACGAGGATCCAGAGCCAAATTCTGTATATGAGTGTCAAAAGATGCAATACAAGTTGAATTTGATTCAGTCAATAAACGAAATGTATTCAGACATATTGTACATCACACATGATGATGTGAGACCGGTTCGATATAAATGGGTTTTTGTTAGAAAACGAAATGAGAAAAATGACATTATGAGATTCAAAGCTCGTCTTGTAGCACAAAGATTTTCTCAAAGACATGGGATTGATGATGAGGAAACATATTCTCCCACTATAGATGCAATAACGTTTAGATTCTTCATGAGTCTAGCAGCTGGCGAAAATCTAGAGATGCGTCTCATGGATGTCGTTACAACATATTTATATGGATCATTAGATACATATAACTATAAGAGACAAATGGGTTTAATATGCTAGAGACGTTAAAATCTAAACCCACAGAATTATGTGCAATAAAGTTGCAAAAATTATTTTACAGATTAAAGCAATATGGACGAATGTGGTATAATCGTCTCAGTGAGTATTTTTTGAAAAAGGGATATGTGAATGATCATATATGCCCATGTGTTTTCATAAAGAATGCAATAAATGGATTTGTTATAATCGCAGTATATGTTGATGATCTAAAAATAATCAAGACTCAAGCAAAAATACAGAAAGCAACAAACTATTTAAAAGGGGAATTTGAGATGAAAGACCTCGGATAGACAAATATTTGTTTGGACCTACAAATTAAACATACTGAAAAGGGTATACTTGTACATCAATCCACATACACCATAAGAGTGTTAAAACACTTAAATATGGATAAGGCAAATCCTATCAGTACTCCAATGGTCGTTAGATCACTTAATGTTGAAAGTGATCCATTCCGACCACCTGAGGAGAATGAAGAGATACTTAGCCCTGAAGTACCGTATCTAAATGCAATAGGAGCCCCTATGTATCTTGCAAATTTCATTCAACTTGATATATCATTTTCTTTTAATCTTTTGAGTAGATTTAGTTTGTGCTCTACACGAAAATATTAGAATGAAATTAAACATGTCTTTCGTTATCTTCAAGGGACTATTGATTTAGGGTTATTTTATTCTAAAAATTTAAATGATCAAATAATTGGTTTTGCAGATGCATAATATTTATCAGATCCACACAAAGCTCGATCACAAACAGGATACGTGTCCACGATTGGAGGCACCGCTAACGTTCTTTGAAACAAACATTTGTGGCTACTTCTTCGAATCATGCTGAAAGTATCACACTCCATGAGCTGAGTAAAGAATGTATATGGCTAAGATCAATAAGTCAACACATTCAAACAAGTAGTGAAATTCGTCTTAATACGAAGCTTATATGAAGACAATGTTGCATGTGTTGCTCAGACAAAGGAAGGATATATCAAAAGCGATATAACCAAACATATCCCTCCAAAAACATTTTCATACACCCAAGTGCTCGTGAAGAATAAAGACATTGAAGTAAGATATGTTTGATCATCCGAGAATTATACATATCTCTTCACGAAATCTTTACCCATCACTATGTTCATGAAACATGTCGATAACATTGGAATGCATCATCAAATAAAGACTTGTAAGATATGATCTTGATCATTTGAGGGGGAGCTTGCGCGGTTGCACTCTTTTTACCTACTATAGTTTTTTCTATCGGATTTTCCTAGAAATATTTTTAATGAAGCAACAGAAAATATTACACAAGAGATATAGTGACACTAGTCTCGAAGGGGGAGTGTTATAAAAGTCGTAAAAGGAAGGAAGTCACAAAGTCATAAAAGATTGTACACATATGATAAGAGCTCACGGTCACTATGCGAGCACAATAAATCTATCTTTTTACCTCTATATAAAAAACGATGAACCATTCAATGTAAACAAACAACATTCGTATAACTTCAATTATAAAGAAATAAACTTCTCTCTCATCTCTCTTTATTATTTAATATCCCGATCTTCTGCGATATAATTTTTTATTATTATTATTTATATTTATGTCAACAATAAAAGAAAACAATTATTTATAACAAGACATCATTAGTTGAAAAAAAAAATCTAGTATAGAATTAATTGGTATAGTTGAAAGAAAAACTATTTATAGCACATGATGGCTAGAAATGTTTAGTTTAAAGTCCATATGTTATTGCATTAATTGTATACTCATTCACTTCAATGAATTATTACATTACATGTTTTAATCCTAATATTCTTCCCCTCATCACTATACATGACTCTTATCCCATTATGACATAACAATTGCACATTTATAACTTTTTTATTTATTCAGTTCTACCATTATTTATACGTTACATATTTACATTGGATGAGATTGGAAAAAAAATATTAATCTCATATTACGATAAAGAGAAATTTAAATGTAGTATTTTAAATGAGAGTGGATGATTTTGATTTTAACAGAATTAATGCTTTTAATAATAGTTAATAACTTAATATAGTGTTTAATTAGAAATACCATTTTTTTAATAATTTAAAAATAGAATAGCCAAGTGGCCCAATAAGAAAAGTATGAAACCTTACTTTTATAAATATAATTAATTAATTAAAATTGTTAAAAATAGACTTAACTAAAAAAACAAAAAGAATTTACTAGTTTTATCCAATGCTTATATATATATATATATATATATATATATATATATATATATATATATATATATATATATATGTTGGAAATTTTTTTTGCCCACCTTGTATAAGCTTTTTTAAACGTTCGACGTCAAATCAACCAACGTGCAGATTTCAGTTGCAGAGCTGATCGATCACATCAAGCCTCCTGAATCAAAAGATTTCGAATTTGCCAATCTTAAAACTACTTTTAATCACATTGCTGAGAAAAGAGGCTTTGAATGGGAAGACTGTACAAATGCAGCTCATTAGAGGAGTAGGACCATATGCACTTGTGTTTTCTTTTTTGTTGTGAGTGAAGAGTGGAAATAAAACGGTTGTAATGCTAGTACGGATGAACCGTGTATTTTTTTCACATTCAACATTATAAGTTATTGTAATGTGATACTTATTTAAATATTACAAAAAAATTATGATCAGCTGATCCGCTTAATCCGCTCCGTCAGATTCGACTTCTCCATTCAGAATCTTAAATTAAATTAACAATGAACAAATGATCTGCTTTTGAAACACTTTATAAAAATTATTTTTTTTGTTTGCTCATGTTTTTTTTTCCTGCTAACGGAATGGTCCGTCTTTATCTAAATTGAGGTGGATGTGGTATGAGATATGCTTTTTTTTTTCCAAATTTGAGTTTACTTTATTTTCTCCAAAATATGAAACATATTAAAAAAATTTCTAATTTAATATTCGATACAATATTTTCATAAATATTATTTGGATTATCCGCATATTTTTTAAATATACATCCAATTTTTATTTTATTTTATTTTGTATGTTAAGAAAATACATGCCAATATTTTTAATAATATATAAAGATATATAAATTTAGTGGTAAAATTTGTCTTAATTTATAATCAAATATTTTCATATAATAATATTTTAAACGAAAACAACTTAATTTTAAAACGTTATTCTAGTAGATCAACTTATTAATTTTATGTGAATTAGTGAACATTCAATATACATTTTCTTTTAATTATCTAAGAAAATTTAAACATTGTTTTTATGCACATATATTTTTATATGATTATTTTTGGTATGTATAGTTTTGTAAAATATTTTATTTAAAATTAAGAACATTATAAATATTTTATCCCCACAACTTGATCCGCTTTGATCATTCAACGCATACTTTAAAGAGTTTGAACCGCTTGATCCACACATGTACCGCCAAATCTGCTTGTACTGCTTTTGTTCTGCTTAATACGCCTGATCCAATTTATCCGCTATGCCCAATACGATTTGTCCATTCAGTGCTAGAATCTTAAAGGATCCAACAACGTCAAATAGTTCTCAAAAAATAAAAGAGGATATATTTATGATGTGACTGGTGTGTCTTATCTACTAGTTTTGTTATAATTAATCGAACTGAATTATTAATATACAAATTTATTAGGTCAATGCTTAGTGAACAAGATTTCAAGAAATTTTACATCTTTACGAAGATGTGGAGGCCTTCTTTATCCAAGCAAAGCTGGATAGGTCTCATGTTGCTTTGATAGTGCAAGTGGACGCTGACTTTTTATCTATTGGTAAGGTTAGTAAAGTTTACAAATGAGTTAGATCTTTATTATTATAAATTTATGGAATAGATTATTCAAGTAAATAAAAGTAATAAAATTTTTTTTTTCAGGAGGGAATTTATCACTTACCAAAAAAACGATGCATAACTAAAGACACTAGTTTACATTGTATGCTTTTCATTGTTACACCGTAACCAATAAAAAGAAGACTTTTTCATTGAAAAAATTCCTACAGTGAAACTTTGGGTGCAAGGGTTATGTGTTAGTCATTATCGATAAGAAATACGTTATTTTTTTGCCAAAAAGACTAGGTTGGCTTCTTTTTTTTTATCTTAAAGATGAACCTATCTATTTCTTCTCTTTTTTTTTCTTAAAGATGAACATTTGAATATTTAAGTATTATTTGTAATAATCGATTCCTACTATTTTGGATATTTCAATTGCTAATTGTCAGAAAGTTTTAACAAGTACTATACATGATGAATCACAAGTACAAATCAATCATATATAATTAGAAATAGTTTTCAATTTTATTATAACCCTTCATAGCATAAGATAGGAAATGGAGTACGAATATCAATCAAAAAGATAAACATTATGAAGTCTCAAATCCTTAAGAATTTTTGAAACGTTTAAATTTTCTCTTCTAATCCTTAAATCTATTAGTGTTAGACATTACTCTTATACATAAACGAATGTCAACTTGACAAGGAACAAGCTGGTGAAATTCAGAAAATTAAATATATGTGAGGACTACTACAATCAAAAGTTAACTAAAGATAATAACTAAATACTTTTAAATCTGGGTGATACACAATATGTCTTTAATGTAGACAAATACTGCAAATTCTTAATAACTTAGTCTACTAAATTCGTTAAAGCATGCTAAACAACAATCCTTATGAAATTCTTCAACTACTTTCTAAAATTTAGAGATATGAAAATATGGAATATTATGCTAAGTTTTTTTTGCCGTGGAAAAAGATCTCATTCTTCTTTTCTCCGTCCACTATACTTATAGTTTGCCTTGTTTTAAATAGTCAACAATTTTTGGTCTTCAATGAAATAAAACGTAAATACTCGCTCGTCTCCCCATTTACCGATTTATTATACCAGCACAAATAAATCAACAATAAATTTCTTATAGCTCTTTTGATTTAAAAACAAATCAAAACTAATAAATAGTTTATTAACTGGTAGATGCGAGATGGACAAGAGACCTAGGTATGCAATCATGTCACGATAAATTTCCTAAAAGAAAAAGTTTCTAAGATATCTTAGATCACACGATATAAGATTAATTTAAGCTAAACCCACTTACATCTCTAGCAAGTGTAGTATACTCTAGATGGAACAAGTGCAGTATTGCTGCTACATGTATAACTTTTTAGACTACCAATGCCTCAAGAAAAATCAGACATTCCACAACTCCTACCACGGCAAAATGTGTAACATCAAGTTCTTCGTAGTTAGGCCTACATCTTTCGAATGCCCAGTCTCTTTTTCTTGGTATTTTGTGCCGCTTTGCATATGATATGCCTTCTTCTACACTGCCAGCTGCGCAACAGGTGTGTGATGTCCGATCTCTTTTTCGGGTACGTAACAAGTCCAACAAATATTGAGCGGAATACTCGGTAAAGCATTGGTTTAGTCCGAGTTGAAACTGTGCAATACCTATCAGTTGCGCTGCAATGATGGCCCATGCTGTCTCTGCAAAGATGCACACAATGTCGGATACATAATTGTATATGTATATAGTCACTGCATGAGAAATAATTAAGAGATACATTATTTACCATGATTTGGATAGCGTTGCAAAGAAAAAATGCCCGATTCAAGCGTGTAGGAGTCCTTTTTAATATGAATAGTAATGAATTTAAAACACAAAACTCACTATCAAAGTGAAAACACAAATTCATTTTTGATAAATAGTATGTAAAAGTACCGGTTTGCTGGTCCATCTTGCATAAGTTCCTCCTCTCGTATTGAAGACTAATACATAGGAATCTGGACTGGTGACCAGAATCGGCACAATTGTTCTTTTTGATACTTAATATTTATTTCTTATTGATCTAATATATATATATATATATATATATATATTCTTTTGTTTTGATACATTTCTAGTCAAAAATATATTTCATTTGAAGTAACTGTCTCATATCAGCTTGAATCTCCCGAGGTGACTTGTGAGCCTATAAAGAGACATTCGTTGAGGGTTTAATTCGAATTTGGGTTTCTTCTACTTTCTTTAGAATTTTATGCTATGAGTCTTTTTGATAAGATCCAACACCAATAATTAGCCTCCATGTTTCCTAGTTGATCTGTCTCGATTAGAGAAAACTAAATTATTGTCTCCAAAATTTGAACTCCAAAACATTAGTTAATTTTGGCGGTTATTTGATTGAATGGATGAAAATTTTTATTTTTGACGTAGAAAACTTTCATCCAACAAAAATAAGAGAAAAAATTATTTGTAGGGTTTAAATGGTGACAGAGTATTTGGTTATTCGAGAAAAACGGATTTACAGTGCGGCATAGTCTAACTACGGCACATGCGGGAGAAATATATTTGCGGGATAAATGCGGTTTTTATAGAATAAACTGTATGGAATAATGTTTGATTGATGAAAAATTATTTGCGGAACACATATATATTTTATGAAAATATATTTAATATTAACTCTTACAATCACAAATACATTACAAATATAATAATTCAAATTTTAATTAAAAATTCCTAATATTTTGAGTGACCAAAATAATTTATATTTATTAAATAAAATTAATGCATACAAATTTATTCAAGAAGTTCAATATACATTTATGTGCTAAAACTAAAACATACAAATATATATAATCCATTTATTTTAAAAGTTTCGGAAAAAAAAAATCTATTTGTTATTAGAGAAACTAAATTAATTAATGGTTATATGTCGATTACTCAAAATTACTAATATTGGTTACATTTTGAAATCTATTAAATCATTAAAAATAAGATGAAAAAGAAGACATTACATTAAAAAAAAAAAAGCATTCTAAAAACTAACTAAGTAGAAGAGATATAACTATATAAGTTAGAGAGTGAATTTTTTTTTTCATCTTTTATATTTGTATAATTTGGATGAAAAGATCAAATATATAATTATTGAATAACAATAAAAGTCCGGAAACTATTTATATTACCTATGTGTAGTTTTCAGTAAAACCGCATGTAAATACCACCATCCATTTCAAAAAGCATTACAAGCTTTATCTGCTTTGGAAATCCGCTTTTGATTTTTTTAATATAAAAACGTAAATTTGGCAAAAATAGTTTGAAAAAAAACCACATGGAAATCCGCTTTTTGTTGTTCTCCAGTCATAACCTTAGTTTTAATACTTACTAGGTGTTAGCCCATACGACGCGTGGATTATTCTATAATGGTGTCTATTATATTTATAATAACTAATAAAAATAACATTGTTTCTCAACTAACATAGTCAATAAAAAATATTGTTTTTCTAGAAAATTAAATCTCAAAACATAAATCTCAAAATTTCCTATATGGCAACGGTGTGGAGGTTACATGGTCAAATAAAACAAAGTGAAACCTTGCATTTTTGTCAAATTTATTTAGTATGGTTATTTATCATACCAAATTTAAAATAAAATAAAACATCTATAGAACAAACTTAGAAACATAAAACAAACAAAAGTATTATAAAATTTATTGGATATATTAATATAAAAATCAATACATTTTTTCCAGTTTAGTGAACACCTATGTTGATAATATTTTATATAATTAACACCCATGAGGCTATATATATAATTATAAATTTAATAAACAAAAATAAGAAATCTATATATATATTTTCGAAGTATAAATATGAAATAAATTCTGGAGTTGATACTTATTAACAAAAGAATGCCATTGTCATAAATGTTTATCTATTAATTAATATTACAAAATATTTTCGAAAAAAAATCTTTTAGAAACCGTGACTTCCAAATATGGTAACAAAGTGATTTTGTTTCTAAATTCGATTAATTGCTAATTTTCCTAAAACATCTCTACCTAATTTAAACATTAATATATGAATTTATATAAAATATATACAATTAAAAAAAGATAATAGATTTTTTTTGCATATAACTTGCCTCAAGTTAGCCACCATTTGAACATTATAAACCTTGTGCTCTACATCTGCTTGTAAAGTTGTGATTCCATGAACCTCCATGACCGATCTTCTTCCTTTCAAAACTTTGTTTCCCTATCATCCATATTCTCATTTCTTTCTCACGGATCCTTGCTTGTTTTTATAATTGACTTTATTTTCCATAATCCACTCATTCCTTCATATATATTTAATGGTTTAAAATGCATTTGATGCTTTCACATCCTCCTCTTTAATTTTTAGTTCTACTATATTGTGAAGAATATGGTTTGGAGAAGATGCAAAAAATTCATCAACTACATTTAGAACAAAGCAAAAACCAAAGAAGATCTTAAAGAAAAAGAAAAACAAAAAACAAAAGAAGATATCGTAACCAAGATTTAACTAACAATAGTAAAATAAAACAATATAAAATATTTCACAAAAATTAAAAGGCTGAACTCTAGAGCTAATATGAGTCAAAAACTAAAGTGCACGTCTACATATATATACACGTAATATTTCCCTCTTAATATTACGTTAGACTGATATTATTTTTTCTTTCAGAATTTTTAGTTGACCGTTAGAGAAATAAGAATTCAATGTCTAAGCTAATGATAATGTATATTTATTCATGAATTCAAAAATTATGATAATGTGAATTCAATCTCGTTGTATATTCTATTGTAGAGTCATTTAATAATATTTTCTTATATTTACCATTCAATTCATGAATTGTAGACAATATATATATCAAATATTGAATGTATTTTAGTGGGAGAATTAAGTTTTTGTAACTATTGGGTAGGAGTTACACTTGGATTAAATGTGGAGTTATAAAGTGCAATGGATTTTTTTTTATAATTATTGGGTAGGAATTACATTTGGATTAAATGTAGAGTTTATACATGACTTTGAATATGAGTTAATTAGAATTTAGAAAGAAATATTATAATTTTTTTTTGTTTTAATTGTGTGTGGCTTGTTGCATACATATTTTTATTCTTTAATATATAAAATTATTATGCATTTATTAATATTTTTAGATATGGTTGAGGAAAATTTTTCTACAATAATGAATGGTGGAAGACTGGAAGTTACATTTACAAAGTAAATGCATTTAAAGAGTTATTAAGTTTGTAAAATTAGTAGGAAAACTATTCAAATTTTAATTATGGTCAATGTGAATCACGTAGTAAATGTATTTTAGTAGTCTTGGGTTATGGACTTCCTTGGTTCCGTCGATACCACACCGTCTTCGACTTCGGGCAAAGGAGGATTGGATTTGCTCGTGCTAACGTGGGTGCAGGAGCTGAAGTGCAACTATGAGCTTTCGTGTAAGGAGGATCGGGTTTGCTTATGATGCAGCGAATTATCTTTTCATTCCCGCTATGGTTTATGATAAGAATCTATGATTATGTAATATTTATGATATTTTTTATGATTAGACTCTGCGTATAATATTATTTATGATAAGACTCTATGTATGTAATATTATTTATGATAAGACCGTATGTGTGTAATATTTATTACTAGGTATGTAACAAACTGATGTGATGTTTGGTCCTTTTTCCTCCTTTTTTTTTTATTTTCGCTGCACCTTTTTCATTTTGATTTAGCACGTACATGAAATGCTCATAAGTCTCAATGGACTCTACATGCGGGTTACGATTTCCTCCGTTTCAAAATATCACGACAGCTTCTTAGAAAATATATGGTATCTATGTATAATCGTTGGCATGATATATGGAATAATCGATGTAAATTGTGTTAGTATATTGTGATGTTGAGTAGGTGTAACAGTTGGAACATGGACATTTACTCAGAAACAATAGATGCAGTGACAGTTTAGAGCTTCATATCACGTATATAAACAACATTCCTCAGGAATGACTCATTTGAGCTTTAATTAATTTCGGATGACAAAAAAAAAGATTATATTAAAAAATATTACAAAACAATTATTGAGATAAAAAAACAAAAAAGTACAAAAATTGAATAAAATAAATAGAATAATAAAATTTTATATAATTGTCTATTGGATTAACAAACTAAACATAATGGTGATGAATATATTAAAAATATTAGAAAACAATTATTGAGATTAAAAACAAAAAAAAATAGGTACAATTTCTTTGATAAATGTATTACAATAATTATTTCAGTTTAAAGATACATGAATGTGTAAAAAATTAACTAAATGTCTAACGTATATATTGGAGATGGATTTTTTCAACTTGATCTCCATGTTGTGCTATTGATTGAATTGCTCTTTTTGAATCTCCATCGATAAATATGAATTTTTTTGTTATAACCATCAAAAAATTTACTATACATAATAATTTTGAATTAAAAATATGAAAATTAAAGAATATTCTAGTAACACATTAGAATTAAAAGAAAGTTAGAAAAAATGTAAAATACATACCATATCTAGACATACAATTTAGAAGCAAACTCTTATAATGATGTCTCAATTGATTTTTCAACCAATGCAACAACATAAGATTGAAAGAAAGAAAGTAGAAAAATATTTATGATTTGAGATTTGGTAGATGTATATGAGAGAATGATTATTTATAGGATGAGATGACGGAAGTTACATTTAGAAAATAATTAAATTAGGGAGTTATAATTAAAATTAATAGTGTTGTTGAATGACATTGAGTGGAGACAAATATTTAATACATAATCAATACAATAAAAACACTAAGAATCTCTCTAGGCCCGACACATCATCATTTTGGGCTCTTCTCAAGCTGACACCTCATTAAAATCATCATCCAATAAAAACATTTCAATTAATACACATCACCTCTTCAGTTTGCCACATCAGATTTCCAGCATGCCACATCAGCTTTTTATTAAAAAAAATATATTATTTAAAAAATACAACCAATCAAATTAATACAGTCATACACATAATAATTTTAAATTTATTGATAATGATAAATAAATTTCTAATTTGTTTAATAATTCAATATCTACAAAAAATGAAAAAAAAAAATATACTCTTTATTTTTAAAAAAGTTATTTGACATCAAATGGTTTTTAGAGAACAACATGCATGAAGTGAATTTAACAAGTAGTTTACGCAGCGTGTTGCTTTAATAAATTAATTTTGTTTTAATATAAGTTTTTACGGTAAAAATGTACTAGGTTTTTTCAGATATTATTTTACATTTGCTCGTATTTTAATTGGTTTTATTTTATTAGTTTATATATGCATACACTAATGAATAATTTTTATATCTTACTTTTACGAAAAAATGTATTTTATGTTTGTTATTATTTTATGTTTTTGTATATGTTTAACTTTTTACAAATGTTAGATGTGTTTTTATATTGTGATATATGTAAATTGGTTTCAGTGAATATTATACTCCAACACCTTATATTATTTCTCTTAAAATTATTTGTGGTATACAAGCACAATTAGATTCATAGTTTATTCATAAGAGTCTACGATTGCTAAATTGGTTTAAGTTTTTTTTTTTCAATTCAAGAAATTCATAGCAGTAAAGAACATTACAGTCTTAGGATTGTAATCTCACACTTGTTCTATTATCCCATCTTGTTACTTCAAGATGTATGGTCAAACTTGAATCTCTATGTTCATCTTATACATGTATCTTGCTTCACTTGATCATCTGCATATAAAGCGCAAAGCTTTGTTAGTTTCTGTTCAAAATTGAAATCCCTAAAGGAAAAAATGGTCAAATTATTCTATGATCGAACCATAGAGATGTGTAGCCAAGTGAAGTTTGCATTTGCAATTTGGTTTATTTTGGATTTATGCTCTTTTTGTTGTTTGTAAATTTTGGCTGAAATGTCACAAATGTTATTGATTAATTTGGTTATTATTAGTGATCTATTTTATAAGAATATATAATTCAGCATAGCAAAAATTTGAGAATTAACTTTGTATTTGTGGTTTATGTTTTGAATGAAGGTGATCTCACGCCGGCTCAAACGCTTGATCTACTCTATTCCAAGAACATTTAATGGTAAATATAAGTTAAGAGAAAGATGAGATTCCCTTAAAATGCTAAGAACATTAGATCGTCATTCTGTAACTGTTTATCTTTGAACATTCTAATTTTAAGTCACGAACCAAATTATATTAACCAATGTTTATGAATTGTTTAGCTTATTCATTTTAAAAACCCATAACAAAGTCTGGTCCATTTTTTTTTTCTATATTTTCATGGAATTCTCGTAATTTGTGTTTAATTAACTTTTTCTAATAATTTTTTCAAGAGAGATTGATGTCTCTTGTGGTCGACAAACTAATTGATTCCAATAGTAAAGTCAATGTAAAAAACTTAATTATGTTTGCATGTTCTTTATGTTATCTTATATCATGGATTTATGTGGATAATCTTGTTTGTATTTCTCATAGTAGAACAAAGATGAAGAGTTTGTTGTCAAGCTCTTAGACAAGTAAACAGAATTGTAATTATACTGTTTATTGTAAACATATCTTTTTTTTAGTTTGTTGTTGACAGATTCTGTTTTTTTTCTTAAATCCTTTTTTTAATGTAAAAATATTGCTTTAGTTTTGATTGTTTAAATAAAATTAATTTTAGAAAATTAATTTAAGTTACAATTATAATTTAAGTTACAATTATAATTTCAGTTACAATTTAGTACTTGAAAGTAGATTAATGTATATGATTAAATATGTTGTATTTATAATTTAATTGGAGATAAATATTATTATTTTTAATTTTAGTTTTTAAATTGTCAAGTGGACCAATAACAAGAGAATGAAACCTTACTTTTTATATGTATGATGTAGGCACAAGTACTTATCAGTCCCTAACTCATCGTTATGTTGTTGAAAATTGCACATTTATTTCTTAAAATTTTTAGTCCTTACCTTTTCTCTTGTTAGTTTCTTTCATCATCTTCGATTTTCTCTAGAAATTCTTGTGATAAATATTTGTGATGTCATTTCTCTTTTGGAATTCTTGTGGTCAATTTTCGTGATGCCATTTCTCATTTACTGTAGTTCCAATCCGCTGGCATTTTCTTTTCTGGTTTCACATTGAAATCTCCTTGGTTAGGATATTTAACTTCCGGGTTCAAATTTCTGTAATTTCTTCAATTTCCTATGGATTTAGCAAGCATCAATGAATCCCTAATTCAAGACTACTTTGACATGTGAGACGCTCCTTGATCTGCGCTGGACTTACCAATTTTTGAGAAGATCGAAATGGTTGTTCCGATATATGGGGGACTCCTGATAGATATGGTTAGGCGAGAAACTCTTGTGCTCACTTAGGTCTACATTCGTAGTTTTACACTGTATTTTCCTTTCCCAAAGCTTTTGATGAGATTAATGTTCGAGTTCAAGTAAAACTCAAGTAAATTTTCGATTATTTATAAAAAAAAAATGTATCTATCTTGCAAACGTTTTGCTTGATCAAGGAATAAAACGTGTTGTGTTTGTATCTTTTACCTTTAGCAAATCTCCCAAAATAATTTTGCTTGGATTAGTAGAATGAGTAGACTTCGTATAACCCTTTCACTATTTTTTGAGGAAAAATATATATGAGAAACTTGAAGTGGTTCGTAACTGTCTCACTATCGTTGCCACAGGAGAATAACTAAAAATGAAAGATCTGAAAAAATGAAAGGGTACCAAAAAAAAAAAAGACAACCTCACCGGATCGATGCTCATTCACCATCGCTGTTACAACGACAATCAAGGTTAAAAAGTAAACATTAAGCAACTGAACTTCTATATCAACAAGCTAAATACAAAACAGAATATGATGTCTTACCTACACCACTAAAGAGGAGTAGTTGAAGGAGTGAATAATCTTCAAGTTTACTCGCACTTGATTGAGCGGTAAATGTGACGGACAAAGAGAAGGGAAGCACGGAATCCGATTGTCCCGAGCATGAGGAAGAATCCGTAGCAGATGCAAGCCATGTAGCCAAAGAAGAAGGAAGTCTGCATGAACCCTGACATATCCGACCGTGCATAGTAGTAATACAAGCAGTAGGCGTATATGAATAAGCCCGTTGATCCACCACATAGCAATGATCTTTGCATGTAGAAGATACAAAAGAGTCAGATGAACAGAAAGATTAACAGTTTATAGACAAACTCAAATATGGGATTCTCTTTTAGGCTAAAGCATTGATCTATATCTGTCTTTGTTAAAGGATAAGAAAACTTCTAGACCGTGAAAGGTGAATAATGGAATCAGAAGTTAAAGAAAGAGAAAGGAAAACATTACCTCCACCACCACTCATGGTCTTCAGCAGCAAGTTGGAAGTAAGTCAATGCAACCGTGATGAAAGCAGTGACTATGACGAGAATAAGGAAGACGATAGACAGAATACTATAGATGGTGTATATTCTGTGACCCCAAACACTGGCAAATATGTAGTAAAGTTCGATGTAAATGGCACTGAACGGTAAAAAACCAGCCATAGCCATCTGCGGAAGTGTTCTCCGGTACCAACGCATTGGTGGGATCTCTCTTGGATATTTTGTGGTACGACAAGGAGCTTGAAACTCAGATTTTCTGTTCTTCCCAGCAATACCTCCCAGTATTAACAATGGTGAAGTAACCAGTGCCCATATAAGGAAAATAACCACAATTGTCCCAAATGGCAATGCTGCAGTGGCTTGGTAAGCAATTGCAACAGTATTAAGGAAGGAGAAAGTGAGCAAAAGAGGTCCACAGAAAAGGCTTCCAGTCAGTATAACATTCCTAACCTGTCAAGAGAATCAATATCAGCTTTCTTAATCAACCAACCTATTGCAAATGTGAACAAGATTAATGCGATGATCCATAGCTTTTCCTCAAACTCCTAAAAAGGAATGTTCAAAACTGTGAGCCAAAACTCAGCAGGCAAAAAGAAGTAGAAAACTCAAAAATCTAATTATCTCGTATGGCCTCAACGATACACATATATACATAAGTATGATACACACATATTTTCAAGATAAAAGAGAGGTAGTCAAGGAACACACAAAGTCAGTGTTGAATGCTAAACCATAATGACCACAATACTGTTTGACTACCTTATGCTAAGTATATCACTTAAACACTGTAGACAGCCACTTTTATTAGATGTGCAGAAGCAGAAACTATACCAGATGATTTCACGAAATGCTCAACGGTGGAAGACTTTTGACTGACTGTTGAGATATGATTAAAAAAGCACAATCATAAGACCCATAAACTGGCAGCCATACTTACCCAATTAGTTCCTTCTAGCTGGCAATAGAAAGAAGCAGCAGTATAGCCGGCAATCCCTGAAGTAAGTGCATATATGACCACTAATGCAGTAAACAATGCTCCACGGTTGTAGGGATAAAAGACACCAACTAACGCAAGCATGAATATGAAAACAGCTCTGCATACAATTAAAAAGATGTGTTACTGAGTGAAAACAGCATTCCAGGAAGAACACCACGAGTCCACAACTCTATGTGAAAACGTACAGTGTAAACAATTGTGTGCCAGAACCAAGGGCTGCAGCCAGTAGGGATTTGTGTTTGGGGAACCTAAATACATCACCATGGATCAATTTCCACCCAGTCTCTTCTTGGTCATCGACGGCCTCTTCATCATGTGCATACCTATGAAGTACATAAGCTACAGGGTAAGCTACTAGATATATTAAAAGTCACAAATTCAATTTTGGTATGCACTCTAGCTAATATCTTACTTAACAAAATCATTCTTCAAGACTCGCATGAGAATCGTCGCAAGGAAACCAGTCAAGAGAAGAACTGTGACACATGAGTTAATGATAGAGAACCAGTGGATTTCCAAGTGATGTGGCATTGAGGAAGCCAGTGAGTATTTCTCCATCCTTTTCTCAAATGGAATTTCGGTTTCCTTCCATCGAACTGTGTATGTGAAATCCACTTGGACTTCCTTGTCCTCAGTCAAGTCCACAAGGAAATTCTGGTCTGTTCTAACAATAATTTCAATAACACGGTCCTTATTATAGAAAATCTCAAACTGTAGATGATTGAAGAGATAATATTTATACTCGGATGGGTCAGTCTTTCCCTCTTTGACAACCTTCCCCAGGAATCCCCAGATGGGCAAGTCATCATAATACATCTGAAAGTAGTAGTCTTTCGCAATCACATCACGAAACTTAGCAACATCTTCTCTACTCAACCTCTTCCTACATGCAACTTCAGAGTTCTTCTCACCCAAAAACTCAAGTTTGTACGGTGCACTAACTAACCGATCTCCATTAAGAACCTCCCCTAGAGCTTCCTTCTTCTCCTTAACAGGAGCTGTAAAAAATACGCCATAGCTATATAAACTTACAAAAAATTCACCTATGAAACTAAGCAATTTCACCATCCATACATACCTGATGAACAGAACGGAAGATCAAAGTATCGATATGTTTCACTGCAACACATTAAAAAACAAACAGTTAGCTCAAACTAACACAACAGAGTTAGTAAATCATCGAAAATCCGGTAGCATCATAAGCATGGATTGTTACACTTCACATTTAAGCATTAATCAAAGATGATCTACATAAGAAGCTTAAACTACACTAACCACCAACAACATTCACTAATTCATATAGACCTACGAATTTGTAATTCCAATTCTCACTGTCCAATTATTACGAATCCTAGCTCAAGAATGTCATTATTCAGGTAATCAAAATTCAAATTTGAACCAATTCGAATCAGAAACACGAAAAGCGAAGAGATCTCAATGCAATTGAAATCAAAATTCAGAAAAACGTGAAATCAGTGAAAATCGAAAGCTCAGATCTGAAAAGTGAGAATAGATTATTGCACAGACCTTGGATTATGAAACGGACCGACTTTGTTAGCGTAAAGAGGAACATCATCACCGACCTTGTAACGGTGATCGGAGCCGTCGGAGATAACCGGAGAAACGCCGTAGAGGAAGAAGAACACCAGAAGAAGCGACGTCATCGAAGATAGTAATACCATTGGAGATTAGAGAGAAAGAGAGAGAGAGAGGTTTAAGCGGTTGGGTCGATGAAGATGATGATCAAATTCATGATAAATTTTTGTTCTCCGCTTTGCAAGTCGTGAAATTTACACTTTTGTAACGAAAACCAAATTTTGTCACTTTTCTTTTTCCCACGTTTTATTATATTTTTATTTTTTTTGAATTGAGAATTTGAGAGTATCATTTCTAAATTGTTATTATTTTTTTTTTAATTCGATTTTTATATTAACGATAATGATATTTTAACTAGGAAAAATTAGGTGTTGGGATTAGAGGAAATTAAGAGTAAAGTACACGTTGCTTCACAGAGAAGTGTGACATACTATTACGAATTAGACCATTTTGTTAAACGTTAAGTTTTCCATATTAAGGCATCAAGTCGAAGTTATCAAACGTTTAAAAAATCTTCGACTTAAAATGTTCTAATTCATTATACAACCTTGATGGTTTTGATTAAACTACTATTTCAAGTAGAGAGTACGCCCGATGAAACTGAGACCGGCTAAGTTATTTATGTACCAAACTATATTTTGATTTTAAAGACGAAATAGATTGCATGATTAGAGACTTATCTCACACTATACAAAAAATTGACGGTAACACATTTGTACAAAAGAAAGGAAGTCGTCAAAAACATGAAATGTGGAGTATCTCAGAACCAGAAAACTATTGTAGCTAACTCTATTGTACTGAACTTGCGCCTTCAAAAATAATCCTGATTGATTTCATGTTGATTACTATTTTATTGCAAATTCATGATCATAATAACAAAGATGAATTGTATTAAAATTATGATTCACGTAACAAAATAGAGATTAATTGTTTACCTACATGAATTTGGTATCTTTTAAAATCACGAGTTTAAGAGTGTCTTTTGAGGTCTTGCTTATATAATATGGAACCTAGACGAATTCTTCTTCAGTCCTAACATGTCTCATACCATTTATATCTAAACCATGACCAAATAAGTCTTTGAGATTGTAGATAACTTCAATGTCTAATACTTTGTGGTTGTCTATAACTATGAACAAAAACAGTTTTGAAAAGTATGAAAAAACTAATAATTAAAATTCATAAACTAACCTCATAAACACCATAAATATTTGCAAAGAAAGAATTTTTGTTTGAGTTAATAGCATATTTCAATAAAATAGACTACAAGTGTTGTGTTGCCTTCAGGCTCCTCAGCTATAGGATCAGTTCCTTCAAGCAAAATAGGGAGACTGCTATCATCTTGGATGTTTGGGATAACAAGCTTGTGTACAACGGAGCATCCATTGCTGTTGTCTAAGAAGTTCCAGACCGATGCTATACTCGACCATAGTATAACCGGTGTGCAACCCATGCGTAACATATACATGTCTTGTTGATAATGTTTAGTAGTATCTATATATACATTTTCGGAGACATTTTATAAATAAATCCTGGAGTTTCAACTTATTTACGATCAAATGCCATTGACATTAATTATTTAGATTTATAAAATTAATATAAAAATATTGTTTCCAAAAATCTTAACCTAATATATTAATCATAACTAACCCTTGCTAAAATTACATCCATATTCAATTCGATTTTCTTAAAAGATCTCAACAATCCCTACATTTAATCGTGGTCATTCAAATCTTAATCCGGTTTTTAATCTTCAATCTTGACCGTCGATCATACGCAACTAATTCGGAAATCATTATATGGAATTAATTATTATTAACTAAATTATTATGCATCCAAATCGGGTACATAAATGAGACCGGAATCTTCTATAACTATTACCGAGATTTTGGGAAATTTAAACACTTAACAAAATTTATAAATTTCAAACTAATAGTTATTGCATAAAATTTTTAAATTATCTTTACGTATCTGTTTTTAAAATTAATCAAAACACTTTTTCTAGAAAAAATAAATTATAATCGATTACGTTAGTAACTATATTTTGGTTTTTCCTTATAGTTACATTAGATTTCTTATTTTCACGTATCAAATCTTCATATTAAAGAGAAATTTCCCTACTCTCACAAATAGCATAACAAAATATACTTAAGATATTAATAAGATTCTTTCTTATCAAACCGATTATATGCGTCTATAAAAGAGAGCTTAGAACGAACACATGCATTAGCTCCAAGTTGCATAAAAACATCTTCCTCCAAAACAATTAAATGGCTGCTCCTTTTGAGTTCACTTATTTTAATTAAAGACTTAATTAAAAAAAGACCATAAGAAATGATTAGTCTTAAATCTAACTATATTTTAGTATCATCGTCTCGTCACCGTTATTGAAAAAAGATTGGTTAGTATGATTCTCTGATTTTAACAGATGAAGCACTTTAAGTCTTTTGTTTTATTTACAAATAATTAACGTATATAACATTTAATATCTATATATATATATATCTATATAGACAATGTCTATATATATATATATATATATATATATATATACAATATTACATATACATAAATATAGACAATTTCATCTTCTCTTTTCGGTTTAGTTATTTTAATTAATGTTGTTCTTCAATTACAATCTAACTACTTAATTTTCGTGATTGTAGGGTTCCAAAATTCAGCTTTGAGTGAAGAAAAGATTATTATAAACGATTTGAGTGCTAAAGTTTTGTCAAGCAAGAATCAGAGAATCATACTAACCAATCCTTTTTCAATAACGGTGACGAGATGATACTAAAATATAGTTAGATTTAAGACTAACCATTTCTTATTGTCTTTTTTTTTTTTAATATTAAAAAATCTCAATATTTGCTCTTTTTTTTCTTCTATACCCTAAGTTTCACTACGATAAAAGAGAGAAAGACAAAAGGTGAGAAGATTCAAAGAACAAGATTAAACAAGCAAATTACCGTGACTAGAAATTTGATGTCTATATGTACTATTTAAGTGTAAGGCAACAAACTGTATTGAATATCTTTTATTTCATTTTACATGTCTATATTTATCTCTTTATCTTTTCTCTTAAATTTTTTGTTTTATCTCTTATGAATTACATAAGAAAAATATTTGTATAACAAATGAACTTTATGTTCAAAAAAAAAAAAAAACAAATGAACTTAAACATTTAGTACCAAGATTTATGTTAACCAAATTGTGAATCATTTTTTTTACTCACGTTTAATTTTTATAATTATTTTTAGCATGATCCATAAATATAATATTTTTAACAAATATTATCAATATATTATGCATAGATATAGTACACATAAAACGTTTAAAGCATTTATGATATTTAAATTATATACAAAGTATAATATTAATAATATTTGAACTCTATAAAATTTAAATATATATATATATATATATAAGCAAAATTTTAAATTGACTCGAATTATATGTCTATTAAATAAAATATTATTAAAAAGAAAAATAACAAAATGATGTTTAATTTCACGGGAGGAAGTTATATGGTGGGACGAGTTTGGATCGATATTAATACGGGACGATATATATATATCATGGATGAAATCCTAAAAATAACAATCAAAATACAATTATACAATCTTAAACACTTAACAAAATAAAGATATTAAAAAAAACAAATACAACTTAATATTTAATTTTTTAGTTAAAAAAATCGACCCGGTGGTACAATCTAGTTATATAGCTGTGTTTGATTTGATCAAGAAGCGACGAACATAATTAAAATTTCGGTGTGGATATAGATAGTTTTGTCAACGACTTGGTGTCGTCGGACTAAATTTGCAACTTCATGCTTCATCTTTTCCGTTGTCCAAAGCCATGCATGCTTTTTTTTTCATTGACGTTTTAATTTGACAACCAAATAAGTAATGTGACAAATGAAAAATTTCCATAACAAAGAGGATTGAAAACAAAGAATGTAGCTGAAGATTACATGCTATACTTCACTTAAGCGTTTTGCTATTCGGAAGTACCCATTTTTCAGGTAACCGTTTGGCACACACAAAACGCTTCAAGATTTTTATCTTAAAATGTAACTCCAATTTTCACAATTTTAATAAACTTATATTTTGTTAGAATATATGTTGTTCTAAATTGTGTTTCAAATTTAAGAAAGAAAGAAAAAATATAAATACTTTTACTTGAAAGTATTTGAAGAAACAAACCAATAAGATGAAAATTAGTTTATGAAAAGTCAAATGAATAATATTTTAAATTTACACAATTAAGTTAAAATCAATTTTTGCTTTTCCATCAAATTTATTCTTGAACACTGAGCAAACTAATTATGTTTTTTCTCATCTAAATTCATATGTACGCAAATAAAAAAAACGTAACGCTGTCAATCGCTTTAGAAACTAGCAACAGCTAACAAATTAAGACGGTACAATATACACCAATGTTCAAAATGTGTATCTACATATGAAGTGTGTGAAAACATATAAAAGAGCATTATAAAACAGTGATAGTTCTGTGTAAGAAAAACAACTCAAAAACTTCAGGAAAAATGAAAAGAAAAGTAGTTTGCTAGTTGGTTCTTTGAGGTGTGCTCTAAACTTTTACAATACAACATAACATAATAATCTCTCCCAAATACAGATGATAATCCTCTGATTATAGAGACAAGTTTTTCAGGTTTAAGGTAATTTAGTTGGCTCTTTGGATTCATAAGCAGCATCAGCTGAAGAAGTATCTATGTCGTTGAGACCCAACTCCTCGTTTTGCTCCCATGTTCTCTCATACTCTTCAACTGTAGTTCAAAAACACACAACACCAACAACATTTGTTACTTGAAACTCAACACTTTGTTCTAATTGACATCTTCACTCCTAATTTTAAGGCAGTTTCATATTGCAGTTTACGAAATTTAAAAGCAATGGATAAGAAACCAACGGTCCTAATATTTGTTTCGATTCAACTTAAGGTTGTAGTCAAGGAACCACTGAGGAACTTACATGTGAGCTGATGATCATCTTTGATATCATCTGTTACTGGTGAAATAAAGGAATTCGCTAATTCATCATCAAGAATCAATGTCCACGGCTGTTCTAAGCTTAGAAGCTGCAAAAAGAGATAATAAAAGAAAAACATCTTCATAACAAAACCAGATTTTATTGCTTGCTTCCTCTTTCACATCAAGAACAAGATAGGCTAATATAACATAAATTCAATAATAGTTGCTACCTTTGTTAGTCTGGCTCCAAATTCTTTCCACTTGTTTATCTTACTCTGCTCCAAACTGTCACCAAAAGTGAATCCGTGGACTCTCGCTAAGCCTGTGAGAAGCCATACCACACTTGGATTAGTAGATAAAAGCTATAAAAAGGCTAGGATCATAAAGCTTCCATTATCCAAACAATGAAAGCTTGGTAAGGAAGAATCTAGGATACTCATTTATGCTATGGCTCTCTAAATCTGTTCTACCGTACTTATTCCACTTAAAAATGAGTAAGACATTGATAGCTTGGTAAGGAAGAATATAGGATAGTGATTTATGCCATGGTTCTCTAAATCTGATATACTGTACTTAATCCACTTAGTAAGACGCATGATTGAGACTAGAAAGAATAATGTTTAGATGATGAAAGGTCATACTCACTTTCTCTGATCTGTGTGACCAACCCTTCCACTGTAGTTACCATTCCACCAAGTGTACCACCAGCTAGCTCCAAATCAAGTTCTGGGATTTTCACTCCTGCAGTGTCTGACTAATACAAGCAACAAACAAAATTAACCTTAACTTATGGGAAGGTGTTGCTCCAAAAATATAAAAAATTATAACACATTTCCTTGAATACGTAGGTTCATATGGTTTTCTACTATGATATCGCCATCAGATGTCTTTACATAAATACCTAAGGCACACAAAGATCAAACAAGCCTATTCTACATCCATACCATACACTTGTTACATAACCAAGTTACCACATATCCAACATTTTTACTGAAGAGGTTACTGGTGCAATACTACAGAAAACAAACAAATTGAAGCAAGAAACTAACCTTGATCACATCTCGGCTAAGGTCAGTGATGTTCTTCACGGAGAGCGTAATTTTCTTTCCCTTTTCAGGAATTGCACCACCAGGCTTCAACTGTTCAAATTACCCAAAAAAAGTTAATAACCTAAAGACCAGGCCTGTATCTGCAAAATCTCTCAAACAAATGGAAGCCAACCTCAGAATTTCGATAGCCACAATCATCACATGTAGATGCCATGACAATAACCTCCTGAAAGTACGGGATTTCTATATTATGTCAAGGGGTAAACAGCATCGAAGAGTTCACCAACAAACGCATTACGTAAGACATGTTTCAGAAAACCAAGGAACGAGCACAGATTTTTTGAAAGGATACTAGTCACGAACATCCGTGTCTCACACAGCTTTGTACATGCTCCGCAAGTTGAAGGGAAAGTCATCACCTATGAAAAATGAGCAATAGTATAGTTATCTGAAATCACCATTTAAGTTGTTAACTTTCACAAAACAACCTTTTGACACTGATTTATTATCTCAAGTGATCATAACCTTGAACATTCACTATTCCAAAATTTGCAGGGTCAGAAGTTACCTCTTCAGGAGCAGTGTATCTAAACAAGTTATCCGAAATATCAGTGCTATTACTCTGTGCAATCGCTCGATGACCAGCTGTTGCTCCGATAGTTCCATGAGGTAGAGTAGTTGTTTGAGTAGAAGGTGTTTCAAGACTTCTTTCTGACTGTCCAGTCTGAGATGGGTTAGTAAGATATCCAAGAGTTGCTTGTTGTTCGGGTGTTCGCTCATAGAACTTGATTGTTAGAGAGGTATCTAATGATGGAGCATGTCTGTCATATGTTATAAACTTGTGTCATAAGCAGATAAAGAAATATTTCGTTTTATCATGGTATTTCCAATTCCAAGTTGAATATCCTTACGGGTTCTCAATGAAACTGTTTCCAGCAGGATCATCCAAAATGAAGGTGAATGATGTCTCTGCTTTAGCACAAGCTCTCAGTTTAGACAAGAATTGGTCTATTGCTTCCGCAGTTTTAGGATCTACTTTCTGTGTCAAGCAACATCTATAGTTTAAGAATCCTGACTAGAAAACAATCAAACTTGACATATAAAAAAATGTAGAGTTCCAAGTCAGAATTTACCCTGCGTTCTTCTTGAAGGGCACTCAGTTCATCCGCAGCCCGGGATAGTATCCCTTCCACCTAGAAGTTAAACAAAAAGGGGGGAGTCATTGACATGGAAGTGGAAAAAGAAAATCAAAATCTTAAACGCAGTTGTATAGGTTAATTCTCCACTAGGAATGAGTTAAACGACAACAAAATTATTTCCTAACTGCCAACACCAGACTGAAGCTAGCAAAGTAACACAGATAGGGATCCCATCGAAATCTTCTCAATAGTCATTAAATGCATCACTAATTAGTTCTCATCAGTAGACCAGACGATTTTTAGGTTGTTCAAAGAAATAACTACCCCCAAAAATGAACTGTTCGTATCAAGATGGTTAAGAGGACTTACCGTAGATAAAGTACCACGTTGGGCCTCTGGTGGAATCTCAAAATCCAGTTCAGGAATCTGAATTCATATATTCATGCAAACTACTATCAGTTTCCAGCTCAAATAAGTCCAGTTTTCATAACATAAGAAGGAAAATATTCACTGTTTTCAGGGAGATTGGGAAGCGGTTTCTTATAAATATGCAGTAAGCTGGCGCGGTTAAAGAAATCAGAGTATTTTGAATCCGAAGGACCGGTGACATTCCCAGAATCAGTAAGATTACTCACCTTAATAGTGGCTGATTCAGATTTTACAACTTGCCGGTCAAATATCTGCATTTAGACAGAAATAAGAAGATAAAATATGCTCAAGGAGCAATAGACAACTAAAAAAGGCTACATTCTACCTCATGAGTGCATCTCCAAATGAAAAAATGAAAGACGGAAATAAATTCAAAAGAACAAAATTTTAGATTTGAATCAATGCACCAACCTTCACATCGCCAGCTGAAACCTCAAGATGGTAACTGCATCCTCGGGGTTGAATCTCGCCAGCAAACTGAACTTCATTATTCCTAAAAAATATATCAGAGATCAATGAAAGGCTTATCTTTTCAATTGAGGAAAACAGAAAATATTTGGTGAGTTAGTTTTCAAAACCAATTCACCGTGCTCAAAACGAATACTTAAAAAAGCATCTCAAAGTCATAAGAAGTTGTACCTTTCTCCGCAGTGTGGACATTCAAATGCAGATATTAAGACCTGTAACCAGAAGTAGGTTAGCAGGAAGCATCTAAGCTAATACAAGGTAGAGAAAATTCTAAATAAAACGTTGAACCAAGAAACCATGTTTCTTTAAATCATTAATTAAACTTTGTGGATTGTTAGTGTTCTAGAATGTGGTCAATTCACAGTGACTAGCGTATGAAAAATCTGAATTTAGAAAATGAACAAAATTTGGTACTTTTTACAACAGAGTAAGACATACCTTTCTGAAGTGAGGTATTAAGGTCAATAGAAATCTAGTTGTTCCCTGGAAAAGAAATAAAGAGTGATCAGGAGAAAGACCAAGAAAATCTCATACGACAAACTTTTTTTACAACTGAAGTAAAGACTAAAGAATTCGGCGAAAATGCACTAGAAACTGAGAGTTCACCATATAAAGTTTCTCCAGTTGATTGCTACAGAACCCAAAATAACACTATGTTTCCCATCAAATTTATCAGGCCACCAGTAAGACGTAGCCAATAAGTTTTGTTTCATCCCGCTATAGTTCACTTCATAACAATCTCAAGAACCATTGGATTGCAGAAAGAACTCATGTTACTACAACCATGTACATGTACCATTTAGAAACAAGCTCAAACTAAAAAGCAAAGACGAAACCGAAGCTAGCATGTATCATAGACCTATATCAATTAACACAGGTTACAACATTCCCCCTAGGATAAGGACTACATAACAACATCAGGAATCTCAAAGTTCCTTTAAATCTCAGACTACTTAAGTTTCTCTATTTTTAACCTTCTCCCATCTTACATTTGATTAGCAGGCTCTAAATTGGAAGATTTCAAAGGCATAGACACGGTTTCACTTCTGGTAAATTTACAAAGCAATGAGAAAACAAATCCAGTCATTGCAAACTACGCGTTCTACCAAATTCTCTAAGCTTATATAGAGAAGTCCAATTGTAAAATCAGTTGGAACATACACAAACAGACCTCAGCTACAAACAGAGACACTAACCAAATGTATGTGTGAGAGATATATAGAAAGAGACATACATTTTCACCGCAGCGCATACACATGCTCTCAACTACATAGAGAGGAGCACCAAAGGAATGATCAGCAGAAACAGCTTCAACCACCGATCCAACATCGATTTGTTGATCATTCCCATTGTCCATCACCTCCAAAAGTTTCTCCAAACAATCCCAAGAAGTTCAAAAAACCTATTCTTAGGAAAACAAAAAGCTAAAAAGCATGAAACTTTGTGCGCCCATCAACATAAACATAAACTTATCCAAAATTCCAAACACTATCCCTACACTTAGAATCGATATAAGAGCTCTGTTCAAAGCTCAAAGCAGAGTGGAACAGAGGCTCAAGAGTTCAATTTCGTCAGTCTCAAAAGAATAGTAAGAAAAAAGGAACAAAATTTCATACCAATTTACGATGGTACAAAAGAATATGTGTATCAAACAAGAAAACGTACCGAGTAACAGAGACAATGCTTGAAATTTTACAAAACTGTGAAGATTGATTACAGAGGCTTATTATGAAAAGCAGAGAACACCAAAGATGAAAGACCTCTAGAAACGGCGAGAGAGTTGAAGAAGAACCCACGTGAGCATCACGTGTTTGTCTTTTGTTTAATGTTTATGTTCGGGTCGGGTTACCCAATCCTACTCGTACCCGATCCAAATATTATCCGGACATTTTTTGGAGAAGGCATAAAAGTGTATTACTAAAAAAAAAATTACTTGTTTGATCCAAATAGACCAAATACATGACGAGTATGAAAGAGACAATAATTTAATTTGGGTTTTGTTATAAATAATATTTTATTTTAAGATGGATATAAATAATAAATAGCGCAAAAGGATCGGTATACTGAATAATAAAGAGATAAGAGATAAATATGTTTATTACTTTTTATATTTTACAACGGTCGAATTCGATCGTTTATATAGACATAAAAAAGTAAATTACTATGCGCGCATAGTGATAGTGGACTCCACACAAATTACATTTAACTCGTAATATTTTTTACGTGTACGCTTCTATTGTTGATGCTTGATATTGTTGACGTTTGTTTTTATGACTTTTGTAACAGGTTTTGATTTGTCTCCTAAGATTTAAAAGCAATTATGAGAAAAGCATCATTCATTTTAGGGTTATTTGTAGAGAAACATGAATTGTGTTTTTTTTTTTTGCAAATCAGATAAACATGAATTATATAAACAGATATATGTTAGAATCTCAAAAATCCACTATCTCTTAAGATGCATAGATCTTATCCCATTGTATAACAATTAGAAGATCTAAAAATCTTGTATTCCTCATAAAAAAAACTCTAAATCACCAATTTGGTCTTATGTGTGAAATATCAATCTTACCTAGAGATTCATGTTTTAATAAGAAATCATTGGTCTTGTTGAAAACTCGCGAGGTAACGACTTCGAATTATGAGAATAAACGGTGGTGAAAGATAATAAAAATTTATGAGAGATTTGTTGTTCTTATATTTCTATCATCACTTTACAACGTTGTACATAATTTCTATATATTTATATTGGGATAAAGACATGATGAGTCATACACCTCTTAAGAAGATAAAAATATGTGTAAAGTATAATGACAAGTGGTGGACACATGTTACACCATAGGGACATGTATTTGCATGTTGGGGCAAGTGTCGTGTTGAGATGGATGACACTTGTTGTGATGGATAATTACACATATTTCATAACATTCCATTTTGAGTATTCATCACTAATGATGAATTACATATTGTGACGTGAACTCCCCCTCGAAAAGATTTTATAGCAGAGCTGGACCAACTAATTCTGGGGCCCTATGATAATTTTCCCAAAATAACAATACACTAATGGCTTTTTTGGATGATAAATGTTTTTTTTTAAAGTGAGGTCTCATTGTAATAAAAAAAATTCAAAAAAACGTGGGAGCCTCATTATATTGTTTGATGTCAATGTGCTCAAGTCCGGCTCTGTTTCATTACATATGTCTCGTAGATGGCGCATTCCAATATTTTGAATAAATTTTGTAAATGTAGAAGTTGGAAACGCCTTTATGAATAGATCTTCTGCATTGTCACTTGAACAAAAGTATTGTATATCGATTTTCTTGTTTTTTTCTGAGTGTAGAAATTTTTTTTTTGAAAGGATATAATTTGTTATGTTGCTTCGATATAACCTTTTTTTATTTGAACAACACATGTATCATTATTTTCGTACATGTGGGATTAGATAGAAGATTCTCGTGGTTCATTTTACGGTGGATCGTTGGATATTTTCACTTTAGTTTTTGCGATTAACGGTTGATCCTTTCGGATCTGGGATGTCGGGTATCGGGTCCTGGTGGTTAGGGTTAGTATTAGTTCGGCCACAACTGTATAACTAAAATATCTAAAACCCAAACGTTCATCGAATTGAAACCTTAGAAAAGCCGACCAAAACAAATGTTCGGTCTGGTTTAGTTAAAATGTCCAAAACCGAAACCTAAAACGACGTCGTTCTGGTCTGTGTAAAGAAAAGGGTTTCGACCGGTGAATTCTTCTTCTTCTTCTGATTCTCGCCGGCGAAAAACAAGTGATGGAGGAAGTAATAGTAGTTGCAGAGCCACCACCGAAGATAACTCCCGTTGTGGAATACGAAGAGGAGATTGAAGAAGAAGAAGATGACTCCGATCTCTCGCTTTCGTCAGATTCCGATATCGCTGAAGCTCTTGATTGGCTAGACGGTAAAGACGATGACGAACTAATTGGTGGTGGCTTTTCTCTTCATGCTCGTCGTCCTAATGCTCACGGTGGACATGGTTCACGCCCTAACTCTAGTGCTCTTCAACCTATATCAAATAAAGCCCAGAAGCTCACTAGTCATGTTCGTGCTTCTCCTTTAGAGGTACCGTTTCTTATCGAATTTGAAAAAAGCTTCTGAATTGTTCACAGTCTCTGCTCAAATGAACATTGAGATAATTGATGATGCAGGGATGGGAAGGAAGAGTTAAAGTTGGGATGTCGAATTCTGTGACAACTGCGATTCGTGGAAGTCTAAGAGAGACAGAGATTGGGAGAAGTAGGAACACTGATAAAGCGGATAGGGCAACAGTTGAACAGGCTCTTGATCCAAGGACACGTATGGTTTTGTTTAGAATGCTTAATCGGGGTGTGTTTAATGATGTTAATGGCTGTATTTCCACAGGCAAAGAAGTATGTATGTCCCATACATACACTAGTCTCGTATTCGATGATCTGTTTTGATTCTTTTGTTGAAAGTGCTCTCTTTTATTGTCTTTTAGGCTAATGTTTATCATGCCACAAAATCTGACGGTTCGGAACTTGCAATAAAAGTGTACAAGACATCTGTTCTGGTTTTCAAGTGAGCTAGCTATTACATGAATAAAATTTTTTTATGACTTGATGATTTTGGTTTAGACCCTATTTTTAACTGTGATGAATGATGATTTCAGGGATCGAGATCGATATGTACAAGGAGATTACCGTTTTAGATATGGCTACTGTCGTCACAATCCCCGGAAGATGGTCAAGACATGGGCTGAAAAAGAACAGAGAAATCTTAAGAGGTAATACCTACAATTTTGATATGAAATCTAGTTAATGTAGGTTGATTTATCTTGTTGTTTTCAAAACAGAAGCCGGAGAAGTACTCAGTTTTTTCACATATATGTAACAATAGTTCTGGTAATTTCTTAGTTGGTTATATACATGTTTCATTGGCAGGCTTCATGCAGCAGGAATTAGGTGTCCAGCTGTTATACTTCTACGCCTTCATGTTCTAGTCATGGAGTTTATAGGTTCGCTCTAATGCATTATATTCTGTTTTAATCAATGATGAAGTAACGTTTTTTCAGCTACCAAAGATTGTTTTATCTATGTATATTTGCAGGGAGGGATGGTTGGGCTGCACCGCGTCTCAAGGATGCTGCATTATCTCTGGACAAGTTGCGCGAGTGCTACCTAGAGGTATGTCTTATTTTCTCATTTAGAGGGTCCTGAGTGTATTATTGTAATACTTTACTTAGACCTGATATGTCTTTGAAACATATCAGTGGCATTACAGCCACGATTAATCTCTTCTTATTTTTTTTGCATTTCAGTTGATAATTCAAATGCGAGTATTATATCAGAAGTGTAAATTGGTGCATGGGGATCTCAGTGAGTATAACATACTTTATTTTGAGGTGAGTTTTGATTTATCTCTTAAGGAATCTCTTCGGGTTTACAAGGGTCACTTATTTGACGTTTCCTGGCAGCAAAACGAAACCAATATAATGATATTATCTTGATCTTGATTTTTTCAGGGGCACCTTTATATAATTGATGTTTCTCAATCTGTGGATCTGGACCATCCTCTTGCACTCAACTTTCTACGGGAAGATTGTGACCATGTCTCGGTAAGTGTTAATAGTATCCTGTTTCAACAATGCTTAATTTGACTGGAATAAGGTGTCTGATGTGTGGATTACAATCACACGCAGGATTTTTTCAAAAAACATGGCGTGGCTGTTATGACGATACGAGAGCTATTTGACTTCATAGTTGACCCGACAATTTCAGACGAAAATGTTGATAGCTATTTGGAAGAGGTAATGTATAACTTTTTATTACTTGAAATTTGTCCTCTGAATCAGGTTTAAGCTGTAACGTTTGTATTGGTAAAGTCAAATTAATGAATTTATGTAACAATGGGCAGGTGCAACGAAAAGTTATAGAGCGAGGAGAGATATCTGTAGAGGATGAAATCGCGGATTCAGTATTCATGAAGGTTAGTGAAGTGTATCCAGTCGATTGATTGATGTGTGAACTGTCTCTGTAGAATCATCTTATCTTATCAATTTGTAATGATATGATCAGTCATACATACCGAAATCTCTGGATGCTGTGAACAACCCAGAGGCTGATGTAGCGAAGATAACAAGCGGGCAGGACACAGGAGACATGCTGTACCAAACGATAACGGGGCTTAAGGATGCTCTTCCTAAAGTAGAAGAGCAGCAAAAAGAGGTGAATGCTGAAGAGGAAGAAGAAGAAGAAGACGGAAGTGGAGAAGAAAGCGAAGAAGAGAGTGAAGGAGAATTGGGTCCTGAAGACAAGAAAGCTGCAAGAAAAGAGCACAAGAAGAAAGTGAAAGAGGAGAAACGTGAGTCTAGGAAGACGAAAACACCCAAATCTGTCAAGAAGCGAAAGAAGAAAGTCTCTAAACCCCACAAGACTCGTTAATCGGAACGAGTAAGTTCTTGTAATATTCATAGTACGATTATGATAGATCCATTAGAGAAGAATGTGATGCCATTAAAGACATAATAAACAGAGAAACCCGGAAACAGAGCAAAACCACGAAAAAACAGATTAGTGAATTGTTTACGTAGTCGGTTTAAGATAACCAAACCAAAATAACCGGTATAAGCCAAGAACACACTTCATTACTTCATCAATGGAAACTCACTGATGAACAAATTAAGCTCGTAGACAAAGCTGGTTTTGGTTTCTTTCGCAAAATTGGTCCAATGAGTTTGAACAATTCGCTGATCTGTGCACTCGTTGAGCGTTGGAGAAGAGAAACCAATACTTTTCACCTTCCTTTAGGGGAAATGACTATAACTTTAGACCAAGTTGCTTTAGTACTTGGGCTTGATAATGATGGAGATCTTATTGTTGGTTCTAAAGTTGGTGATGAGGTTGCTATGGATATGTGTGGTAGACTGTTAGGGAAGTTACCATCTGCTGCTAATAAAGAAGTTAATTGTTCAAGGGTTAAGCTTAATTGGCTTAAAAGAACTCTCTCTGAGTGTCCTGAAGATGCTTCTTTCCATGTTGTTAAATGTCATACTCGAGCTTATCTTTTGTATCTTATTGGTAGTACTATTTTTGCTACTACTGATGGTGATAAAGTCTCTGTTGAAATGATGGAGAGTGTGAAAGATACGTTCACTAATAGTTTGACGTTTGGAGGATGGCAAGAGGTGGCGGTTAACAGTGGTTATGGGAAGCGCTGTCGTAGGAATGAACAAACTCCTACGCCGAACAATGGTGGTGGTAATGATCTTTCGTCTCTTCTGCTTCCAAAGGACGACGCATGAAGCCTTTTTGTATTAGTTTATTTTCATCTTTAAAATGTTGCATTGTTTATGTATCTGTATATCATCAGCCATTTTGTTACGAGTACAGAAGATTAGATACAATGTTACACCTCTTACATAGTTCCATTCTACAAAATACAATAATATAAGAATTAAGAAGAAACTTGTGACTAGTTTAACTAGTTAAATTGCATCAAATAAGGTAAAGATTGTGCTAGAACGTATCGTATCTTGTGGTAGCAAATGACAAAACTTACAGGTCCATCGAAACACATAACTCTGAAGTAGAGTAGGTTTTGGAATCATTTTGATCATGTTTACTTGTTGATTACTTGAGTCACACAAAACTGCATAGCTTCATTGATATGAGCAAGTATATGCTGGTTGTTTGGGTGTAAGCGGCTTGCAGGAGAGCTAATTAGACAGAAGTATAAGGACCACTCTTGTAAAACCCTAACTGTACATAACAAGCAAAAGTCATGGTGGTGGCGGTGAATTGACCAATGGCTCACGTATCACTCAAAGCACAATGCCTTTTACCTCACTTACAACCGTAGTCTAGGAAGATGGTCCGTCCACCGGTTCATTGTCCACTACATTAATTCAATTTTAAAATATTTGCTTCAGTGAGAGAAGAAGAAAAGATAATATAGCTCATATCAAACCTTCACAAATAAACCAACAATTTAATAACTACTAGCAAAATACACTTGAAACCTGATGAACATACACTAGAAAAATCATTTGTCTGCATAAATAGAAAAGTTGGAAAAGAAGGCAAAGGAACGAGAGGGTGTAGACTACTCTCAACTGAAGCTAAGTGAAGAGCTCATCGCTGAAGTCAACCGACTTAAAGTGGCAACTGGTGAGGGAATGGCAAACCCCAGCCAGTTCGAGGGTTCAATGATGCAGCCATTAGATCCAAACATGTTCCAGCAGCAACTCAACATCAATGAGTTCAATTTGCAACAACCATTGGACCCAAACATGTTGCAGCAGCAATGCAACATCAATGAGTTCAATCAGCAACAACCATTGGACCCAAACATGTTCCAGCAACAACTTAACATCAATGAGTTCAACCAGCAGCAGCCAAACCAAGATTTTTATGGACAAACCTAAGGAAGTTGAGGTGGATTTGGGAATCCTATTTGTTCAAGGATCTGAAGATTTATTCAAGTTGTTTCAGTTTTATGTTTAAAAGGTCAAGTTGAGAGAATGACAATTCTATCTAATTGTTCCGCTTAGATAGATATATGATTGTATCCGTGAGAGGGTTCAGACAATTGTGACCTTTTTGTTTTTTTTTTCAATAAAATTTTGTCCTTTTTTATTGAGATTTATTTATATTTTATCCAATTTGTTAAATTTCATAGAAAAACATGAAAGTAGTCTTCTCAGATGTTCCTTTTTCCGACTAGTCGATGATTGCTTTGGTCAATGTTTCAAAGAGTCGTCTTTTCTTTTAGTTCCTCCTTCTTTCGTTGACCTTTAGTTCAAGGAGGAACTAAAAGAAAAGATGATTATTTTAAGCGTTGTTCAAAGCAACCATCTACTGGTCGGAAAAATGAACATCCGAGAAGACTATTTTCGTCTTGTTTTTCAATAAAATTTAACAAATTGGATAAAATAGAAAAAAATCTCAATAGAAAAGAACAAAGCTTTATTGAAAAAAACAAAAGGTTACAATTGTCTGAATCCTCTCACGGTTACAATCATATATCTATCTAAGAAGAACAATTAGATAGATTTGTTACTCTCTCAACCTGACCTTTTAAACATAAACTAAAACAACTTGAATAAATCTTCAATCCTTGAGCCAATAAGATTGCAAAATCCACCTCGACTTCCTTAGGGTTGTCCATAAAAATCTTGGTTTGGGTGCTCTTGGTTGAACTCATTGATGTTAAGTTGTTGTTGGAACATGTTTGGGTCCAATGACTACTGCTGATTGAACTCATTGATGTTGCATTGCTGCTGGAACAAGTTTGGGTCCAATGGTTGTTGCTGATTAAACTCATTGATGTTGAGTTGCTGCTGGAACATGTTTGGGTCTAATGGCTGCATCATTGAACCCTCGAACTGTCTAGGGTTTGTCATTCCCTCACCAGCTGCCATCTTAAGTCGGTTGACTTCAGCAATGCTCTTCATTTAGCTTCAGTTGAGAGTAGTCTGCAGCCTCTCGTTCATTTGCCTCCTTTTCTAGCCTTTCGATGTCTGCGCACAATTTATTTTTTCCAGTGTATGTCTATCAAGTTTATAGTATATAAAACTTTATGTGACGTCTTTTTATACAAACAACAATGTTCTTAAGATTGTTGTTTGTATCAAGACGCCACAAAATGTTTTACTCACTGGGATACTATTACTAAGAAAACATATGTAGCACCCCGATTTCAAGAATATGGTGGTGCATGCGTAGAGGTTTAAAAGAATTGATTTGGCTACCTATGTCACCAAAGTGCACCTATCTTTTTGGTCAACTGTCCAGAGAGAACTCCACAGTTAAGCGTGCTTGGGCTGGAGCAATTTCAGGATGGGTGACCTTCCGGGAAGTGATTGTCGAAACCGTGTCAGTGAGGACAAAACACGGGGAAAGATCATGTAGTGGTTTGTAGGGTCGGTAACAAGTCTTTAAAGCCTCCCGGACTTAGCGAACCGACCGTCAGACGGGCGTGGGGTCTACGTGCTCGAGAGAGGATGTGGGTGCTCACTAGTAGGGGCGGTCGGGGCGTTACAAGTGGTATCAAAGCCGAATCGTGGTGAGTGTGGAATCAAGAGGACTCACACCGTCGGGGTGACGATCTTGGTACGCAATGAAGACGTTGCGATCTGTTAGTGTGGGTGAATTGTAACACCCTGGTTTCAAGAATATGGTGGTGTATGTGTAGAGGTTTAAAAGAATTGATTTGGCTACCTATGTCACCAAAGTGTACTTATTTTTTAGATCAATTGTCCTGAGAGAACTCCACAGTTAATAGTGCTTGGGCTGAAGCAATTTCAGAATGGGTGACTTTCCGGAAAGTGATTGTCGGAACCGTGTGAGTGAAGATAAAACACGGGGAAAGATCATGGTGATTTGTAGGATTGGTAAACAAGTCTTTAAAGCCTCTCGGACGTAGCGAACCGATCGTCGGACAGGCGTGGAGCCTACGGGCCCGAGAGAGGACGTGGGTGCTCACTGGTAGGGGTGGTCAGGGTGTTACAACATAAGGGTGGTTTATTAACATTCTTTTTATGTTTTCCCCCCAAGTTTCTAGAGCATATCCTAGCTGAGAAAAACATCAAAAACTTTTTGAACATTGATGCCGACACTCGTGGACCTTCAACGAATTTGAAGATGCCCTTGTTTGATAAATTGGAAGAATCTTTTCTTAGCCAAGATTCTAAATTTCTAATCATGGAGACAAGATTGGCTACTTAATCAAACTAAGAATGTTAACAAACAAGGTTATCTATAATCACAAAGGAAAGTTTCTTCTTGAAGTCCCGGGATTGTGGACTTCATGGTGGCCTTAAAACCAACATTAAACCAAAGGTCAACATGTGAGATTGAAATAATCTCGAGAGGAAAGAGTTTCATAAACCTAGTCTAGCCTGAGCAAAATAACGTTTCACAACTTATGTGCCACTATGTACTTTTCAACATAGATAAAACCAAGTCTAATTTGAGCAGAACCAAGTTTCAGTAAAACATATTTTATGAAATATTGTAACTATCTTGGGAATATTTTAATTTTCTATATATATATATATATATATTAAATAATTATATTTGGAGTGGATCAAATTTACGACCGAATATCCGAATTTTAACGGATATGCGGACATCAAATATCCAATAAACGGCATAGTGGATACATATTAGAAAAGTCATTATCCGTATGGAACAGATCACAAATAGCTTATAAATCTTGAATATCCACTATGCGTCCGGCCTTAATATATATTTAAAGCTTATATACAATAATTGAAAAGTATTGGCAACTTAAAGAAAAGAAGAATAACACTTTCTTTTGATATGTAAAACTTAAGATTCCACCTTTTTCTAATAGAAGGAAAAAAAAAAAACAATTTTGCCAAAACTACAATACACTATAATAAAATCTAAGTTGATTGATAAGTTGCATCATTTTTCTGGTGATTATTTTGGAGCAATTCTTTTCCAAAGTAGTGAATAGAAAATATCTAAAATGTTTAAATTAATTTACAATTTGTTAGCTTGATTGATTTATCTAATTAAAAAACCTATATAATTGTTCATACACCGATTAAAAATAAGCCAATTCAATAGAAAAAATCAACAGTTAAAACTAACCTTTAGTGTATGACATCGATGTTACCCATCATATACGAAGATATAAGATAGTAATCATCAGACTATTTCTGTTGACCTCGGCTATGTTTCCCGTCAATCCAAATATCGGAAACTCTCTCTTTAGCGACGGTAATGAAATATTCCTATTCAAGAGTCGTCACAAACAAAAATTTGTAGAATATGTTTCGCTCTCGACTAATACGCCATCTCGATTTTCTTTCAAGCACTATGACAACCCTAATACACCGATGAGAGAACTTTTCAATACCAGCTTTGGCGGAGAAAACGAAGACTTTTTTTTAAGTTGTTGTGTATATCGTATACGATGTATTTATATAAAAACCGATAAAAAAAAAACTAAAAAGTATAAATTGTAGAAAAGGCCAAATCTTTTGATATTGAGGAAATAAATCATTTTGTTAGATTGTGATAAGATTTTAGAGTTTAAATTAAATTATTATTTTTTCTTAGGATTTTTTTAAGATTTTAGGTTAGAGTTAAGTACTTACGGTTTAATTTATTTTTTGAAAATGTAAACTATTTTGTTAATTTTAGTATAAAATATGAAATATTTTCTTAAGAGTGTCTTTATATATATGAGTTGTAGTTCGAATATCATAAACTTAAAAATCCAAATTTAGCTATTTATTTACTTAACCAATAAAGAAAACTTTATTACCAGTCTGTATATTTTACATTTCCATTGCAGTCAACAAATTGTAATAGGAATTAGTCATTTTTGTTGGCCAACAAAAATGAACTGTTCTTTAGAGTGAGAATAATTTTTCTATTTATTTATCAAAATTTAAATTTTGTTTTCACTTCTAACTAATAAAGCTCACTAAGAAAAAAACACCAAGAAATAAACTTGTGTTGCCAGCTAATAACAAATGCATTAGCCGTTTTATAAAAAGTGTAATTAAATATATATTTTTTATAATCTTCCAACTTTGTCTTGTTTATGCCATCTAATTATAACTGTAACTAAATGTCTGTTTGTTATAAGCGTTACATTTTGTCTTCTTTACATTTTGTCTTCTTAAAAAAAAAAAAAAAAAAAATTGTAATCATATTTTCCAATTGTGATAAGCGTTAAATTTTGTCATTCACTTCTTTTCACTAACTTCCAAGCCAAGTAGTCAACATAGACACTTTACGTATAAACAGGAAAGAAATCCTAAATTCTGTAACAAAAAGGAAACAAATCCTAAATTTTGTAACAAAAAGGAAAAAAATCCTAAATTTACTTAATACACTATATATATACATAATCTCTTAAAATATAATATTTACTTTTGTATTATGTTTGTGTCCAAAATGAAATATGAGTAGACCCAAATTTAAATTGGTTTTACATTAAAAAGTAAAAATCAGTGAATTGCTTTAATTTGGGCATTAAAAAAAACATATGTAAATCTATGTATAATCAATAAAAATCTCAGCTTTGTCGGTAGTCTACCGTCGATGTATCTCCAATGTGGCAGGTTTGATTCCCAAATCCACATTAAATTTTTAAAATCAAAACGATGTCATTTTGTAAGTTTACAGAAATTCTAACCGACCCACCTAGACGGGAGGAATTAACAATAAAGGCCTATCATGATAAAATTATTGTCTCATAGATTTAATTAAGAGCCCATAAAATATAGGCCCACTTCATTTACACCTGCATGTTTATTGCTTCTCCTATAAGTTACCTCATTCATCTAGCTAGACATGACCAAAAGCTAACCGTAACCGTATTTCAGACCGTAACCGTAAAAAATGATTGACATTAAACCGTAAAAATAGATTAGTTACGGATAAAAAATATACTAACCGTAACCGTTAATTAACCGTAAACGTATCAAAACCGTACGGGTTAACCGAATAGTTAGAACTTTATATATATAAATATATATATATATAACTACGTATAATAACCACACTATTAATAGCATAGTTAAAACCTAAAAAATATAATTGTAACTACGTACAATGCAAACTCAAATATCAAATGCTTAGATAAAGATTTTCAAAAAAAGTAAATGATATTGCATATGAAACAATCTACCTTACAAAAATGGCATTTTTCTCAAACATATATGTTGTAATGCTATATTGCTCGAAATGAAAAAAAAAATTGGTTTATAACATACTTTTCTTCTTACTAAAAGTAGTATTAAAAGTCAGGTAACTCGTAAGATTTCTCTTTCGATATTAATTCCGTAACGTAATCATTTAATAACTGTAACCGTATTTAACCGTAACCGTTATAACCGTAACCGTATTTAACTGTAACCGTTTTAACCGTATGTATAGTGGTTAAGGTTACGGTTAAAAAAAATTTAACCGTAACCAGTGGTTAATCAACCATAACCGTAATAATCGTAACCGTGGTCTTGCCTATTTCTAGGAAAACCCCTAAAGCTAAGCCGCGCCGACATTATAAAACCCAACAAGCAAGGGCTTTAGGCATCCAAATTATATTAGTGTTTTAAGGACATCAAAATCGTGAAAGTTTCATTTAGTGCACCCGTTTATGTCAGCTAAGCGTGAGTGAAATGTTGAGAGATCGAAGCCTTTTAGCAGCTCCATCTTTCTCTTCTCATAAGTTCAACATCGATATTTTCTTTAAATTTTTCTTGGGATCATTTTCGGAAACGTATCAACGATTTAGGTTGCGTTAACGTTTTAGATGAGTTAGGGGAGGGTGAAGCAGAAATTGGCATCCGAGAGGTACTTTTATTGTTTAATTCTTTTACTTTTTTTTTGGTTTAATAGAATGAAACTTTCTGACTTGGGCACTTTCATTGTACAGGCAATGACTTTGCTTCGATCTTTATTCACATCGGAAACTCCGTTGACAGCCACATTCTACCCCTTTCATAGTTCATCATCTCCTTCTACGAGAGCTTATAAGCCATTGAGTCCACGTGATTCGGTGTTAGGCCAAGTAATGTCCTTCAAAGTATACTTGAGTAAGGACGAAAACCGGATGGTTATTTAGGCTGAATGTGGTGAAAGCTTTATTGATCTTCTTTGCACGTTTCTTGTTCTTCCTCTTGAGTACATATGTGAGATCTCTAGTAGTGATGTTGATGATGGACTGGGATGTATTGGTAACTTGTTCAGAAGCCGCAAAGGCTTAAGCTGCGGTGAAATATCCGTTCCTTGGTATTACAATTGTAGAAAAAATCTTCTTGGCATCACGGTCCAAAATACGCGGAGTTTCTACCGTTCCATTTCTTATTTAGAAGATCATGGTTTTGTGGGAGATTGCGAGGATAGGCTCAACAAACTAAGACCAATGGATCCAAAAACTGAGATAAGTGGCCAATCAAGTAGTAGTGGTGGGTTTGTGAAGAGTAACAAGAAGTTTCTTGTGTCAGATGATCTGAGAATCACTCCACTGAATTCAAATCTTACAATGAGGGAGCTAAAAGAACTGAAGATTAGTTTCGATGAAGTCAACATCAAAGAGATAACTATCGGTAGAACAGAGGTATGCATAATTAATACTATTAAGTCTTTCTTTCTTGTCCCATAAGTTACTACAAGATAGGGCTAACTCAATGTCTCTCTAAATACAAGCTATCAATTTATTGAAAGCTTCCTTTGTGACATCCTCTGCATTAACCAATGGTCTCTCGGAATTGCTGTCAAAGAAGCTTGAAGAATAAACTCAAAATTTCTATTGGCAAAAGAATTCTTAGCTTTTGTAAAACTTGTCTCTCTAGTCACTTTCATCTACCTTACATATTTTTGTTATTTGGTTTCAATTTTTTAGAATACATTAATTATCATCATCAAATAGTATGAGTTAGGCGTTTGCAAAAGATCACTTGAGAAGTTTTTTCAATCATAAAATCCCATCAAACAATAATTATGGTTTAGAGACATAAATACTTGAACTAACTTAGAATTGAACACGAAATAGGATTAGTTCACTTAAATTCGAAACATGTCTTTAAATCTGTTAGAATCTCACAAATCCACGTTCTCTTAAAATCACGTAAATCGAAGAAAAATATCTTGAAATACTTTTGAAAATTAATTAAAAGCAAAAAAGAAAGGTAATTTACATTACCTCAAGGAAGAGCCGACATATTTCCTGGTGCGTTTGTGCCATGGCTTTATCGCAAGGGACTGGTTAGTCCGGGTTACTCATGTGTATAGGGAGGCTAATCGTCTTGCAGACGGATTAGCAAACTATGTGTTCACGTTAGAGTTAGGCTTTCTTTTTCTTGATTCATGTCCTGATGTTATCCACGATGTTTTGTTGGAGGATGTTCATGGGACGGAACTTCCACGTTATGTTCGGTTGTAATTCTTTTATTTAGTTTAATAAATCGGGGGAGGCATTGCCTCCCTCTCGCTCACCAAAAAAAGGAAGAGCCGACATAAGTACCAATTCGAACCACTGAGGAACATATTGAATTGGTGACATAAGGTCTAATTTAATTGTACTTAAACGTTAGATAATAACCGAATGATTCCGGTTTAGACGGTTCGCTAAATAAATTGAAGAAACCAGAAACGAATCAAAGTCACGTTTGATTGGATGCTTAAATCATCACGTTCAATTATTCAAACATGAAACCACTTCATGCATAGTTTTATTCCAAATCATAGTAATTATTGACTATACTTCTCAAATAGAAATAGTGTAAGTCTTTTATACGTGAACAGTGTAGGGTTTATGTTTTAATCCATTAGGGTCATTGTCTCATTGACGTTTGGTGTGTATAGGCTTATAGGCTTTCCTTCTTGGTAAATGGTTTCGAGTAGAAGAAGAAGCTGAAAGATTTTTGGCATTTGAAGACTCGAGCTTGAGAAAAGAGATAAAAGGAGCGGAGACAATTTTTAGTTTGAAACTTTCTAATCTTTAACCTAGCAAAACGTTTACAATTATTAGAGAGAGCGTCATTGACTATCAACTATACAATTTATAAAAAGGTAATTTATATTACCTCCTCGACATCAAAGCTACCGTTTCGAACCACTGAGGTACATGTTGAATTGGTAACATAAGCTCTAATTTAATTATACTTAAACGCTAAACAATAACTGTACGATTCCGGTTTAGACCGGTTCACTATATAATTGAAGAAAGCAGAACCGGATCTAGCGTTTATGTGGGAAAATACAAAGTCTCGTTTGAATTCTTCCTAGTCCCAACTTCCAACGATAGTAATTATTGGTTACACACCTCGAGACTTGTAATTATCCATCTGCAGGGAAGCTCAAAAGATTTAAGTCTATATTCTTTTGTGAAGTTTTGTGAAGTTTTTTTTTTTTTAATCCTGCACTCATTTTCTCTCATATTATTTTGTGAAGTTTTTATTTCTAGAATCTCCAATGGATCAAAGATTCGAGAAAAGAATGATCAATGTTCTTCTTGCACATCATTTGGACAAGAAAAGGTTGTCTGGATTCAATCTGGTAATGATTTTGTTGATTTGCTTTATAGTTTTCTTACCATGCCTTTGGGAACCATTGTGAGGTTGCTTGAGAATCACGGAAGATTAAGAGAATCACAACCTTTACAAAAGTGTTGTAGACATGAGCATCGATAATTTCCGGAACGAAGCTTGTAAGCAGATGCTGGTTTACCCGAAGAGAGCGTGAAGGAACGTCAATGCAGAATGCTGAAGATTAATATAGACGACACAGAACCAACTAAGTACTTTATGTGTCCAATGTCTTTGCAAAGCAAATCATGCAGAGAGTTTATTAGTACTTTTGATACTTCAAGATGTAGCTGTGGAAACTTGATGAACAAAGAGATTTCGTCGTCACCCGAAGGAGAAGAATTTGTAAGCAGATTGGGAGGTTGTAATGATTATGATGGAGTCTTTGTCCATGGTGATGATTTGACAATCGAGAATTTTTCTTGGGATCTTTTCCGGAAACGTATCAAGGATTTAGGTTGCGTTAACGTTTTAGATGAGTAAGGGGAGGGTGAAGCAGAAATTGGCTTCCGGTTTGCTAAGTAATTGAAGAAACCCGAACGACTCAAAAGTCACACGTTTGGTTAATTGGTTTGATGTTTAAAACATTACGATTATACATAAAACCTCTTCGTAGTCATTGGACCGATATATCTAAATGCCCTACGGTACTAAAAACAAATCATGTCCTCTGTAATTTTTTTTTTTCTAGCATCACAAATAAGATTAACATAAAAGTCATACTAAATCAAATCAAAGCAAAGTTCATATATCTTAACAAGCTTGCAAGCAACCAAACGCACAGAAAAAAAAATATGAATTGAATCAGTGGGTGAATTTTTTTTCTAATCGTTTAGGGTTTTATTTTATTTTTTAGCCAAAATTTTACTAATAAAATTCATTAACAACATATTAATTAACATTTTATTAATTTTAAGGTATAAAGCCCATAAATTATAATGAAAAGAAAGCCCAACAAATTTGTTTTTAAAAAAAAGCTTCTAATTCTTTTTTTTTTTTTTTGCATAAAAGACCTAAATTTTTTTATAAAAAGATATATCCCTTTTAGCATTCTGAATGAGAAGACACCATCTTGACCAGATTCGAACATTTTATATTAAAAAACCTACATCTCTCTTGTCGGCACCAATAATACGTTTTATTGCCGGTAAAGAAAGGTACATCATATATTTATATATAAATACTTGATAAATTAGTAATTACTACAAATTTATAAATATGTCCGGTTTCGACTTGGTTTAGTGTAATAATTAGCACAATTCGATAAGATAATAAAATTACATTTTAAAAATAAATCTTATATAAATATATGATCCCATTAAAATTATAAATTAATAATTATACAAACTTATCAAATATATATATAATAAAAAAAGTTTAGTGAAAAATTACTCTAGAATTTAGATAAACTCACTAACCTCATTAACTCAGCGTTAATAGGTTAAGACGCGAATCTCGCCAAATATTAGCTCGGGAAACCTAACGCACTTGTGATGACTAAATTAATCCTATGAACAATAAATGATTCATGATATCATTTATATGCATTATAAATGAGCAGAACATGATGAGAGAAAAAAAATGAGCAGAACATGCAAAGAAAATTCAACCCTAGAGAATTGCCAACCAATTTAAATAATCTTTGAGATCCCCTTCAAGTCACCCTTTCAACACAATAATGGAATTACTCAGACATATCTAAAGTAACTATGAGTGATAATGATGCAAGAGACATGGTGAATGAACACAGTATATAGAAAGAGGTTAGATATTACTTCTTTTGTGTCACTAACGATAAAATATTCTCTTAGAATTTAGAAAGACGAAATGGCAAATGCGTGAAGGCAAAGCAAGAAGGCATAGAGCACATCCGAAGGGTATGAGAATTCATGTGTATGTTGTGCAGGGTCGTGGCTTTTCTTCTATATGGATCTGAGGTTTGTTTAAGGCAAGATAGAGAATCTTCGACACCAAATTGGGAATATCTCAAAAGCTTGAGGGGGAGTTTGCCCGATCTCTAGAGGAGATCGATCAAGCACTATATGGATCGGTCGATCTTAATTTTGGTTCGATCGGGCATCATAGGGTTTTGTCGATTCTTCAAGCATATCGATCATGCACCATAATGTTGGTTGATCATTTCCTTGATCCGACCAATCTCTCCTTCTGGTGCTTGCTTTACTTAATCGTATGATAGACATGTCTTCAGTCGAATGACCATATCTTGTGTTCGAATCGTCAATTTTCTTTTAAATAATTTGAAAATGAAAGCTAACATCCTCATCTATCTTGTATCCAAAAATAAAGAAGATCCATAGGTGGGAAGTTCTTCATTTGATGCCATACTTCTAACGTACATATGTTGTAATATATTCAAAATTCTTGTTTTTGCTTCATTTTGTATCATTTTCTTCTCTAGCAGCTATTTGCTTTAAATTTTAAAGATTGCATTAAACTCTAGTTGGAAACACATCAAAGTGATACTAAAAATGGATAAAAGCGTTATTAGTAGTATGAATAATGTAATTCAAAAGATAACAAGCATTTTAATTGAAAATAGTAACTTCGGAGTGTAGTAAAGAAAAAAGTACAAAAATTTTTATTATTCTTTAAACAAGAAATTTATAACTCTATAATTTATATAAACAACAAATAAAATTTTAATAATTTGTTATTTAGTTTTTCATTTGTTTACATGATAGAAAAGTTGGATTTTTAACATCCAAAAAAACAATGAATAATCTTACATTGTGTTAAAAAAAAAACTAATATTAAAATCACTTGGAAAATATTTGCTCCTTGAATTTTTTTTTTGTAGTCACTTATATGTCGGAGATAAAATATTTTTCTATTTAAAAAATAAAATAAAATGTATCAAAAAAAAAAACAATATATCATGATATGAGCTTAAAATCCCACATGCATAATATGAACAGTATTATATATATTACGTTGTAATCAATTCAAAAAAATGAATATGTATTAAACATTATTTTTACAAAGGCACTCTAAATCTTTTATAGAAATCAAAATTTAGAAGTCATAATTAAATTAATAGATGTAATCTTTTGCTGATCCAACTCAAGGAAACAAGATGAATTAAAAATCTAATATATATATATATATATTTAGGCGTTAGCAAACTAGTTATATAATAAAACCGATTTGGAAAAAAAAACAAAAGAAAAACAGATTGTTATAGGACATTTAGGCCTTATTACATCAGCAAAATTTACTTACCAAATGTGAAAGTAGAGCAGAGGCATACTTATTTAATAACTGAAACGGAATTTAAAGACATGAAAAGAGATAAAAAGCTACAAGATAACTTGTGCTATAAATAACCTTAAGAAGATTAAATCACATTCCAGATTTGCGGCCATAGTTGATGGCCATCATGTAATCAGCGCCTGAAGATCCCACCTTCACATTCCTTACATCAACATCTTTCTTTGTAGAGATCCAATACTGCCACAAGTCAGGCAACATAATGGATGAATCGAGAGGTTCATTTTCTAGGTATAACTCTACCTGCAATACATAAAAAGCCAAAAATGTACAATAAATAGGCAAAACTCTATCAAAATAAACACAATGATTAAGAATAGAAGAAGAAGAAAAGGTTACCTCGTTTTCGCTTTTAAGGTTGAGTTTCTTTACAAGGTATTTCTTGATGAATGAAAGTTGCATATTACTGTTCCTGTGATGAGTATGAACAAGTAAAAGAATCATAAAACATTTTATCATAATTGAAAGTTCCATAATATTTAACTATAAATCGATGGAAAAGTAGTGAACGTACTTAACCCTTATGGAAGACGATGCTATTTGTTGCAGTGGTGCAATTGTATTCCTAGAAGATAAACAACATTATGTTATAATCTAAGATATAAATTTTACTCAAGACAATAGAAAGAAGAGAACAAAGAAAAAATTGAGGTATAATAAAGTCTTACTCTTGATTAGAAGCCACCAATCTAAACCATATTGGAGTGTTTCTTTTTTTAATAGCTACAGAAGAAATTCTATCTTGTAGTGTATCTTTTACCACTCCTTTTTCCTTGCCTATCCAATTATAATCAAAAGAAGTTAGATTTTGTAGTGAATTTTGCCTTCCTCTTAGGAGAAATTGCAATATCTTCTAGTATACATTACACTACTCAATCATTTGTATTATCATTCTTCAATTCCATTAAAAGACAACGAGTTAAATTACCTGGTTTTTCGCCACTAGTTTCGCCACGAGAGGTTTCATCCTTTGTCTCTTCATTGGGAAGAGGAGAAGATTTTTGATCCTCAAAACCATTAGAAAGCTTGACTTGCCCAACAAGCACTTGGTTAGCATCTCTCTCTAACTTAGCTTCTCCAGATTTCACCATAGTAGACATTTTCTTACGCTCACACGGATATAGACTCTATTACTTCCACAATTGATGAATCATATTATTAACAAACTGAAATCCAACCAATTATTTAAATATGATATTTTTCTATTCAAAAATTTAGTTATTGAAATTTTTTAAAAATATGAATATTATATGATAATTAGGTATTTAATATTTAAATGATAACAAAAAATATATATTTGAATATGACAGTTTTTCTATGCACAAATTTATATATCGAGAATTGTGTTTTCATCTAAGAGTATAAATATTATTAGGTATTTAATATTTAAATGGTAAGATAGTATTTCAATTTTATATAGAAGTCTTTAACAAAAAAAAAGTTTTGTTATCATAATCTTTGAGTTATTCGTTTTCAGTTTTGATAGTTGATGTGTAAGAAGATTTGAATACTAAATATCATTATGATGGTGTCTCATGGATCTATTTGTTAAGGAACTCTAAGAAAAACATGCAAGTGTATAAATGAATCTGAGAAAAAAAGCGTGTGAAAACATTTTTAAAAAACCTAATCCAGAATTTGAAGACAAAAATATAAGTGTGAGTCAAGCTAGATTTATAAAAATCTGAGATTGAATCATCATACCAAAATAAATCTTTTCAAATCTACATATAAAAACTCACATACCTTTGTCTTCTTTGTAGCTTTGGTGGTCTATATGTTTGTTTGTAACTCTTTAAAAATCCCCTCACAGAACAAGGGTATATATAGAGTGAAACCACAAATTTTAATGAGTTAAAAAGTATTTTTGATTTGAATTAATCAATTAAAACACCTAAAATTTTATTTAAATAAATAACAATTATATTTACTGAACTTTTATAATTGGAAGTCTTATCATGTGCATGAATCAGATTTCATACAGATTACATACCAAAATTAAACCTTTTTCTTTCTAGATTGCTATATATATATAGGTTAAGTGCATGAATCAAATTTAATTTAAATTAAAAAGAAATTTGAAGGAATGATTTTATTTTTTTACTAAACATAGGAAAAGTGTTGTTAAAATCCAATTTTAAAAATATCAAAACATAAGACATAAAAAAGTTAAATAATTATGAATAGTCTTCAAATAATTTATTTATTTTTTATTATAGTAAAATTAAAGATTTTGTTGGTAGTTTAAAGCAAAAATATCTAAAATTGGTAGGTAATTTCATAATATTAAATTTTGTTAATTTTTTCAATTAGTCAAACTTCATGCATTAAATTACATGATTTTATTTGACTAACAGATTTTTTAATTTTCCAACTTAACAACTACAACATTTTGTTTTTGTTTTTTTTTTCAGTCATAGACTCAAAGCTTAGTTTTTAAAATTATATACAAACTAATTTTATTAAAAACTGTTTAATACATCTAATCATTCACTTAAATCTTTGAATTATAAGATATAAATATATTATTAAAAAAGTTGATGATATTGAAACTATTCAAACTAAATGATCAAATTTGTAACTGTAGAAGAATTGTGATATTCTGTATATAACACTATTTGTTGGATCTGAAGTTTTTCTTTAAATGGTTCTAATTGTTACTAGAAACTGTGAAACCTAAATTACAGGTTGTTCGCATTCCGAGAATGTGGTACCTTGATGCCTAGGGGTGTCAAAATGGGTCAAGATTCATGAGTCAATCCAACTCAACTCAACCCATGAACCCTAATGAGTTGAAAATTTTGACTCAAATGAGTTGATGGATCAAATGAGTTATTGAGTCAAATGGGTTGATGGATCAAATGAGTTGAGTTGTAATGGGTCAATGATTTTAATGGTTTACCCATTTAACCCATCAATTTATGTTAAATTGAATCAAACCAATTCAAATCTCTAAACCGATTTCAATTTGAGTCTAACCAAAACTTCTAAACCGATTGAATATAATCCTTAATTTTCCCGCCAAAAATGTGAATACATAATTTTTCCATCAAAATAAAATTCGTAATTTTCCCGCCAAAAACGTAAATCCGTGATTTTCCCGCCAAAATTTTTTATATTTTTTAACCGAAAATGAGAATATAAAATTTTCCCGCCAAAAACGTAAATCCGTGATTTTCCCGCCAAAATTTTTTTTATAATTTTTAACCAAAAATTAGAATATAAAATTTTCCCACCAAAAACGTAAATCCGTAATTTTCCCGCAAAAAACGTAAATCCGTAATTTAACCGCCAAAAACGTAAATCCGTGATTTTCCCGCCAAATGTTTTTTATAATTTTTAACCAAAAATGAGAATATAAAATTTTCCCGCCAAAAACGTAAATCTGTAATTTTCCCGCCAAAAACGTAAATCCATGATTTTCCCGCCAAATTTTTTATAATTTTTAACCAAAAATGAGAATGTAAAATTTTCTCGCCAAAACGTAAATCCATAATTTTCCCGCCAAAACGTAAATCCGTGATTTTCCCGCCAATAACGTAAATCCGTGATTTTCCACCAAAAACGTAAATCCGTGATTTTTCCGCCAAATTTTTTTATAACTTTTAACAAAAAATAAGAATGTAAAATTTTCTCGCCAAAAACGTAAATCCGTGATTTTCCCGCCAAAAACGTAAATCCGTGATTTTTCCGCCAAATAATAGTGATATTGATGATTATTATTATTATTATATTTAATTATTAATTTATTTATTACATTAATAGGTCAACTCATTTAACCTTTTAACCCATCAAATGAAATGAGTTCATGGGTTGACTCAACTCATTTAAGCTGAGTCAACCCATGAACTCATTTAACTCTAAACTCATTGGGTAATGAGTTGAGTTAGGTTAACCATTTTGACACCCCTATTGATGCCTGATATTGTCATCAGCACGTAAACACCCGATTTGACGATCTTTGAGATCTCGTAGGGTCCTTCTCACTTCGCTCCTAATTTTATGGTGTTGAGTTCAGCGGTGTTTTCAAAGACTTTGCGAAGGACAAGGTCACCTTCATCGAAAAACGCGGGTGAATCTTCTTGTTGTAATGTAGGGCGGTAGCGTGCTGATAGTTGTGTATGCGGCGGAGTGCCTGATTGCAGAGTTCTTCTACTTCGGCGAAGGCTATATTAGATCGGTAAAGGCTGCCAACGCTGACTTCTGCTGCGACGACTGCTTCCATGCCGTTTGCTAGACTAACCGGTTAGTGAACAACATATAAAAGCACTGAACAACGTACAAATATTCACCAAACAATAGATGAACATTTTGCATGTATTCCTGAAATGCATCAAACATCAAACTCTCTCATTGCTTGAGAAACTTCAATTATTCGTAACAAAGATATTTCGTTTTCTCTATAAGAATATACACTCAACAGTCAACACATTCCATAGTTTAACGCATAGAGACAGAAAAAGTAGTAAATCTTACTATTGTATATCCAATATTTGGCACTATACACATGAGAGTAATAGAGACCACCCATGAAGGATTATGAATTCACTCTTTTTCTGATGAAAGCTGCTTAGCGAGTAGGATAAGCCCAACTGTTGTGAAGCCTGACAAGACCGTTGACGCATAAAACAGAGCTAGAAGAGACCCTCTAAGAGACTGCCCAGAAGAACAAAAACAATGAAAAAATGTCAACTAACAAACCCCCAAAGCATCACGAAGAAGTGTCCTCGACTTCCACAATATGATGAGCGTTAAAGAATAAAGAGTAGAATGTTTGATCCACTAACCTTTCCGATTAGCAATGCGTTGTCATTTGCATACTGCAATGAGTTCTCTGGTATGCTTTGGATCCCTTGACTGATTTGCCACGAAAGTATCCTGTTTGATCCAAGTATGAACTGTTTCTTAATGTTGTTAAGAGTGTGATACACAATTCTCAAAAGTAATAAACAAGTTTCCACAAATACCCGTAGATGAATGCAATGGCAGCTCCGGCGTACGCTTTCTGTGGAGTCACAGCAACTTGAAGCTCCCCAAACTGCAGTTCAAACAAAAAATGATCATCTGCAAAGTAGCTTCAGCGAACTTACAAGAGAAACCAGATATTGTGCTTTACCTTAAACATCCTTGTTCCTGACATAGATTCATTACTGACTGAAACAGATGATGTATTTGCAGATAGGACTCCTCCAGTTGTGATCATCGCTTTAGCAATCTGCGAGTTCTCAGCAACGTTAGTTCTTATATGCATGGATGATTATACAAACGAACAATTGATTTTATCATTCTGGCCGTTAAGTATGCAAACGATTGCGATTAACTGTCACTTACATTTACATTTTTACTCAGTAGACATAATCAAAGAGTCAGTAGTAATTTGAGATTCAAGTACCTTCTGTAATTCACCTTTACCATATTGTCCCATGCCCTGGAACCTTTTTCCTGCAGATATCAAACGCCTCCCAAAGGCTGAACAAAAAAAAGGTAAAAACGAGTATGATTACAAGAGAGTAGATCTAGAAAGATGTGTGGCTAGATACTATAGTGGCTACTTCTTATTACCTGATCTGGCACCATCTGTTAATGAACTTTCCAGTTCGGGAAGTTTCTCCACTAAACTACGAGAAGTTGATGTGTCAGCTTGTTCCCAAGCACGGGACAGATTCAGTAAGATCTCCCCAAGCTCTTGACCACACTACAAATAGATTTGAGAGGTTGCAATTATAAGTCCCTCAAAGAGGTAAGCTTGTATAAAACACTACAAAGATTCAAGATCCTCTCTAATCAAATCCAGGGCATAACGCCAACGGCAAAGAAGACAAATCAAGTTCTGAGAAACAGGAAGATAAAACAGGAACAATGAAGCTAAGTCAAAAGAGATATTAGTTAACTGACAACTAAGCTGTGGCAGAATGGAAGAAGACACGCATTCTTCAAAAAGTTGGAAAGAGATCTTCAGAGAAGTTCAATGAGTAGAGATTATCTGAACAGAAAGCCACAGATGAAAGCGGTGATAGAAGAAAAGATCCAATGTACTTAAGCGATGACTAGTCTATGAAGAAGAAAGAAAAGTCCATAAAAGGAAAACAAACATTAATTTGGGAGGATTCCCAGAGGCAAACATCGACAAAGGCGGGTAGGAAAGTAACCGCGGGGATAAAAGAAAATGACCGTTACTGGACTAGAACAATGAAGCTAAGACTATTAGAAGTATTCCATGATGTTTGAATGCAAGTGACCTATCATTAACTGTTAAACAAGATTACAGGAAGATGTCTGTCTGCGGATATAAAATAATTGTATGAGCAGCATGTTTCACTACATCATCTAACTGTCTAAAAGTGAGGATCAGTGTTATGATCAGGGTCCTAGAGGCTAAAGTAATACAAAAAAATTATATATTTACCTCAGATATCAAAATAATGGAACTGGCTAGTTTTTCTTCTGCAAATATCTATCATTAGTTGCTAGTAAATCCAGTAAAGCATAAACACATACATGACGACATTTCTAACATAAATCTTATTGATACCAAAGATGAATAAGGAAGAGAAACAGCTTATGCTACAATAGGAATGGAAATAATCACAAATAGCTAATTTCAAACAGTTTAGAAAATTAGCTAATTCAGAAACTTGAAATTTGAGATCATTTGGCTATAACTATATATTACAGCCACGTCGATTGCTACACATTGGTATATTTGGCAATACAGATAAAAGCATAGAATGCTATTAGCCACAGAACTACTTTATAACAGCAAGCATAAAAGGCCCTTTTTCAACTCATTTTCCTAAAGTTTTATGCTAGTAAGAATGTAGAATTGCATTGCAGATGATAGTGATTTACTATGGGGTTGAGGCTACAATGAAGGAAGATCATACAAATGTAGTTCAAATACATGAATGTTCTTGAACAAAGAATTAAGTTCACAAAACTTGAGGTAAATGAGAGTCACTACTTAGCAGTTAGCCTTTTAAATAGTTTATGTAGAGAAAGAGGAACTAACCTCATCGACGACGGGTCCATTGGAAAGATCAAAAGCAGCATCATTCAACTAAAGAAAACCAAAACTCACCACATAAAAAAACGTTGCCCAAAATCACAAAAATCAAGTTTTTAAGCATCGAGGGCTTACTTACATCGAGACGAAGGTCATTTGGTAGCTGCTGGAAGTAATCTGATGGAAGATCAAAACACTTCTGCAACACACACAATTCAGAACCCATTAAGCACAAGAACTCAATTTGAATTGATAAACCATAATCAAAAACAGAGTTTTGACTTACAGAGAGTTGTAGAAGAAGGGATTTAGAACTAGGTTCTGTTTCTTCTAGAGGTTTAGTAGAATCTGATTCCGTAAGAGCAAATCGGAGAGTCAAGGATTTCGAAAGATTGAGCCTTTTGGACTTGTGAGGTTTTAGAGAGGATGAAAAATGAAAACTTGGCTGAGAAAAGAAGAGAGTGGAAGAAGAGAGACTGTGGAGAGGTTGAAGAAGACTAAGAGAAGAAGAAGAAGAAGCCATCTTTCAGTAGAAACCAAAACAAAACCCAGCAAGCAGAATTAATCACAGAATCTCTAAACCCTAGAAATTGGTGCTAATCAAAATCAGAATTTGTGAGTCTCTCAATTTGTTCATGTGTTTGACAAAATCAGATACTATTCGTGAACAATCGAAAGATCTTTTAGAAGATGAATGTAGGAGTCGAAGCTGTTTCTTGAGGCATCGTCGTTTCGCTAAAGATTTGTCTTTTTCATTGCTTCCATACCTGTGTTTTGTTTGTCTCTCTTGTGTGTAAAATGTACTTACGCCATTTGTCTGGTCTTCGATTTTTCATTTTGCGAATTTTTTGGGAAGATTATTAATAAATAATTTATCATTTTCAGAATTTTGTGTTTCATGATATGTTAGACTAGTCATGGGCGTTCGGTTACTAAATCGGTTATTGGTTTCGGTTCCATTTAGTTACGGTTCTTTCGGTTCTAGAGTTTAGTATTCATTTGGGTATTTTGAAATTTTTGTTCGATTCCGGTTCTTTCGGTTTTAAAATTTAGTATCCATTCGGGTATTTTGCTTTTGGATACTTTCGGATATTTCGGTTATTTTGTGTATTTTAAGATTTTTTTGTTATTTTCGAGTATGTTTACTATTTTTATATATTTTTCAAGTATTTTTAATTACTAATATTTTTTGTATATTATTGTATTTCGGGTACCCAAAATATTTCGGTTCGGTTCTAGTTCTAGAATTTAGTATCTATTCGGTTATTTTCAAATTTTCGGTTCAGTTCAGTTTGGTTCTTTTTGCTTCGGTTCCGGTTCGGTATATTGATAAATTAATTAATCACTAATCTTCTTTATTTGTCTCTTTTGTTGATTTTTTTTTATAGATTCGATTTCCTTGATTACATTTACCAATTAGTTGAGAATAACATAAATTTGTTAATTCCAAAAACAAAAGATACATAATAGGTAAGAAACACAAAATACAACATGAAATTAAACAAAATTCAAGACAATAATCAATTCTAAAATTGAAATGGTTCTCTATGTGCTTGGGGTTTAGGTTTACGGAGAATTATTTGTTGGATGTAATGGCTCTCTATGTGTTTGGACTCTTTCTTCGGTTGTCATTTCCAGTTAATCATGTCCGTAAATTAAGCTTCTCATGGTTGTTTCAAAACCTAACTAGGAGGTTCTAGGTGTGTGTTTCATGTTGATGTACGACCTCTTTTTGTTTTGTTTCCAATAACTTCTCTTGTTTTATATTGCAAGCATCTGAATTTGAATATTTTGTTTGAGTTTTGCATCTTTTTCAAAACATGATATATCCATTCCTCGAATTTTGTTTATGCTTTTGCTACAATAAAAAAATAACCAAACCACATAGGTTTTGAGTATCGAAACTATATAAGTTTTAATTCAGGACACTGCATTTCTAGCCACAGATGAAGGAGCTGCTGCTCAGGATTGAATGTACTTGATAGATGTACTAAAGACTATTGATGCTTCGGTTAGGTTATTTTTCATTGTAGCAAAAATATTCATCCCTTGACCTTTCGTTTCATGTTGATGTATTTATTCTGTTTCCAATGACTTCATCTTGTTTTATATTATTGCAAACATCTGAATCTGAATATATTTTTTGGGTTTTGCATCTTTTTATAAAAACATGATATATCCATCTCTCGAATTTCGTTTCTTATTTTCCCTTTTGAAGAGCTTGACCTTTTGAATAATATTTGTGATTCAAAAGTTGGGGTTGTAGATTTCGATGAATTTCGTCTTCTTTAGTTGCGAAATATTTAGTTTTGTTTTGTACCATATTTGTTTTTTTTTCGACATCATACCCTATTTGTTAAACAAATAATTTATTTCATCAAAATAATAATGGTAAACATATACATTATTAGAGGAGTATAAAATATTATAGTCTATTATAAGCAATATATTTTATACTCCTTTAATAATGTGTATAAAATATTTTCTTTTTGTAAGTGTATACTATTATATAAACAGGCAAGAATGATAAATAAATTTCTGTTAAAAACAAACTATATAGTGTTTCTATATATATATATGTGTGAATTATAAGCAAAATCTCTTTCTTCCTTTCCCCAAAAGCAAAGGAGATTAGAAAACTCTCTTTCTTTCTTTATCTCATTTCTCATTTTTCTATAAACCAAATTAGGGATGCCGTTTTATTCGGTTAAAATGTTCGGTTTTTTCGGTTTTTGAAAAATCTTACTGAAAATACCTGGAAAAAATATTCGGTTTATTTATATTTTCACCGAAACTGACCGAAACTTTTGTTTTTTGATTAAATTTCGGCTGGAATCGGTTTAATTAGGTTTGATTTTCTTAAGTTAGTGGGCTCATGGGCCCAAACATTTTCTGTTTTAGTTAAATAGACTGCTTTTAAAGAAATAGGAAAACGTTGGGCCAAGCCCAGAAACGTTGGGTCAAGCCCAGTAACAATACAATGAACGACACGTTTCATTCTTCTTCAGTAAAACCAGAAAGCTTTTACTACGTTGACGGCGGCTAGTTGAGTTAGGAATGGCTTTTCTTCGGCTAACCGTTTGGTTTCATCTAAACCGAACCAAAAATCTCGAGTAACCGATCTCTATTTACCAACTTGCCGTTCGGTTCAAACCGATAACCGAATCCAAACCGAGATAACCAAAAACCGGTTCGGTTTGGAAATCTCGGTCGGTTAATAGTCACAGGCCTAAACAATGTAAATACCACTTTTTATACCGACTTACGATCATCTTCGACAAAATCCATGGGAGAGTTGAATAATTTATATTCATTAATACCTCCAAATGATGGTTTTAGCTGACTCTAAATGTGGACTGAGAAACACACAAAATATGTAAGAATGTTAAAACCCAACACATATTGTAAACAAATTCAAGATAAAGATCAATTCTGAAACTGTAATATCAAAGCATATAACAAATAGTTTGCTCGAAATCAAAACAGTATAGTTAAACAACATGCATCATCCTACTAAATAGAAGAAGCATTTTAAATCCACAGTTTTTGTTTTGTTTTTTCACCTCCAAGAAGAACCACCAAGCTTTATCACTTCTTCTGAACTTGAATCTCTCCTTGTTCCAAATCCTTCATCCCTTTTCTGACTACTCGCGTCTCCATACAAATCTTTTAGCTTTGCGAGATTGCTGTTCACAGTCACAGCAGATTTCTCCTTGTTGCTAGGAGTTGGTTCACGCTCAATCTGCACACTCCTGCTCCTACTTCTGCTTCTGCTCCTGCTTCTCCGGTCATGTCTGCTTCTATCATCCTCATAATCATTGCGTCTGCTTCTACTATCGTAGTCACGCCTTGATCTCCTATCATTACCATAATCCCTTTCCCTTTCTCTGTATCTATCTCTCTCCCTCTCCCTGTCTCTGTCCCTTTCGCAGTCTTTCTCCCTCTCTCTCTCCCGCTGTCTATCTGAGTCTCTATCGGAATAATAGTCTCGGCTCTGGCTTCTACGTGGGGACCGCTGTTTTACTTCATCGCCTCCATTTCTGTCATAACCAGACGGTGGCGGACGGCGAACCGGAGAGGAGCCTCTGGTGGAAGCACGATGAGGTGCACGCTGACCAAATGATACAGAGAGGGATGCTTTTACTGATGGTGGACGACGGGCAGTGTCTTCTGAGCCACGGGTCATGTCTCCGGTTGATCCAGAAGGTTTAGTTGGTAAATTCATCTTCTCAAGGTTTGATACAATCTGGCGCATCACGGGAACAGGTATACGAGGAAACAGAGTATCAAAGTAGTACTGCAAATAAAAATAACAACGTCAGATTTAGGAATTGGCATCATGGAGACGTTAAAGTATCATATTGCTTAAAACTGTGCATAGATAAATGACTATTAAACACCTTTACGGTCAAATGCTAGTGAATGTTTATTTAAATCTACCACTTCGCTTAAATGCGAAAATGAAGTAAATTCTTCTAGCAGATAATCACCAAACGCTCTTCAAAAACATAGGTTAGGATCAGCTTAGCAGTAAAGGAAGCAGTATACCAATCTAATGACATGTTCACACTACAACACCTATCAAAGACTGTTATCAAATGGTAACTAAGCACAATTTTAACCAAGCAACTATGCCATTACAAGAGTGTTTGTACATTCCTGACAAAACAAATAACAACACAGCCCAATAAAGTCCACGATTTATAAATCACCACACAGCATCTTACCGACAAATCAAAGTTCTTGTCTTACTATCACTTTCAAATTCCCAGTATCGTAAAATATATTTTTAGACCCAGATGCATCCAAGTCTGCCCAGCCAAAATACACGTTTTCCATGGGAGAATAATAATTACACAGAAAACAGGAAAATTTGAACATGTAATATAACAACATTTGACTCACCAGTCCAAGCAGCAGATCACGTACATAAACACCCATTGTCGTCATCCGTCCGTTTGATCCAGGTGAAAACTCCTGAAGGTAAAATACATAAATATTCACGTTAAGCTGTATACCAGTGCAGAGCCATGTTCAAAGAAGCTGGAGTGTGTACTATGAATTTATGATAACATATATCCAAGACAATAGTACACCCAAAGAGCCTAAAAGATAAGATCCAGTACAATTGTAGCCATTGCGGTCAGCGAACTACTCTATTCTATTGTCAAAATTTTATTGTGTGATTATCTCAGTAAGAAATTAAGAATACTAACAAGAGCTTCTCCATTAAAAATAAACATTTTAAGGAACAAAAGAAACGCACAATTCTAAACTAACATAGCAACTTTAATGAACCCAGATGCACAAATAGGCAATTGCATAGCAAAATGTTATCCATAATTGTATGGTACTCTCAGAACATGATTAAAACTGCTTACCTCATCATCTTTAATGTATGGTTCATACCATGTCCACAACGTCTTTGCATCTGCAACATATCTTAAATATAGGAATCCAACCTGCACATTTAGATCCCTGTGGTCAGATCAAAAGCAATGGACAAGTAAAAGAGATCAGACAAGTTGTTATAACAAGATAAAACGCAAAGCAAAACAAAGTAGCCAGAGAAACACTGATATAAAATGCAAGACTAGCATAACTTCACATAAACCAAGGAAGCATGTAAATGCTATCTCATTCAAAAGAAAAATCTTCACATATATCCTAGAACTTTAACTGGAACACCGGTGCCCAACCAAGAGCAAAGTATCATACAGATTATTTGTCAATAGCTACGTCCTATACTGGTAAATGGGCAGAGAGGAGATCCTAGAGAGATATAGTAGCTAAAATAGAAAAGACACCTCAAACCTTGATATGCGGATACTCCTAGCAAAGAAAGGTCTTATATATTTTGGTGGGAGAAACTCTCAGCAACTCAAAGAAAGAATGACATCCCAACTTTGTTTGTGGTTGTGAAAATCTGCTATGAAAACAGGAGAACAATTATGTGCACGCTCATACCTTCAATACGGGATGAGAAAGGAATAGTTTTAGATGGAACCCAGAGGTAAGGAATGCTATTACCTGACTGTAAGAGGCTCTATAATTATTTGTCAAACAAAGGAAACACCTACCTTTTCCGGGTTAAAATTGACTAATAAGAAACAACTCAGCTGGTAACAAGGAACATGTATTGGAACAAGCAGCACACAATGTTAGATTTCTAAATGTTACTAAAAATCAAGAAGAAGCCAGAAGATGGAAAGACATATTTCTAGATTCTACAACGAAAACCAAAAAGACAAGGGTATAGCATCACCGTAGCTCATACTTTATAAGGTATCCATATGATTCCATCCTACATATGCTCTTCGAGATCAATAATGCAAAAAGATCGTTAAAAGATTCACTCACCGCTCTAATATAAGGAGAATCTGTGTGCTTCAACAACCCATGCATTTGCTTCACTGTAAGTTTCATGGTAAAGAATTTGTAGAGAAGACAATACGCTGTTGAAGGACCACGGCAGTTTCCACCCATCCACGGCTCCACATGATTAACTTGGTTGTAGATTTCATCAATAACCTCATGATAAGTCTTTAAACCATAGAGCTCTTTGAAATAGTCAGAAGAAAGAATGTTCATTGAAAGAACCTTTTCCAATAATGACTCATACGCCCTCCCATTCGTCTGTATCTCCGCCATGTTTTACGAAATCGGAAAATGCTGAGAGAGATACTGAAAAAAAGCCTACGAGCCCAAAAACCTGAAACAGAAATTCAACACATTAGGAGCTAAAGATTGAACCTTTGTGCCCATATATACAGAAACAAGAACTAATCCTGGAAACCCAACTAAAACAAGTATTAATCACAGAATAAAGATCCTCAATTTCATACCAAACCCTAGAAATCGCGAAGAAATATCTATGGGATCAATCTCAAAATTAAACCGTAAAGGAACTAAATTTCGTCGATCCCAGATAAGAAAAAGTGAAATTCGGTATCAATTTCTGAAGAAACTGGTAAAATCAAATCGACCAAGCTAGAAACAAAGTCGAATCTGTGTATCAGCCGGTTTAAAAACAATTCCTATAAGCAAACGAACTTAATTATCGAGAGGATTATAAAAATCGTAAGGAGTGAAAGAGAGAAACCTGAAATTTTGCGAACTGTGTTGGCGATTACAGGATTCAAGCTCGAGAGGTAGAGGGAAACCAAAGAGCCCTAGAAACGGCGATCTCGTTCGTATCAGACTTTTTAGATAGCAGCTGCTTTCATATTTAATTTGGGAAACTTTCAAATATGCCCTCATATTTTCACTTATTTTTACATTTTACCCAAATATTAAAATATATAAATTTCGTACATTTTCGTGTAGTAATTATATGGATCTCAACAAGAATCCGACGAAAGACCAAAATTGCAAAAACAATCTTTGAAGTTTCTATTTTTTCATATCTTACTCTTCACAAAAATGCAGTAGAACCACTCTAATCTTACTCTGTACCGATGTATATTGATGGCAGAATTCAAAATTCATCGTTTTGATTGCTTTTAAAAGGACAAGTTTTGTGCGAGAGTTGATTAAAACGAATAGAGAAAGTGGTTGTAGACTTGAGCATTCACTAAACCTCGGGTAGTAGGCTCGTCTCTTTCTTCCGCCGGTGGGATGAGTTCAGAGAAACTTGAGCATTCGATCCTTGAGAGACCGTCTTTCTCGTCCTTTGTCGAGGTCGCCGAGGGCGCAGATGCTATTATGTATTTCAGAAAGCCCTCATCTAATATCGGGAGCATGAAGGTTAACCAGATGCAGAACAAGTTGCATCTTAGTTGACTTGCCCGTGCTAGACTTGACTGAATACTCCTGATTCCTCAAAGCAACTCATTATTGGAGAAAGTGAAGCAAATCTATTAGAGCACTGAAACAGAGCATTTACTTAAAGAGTCATGAAACCAAGTCATTGTTGCTACAACACACCAATTGACACAACACTGAGTCTGTTTTAAAATTTTTGGAAATCGGTTTGTGTCCTCTGCCCAAAAAGACTCGTCTTCTCTATTAATGTTAGAACCCAAAGATTACCGAATGACCCAACTTACAAAATATATCCTAGTGACTGGTTATAGCCTGGAGAATCCATCAATCACAATTATGCCTGCATAACTCAAACCTCACTCAACCAAGTCAGAATGCTAACGCGACTTTACATCCTCCTTGCTAATATTTCTCTGGGTTCTTCTAGGAGAGAACTTGTCCGCTCTCTCTTTGGTTCCATGTTCTATCTTTCCCATGTTTTTTCCGGTTTCACCAGTCACACAGTAAGTGACCTTTCTTCCACCAGAGCAACCGACATCATTTTCTCCACGAACTTTCCTCTTTTTAAGCGAACTACCAGAAGCAGACGAATCAGTTGTGCTCTTCCTTTTGGCGTTCTTCTTTTCTCTTCTTGCAGCTGCTTTCGCCTGCTCACGTTCTTTCTTGACCTTCTCATAAGCCTGGTGAACCACACTAGCAGCATGAGCTGCACTGCTGGTTCTTGAGAATGTCCACTTGGAGTTATTAAATAAACCTGAGGTAGTGTTGTGGTTTGCAGCTGACTTCGGATCCAGGTTTCGCTTTAGACGGCTGAAACTACTCCAACGACTTGATATACCTGGTTTAGGGACTTCTATTGCCAAATACGACTGTAGACAATTAGGACACCGAAGGTTACAGTTGACATAAAATCTTAGATACTCGTACTGCATCATGCATCTCCTGCAGACTGTCCAGAAAGTATTCGACTTTGATTGGTCTGATGATGCAGATGCAGCAAATGAACTTGGTGTTGTTGTGTGATGTTCCGTCTGTCCTGTTTTCTGTGTATTACCAACTGGCTTTTGTGGATTGTTCTTCTGGGTCGGCGGATTGTTCTTCTGGGTCGGCGGATTGTTCTTCTGGACCGGCGGATTGTTCTTCTGGGCCGGCGGATTGTTCTTCTGGGCTGGCTGATTGTTCCTCTGGGTCGTCGTCCTCGCATTTGTAGTGAAAGTAGTCTTGGCGAAATTGCAGAAACCGTTATTAGAAGATGAAACTGTGACCTTCTGATAAACTGAGTGCAAACTTTTCCTACGATCATAAGCTGCTCTCTTTTCCTTATCTGACAAGAATTTCCAAGCTTCAGAAACATGTTTGAATGCTCCTTCAGCTCCTATAGACTTGTTTTTATCGGGGTGAAGCATTAGAGCAAGCTTCCTGTACTTTCTCTTCAACGTTTCTTCATCATCGCGTGGACTTGCATTGAGTATTCCATACCAGTCTACATCCTCGTTTACTTTGTTTTCTGCAGCAATATACACATCCAAGGTTGCTAACATCTGAGAAACACCTTCTATCTCTGGATACAGATTTTGGGCTTTCAAGGCAAATTTTTTGGCCCCAGCAATGTCTTTCATTTTGAACTTGTTCTCTGCAATTTCTTTCGCCCTTGCCGCCTCGTCTTTGTTGCACTCCATGCCTGTCGTGTATCCGTATCATTCAATTTTTCTAATGACCAAAGTCTCAATGCGAAGAAATTCTCCGAGATTTGAGCGATTTCCCCAGCGTCTGGGCTATGTTTTGCTTCAAGGATGACTACTTTTCTGGCTAAAACAAAAAAAGGGTAGATACGGAGGTGTTAACATATGTGAGATTCAGATAAACGCATCACAAATGTCAATGGTTATTCTGCAATCATCTTCTACACACATGCAGCCTAGCTACCAAAAATCCGTGCAAATTGTGATTTCCACCAACACATAGAAATTAACATGCAAACCAGAGACACCAAGCTCAAGCCTATGCTACAAGAACAAAAAACCCATTAACTCCAATTGGAAACCCACAAACCAGAGGTGAAACAACCAGAAACTATATAACAAGCTAAGAACTCAAGGAAACTTTGTCAAACTAAACAAAATCAGACCCAATGTTCAAGACTTACTGGATTCAGCAGCTTGAGGAGATAAACAAAAACGAACAGAGAATAGCTAAAGGTTAACACAACATTCCCAACACTAAGAATCTGTTGGTGTTATGAAACTCAAACATAGAACTTCCCAAAAAGCTTTCAAGCTACCGAGTAAACAGCAAAAAGAGAAATCAGCATTAGAGACCTAGAAACAGCTCTCAATCATGCGTCACTAAGAAATTATCTCTATTACGCTATCAAAAATCTTCATAATTCTCAGAAGCATAGAGAAACAAAGCTTTAAAATGGCTACAATATATGTGGTTCAGATTTTTTTCACCGAAAATTCGAAAAACCCAACAAAATCCAAGCGTAAATAGCGAAATCGAAGCCTAGATTCGTCTAAAAACCCTAGAAATCTCACAAACTTAAAACCTCTCAAAAATTTCGATTCGAAACGCACCTGATTCCTACGGGATTAGCAACAACATCAAAATCGATTAAACCTAAAGACAATGTCGAAATCTGTAATCAGTACATCAATCAATCAGGAATCATATCAAATGCGAAGCGAAGAGCAACAAGAGAAGACCTGAAAGCTCGAGAAACTGTGAAGCAGATTTGCAGAGTTTTAGGGTCAAAGATGAAGAAAGAAGATGCGACGAGAGAAAACGCTAGAATCACTCACACCAGTTGCGTTTCAGATTTTTCTATTGCGGTCTTAAAATTTATATTTATCTTTGAAGTTTTTTAATATGACCCTCTTATTATTTACTTTTTTACAGAATTGACCAACAACTTTGTGTTAAGACTCTCTATGACCTCAGCAAAGTGTACTATAGCCACACTTATATGGTGTGAATCTACTTGCATTGCTTCTTTCTTCTCTAATATATGATATGGTGATTTTATGGAGAAGGTTAATTCGAATTATGTGAATTTATCTAAAACAAACCCAAATAATCTAATATAACCCGAATCAAAAATTTGATTCGAGAAATGAAGTCGATCTTGTTATAAGGTTTTATCTTTTTCTATATCCGAAGAAACGGAAACTAGATTCGAATCAAACAAAATGAGAAATATATTTCGATTAGAAATGTTCGTTTCATTAAAATAAGAACATATTTAAATTTGAAAAACATAGTTAACGTAATGAAATTCTTGTATATTCGGTTTAACATAGACCGTAACTTTAATTTCTAGATCTTTTCAATTCGACGGATTACCAAATTTTCACGTGAGAGAAATATTTTACTATGAAAATTTAATGTTGATTAAGTAAATATATTCAAAAATAACCGAATTAAAAACCTAGATTCGAAAGTAAACTCATTTTAACACAGTTAGTATATGTTTACTTTTTTTGTTGTATATTCTGATAACGGAAGTTTGATACGAATCGAACTAGAAAAGAAAAAAATTGGGTTAGAATTTACATTTGCATTACAAATAAATACATATTTGAATTTAAAAGAATAATAATAAAAATAAGACCGAATCTTGTATATATCGACTTAAAACATGCCGGGTCAAGTGTCATATATCGTAATTTTAAGTCTTTTGCCTCTCGGTTATAAAAAATGAAAAATTATAGAATTCTTTATTTGTTTTCAATTGAAAAAAAAATTACTATAAAAGTTTAATTCGAATTAAGTGAATCGATACAAATCAAACCGAACAAAAAAAAAACTAATTCCAAAACTAACTACAGTGTTGGTATTGTTTTAAAAAAAAAGAATACATAAAATAGGAAATAATATCAAGCGTTGGGGGGGTCGAACGGGAGAGACCATCTCGTCCGTCTTCCAGAGATTGCCAGTTCCATGCGTAGTCTACGTAGTCATCCAATTTTGGATTTGAAGTGTCTAATCTAGCTAAAAAGACTCGATAATCTCCATTTCATTAAATGGTTCGTTGTATAGGAAAACTTATAGTCACTCGAAATGACCATTATATTCTTGGAACCGAGTTCTATAGTTTTCCAATATGTATTTCAGCAGATGTACCTCAAAGAGAAAGTCGGGCACAAGGTAGATGTGCTTGGGGTGCCTATGATCCCAACAATACATTGGGCTCTCAACTGCATCATATACCTGAAACCCTACGTCATTTCTAGAGATGTTTTTAATCTGTTTACCGAAAGGCGGAAAATCTCCACATACCACTCTCTTCGCTGAAACACGATATATGGGGAATCTGGGTCTGCCAAATGTAATTGTCCTAAACTGAAGTCAGTATGCTGTATTATATTTCTAAGTTTAGATATACTACTAACGGGGCACGTGTTTATGTCCCAGAAGAGAGGAATTTCTACGTTATCTGGAATGACAAATGACAATCGCCCCCTGATGAGGACATCGAACCACCAAGTCATATTATTCAAGCTCCCTATGTACCAAGCGGCCCAATGACTAGGACCAGGAGCAAAGGCCTAGAGAAGAAGTTCAACATCTTCGTGGAACAGCTGGAACGTGAAGGACTGATCCCTCTAGATCAGTTTGAAGCCATTCGCCTAACTTCATCCGAGAGCTCCCAGCTAAAGGCCGTTTTGAACGAAGTACCACCAACGACTCCGGATGATCCAGGAGACGAGCCACATACCAAATTGAAGCTCTCTGAGTCTACTTTCCGGAGAACCAAAGAGCTTCCAGAGATCAGCTATAAATCTCCAGATATGGGCCGAACAGCAAGTGTCTGTATGGTGGACTCTCTAATAAACAATGAGGCCAAATGGGCCTTATTCACCCCCAAACTTGAAGTCCACTTAAGCACGTGTTCTTTGGTGCTAGAAGGCATCTAAGAAGGCTCTCCTTTCGTCCACAAGACTCTACGACCAAAGAAGAATCATGTTTTAAAGTCAAGAGATCAAAGTTGCCTTAATCGGCACCCTTGATATTCTCTTTTATTGCCAACGTCTCTTTCCTTTATTTTCTTGATTTTGTGTTATGTCTTTCCTTGTTTTTCTTGCAGGATTTATGTGTTTTTTTTCTTAGAATAAGTTATGAACCTGGCTATATAATGCCTTGAGTTGTAGTCCTTATTTTTTTCACCTTTTGATCAATAAAATTGCTTGTTTGTGTTTCACAAAATATTTTGCTCTCTAATTCGTGAGTGTGTCCGAATTCTTGAGTGTTCTAAGAAGTATCAATAGACTTTCACATCTATTGTGGTTCTTTTTCGATCCATCCTCCATCTCCATCTTATCCGAGTTAGTTAGAGAGGTCCTTAGACCGGCTAATGACTCATCCCTAATTTGGCTCAAGATTTTTAGCCAAAGCTCATATCATTTTTGGTATCAGAGCTTCAAAACCATCCTATTTTATCAGGTTATTTCGTTCCCTTCTAAGTGTTTTAACTCTGTTTCTCAATTTCATCATAAAAACCCCATAAAAATAAATTTTCGTCTATTTTCTTGTTTCAATTTTATAAAATCCATAAAATTTTTTTTTTTTTTTTTCCTTGCTGTTTTAGTTCATTTAATCACTATAAAACCCAGAAAAATTTATGTCATTATTTTTAAAACTCGTTTGCTATTTTAAACATAATTAAAAAAAAAAACAAAAAAAAAAAAAAACCAAAACCATCGTTGCTTTGAAATTTATTTTGTGTTAACCTTTGTTTTGAGTTTGTACTGGTCATTTACGTTTGTTAGATATTCAAAGTTGAGTTTCATAGTTTTTTTTTTTTTTCATTCACATAAGATTTGTGATACGATTGGTAGTAAGAAGATCAATTCGATTGTTTTGTTATCTCTTACCAAAGAATTTGATACTCTGGTTTTGAAATACTTTCAGGTGAGATGGGTGAAAACACCGGTGATCCCAATGCTGCTATGATGCAGCTGCTGCAAACAATGCAACGACAACTCACTACCATGGAACAACGGTTAGTCCAAGTCGAGCAACCTCGAGCAAACCGCAACCAAAGACAAGAGAATGGTGTTGATCGTGAAGATGGTCAAGAGACTGACTTAAGTGATGGAGAGCCACCACAAAACAACCGTAGAAGAAGAAGGGCTCAAAGAAATAATCACGAAATGGAAGAAGAGGAAGAAGACCGTCTAAGGCCTAATTCCATGAATATGAAGCTCAAGGCTCCTACCTTTGCTGGAAGGGTAGATCCAGAAGCTTATCTTGAGTGGGAGAAGCGAATGGAGCACATATTTGCCTATTACAAGTACACCGACCAAAAGAAGCTAGCCTTGGCCGTAGCTCAACTTACCAATCACGCTTTGTCTTGGTGGGATCGTGAAGTTAGTGACAGGAGAAGAAGTGATACTCCTCAAGTGACCACATGGAGGGAAATGAAGCAGCTGATGAAGAAGAGATATGTTCCCACCTACTATCACCGAGACCTTCAAAAGAAGTTCCGGAAGTTAACTCAAGGAACAAAGAGTGTGGAAGAGTATTTCGAAGAATTTGAGCATTTAAGGAATAGGCTGGAGCTAGACGATGATGCCGAGACCACCATGGCTCAATTTCTTGATGGGTTACATGAGAAGATCTCTCATAAAGTGGAAATGCATCCTTATCACGACTTGAAGGACATTTTACACCATGCTATACAAGCTGAACACCACATCAAGAAGAAGATGTCAAGCTTGGGGAGAGTTAAAACAATTCAAAATTGGGATCAAGGACGTGCCAAGACACCTTTTTCATCAACCTCCCAAGTGAAGCCCTTGGACAAAGGCAAAGCCGTGGCTATTGACAATCGATTCAAGTCTAAGCCAATCGAGCCTAACCAAGGTAAGTTTCCTAGCCCTAATAATTCAAGAACTCGTGATATAACATGTTTCAAGTGCAAGGGCAAAGGACATATGGCTAAAGATTGTCCCAATACAAGAGTAATGATTCTCACGGACGCGGGAGAATACGAGTCACAAGATGAAGCAGATGTCGCCATGGATGATGTTGTAGTTGAAGAAGTTGATTGTGAACCTGAATATGGAGAATCACTGGTCATAAGGCGTGTATTGAACCTCACGGTTCATCCCGATGAGTTAGCTCAAAGAGAAAACATTTTCCATACCCGTTGCACTGTCCAAGACAAGGTATGTAATCTTATCATAGATGGTGGGTCATGTACTAATGTTGCTAGTGAGTACATGTTTTCAAAACTCAGCCTTGGACGAACTAAACATCCTTATCCATATAAACTAAGATGGCTTAATGACAAGGCTGAGATGAAAATCACGGATCAAGTACAAGTACCATTCAAAGTGGGAAAGTATATGGATCAAGTCTTGTGTGATGTGGTTCCTATGCAAGCTTGTCACCTTCTACTTGGTAGACCGTGGCAATTTGATAAGGATACCATGCACCATGGGCGTAGTAACATGTATTCTCTTGTCCATGATAAAAAAAAATATAATCTAACTCCTCTTACCCCGAATCAAGTGCATGAAATTCAAATTAAGATGCTTAAAGAAAAGAGTTCTTCTTCTAAGAGTAATCTTCTGATCAAACCTAGCTACATAGCTAAGGCACTCACTTGTAAAGAACCGGTATTACTAATGATCTTTAAGGAAGTTTTGACCGCAGGTTTTAGTGCTTTGGAACAAGATCTTCCTAAAGAGGTGGAGGACCTTTTGAACCGGTATGCTGAGACATTTCCGGATGAAATACCCCCTGGTCTACCTCCTATAAGAGGAATTGAACATCAAATAGATTTGGTTCCGGGTGCACCATTGCCCAATAGAGCCGCTTATCGAGTTAACCCGGAGGAAGCTAAGGAGTTGGAGAAACAAGTGAAGGATCTATTAGACAAAGGCTACGTGAGAGAAAGCCTAAGTCCATGTGCTGTACCAGTCCTCTTAGTACCAAAGAAAGACGGAACTTGGAGGATGTGTGTGGATTGTCGAGCTATCAACAACATTACCATCAAATACCGACATCCAATACCAAGGTTAGATGATATGCTTGATGAATTATCTGGATCTAATGTATTTTCTAAGATTGATCTTAGGAGTGGATATCATCAAGTAAGAATGAAGGAAGGTGATGAGTGGAAAACGGCTTTCAAGACCAAGCAAGGTCTTTACGAGTGGCTAGTAATGCCATTTGGGCTTACCAACGCACCTAGCACCTTCATGAGGCTTATGAATCAAGTTCTAAGACCTTACATCAGTAAGTTTGTAGTGGTATACTTTGATGATATACTTATTTATAGCCCTACATTCGATGATCACCTAGTTCATTTGGAACAAGTTATTCAAACGCTTCAAAAGGAAGGTCTTTATGCCAACCTTAAGAAGTGCACCTTTTGTACTAATGAGCTTGTCTTCTTAGGCTTTATAGTGAGTTCACAGGGACTGAGAGTGGACGAAGAGAAAGTCAAAGCCATACAAGAATGGCCGACACCAAGCAACATTAGTCAAGTAAGAAGCTTCCACGGCTTGGCTAGTTTCTATAGGAGATTTGTGAAGGATTTCAGCACCCTTGCCGCACCACTCACCGCTGTGATCAAAAAGGACGTGGAGTTCAAGTGGGGAGAAGCCCAGGAGCATGCTTTTACAGCTCTAAAGGATCGGTTATCGAATGCACCGGTTTTAGCTTTACCGGATTTCACTAACACTTTTGAGATTGAGTGTGATGCATCAGGATTAGGTATTGGAGCTGTGCTCACTCAAGGAGGCAAACCAATAGCCTATTTTAGTGAGAAACTCAATGGAGCAACACTCAACTATCCTACGTATGACAAAGAATTGTATGCCTTAGTCCGCGCCATGGAGACTTGGCAACACTATCTACTCGCTAAGGAGTGTGTAATTCATACGGATCATGAGACTTTGAAGCATCTAAGAGGTCAAACTAACCTGAAGAGAAGGCATGCAAAGTGGCTCGAGTTCATAGAGACGTTTCCCTATGTCATCAAATACAAGAAGGGAAAAGACAATGTAGTAGCCGATGCACTTTCAAGACGACATGCTCTCATCTCTACAATGGATGCTAAGGTTCTTGGTTTTGAATTGATTATACCTTTATATGAGTCTGACCCTGACTTTGCAGAGAGCTATAAGAATCCAGGCAAGGGAGGTCACGTGTCCTTCTACATTCATAATGGCTATCTCTTCAAAGATAAACGGCTATGTATCCCGCAATGCTCTTTAAGGGACCTTATAGTCCGAGAAGCTCATGGAGGAGGATTAATGGGTCACTTTGGCGTGGAGAAGACTTTAGCCATGCTCAAAGAACATTTCTTTTGGCCTCATCTTAAGAAATCAGTGGAGACTTTCATTGCGAGATGTATTACTTGCAAGAAAGCAAAGTCTAGAGTCCAACCCCACGGTTTGTATCTTCCCTTACCGATTCCTACTTCTCCTTGGGTTGATATTTCCATGGATTTTGTGCTAGGTTTGCCCAAAATCCGGCACAAGGACTCAATATTTGTCGTAGTGGACCGTTTTTCCAAGATGGCTCACTTCATACCATGTGCTAAGACCAACGATGCTACCCAAACCGCGGATCTCTTCTTTAAAGAAGTTGTTAGATTACATGGCGTTCCAAGGACTATTGTGTCGGATAGAGACACCAAATTTCTCGGGCACTTTTGGAGGACATTGTGGAAGAAATTAGGCACCAAACTACTATTCTCAACCACGTGCCACCCGCAAACTGATGGCCAAACCGAAGTTGTCAACCGCACGCTTGGAACACTTCTACGAGCAACAATAGGGAGAAATCTTAAAAATTGGCTTGATGCCTTACCTTTTGTTGAATTTGCTTATAATAGAGCTATCCATAGTGCAACACTAATGTCTCCATTTCAGGTGGTCTACGGATTCAATCCCAATACGCCTTTGGATCTCACACCACTTCCACAAAAAGACTTCTTAGACTTAGATGGCGAAAAGAAGGCCGATCAAATCAAGAAGCTCCATTTAAAGGTTAAGGAGAGACTTGAGAAAACGAATGAGCAACGAGTTAAAGCAGCCAACAAGGGTCGGAAACAAGTTATTTTTGAAGTAGGAGAATGGGTATGGCTACACATGCGACCGGAGAGATTCCCCAACCAAAGGAGCTCTAAACTTTCACCCCGAGGAGATGGACCATTCAAAATTTGGAGAAGATCAACGACAATGCCTACAAGCTAGATCTTCCAAGTGAGTTCAAAGTTTCAACAACTTTCAATGTTTCTGACCTGGCTCGTTTTGATACAGGAGAAAACGTTTTGGGGTCAAAACCACAAGAAGAGGGAGGGAGTGATGAGGACATCGAACCACCAAGTCATATTATTCAAGCTCCCTATGTACCAAGCGGCCCAATGACTAGGACCAGGAGCAAAGGCCTAGAGAAGAAGTTCAACATCTTCGTGGAACAGCTGGAACGTGAAGGACTGATCCCTCTAGATCAGTTTGAAGCCATTCGCCTAACTTCATCCGAGAGCTCCCAGCTAAAGGCCGTTTTGAACGAAGTACCACCAACGACTCCGGATGATCCAGGAGACGAGCCACATACCAAATTGAAGCTCTCTGAGTCTACTTTCCGGAGAACCAAAGAGCTTCCAGAGATCAGCTATAAATCTCCAGATATGGGCCGAACAGCAAGTGTCTGTCTGGTGGACTCTCTAATAAACAATGAGGCCAAATGGGCCTTATTCACCCCCAAACTTGAAGTCCACTTAAGCACGTGTTCTTTGGTGCTAGAAGGCATCTAAGAAGGCTCTCCTTTCGTCCACAAGACTCTACGACCAAAGAAGAATCATGTTTTAAAGTCAAGAGATCAAAGTTGCCTTAATCGGCACCCTTGATATTCTCTTTTATTGCCAACGTCTCTTTCCTTTATTTTCTTGATTTTGTGTTATGTCTTTCCTTGTTTTTCTTGCAGGATTTATGTGTTTTTTTTCTTAGAATAAGTTATGAACCTGGCTATATAATGCCTTGAGTTGTAGTCCTTATTTTTTTCACCTTTTGATCAATAAAATTGCTTGTTTGTGTTTCACAAAATATTTTGCTCTCTAATTCGTGAGTGTGTCCGAATTCTTGAGTGTTCTAAGAAGTATCAATAGACTTTCACATCTATTGTGGTTCTTTTTCGATCCATCCTCCATCTCCATCTTATCCGAGTTAGTTAGAGAGGTCCTTAGACCGGCTAATGACTCATCCCTAATTTGGCTCAAGATTTTTAGCCAAAGCTCATATCACCCCCAAAAGTAATATTTAATTACTCTATTTCTGTGACCGTGTATAATCCCGGAGGAGATAGAGAAAAATAGGTTACCAATCATTGGTTCGGCGGCTTCGGCCGTGGTGAGTGGAGAAATAAGACAGTAAATACCGACGGCAACAGAAACAATGTACAAAACCTATATATAAAATAAAGGAATTCAATTTGAAAAGTTAATATTTGCCTCAAAAGAAAAATTAATATCTTATTTTCCTTCAAGTACTACAAAATTGCTAAATTTATAGATATAATAATCTAGGAAAAATTAATATCTTATTGTTTTTGTTTTAATGTTAAGAAATCATATAATTCCAAAACTAACTACAGTATTAATTTTTAGCTTATGAATTAGAACTGTTGAGGGATTGAGAAACTCTCATTTTTGTTTAACTGAAAATAATTTTTATTATAAAATTTTAATTCAAATTAAGTGAAAAAATCAGAAATTAACTAATTAAAAACTTGATTTCAAAAATGAAATTAGTTTTAGCACCGCTATAAAAGATATTGTTTTGACTATATCTTGAAAACAGAAACTAGATCCGAATCGTAATGAAAATAAATTATATTTTCGAGAAAATTGAGGATTTTGTTTAAACATTTTTTTCAAATCCACCAGATGGTTGAATTTTGTTGGAGGAGAAAATGGGTGGGGTTCGTCTAAAAATATCGTCATTGCTATATTTCTCTCTAATAAATCGTACTTAAACTGTACTGCACTACTCAATCCGCTTATCTCATATTGTGCGATCCGCCTAAAATGATATAGATTTTCTTTATTAAATGTTGTTGTATGAGTCACCATAATAATTAAATTGCAATTAAAAGCCATTTTACCATTTAACTAATATCAAAACTCAACATATATATATATATATATATATATATATATATATATATATTAGCTAAAATTTAATTAATTTCAAAACTCAAAAACCTCTTTCTTCAACATTAATTAGTTTGTGCATCTACTCTATAATATGTCAAAAATGATTTTTACCTATGTCAATTGATAAATGTGTACCAAACAAATGTGATGATAGTTAGGCCTATTTTATTTTGTATGCCAATAAATTCATTAATAAAAAGCTCATTGGACATTGGACAATAAATTCATTAATAAAATACGGAAGCCTAATCTCCTCCATTTATAACCTTGATTAAAATTAAACATTACATAACCTTAACTATCACGATAAGATTAAAAAGAAAGGTGACACATGTTGAGATATGTTAACACGCAAGAAGGAGAGGGATGACACAGTCAATGTCTATCAAGATCCACGATTAGACTAAGTTCCTATCAAGATCCACGATTAGACTCAGTTCCGGTGCTAGGCTTTGAGATTCCACCATTGAAGTTCTTCTACAGCTTTCACCGTTGCAAATCTAATTAAACTCCATTTTTCCGTCATGAATTTCTGCAAAAAATTACTTTCTCAAATCTTCATCTTTTTAATATGAACTGCTAGAGAGAGGCTCCGCCTAAGACTTAACCAATTTCAGTTTCATAACAATTGACAAAGATATTATGCCGATAAAATCTGGAAAACCAATAGGTTCGTTTTATTTCTTTTACTAAATCTCAGATCTATCTAAAAATTATCTCTTTCTCGTTGCTACTTGGGTCTAGTGGTGTAAGACCTTGACATGTGACCCTATGCTCCAAGGTTCAAGTAGCAACAACAATAATAATGCTGTGAAATAATGGAGTTAATCAATGCTGGAAAGATATTATTCCGACGTAAGAAAGGAGTCAAGCAGGCGCTACGACGAGGGAGATCAATTGATGAAAAGCGGAATCAAAATTAAAATCATGTGGAAAGAAAGAAAAACTAAAAAACACAAACTCAAATTTAACCAAAGCTAAGTTGGAAGTAAATTTGACTAAGCTATATATATATATAAGAGTTAAGAGATAGAAGTGCAGCCTTCCGATTGTTGTCTACTTTCTCAAACCAAGTAAGCCTATTGATACTTCAGGAAATGCAATTAGGTAATAATTTTCAAGAATTTCTCTATTTTTTTTTTGTCATCATTCATTGAAATCTTTACTAGTATTTTTGCGGAAAAATGGGTAGAAAAACCTTTACCTTTTTTAAAAACATAAATAAAACCCTTAACTTTTTTTGTGGGTTTTTGAACCCCCACCTTTTTATAAATGGTAATATAAACCCTATTATTAATAAAGTCAACTTAAATTCAAACAAATCATTATATTAATATAAATATATATAAATAATTTGATTTAGGATTTTCTCTTCTAAAATTATAGTTTACAATCTTTTTTTAAATTGAAATTTTTTAAAATCCTGATGTAAGAAAGTTAATTAATGAAGTTTTATTTGGTTGTATTACAAACACTCATCAACGTGAAACTAAATTTTTTTTTTTACGAGTGACATATACATTCTTATACCGAACCGAATATGGATTTATTTTAATAAATATTTATTCGGTTCGATCACACAAATTGCTAACGTGAAACCAAAGAAAATTTTATAATACTACGAGAAAAGTATAAGAATTTCCACATGAAAATATTTTCATCGGACAAATAAACTAAATAAACAGTAATTAGCAGTTAATATTTTTATATAAATTATGATTTATTTAAAATAGAATTGAAATAAATTTAGTTAATCATTATTTAACTATATTTTTATCCAAAAATGGACCTCCAACTGAATTTTGTTATAATTTTGACTATTTCTTAAATCAAAAACTATAAATCTCGAACAGACAAAAAAAAATCAAATGTGCTATCCTATAAATTTTTGTAGTTTATATAACATAACTTCTTATGGTAACAAAACTGATTTATCTAATCTCAACTATATGGTGAATGAACTTTTATATCGCAAAAACTAGGGGTGTCAAAATGGTTAACCCAACTCAACTCAACTCAACTCATTACCCAATGAGTTTAGAGTTAAATGAGTTCATGGGTTGACTCAACTCATTTAAGCGTTTAATTTGTTGAGTCAACCCATGAACTCATTTAATTTGATGGGTTAGAAGGTTAAATGGGTTGACCCATTAACCTATTAATGTAATAAATAAATTAATAATTATAATATAATAATAATAATAATAATCAATATCACTATTATTTGGCGGAAAAATCAATATGGATTTACGTTTTTGGCGGGAAAATCACGGATTTACGTTTTTGACGGGAAAATTACGGATTTACGTTTTTGGCGGGAAAATTTTACATTTTCATTTTTGGTTAAAAATTATAAAAAAATTTGGCAGAAAAATCACGGATTTACGTTTTTGGCGGGAAAATTACGGATTTACGTTTTTTGGCGGGAAAATTTTATATTCTCATTTTTGATTAAAAATTATAAAAAAATTTGGCGAGAAAATCACGGATTTACGTTTTTGGCTGGAAAATTTTAATTTCTCATTTTTGGTTAAAAATTTAAAAACATTTTGGCGGGAAAATCATGGATTTACGTTTTTGGCGGGAAAATCACGGATTTACGTTTTTGGCGGGAAAATTTTACATTCTCATTGTTGGTTAAAAATTATAAAAAAATTTGGCGGGAAAATGACGGATTTACGTTTTTGGCGGGAAAATCACGAATTTTATTTTGATGGGAAAATTGTGTATTCACATTTTTGGCGGAAAAATTAAGGACTATCTTCAATCGGTTTAGAAGTTTTAGTTAGACTCAAATTGAAATCGGTTTAGAGATTTGAATTGGTTTGATTCAATTTATCATAAATTGATGGGTTAAATGGGTAAACCATTAAAACCATTGACCCATTACAACCCAACTCATTTGATCCATCAACCCATTTGACTCAATAACTCATTTGATCCATCAACTCATTTGAGTCAAAATTTTCAACTCATTAGGGTTCATGGGTTGAGTTGAGTTGGGTTGACCCATGAATTTTGACCCATTTTGACACCCCTAGCAAAAACCTTAATTTTAGAAAGAAAAATAACAAACTCGAATTTGAAAAGAAGAAATCATAAATAAAATTATTTTCGTTTATTGTTGTTTTAGTATAACGATTTTGTTCAAATTTAAGTTGAGTTTCTTAATATTAGGTTTTATTTTACCACTTATGAAAAGGTGAGGGTTTTTAATATGTTTTTAGAAAAGGTGAGGGTTTTTCTACCCATTTTTCCTATTTTTGCAGTCACTTTTGAGTCGGGTGGGTAAAATTATTCTCGGATACTTCGGATACCCAACCCGTTTACAAATTTTGTTCATAAAAAGTTTGTTGGTTCGGGTTATATTTAACCCAACTCATACACCAGATATTCTATATTTAATAATTTAGATATTTAGAAGATTTGAATAAGATTTAGAATTACGATTAACCTATCATCTTTGTTTGATTTGTTTTTAACTGTTTTGAATCATCATATAATACATAAAGTAAAAAAAAAATCAATACTGTGATTCGAAATTTTAAAAACGGACATATATTATCCAATTGACGAAAATGTGTATTCAACGTTCTACATCGATTAAAATATTTAGATAATGATTCAGAATCATATCATAAATAAGATCAACATTAATAAAATAAATGAGTTTTTTTGGCCGGACGGGTTTGACGGGACGGGTTTTTGAATCAACAATAAGAAAAAAAATTAAAATATCATTAATCCGCCGCTTTAATACGGATTAAATCCTTAATTTTTTTAATACCACCACTATTAGGCATATTAAATCAGTCTCATTTAGAAAAGATTGTATAAAACCAAAAATTTTCCCCTGGTATAATGTTACTTAATAACAATTGTAAACTATATTCGAAAATGATACAATTTGCAAACTTTTATATATAACAAATAATCGTTAAATTTTAAAAATTATTACTTTTAGAAAACAAATCACGGGACGGGTTAAGAAGTTACAGGATGAGTTATATTTTGGAAGGAAGTTATATGGTGGACGAGTTTGAATCAATATTTAGAAAATTTTAAAATATCATTAATATGCCGCTTTAATACAGATTAAATCTTCAGTTTATTAGAATATAAATGTCTTAGAGAATGATATGATTTGTAAACTTTATATATAATAAATAATCATTAAATTTTAAAATAAAAACAAATCACGGGACGGGTTAAGAAATTACGGAACGGGTTTTTTATGGCGGACGAATTTAAAATTAATATTTATAAATATCATTAACATGCCGCTTTAATACGGGTTAAATCTTCAGTTTATTAACGGACTCGTGGTATACCGTTACTTAATAACAATTGTAAAATATAATATAAATAAATATTTTATAAGGAGATACAATTTACAAGATATATTTTATACTAACTTTAAAAATAAATCATTCGCGGGTTAAAATGTAGTTAAAAAGTAACCAAAGAATGTACGTTGCACTTAAATACACCTACGACCGGTTTTGACCATGGTTCCTAATAATTAGCTAAAGAAGGAATTCGGTTCTCAGTTGAGGACGATTTTGTGAGCTGAGATTGAGAATCCCATAAAGCTGACTCCTCCATAGCTTTATCAATCAGGACATTGAGATCACAGGAATGAGCTTCAGAGCTTCAGGTATAGCCAATTTCTATTTTTATCTCTTTTTAATAAAGAAAAATTGTTCCAAGTACAGGTTTAATTTACGTTCGGTTCAGTAAGATTTGGGAAATTTTGGAGTTAATTAAAATCAAACCGAATATATCTAATCTAATTTGCGGTTAAGTCCGGTTTATTAAACAGTTTCGGAATAATAACCCTTAAATCTTTAACCCTTAAACCTAGAACGAAGAGCTATAATTTTCTCGGAGAAATGGCAATGGAAGAATCCGATTCCGGAGAAACTGCGACGGCGAAATTTTCGAATCTTACGTTGAAAGCGAGGTCTATTCTTGCGACACCAAGCAACGAAGAATTAGCGATGATCGTCGAACAACTCCATATGCCTCAAGAATCCGACGAATACAAATCAGCACGAGCTCTGTTCAATTTCTGCGTCTCTGGTTTCCCAAATTGCTTAACCCTAAAGCTTCTCATGGTGTATCGATTTTCTTCCGATGAAGTTCTCCGATTACGATCGATCTATCTTCTTTCTGAAACTCTCAAAGCTCAGCGATTGGAACTCTCTCTCGTCGCTCTTCATGAAATCAAACCACTTCTGATTTCTTGCTTGACGATGGAAAACGCTAAAAAGTCTGACTCAAAGATTGTGAGAATCATCGTTTCTTTAGTAGCTGATAAAGTTGGCGTCTGGGAAGAGATGAGTGATTGTATACTCTCACTTGCTATCAATGATCCGATTAGGGCTTTTAATGTCTTTATCCAATTGCCATCGGCACTTTACGGAGAATTCGTGTACCGATTTTTGCAGAGTTTTCTTGATGAAGTTTACAAGCTTTTGCTTCATCCTGAAGAAGATGGAGTTGAAGATTGGATCTTGGCTTTGAAATCTGCTGTTAAAATGGGGATTTTGCTTATGAATTCTGAAATGAGATTTGATTTGACAAGAGACGTTCTTCACATTGTTTGGAAATCTGCTCATGACATTGTGTGGCATGGAATTGAAGAAGAGTTTCTGCTAAAAGGACTTCAATCTCTTGAGATTTTCTTGGCGGAAGACGCGTATCAGTTTAAGTGGAATAGTGATCAATGCATGTTTGTGGCAGAGTTTGCGTTCAAGATTTCAGAAATCGGAACAGAGGCCAAGGAAGTTGCTTGGAAGATCTATCGAATGGTTACAAAACTTGACAAGTATGTGCACAATCCAGCTTTTGAACTCAGCAGCCCTTCTGACGATGAGGATGAATATCTTGGAGTAGATCCTGACTGGGATTTGGAAGACATTTTGGATGCTTTATCTCCAGTGGAAATCATGAGAGAGGTTACATTAAGTAAGCTTGATAATAGGTCGAGAGAGATAGCAATCATGAGACTTCATGAGTTATTTTGTGATCACACTGCTGGGAAAGAGGAAATAAGTGTTTCAGAGATTAGAGAAATCCAGCCGTTGCTCATCTCTTGCCTTGCAGAAGTACGAGTTCCCGAGAGCACGATCAAGATTCTTGGTCAGGTGGTCTTCCATGTTTTAAATGAGTTGTCTAGCTACCAAGAGGACAACTGGTTTGGTCTATGGGACTACATTGCAACAGAATGCAAAACAGTGTTCAGGAAGACGGTTTATATCTTCCAGTGCTTAACAATGCGGCTCGATGATAAAGAGTTTGTGATTCATGCCATTAATAATCTTCTTCCAGAGATTTATAGAAACCTAAACCCACCAAGAGACTTGTGGGAAGATAACAATTGCTGGGTCTTAGCGTTTACGGGTGCGTTCTGTGCAGCAATTCACTTGATAGAGGTCTCAAGTCACGCTGAATACTTGAAGGAGATTGCATATAAGATGATAGATTCAGTGAGAGAGCTTGTGGGAAGAGGAATGGAAGTTGAGCTTGTGAGGAGAGCTTTCATAAATATGGAAAGCATTGTGGAGAAACAATTTGACTGTTACACTACTAATGACTACAGATTCGTTAAGGGTTTGGTTTGGAGACTCTATGCAATCAAAGGCATGAGCATGGAAACTAGGTCTGTGTTGTGGAGAATCAATGTGACTCTGGAAAAGGTGCAGGAGGTAAAAGAGCTTCCAAAGAGTGAGCTTGATTGGCTGAACCAACCCGAGACTTTAGGCAATTAAGTTTTTTTTTTTTTTTTTGCATAGTTTGGTTTGTGTAGGAGAAGAAACTTATTTACATAGTATCTACTCTTTACTCCTAGTGTTTCTTGTTGAGCAAGGCACTGTATTAGGTTGTACAAGCATCCAGAGTCTGAATTTACACTATTTCTCTCAATTGAAAGTTACCGAAAATTCTTTGAATTTACACTGTATTTCTAAATGAAAGTTTTCAAGTTTGAGTTAGATTTGACAGTGACTGGTGTGACTATTTGAAAAATTTATCTTCACTGGAAGTCTTAAAGATCTTTGAGTCAACTGATCTTGAAGATAGGTCTAGAGAGATAGCAACCAGACGACTAAATGTCTTACTCTCTGATCACACTTCAAAGAAGGTGCAAATAGAGATTGCAAAGATGAGAGAACTCCAACCATTGCTCATCTCTTGCCTTGAGGAAGGAGTTTCTGACAGTATGTTCAAAGTCCTATGTCAGGTAGTGAACCACGTTGCGTATGAGATGTTGGTATACCAAGAGGACACATGGTACGATCTACGCGATTATATAGTATCCCGATGCAAAACAGAGTTCCACAAAGCGGTTTATATCTTCCAGTGCTTAACAATGGAGCTTGATGATGAAGAGTTTATGATTCCTGCGATTGTTAATCTTCTCACAGAGATAAGCACGAGGCTAAACCCACCAAGAGAGTTGTTGGTAGATAACAGTTGCTGGGTCTTGACGTTTACGGGTGCCTTCTGTGCAGCGGTTCACTTGATAGATATCAAACGACATGCTGAATCCGTTAAGGAGATTACATATAAGATGATAGATTCAGTGAGAGAGCTTGTGGAAAGAATGGAAGTAGGGCTTGTTAGGAGAGCTTTCAGAGTCGTGAAAATGTCAAGCAATAATTGAAATGGTACAGTCCGATTGAATACAGATTCGTTAAGGGTTTGCTTTCGAGGTTCTACGCGATCAACGACATGAAAATGGAAGGTAAGATTGTGTTCTGGAGATTCAATATTAGACTATTGAGAGGGGAGTGAACGAGTATCTTAAAGAGATCCCAACGAGTCAGCTTGATTGGCTGAGCCTACCTGAGGCTTAGGAAATGTATAATCTGGATTTCTGCATAGTCAGTTTTTGATGTATAGTTATTAGGAGATTTCTTGAGGAGAAGTGGCAATACACTTAAAAACCTCGTTCCTTGTCACTTTCAAAAGATAGATAACTTGACGAGGTTGTTGAACTCGGGCATAATCGAAGATAAAGTCTAGCTTCGACAAGCAAATCAAATTGAACAACATTATCTTGCGCGACATAAATAGAGAAGTTAAGTAACACAAGATTGGGCGTCTTAACTATAAAACATGAGTGATCATATATGCATCTAGATCAAGAAAACGGTAAAAAATGCTTATTCTCTTGATGAATGAACCCCAAACTTTTTTTCTCCAACCCGATCTAAGAGGATGATCATCACATATTCACATATGTTAAATTCCTCAAGCACAAGGCTAGGGAGGAGGTAACCATACATATCAGAGGATGGAGCAAAACGCACTGAAAAGAGTGAGAATGTTTTGAGCGCAGGGAAAAACACACCGCCTGAAGGGAGCCAACCGCCTTGGAAATGACATCCAAGTGTTAGAGTGAGTTTATCTAGTGTCTAGCTTGCTCAACAAGGAACAGTCGGTAAATATTTGAAAATGATGATGTCATGTGTAACTCCGAAACATCACATTCTAGCAGTGCATGATAAATCAGACAGTTGACATAAGACTGAGCTATGTCATATTCCCATTTCAAAGAGAATTTATTTGGTGGTTAAGTGGTGAATACCATTGACTCTTCGAAAAAATCAAGGTGGTGAATATATAAAAGGAACCAGAATCCTCCACCGCTTTGAGAGAACAAAAGAACAAAACAAGATTGTTGGAAACAAGGCTTGGAACCAGAATTAACAAAGAACAAAAATTGTAGAGCCGTAGAGAATCTACTGCACTTGAGCGAAAAACCGCCTAATCCCGGTGCAAGATAACCAAGACGGCTCACTCCAGGGTTCACTCTGCTCTCAATTGTGTTGTGCACTCAACTTAAAAGAGATGAAGCTCTCAAAAGAAATTTAGAAGAAGAAGAAGAAGAAGAAGAAGGTAGAAGAGAGATCTTTTCTACTTTGATACTTCAATCGAGTCTCTCCCAAAACTCCCTTTTAAAGACCAAAAAACGAATCTAATCAAGTTAGATTTTTGTGCCATGGGATGATGGGAATCGCTCATTCCCAACCACCGCTTTGCCAACGAAGTGAAACAGGTGAGAAAAATCAGCCACGTTCTTTGACTTAATCTTTTAGGGTGAAGGAGATTTGACATAACAACAAAACCAACGTGGGTCTTAAGAGCCCATTTCGAAATTCATAAAGCCCAATTGAAGAAACAGACCCAACAGAAGCATCAATTTTGGTAGGGAGTAGAGACAAGATCAGTCCCAAAACTTCATCTGGTAGGATACTGATTGAATCTCTAAAAGTTGTTTCCACTTTTTTGGCAGCCATAGCTACATAAACCAAAATTCTCCTTCCTCTACTTGCAAACCAAAATCAATTAGGGTTAGAGAATACGAACAAAATTAACTATGAGTCTATGATGCATATAATATAACTCATGTTTTGATAAAATAAATTTTACATTCATTTTTTTGATAACCCAGTGTCCAGACCACACAGTGATCTGACTAGCCCACTGGGCCTAAGCCCGCGACCAGGGATTTTTAAGCCTCCACTTAAGGGCCCCCTGGAACTGGTGGTCTGGGACGTTGCGCCCCGCATGTAAATTGCGCAGTGGCCGGGACTCGAAGCCGGGTGGCGGGTGCCTCAGCTGAGGTTCCAATACCACCAGGAGACAAGCACCCGGTTAAATTTACATTCATTAAAAAAAATTGAATTCGTTTTGCAAACCGACACCAAATCCAGTCGAGTTTTGTTTTTTAAAGTCGGTTTAAAACTACCTTTTATTTTTTTGATAAGTATACGTAATGTCAAGTGTAAACGTAATGTCGATGAGTATTGCTAAGAGATTTGGTATGAATGATTTCCAAGAGCCTCCTTGCATTATGAGGTTTTGCTAACAACTCCACAACAACACCAAAATGCTTCTAACCAATATTAATGTGCGAATTGGAGGAAGTTTGGTTGAAACGGATTTCCATGAGGTGGAAATAGCAAACAATGCTAATGTGCCATTGATACTTGGAAGGTCTTTCTTGAACCCCTTCGGAGCTGTTACCGACATGATAAGAAAGATAATGTGTTTCCACAAGGTGGACAAAATATGAACGATCAATGTACCAAACATCTTAGAAGAACAACAAGATGCTGCGAGCCTGCGAGTGCTTCTGAAGTCTTCAAGAAAATCAAGCCAAGCTTCTTCACGTCACCACATGTGGCTGACCCATCAGCAACTTCAAAGGAGACCTCGGGTATAGAGGAGTTCTCAACTCTTTATACACATTTGCTTAATTAACCACATTGCGCCACGAGCCCTACTGCAAAAAAATGATAGTGGGAGTCAAAGCACTAAACAAAACCATAGAACATGTGTGCTACTTCGTACGACTCAGCAGTGGCGGACCCAGGAATTGTTTTTACCCAGGTCATTAAAAAATAAAAGGGAAAAAATTAAACCAAATAGGTTAAGACAGGGACTTGAACTCGGGATAAGGAGGTCTTGGACGCACAAATACCAACTCAGCTGCTGTTTTTTTTTGTTTCTTACACATAAAAAGGTTTATATCATTATTTTACCAAGTCAGTTGACCACCCTCTCTCCTTACTGGGTCCGCCCCTGCAACTCAGACGAGTGAGCACAGTTGCATACAATCGATAGGTATTGGTTTATAGCGATCGGTTAGGATCGTCATTGCAACCGATCGGTGCCTTGTTTGGCCGATCAGTTATCTATCTTTTTAGAGACACAAAACCATGTATTTTCTTTTTCTTTTAACTTTTTTTTTTTTTTTTTTTTCTGTTTTAGGATTTTCTATTTTATGTATCTTTTCTTTGATTTATTTTTCCACCAAGACAATAAAATTTAAGTTTGGGGGAGGTACACTTATGTACTAACGTATTTTTCATTTTTATTTTTCTCATTTTTCATTTATTGAGTCAATTAGTTTTATGGGATTGAGTCAAAATGTTTGGGAATTATGAACATTTTCTATGAATCACCTGAATTGGAGTAACACTTTCATGATTCTTTATTTGATCTCATTAGAACAGAAGTTTGGAACGACTATGAGCTGAATCAACATGCCTCAAAGTCTCTATCCGTTGAAAACTATGGTTGGTCCAACGTCATCTCTATTCTTTATAAAGACCTAAATTGATTTAATTTTCTTACCTTAGGATTTGGTATGCACGGAACCGTTTACGGTATTTCAATGTCCCATTGAACTAGTAATAAGAGACATGGTCATCGGTGATGGTTATATCTTCTTCCCATTGAACTGGTCAGAAGGGACATGGTCATCGGTGATGGTTATATCTTCTTCCACATTCTAAAAAAAAGAGAAAGAAAATAAAAGAAAAAAATGGAAAAAGGAAAGAACGATAAAGACCAGAGAAGCTCTCTTTATAGAGTCTTGACCATTGTCTCTAATAAAGAACCTAGATGAATGTGTGCTCATTATGCTTCGTGATCGATACTCCCTCGGTGAGACCGCATGCCTTCACCTAAATTATGTAAAGAGATGACAATGAGCATTTTGGAGCGAAATCAAAGTTAAGCTGAAGAAACGAATCTGAGGCCGAATCATGGTGTGAGTGTCGATCGACACCATCTTTGGTGTCGGTCGACACCGGTCACGACCCAAGAAGTCTTTAGAGTTTAACAAGTTTTGAAGACTTACAGAATCGTCACTATTGTATGGTTTAAGTGAGCGAAAACAAACGATTGACTAATTATGTTTAAGTCAATGTAGTTTTAAACTCAAAACTAATAGTCTCAGTATATTTTTTTAATAATTTTAGTGTTGAGGTTGAAAAAGGCACTATAACTTTGTTGAGGTAAAACAACACACTTTGCAATTTGTTCGAGTTGAAATACGCCATTTTCCCCTTGTTTAGACCTATCTTGCAATCTAATTTTTATTCTTGAGCTTGAACCTTTTGGGAGAGAATTGGAGAGAGCTTTGATTCAGAATTCAATACCTGTAGTGAGAAGATCTTCTTAACTCTCATCTTTTTATTGATTTCTTGCAATTCTATTTGAACATGTCTTTTGTTTGTATGATCATATATGAGTAGTCTTCTTGTTAGGGTTAGGGATTTTCATAGGGTTTAAGATGAATTGTTAGATCTGACTAAACTGTTAGGATAAATCAATAAAATTCTTCACCTAGGATTGTTTTTATTATTTATTCTTGATTAGCTATCTAGAATTCGATCTTAGGATTAATTAGCACGAGATTGTGATTTTCACTGAACTATCTTAGGTGAGTAAAAATAACTATTCTCAATGAGATTTGGACTAGGATTTTTTGTGATGAACAAATCAAACGTGTTTTTAACGCTTGTCTAGTTTTAGGAATTTACAAAGAGATTTGGAATTCTGGATTGTAGACATAGTAAATCTCTGCAACGAGAGTTGATTAATTTTATTTTTGTGATTTGAGTCTGGAACTACTCTTAATCATTTCTAGCAATTTATCTAATCTACAATTTAGATTTTTCTTAAGAAATTCCATAAGCCTAATTATTTTTCATCTGAATTTACTTCGATGGAATTGCTTTTTATGTATTAATTTTAATTAATTCATGTTTACATGATTTAAAATTTAGAAATCTATTGTGTGAACAAAAGAACTTTGTGAAAATTCGACCTTTAAATGCTACGATGATCTCTTAATTGAGAGAGTGGCTCGAAGGTAATTTGAACCATGTCACTTAGTTTATGTCTTTGCAAGTCTTTGTGTGTTTCTTTGGTTTCTATGGATTTGATCCCTAAATACAAAGACAGAAAATGGTAGAGAGAACTTACACGAGTGTGGGATGTATTAATCTTTTAACTTCAAGAATTTGGAGATGAAAATTATGGTTTTGTAATATAAAGTGAAGATGGAGAGGACGAAGAAGAAAAGGTGGGGAAAGCGAACTAATAAACAAAATTAGCAGGGTTAGACTTTTGATTTTTCAGTCATCTATGCATACTAATAAATATAGCTATATAAAATAATATGCATGGATGGAAGCATAACTTTGTTACTACAGACTTGTTTGTCCAACAAAGCTTGGTTTAACTCTGTTTTGTGTTTATGCTTTTTACTTATGCTCTTTTCATTTAAAATTCAAACTATGAGTCTATGATGCATATAGTGTAACTCATGTTTTGACCAAATAAATTTACATCATTAAAAAATATTGAATTCGTTTGGCAAACCGATACCAAATTCAGTTGAGTTTTTTTTTGTAAAGTCGGTTTAAAACATCAATAAAATAAGAACACTAAGAATCTCTCCAGGCCTGACACATCAGCATTTTGGGCTCTTATCAGGTTGACATCTCATTAAAATCATCCTCCAATAAAAACATTTCGATTAATACACATCAGCTCTCCAGTTTGTCACATCATATTTCCAGCATACCACATCAGCTTTTCATAAAAACACATCATTTTAAAAAGACAACCAATCAAATTAAAACAATTATACACACAATGATTTTAAATTTTTTGATAATGATAAATGAATTTCTAATTTATTTAATAATGATAAATTTTTTCATAATGATAAATTTTTTGTATTTTACCTTTGCTTGTATTTTAATTATTTTTATTTAATTATTTTATATATGCATACCCTAATAAATAATTTTTATATCTTACTTTTACAAAAAATGTACCGTATAGTTAATTTTTGTATTTGTTTGTTATTATTTTATATTTTTGTATATGTTTAACTTTTTACAAATGTTAGATTTGTTTTTATATTTTGATATATGTAAAAATATTTTAGTGAATATTATACTCCAAAAACCTTAGATTATTTGTGGTACACAAGCATAATTATAATCATAGTTTATTCATAAGAGTTTACGATTGCTAAATTGGCTTACGTTTTTTTTTTTCAATTGAAGAAAAATTCACAGCAGTAATGAACATTATACTCTTAGGATTGTAATCTCACACTTGCTATGTTCTATTATCTCGTCTTGTTACTTAAAGATGTATGGTCAAACTTGAATCTCTATGTTCCTCTTATATATGTATCTTGTTTCATTTGATCATCTGCATATAAAGAGAAAAGCTTTATTAGTTTCTGTTCAAAAATGAAATCCACAAAGGAAAAAAAGGTCAAATTAATCTATGTTCTAACCATAAAGATGTATATCCAAGTGAAGTTTGCAGTTGCAATTTGACTTATTTTGGATTGATGCCTTTTTGTAAATTTTGGTTGAAATATCACAAATGTTATTGATTAATTTGGTTATTATTAGTGATCTATTTTATAAGAGTATATGAGTTAGCATAGCAAAAAGGTGAGAATTAAAATCTGTATTTGTGGTTTATGTTTTGAATGAAGATGATCTCACGCCGGCTCAAACGCTTGATCTAATCTGTTCAAGAATATTAAATGGTAAATATAACTTAAGAGAAAGACAAGGAGAGATGGGATTCTCTTAAAATGCTAAGAACCATATGATCGTCATTCTGTAACTGTTTATCTTTGAACATTCAAATTTTAGTCACGAACCAAATTATATTAACCAATGTTTATGAATTGTTTAGCCTATTCATTTAAAAAAATCCATAACAAGTGTATGGTCCATCTTTTTCGATTTCTATATTTTCATGAAATTTTTATAACTTGTGTTTAATTAACTTTGTCTAATAAGTTTCTCAAGAGAGATTGATGTCTCTTGTGGTCGGGGGACTAATTGATTCCAATAGTAAAGTCAATGTAATCAACTTTATTATTTTTGCATATTCTTTATGTTATCTTATATCTTGAAGTTATGTGGATAGCCTTGTTTGTATTTCTCATAGTAGAACAAAAATGAATAATATGTCGTCAAGCTCTTAGACAAGTAAACATAATTGTAATTATACTGTTTATTGTAAACATACCCTCTCTTTTTTTTTTTTTAGTTTATTGTTAGCAGATCCTGTTTTTTTCTTAAATCCTCTTTCTTTTTATTTTTGAATTGCTTTGGTTTTGATTGTTCAAATAAAACAGATTTCAAAAAAATACCCGCAGCGTAGCGCAGATTTGGACCTACTTTTACTTTAAAACATGTGATACGTTTCCACGTATTTGTTGAAGTTGGCCAGTTGAATCCACATGCTCCTAAATGGTAGGGGGGAAATTGATATTTTTATTTCTGACATTATTAAAAACTCACATCTTTTAATATTTTCGCGGGTTTTGTGTTGTAGTTTGGTTTCACAACAAGTTTCAATAATAAGATTTCAGATAATAAAAAAAATATTCTCACGGGTATATAATATAGGAATATCAATTTGATCTGATCCAAATGAGTAAAATACTATAATCTATAGATTATAAAATAGTATGCATGGATGGAAGCATAACATGTGCACCACTTTTCAAGGGCATTGCCATCGTATCGTTTAAGTGAGCGAAAACAACAGTTGACTAATTTTGTTTAAGTCAATGTAGTTTTACGCTCAAATTTAATAGTCTGGATAGTTTAATTGAATTATTTTAGAGTTAAAATTGAAAAAAGCGCTGTATATTTATTGAGATATAAAACGCACTTTATAATTTGTTCGGGTTGAAAAACGCCATTTTCCCTGTGCACCACAGACTTGTTTGTCAAACAAAGTTTGGTTTAGCTCTGTTCTGCTTTTTTGCTTCTTACTTCTGCTCTTTTGATTCAAAATTCAAACTATGAGTCTATCATGCATATAATGTAACTCATATTTTGATCGATTAAATTTTACATTTATTAAAAATAAAATTGAATTCGTTTGGCAAACTGACACCAAATCCAGTCGAGTTTTTTTTTTTTTTTTTTTTTTTTTTTTTTTTTTTTTTTTTTTTTTTAAATCGGTTTAAAACATTACTTTTAAAAAATGTAACACTTCTCCACGTATTTGTTGTAGTTGAGAGTTGTATCCACATGTTCTTGAATGGGAGGTGGGAAATTGATATTTTTATTTTTGACATTATTAAAAACTCACTTCTTTTAATATACTTGTGGCCTTATGCGTGGGTATATAATATAGGGATATCAATTTGATCTGATCCAAATGAGTAAAATACTATAATCTATAGATTATAAAATAGTATGCATCGATGGAAGCATAACATGTGAACTACAGATTTGTTTGTCAATCAAAGAAGAAAATATATTTTCCCTCTTTGAAGATCAACGAGTTGATCCATGGTGATATCTCACGTCCAGCTTCTGCTTCTTCTCCTTGCATCACTCTTCTTCTTACCTCCTTTACATGCCGTCGATTTCAAATACTGCGACGGTAACTATCAATTTGTTAAATCTCAAGTTTCTTTCAGTGAATTTTGTGTGTTAATAGAATAACATAATATATAACACATTTTTCTTATTATTTGATCAATCAATAGTTTCTTCCTAAAATCTCTGACTTAATCTCTGGGACTAATGTAGGAATTGGATACCCTTTCGTTAACGTCACTCGTGTGGAGATGGATCCCTATGATATCCCAAATATTGCGATATACGGTTTTACAAGTACGTAATATATTTTAAGATCTTCATCCCAAGTTTCAACTCTTTTCCAAAATTTTTAATGTAAATGTAGTTTTCATCAATATATATATTCTTGATATAATCTTCTATGCTACAGAGAGACCCTTGCTTTCAGGAACTGTAACCTTGGCCTATAATATTGGCGGTAGAAATCTCCCAATAAAATTCTATGACCTCTGTACTATCCGGTTAGGTGAATGTCCTATTCTACCTGGCACCGAGTTTTCTTTAGATCTTTTTCAATTTCCTATTTCAAGAGAAGATATTAAGGTAAAGTATTCTTACACTTTTGCATAGGTAAATTCAGATATATATAATATAAAACTGAAAACTCTTTTTTTTTTTAACCTGTGAAGAATGACAAGATTTCTGTAACATTGACTGATAAATTTGACCTGGAGGCAGATCTAATGTGCGTCTACTTTGGTTTCCCTACTTCAACTGTCTCTGCTTAATCAAATTGGCGGGTGAAAATATGTTTTCAAGTCTTTAATAAAGACTCTTTATCTATATGAGTCACTCTCGCCACCAAAAATTATGTGTTTTACAACAAATAAAACAAAACCCTTGACCGATAAGATTTCTCTTTCTTTTGTATTTATCGGTTTGGTTTAACCGGACGTTATCAGTTTTCCATTTTGGACCCAAGCTGATTTATGAATTTTTTACTTAATGTTATGGACTTATGGCTCCTTTCGTCAACCATCCACCATAAAATGGATTCTAAAATATTCGCCTAAGAAGCATATCAAAATTACTTGACTGGAAATAATCATATACTTTTGAAGAGGTAAAGTGATCGAGTGTCCGTAAATATTAAAAAAATATTAAAGAATAGCCCGAAGCTATGAGAATATGTGAACTTAAATACATAATTTCTTAATTTTTTATATATATATAATATATATATATATAATATATAATTATATATATATATATATCTTATTATATAAAGTATGGTTTTCAAAGTTAATAACTCACGAGATCGTGACACGTGTCAAATTTTTCAATTTGAGATTTTGACATGTGTCAAATAAATTTTTCCTTTTAAAAAGAAATAAAAAGTAAAAAGATAATTATAAAAAAAATGATAAATTTAAACAGTTTTTAAAATGTAAAAATCTAATTATAAGGAAATTGTGTAAGAACCTAATTATAAGAAAATTGTACATATATTTCCATAAGAGTTTTTACCATCTACCAAACAAAATTTTTGTTTTTAGAAAGCTAATTATAAGGAAATTGTACATATATTTCCATAAGAGTTTTTGCGATCTAGCAAACAAAATTTTTGTTTTTAAAAGATAATTATAACAAAACTATAAATTTAAATAGTTTTAAAAATATAAAAATATTATAATAAGAAAACTATATGTATAAATAAGGAAAATATATGTATATTTTCCATAAAAAAATCGAAATTATAAAATTATGATAAATGTTTTATTTATAAGTTACTAACTCTACAAGAAAAAGATTTAAAAATAGAAAACAAAATTAAGAAAATTATACAATCAATTATTAATCCTATAAGAAAAAAGATTGTAAGTAGTCAGTTTTAAATAAACAAATAGATTGTCTCATTATTTTCGCATCAAGCAAAATAATTTTTTAACGATTTTATATCACATCAATTATAAAAAAATATATTTCGAATCACGATGTTTTTCTAAAAATAGCATGTGATATTAAGATCTAATGAATATATGGCAACTGAGGCAAATTAATAATGATGAACAGCGATAGACATAGACTAGAGTTATTGTCGGAGAGGCTTGGTCCAATGTCGGAGGAGATAAAGAAGGTGAAGTAATAAGAGAAGTTGGGAAAAAAGGATAAGAGACGGTAACAGTGGTGTTGGGGTTGATGATAGTGGTTCAAGCTTGGTGGTAGTAGTGGCGGTAAATATTGATGAAGGTTGTTAGTCGGAATTAGCGAGATTCGGTATTGTTAGTGGTGGTGATTGTGATAGTAGTGAGATTTAGTTGTGGTGGTGGGTCAGAGTAATGAGACCCGGTGGTGATGCCCGACAAATGCGAGAAATGTAGATAGGGAAAAAAAATAAAGATATGGTGGTGAAAAAATAGGCCAATATTTATATTAGATGATTTAATAATTAGTACAACATAACAAATAGTGTTTTATACTGCGATTTATGCTAATAAATCTATATTTAGAAATAATTATGCTATATTTTCTAAAATATATATGTTTATAGAATTTGGTTAAGATTACAAAAATAAAATAAAAATGTTAATAATGATAATCTTGACCGGCAACCCGTGCAGCGCACGGGTCCATATCTAGGATATGACCCGCGGTATACCACGGGATAAATAAATTTTTGTTTCTGTTTTTTTTATAACTTGATTATTTGTGTTGTATATATTTTATTAGAAATTTTTTTTTGTTTATAATCTTATGATTTTGTATTTGGTTTGTAATAAAGCTAGATTTTACTCCACGGTATACCACGGATCGATATTTTGTAACTAAAAAGTGTAAATTTTAAGTTGTAGTTGTTTTGTTAATATTGTTCATTTTGTTTAATGTGTTTAAGATTGTATAATTGTATTTTGATTGTTAATTCCAAGATTTCACATGTGGTATACCGTCCCGTATTAATATCGACCCAAACCCGTCCTACCATATAACCCCGACCCAAACTCGTCCCACCATATAACCCCGTTCTGCGAAATTAAACATCAATTTGTTAGTTTACTTTTTAATAATATTTTATTCAAAAGACATATGATTCGAGTCAATTTAAAAGTTCGCTTTTGAATGATTCGCATAATATTTATATTTTTAGTATTTATAGAGTTCAAATATTATAAATACTTTAAACGTTTTCTAAAGTTCAAATATTATAAATACTTTAAATGTTTTATAAAGTTTAAATATTTATGATGGTTAAGCTTCTTATAAAGTTTAAATACTTATAATATTGAAAATTCTTATAAAGTTAAAATATTTATAATATTTGAAACTTCAAAATTTTTTTAATATAATAAATATTTTTAACGTTTTATAAACTTTAACTTCTTAAAAGTTTAAATAATTATAATATTTAATTTTAATAAAGTTATTGTACTTCTTTTATTAACATAAAGATTTCATAGAAACATTGTTAATTTATGTATCATAAATCATGATACAAAAAAAAAATATGTATCGAAAGAATCTCAAGATTATATTCAATTGATTAAATCTACATATAAGTTAATAAGAAAATGTAATATTAATTTTTTCTATTATGAGACGTATATTCATCACGACTGAATCTTTTTCTCATGGACATCACACCAAATGATTACTCCAACAAAAATATATTTTATATGTGAGTGAAGCAGCACCTTCACTAGTTATTATCGTATGACAAATCTATATATATATAATGGCAAAAATGTCTCCATCTAGAGTGTCTACATTATCATCCAAGTCATTTTATTTTAATTTTTTGTGGGTTCCACATATTTTATTTAATAAAATAAAAAACATTAAAACTATAATTAATTCACACATTTTGTGATTTATATTATTATATTTCAATAAACAAAAATAATAGTTTACAAAAAGAATAAATAAATATTAAAACAACGAAAAAAATAAATTTATAACACAAAATATGAAATTTTTGAATAGAGATTGAATAAATATAAAATTAGATAATTTTATCTTAACATATAACGAGTAAATATTCCTAAATGACTAGAGATATAAAAAAGGAACTTATCATAAATTTTAATGATAAAACTATCATTTTTAAGAGTTACAATTATTTAGTAGAATAAAGATAAATAAGACTTTAAAATATCCTAAATATAAAATGCTTTTATTGAAAATAAAAAGTAATTCATTTCTGAAAAATACACATGTAAAATGTATCAACTTTATATATTATTATTTATACTTATAATATAATATAAATAGTTACATTAATAAATTTTCTATATTATTAGTGTTTCTAAATTAAAAAGTGGTGGGTTTTTTAAAAAATCAAATGAATACCTAAAAAAAAAACTAAATATTAATTAGTGTTTATAGAATTTTAACATAGATAAAAAAAATTAAGGTGATTTGAAATAAAACAAAACTATCCTAAACATCACAAATAAAAATAAAATAATCCATTTGAATAAGAAACTGTGTAATAATAATATTTGTGAATGCTATTTGGAAATTAGAATAGTTTTTAATTGGAAATTAGAAATAGAAGAGTTTTTAGTTAGAAATAAGAAGGATTTTTTTAAAAAAAAACAGACGTATTTTTAAATTAAAATAATTGTTATGAGTTTGTTTGATTTGAGGAAAAATCAACATTAAGAATACTATCTAGAATCATAATATACACTATATGCGAAAAGAGAATTTTATATTTTTCAGTTGGTCAAGATAAAGTGTAATATTTTACGTTTGAATCTGATGTTTGTAAATAAGAATAAGTTTATATATGAGATTTGTTGTCTATAAAGAAATTTTAAATACACCAAAACATGGTCAAAAAAATTTTATGAATAAAATCTCCCCAAATATTCTAATGTTAACTTTAATAAAAAAAGATCATGCAATTTATAAAAAAGAATGAAGTATTGAAAGACAAGGTGTGAGACAATATAAGGTGAATAGAGAGTAGATTTCTAAAGACGACGAGTAAATCATAGAAGATAACGAGAGAAGTTGTAGTGAAAAATATGATCAATGTTTTACTATTTTGGAAAGATTATATCTTTTAAAATTCAAATGATTATATTTATGTTCAAAAATTCTTATTGATAATCTAGTATATGAAAATATGACATATGTTAGTATATGAAGAATACATATAATAAACGCATGCATGTTCCTTCATTATATTATAGAATAATTGAATTTACGTGAGAGACATGGAAGCCACCAACATGCCAATTCACATCCTTTTGCATCCTATTCACTTATTTTGTGTAAAATTTGTATAAAAATGAGGGGAGTTTCATAGAGTTGTACAATATTTTTGTATTATACAAATGTGAAAACAAGGACATATATCACTAATAATGGTACAATATATTAACACCATTTTAATTTCAAAACTGCTAATTTACAATAATCAAATTCCACATATACATTAACATCATTTTACTTTCACAACTCCTAATTTACAATAATCAAATTTCACATAATAAAGATGCAAGTAGGACAAACAAAACAACAATATCTATAGCACTCCAACTAATTATTTTATCACACAAACAAACAATATATTATAATCATTTAAATTTGATAACAATTGAAAACTTTCAAATAAAATATCACTAAATATAAAATAAAATTAAGCTTTTCCTTGTGTGAAATCCTAGTTAAGAACATAAGACCAAGATCTTTTTTGTAAATATCTCATGAGATTAATTAGAGTCGAATGATATTACAAGAATTCTATATTTGAATTGATATTGCCTTGTTTCATATAGATTTAGGATGAGATTAATTCCATTAGTATAGATTTAGGATGAGATTTCATGGTGGTTATGTCATTGTGTGATTTCTTAGGGCACGAATTTAAAATTTCATTTGATTTGTACAGACTTGAAAGCTATGGAAAGACAAGTTCCACCTCCAAAAGGAGTTCAGGAAGCAGCTGAACCTCAAAGAGCTCAAAACGAAGCACTTGATAACATAGTTGAGCTGCACCAAGTACAACATGAGATTGTGGCACCGGAGATATGTCAAAATGTAGTGGCAGAGAGAGTTGTTGCAAGGGATGCCCGGTCTTGGTTCACCAAATGTTTATGTGGTCTCCAATGAAGAAGAATATAAAGATAATTAGTTAGAACTCTAGCATAGAAAGTGGAGAAAAAAATATATTAGTATGAACTATGTATGCACTATGTATGCATTATGCATAGTTACTAATAAAAGCAATATATGAGAGAGAGTTTGTAGGTCAAAAATAAAATAAAAATAATGATATCTACTACTATCATTTTATTTACCATTTTATTCATAAAAGTGTAGCACATATCATTCTTTTTTACATGCACATACCGTTTTTTGGATGCTTGCAACAAACCAATCATTTTTTTTTCTTACAAATATATATAATTATCGACATTAAAAAAAAATTAAGTCCTTAAAGTCTTTAAAGCCATATTTACCGATTGGTCTCATAATCTAAAAATATAACAGTAATGAATCCCAAGGATTACTGCTATAGGCGATAATTAAAGAATCATAATAGAATTTTGAATGTAAAGACCGTTGCAAAGATTCCATAATTCATCATGGAATCAAGAAGATGATTCGTATCTTTTACACAAAAAATGAAAAAAGTATTCTTTTGTTGGACAAGTGAAGACTATGAAAGAAATTAAACGGTTTCAACTTTCAAGTTAGTTGATCAATAACTTGTTGTTTATGCAAAAGGTTTATTTATATTGGTCTTATGCAGTTCATATTATTGTATGAGGAGGTAGAAATCATATGACTCGATAATGTCAATAGTTTAGAGAACAATCTATATATATATTTTGGAGATATTTATGAAATAAATTCTGGAATTCCTACTTATTTACGATCAAATGCCATTGACACTAATTATTTAGAGTTACAAAATTAACTCTAAACTAATTGTTACTTGTTAATTATTTAGACACATTAATTGTTACTTGTTAATTAACTCTAAACAATTGTTAATTGTTACAAAATTAACTCTAAACTAATTGTTACTTGTTAACTAATTTCTGATGATAATTAATACAAATCATCAGATCGGCTATGGATCTGCTTTCATTGTCCTTATTCAGAATTAAAACAATTAATTAATCTCGGGATTTACCTGTTAAATATAAACTACTAACAACAGCTAATCCTAATCAAATCTTAATTACCACTAGGTTATTAACCTCCGCTACGCGGGTATTTGTATTTATTGAGTGGAGATGTGAAATTAAGAACAAGGACAAGTCTGCTTAATTTCTCTAGGAGTTTTGCTTTTTCTTGATTTCAATGTTATGATAAATGTTAGTGCGTCTGCTTTTTCTTAATCTCTATATGTTCTTGTCTTTTCTAAACTCATACGTTCTTGTTTTTTTCTTGATTGATACCCATAAATGTTCTTGCTTTTCTTGATTTCAATGTTTTTGTTCATTTCTTAATTACGTTTCTATATATATATATATATATATATATTATAAACTAAAGTATTACAATTATTATTTTGAGGTTTTAATATGATTAGTTATTAGATTATATGTTAGGTTTATGTGTGGAAAACTAATCAACCAAACCCCTCAAAATTAGTGAGTTTATCTAGTGTAAGTATTGGTTTCAAACTTTCAATACAATCTCTCTTGTCACTTTATCTCACACTCTCTTTGTTTCTATCTCTATAGATACTTTAGGAATAAAATAAAAATAAAAAGTGAAACATGAAACGAACATGAAGAAGAAATCTACCTTAACCTGAAGAGTGAAGACCCTCAAGCTTCTCATTTTCTCACTAGGAATTGTCTCTCTTCTTTGCCAACAAACAGTAAAGCACTAAAGCCCAAACTGAGCCCAATTCTCTTCTTGAGCCCAGCTGTAATCCGTGACCCGTTTTGATTTACGTTTAAAGACAAAACCGAATGATTTCAATTAAATTCCCGGTTAATTCCGGTTTATCTTCAGCTTCGTAACAAAACGCACAACTTTAACGAATCTTCCAGAAGATCCGAAATTTTCTCGGGAAAATTTTTCCGGAGGAATCGCAATGGCCGAGTCTTCGAATCTCCAGTTGATAGCGAGAGAGATACTTGTGAGTGAAAGCTATGAAGAACTAGCGATGATCGTCGATAATCTCTTTAAGCGTCAAGACTCTCAACAATATAAAACATCTCGAGCTCTGTACGATTTCTGCGTCTCTTGTAACCCAGGTTGCTTAACCCTAAAGCTTCTTAAGCTCTATCAATCTTCTTCTAATGGCGTTCTCAGATTCCGATCAATCTATCAACTCTCCGAAACTCTCACCGATTTGAGAAATCGCCAACTCTCTCTCGACTCTCTTTATGAAATCAAAGGGGTTTTGATTTCATGCTTGACAATGGAAGAAACCAAAGAATCTGACTTCAAGATCCTTAGAAAAATCGTGTCTTGTGTAGCTTACAATGTTGTGGACTTGCATAAAGACAAATGGGACGAGCTCGGTGATTGTATCTTATCGCTAGTGAATAGCAAAGAGCCTGTTAAGGCTTTTCACGTCTTCATCGATTTGCCACCAGTCTACAAGAGTTTCATTGATAAGTTCTTGCACAAAATTGTAGAGGAAGCTAGTAATGTCTTTCTTGATCCTTATAGAGTTGAAGATTGGAGCTTGGCTTTACAAGTTTTTGTTAAGATGTGGATTCAGCTTGTGGATACAGGGATGATGTTGGTGTTATTAGAGGCGTTAATGGGGATTCGGGTTTCCTCTGTTGTGAATTCAGTAAAGAAGCTAGTTAAGAAGGAAAAAGAAGACTTTTTGGTACAAGGGCTTGAAGATTTCGAGAGGTTCTTCTCACGAGAGATGAATCTGTATAAGTACACTAAGGATCAATGCCATTTTGTGTTGGATTTAATGATCAAGATCAAAGGATTCGGGACACATTTGACTAAGGATATTGTGAGAAAGATCATAATGTTGGTTACAGAACCGGACAATCATGCCATCAAACCACAGGATGATGATCTTCAGAATCGTAGGGAAGAGTTTGAACGTGGCTGGTATGATCATTTGAAGAGTTTATCTTCACTGGAAGTGTTAAAGATCTTTGCTTCCACTGATCTTGAAGATAGGTCCAGAGAGATGGCAATCAGACGACTCAATTGTTTACTATCTGATAACACTACAGAGAAGGTGGAAATAGACATTGCAGAGATGAGAGAACTCCAACCATTGATTATCTCTTGCTTAAAGGAAGAAGGAATCTCTTTCAGTATGTTCAAAGTCCTAGGTGAGGTGGTGAACCATGTTGCTTATGAGATTTTGGTCTGTCAAGAGGAGACATGGTACGATCTACGCGATTATATAGCATCGAGTACAACAGAGTTTCAGAGAGCGGTTTATATCTTCCAATGCTTATTAATGAAGTTTGATGATAAAAAGTTTTTGTATCCTGTGATGGATAACCTTTACCAAGAGATAATCGAAAGGCTAGCCCCACCAGGAGAGGTGTTGGTAGACAACAGTTGCTGGGTTTTTGCGTTTACGGGTGCTTTCTGTGCAGCAATTCACTTGATAGAGGACCCAGGTTACGCTAACGCCGTTAGTGAGATTGCATATAAGATGATAGATTCTGTGAAAGAGATTGTGGAAAGAGGAATGGAAGTTGGGCTTGTGAGAAGAGCTTTCAGAGATGTTGAAATCATTGTGAAGGAACAATTGGAATGGTACAGTACAAGCGAATACAAATTCGTTAAGGGTTTGCTTTGGAAACTCTATGCAATCAAAGGCATGAAATGGCAAAGTAAGATTGTGTTGTGGAGAATCAACGTGATTATCGATAGAGACGTGGAAGAAGAGGAGAAAGAGCGGCCACAGAACGACCTTCATTGGCTGAACCTTCCTGCTGCTAGTTAAATAGAAAACTAGTTCGTTTGATGTGTAGTCTGAAATTGTGCAGAGCTTATTTTTTGGTGTATAGTCTGAAATTGTGCAGAGTCTATATTGTCATAGTTTGGTTTGTGTAGGAGAAACTTTATGTACCTAATTCTCTTATCGACTGTTTTCTTGGTGAGCAAGGTACTGTAGTATTAGGTGGAGTGATGTCTACTGTTTTTGTAAATAGCCCTTAGGATAAACAAACGACAGATCAAATTCTTCAGATTCATGGTATATTTGTTTCTGGATGAGATCGACCCTATAATTTGCTTGTACAACGTGTTAAGCACTGGAAGATATAAACCGCTCTCTGAAACTCTGTTTCGCTTTGCGATGCAAAATAGTCACGAAGATCATCCCATGACTCATAATGGAAGACAAACATTTCATTCGCAACATGGTTCACCACCTGACCTAGAACTTTGAACATACTGTCAGAGACTCCTTGTTCCTTAAGGCAAGAGATAAGCAATGGCTGGAGTTTTCTGAACTCTGAAATGTCTATTGGCGCCTTCTTTGAGAAGTGATCAGAGAGTAACACGTTGATTATTAAAGATATACAGCTTATTGATGACGATTTTTTGAATCCCGTGATGGAGAATCTTTGCCCAGTGATAAGTACAAGGCTAGACCCACCAACAGAGTTGTTGGTAGATAACAGTTGCTGGGTCTTGGCGTTTACGAGTGCCTTCTGTGCGGTTATTCACATGATAGAGGACCCAGGTTATGCTGAATCTCCTAAGGAGATTGCATATAAGATGATAGAGTCAGTGAGAAAGCTTGTGGAAAGAGAAATGGAAGTTGGACTTGTAAGGAGAGCTTTCAGAGATGTGGAAACTATTGTCAAGAAACAACTGGAATGGTATGGGAAGTTCGAATACAAATTCGTCAAGGGTCTGCTTTGGAGACTTTATGCAGTTAAAGGCATGAAATGGGAAAGTAAGATTGTGTTGTGGAGAATCAACGTGATTGTCGAGAGAGGAGTGAAAAAAGTGGAGAAAGAGCTGCCAAAGGAGGATGAGTTTGATTGGCTTAACCTACGTGATGATGATGATGATGATGATGATGATGATGATAATGATGATGATGAGTAAGATTGTATAGTTTTTGGTGTATAGTTTTAGTTGAGGAGGTTGAATAGAAAACTAGTTTTTTGGTGTATAGTCTGAAATTGTGCATAGTCTAGTTTTTATTGGTGTATAGTAGTTTGCAATGGAGAAGAATATTGTAAAGGAAGAGAAATATAGTTCTTGAAACACTTCAAAATCAAAGCTTCCCATTTTCTTTCAATCAAACACTTTTCACTTAAAACAAAGTGGTAGCATTAAACACCAAATATAAATCTACAGAAAAGTAGAAAGAGAGTCAAAAGAAAGAAACTGATGTGAAGGGAATCAAATGAATTGGATCTTGCATTTGGAAGAAGCTGCCGGAAGGAGCTTCATTAGTTACATTTGTGAATAACTTATCTTGTTCATCCACTTGAAGTCTTGAACCTTAACTTTAACCACTTCAAGACACTTCAAATTCTCTATGAAATGTTTCATTTGTTTCACTTCTCTACAACTTTCTCTTCCTCCATACCCATATATCTTTAGCACCTTCAATCTGAACCTCATAGAGAGAGAGAGAATCCGTATCACATCTGTTTGGTTTTGCATATATGCAATGTAATGTTATATAACAGGATTTACCAGGAGCTAGCACTCGATGATGCAGCTGTGACAGAGGCCTTGGAGTTGCACAAGATAAGAGCCGTCAATGGGCAATTTTCAAAACTTGTGCTGTGAAAGGCCAAGGACTTTTTGAGGGCTTAGACTGGTAAGCGCATGAGAAATATAATCCTAGAAAGTTTTTGTTCAGCAAAGCTCTCATATTCATATATGCATGCTTCTTCTCCTTGAGGTTGAGTAACACCTTGAAATCAGGGAGTGGCTAACATCATCTCTCACCACGCACAAAGCACAAGTGTGTAATCATCTTCCCTAGTGTTGCCTTCTTGGTCCAAAGAGTTGATAGCTTATCAATTATAGACAATATCTAGTTCAATTGTGAGCATTTTTAACTCGATATTAACCCATAAGGATTACTAAAATACCACCTTATTTCCTTCTTGTTCTGGTTTCTCTCTCTAAAGTCAGAGGTTGTATCATTTCCCAACTAATGTTGTTCTCTTATATGTTCCACACTACCTCATTTTTCAGTAGACAAAATGTTTTTATTTTTATTTCTTTTTTCACATCGATGAACTCGCTGGGATGTATGAAAAACAAGTAATTATTCGGTCACACACACACTATGAGAAGCTAAAGTGATCATATTCATTACCTATTTTTGAGGTGAGTCATTTATCATTAGATTAATCTAAAAGTTTGAGAGCAGCAACAGAGTCAAAATCATGAAAGACATTTTAATTTCATCCGATCGCAGAATGTGTAATCCGGATGCTGAACATGAATCAACCTATGAATCCAAACGAGGAATGTTACAAGACCTTGATCTACGACGATTTCTGTGGAAACATCATCGCTCCTCTGATGCAAGTGAATGATCTTCGTAAACAAGGCGTGACTAACCTTCTTGTTTGCAAATATAACAACCATTGCACCTGTCATCGTCAGAGATGGTAATCTTCTTACCGCAGAATAAGTCCATCAAAGGTACCTCCTGTTTCTTCATATTTGGTTTGGTCTCCAAGTCATCGTCTAGGCTTTCTTGTCTAAGGTAGTCTTCGTACCTGAAATATAAAAAACCTTTGTCATCTCTCTATGTATACCAAAAAATCAAAAGTTAAATCCCTTACCAAAGCTTCTCTGCAAGGTTGTACCTAATTAACAAAAATATTAGCGTTAATCTTCTGTTACGACATCAAAACTATATCGATAAGTTAGAGACACAAATCTCCATAACAAGGAAAGTCAATTTACTTGGGTCGGAGAGGGCATAGAGCTATCTGAGCCATGTCAAGAAAAATAAATTGACCCATTAATGCTTTACTAATCTTCGTTTCCAGCGCCTACAGAGTAAAAGATTTAGTTAGCAATGCAATCGTTACTTTCAAATAACTACTTGTATAATGTTCATCACCTTCTTTGCCTCGTAAGCAGAAGCAAACTCAACAAAGCCACAGCCCAAACGCTCACTCATGTGGTCTACAATAAGTCGAACACAAACAACTTCTCCAACATCTTTGAAGAAACTGATGCTGTAAAAGTGGAGAGTAAAATATCAGTCATGAAAAACTTGCTCCAAGAACGAAACAAGAAATTAAAGGTGCTATTTACATATGTGATAGTCTAGTTTTGTGATAGAGATTGGCAACAAAGAGCGTCTTTTTCCTTACCGCAAGATCCTGGATTCAACAACAGCCAAGTGTGTTAGTACAACTCTAAGAAAAAAATGACTTAAATTGCATAACAACAAAAAGTAGATTCATCCTTAAATTTAAGTCATCTTTCTACTTTGTTGCAACAATAAGAATAGATACCTCAACAAAAACAGGAGTTTTATCAAGTCCTTCCACTGCCTCATCTTCTTCCGCTAGAAGGTTTTCTCGTCGAAGGTAGTCTTCGTTCCTGGAATATCAAAAACCCTTGTGACACTCCATGAAATGTGTTCTTGATAACAAACTCGAGATGTAAATAGTTAAATCCCTTACCAAACCTTGTGATCTATGCAATACCTAATTAACAAAAGTAATAGCATTAGTGTAATGGCATCAAAACTCTAGCAATAAGTTACAAATAGTGTTGCATAAACAAATCTTATAACATGGAAAATCAAATTACTTGGGTGTAGGGTATGGAGCTATCGTAGCCACTCCAAGAGAAATCTTGCGATCGTGCAAATATTCACCGTTCTTCTTTTCCAGTGCCTACAGTATAAAAGATATTTTCCATCATAAGTATACTACTTAAAACTCCTTTTCATCATTACTATAAGCTACTCTCACCTTCTTTGCTTCGTTAGTAGAAGCAAACTCAACAAAGCCATAGCCCACAAGCTTGCCCTTATTATCTACAATAAATCGAACATGAACAACTTCTCCAACATCTTTGAAGAAATTGATACTGTCATAAAAGGAGGATAAAATATTAGCATGAAAAAAATTTCATCCAAGAATGAAAAGAGGAAATTAAAGGCCCAACTCACATATGTGATGGTTTAGTTTTGTGAGAGAGATTGGCAATAAATAGCGTCTTTTTTCTTATGGCTACTGCCTGAATTTAACAGCCAAGTGTGTTAGTAGAAAAGAACTTAAAATTGCATAAAGAAAAAAAGTAGCCTCATCTAAAGATTCACCCTCAGAATAATTCATCTTTCGACTTTGCGGAAACAGTTGAGTTCTGTTATTTAAAGCTACGCGTGAGCCTGACATATGTTGAAGATAATAAGTACCTCAACAAAAGGCTTAGGAGTTTCATCAGGTCCTTCCAGTACTGTCACATCTTCTTCTATCAGAAGGCTTCCTCGTCGAAGGTAGTCCTCGTAACTGAAATATCAAAAACCTTTGTGATCTCTCCATGTATACCAAAAACTTCACCCAATCTGCTTTTGATAACAAAAATCAAAAGGTATATAGTTAAACCCCTTACCAAAGTATCTCTGCAAGGTTGTACCTAATTAACAAACATAACAGCGTTAGTCTTCTGTAGTGGCACCAAAACTCTAGCAATAAGTTACAAACATGGAAAATCAATTTACTTGGGTCGTGGAGGGTATGGAGCTGTCTTAGCCACATTAATAAAAATCATATGATCAAGCAAATATTCACCATTCATCTCTTCCAGAGCCTACAGTAATAAAAGATATATAATCAGCAATCAATCGTACATTCGAAAAACTTCTTGTAAATTTTTCATAATTACTACAAAACTACTCTCACCATCTTTGCTTCGTTAGCAAAAGCAAACTCAACAAAGCCATAGCCCACATGCTTGCCCTCATGGTTTACAATAAGTCGAACACTAACAACTTCTCCAACGTTTTTGAAGAAATGGATACTGGAGGATAAGATATAAGTCATGAAAAACTTGTTCCGAGAAGGAAAGTGGAAATTTGAAGGTGGCTACTTACATATCTGATATTTTAGTTTGGGGAGAGAGATTGGTAACAAAGAGTACTTCCTCAACAAAATCGTGAGGTGTCTCATCTTCTATTGGAAGACTCTCTTGTTCATACCTGAAATATCAAAAACACTTATTTGTGGCTCTCAATGTACACCAAAAACTTCACTCAATGTGCTCTTCTTGATAACAAAACACAAAAGGCAAATAGTGTAAAGGACAAAGATAAGGAAGGCATATCATTCTCTCAATCATCGTGATTTGCATATCACAGTTTAAGGAATCTTCTGTAAATACTTAACCTAGCTGCAATTCCCTGTACTAATGTATATATGTCTGTAATCTCTCCTTAATGAAATAAGACTCATTGTCTACATGGTATCAGAGCTAAATAGATATGCCTTCCTTATCTTTGTCCTTTACAAATAGTTTAAATCCCTTACCAAACCTTGTGATCTATGCAATACCTAATTAACAAAAAAAAAAAATAGCGTTAGTGTGGCATCAAAACTCTAGCAATAAGTCATCGTAACAAGGAAATCAATTTACTTGGGTCGTGGAGCTGTCTTAGCTGCTTCAATTAAAATCTTCCGATTGTGCAAATATTCACCGTTCTTCTCTTCTAGAGCCTAGAGTATTAAGGATGATTTTATCAGCAATACATTTTTCATCATTAATATATATAAACTAGTCTGTCACCTTCTCTGCTTCGTTAGCAGAAGCAAACTCAACAAATCCAGAGCCCGTAAGCTTATCCTTGAGGTTTAAAATAAGTTGAACGCGAACAACTCTTCCAACACTTTTGAAGAAATCGATGCTGTGAAAGTAGAGGACAATATATATCAGTCATGAAAAAACTTGCTCCAAGAAGGAAAAGAAAAGAGCTACACATACATATATGACACTTTTGTTTCGGGAGAGAGATTGTCAACAAAGACCTTCTTATTTGTTACCTGAATTTTTAACATTTTAGAATATTAGCTAACGAATCTTAGAGAGATTTAGGACTTAAACAACAAGATTTAGGAATCGGACAAACCTTGTGCTCCAAGTTATCCCTATGTTTCTTTAGAACCGGTTTGAACTCCAAATAATCCTCCGGCTTTCGCTTACCTAAAAGAAGACCAAAGTTGTTAAAATCAACAACCTCTTCAGTCAAGTATAATGCATTAGATAAGAGCTCCAAAAACAAACCCAATAAATTAACTTTGGTGCCCGATTTCTTGCTACAAGTGGCCATGGTTAATTTCCCGGGAAGAGTTGAGAGCAGCAATAACTTTGTGTTTATAAAACCCTAGAAAAAGTTATTTTATAAAACAATATTCTGGTTTGGGCTGGGCTTTTGTTGGTTGGGTTTGTATTTTGTTCTCCCCCTAATCTTATATGAAGAACAGTCGTTTTAGTTTGTAAAAGGCCCACTGATGTTCACTTAAAAGTGATGGGAGTGGTGGTCATGATGGCCGAGATCGAGCTTCTACGAGTTGCAAATAAAGACATGGGGATGGAAGCTAGATGTTTTTGCAAAATTATTAGTTTAACTACTTCAATTGCCACTCAATTATACATCTAAGACTCTATCAATTGAAATTGAAAAAGGTAAATTAGAGCTAAAGTTTAATAATCTGAACCTTCAATCCAAGATCCTCACGTTTTGACTAGGATCTTCAAGCATGTCATTGTTTTTTTTTTTTTTTTTTTCTTTTTCTTTCGGTCATCTCGATTGTTTCCTAGAGTCATTAATCCGTAAAAGAAAACGGATATGGTCATTACAATCTGAGTGACTTTGAATGAATCAAGTAAATTTGAATTATTGAATCAGTTATGATGCATGTGCCGACGGGGTTATGGTATGTTTAAGGAAAAATTAAAAATCACAATCTAAAAAAAACGTCAATTATTCGTTGCTAACTTAGAAATCTCTATAATGTTAAAAGAGAAGTATAAATTGATTAGAAGGTGGGGTTAAATCAAAAATTAAACACACATTGACCCGAAATTAAATCATCGGATCTTTTAGTTATTCAGGAGTTATGCAAATTTAGTGAATATTCTCCACAACAAAATATGATGGAGATAACCTTGACCAGGTGTATCTCGTGGGGATATTCACGGGGATATTAGGTTTAGAGTTTTAGGATTGGTATATGTATTCTAGAGTGAAGCAATAGCCTAGCTTAATTAGCACTCTAGAATATTGATATTGTTGTATACTTCAAAGCTAATCAAAGAGTTAAGAAGGAGAGTGTGTGGATCTCTCTTTGTCTTCACGTGTGTGTGGTTATAATAGAGAAGATAGATTAGGCTTAGAGTTATTTTTAGTCGGGGCTAACTATTCGTGTGTAATAAGTTAAGTAAATCCGTGATAGATAAGCTCTATTGTAAAAAATCATATTATCAATAAGAACAAATACAAGCATTTGATTCGGCGTGTTCCAGATCGAGTATCTATTTGTGTACCCTCTACACCTTTTCAGATGAAACTCTTCTCGCTATTCATAAGCGATTCTCTGTTTATGATAACTTTGGTTTGAAATTCTTTACTTGTTTTCTTTTATATTTGGGTTTAGCTACTGATTTGTTAGATGGTCATTCTATTGAGGTACATGGAAAGACTTCCATTAGGCCTCCTAACCATCTGGAGAAATGCCAGTTCCCGCTTATGCCAGCTGTTATTGCAAGTTCCCCTAGAGCTGCACAAGCTTTGTTGACGCAATTCGGAAGAACATGGCATATTAGAAATTTTTTAGAAGACAATTGGTAGAATTTGAAGCAAGCATTGAGCGGAACGAGAATTAGAGAAGCAATAAAAAAAACGAAGAAGAGAATTAGAGATATGCTCAGCAATGCCACTAGCATCATAGTTGCTTCTTCCATAACTAAGCTCATAACATAATCATAGTCAGGCGAGTACGAGTCCCTTACGCCACTATCTAAAAAAAAAATCTAGCTTGCTGATACGAATAGTGTAACTGTTATAATTTATGTAGTTCGTAATTATCTTTTATTTCGTTCTATTTGCAGGAGGCGATGAAGAACAACAACCACACAATCGTACATTTTACGTACATTGTGACTATGGAGAGTACTATTCTGAAGACCATGAATGAATTTCAAGAAATTCTATATACAATATGTTTAACTAGGTACAACTCGTTCGATTCCCCACTTTGCCTTAGTTGTTTAAAATCAAAACGACGTCGTTTTGTAAATTAGCATAAATTCTAACCGTAGACTTAATTCCGTTATTTTTTCCGTCAGTTGACTTCACGACATGTCCAAAATGGCAAAGGCAACCAAAGTCATCTATTTAATTTTAAAGTCAACAACAAGTTCAGCATTTTAATGACATTTTCGAAGTTGAGGATTTAAACGTCCCAAATTTGAAAGTTCATGCTTTTTTTTTACATTTTTCCCATATATATAAATTCAAAAAAATGAGGATTAACGATAAATTAAGGTTTATAAAAATTCAAAAAACCTCTTGAACTATAAAGAAATTTTTTTAAATAAATAAAACTCAAATTTATCATTTTCTTAATACATACTATTGTTTTCATATAAAACATTTAATATAGTGTTCGGGGATAGGAAGGAGATCAGATTTTGGAGAGATAAGTGGCTCTTTAACACGCCATTGATAGACGAAATAACATGGGATTTACCAGCGGCTCTTGTGGAGGTTCGGGTCTAAGACTTGAGGAGGAATGAAGATGACATGACGGCTACGACAGAAAAATAAAGGACGAAGGAATAATCAGAGATTGATTAGGGAGTGTTTGGTTGTTGTGAATAGTGAATTTTAGGTTGGGTTTGTAATTGTTAATTTTGTGTATGGGTTTTGGACATTTTCTATTGATTATGACTTAAAAGAAAATTAAAAACATAAGGGCGCATAGGTGAACATTTTTTTTCAATTAGTGGCATTAGATGCATTGTTCCTAGTCGGGCACCAAAAAAAACCTAATAAGTAGATATCATTTAATTTTGTCTTCATACAAAAATGTCTAGGTTTGTTGATTGTACATATCTTAATCTTCTTATAATTAAAAGAAGAGTACAAATTAAAGAATGACCCAAAATCATTAGTTTAATTACTTCAATTGCTACTCAATTATAAATCTAAGAATTGATTAATTTAAATTGAAAAAGATAAATTAGAGATTGTGTTTACTCAATTGAAGAATCCGAACCTTTTCGCCCATTTTTAATTGGATCTTCAAGTGGGTCATCAATTTTTTTTTTCTTTTTTTTTCATTCGGTCATCTCGATTTTTTATTATTAATAATTAATGTTTATTAGTCAGAATTTATTATAATATTTCTGAAAATCTTAACAATAAAGTTAAAATATTTAATAGATATAAATAAAGAAATAATCTTAATTTTGTCAGCACAGAAAAACCGTATTAAGTAGATATCATTTAATTTTGTCTTCATGCAAAAATGTCTACATACGAAGTATTTTAAGACCACAAATAATTATATAAAGTATTTTTATTCCAATTCAAAAATATTGGGTACTAAACGTCCAAATAAAAATTATTTTGAGTTTTTTTTTTTTTGAGAATTTTCCCTAAATTATTTTTATATTAATTACTTTGATCTAAATTTAAATCTTCATTCTCATTTTTTTTGTCATTTCTTGTCTATTGACGTTCCAAAAATTGTAAAATACATTGATCAAAACGGTAATAATAATAAAAAATACTTCTCGTCTGATCTAAGAGATTGCAATCATAATCTCGCATTTACCTTTTACCTTTTCTGCATCTTCAATATATTGTTTCAAAAATTGGATTTTAGCTCAATGTACCGATTATTTCAACTAAATGTCCGGTTAAGTCCGGTTTATTAACAATAAACGCAAAGAACTAAAGAAGTTTCTCAGAACAAGAGCCGAAGAAATTGCAATGGCGGAATCTTTGAATCTTCAGTTGAAAGCGAGAGAGATTCTTGTGAGTCAAAGCCACGAAGAATTAGCGATGATCGTCGATCATCTCTTTATGCGTCAAGAATACAAATCAGCTCGTGTTCTCTACGATTTCTGCGTTTCTTGCAACCCAGGTTGCTTAGCCCTAAAGCTTCTTAAGCTCTATCAATCTTCTTCCAATGGCGTCACCAGATTCCGATCAATCTATCTACTTTCCGAAACCCTCACCGACTTCAGAAACCGTAACTTCGAACTCTCTCGCGACTCACTCTACGAAATCAAAACCCTTTTGATCTCATGCTTGACAAATCAAGAAACCAAAGAATCTGACATCAAGATCCTTAGAAAAATCGTTTATTTTGTATCTTATAATGTTGTGTTGTTGCATGATGGCAAATGGGACGAGCTTGGTGATTGTATCTTAACGCTAGCGAATAGCAAAGAACCTGTCAAGGCTTTTCATGTCTTCATCGATTTGCCACCAGTCTACAAGAGTTTGATTGATAAGTTCTTGCACAAACTTTTAGAGGAAGCAAGTAATGTCTTTCTTTATCCTTATAGAGTTGGAGATTGGAGCTTGGCTTTACAAGTTTTTGTTAAAATGTGGATTCAGCTATTGAGTACAGGGATGAGATTCGAGTTACTAAGGGCGTTTATGGAGATTCGGGTTTCCTCTGTTGTGAATTCAGTGATTGAGTTAGTGAATAAGGAAAAAGAACAGTTTTTGGTACAAGGGCTTGAAGATTTCGAGAGGTTCTTCTCACGAGATATGAATCTTTATCATTACGATACGGATCAATGCCATTTTGTGTCGGCTTTAGTGATCAAGATCGAAAGAGTCGGGTCACATTTGACCAAGGAGATTGTGAGGAAGATCAAAATGTTGGTTACAGAACAGGACAATCCTACCATTAAACCAGAGGATGATCTTAAGAATTGTAGAGAAGAGTTTGACCGTGGCTGGTATGACCATTTGAAGAATTTATCTTCATTAGAAGTGTTAAAGATCTTCGCATCCACGGAACTTGAAGATATGTCTAGAGAGATAGCAATCAGAAGGGTCAATTCCTTATTATCTGATCACACGTTAAAGAAGGTGAAAATAGACATTGCAGAGATGAGAGAACTCCAACCATTGATTATCTCTTGCTTAAAGGAAGAAGGAATCTCTTACAGTATGTTTAAAGTCCTAGGTGAGGTGGTGAACTATGTTGCTTATGAGATGTTGGTCTACCAAGAGGAGACATGCTATGAGCTACGCGATTATATTGCATCGAGTAAAACAGAGTTTCAGAGAGCGGTTTATATCTTCCAGTGTTTAACAATGGCGCTTGTTGATGACGATTTTGTTATTCCTGTGATGGAGAAACTTTTTCCAGAGATAATCACAAGGCTAGACCCACCAATAGAGTTGTTGGTAGATAACAGTTGCTGGGTCATGGTGTTTAGGGGTGCTTTCTGTGCAGCAGGTCACTTGATAGAGGATCCAGGTTACGCTAAATCCGTTAAAGATATTGCACATAAGATGATAGATTCTATAAGAGAGCTTGTGGAAAGAGAAATGGAAGTTGGGCTTGTTAGGAGAGCTTTCAGAGATGTGGAAAGTATTGTGAAGAAACAATTGGAATGGTACAGTACAAGCCAATACAAATTGGTTAAGGGTCTGCTTTGGAGACTCTATGCAATCAAAGGCATGAAATGGGAAAGTAAGATTGTGTTGTGGAGAATCAATGTGATTGTCGAGAGACGAGTGAAAGAAGTAGAGAAAGAGCTACCAGAGACTGAGTTTGATTGGCTGAACCTTACTGATGATGAGTTTGAATAGAAAAAAAAAATAGTTTTTGGTGTATAGTCTGAAGTTGTGCAGAGTCTAGTTTTTGGTGTATAATTGTCATTCGAGAAGAAACTTGTAAAGAAAGAGATAGAAAGAGTTTTGGAAAATGTATAGTTCTTGAAAATACTCTATCTTGAGAGTTGACTTAATAATCTTTCTCATGCTAATTTTTTTTCGTAGCATCAACTTCTAATTATCAGAACATCAACATCAGAACAAGCTCTACACTCGGCCTCTGTCTTAAGTACAGTGACTGCTACTTCCACTAAAATTGCTCCCTGCAATGTAATAACTGACCAAAGCATATAGTTAATGAAGCTATATAGTGGAAGAGATGTCCACGGGAACAATCTGTTTGCGGCCTTGGTATCACTGGTTGTCGAGGCAGGTAGAGGTTAATCCTTAGCTTATTTGTTCCCGCATATCGGTCATCTCTCTCATACTTGTTTAACAGAAGAAGTTTCAATACTTGAGAAGGTTCAGTTTCCATAGAAATTTCAAATCTTGAATTTAACCAATGTCTTGCTGAAGAAGAAATCAGCCTCTAGACATTGAGCCATTGGTGATGAAAATTGTAGTTCCAAGACTCCACGTTCCAGCACATTGTGACACAAGACTGTAGATATTGAGACGCCTGATGCTATAGAATAAAGGCCCAGCCCAAACAAGATTCCTTATTGTTTTATAAATAGCTAGGGTTATGTTAAATAAACTTATTGCTTGCTCTCCACTCTTCCCGTGAAATAAACCGTCTAAAGCTGTTTTCATCTTCTCCATGGCCAGTTCTAGCAACGAATCGGCCGCCAAAGCTAATTTATTTGGTTGGTTTTGTGTGGTTCCCTCTTATCTAATGTTTTATACTGTTCACTTACTTGGCTGTTCGCTAAATCTTTTAGGTAAGCGAAAGCCGGAAGATGACTTGGAGACCAAACCAATTCTCAAGAAACATAAGGAAACATCCGAGGAGAAGGTAACCCTAAGGTGGTCGGATTCCTCTTGTTCCTTTACAACAATTTTCTGTACATTGTCTTCTAATAGCTACTCATTTAACAGGAGACAACAGAAGGATTTGCTGATAGTCTCCAGCACACTAATTTAATCTCAGTGATGGTATGATTTTAAAAAACATTGCACTGTTTGTTAGATATTTTTGCATAGAATTGTACAATTAAGCATCTTGTTCTTATTATCCTCAAAATATGTCAGGCTCAGACATTTGATAACACAACTTTTGCCACTCGAAAAATAACTTATTCAATTTTAAGTCCTTTTCTAATCAGAGTTGTGCTAACACACTTGCATGTTATATTCAGGAAGCTGCCATAACAAAAACGCTCTATGTTACCAATCTCTATCGCAACATTAAAATATCAGATATGTAAGTAGAATCCTAAATTTCCACTTTCGTTCTCGGAGCAAGTTTTTCATGATCTAATATTTAATATATCCTCCTTTCTTACAGCATCAATTTCTTCAAAGATGTTGGAGAAGTTGTTCATGTTCGACTTATTGTAAACAGCAAGGGCTGTTATGCGTGCTGGTGCTTTGTTGAGTTTGCTTCTGCTAACGAAGCAGAGAAGGTGAGAGTAGTTTTGTAGTAATGATGAAAAAAGCATTTTAATAGTCATTTGAAAAGTAGTGTATACTTATGATGAAAAATATACAAGTAGTTATTTGAAAGTACCATTGCTGATAAAATCTTTTATACTCTAGCAAGTTTTTCAGGACTCATATTTTATCCTCCATTATTTTTACAGCATCAAATTCTTTGAAGATGTTGGAGAAGTTGTCCATGTTCGAATTATTGTAGACCACATGGGTGAGCATGTGGACTGTGGCTTTGTTGAGTTTGCTTCTTCTAACGAAGCAGAGAAGGTGAGAGTAGTTTATAATAATGATGAAAACTATTTAAGTAGTCATTAGAATTTTAATAGTCATTTCAAAAGTAGTGTATACTTATAATGAAAATATACATTTGACAGTACGATTTGATCTGATTAAACCTTTTATGCAGTAGGCGATGGAAAAGAAGAATGGTCAATATTTGTGCTATTGTCGGATTTTTCTTGGCGTGGTTGAGAAAGCTCCATACCCTCTCCGACCCAAGTAAAGTGATTTTTCATATGGCGATTTGTTTCTCTAACTTATTGCTATAGTTTTGATGTCATATAACAGATGATTAACGCTATTATTTTTGTTGATTAGGTACAACCTTGCAGAGAAGCTTTGGTAAGGGATTTAACTATTTGCCTTTTGTGTTTTGTTATGAAGATCACATTGGGTGATTTTTTTTTGTATACATGGAGAGATCACAAGGGCTTTTGATATATTCCAGGTACAAAAACAACCTTAGACGAGGAAGGCATTTGAAGACCAAATCAAATCTGAAGAAACAGAAACCAAGTATAGTGGATTTATGCTGCCGTGAGAAGATTATATTCCCTGACGATGGCGACGACTGATAGAAGAAGATGAAGCTCTTTGGTATTTTTAACTTGTGATACAATGCAATTTCTTTTTATTACTTGGGTTTCCTAGCGTAAGGTTTTGTTTGAACGTACGTTAAAATATGCTTAATTTTGAATGTTTTGGTGTTAAATTAGTATCTACCTTAATTATTCTTAAGTAGCCGTATACGATTTCAACTGATTTGGTTGACAAAACCATAATCTCCGGAAGAATACAAATTTAGTTTTCTCATATTTAGATTTTAAGACTCAACAGTTTTTACCCGATTACATATCGAACTTCAAGGAGTAATAAACCAATACACTAGGAATACACACATTCACTTAATCTAAACTAATAAATATGGCTTTGGCTTTCTAAATTTGACTAACAATGCAATTTAAACTAAACAATGCAAAACAAGACAAATGAAAGTAAAATGCAAAACACTAACAAGTTTCGAAAGTAAACAAAGCGGGAAATTAACAAGTTATTTAGCGATAACTAAAGGCTTAGTCGGGTAGATTCATTCTTTCATATCTTTCACCAAATTCAAAAGGAGTCTTGGTAACTCAAGACAAAGACATAATTAGCTTGAGATCATTAAAATTAAATTTTAATTTTTATTTCACTTATATTAGTCTTATTATATCGTGACACGTGCCATGTCTATCGATTAGATTTTGACATATATAAAAAAATTATATAATAAATTACAAATCAGAAAAGTAAAAAAATACAATTTTTCGTTTTTGAAAAGATATATAAAATATATAAATAAAAAAGAAATTATACAATAAATTACAAATTTTAAATTAAATAGATTATTGATAAAAAAAATTTCAAAAGGTATTAAAAATAATATAGTAAATATAGTCAACTACTAATTGTAAAATGAAAAGAATTACATTATTACAATTACCATAAAGCTTGTTTGAGGCCACAAATTTCTTTGTTCACTCGAGACACATAGTACTTCGGACAGTATGAATCAACGAATCCTGGAGGTTGATCCTTGTACACTTCTTCTGTGAGTGTGCCTTGGAGAAAGACATGATTGACATCAAGTTATCAAAATGACCAAGAATGAATTTTTGCGTGACCAAGAACAAGTCGTGCTGAGGTAGACTTGATTACTGAACTAAAAGCTTCTTTATAGTCAAGTTCATATTCTTGATGAAATCCCTCAAGAACAAGGCGAGCTTTGTACTTGTCGAGATCACCAGTTGGAAAGAGTTTCATCTTGAACACCCATTTACATGATATGTTGTTGTGGAGATGGCGGAACAAGATCCCATTTGTGATTTGTGATTTGTGATATTGAATTTGGGCACCATTTTTTATCCTTTAGAGCTTGAGTGTAGGTTGCAGGTTCTGGTTCGATTTTTTAATTGAAAGCAACGGTTAGGCGGCATAGAGCTGACAGTTTTAACAAAATTGAGGCAGTGATTGATGAAATCCGAGAAAAAGGACTAAAACAAGGGAAAGATGTCATATTATGGAAGGGGAAAGGAGATCTTAACAAATCCACATTCAGCACACATGAGACATGGGAAGCAACCCGGGAAGCAAAGCCACGTATTGAATGGTATCAAGGTATTTGGTTCCTCCATGCCACGCCTAAACACTCATTCATAGCATGGCTCGCAACAAAAAACCGCTTGGCAACCAGAGACAGAATGTTGAATTGGCGAGCTGGAGTGAACACGTCATGCGTTTTTTGCAATGAACCGGTTGAAGACAGAGACCACCGGATTGATGGTAGTTTTGACTCCGGTGACTGGAAGTTCCCGATGACTGGAGATATAACTCGAGGGCGGAGTTTGAGGACAGCTCCATTTAGGGTTTCGTCAATAGTTATGTAGGTTGTACCGGTCAAACCGGATTTTGGCTGATTTCGATTTTGTAAACCACCCCTTTATTCCCGGTTTGGGTTTATTAATAAAAATATTATAAAAAAAAAAAGACAGAGACCACTCTGTTTTTCAAATGTGGTTACATAGGTGTTGATAGGGTGACTTTAAAAATAACATGAATCATGTAAAAATGATTTATCATTTGTTGGAAATATATCATATCATTTATTAAAAAAAAAAACACTTTGAATCACAATGTCTTTCTAAAAATGGGAAGTGATATTCAGATTCAAGAAATATATGGCGATGGAGGCAAAATAAGAATTATAGACGGCGACGGTTATAGACAAGAGTTGTTGTCGGAGAGGCTCGGTCCAGTGTTGGAGGAGATAAAGAAGGTGAAGAAATAATATCAGTTGAGGAAATAGGAGATGAAGCGATAACGGAGGTGTTGGTGTTGACGACGGTAGTTCAAGTTTGGTGGTAGTGAGAGTAAATATTGATGAAAATGGTGTGTCAAAATTAGCGAGGTTCGGCATTGATAGTGGTGGTGATTGTGATACTAGTGAGATTCGGCATATGTTTACGTAATTATATAATTTTATCTTTTCTTATTGTCAAAATTTGTTTTCCATGTTATCCACATTGAGATTATAAGGTGTAACACACTCTTCCGATGAATGTAAATAATTGATTAAAATCCAATAATGTAACCTATGAATATTTATGAATATCATTACTTATTATAACAAAAAAATTGTATAATTTATAGAGAAATTGTTAATAATGCCCTGTTTCACACACCCTTTTTTAACATTGCCCCTTTTTGCTTGCCATTTTTAAAAATACCCCTTAATTAATTCAAATATGACCAAAGTACCCTTGCTTTCATAACCTAAGATCTGCACGGTTCTCTCAACCATTCTCTCTCTTTCTCTCATTTCGATCGGCGACGATTTTCCGATCTCGATTCCGATATCTCGATTCCGATATCAAATCGGCGTCTCCTTTCGATTTCGCTTTCTATCGGTGGTAAAATCTCGTTGTTCGTTTTCGATTTGATCTGTTCGATTTTCTAAAATTAAAACATATAAGTTTATAAAATTTTAGTTAAGCTTACAAAAATTAAATTAATTGTAGTTAAGCTTACAAAAATTAAATTATTGTAGTTAAGCTTACAGCGGTTATTGTAGTCGTCGTAATATTTACATCATTTCTTATAACTGACGTATTATAGCATCATTCGTTATAATTGATGGAAATGTTTTTATCGGTTGCTATAACCAATGCATTAATTTGCATCGCCACTTTTGATATCAATTATATAAGTGATAGTAACTCATTTGTATCATTCGATAACCGACGTAAGTATATATAAAAAAATAAGTGATGCTATCCATATATATGTAGCAAAGCAAGAGGTACATAAATCATTTTTATCTAATATATATATATATATATATATATATTATATATATGTAGCAAAGTTTTATGTTTTAGAAAAAAAAAACTAACAAAAAAACTCATAGACATATTTTTTCTTAATTATTATGAATATTTAAAAAAAATTTAAGTGAAAAAGAACCAATTATTTTTTATATATATTTAATTGTTATGTTAAGGATTTTCTTTAAAGAAGATAAATGGACTTTGATATGGTTGCAGGTCATGGAATATTGTAGAGATGATAATGAACCTGATATGTATATGAATACTATATAAAAACTAATGTGAAAAAGAGAGGAGAAATACATAATCAAATGTTATCAGATAAGATATAGGAAATGAAGTCATAGTCAAAAATAACACGAATGGTAGGAAGATGATAATAAAGTTGTATATGTTCGGGGGATGTTTAGTGGTTAAATAGGAATATTATCTCATTATCTCATTATCATAAAATTATATTATCTCATTTTCTCTCTTAAAATGGAAAAATATGTTGACTTTAACTAACATGATAAAATTACAATGATCTTTTCCTATAATGTGAAAATGGCATGTTGATGGTTGTGGTTAAAAACTAAATATTGTTTTCTTCAGGTTGGGCAAGTTGAGCAAACCTTGAGTTTTTGAAGTTACTCGACTCAAGTTACTCTGACGAAATAAAAACTACAATTTGCTAACTAATAAAAGTAGAAACGATTTTTGTAAGGAAACAAAAGAAATACTTTGATTTGGTATTGTGAGATGATGTTATTAAAAATATAGAAGTTTTGTTATAACTTGTAAGATGTTTGGAGACTTATTTTTAGTTTTAGCATTTATGTGTTTCTAGAATTTTAATACAAACAGTAATTTGATAGAGAACAAATATTTATCATTGCAAAGAAGGAGACAATGAAAATAATTTACCTTATACAATATGGCTTCAACCAAAAAGATAAATTGTAATTTGTAAGATGTTTGGAGATTTAATTTTTAGTCTTAGCATATAAGCGTTTTTAGAATATCAATATAAACAGTAATTTGATTAAGAACAAATATTTGTTCTTTTTTTTTTTTTTTTTTTTTTCTGAAAAAAAAAAAGAACAAATATTTATCATTGCAAAGAAGGAGACAATAAAAATAATGTCTTATACAATGTGGCTTCAACCAAAAAAAAAAATTCCATATTATGTTACAGTCTTAATATTGTTTGAATTTTGTATTTGATATAAAACTTTCTTCTCAATAGTACGTAATTTGTAAGATTCAAACAGTTTTAAAGTACTTTATATATTATTACCAATACTAATATAGATATATTACTATTTTGAAATATATCATTAATAATCGTATATATTTCACCAAAGTTTATCGAACAAACTCATGTGTTCACATATGGTTCATAACGAAGAAGATACCAACGAGAATAGAGGTGGAGAGACCATAAAAATGACGATGAATAAGATTAAGACTGTGGTGGTGAGCATGATTTTGATGTTTGTAGCAAATCTCACATAATATGAATTGATACATGATGGGCTTATTGGATTTGGGTCACAAAAGCTCATGGTTTCAGGTTTTGGTTGAGAGAAATGACTGAAGTGATGCAATGTTTTGGGTTTTTAGTAATGGTAAATAAGAGAGAGGATGTACTATTGATCACTTGTGGATTTTCAAGTCGTCAATATTGATCGATCGTTTCTCATCTTCTGCATTTTATTTAGTTGATTTCTCTCCTCGATGGTTTATGTGATTTGAGCTTTCAATGAGAATAACCTTTCATTATCTACTCCTTTAGTCTATGTTGGACAAAGATGACTCGAGAAGTTTGTATTGTACATTCATAGCTAGCTTTTACATCTTTAATACCAACAACAATTCCGCATACATAGCTAGCTTTTATTTATTTGTTACCAACAATTCTCCATGCATAGCTATTACGAGAGTTTAAATTTCATATTCAAAATTTTATAATCCGTTTACTATAGACGCTTAAAGCTAGAAAAAACATTTTTAAAAAGTTGTTTGATAAAAGTAGTAGTTTTAAAATTCACATTCAAAATTTTATAATCAGTTTATTATAGACGCTTAAAAGTTATTTTACATACTAACAAAACTGAGAATTAAAAATATTTTTGAAAAGTAGTATAACAATAGAAAGGTATTCTTATTTTTTTTCTTTTTAACGTTTATTACATATATAGTTGATCTAATCCTATTATGATGTTATCAACTATTTGTAGAATATGCAAATATGATGAACAGTTCTCATGAACAATATGATTATATATATATATATATATATATATATATATATATATATATATAATATATGAAGTATATTTTTGACAACTATCATTAATAAATTCATGAGGTTGTTCACATATGGTTTTAAACGACCAATCACGATTAGTCATCTCATTAGTTAATATTTTAAATCATATTTTTAATTAATATTTTAAACCATAATATTTTCTATATTAAGATATTTTTGAAAAGGAAAAAAGTATATTTATATATAAAGAATATAAATAGAAGCTTTTGAAAAACAACATATGATAGATCAAAAGCATCAATCTTCACAAGTGTTAATGAATAAATAACATCAAAACCAAATGAGGAAAATGTTATCTACTACAATTTAAGCAAAACCAATAAAGCAAGAGAAAATGTACCTCTAAAAAAATTGTAGAGATTTAGGTGAGGGCAGAGAAAGAAGCATATAAGAAAAGGAATCTGAGTAAGGTAATAGAAGAGTATAAGAAACGGAACCAATGCTATCTCCTCCAATAGAAATTAAAAATATCTTCAAACAAAGTTTGATAAAGATAAATTCTTTTGACATACCAGTGCAACTTCATCTGATACCGGAGAATCGTGCCCATTGACAGAACTGGTAAAAACTTTCATGAAAACGGAAAACAAGTTGGAGATGAAGTCGGGGACTGCCTTCACCAATTCAGTGATTAGTTCAGACTAGTCAACCAAAGCCACAATGATCCTCTCACGTTTTCGATTTTAAACGTTTTCCACATATATCTATCCACCAATAAAATTATAAATATTGAGTCATAGTTAGCTTTTAATATCTTAAGTTTTATTAATATTTTTTACTTAAGATACTTAAAAAAAAAGGCAATATATGAAAATAAGACAAATGTAAACCTTTGTTATTGGGATATAAAAAATAATTGATCATTATATAGAAGTCTCACAAAATTTATAATATTCCATCTTCAAGCACAATAATACCCATTACATAAAAATAATTTATCATTATTGTTGTATAAATTTAATAATTTTTAAATTTTAAATTTAATCAATTTGATGAAATATTTATGTGTGAAAAAAAAAGATAAACAATATATGGAAGGTAAATGTCCTACCAAAACAAATATATGGATGGAAAGGGAAATGTAAACTTTTGTTGTAGAATACATAAAATCATCTATATTAGTCTCACAAAATTTGTTAATATTCTATTTTATAAGTTTGTTCACATCTATGAAGTATTTTTTTATATTTACTTTCTAACTGAATAATTAAGCAAGTGGTGAATAAAATTATTAAGCAAGAGGTATATATATATATATATATATATATATATATATATATATATATATATATTTATATAATTTATGATTTTTATATTAAAACATATTTTTAGAAAGGAGAAAAATGACAATATATAGAAGCAAGAGGTACATAAATTATTTTAATCTAAATACATAACATATTCGATATTAGTTTTCACTAAAATTTATAATGTTATATTTTATAAGTTTACTCACATCTAACTATCCACACATATAATTTTAAACATCTAATCAAAATTAATTATCCCATTAATTAATTTTGAATATTTATTAATTTTCTATATTAAAATATATTAGATAGAACTTCTAGAGTTGATCAGTATTTTTCATATTCAGAGTTTTGTATTAGAATACGAAATGAGTATAATCACTAAAATACAAACTTAGGTGAAAAGAAAATAGATAAAGTAAAAAAGCGTAAGGGAATTAACTGATAAAATATGAGACAAAATTATTGATGAAACTGCATACGCATTGTCAAAATTTGATGTTTTAGAAAGAAAACTAACAAAAACTGATGGACATATTTTTTCTTAATTATTATGAATATTTTGAAAACTTTTAAGTGAAATATGCGTATAGCAAGAAGAACCAATTACTTTAAGTATATATATATATATATATATATATATATATATATATATATATAAATAATGTGTTGACTAATTAAATGATTCTCTTTAACAAAGATAATGGATTTTGATGTGGTTGTAGATAATGAAATATTTTTGAGATGATAATGAACCTGATATGTACATGAATAACATTTAAGAATTAAATTGAAAGAGAGAGAGAGGAGAAATACATAAGTTGAATGTTATCGGTTAAGATATAGGAAATGAAATCCTAGTAAAAAAAAACATAAATGGTAGGAAGATGATATTAACGTTGTATGTGTTCGGGAGATGTTTAGTGATTAAATTAGAATATTATTGATATTAACTCATTATCATAAAGATCTATTATATCATTTTCTCTTTTATAATGGAAGAGTATGTTGACTTTAACTGACATGATAAAGTTGCAATGATGATTTCCTATTATGTGAAAATGGCATGTTGATGGTGGTTGTTAAAAGCTAAAAATTGTTTTCTTCAGGTTGGAAAAGTTAAGCAAACCTTGTGTTTTTAAAATTACTCCGACGAAATAAAAACCACTATTTGCCAATCAAAATAAGTAGAAAAGATTTTTGTAAGGAAACAAAATAAATACTTTTATTTTGTGTTGTGAGATGATGTAATAAAAATATAGAAGTTTTGTGGTAACTTGTAAGATGTTTGGAGGTTTAATTTTTAGTTTTAGCATATAACATTTACTAGAATTTTAATACAATCACTAATTTGATTGAGAACAAATATTTATCATTGCACAGAAGGAGACAATGAAAATAGTTTACATTCTACGATGTGGCTTCAAACACAAAATAAATACCATATGATGTTTTAGTCTTAATACTATTTGGATTTTATATTTGATATAAAATTTTCTTCTCAATAGTACGTAATTTGAAAGATTCAAACAGTTTTAAAGTATTTTATATATTATTACCAATACTAATATAGATATATTACTATTTTCAAAACTATCATTAATAATCGTATATATTTCACCTAAATTTATAGAACAAACTCATGTGTTCACATATTGTTCATAACGAAGAAGATACTAACGAGAATAGAGGTGGAGACACCATAAAAATGACGATGAATAAGATTAAGATTGTGGTGGTGTGCATGATTTTTGATTTTTATAGCGAAGCTCAAATAATCTGAATTGATACCATGTGGGCTTATTTGATTCGGGTTACGGAAGCTCATGGTTTCAGGTTTTGGATTGAGAGAAATGACTGAAGTGAAGGAAGGTTTTGGGATTTTAGTAATGGTAAATAAAAGAGAGGATGAGCTATTGAACACGTGTGAATTTCCAAGTCGCCAATGTTGATCGATCTTTTCTCCTTTGCATTTTATTTAGTTGATTTCTCTCCTCGATGGTTTACATGATTTGAGTTTTCAATGAAAGAACCTTTGATGATCTATTTTTTTGGTCTAAGATGGTCAAAGATGACTAGAAAAGTTTGAATTGTGCATGCATAGCTAGCTTTTATATCTTTGATACCAACAACAATTCTGCATGCGTAGCTAGATTTAATATCTTTGATACCAACAATTCTCCATGCATAGCTATTATGAGAGTTTAAATTTCATATTCAAAATTTTATAATCCATTTATTATAGACGCTTAAAAGTTCTCTTTCATACAGTAACAAAGTTAAGAATAGAAAAGTATTTTTAAAAATTGTTATAATAAAAGTAATAGTTTTAAAATTTACATTCAAAATTTTATTAAAAAATTTATTATAGATGCTTAGAAGTTCAATTACATACTAATAAAACTGAAAATTAAAAATATTTTTGAAAAAGTGGTATAACAATAGAGAGGTATTTTTTTTTTTTAACGTCTAGTACATAGATAGTTGATATAATTATATTATGATGATATTCAACTACTTGCAGAATATGCAATTATGTTGAACAATATCCAGAAACAATATGATTTATATATATATGAAATATATATTTTGACAACTATCATTAATAAGTTTATGAGGTTTTTCACGTATGATTTTAAACCACCAATCACGATTAGTTATCTCATTAGTTAACATTTTTAGTTATATTATTAATTAACATTTTTTAAATTATAATATTTTCTATATTAAGATATTTTTGAAAATCAAAATAAATATATTTATATATGTAAAGAATATAAATGTAAGCTTATGAAAATCAACATATAGAAATAAAATATGTAAAATTCATTATTAAAATATATAAATAATATCATTGTTAGTCTCATTATGTTAGCTCCCAAATAAATTTATAAATATTTTTAATTCTAAAATAATGTAGTTAATTGGAATTGGAAAAAACTTTCAAAGATAAGAAAATTGTGACATATTATATATATATATATACTTAATATTAGAATATTATAATTTCTTAATATGCATAATCATCAATAACTAAAATATTACCATTCCATAAATGTGGTAACTTATGGTTAACAATATGAAAATTTGCTAAATTTCAAATGGCAGATTATCTCAACGTGATTATATGTTAGTAAGTTTATGAGATTATATGTTAAAAGTATAAATAAAATAAATGGTTAAAGTGTCCACATATGTTAAATTATTCAAAGTTATTTTAAAGGGAAAAATTTGAATTTTGAAAAACCTAAAAATATGTTAATGTTAGTATAAGAATTTTTGAGTTCTAGTTTAAATATAAAGATACTATATAAAAGTCGAGTTTATAAGCTTTTGAGGCCGTCCACCTAGGATTTTAAAGGACCAATCTCGATTAATCATCTTGCTAATTAGCATTATTAGATTTTCTCTATTAAATTTTTGGGAGACTCACAAAAATGCCCCTTTTTCAATACCCCTTTTCAAAAATGCCCCCTTTGGCTGTCCATTTTTAAAAATATCCCTTTTTATGTACAAAATGACTAAATTACCCTTCTTTTAATAAAATATATCACAAATATATAAGGAAATATAACAAAATTAGGTCTACAAAATACAAAATATTTTTTGGCGGGAAAATTGATCCCGCAATTTTTCCCGCCAAAACACTTGTAAAACCTTGTAAAAAACCTTTAAAATACCTTGTAAAATTTTCCCGTAAAATTTTTCCCGCCAAAAAATTTTCCCGCCAAAAAATTTTTTTTGTGGAAAAGTGATTCCGCAATTTTTTTGGCGTTAAATTTTTGGCGGGAAAATTTTTCCCGCCAAAAATTTACAAGGTATTTTAAAGGTTTTTTACAAGGTATTTATAAGGTTTTACAATGTATTTTAAAAGGTTTTACAACGTATTTACAAGATATTATAAGATTTTACAAGCTATTTTATAAGGTTTTTACAAGTTATAAGGTTTTACAAGTTTTTTATAAGGTTTTACAAGTTATAAATACCTTATAAAACCTTATAAGTACCTTGTAAAACCTTTTAAAATACATTGTAAAACCTTACAAAACACTTGTAAAAAACCTTTAAAATACCTTGTAAATTTTTCCCGCCAAAAATTTTCCCGCCAAAAAAAAAAAATTGCGGAATCACTTTTCCCGCAAAAAAAAATTTTTGGCGGGAAAATTTTTTGGCGGGAAAAATTTTACGGGAAAATTTTACAAGGTATTTTAAAGGTTTTTTACAAGTGTTTTGGCGGGAAAATTGCGGGATCACTTTTCCCGCCAAAAAATATTTTGTATTTTGTGGACCTAATTTTGTTTCAAATAAGGGTAAAATGGTCATTAAAAATTAAAAGAGGGCAAACTTAAAAATGGACTCTCAAAGGGGGCATTTTTGAAAAGGGGTATTGAAAAAGGGGCATTTTTAACAATTTCTCTAAATTTTTTGTAAAATGGAAAAAATCAACATATGAAAACAGAAGAAATATTTGGAAATATGAAAACATTTATAAATATTTAATATAAAAATAATCAAAATGTAAAGTTATTTTTAAAAATCTTTTACAAAACTTATAAACAAAAATATTATAAAATATGGAAAATAGCTTAAAAAAATTTTTGTTATCAAAATACACAAAATAAAAATAATAAAATTTTAAATATTTAGCTCTTAAAATTTATTAATTTTAAATGGAAATAATTATTACAAAAAATAATCGATCATTATTAGTTTCACTAAATTTATTAGTACATTATCCTAAAGTCGAAGCTATAAACTTCTGAGCCTGTCCATGTGGGGTATTAGACGACCATTCACATAACTCCACTTCAGCACTTAATTTAGTTAAAACGAAAAATCCTTAATCTGAATCTAAGTTCTTGTATAAAGACATCGAATTTCGAGTTCATGAGGTCAAATGAACGATGTTGTTTCGAGTAGTTAATTCATAGGCTTATGGAGCTTTGTTTGGTAAGGTTAGTAAGTTTAAATTTATTGCTCTATATTTAGCGAATGTTTTACATAGAAGAAGGAAGAAAGTGAGGAAGGGAAAGAAGAAGAGTATAATAAAGAAGCGGACGTTGAAAGTAACGATGACAACGACTATGAAAAATTGACTATGAAGATGACGAGAATGAATACAAGAGTAAGAAAACGATGAATGTGAAGAAAAATACAAAGAAGTAGTTGTTGGCGGCCAATTGAATATGAGATTGATTCATGATTTTTGTTATTAGATTGATCCATCGCTGACTTGATCTTTTAAAGTAATTCAAGCAGTCTGTTTATGATAATATTTGGAAACATTAGACGTTAAAATATGATATTTGGAAGTATATATTAAAGCAAAAAGAGATGGAGGGAAAAAAAAGTGAGCTTGCAGGGTACACCCCTCTTAACAAAATGATACATATGAATGTTTTAGCTGTTTTACCTTTAAACTTTGAGTATACATGACGAACTTGAGATATATCTTAAGAATATGACTAATTTTGAAAAGTTATGGGTCTTAAAGATTAGAAATTTTAAAGAGTTAGTGGAGAAATCCATCGTTGATGCAGACGTGAGAAAGAGGCAAAGAGAAGGCAATTTTTTGAACTATGATTTCTTCCATCATGTTTGTTGTTCTATATTTCAATAAGGATTTTTTAAAAATAATTCGCCCATTAAAAAAAAATTATGTATGTTCTTCGTAGATAAATTAACAAGGATTTTTTTGACATTTCATTATAAAAAACCTAATTATTTAATTTTACAAGATTTGGTCTATTTTATTAATTCTACTATAATTTTTGGTCTATTTTAATTACAAATCAGAAAAGTAAAAAAATTACAATTGTTTCCTTTTTGAAAAGGTATATAAAATATATAAATAAAAAAGAAATTATACAATAAATTACAAATCCTAAAGTTAAAAATATTATTGATAGTTTTTTTCAAAAGATATATTACAAATAATATAGTAAATATATAGTAAACTACTAATTGTAAAATGAAAAGAATTACATTAGTACAATTACCATAAAACTAGCTTGTTTGAGGCCAGAAATTTCTTTGTTCAGTCGACACACATAGTACTTCGGACAGTATGAATCAACGAATCCTAGAGGTTGAGCCATGTACACTTTTTCCGTGAATGTGCCTTGGAGAAAGGCATGATTGACATCAAGTTATCAAAGTGACCAAGAATGACTTTTTGCGTGACCAAGAACAAGTCGTGTTGAGGTAGACTTGATTACTGAACTAAAAGATTCTTTATAGTCAAGTCCATATTCTTGATGAAATCCCTCAACAACAAGGCGAGCTATGTACTTGTCGAGATCACCAGTTGAAAAGAGTTTCATCTTGACCACCCATTTACACGATATGTTGTTGTGGAGATAGCGGAACAAGATCCCATTTGTGATTTGTTATATTGAATTTGGGCACCATATTCGCTTGAGTGTAGGTTGCAGGTTCTGGTTCGATTTTGTTATTGAAAGCAACGGTTAGGCTGATTTTAGGTGGTTGGATTGACGGCCATGGTGTTAATTTGAGTGTCTGTGGTGGTTCTTTCGATGGCATTAGGTACCGGTGTTGCCGAAGGCATGGTAGAAGAAGAAGCGTGTGATTTGGATAGTGGAGGTTGTAGGTGAAATGGGTTATGTTGTGTGTGTTTCTTTTTTGTTCTTCTTTTTTATTTACAACAACAACAACTTCTTAATTATGTTTAAAAAATATAAATTAGGAATGAATTTAGTATAAATTTTATTTTATTTTTCTTAAGTAAGTTTCTCTATTTTTGTAGTTTTCAATTAAAGGTTACCTCCAAGGTTCCACCGATGGAGATACCCATTTGGGTTTTTTAATAATAAAGTGGTAATATTTTAAATATAAACTTGTTATGTATTTAAATTTTCACTTTAAATAAAAATTTGATTATTAAGTGAAAGACATGTGTCCATACCTTTTTCATTAGGTTCTAATAGTTTCTTGTTTGAGAAAACTTTTATGTGTTTACTCTTTAAAATCCACCGATGGAGATAGCCTAAGTAAATTTGGTTTTATATTCCAATTGTTCGGAAAGCCATTTCTCATTTATCGGACTTTTGATTCCGAGGTTTTTATCTAAAATTGTCGGCTTTGTTTCTGGAAAGGTTTTAACGCTTATCGGGTTTAACACAAACGAAATTTCGCCTATCAAGAGAACTAACACTTATGCTTTAAGAATCAATATCAAAACATAATAATGAAAGAGCACATTCTTTTAACAAAGTTGATTCTTGCATTGCTAGTTTCACTTTCACATGTTACCCGGTGGTGGAGGCGGCGGGATAGGCCAAAGCTCATTAGCTATTGGAAGTGGTGGTGGCGGCGGTGGAAGTCCATATGCTCCAACAGAGGACTGAGGCTTGTTGTGCTTAAAACACACCTGCAAAGTTAACATCTTGGAGTCAGGATCCCAGTGAGAGAAAAACTTTGGGGTTGATTTATCAATCTCAGTGCTTGGAACTTTGAAAGATATGGTTTCATATGGTTCAGCTGCAAATAAAAGGTATTGATATCTCTTGTCATAAGGTTCAACTTTCTGTTCATAAGATGACATGAAACGATGTCTTGGCTTTATGTTGTCTTCAATCTCAGGATATTCAATTTGGAACAAAATAGATCTTTGCTTCAGTTCAGGATCGTATTGCTTTATAACCCTATATCCTGGTCTACCGATTTTAACTGTTCTGCGAACTGAGACTTTGCGTTTATGTGGCTGCGGTTGCGGCTGAGCTGAAGCATTCTTAGACTCCAAGGCAGCTCTCTTTGCCAAGTTGGTCTGATGCTTTTTACCTTGAGTATGTGCCAAGTAGTTTCCTTCGTTGTTATGCAACGTTGCACAAAGTATACACTCATAGGTTCCATAGTGATTTTGTTTGAAATAAGGATCTTTTGCAAGGTTTATGGTTTCAAGAGCAAGACGACGGAGACGATCACGGCGATCTATGGCCTCGTTCTGGCCGGAAGCAGCGCCTCCGCTTCTTGGCTTCGAACCCCACTCTCTATCCATAGCTTATAATCCGGTCTCCGTTCACGCTCTTTGTCGGAAGTTGTGGTAAGGAAACGAGAAGAACCCTAAATTGAACTCAAAAGAAAAATAAACTCTAGGTTAAAGATCTTCTGAAAGTTCTTAATGTGATTGATCTAAATTATTAAACTATCTCTCGTGAGGATACATATTTAATTTATAGCTAAACATTTTAACATAATTACTAGGATTCAACCCGCAGTTCACCGCGGGCATCGGTTTTATGCGGTTTTCCTATTAAGTATTTGATAATGTATAATTTAGAATAATAAAAAATAGGTTTTTTTTTTGTGGTTGTAAAAGTTTTAATTAGGAGGTGTTTTTATGTGGTTAAACATGTGTATTATTTAATATATTTGTATTAAAATTTAATATAGTTAAAGTATTACAAAAATGTGAAAAGCTAAAACTTGTATCATTTTGGTATTGTAATTGTTGTAATAGTGTGTTAAATTCTATTTAGCTGTATTCGACCCGTTAAGGGTACCAATGACCTTAAGGTGAATTTTTTTATTATAATTCTAATTGCTTGTAGGTAAAGATCTAGTATCGAGTACTATTTGTTTTTACTATTTGTTCCGTTACTCGATCTGTTACCCCCAAATTATTACCAAACCGTAAGACCCGCTTTATCAATATAATATAATAAATCAGTATTCAATGTAGTCTATCCAGTTTACATACATATATACTAGATCCGGACCCGCACATACGTGCGGGATTTTGTTTGTATTTAAATTTTTTTATGTATATAGCATTTAAGGCTGGATACCTGTTACATATATTCAATCCATTGTCCAACTCATACTCGTCTCGAAAAAAGAGTAATCGTTATCTTAGGGTCGGGTAAAAGATATTGTAATTCTATTACCCTTGGCCCGTGGGTAAGAATCGAGTATCGGGTATTTATTTTTAATACTTGCTCCGTTATTTGATATGTTTATCGCTTTACTACATGACCGGTAAATGTTTTATTAGTGTTTTATAATATTACTAAAAAATTTATAAATATATTTTATTGTAAAAAATATAGCCTAAGTCTGTAATTTTATACTTTTGGAAATATACTATAGTTTTATGAGTTTTTTTTCTTTTTATAATTTTAATGTATATTTATGTTGGGCCTGTTTTTCATATTGGCCCAAAAGCATTTTTCTTGTTAAATGACTAACGTCACGTTTCTTCTCCTTGTAGCTCCTCTTCTTCTCCCTGTAGCTCCTCTTCTTCTCATCGAACACTTTTTTTTTCTTCTTCTTGCTTAATCAATGGTATTCTCCATCTTCTTCTTCACATTCTCTTCACCTTCACTTTTTGGGCTTTTCGTTTGAGAGATAAAGACTTTCTAGACGTTTTTTCTTCTCTTATGCAGTACTAAGCAGAAGATCAATTTACAACAGACACCAAAAAAAAAAAAATTGGTACTGCAATTCGTTCTCTTTCCCAAAACACACAAATCTTATTTTTTTAATTCTTTTATTCTTAGGGTTCTTTCGATTAATAGAGTAAATCATTTGCTTACTCACCTATCGCGAGGAAGACAATGCGGTTTCAGAACTGCGAGTTAGAGTGGAAGATGATGTAGTTCAGAAATTAGGCCATTATATTAAACTCAGTGTGGAGTGTGGACTTCGAAGTATTTCCCAAGAAGCAGATCATGAAGAGGAAGAAGATTCATTATCACCGTCTTCTTCTTCTTCTTGTGGACGGGATAGATCTGTGTGGTTATGTTCAAGCTTGGCTTTTTCTTCGCGATTCTAACTGCTTTGGGTCTCGCTGGTTACAAATGGCTCGCTCCTTCAATCATGGATAAGGTTTAAAATTTCCTCCTTCAAAGATAATTCAATGCATGTTCCATTACAATGATACCTTGTTCCTAAAATCCAGTGTTGAATTTGTTCTGTTCTTTAGAAATTGGGTTTAATTAGGATTTCATCAATTAATCATCACTCTTGAATAAGATCTTAAGTATTGACCACAAGTCTGTATGAATTCGTGTAGTGTAGAAAAAAGTTCATTTGTAAGATTGGTTCATGTTTCATGTGAATTTGTATATGCCATTACCTTCAGATTCGATTAGCCCAAATAAAGTTTGCAGTTACTGTCCTGTGGCTAATTTTTTATACCTATATATATAACCAGACCCTCTTAACATATCCAATCCATAACATCTTTGGCTCTGTAACAATTATGTTATTATCCATTTACCTTTGTTTGCAGGAGCTAAACCATCTCGTAAAATGGGATATCAGACACACCCATCAAATATATGCAAGCTCATGCCATTTTTGTCAAAATATGATGCTTTATTTTCCCTTGTCATACTCTTTTTGATATTCATGATGGATGATTCACGTTCATGGTGTTAAAATTTTCTTTCCATTTAGGAAATTTGATTTGACTCGCCATTGTTTTCTTGTGATAGGGAAGAATGCTGCTTGATATTAATTTCCGTGAAGGAAGTCTAGAAACAAAGGTTAGTAAGTTTCTTTTACCACATATAGATGATACCTTAACCTTATTTTACTTCATAGAATCAAATATTGTCAATTTTCTTATATAGAATTTTAGTTCATTACTATAACTCAGGGGTATAAGTGAAACAAACCAATGAAACTTCACATAACTTGAGTATCATGAATGACTTTCTAATATAACTAAGACAATGTAGTTGTTTCAATATCCTCAATGAAACACAATAAATATGTATCATGTCAGGAAAATAGTGAAGACAAAACAAAAGCATAAGATTTTTAAGAAAGTTCAAACGAAAATGGATGCAAAGTTCCAACAACTTTTGATACACACCATCACACGCTTCTCTTAACATTCAGGTTTCCATCTAACCTGGAATAAGAAGAACCATATGTTCATACAAAAAAAAAAAAAACCATATACCAGAATTACATTGTGAATAATAAACAAAACAAAAAAGTAGAGAAGTTGTTTTTCTGGTTTACATTTTATCTTTGACACTTTGTAGTCACTCAATATTTTCTCTCTTTTGTGTGTATGTTTTGATTTTGGAATAAAAGAGATTTAAGAGGTTTCGGTGAATTGGAAATGATATAGATCACTACAATATTTATACTAAAAAGAATCGGCGAATTCATAGATAATTTTCTAGGTTTTAAAACAATAAATCTTATACAATCTTGCTAGTTACGTAAAATTTAGTTTCAGTATTGGAATATGCTCCTGAGATTCTGTGTATAATATTAAGAGAATGTCTATATTAATAAATGTAGATACAAACGTTTGTTTGGGAAATATAGATTTTCTTTGTTGATGATTTGATAATCCTTGATATCAGGCGGTAGATTATACTACTATATTAAATAGATAGGAACAAATAAGGAAATAAGTTAGTAAGTATATATATATTAGCGAATTTATAAGAAATGATTGAAATTAACATTTTCAAGTATACAAACCTTGAATTACGTGGTTAACATTATTGCTAGGATTTGAAATTTTAGTAATTGGTATAATTTTTTAGGAAATATTCAATTTGTTTTTTATGCTTAAGATTTTGTTTACTGTTTTGATTTAGTAGTTTTAGTAAGTTCTTAATATATGAGATTTGATTTGAAATTCGAATTAATCTTTTACTTGTCAAGTAGTTATGGCAAGTACAAATAATTAGGGTGAAATATTTGATTCTGATTTCCTTATTATCTATGTTTTAATTGATTAATTATTTATTTATTTTATAGAGTAATTGATACTAACATTTTTGGTTTAAGCATTAATTTTTGTACTAATTTTAGGAAATGTCGAATAACAACATTCCTAAATTCCCAACCGAAAAAATCGACCCCAGGATCCACATGATCCACGTGTGTATCCACCCCCATTAGCCCAAAATCCGCCTCAGAAGGTCCAAGATCCGCGAGTTTGTACACTGTCAAAATACCAACTTTACCCTTTAACGAATTTTATTGTTTACTCTTTAAATTCAAAATTTCTAATGGCATCAATTGTAATACTTTACCCTTAATGAGGTTATTTATTCTACAATGATTCCCAATTAATAGTATAGATATTATTTACAAACATAATGTAAGAGAAAACACTAATGGATAGAATTTCGTATATGTATTTACATATAGTTTTACGAGTAAATATAAAATATATTGTAAAATTAAAGTGTTTCAGAAGAAAAAAAATGAGTTATGTTTAATATGTGTAACAGTTCATCAGAATTTTATATCTCGTTTTATCATTTATTTTTAATAAAAAGTAAACTATCAGCATCCCTTTTCTCTTTTTTGATAAAAGATCTTCTGTTAAATAGCATGAGAAAAAAATATGGTACAAAGCCATAAGGCCTAGTAGGCTAAGCAGCCCACCCTTTACCAAATGAGAACCAAATTGAAACAAATGAAACTTTGACCCATAAATTTGTTGTAGTAACAATTCAAAGCCCAAAACATCCCACTATGAACTGGTATGGACCGACGGAATAATCGAGACGGGTAGAGAGGAGAGAATGAGAACTCGCGTTGAGAAGATTAGACAGATGCTTGCAATCATGTTACGGACCTGAAGACCAATTTCTTTCAACAACATACCAACAACTATCGGCATCTTTCGCCGCCAATCATCTAATGAGCATACCGTCGTCCAAGCCCCCTTGGCCTTCTACCACACCCGTCACGTATGGTTAAACTTTTCTCGATTTTAATCGGTATTGGTTATTGCTAAAATTTTAGTCAATTAGTTGATTAATCTGATGATATCAGTTAGTGGTATTTTGAAGGAGTTTATCATTGGATCAAGCTTCAAAATTTCGATTGATGCTCGAAAAGCTACTTAACATTAATCTGCCGATGAAATTCATGGTAGTGTTCTATTTCTTCAGTTGGTTATCGATTAAGTCATTATTTCGAAATCTTAATTATTGTGGTTAGTGATAGCATCTTCGTGTCTCAGTTCTTTTTTTGTGTCTCAGTTCTTCGATTTGTGTTTTTTTACATATAGACAAAAGTTACGGTCTTTTTGTTCTTTTCACAAATGGGAACATAAATAATCCAACTAATAGCTAAGGTTACCAATTCTACATAAGGCTGATCTAGTAATGTATATGTATGAAAAATCTAAACGGAAGACAGTTACCAGAGGCTACACATAGCTAGATAAGCTTTTTACAGAAAGAGAAAAATGAGGCAATTGTAATGCTTAAGGTAAAAATATTGGTATCGTCATGGTTGTTTGATTTGCTTCTCTTTATTAGCAGGCACATCAATTGTTCCAAAGAAATGAGACAATTAAACCAGAAGCTCTTGAGAATAAAAAGAGAGCAATCCATCGTGAAGCTTTTGTATAGTCTTGGGAGGATCCTACTCTTTCAAAGTCTCCAAAGTAAGCATTACTCTTATTCTTCTTTCCCTTGAGTTTGTTGATTGTATCATAGTTGTTCATAGATATGTTTTTTGATGTTCATTGCTCTTTTGTTAAAAACAATTATAAAACCTACGATTAATAAAAATAACTAAGAATGAGAAATACAAAAAAAACATACACATAGTTATTCTTAAAATCTGATTAGAATTCACCTTACATGGTCGCCATAAATGATTGAAGATGGATCAATGGAATTCTATGAATCAGTTTCACGCTAAAGTTTCATCACACAATCATGTCATTGTAACTTCTATATCATCTTCCTGTTTATTCAAGTAGAAAAGTATATATAAAATAGAGATCAGAAACTATTGAAACAAACAAAACCTATACCCAGAATAAAGGAAAATTTGGATTATTATTTGGTACTTAGTTAGTCATAGATATATATGTTAAATAGAGTTTTGATATCTTACTTTGACATCAGCCAACACCAAGTCGAATGTCTCACCAAATCTGGTCGTGAATGTTTTCCAGGAATGCAAGACACGGACTTCCAAGATGTTTTGTACGGCTTCACATCATCAATGAAAGCAATTGAGTGAGACATTGTAATAAAAGAGGTTATCGGTTCGTTTGCAGTGAATTAATGGATGAGTAAGAAATGATAGAGACGTTTGATATATATAGTGAAGTAGAATATGATAGGGTTTTTGGCTTGGAAATTTTTGAAAATCTTGGAGCCGAAGCAAGAAATATAGGATATATTAACTTGAATATCTTCTTGATTGATATCAAAATTAATGATTCACGAATTTAGGGGAAATGAGGATATTGAGTAGTAATTTATAGTTAGGATTAGATTAGATCATATATTTTTGGAAATTTGTTTAGCAATTAATCGAGATTTGGAGAATATATTTCATATTGAGATCGAATATGCCTTAAATTAGATACCAAATATGTTGAATGGTTAGGATTGCTTTTAAAACCCGATGAGGGATTCGTTTAAGGATTTGGATCTATTTGATTCACTTTAAACCCGTTTTATAAACACGAGGATCCTCTATAGTTTAATGAGATTTGATGACCAAATTACCCTTGACGATGTTGATTAACAAAGTACAAAATCCAAAATTGAAATTGAAATTGAGGCTAAATTAGACCATTTTTCAATTTGTACTTCCCTTTTAATAATAAGGGGATACTAGGAAAACATATATGTATATTTCCTTATTGCATAAGAATTTCCTTTTCTTATTCTTGTCGTACAAGGCAAATGCTAATTAATTATTCCAAGTCACGTTATTTAGCTATTTGTGTTTCCTTTTTTTCTCTAGAAGAATCAAAAGGCTCGGTGAGATTCCAAAACGTTCCCAAATCATCAAGATCTCTTTCTTGTAGTTTGCTAAGAGAATCCTAGAATTATTTATTCATCTATATAAAGTATGGTTTTGAAAGTTAAAAACTCATAGGATCGTAGCATGTGTCAAATTTATCGATTTCAGATTTTGACACGTGTTAACAATTTTTTCTTTTTTATTAAAAAAGTATAAGAAAACTATACGCAAATGTCAAATTTATCGATATCAGATTTTAACATGTGTAAAACAAAAATTTTCTTTTATTTATTTTTAAAAAGATTAATAAGAAAACTATACGTATATATCTTATTATATAAAGCTTGGTTTTCAAAGTTAGTAACTCATAGGATCGTGCCACATGTCAAATCTATCGATCTCAGATTTTGACACGTGTAAAACAAAAATTTATTTTTATTTAATTAAGAAAATTATACGTACACATGTCAAATTTATCGATCTCAGATTTTATCACGTGTAAAACAAAAATTTCCTTTTATTTATTTAGAAAAACAAAATATAAAAAATATACGTATGTATCTTATATAAAAAAATTCGAAAAATCTAAAGAAGATAATTATAAGGAAACTATATGTATCTTATTAAATAAAAATAGAAATTTTAGAAAAAAATTATAAGGAAACTATACGTAAAAATTATAAGGAGTATTAAACAAAACTTGGTCAAGTCCATCGATTAGATTTTGATATGTGTAAAAAAATTATATAAAAAAAAAACATTGTACAATTAATTAAAAATCATAAAAGTAAAAGGATTACAATTACGTTTTCAAAAAAGTATATATAAAATTTAGATAATATAGTAAATTAAGAATCTTAAAAAGCAAAATGATACAATTACTGTTTAAATATAAACATATATAATGTGTCATGATTTCTATTTTAATTTAATTGTTGAAATTTTAAAGTATATAAGATTTATCATATATCATTATGCTAATAATTTTAGATTGCGACATGTGTCATATATATTTTTAATATTTTCAATTATTTATTTCAATTTTATTTCTAATTAGAAATATGTGCTGATTTAAAATAATTTCATATATTGTTTTTGAATTTCCTTATTCAGTTAGCAGTATGTAAGATCAATATATACATTCTTCTTTTTCCCAATATTTTTTAGTTTAATTGTAGTGTTTTTAAAAATTTTATTTTAGTTTATATTATCATCTTTAAATTATCTAAAACTCATATATCATCATGCTTATTATTTTCTGTTTTTCTTTTAATTTTGTCAAATAATTTTCTTTTAATTTATTATAACCTTTTTTGGTTATCAACAGATTCATTGCAATCAACTAGTTTTTTTATTTCTTTATTTTAGTTTTTTCTTATAACTACAACATCAATATTGCTATGTGATATGTGATATATTTTTCATTCAAGTTTTTTATGAGTCAACAATTTTAGTGGTAAAGAAACTATGCAAATGTGAAAGTGAAGAGATATATACTTGGACGCAAAAAAAAAGAAAAGACATATAGTTGGCTTAATGTGTTTATAGAAAGATTTTGTAGATGGTGGTAAAGAGAATAGTATAACAGTAAAATATGATTTGGTGTAAAAACATGTTTTTAATAGTAAAGTAGATGATAGATTTGTAAATGACTTTAAATAAGATGACGATTTGACCGTTTGCATGTAAAACATTTTCTTAACAAGTTGTGGAATCATATTTTGACGAAATTGCAAAACTACGTTTTTCTAGATTTGAACAAGAGGTATATATATATAATTTATGAATTTTATAAAAAAAACCATATTTCTAGAAAGGAGAAAAAATGACAATATATAGAAGGAAGAGGTATATAGATTATTTTAAACAAAATACATAAAATATTCTACATTAGTTTTCACTAAAATTTATAATGTTATATTTTATAAGTTTACTCACATCTAACTATTCACACATATAATTTTAAACATTTAATTAAAATTAATATTGAATTTTATATTAGATAGAACTTCTAGAGTTGACCAGTATTTTTTATATTCATAGTTTTGTATTAGAATACGGATTGAGTTTAATCACTAAAATTTACATACTTAGATGGAAAAAATAGATATAATAAATATGTGTAAGGAAATTAACTGATAAAATATGGGAAGATTGACAAAAATATCACTAAAATACGTTTTTCTTCCAAAAATAGCACTACATTTGAAAAGTTCCACAAATAGCAATATAAACTTTAATTAAATATTAAATATAAATAATTAGTTTAAATAAAATAAATAAATAAATGAAATTAGAAATTTCCCGCCAAAAAGTTTTCCCGCCAAAATTTTGTTTTCAATATTTTCCTGCAAAAAAAAAATTCCGTCAAAATTTTCCCGCAAAAACAAATCCACGAAATTCATGAAGGATTTCAAGAAATTCAGAAATGATTCCTTGAATTTCAGGAAAAGATTCCTTAAAGGATTACAGGAAATTCAGGAAGGATTCAACGAAATTCAAGAAGGATTCCACGTACTTCAGGAAGGATTTCATGAATTCTTGAAATTTAGAAAGGATTTCTCGTAATTTAGGAAGGATTTCACGATTTTTTTTACAAGTGCAGACACAAAAGTAGATCGAAGAACCAAGGAGTTACTTAGAAAACATAAAAGAGTCGGAAAACAAAGTCCCGAAAGTAGTACATAAACAAGAGGATGAGATAGTAGTTGGGCTTTTAGTCCAACTTGGTAAACAAAGCAACAACAACTAGATAAAGATACTTGTCACATTCCACGAGGAGGAAGGAGACATTGTTATATGGACCCACGAGTCCAAGTTGTCCTACGAGACCAACGAGTCTTACAAGTCCAACGAGTCCCACGAGTAATGTCCTGCTCGTAGTTAAAAGGAAGACCTTATCTTCTGAGTTAGCTTTCCCGCGGTTAGCTTAAGATATTCTAGTAGAGTACCATAACTCCACTCTTCCAATTTTTCATACTCGTTGTGTACCATATGAACAATCAAAAGGCTTACATTTAACCCGAAACTCTGAACGGCGAAACCAGACGTTTTTAGCTCTAAATTTTCCCCGGCTGGTAAATCATTCGCGTAAACCAGAATCGACGTACGATCTTCATAATCGAGAACACAACTTTGCGACAACATCAAAGTATTCAGTCTGGCATAACCAAACATTTTTATCCCAAAAGGATATTCCTTGACAAGTTTGAGAGGGAGCGCATGTTCGGATAGGAGCTTGTTTTCCACGTAAAGTTCTTGTATTCGTTCGAAAACTAGCTTGGTTGAATTTCTTGAATTTGTTTTTTCAGAAAGTCGGACATAAATTTTTTTTGCGGGAAAATTTTGACGGGATTTTGTTTTGGTGGAAAAATATTAACGATATATTTGTGATTTTTGTATTTATTTATAATTATTTATTAATTTAAAAAATCAAAAATAAGGTGCTATTTTTGTCCAATAAACTTTTGAGTGCTATTCTTGTCCCAAAAACTTGATTTGGAGCTATAAGAGGCAATTTCTCAAAAATATGAGATAAAAATCATTGATGAAACTGCATACGCATTGATAAAATTTTATTAGTGGAAAAATATTAAAGATGAATTTGTGATTTTTTGTATTTATTTATAGTTATGTATTAAAATAAAAAAAATGAGGTGCATTTTTGTCTAATAAACTTTTGAGTGTTATTTTTTTTCCAAAAACTTGATTTGGGGCAATTAGAGATAATGTTCCGGCTTCTTCATCGTGAATGTGAGACTCTTTGTTCGTTCCAACTCTTTCCAAGCGTCACTCCTTTGCCTTTTTTCAACTCTCTTCTTCATTTCTCTGTTGTTGTTCTTCATTGGTCCCCCACTCTTCTTCTTCACGGTCTTATTCTTATTCTTCATCATGATATAGTCTTTCTCAGGTTCTGCTCTCACTTTTTTGGAACTGTTCACAACAAACACAAAAGCGAAAAAAGTTTGTTTTTTGAACAGAAGAGATGGAGGTGTAGAGGGAAGAGAGGAGATTTCAGGATATAGAGGTACATAAATTATATTAAACTAAATACATAAAATATTCTACATTAGATTTCACTAAACTTTATAATGTTATATTTTATAAGCTTACTCACATCTAACTATCCACAATTTTAACATTTAATCAAAATTAACTATCTCATTAATTAATTTTGAATCTTTATTAATTTCTATATTAAGATATTTTAGATAGAACTTCTAGAGTTGATCATTATTTTCATATTCATAGTTTTGTATTAGAATATGGAATGAGTTTAGTCACTAAAATACATACTTAGGTGAAAATAAAATAGATATAGTAAAGATGCGTAAGGGAATCAACTGATAAAATATGAGATAAAAATCATTGATGAAACTTCATACGCATTGTCAAAATTTTATGTTTTAGATAAATAAACTAACAAAAAAACTCATGGACATATTTTTGAATTTAAAATAGTTAAAAAATATGTTTATGGTTCTTGTTGCTCTTTATGTTCTTTTTTATGTGTGTGTTATTATGTAATTAATAAACTCATATACATTTTATATAGTTATAATTTTTATGATTAGATTAATCTTTGAATACGTTTCTGTATTAACTTTTCAAATAAAGGCTAAGTTTTTGCTCTCGACTTGGGCGATTTCTCCCAAAGACATCTCTTAGGCCAAATCTTCTCCTGTCAGCTTTCTGCTTTTTCCTTTAGAAAGATTTACGAAAAGACCTTAGTATGAAAGCTTTTGTACAACCGTGTTTATATTTCAGAGTTATTTATGGACACATCGGGTTTAAACCTATGGTTTGTAAAAAAAAAGTTCAGGCATAATTTGTTGTAAGTCAATCATAACAGAGAAAAATCAAATAATGAAGTTGGACAATAATGAATCTTATGATCGGTTAACGAGTATGGCATATACATCTGCCTATGTAATAATTGTGTTTTAGTAATTATGTAACATGTATTTGTAATAACTCTTTAAATCAATGAAAGTTTGTTTTTGCTAAAAAAAAAAATCATCTTTGACTTGATATATCAATTAGATGTTTTCATATATAAATCTGATTATTTATATACATAAGATCTTAATTTTTTTCACTATCATGAATACATATAACAACAATATGTGATATATTGATAAAATGATAAGTCATTATACTACTTATTGTTCTATGTACTATTTTTCATCTAGTACTCCAACTACATCATGATATGCTAGTAATTTAAGTCAATATTTTAGATATCTTTTCTTGCATATACCCATATAGGAGATCGAGTCTCGTATCTTGAACTTTTTGGTATGGCTAACGTCTTCAAGGTCTATTACGTGAAAAAAACTTGCATATTAATGTTATCAACTTACCATAATGCACAAAAATAAAAAGAGAGAATAACATATGATAATTCGTATCCACAAAACGTAATAGTAACAAAATATTCAAGGTAAAATTACTAAATTAATATGAGGTTAGGTAAGGCATTACCAAGTAATGACTAATGATAAAAAAAAATTAGTGAAATAAGAAGAATATAATATAAGTAGTGCTTGATAAATTAGCATGATTGTGTACTTTTTTTAGTATTTAAGAAATCATTTAAGAGTGAAATTAATGGAGGATTTAACACAATCGAAGACTTTTGATTTCCCTCAATTAGTTTTGCAAATATTTTATTTTAATTTATGTAGAATGACAAATGTTAAACACTTGTGTGATGATGTGGTATCCATATGGAGAGAGTTGATCAACTTTCATATATATACTAGGTGAGTACCCACGCATACGCGTGGGTTTGTGTCATAGTTTTCAATTTTAAATGTTTAATGTTTTATATTTATTTTACTTATAAAAACTACATTAGATTATTAGACATCTTCATATAGTAAAGAAATTCTTTACAAACTTTTCTATTATAGAAAAAAAGATTAGGATTTGCTCAAAAAAGAAAAGAAAAAAAAAAGTCAAGATTGGGAAGACCAAGTTAAGTTTTGCGATTGCATTACAATTGCATTGCAATCTTTCTTTTCAATTTTTTATCATTCTTAAACTTCAAATTCATATGTTATTGTTGTAATCATTCGACTCATACTTTAAGCTCAAATATACTCCTATTTTCATTCGTATTTGTTATTAACTTTCATATATCAACTACTATTCCTGTAAACCTCGTTATGTATTGGAAGAAACTGATGGATTTCAACGTCTTAGTGTTCAAAGATGGTGACCTTCTCATATGCGAAATTGATAGGTAAAGCCACCTCCTGATATAAAACCAATTTAATGACATTATTGCAACAAAATTTACTTATACGAGCAAAAAATGGTTTGGAAATCCAAACCAAAATCAACCAATTAATCACCAGTGGAAGCAGAAAGAGAAAACATATAGAAAGGCGATTATGAATTTGAGAAAAACAAAATCTCACTAAATACTTCAAAACTGTATCGAAATTCATTACACTATTATTACTACAACACTACGATTCTACGAAAAAGGGCAAAATACAAGAAAATCACCAAACTGATTTGTAGATTTTTTTCTTTCAAATTCGGATACTAAACAACATTTAATTTATTTTGTTAAATTTTAACACAGATAATTACTTTCTAGAAATTGAGCATTATGAAACAAGCACAAAGATGAAATAAGAAATCAAGCGGAGGTAGTTATCTAGCCTCAGTCGTCGACTTAGTCACTATAGCCATGTTCATTTGTCAGTCGCTAGCAACATTGACCAACGACAACAACCAGCGACAGTGATCAAATATTGTTCATTTGGTAGTCACTGATTGCTAGATTTTTCAGTGATGTTGTCGATCTACAACGGCCAGTCGTTGCCTCTGTCTTGCTCAACGAAGAAGGGGAGAAAGAACCACCACCATGCCTGGAAATTATTTGCAAAATCAACTTTGGGATTTAAAGTGGAATTGGGTTTAAGTTGGAATTTGAGGGTGTTGATCCAAATTCGATAAAGAAGAGGAAAATAAAAAGTGAAACGAATGTTTCTAACGTTCTGTAGACGGCCTATTTTTAATTTCATAATGGCTCAGTCCACATAACGTGTTTTTTTTTAGCGAGGTAAATGTGAAGTTTTATTTGCCCACTTAGACAAGCTTGGGTTTCTTTTTCTCCTTTTCCCTATGTTTCTTACAACGTACAGCGTACTGTAGGCATATTTTATCTTGGTTATTTCAACAAATAACCAAATATTTTGCTTCATTGGACTCTTCTCCTCCATTAGACTCTTACAAACCTTTTCATCATTTTGGGGAAATATACTTAATATTTGAAAGTCATTCAAGAGCAGGGTTCATAAGTAATAAAACTACTATGCCTCTTCTTACGACTTCACTCATTGCATAATCTTTTTGACTATATAACAAAGATTTAAAAGAGAGAGAGAGATAGATACACCCACAAATACACAACCATACTGTTACCACGTTAATTAGAAAAACACAGTTCAAAAAGTTTATACCTTGGTCTTCGTCGACAGCTTGGACGCCTTTTGATTGACCTCTTCCTCTCCTAGTTTCTTCGATAGATTAAAACTTTTCTGATTCATCCATGTACTCTTTTACATCATCATAAGCATTAAGCAGAGTCAAGGTTTGGATTCAATTATGAATAATGACCAGTATGTAAATAAAATTTTCATTTAAATGTTACATGCATCCACATATGAACAACAACCAGACCATATTGTATCAACAATAACCAGCAAGTGAATTAAAATGGAGTAAGAATATGTTTTAAAAGAATCATATATAAGAAAGGAGGCACATCAATGGAATCGAGACAGCAATCTCGCAAAACAAGAGTTCCTTTATCGGAAAGAAAAGAGGCAAAAATTTAGAGAGACTAAGTCATCCTTAATAAACGAATAAAGTAAACGACTGAGAATAACATTATGCAGCCATTTCCAAATTTTTGCTTGATTGGAAGCCAATTAAAATACATAATGGCAAAGGCATGAAAAAGCTCGGCATGTAATTAATAAACATGTGCCATACCTAGGGCTTATGGAAACATTCAAGTTATCATCAAGACGAGTCAGGAATCAATCAACCATTTCAATTTACAAGTAGAAGCAGAAGTCAGTTATAAGAATCTACATACCTTCTAAAGATCGTTCACTTGCAAATAACAATGTGAAATCCGCCTTATTACCTAGAGTTTCCGTTTTAAAACGCTCTTGACCAGTTGTGTCCCATATCTGCAACTGGATACGCTTCCCATCAAGTTCAACAGTTTTTATCTTGAAGTCAATTCTAGAACAAAAAAAAAGTAATAATACACAAACTTAGACAGAAGAATCAACAAACAGAGAATCTTGAAGTAAACCAACATTGCAAAAGAAATATACCCAATGGTAGTGATGAAACTTGTATTAAAAGTATCATCTGAGAAACGTAGTAACAAGCAACTTTTCCCCACACCATATACACGTAAAGCTCAAACAAATAATTTAGCACTTAAAAAAACTAATTTTGTAAAGGAGTTCCGAAATTGCTCTTCTTTTTCCTCATTTACACAATCTTTCAATGGAGTTTCAGTGTTGAGATCGGAAATCTTAACAATGGTGTAACCCGAACCACTTGCTAATTGCTTGCCCTCAGGAATAAACGAAGCACAAAGAACAGCTTTTGCATGACCTACGATTTAACACAAACCATAAAATCTGAAATAACCAACAGACACATTAGCTAATCTCTTACTAAAACAAAAGACAGACAAAACCGTACCTTGAACATTAAACTCTTAGTGCTACTGGTCATGGTGCGAAGAAAGTCCAGTAACAAACCGTAACCATAAACCTATAAAAAAAAAACCAAAAAATCAAAACGCCAAAGAAAACAATCCTAACCTTGTGTGGTCGATGACAACAGAGCATCATCAGCCAAAAGTTATGTCGTGAAGTCAAAGAGTTTTCTCTTGCAAATCCAACAAACCGATCTTGGGTCATTTGACTTCAGCCTAGGGTTCGTCTGAAACTCCTCTCAAGTTTCATAACCAGGAAATCCACGATATATCATCACGCTCCAAACAGCTCACATCCAATCCGTTGCTTTTGATTTGAGAAGCGATCACAAAAACCTAAGGAAAAATGAAGTTATGAGTCAGAAACGGTGACCGTTCACCAAAAGTGAGAAGTAGTAAAAGAACTCAAGAGTCTACATAAAAATAAACGGATACCATCCAATGGATATGACAACTAAAAACCATAGAAACCATATGTATCAACTGAAATTAGAACCTGGTTTTCTACCTTATAAATGAGAAATTCAAGGTTATTTTCGAGTGGTGGCTTTGTCATCACGCGTTCTTCTCCGGAAATCGAGAAATTGGATCTGAAACCTTTGGATCAATGGGCGATTAATGGAGAAGTTGGATGTCATTGGTGCCGACGAAGGGTTCGAGAAAAGAGATCAATCAAGTCTTCTATAAAGCGTAGCCATTGGATTTGCCAATCTAGCACTTCACTGAGATTTTCGAATCGATATCGGATGATGAATGTTGTATTCTGGGTTTAACCCTAAATGATCAAACAAAAATCGTTGGTTGAGCAAGCAAGACGATGACCCGAGAAGCTGAGAATTAGCATTGGAGAATTTATATCATCTTCAGAGGTGAGGTGATGGGTCTCGAATGTTTTAGCTTCCCAGCTTTTTTTTTGGACAAAGCTTCCCAGCTTCTAAAACGTAGAAGAGGAGGCGAAAAGCGAAGGATTTTTTTCGTCAACATTGTCAATATGTTTTGGGAAAACTTAAAATGCCACGTGTCATTTTTAAGAGTGCTGACGTGTCCATCATATGGAGAGTGTTCACCTCCTTTCATATATATGATTTAAGAGTGAAATTAATGGAGGATTTAACACAATCGAAGACTTTTGATTTTCTCTCAATTAGTTATGCTAATATTTTATTTAAATTATGTAGAATGACAAATGTCGAACACTTGTGTGATGATGTGGTATCCATATGGAGAGAGTTAATCAACTTTCATATATATGATTTTGAAAATGTTTAGGTGAAAGATGCGTATGGAAAGAAGAACCAATTACTTTCGGTATCTATATATATAAATGTTGTGTTAACTAATTAAGGGATTCTCTTTAACAGAGATAAATGGACTTTATTGTGGTTGCATATCATGAAATATTTTTTTGTTGAAATGATAATGAACCTGATATGTATATGAAACTATTTAAGAATTAAAGTGAAAAAGAGAGGAGAAATACATAAGAGAAATGTTATCGGTTAAGATATAGGAAATAAAGTCATAGTGAAAAATAACATAAATGGTAGGAAGATGATAGTAAAGTTGTATGTGTTTGGGGGATGTTTAGTGATTAAATTAGAATACTATTGATATTATCTCATTCTCATAAAGTTATATTATCTTATTTTCTCTCTTAAAATAGAAAAATATGTTGACTTTAAGTAACATGATAAAGTTGCAATGATGGTTGTGGTTAAAAGCAAAAATTTTGTTTTCTTCAGGTCGGGAAAGTTGAGCAAACCCTGAGTTTTTGAAGCTACTCTGACAAAATAAAACCCACTATTTGCCAATTATAAGAAGCTGAAAAGATATTTGTAAGGAAACAAAATAAATACTTTGATTTTGTATTGTGAGATGATGTAATAAAATATATAGAAGTTTTGTGGTAACTTTTAAGATGTTTGGACGTATAATTTTTAGTTTTAGCATATATGAGTTTCTAGAATTTAATATAATCACTAATTTGATTGAGAACCAATATTTATCATTGCACAGAAGGAGACATGAAAAATTCAATGGTAACGACAAAGAAGAATGTTAATCATCAAAACCAAACTACAAAAGCAAACTTTTGAATCCAAATCTCATCATTTTCACAACATTTTAAGTCAAAAGTCCAAGAAAATCAAAAAAAAAAAAAAAAAAAATTCTAACTTTCAATGACCTATAAAATTTTGGACCCTATTCCTTGGCTTATCTCGCTTATTCTCTGGGCCGATAGAACTTCTGAGTTTCCGTGCTAATGTTATTCTACTATTCTCTTATCCTTGCAATATTTATTATCTATTCTTGACTTATTTTCCCTCCATTTTGGAATTTTATTGTGAAGCTGGTGCACTTTCTATTACAAGGACAAAATTACAATATTCTCGTGAATTATAAATCTTGAAATATATGGCCAAAAAAAAAAAGGGAAAATTAGATATAAGGGATAAATAATTAAATTATTGTCTATCTATGCATTCTATATTCTTAATTGGTCATATATGCTTTAAAATTGGTCATATATGCTTTGATATAATTAAAATCCCATTTATATCCTCAGTTTTTTTTGTTAAATCTTGCTAAACTATAAAATTTCAAAATTAATTAGATTACTTTCTAAAAATGATTTGGAGAAAATATATGACAAAAATAATATTTTATTACTTTCTAATTTTTTTTTGCCGTAGATAATGTCATATCTTCTTCCGCTTTAATTCTTTTTTTTACGGCATCTTCTTCTTCTATTTTTTACGGCAACTTCTTCTTTGATTTTCTCTTTTAGGACTGTCCATCGATATGTTGGACGATGTCAACATATACATGCACATCTAAGGCCTGTAGATGATCTACGGGAAATAACATCTGCTCATGTATTCATGACCGAATGGCAAAGTATGAACCTCCGCAGCTAGATTCTAATATAATAGAGATTGAGTGAAAAACAAACACACAATGATTTATGCAACTTTTTTACATGTCAATTCACTTTTACGTTAGTCACTTTCAAATATAACGCCTATAGTAAGCCACAATTTTCCACAAATGTGGTACTTTTGTTAGTTTATAATTGAGTTTGGTTATATTACATATTTTGTATTTTGTGTAAGTAGAGCAACACGTTTCACTCATGTTACGTATTTTCATGAAAAAGTCGTGTAGTTTCGTAATCTTAACTTTTTATATTCGATTTCCATATTTTATAAATTATTTTCCTTTTTAAAAAAACATTCTAAATTACATAGAATTTGATTTCTATTTTTTGTAAAATATATAGAAAAATATAAGAATGTGTTTTCTAACAATTTTAGAACATGGGTAAGTTAGAAAACATATTCTAATTTTTCTAGAAGAAAAAGCAAAGTATAGAATATGTATTCTAAATTTCGTAGAATTTAGCATTTTAAATACCGTAGAACAGAAATGCGTTCTAAATTTTCTAGAACATGTATAGTGCATAGAATACATTATCTAAATTTTATAGAACATGTACAATATATAGAATACACATTCTAAATTCAGAAGGCATAGTCTAAACTTCGTAGATCATATTTTATCATCCAAAACGGTAACAAAAACGATATATTTTCGATTTTATAAGTATCCCCGTGACTTCTTTATCATTTGCCTACAAACTATTTTGAATTTTATTTGAAAATTGGTTAAATCAATTACAAATGGTATATTAGGAATATGTGACATTTGAATATAGAATGCATAGATGGACAATAGTTTAATTATTTGTCCTTTATATCATTTTTAATAATTCTGATTCTCCTTCCCAATGTGATTCTAATAGTATATGCTGATGGATTTAATACACGATTCGAATCATCTATTGTTGCAACTTGTTTTTGACAAAGTGGTTTCAACCATTTATCCGGTGAATTTTCTAGTGAAGGTTCATTGGAATGACCAGATTTTCGGACATAATGAAATCTTCGCTGTGAACACTACATGGTGGTGTATTGGAATGTCAAAACGGAATATGTTTGAATGAGAAAATGGATATCCAAAGTGCCCCGGTTGGAAAGCTTGAAATATTGACTTATGGTCAAATATTGCATTTTTGAAGTGAAAGGAGAAACTCGAACGGTGTCGTGCCGGTTGGGATTGATGATTTAGAATCTGATGACAACAGGAAACAATAACTCTTCTCTTGAAGCAGAGACAATGACATATGTGAAATATGAACAAAGATAATCACATTTACAAGTTGAAGAATCCTGTTTTTTATCTTTCAATGAACTGTTTTTTTTTTATCTTTTGTAATCCTGTCTTTTATCTTTCAGTGAACTTCTTTTACAGTTCTGTTACTAAAAGTTTCGAAAGATGATAACTTTACCGGTCTAGCCCATTTTTCGCGATGAGATTGGGATGTAAACCAATGTAAAAGAAAAAACTTCACTCAGATTGTTTTGAACTATATATGTATGGAAGCAAATCCAAAATAAACTGCACACATTTAACAATATGATCATTAGCGCGGTGTGATGGAGGGAATGACTCCGCTGACGAGTTGGTTACCTGTGAATTCGGAGAATGTAGTATAACTACCTCTTGCGGAAGCAGCAGCAAAGCCTGACATTCCTGAAGCAGAGGATTGGACTGAAGGGCTTGAATATGGCTTCTCTTCTTTTGGAATCATCTCGTATATGTTCTCCAGCTCCCTCACGATTTCCAGCATCCGTGGACGCGCTTCTGGATTGTCCTGACAACATCTGATGGCCAGTTCCATGAATCTCTTAACGCATTCCTCAGAGTACTGCCCCATGCTCCTGTCTATCACCGACATCATCATCCCAGCTTCGCACGCTTCATTCACCTCCCGCACGATGTTTCTTCCGTGTGAGATTGGGCGCATTCCTGTGAGAATTTCAAGAAACACAATGCCGAGGCTGTATACGTCACTCTTGTCTGTTAGCCTGTGGCTCAAGTAATACTCTGGATCCACATATCCCTGTACCATACGTTTCAAGAATTAGTTACCTTCCCTTAGGGATTAGAAACAGAGGAATGTTAAAACAAAACATACAGGGGTGCCTTTGACGATGGTTGTTACATGATCCCTTTGTACTCCACCACCATCTAGTGCTATGAGCTTTGAGATCCCAAAGTCTGCAACTTTAGGATTCATCTTGCTGTCTAGAAGAATGTTGCTTGGTTTGATGTCTCGATGGATGATTGGTGGATCAGCTTCTGTGTGCAGATATAGAATCCCCCTCGCAGACCCGAGCGCTATTCTCAGTCTCAGCGCCAAACTTAACGGTTTTCTAAACCTCGCTGCAGTTTCACATTCATCTATCACAATCCTCCCACAACACTTTTATATATACAAGACCAGAAAGAAAATTACCAGAGAGAGCGTCTTGAAGAGAACCGTTGGGCATGTACTCATACACCAACATCTGAAATTAGACATAACAAATCAACTCAAGAGTATCTTGAAATTTTATGATGTTAAGAAGAGACTCACTTGTTCTCCTTTCTGATCACAGTAGCCAAGCAAAGAAACAAGGTTTCGGTGATGTAGCCGGGAAAGCAACTCGATCTCGGTGAAGAACTCTTTTTGGCCCTGTAGAGAACCTTGCTCTGCACGTTTGACCGCTACAACCAGACCACCTGGTAAATGGCCTTTGTAGACTTTTCCATAGCCTCCTCTACCAATCTGAGAGAGATCACTGAAACTGCTTGTTGCTGAATCAAGTTCCGTGAGAGTGTAACCCTTCACGCTCTCCATGTTAATTGGAGATTTTGGAACTAGGCCAAGGAGAACATGATGGAGATTAGCATTAGATATTTGTTTAAGGAAAACAGAGAGATTAAGTTTTCACTCACTGGGGTGTTCTTGTTCCATGTCGACTTCCTTAGTCTTTCTCTTTTGTTTGCTTCTCTTGATGAAGCAGACCAATACTAGAGAGAACAATACAAGGAAGAAAGCAATGGCTCCTAAAATGATTCCAACTTTGCCGCCTTTGCTCATTCCCGATTCATCCGGGAATTTGATAGTAACTTCTGCATATACAATAGTAACATAAATATATACTCTTTCGATTCACAAAGATGAGTAGAAGATATATATGTATTACCGTCTCTGTAAGCACCGGTGTTGATACTAATAATCTCGTAAGGGCCAAGGGAATCATCGGTATCCAGACTGAAAGTTGCAAAGAAGTCCACAATACGTTGAACCTCTGTGGTGTTAAATTTTCTGTTTAATTCACTGTACTCTGGAAAAATCTTCATGTTCATGGATAGTCTTGGACCCGATTGCCATGCAAATGTTTCAATAGATATTTGATACGCGTTTATCCCGAGATTTTTTGGGGATGCCACATCGAGCATGTAGGAGACTTTGTAAGGTCTAAAGTCAGAGAAACTTGGACTCCTAAGCCGAAGTTCAATACCAAGTGGTGCAGCGCAGAAACATGCAACTGGAGCCCCAATCACGTAGTCGTAGTTTTCGCTTACGGGGCAAGATTGGCGTTTGCAGTCTCCCGTCGTGGTGGTTTCCGAAGAAGTTGTGGGGGATTCCACTTCTAACGTTGAGACGCCACATAGATCAGCTAACTTACCCGCATTAACATTTGCACAAACCGGGTTTCCGTTAAGCCTGCCCATCAAAACAGAGTTCTCTCATTTCTCTATTCAAAATTCCAAATGAATAATCTTTTGTTTAGTTGTTTACTTGACTGTGACATTGGAGGGAGGGTTTAGAAGAACGCTTGACACATTTGAAAACAAGTTGTTCCTCAAGTCCCTGCAAGTTGTTCCATTCAAAATCAATCAATAATTACGTGTTTAAAAAGCAATCTCCTCCTGCATTTGTTAAATATGACGTGTCTTACAAGATAAGTTTTTCCTCTGCCTTAAAGCTCCTATTTTCCCATATTACAGGAATCTCTCCACTTAAGTTGTTGTTCTGCACTTGCCTGAAAATGTAAAACAAAACTCTTATCTTTAAACAACATTTATCCTTTGATTAACTGAGAAAAAAGGCAGAGTAAAAGGTGGTTTAATTACAGTCTCTGTAACCGAGGAAGGCCTGAAAAATTTGTAGGGATGGATCCATTGAGCATATTGTTGTACAAATTACTGCATACAGTGAAAAATTCATGTTTGTCAACAAAAATGTTACGATATATCAATTATATACCATTTCTTGGCTTGCCACTTACATAGTTGTGATGTTTGCAGAGAACTTGTTCTTGGGAATTTCTCCTGTGAGTTTGTTGGAGGAAATATCTCTGAAGCATCAAAAGAAAACGTCTCGTTAAACGACTAATATAACATGGATTGTTGTTATTGTTAATGGTTTCTTCTTTTTAAAGTGACTCACAAGTAATAGAGAACCGGTGCTTTGCTCAAATCAGGAATTGGTCCAATTAGGTTGCAGTTTCTGAGACTCCTGTTTATATGTGACCAATAAATTCAGTATGCTACAGGGAAAAAAAATAGTCTACTATGTTTTGTTTCTTACAGTTTGACGAGATTTGGTATCGATCCGTAAGAAGATGGGATCTCTGTGCCATCGAAGTTGTTACCGTCCAATTGTCTGTAAATGAAGAAGCAAACTAAGTTGAATGTGGAAGAAGGTTATTTGTCCTGATAAAGAAGTTGAAAGACACAAAAAGGCACATACAGAATTCTCAAGCTTGGCATCTGAGAGAGCTCCGGTGGAAGATTTCCAGTTAGCTTGTTATTGTCCATCAAGCTGCACAAGTTGAGCCACACAACAATGATCAGGTTTGAATAAGGTAAACAGATTTAAAGGTAACCAAGAAACTTACAAGTGCAGAACACTGGTTAAGGAAGAGAACTCGGGCGGAATCTGACCCGTGATTGAGTTGTTGTTCATGTGACTTGCAAAGAAAGTAAAAGGTATGTCAGAAGGGTTTGAATAAGGAAGAGAGAAGAGAAGTAGGAGATATGGAGATCTCACAAATGCTTCAGTTTTTTCAGATTTGCCAACGACGTTGGAAGTTTTCCGCTAATTTCATTGTAGTCTATCTGAAGGATTAAGAGATTGGAAAGCGAACCAAGTTCTTGAGGCAAAGATCCTGTCAGTTGATTTCCACTTAATAGCCTAACAAAAGAGAAGAACATAAATCGGTTAAGTGATGTAGCCATGGAGGGGAAATATTGATGAAACAATGATCAAGACTACTTACAAGAAGATGAGATGAGTCAAGTTTCCTAGTTCTGGTGGAATCTGACCGGTGAGATCGTTCCACATGAAGTTCCTGTGATCATGTAATAGAAAACGGAGTGACGTTGATATATCGTTTGATTTCAAAAACCAGAGCATTCACAGAGTAAAACACAACATACAATATGGTGAGATTTGATAGTAAGCCGAGTTCAGGTGCCAGTTGTCCGGTGAGGTTCATGTTTAGCAACCGCCTGTATCATTTTGCTCAAGGTTTGGTTTTGGAGTTTAAAAAGATAGAAGAAAGTTTAAAAGTCCGAACGTACAACTCTTTAACATGAAGAAAACCATCTGTAGGATCAGGGATGCAGATGACACCGGTCCAATTAGAGGCGCATGGATCGGTCTTTTTCCAGTCTTGAAGATGATTCAGAGGGTCCTTAAGTTTGCGGTGAACATACTGCAGAGCACTAACTGAAACAACAACAACAAACAACACTCATCACCACTGTTCACACATAGACACTACCTCAGAAAATTATAGAGGACCGTACCATCAGTCGGATGAGTAATCTGTTGGGCATCCAGCAAAGACAAGCAACAAGAAGACAAGACCAGAATGACTCCAACTAAACCCATCATCTCTTTCATCTTATTTCTGCTTTGTTTCAATAACAGATCACTATTTATCTTGCCTAGAGATGACCTTGAAATGCAGAGAAAAAGTCGTAAAATACATACTTGAAGAAGGAACACTATATGGAAGTTGAAGCAACAATGACTTAAATAAAAACTCAAAATGTAACTATCAATAACACCTAGTTGTTGGTTTTGTTGCCTTTTTAAAATGTGATCAATAAGGTTGGACGCGGTTAAAAGGCAATTATCGGTTTGTTCAACTCTCTTCCCCCATTGGATTGGAGGAATAAAATCAGAATAGCTGACTTCTTCTGTGTTCCTGCAAGTTACTGCTTACTTTTTCTATCCTTCTGAAAAATTCAAAACTTACATACATATAAAACAGAGACAACACAACTGACATATCTTCAACCATATCCATCTTCAACCGTTATCATTAGTTTATTTCTTATAACCAAGTTGCCTATTTTCTTTCCTTTATACATAGGGACACAGAGACTACATTTTATTCTTTTTTCTTTAAAGATAGAGTTTTACTAATGAGGAGAATTTGTATAGAAATGAACCATCTTGACTTATTCAGAAAAAAATCAGGAAAAACTCAGAACCATCATATGACTTGTTCAGAAAATTAGTAAAATAGTGACATGTTTTTGTATGATATAATTATTTAGTGAAATTGGAAATTATGAACATTGATATAAATCAAGAGAAGTTCCAATAAGAACACATCAAATAGAGATTTGAGTTGACAAAAGGTGTTTTTGTAAGTTTTTAAAAATTAGTGATGTATTAGTGATTAAGAGTCTTAAGATATTAAAATCGATCCGTTGACTCTATCCTTCTGCCATTTGTTTGCTGCTAGTGGATGGATTTTTCTCCCATAAGTTTTTTCATTTCTCAAATCACCAATGTCATATGTTTATAAGCATTACTGTATAATAATCAAGAACCAGTAGTAGTAGTCCATAGAAGTTACCTCTTTATATAGCCATAATCTGGCTGAAAGTTGTGACCAGGAAGGAGCCGTCTCCCCGATTGACGGTGTGGCGCGTTATCCTATGTTATGTCAACATCAATAATAGCTAGGATTATATAGTAGCTTTAGACATAAATATAGAATTGGCAAAATTAACTAGTTAATTACCCGCAAAGTGTCGTCCTTTCGGGAACAAGATGTTTTAGATACTGTCTTTGCATACCTTGTGAACAACAATCTTGAGAGGAGAAACCTTGTCTACAGATTAAAAACTACAAGTATAATAACTGCAGAACAGTCTTGAGAACATGCTTTGAGTGAAGTGTTTTGAAAACTGAGTACATTGCAAAAACTCAAGATAACAACATGTGTTTCTTTACAATTTTCTTCCCCAATGCAAACTATACATCAAAAATTAGTTTCTGCAGAATTTCAGATTGTATAAATCCCTAAGGCTCAGGTAGGTTCAGCCAATCAAACTCATTCTCTGGCAGCTCTTTAACCATTTCATCAACTCCTCTCTCAACAATCACATTGATTCTCCACAACACAATTTTACTTTCCCATTTCATGCCTTTGATTGCATAGAGTCTCCAAAGCAGACCCTTAACCAATTTGTACTCGCTCGTATCATACCATCGCAGTTGTTTCTTGACAATGCTTTCAACATCTCTGAAAGCTCTCCTCACAAGTCCAACTTCCATTCCTCTTTCCACAAGCTTTCTCACAGACTCTATCATCTTATGCGCAATCTCCTTAACGGATTCAACGTGACTTGAGACCTCTACCAAGTGAATCGCTGCAAAGAAGGCACCCGTAAACGCCAAAACCCAACAACTGTTATCTACCAACAACTCTGTTGGTGGATTTAACCTTCTGCTTATCTCTGGGAGAAGAACTTCAATCACAGGAATCAGAAACTCTTCATTTTCAAGCGGCATTGTTAAGCACTGGAAGATATAAACCGCTCTCTTGAACTCTGTTTTACTCGATGCAATATAGTTGCGTAAAGCATACCATGTAACATCTTGGTGTTTGAAGATCTCATACGCAACGTGACTCACCACCTCACCTAAGACTTTGAACATACTGTCAGTGATTCCTTCTTGCCGAAGGCAAGAGTTAAGCAATGGCTGGAGTTCTCTCATCTCTGAAAAGTCTATTTCCACTCTCTTTAAGGTGTGATCAGAGAGTACAACTTCGAGTCGTCTGATAGCCATCTCTCTTGTCCTATCTTCAAGATCAGTTGACGCAAATATTTTCAAAACTTCAAGTGATGATAAATTCTTCAAATGATCAAACTCTTCTCCATGATCATGATTTCCCGGTGTTTTAACCAACGGAATGATCTTCAAACGGCTATGTTCGGCTCGATTTCCCGGTGTTTGAACCAACCGATTGATCTTCTTTAAAACCTCCTTGCTCTGTGTTCCAAAACTTTTGATTCTAAACATGAAAGCCATCACGAAATGACATTGTTCCTTATTATAATTACACAGATTCTTGTCTACTTCCAAGAACTTCTCGAGATGTTCAAGCCCCTGTACCAAAAACTGTTCCTTCCCCTTCTCCACTAGCTCCTTCACTGACTTCCCAAGAATAGAAAGAAGATTCTCTACCATTTTCACATATCTCATATCTTTATACGAAATTTGAATCCCCATTTTCACAACAGTTTCTAAAGCCAAGCTCCAATCTTCAACATTACTTTTCACAGGATTAAGCAAAAACTTCTCAGCTTTCTCTATAATGATGTTCATAAACTTGTCGATGAAAATCTTGTGCACTGGTGGCAAATCGATGAAGACATGAAAAGCCTTGACAGGTTCGTTTTCTGCTAACCAGAGGATACAATCACTAAGCTCGAACCATCCACCATTATTGCAAGTCACAACATTGTAGGTTATTATAGAAACGATTCTTCGCAAGAACTTCATGTCAGATTCTTTGGTTTCTTGCATCGCAAGGCATTCAATCACAAGGGGTTTGATTTCATGGAGAGCGACACGAGAGAGTCTGAATTCGGCGAGAGTTTCAGAGAGGATATAGATGGAATGGAATCTGATAACGCCATTGGAAGAATATCGATATAGTTTGAGGAACATTAGGGTTAAGCAATTTGGGAAATTATCAGTGCAGAAATTGAAGAGAGCAAACGCAGATTGATATTCGTTGGTTTCTTGAGGCATTGAGAGTTGTTTGACGAAAATCTCTGCTCCTTCGTGGCTTGGAGTCGCAAGAAGTTCTCTTGCTTTAATATTTAAAGATTCTTCCATTTTCCCGAGAAAATTTTGGTCTTCGTCTTCGTCAAGAATCTTCTGGGTTTCAGAGGTTTGAAGATGATGCAGTGAGAGAGAGTTTGCGTTTTTATTATTCGGAACTGAATATAAACCGGACTTAACCGCTAATTAGCGAAAACCATTCGGTTCGATTTTAATTAACCACAAATATATCCAAATTGAACCGGACGTAAATGAGTCCCAACAAATTGAGATTTAAACTTTCATTAACGTCTAACATTTTGATTGACTTTAGTTAAACTTGATGGTAACTACTCGATGTCCTTGGCCTGACACCGTTTGCATTGTGTGGAGAAGACTCGAATCGCTTCTCATACCGAATTTTGTTGATCCCGGTGTGACATGACATCCATTTTCATCACGCAAATTCCATCATCCATCCTTCCCATGTCCTGACATTACCTTAAATATACGTTTGCATCAAAGTTGCATTTGATCATCTCTCACAATGGCTTCCAATTAATGTGGTGTATTACCACAACGTTGTACCTCGTATCGATTTGTAAATGTCTGCCCATGGCCTCTTGACTTTTCTGCATCATTGTTAGGCCACCAAGAGCTTTATTGAAGGTAAATAAGGTCACTACGGGAACGGGGAACCTCCATATAGTATCGAAAAAGCCAAGGTACGCTACTCGTTCCCATGGGATATGTATCGAAAATTGTGAGTCTACAAAAATTCTGAACCTAAGCCCCTACCAAAGAACCAAGACCGATACTTGTTTCTGTACAACGTTAATTCTTTCTACAACTGCAAACTATATATCAAAAACCATAATCTGCAACCAGAATTTCAGACTGTACACATCCCTCAGCCTCAGGTAGGTTCAGCCAATCAAACTTACCCTTTGGGAGCTCTTTAACCTCCTCATTAACTCTTCTCTCCACAATCACGTTGATTCTCCACAACACGATCTTACTTTCCCATTTCATGCCTTTGATTGCATAGAGCTTCCAAAGCAGACCCTTAACGAATTTGTATTCGATCGTTTTGTACCATTCCACTTGTTTCTTGACTATGCTTTCAAGATCTCTGAAAGCTCTCCTTACAAGCCCAACTTCCATTCCTCTTTCCACAAGCTCTCTCACAGAATCTATCATCTTATTTGCAATCTCCTTAACGGATTCAGCTTTGCTTGGGATGTCTATCATGTGAATGGTAGCACAGAATGCACCAGTAAACGCCAAGACCCAGCAACTATTATCTACCAACAAGTCTCTTGGTGGGTTTAGCCTTATTCTTATCTCTGGGAGAAGATTCTCCATCACATGAATCACAAACTCGTCATCTTCAAGCGGCGTTGTCAAGCACTGGAAGATATAAACCGCTCTCTGAAACTTTGTTTTACTTTGCGATGCAATATAATCGCGTAGACCGTCCCACGCGACATCTTGGTGTTTGAACATCTCATACACAACGTGGTTCACCACCTGACCTAGTACTTTGAACATGTTGTCAGAGATTCTTTCTTGCTTAAGGCAAGAGATGAGCAATGTCTGGAGTTCTCTCATCTCTGAAATGTCTATTTCCACCTTCTTCGAAGTGTGATCAGAGAGTACAACTTCAAGTCTTCTAATTGCAATCTCTCTGGACCTATCATCAACAACATTTGACACAAAGATTTTCAAGATATCAACTGATGACAAAGTCTTCAAATGGTCAAACAAGCCACCCTCATATTCTTCTCCAACATCTTGATTTCCCCGAGGTTTCACTTTCACGACAGGTTTTCTCGCTGCAATGCCCTGTGTTTTAAGCAACTGAGTAATCTTCTTTACAATCTCCTTACTCTGTGTTACGAAATCTTTGATCTTGAACATGAAAGTCATCACGAAATGACGTTGTTCCTTATTGTAATTATACAGATTCTTGTCTCGCGACACGAACCTCTCAAGATGTTCAAGCCCTTGTACCAAAAACTCTTCCATCCCCTTCTCCACTAGCTCCTTCACTGACTTCACAAGAATGTTAATAAGATTTTTTATCAAATCAACTCTCAGCTCTGTATCCAAAATCTGAATCCCCATTTTCACAACAGTTTCTAAAGCCAAACTCCAATCTTCAACTCTATCTTTCTCAGGATTAAACAAAACCTTCTCAGCTTTCTCTACAATTATCTTCATAAACTTGTCAATGAAATTCTCATACACTGATGGCAAATCGATGAAGACATGAAAAGCCTTGACAGGTTCGTTTTCTGCTAACCAGAGGATACAATCACTAAGCTCATGCCATCCACCATTATCGCAAATCACAACATAGTAGGTTATTAAAGAAACGATTCTTCGTAGGTACTTCATGTCAGATTCTTTGGTTTCTTGCATTATTAAGCATTCAATCACAAGAGGTTTGATTTCATGGAGAGCGATACGAGAGAGTTCCACGTTACGAGTTCTGAAATCGAAGAGAGATTCAGAGAGGAAACAAATCGAATGAGATCTGATATCGCCATTGGAAGAAGATCGATAGACTTTGAGAAGCATTAGGGTATAGCAATTTGGGAAATTAGTAGCGCAGAAATTCAGTAGAGTTAAAGCAGTTTGATATTCGTTGAAGTCTTGAAACATTGAGAGTGTTTCGACGATTTTCTCGAGTCCTTTGTGGCTTGGAGTCGCAAGAACCTCTCTCGCTTTCAACATGAGATTCAAAGATTCCTCCATTGTTGGTTCTTCGTCTCCAGAAACTTCTGGAAATATGGGTTTAAGGGTTGAAGAAGATTTCTAAGTGAATATAAACCGGAATTAACCGAAATTTAAGTGAAATCGTTCGGTTTGATTTTAATTTACTTTAACCGAATCTGGTGGCCAAGTTCTTCTTACTGAACCCGTGGGTTTTTAAAAGTTCGACCCGTTTAACACTGGTCAGTAGCCTTTTAATTATTTTCAGTTTCAAACTGTGGACCTAAAAAGTCCGACTAACAAATTAAAGTATATTATAAACATGTTTTTAATGATATAAATTATTTTAGTCAGATTTGGGATCTCAAAAATATGTTTTTGATAATTCATTTATAATTTAAAAAATTAAAATATTCTGTCTATGGTTAAAAATATGAGTTAGTTATATAAAAAAAGTTTCATAATCCAAAATTTAGTTTTGGTTTAGTTTATTTTTAAAAATTAATTAAAGATAAGTCGAAATATATTTTGAAGAATAATTTAGTGATAGACTTGTGAATTGTGACTTTAACAAAAAATAAACATAAAAGTTAGTTACAAATTTACATTTTTGTTAAAATGATTACGAGCATACTAGAAATTGTATCACAATTCTTTTAGATAGATAATTGAGAATAGTCCAAATCAAAGAGAAGACATAATATCTAACTTTCATCAAAAAATTAAAAGTATATGAGAAAATAACACATTATATGTTTTAACTAGCACTTGTCTTGATCCCGTTAATTCGAATTTTGACACTTCCATATCTAATTTAATTAAAATTTTCAAACTTTATCTAATGGGATACACTAAATTTAATTAGTTTAATGTTCTACCTTTCATCTCATTTATCTATTATATCTATATATCCCCAAGTCACCTAAATTAATCTTTATTTTTACTAAACTACTATTACTATGTGAGCTAAATTTTGGATATCAATTACTATGACCTAATAACGGTTGAATTTCTATTATGCATCCTGACAAAAAAGCATCCTTTGCTTGCTAAAGTAGCTAATAGTGGAAATGAATTGTATGATAAAGGTCAAAATCCTTTCACACCTGACTTTTAGAGCCAAGTTTTGGTCATGTCAAAGTCTGAAATCTACCAAACTTCGAAGACTTGGTTCAAGAAGAAGTTTGGACTTGATTAGAAAGAATTCTCATACCTTTTGGTAAGTGCCCTTGTAAACAATAACAAGGCTCATTTGTTAATGATTTAAAGAAGTTTAATAAAACGTTATTCGTCTTACAATAATTGTACAAACCATGTTCTTTTCTAGTCTACAAAATAACAAGCTGAATGAAACGATATTGTTTTACATATCAATAAATCAATTAATTAATTAGTGATGATTTATAAAAATTCTAATAATTTTACTCGATTAGTGATGATTTATAAAAATTAATTCAAATTCTTATTTACTCGATTAATTATATTTTAATAATTTTAATTATAATTTTTTAATGAATTAAATTTTTGTACCGACAGATATCTGTCGATTCATTCTCGCAAACAGTTCTTCATCGAGAAGTCTTTCTCGCGGATCATCATTTGTCGCAAAGGCATTCCTTAAGTATGCCAGATATTCCGAAGACATTGTCAAACATCTACAAATTTTGTCAAATATTAGTAGACTCTGCTAAATATTAGTAAATTCCGCCAAATTTTCGTAAATTTTACCAAATATCCACACATTGCTAAATTTCGGTAGACTCCGCATAATAATATCCTCACACTATTCTAAATCTTCGTAGAGTCTTCCAAAATATTTGCAGTCTTTACCAAATCTCTAAAGAATCTATCAAATTTTCGTTGATTCAGCCAAATTTCCTTATAATTATGACTTGATTTTTTTTTAAAAAATTATGACTTGATTTTACCGGAAGATGATATATTGAGTGAACAAGAAAATAAGATAATTAAGGATCAAGTCGAGTTATGGGCAAAAAACAAAATTTTTAATACTATATGATTTCATCACTGCACCAGATAATCTTAATAATGATAATTTTTTATTGTTCACATAACTAAGAACTAATTAATATGTTTTACTTTACATATTGTTTGGCCCGAAAGTAAATGGGAAATAGTCCATCACTTCGAGTTGAAAAATCCTTTGGTGAATAGAAAGGCGAAAATGAACGCATTGCTTCTACACATCCAGAAAACAATTGTATCTGGCAACAATGCTTTTCAAGACTATAAAAATTGGTGTTAATAGTTATATGTGATAAAAAAAAAAAAAATTGTATCTTTTGAACATGCATCGTATTGTTGTTAATTTCGCTATTGCATAGAGCATGGGATAGATAAGACCATCTGCATTGGGGGATCACCCCCCCTGATCTAAGCATTATTTAAATCCAAAAAAATGGGTTAATGGGCTTAAGATCAGGAACTGGGCTCTTGACCTGGATCTGTTCTTGTGGGTGTTGCGGGGTGACGTGGCATTTGGGCATTGGTTGGAATATTCAACATATTTGGAATAAATTTGGGTAATAAACTATGTATTAATTAGATAAAATGTTTTTGTGCTTTTATTAAGTAATATGTTTGTTTGTTTATTGTTATTTATATTTTTAATGTTTTTTTCATAAATATTTAGTATTGTATTTTCACTTTTATTTTCAGTTTTTCATAAATTTGGCATTTGCAATTTATATGTTATTTTTAAATGTTTTAATAATTGTAAAATCTTAATTTAATTTAGATTATTATATTATTAAGTCTTAAGATCTTACACATGTTCACCCACTAATCAACTTCTAAACAAAAGATCTAAACACATGATCTTACATTATTTTAACATTATATTCTCTATAAGAACACCCTCACATGATCCCCCATTGATGATGCCCTAACGATGCTTATTTGTATACTTATCACTCGAATATACAATACATCTCTTCTAGTTTTCAAACTCTTTTTCTTTTCGAAAACTTGTCCACTTACATTTTTCCTTCGTTCTCTTCCAAATTTTTTTGTTTGCCTCCCACAATTCTCTCTTTTTTCTCCCGATTCAGAAATCAGAATCATCTCATCCTTTTAACTTAAGGTAAAACTAGTTTAACAGACATAGCTGGAATCGATTTTAAGTACACTGTAAAAAGCCCAAAGGCCCATTTATTCAAAAACTCGATTCTCAATTTGTTCGATCTTCTTCTAGTTTTGTAACTCAAAGGTTTCTACGATTCTTGTTTCTAGATCTACAAAGCTTCAGTCTTTTTCGTATTGTCTTGGTTTATATCCTCAAAGGTATCAACTTTTTCTCCTCTCTGGATCTAAATGTTCTTGCTTTTGTCATAATCTGTGTATATATCTTGTTTGTTGAAGAGGGGTTTCATCATTTAGTCCTAATTGACTCTGTTTCGCAGGTTCTTCTTCTATGGCTACCAAAAAAGTGAAAACTTCTTCTAGAGATTCAATCAGTACCCTACCAGATGAGGTTTTGGGACAGATTCTGTCTTTTCTCCCTACAAAACTTGCAGCTTCCACAACAGTTCTCTCAAAACGATGGAGAAATCTATTTCCTCTTGTTCACAACCTTGATTTCGATCCATTCATGGTCATATCTCCCAACAGAATAAAACCAGCAACTGGTCGCAGCACCTACCTTGATTTTATGGAAGATACCCTCGTCTTGCTACGTAATTCTCCCATCAAGAAATTCTCTTTGACATGGAGTTCTCTACAAAACATCAACCATATCATTTACAGTGTGTTGGAAAATGGAGTCTTGGAGCTACACTTGTCATCATCAGTATGTCAATGTCTATTGCCTGGGTTCTTTAGCAAGAATTTGGTTAAACTCACTCTATCCAATGGATGTTATTACCAAACCAAACCTCCTCCAGGAGGTGTTCTTTTCCCTTCACTCAAAACTCTCTCTTTGGTTTTAGTGTGTTTTCCTGCGAATGCACCTGTTGATTTGTATGAGAGTCTCCTCGCTAGCCCTTTGCTTGAGGAATTTAACATTTGTGATGATCATCCTCATAGAGCGGGTTGGGTAAAACAGGTTTCGGGTTCATCTATCCGAAGGATGTCCATATTTTACCGTTCTCATAATATGAAAGACCATTCATGTTTTGTCATTAAGACTCCCAATCTTGTGTACCTTGATTACTCTAGTTATGTGGCGGAGGATTATGTTGTTCAGTTTGATTCGTTAGTCGAAGCTAGACTTGATCTTCGATTATGGAAGTATTATGATTTTCTCCCACCAAAAGCTTTGTATCATGGGTATGATCCTTCAACGGATGGTCCTTGGGGTGATGCAACCAAACTCATTGCAGCGTTAAGTAATGTTGTGACCCTTTACTTGTCTGCTGATACTCTTGAGGTCAGTTTCCTACTTCTGTTTTTTTGCTTTGGTGCAAATGTTATAGTCATGACTTAGTTTGATAATCTGTTTGTGTGATCATCAGGTGTTTTATTCCTGCTCTGAATCGATGCCCGAATTCAACAACCTCGTTAAGTTATCATTTGAGAGCCACAAGGAACGCTGTTGGCAAGTATTACCTCTTCTGCTCAAGAAATCTCCAAACTTAGAAACTCTAGTCATTAAGGTATGTATGAAAATGAACCAGCAAACTCTAGTCAGCAAGTATTTCTCTTTTTTTCTTGCTAACTATGGCGTTTGTTATCCTCTCAGGGACTTGTGCATGAGATCACAGATGAATGTGGGGATGTATGTGTTCATAAGAAGAAGAAAACGAAGAAAAGGTGTTGTTTATTGGCGTGTCGAGTGAAGGTGCTGAAGATATATGGGTATGGAGGAAGATGGAGAGAAGTGCAACAGATGAGACATTTCATTGAGAATTTGAAATACCTTGAAGTTGTGAAAGTTAAGGTTCAAGTAGATCAGCAAGATAAATTCTTACCACTCACCAATAAACTAATGAAGCTTCTCCCCGAAACTTCTTCCAAGTGCAAGATCCAATTCTTTTGATTCTCTACATATTGGTTTGTCTTTACATGTTTAGGTCTCTTGTAATGCGCTTCACTTTCCAAAACCTATCTCACTAGATGTATATGCGGCTTCGAATTCTAAGTAAATTGCTCTTAAAGATCAAATCATACATTGTGTAATTTAACAAATATACGAGCTTCCCCCAATCGACTATGGTTTTCAGGTACATTTCTGTGGCTATGGTTTCCAAAAAGATGGAAACTGCGACTGGAGATTACATCAGTGCCCTACCAAAATTGCTGCTTCCACATCAGTTCTCTCAAAGCAGTGGAGGAATCTATTCCCTCTGGTTCACAACCTTATTTTCGACAAGTCGATGGTCCCGCATTCGATATTTACAATCACAGTCTTTAATCTTTATTAAGGAGGAGTATTTGATGACGAATAGCTAATTAAATGGAGTCAGGCGTAGAGGCTTCTTGGTTCAGCAATATAGGAAGCTAAGGACGGTTACAATCTGGTTGGTCTCTTTGTGTTTATATATGTTCTTTTACATCTTAGTGCTCGTTCAATTCATATAATTGAAAAAAGTTTGCCCACAAAAAACTCTTATCACAATTTTTCAAATCAAACTGAGCAGAGAAAACCGAGAAAAAAAACACTGTTGGAATTCAGTATAATGTATAATTAAACAAAAAACGCCGACGATTTAAACCTCTTCTCAGTTACAATCCTATAGGAGGTAAAATGCAATCTCCAAAATGCCATTTTCTCACATGAAATCATCATCATCCATAGCATCATAAGGACCCCCAACAAGATCATCGTCAGGCTTATCCACATGAAGTTGCTTCTTCTTACCTAGTAAACACAGTAAAAAGAAAGAAAGAAAGATAAAAAACATTATGATCTGATCAATTTAGAAACATAGACATGCTTGCTTAGTTTAAAAACATCTAATTCACAAGTCTAACCAAAATCCAAAGTTTAGAAAGACTGATTGTGTGTACCTGACTTCTTTTTGCCAGCAGCAGCTTCTTTCTCCGCCTTCAATTTTTCATTTGCTATAGCTGTAATGGACGAAGCAACGTCTTTAACATCTGCTGCTTTCATATTGGCCACAGAAAGTCTCATCACTGCTTTGAGTAGCCCAATATAGTGAAAACTTTTCTGCAAAACAGTAGACATAGTTAAAATGCAGGCGAATTGGTCCTAATATGATATTTGTTCATGGAGAAATAAGTGACAGTTAGCTAAGACAAGAAAGTAACAGGAAATGAATATAGCATACCTCAAATGGTACAAGTCTTTGAGATATCAACTCAGCATAATCCAAGAAATCAGTTTCAGACTTGGGAATGAACATATCGACGTTTTTCTCTTCAGTCTTTACTCCAAAGAGTTCAGCAGTTGACTGGTAATCAGCTTCCTCCACAAGCCTAAGATAAAAAGAATATTAGAAATTAGCACAGTGGCCACAACTCAGTCAGATGCTTCATACACTGCTAGAAAACATTTTTATTCCCATTGAACCAAACCAATACAGAACCAACACAGTAGAAGCATATATCAGTGAAATATTTCTAAACTCTACCTCTGCATACGAAGTTTCTCAGCAATAGGATCTAGAGGTTCTTCCCTTGATGATCCTTTTGGAGCTTCAGCAGTTTTAACCTTCTTTTCAACAGCTTTTACTGCTGCTTTCTTTGGAGCCTTCTCTGAAGCAGGCTTTACTACAGGTGGCTACAGAAGAAAACAAATATTGTTAGCCGTAATCTCAAAATCAAATAACAAACACAAAACCCAATGATAAAAAGTATATAATGAAAGAAAACTATACCGGAGTAGATACATCTTCCTCCTCCCACGAGTCCTTGATATCATTCTCATCCACATCCTCATCATCCCAGTTACTTTTCAGTTCAACTTTCGCAGGAAGTGGTTGAAAGTCCTCAGCCTCTGAAATCAGAAAGGAAACCTAAAAGTGAGAACTCTAATATGTTTTCCATATTAAAAACTTCAATAAAACAACAATAGAGCCAATCATCTCAGAAAACATACCAAAATATATATAGCTGTATACAGCAATACTAATTCTTTACATAATCAGGGAAATTAATGCAAGAACTAGAGAACACGAAAATATTCACAGACACTACACACTGTGTATTAAAAACAAAGCTTATAAGAAGTATTACCCCAATCATCCATATTTGTTACCGATTATCTAGAACAAGTACGAGCTGCTATCTGAATCCAACTGAAAACCTGCACAAGCAGCCACATAATTTCAGAAAGATGAAACAAAGATCTTCACAGAATAAAAGCTCTCAATGGTGATGCTTAAATCTAAATTATACATTAGTTATATATCCTGAAGGTAAAATGCAACCAAACACCAACCAGCAATCTAATACGATACTTTCAATATAGTGATACACATGATCTTAAGCAGTCATGTTGTCTGACCCCAAGCAACAAAAAAGTGTCTAACAAGTTCATAGTAAACTTGCAAATTCATAACAGCCCAAGACTTTTAAGATCAAAGCTTCACAGCTTAAGAACATCATAGAGCCTGATTACAAGTTAATTCTCAAGAAAGCCCCCAAAAAAACAGAAGTTTCATGATCTAATAAAGATGCCAAACTGAACAAAAACACTCTGTTCGTTCCAAAACTTAGGTTATTAACATAACACCGACTTTAAGAATTGATTCATGAAAGGATTCAGCTTTTAAACATCATCAATCATACAAAAGAATATAGCAAACAGAGTTTGATTGATCATAGTGTAATCAAACCCAATTAGTTACAAAGTACACAACTTTTTAGGAGGAACCAACAACCCAATTAACAATAAACACCAATCAAACTCCACAAACCCTAAACCTAACCTTACACACAATCAGTACTGATAAATATTGGCATGCCTAGTTCGGAGATGAATTCATCAGTCAAGCAAGATAAAAACTATGCAATTCAAGTAAAATTGAAGCCGATGGAGACGGAAGAAAGAGTACCAGAGAAAGGCTGAATCCTGAAGGTAGGTTTCAGCCGGAGAATAGAAATCGCCACCACGAAAACGAAAAAGGTGAAAACTTTCCGATGTTGAAGCAGACGAAACGACAACGAAGATGGATTTTAGGGTTTTCTCCTCTCTTTCTATAATATTCGAATTTAATTGGAATTTTATATATTTTTAAAAATATATTTTCTTCGTATATAACTAATTTGCTTAAATTTAAATTTTAATTTAATTAGTAAGGTGTTATATTCGCATTTAAGTAGAATCTTATTATATATATATATATATATATATATATATATATATATATATATATATATATATTGATCGGTTATAAACTCATTATAATACTAAATTTTTTAGAATATTTACTCAGATCTCTTATTATATAAAGTATGATTTTCAAAATTAATAACTCGCATAATCATGATACGTGTCAAGTCTATCGATCAGATGTTGACATATATCAAAAAAATATTTAATTTTCTTCATTAATGAAATAGGAAAACTAAAAAAAAAATATATATTTATATATACTAATTTATATATCTAATTTTTAAAATTTGTTAACTTTATTTTTCTTAGTCAAAAAAAAAAACTAACAACTTCTCTTCACATGTGTTATTGGTCAATTTTTGGCATGTGTTAATTGATTTCTATAAAATCATTTAGTATGGATATTAACAAATAAACAATAACGGTTGAAGTTTTAAATAACAATATAAGTTATTTAACATTAATTTAATTGGATAAAATTGTATTTATTATCGTAATATAGTGTTTTTATTCGTCAAATAAAAATACAAAATTTTTACAAAAAATAATGAGCTTATAAAAACGAACGAATATTGAATATTTGATAAAAAAAATTAGTGTGGTTATACTTAATTTTATTTTAAGAATTTTAGTGCATGTAGTCATAATTATAAACTAAAGATATTTGGGGAAATGGCTTATATGATTGAATTTTTGATTTCTTAATGAGAATGTTAATATATATATTTGTAATGATTTATTAATTAATTTTAACTCATTTAAAATTAGTTTGTCAGGAGGTAAGACTAACTTATGAGATTATGTTATATAGAAAATTATATTTTAAACAATGTTTGTTTTCCATAACTTTTGTGGATTTCTATTTTTTTATTAAATGTTTTGTTATTTGTTAATTATATTTAAATTTTTAATATTAACTAAGATATAGATTTGATATAATATCTATACGATTTTGATACAAAATTATTATTAGCAGTTTATCCATTAAGATGAACTATGAAGACTTAAAATCAAGTTTATTATGATGTTATAAATAGTTAAATTATATTGCAAAATGGAATGTGTAGGATTGAAATTTCGTTTTAATAAAAAAAATACTAAATTAAATATATAAAAAGTGAGTCGGTTACTATTTAGGATTTAAATATCATCAATATGAAAGAGTGTGTAGAATTAAAATTCACTTTATTACCATGAAATAAATAGTTAAAATGTATAGAAAAATAGAATGTGTAAGATTTAATTTTTGTTTAGAACAAAACATACTAAATTATTAAATTTTAGGGAAAGTGAATGGATTACTATATTAATTAAAATTCAAATATCATCGATAACAATTTATATTTATATATTATACCCGCCTATTTAGGCGGGGCTTATCTAGTGTTATAGAAAGTTTGGAATATTATTAGCATATCATACTTTTTCTGAAAATTACTCATATGTTTAGTGTCTTTGTGTAATTACAATTAACACCCTTGATTAGTTTTTTATAATTGAGATTTTTTATTTTTTTAAATTAAAATATAATTAATAAAAAATTAGTTTAACTCACGTCTTTAAGAGGAAAAAAATTAAAGCCACGTCATAAGAGAAAAAAGAGAGGAAGACGAAAGGTTACGTAACTTATTGTTTTGCGGCAAATTTACATATCACAGCTGAGTTATAATGCTTCACGGAAGACGAAAGGTTGCATAAATTTACATATTACGGCTGAGTTTTAATGCTTCACGGTTGACTTATCACAAGAACCAACTTCACAAGCTTGGCTTGCGTTGTTTCCGCATCTATCTGCACAACTCTACACCCTCTATCGTCGGTGTTAAATACATATTAGTGTTTCTTTACCCAATTACCGGAAACAACAATTACCGGAACCGGATCAACAATTACCCAATTTGTGTTGTGTAAATTTACATATTACGGCTGAGTTATAATGCTTCACGGCTGACTTATCACAAGAACCAACTTCACAAGCTTGTCTTGATTTGTTTCCGCATCTATCTGCACAACTCTACACCCTCTATCGTCGGTGTTAAATACATATTTGTGTTTCTTTACCCAATTACCGGAAACAACAATTACCGGAACCAGATCAATAATATCGGGAAAAAGATGAACGAAAATGAAGAAGAATGAGGAAGACGATGACGAATTGGATGTTCAAAATTTAAGTTTTGGTGATGTGAAAAAGGAAAAACACAGGTGAAGATCAACACAGTGAAGAAGAAGACGAGTAGATAAAAGACGTTTCATATTTCCTTTGATGATGATGTCATGGAATGTTGCATCCGACGTCATTTTTTAATTGATGAAGTGGCAAGTAAGCCACCAAACGAACATGTAAATCAGCCTAATTAAACGAGCCATCAAACAAAACTTTAAGTCAGTCGCAACATGAATACTATTACATTTACAGTAATTAAAAAACAAAAAAATGGCTGCCAAATTCAGCCGTTTAATGTCGTAACTCAACCAAAAATCTTTAACTCAGCCGTATCGTTTAATAAGTCGGCCGTAATTACATGTTATTCTAGTAATTAATCTTTCGCTACTAAGTCAGCCGTAATTAGGCCGATTTTTCCGTAATTCAGCTTATTACGGCTGATTTATGACACTCGAACATAAATCAGCCGTACCGGCATCCCATAACTAAGCCCTCTTTGATAACTCAGCCAGCCGGAGAAAGTTAATTCAGCTGTGTCGAAGCAATAACTCAGCCAAAATTTTGACAAATCAACCATCGGGTAAAAACTCAGCCGTAACTTAGGCTGGGTTATGCTCGAAAGTCAGCCATTTTTTCATAACTCATACAGATTTCATTAAGTCAGCCGTAACTCCTCGCTTGGTTATACTCATAAGTCAGCCGTTTGCTCATAACTCAGCTATTTTTCTTAAATCAGCTGCAGAATACCGTAACTCAGCCGTCATTGCCGCTGTATCGGTTTACGGCTGAGTTCATTAATACACGTCAGCGATTTCTGACGTGCCGACGCGGTTTGTTTGACGTGGCAATGACATTCTTTGTAATTATGTTTTTCCTATAACGTTTAACAGGGGCATGCTGGATATACAAAATATACCTGAAATATGACAATAATAAAAAAAAGATTTGTATGTTTCTGTTCATTTCACCTAATTTGTATGACATCTGAGTAACTTTCTCAATTTTTTTATCTTAAAGTTGTTTTTTTAATACATCATTAGTTGTTGATATATGAGGTATTTTTTTAGTTAAATAATTATAGGGACATTTGAACAAATACTCCTTTTTCTATGTCCTTTTTAAAAAATACTTCTTCTTATTGTTTATTTTTTAAAATAACCTTTTTATGTGTTAAATGACAAAATCATTTGAAAACTCTTGTAAATCTTTTAAGACTTTTGTAAATCTTTCCAAAACACATATAAAATCTTTTTAAAATTATTGTAAATCTTATAAAAACCTTTGTAAAATCTTTTAAAACCCTTTTAAACCTTTAAACTCTTTAAAAATCCTTGTTAACGCTTATAAAATCTTTTTAAAATTATTGTAAGTCTTATAAAAACCTTTGTAAAATCTTTTAAAACCCTTTTAAACCTTTAAAACTCTTTAAAAATCCTTGTTAACACTTATAAACTCTTTTTAAAACCCTTATAATTCATTTAAAATGCTTAATAAACCCTTATACTTAGTTCTTTTTAGAATACTATTTTTTTTTTCAGTCTCAATGTCGTAGACATTTTTAATAGATTAACAAGTTAGACTAATCTTGCATTACAATGAATCAATGATTTTGTTTTTCAACCTTTTTTGTATATGATGATGGGAAACAAATATATCATATTTATATGAGAAAAATTAAAATTAATATGAATTATTTTTATTGATTTTAAATCTTATGATAGGTGATGATTCAAATATATGAATGTATCATTCTAGTACAAAACCATTTTTCTTCAAACAACAACATTTGTTTTTATGTGTGCCTGATTTAACGCACAAGAATGGATCTTCCCCACTTATGCATACGTTGATGCAGTCGTCACCAGTTATACAATAGCCTTCGAAGTTACATAAGATTGCTGAAAAATATATTTTAAAAAAACGTATCAATTATCTTATTTTCTAACATTATTTGATTTGATATGAAAAATAGAGGAAGAAAATATAACCAGTTGATTGAGGAAAAACGAGACAGATAAATAATAGCAGAGAAGCAAGATAAATTTTTTGTGTAGACATTATTGTATTTTGAGCTCTTTTTCAGAAAATATAAGTTTAGTTTTTCTTTCTTGGTTTTAGAGCAAATGGTTATATCCCTTTATATAATCTAATCCTATATAAATTTCTTAACAAAAAGTTATAGATATACCATTTGAGATTGCAAGAAGTCAACATATGATATATCTTTCAAATTTCTTGCACATATTAGGCCATTTCATTTCTAATATCAAAATTTAAATATAGAAATAAATAAATGAAAAACTACATAGAATAACACATCAAAAATCCTAAATTACTCTAATAGCTTAGTCAAGATCTTGATTGTTATAAAAACACATAATTTTAAAAATGACCTTAGACCATATTTTTTTCGTATTTACAAATGATGCCATTTAGAATTCAAAATAGGAAAATAAATATTAATCTGATCTAAACCAGTAGGAAGGTTTATATAAAATAGGAAAATAAATAAATATTTCAAGTAGGAAGGTTTATATCTTGGTCTACCTAAACCAGTATGGAGAACATACATTAGTTATATATCGTGGAGGTAAAATGTAACAAAAATCCTCTCAACAATTTAATACGGTATTTTCAATATAGTGATATAATGATAGCCCAAGACATTCATACAATCACAGCTTAAGAACATAATAGAGCCTGATTACAAGTTAATTCTCAAGCAAGCCAGAAACCAGAAGTTTCATGATCTAATAAGGATATCAAACTGAACAAAACCACTCTGTTCGTTCCAAAACTTAGAGCTGGATTAGGTTATTAACACCGAATCTGCGAATTGCTAGTGTTGGCAATATAAATTCATGAAGGATTCAGCTCTACCCTAAAACCTTACTAACCTATCTAAACACTATAAATAGACGGTCATTTCCAAGATCGAAACACATAAAACACAAATACCATTATGATCTCTACCTTAAGCTCAAAAACCTTACAAACAACAATGGCCGCATCTTTTGCTTACCTGAGGGACATCAAGCCTTACAAAACAATTTGGCGTTTGCAGGTGAAGGTGCTTCTCTTATTTTGTTATGAATAGAGATATCATTTGAAAACGACCTTTGTGCTTGTACTAAAAGAGATTATCCAGTGTTGAGTGAAATTAAGCCGCATGCTCCAATCCTGGTGGTACCCTTCCGTCCATTCCTTTAAGTTTCAGCCTTGCGACCATACTCCCCCTGGAACCCAAAAACTTTGATTTCTCATAAGGTGTCAGCGGAGTCCTATGGGAGGAGGAGTCTAGCAAGAAATGGTTTACCTCGTCCTAATAGATATGTATCTCCTCCTGAGGATACAAGAACTGAAAGAGGAAGATCTGGTGCTCTTATCCCAGGCTCTCGTAATGGTGGTAGCCATTCTCTCCATAGGAATTCCCAGTCAAACTCTTACCGTTTCCCTTCTTCAAGAGATGCTAAGCTCCTTCGAGCTTCTTCTTCCTTTAGCCGACCCTCTCACCATCACAAGTCTTCTTACCATCGTTCCAAAGAATTATCAGATAAGAACCAAGGCAAAGCCATAGACGATGGACGAAAACGCCGCTACGAAGACTTTTTCTATCTTGAGAAAAGCTTTGAACCCTCTAACAAAGGTAGAATGGGATATCCTCGCAGAGAGACTGCTTCTTTCCATCGTACGAGAGTAGAGAATAGACAGGTGCAAGCTAGTCCACATCTATCCAATTCTCAATTGACAATTTCGGAACCACTTCTGTTTCCACTTAAAGCGAAGCAAGGAAATCTCTCTCCAGCTCTTGTAAGGGAACACCCTTTTCGCCTAAATTTATCTAAGAAGCTAATCTCTTCTGATAAAAGAAAAGGAAAGGTGATGGGTTCTCATCATCACACCCTTGGAGACTCTCAGCCGTTGGTCCCTTTAGGTAATTTGTCGTTGGGGATTCAATCGGAGAAGAAGAAAAGCTGGTACGAAATTACCTTAGAAGAGGATGCGGAGAACGAAGATGATGAGAATGAAGAGGTGGATCCTGATACAACAATGGGGGCAAGATTCTCCAAGAGTATAAACTTCGCCCCCTTTGGCTACCCCTGCAATCCAAGATCCGGCTTTGATTCCCATTAGTACCGAGAATGTATGGAGCGAATCCCATCACTCACTATGTGAGGCCTTAAACCTCGATTGGACTGTAGAAGATGAGGCAGCTTTCCATGCCTTGGAACCTCCTCTTGCAGAAATTGACGCCCTCGACGATGACGATCTCTTGGGGAAGAACTCCAAGATTTTCTTCAGGCTCTTTAAGATCCTAAATGCCACAATTCTCCTGGATCGAGAAATGAAAAATCTCTGTCTGGGAAGCTTAGCAGCACGATCGTAGCAGCAGTGGTGACTCAGGGAGAAGGAAGTGGACCTCTTTCGCTGGATTTGGGCCCATCAGCTTCTAAGCCCAAGAAGAAGGATGGGCCCATACGCGAAAAGGCCTAGTCAACCCAGCCTTGGTGGTCAATTCAACTTCAAGAAATATTCAGAACATAAAAGGCCGTTCTCCTAGGAAGCGGCTTTCCAACAACCCCGGCCCGACAAAGCCGAGAACATCAAGAAGAGCACATTCGATTCCAAAAAGTGAAGTCTTCCCTTCTTCAAAAGTCAAGGCTTCAGTCACGTGCGATGGTTCGGTTGGGCCTTAGTCCTATGCTGACCCCAAATCATGAGGATTCTATTGTGAAACTGTCAAGGGGCGGGTGCACAACTTACTACTCGTCCTCTGGAGGAGATGTGTTAGATGTACTCTCCAGATTTTATTTTTTATCAGAAACCAAAAATGACCTTGAGAATCTTCAGAATATGCAAGAGTCTTTAGGTTTTGATTCCCTTCAAAATGTTGAACCGATTGGTAATAGTGGTGGTTTTGCTTTTATGTATTCGAAAGACTATTCGGTTAAGTTTGTTTTTATGAGTGATCGTCTTATTGATATTGAAACAATTATTGATGGAAATCAAGTTTTTATTACTTTTTTCTTTGGAGATCCGATAGTTTAATACCAAGAATTAGTTTGGGAACGCTTGACGCGTATTGGCATTATACGCTCTGATCCATGGTTTATGATTGGGGACTTTAACGAGATTACCGGAAACCATGAGAAGTGATTGAAAGTAGATCGAGGTTCCATCTTTCCGATGCATGATTGAAAATTGTGGGATGATCGAGGTTCCATCTCATGGGAACTTCTTTTCATGGGTGGGGAGACGTAGCTGTGGAGTTTCGGGCCGGAAAGTTCCTAGACTTACCAAATCACGGTTGGATAGAGCTTTGGGTAATGAAGAATGGCATAAAAAAATTTCCCACACCAATGTGGAGTATTTGAAATTATGGGGTTTTGATCACAAACCCCTCCTCGCCTCTACACATAACAGTTCTCACTGGTTTGTTAAATATTTCATCTTCGATAACAGATGGATTGATAAACTTGGTTTTAAGGAATCCGTCTTTCAAGGCTGGACTTTTCCTTTGCAAGAAGGTGTTCCTTTTTTGCAAAAAGTTACAAATTGTAGACGAACTATCTCTATTTGGAAGAAATGAAACACTACAAACTCTAAGAAGTTGATTTTAGAATTACAAAACCAAATTGATTTAGCTCAGGAAGATGAGTCCGTCTCCTCTGAATATCTGCTAGCTCTAAAATGGAAGCTATGTGATGCATATAAGGAAGATGAGATCTTTTGGAGGGCAGAAAATAGGGAAACGTGGTTTCAAGTCGGTGATAAGAATAGAAAATTCTTACATGCTATTACCAAGCAAAGAAGAGCAAAAAACAAGATCATTGGACTGTTGAACCAAGATGGTATGTGGGTGGATAAATAAGTGGGCATTGAGAGCTTAGCGGTAGACTACTTTAGAGATATTTTTACCACCTCTGAACCATAAAATTTCTATTCCGTCCTTAGGAACGTGCCGGTTATGATCACGGAAGCGATGAACCAGAATCTTACCAAAGAAATCTCCCCAGAGGAAGTTAAACGAGCCCTCTTCTCGCTCAACCCGGTCAAAACCCCAGGCTCGAATGGAATGACAGCTCTTTTCTACCAGTGACCGAGCCAGACTTAATAAAATTAGTTTGAGACTTCCATTCTGCAGGCTCCTTTGATAAGAGGTTGAATGAGATGAATATCTGTTTGATTCCAAAAACATATAGACCAAGGAAAATGGCGGAGTACCGACCAGTCAGCTTATGTAATGTTAGTTGCAAAGTTATCTCAAAGGTACTTAGTTCCCGTCTAAAACACTCCTTCCAGAATTAATTTAAGAGACTCAATCCGCTTTTGTGTCTGGGAGACTCATTACAGACAACATTCTTATAGCACAAGAAAATTTTTAAGCTCTCCGAACAAACCCGACTTGCAAAAAAAGTTCATAGCTATAAAAACGAACATGAGTAAAGCATACAACTGGGTAGAATGGTCCTTTTTACAAGCTCTAATGCTAAAAATGGGATTCGCTCAGAAATGGGTAGATCTAATAATTTTTAGCATTTCATCGGTCTCATACAAAGTCCTTTTAAATGGATCACCGAGAGCTTCCATCAAACCGTCAAGGGGAATTCCGCAAGGTGATTGATGCGGTATCGAAATTCATTTCAATCTTTTACCTGAAAGACCACACATTAAACTATAATTGCACAGAAATTAGAGTAGTATATTAGTATCGATCCCAAAGAGAGTGTAGCTACGGGTTATTGAATTCAAACAAGAAGATCTAGGTAGGACAAAACTAAACTTTGGGGTTTTGGTTTTGGGTTTCCTAATAACTAATGCAATGAAAGTAAATAAAGAAAATGAATGAAAGCTAAGTAAACTAATGAAAGCGGGTAAAGAGACAATTGTAAACTAATATGACTAAGATGTTGGGCACTTTGGGGTTTCTCCGGGTATCATGGTTCTCGACTAACTAGGGTTTAGATCTCAACGATTTCTATGTTTTTGTTCTAGTTCATAACTTCGAAAGGCGAATAAACGATTTACCCTGGGTTATAGGATAAGCCGACAAATCTCCCTATACTCCGTTACTTAATTGACGCAGGCAACGACGCAGTGATCGACGTATTAAGGATGAATTCGCTAAATACTCTAAGTCTTGTTACTCAACTTACGCTGGCAACAACACTAAGGATTGGTAACACTATGTCTTAGATTAGGTTTACCCTATTAAAGCTCCTAACCTCTTGGATCATCGTTTGGTGATCAATCCAAACACATACATTAAGTAAAACATGTCCCAAAAGAATCTAAGTATGAACGAAATAACGGATCTATAAACCTCATATGATTTGAACCATGAATCCCCTTTGAAGCACCCCATAAAACCTAACAAATAAAACTACTCGCTCATGATGCAAAGAAACGACATAGAGATAAAGTAGAAAAGCATCATAAACAAATCAAATAAACAAAAGGGGTTCAAAGAAGACTTCTCTAGTGTCACATAAGATAACTTCTCTCCCCAAAAGTCTTGAAAGAAAGAGTAGAAGAAAGAGTAGAAGAGAAAACTATGAAGAACAAAGTGTAACACCCCGAAACTCGTATTGGTCTTAAACCCATCATTTAGTTTGATTAATAGAAAAACAAAGCCCGTTAAAGGCCCAAATGGATGTAACACAAACAAGAAAAAGGGTTTCGTTGTGTGTTCGTAAATATATGTGTGCCTATATACATATATAACTTCGTCGCCGCAAGTGAGAAAATATGCAAAGCTCGAGCAAGTGTAACCCTAGCCACCACAAGTGGTTATGGAGAGTTAGATCATCACTGTCGTCGTTCATGTCGCCACCGTCTCTACCGTTTTGCATATCAAGTTGTCGTGATCGTCTCCATTGTCTCACATTAGTATATTTGTGTGATCGAACCGAATACACCTTTATTAACATAAACTCATATTCTGTTTGGTATAAGAATTTATATATCATTCGTCACAAAATCTGTTCGGTTTCATTTTGATGAATTTTCGTAACAGAACCGAATACAACTTCATTAATTAACTTTTCTACATCATACTTAAAAAAATTTCAATTTAGCAAAAGATTGTAAACAAAAATTTTAGAAGAAATTCATAAATCAAATTGTTAATATTTCTTTATGTTTTAATGTAACTATTTGTTTCAATTTAAATTGAGTTTATTAATAATAGGGTTTATTTTACTATTTATGAAAAAGTGATGTCTTTTTTTTTCCTCTCTCCTAACTTTGCTCCCCCTTCTCTCTTCAAGAACTCGCCGTTTCTTTTTGAATCTTGTCTCCGACCGGCGCGTGTGGGACACCACGGCCACGGCGTCGGTTCGGCTTTTGGCTTTTGTTTAGTTAGCATCCTTTGGGTTCGTGTGTGGTGAGATTTCTGGTTTGGTCTCGATTTTTCCTTGTAGATCTAGGGTTTGGTTTGTGTAGTTTCTCTCGTTGGCGAGCTTATCGGCAGTTTGGGTCTCAGCCACTGTGTCTAGAGGTGGTCTTGTGGGCGGTGAGGTTGGGTTTCGCCGGTTTTGAACCCAGATCTGTGTCTTCGTTCCTCTTGTATGTTGTCTCTCCTTGGTGTCTCGTTTGAGGTACGGAGTTGGTGTTGAGGTTCTGTCTATGCTACCGTGCTCTTGGTGTGGCGGTTCTGACTTTGAAGGGTGATCGTGGGTTTGGTTTTAATACTCTGGATTACGGTTTGTTGCTCTTTCTCCTCACCGTCTTTCCATTCGTTGGGTTGCATTTTGGTTGTGTTAGTCGATTCTGTTGGTGGTCGCTTCGTTGGTTTCGGTCTTTTGTGGTCTTGTCGTTTCATCGTTTTCTGCCCTTGCCTTTTTGGAGTTTGCCTTTGGTTCTTCCCGGTTCGATCTCTTGCCGGTCTTCTGTTCGGTGTGGTCCGGGTGGATTGTGTTCGTTCCTTGTCTCTACGTTATAGATCTGTTCGAGATCTCATATGTTCGTTTTTGGAATCTACGAGGCGTCGTATTCTCGTTTTCTATCGAATTCGAATTCGCCGTGTTCGAAAGCTCTGTTGTGGTCTAGATTGTCCTTTGGCCTAGATCCCGTCTTGCCGAGCGGATTTCTTCTGAACGCTTGCTTTGTATGGTAGTCTTCATCCGCTATAGGTGGAACCGTCCTCCGTCAGTTGGGATTTTCATCCCTTTCGGTGGTATTCGTGGAAGGCTCTCCTCCGTTTTTGGCATGGTGGTTGGCGTAGTATTGTGGTTTGATTCCGATTTCCATTGTTTGGCTTGCCCGTGTTTCAGTTTCGGTCTTTGTTGCCTTTGCTTGTTTTGATTTGCTTTGTCTTTTAGTTTTAGCTCAAATGCTTCCTTGTTCTTAGGACTTAGCGTCTAGGGTTGTCTTGTTAACCGTCGACTTAGTTTTCAGGGATGTGTTGTATCCGCTGGCTTAGTTCTCGCGATTATGTTTTTAATCGCCGGCCTTGTAATTTGTTTCTACATTTATATATCCTATCAGATGACAAAAAAAAAAAAAAGGTGATGGTTTTAAAACCCACAAAATAATTGGTGTTTTAATATATTTTTAAGAAAGGTAAATGTTTTTTTACCCATTTTTCCCATATATATATATATATATATATATATATATATATATATATATATATATATAGGTACGTATTTAAGTTATAGTTTATAACAAGGTCAAGGTGGACTGTTTTGTTTATTTATTGAATTGTTTGCTTACCACTTGTAAATAGAAGTTTTGTTTTATGAATTTATATATGCCGTTGAAATGTTGTAGTTTTATTTTCGATCTAATTCCAAATACTTGAAAAAAAAACATAAAAACCTAAAAGGCTAAACTACAAAATTACTTTTTTCAAAATTGAGTTCTTTTTAGAATACTATTTTTTTTTTCAGTCTCAATGTGGTAGACACTTTTAATAGATTAACAAGTTAGACTAATCTTGCACTACAATGAATCAATGATTTTTTCTTTCAACCTTTTTTGTATATGATGATGGTAAACAAATATATCATACTTATATGAGAAAAATTAAAATTAATATCAATTTTTTATTGATTTTAAATCTTACGATAGGTGATGATTCAAATATATGAATGTATCATTCTAGTACAAAACCATTCTTCTTTATACAACAACATTTGCCTTTACTTGAGCCTGATTTAACGCAAAAGAATGGATCTCCTCCAGTTATGCATGCGTTGATGCAGTCTTCATTAGTTATACAATGGCCTTCGATGGTACATACGATTGCTGAAAAATATATTAAAAAAAACGTATCAATTATCTCATTTTCTAACATTATTTGATTTGATATGAAAAAAGCAAGAGGAATAAAATATAACCAGTTGATTGAGGAAAAACGAGACAGATAAAGAATAGCAAAGAAGCAACGTAAATTTTTTGTGTAGACATTATTGTATTTTTAGCTCTTTTTCAGAAAATATAAGTTTAGTTTTTCTTTCTTGGTTTTAGAGCAAATGGTTATATCCCTTTATATAATCTAATCCTATATAAATTTCTTAACAAAAAATTATAGATATACCATTTGAGATTGGAAGAAGTCAACATATGATATATCTTTTAAATTTCTTGCACATATTAGGCCATTTCCTTTGCCTCTAATATCAGAATTTATATATTGAAATAAACAAATGACAAACTACACAGAATGACACAAAATCCTAAATTACTCTAATAGCTTAGTCAAGATCTTGATTACTATAACAACACATAAATTTTAAAAATAACCTTAGACCATATTTTCTTCGTATTTACAAATGATGCCATTTAGAATTCAAAATAGGAAAACAAATATTAAACTGACCGGAATATCTCAAGTATGAAGGTTTATATCTTGGACCGGAATATTATGTTTTTCTTATATTTCCCAAAGAGTACAGAATAAGCTTGTAAGTTGGTATATCAAATTCTTGTCTCATGCCAGAAAAAGAAGTGCTAACCAAATCTGTAGCAACAACACTTGTCCTGTTTTGTTTTACCTTAAAGACTCACATCTAAAGTTTGTGGACAAATAAGAAAATTTTGGTGATCAAATACATAATGCCATGGATTACATGGGATAAGATGACCCACTAGAAGCAGAACAGAGGCATAGGTTTTAGAGATTTGAAGAAATCCAATATTCTTTTATTGGCAAAACAAAGCTGAAGATTGCTTAACGAGCCTCAGTCTTGAATTAGCTGAGTAATAAAAGCAAAACTAGATATAGGATCCGCGCTTTGCGCGGGAGGAAGTTGATGGTCACAATTTTCTTTATCAGTAAAAAAATTGTTCAATCTTTTAAAAAGTTAAATATTTTTTGTCCTTCAATAAGACATTTTATAGACGTATAAATCAATACTTTCACATCCGATCCGACCGTCCGGTATGTTCGATTAACCTGCGACCCGTACACTTCTCCGGTTTAGGTTTAGTGCTAATGTCCGTTAATTTTTTTTTCTTTTTTTTTGCTCAGATGTCCGGCAATTTGAAAAACCGAAAAAAACACAAAAATCTGCCATTAGTACGCAACATAATGAACCGGTTGAACTGGCCGAGTATCGGATCAAAAACAAATCATTTAATTTTGAAATAAAATATAGGATTTTAGATTTTTTTGTGTATTCACTATTTAGTTTTTTTAGAACTTTTTAAGTTGTTCAAATTTACTATCCTACTATCTTAGTATATTTTATGGTTTTAGTTGGATTAAAAATATTTAATCATTTTATTATTATTGTTAGACTTCATATTTTGTAAAACATGGAATGATTATTTTAATTTTAATTTTTATATTTATAAAACTATCTCTATAAATATTAAATAAATTTAAAAATAATCAATTGACCCGTGTTTGAACCCGGTTAACCTAATGACTTAGAAAGAAGTATGGTGCACCGTTCGAATCGGATTTAAAAACATTGATACAAATGTATAAAAGAAATTGCATGATTATAGACGATTAATGGAGAAAGATTAAGCAAATGGAGTACGTATTATAGATTTTACACTACTACATATCATTGAACGTATTATAGATTTTACACTACTACATATTATTCCTATAAAGACATTTAAAAACTTCGGATGCTTTCATCAACATTAGCAAATTATTGTCTCCAAAGCCTTATGTTCTTGACCATTATTTTTCACATGTCTTAAAAGGTTTCAAGTCAGCAACACTGTTATTATTCTGTTAAAAGATGCCATAGAAAAATAAAAGGTAGAACGATTGGAAACTAATGGGATGTTTACTTGGTGAAGTGGTTAATTAAAGGTGATATAGAGAGTGTATTTATAGGAAGGAATTGAGACGTAGGTTTAGAGAGTTTCATGTCTTAATCATTTGCTTAAGTCCGTGGTATATTATTTTGGAAAGATTTGTTGCATAATTATTTGCAATTTTAATTAGAAATTCGTTTTGATTAGTGGGATATATGTATGTATAATACTAATGGCAAATTCTGTAAATAATCTAATAAAATTTGGGCAATCATTTTGAGAGCGACACGTCAGCATGGCAATCTTGTTAATAACACGTCAATGTAAAGTTTATTTGTTAGAGTGTTTCTCTATTAATATATAAGGGATACTATGCTAAGTCAACTATATTGGAAGCAAATCTCGAATATCGTCCAAGTCAAGCATAGAGAAGTATTCTCCAAGGTACACAATGTCTTAATTAAGGTTAAAAATGGCGAATATGACACGGGAATACAATACGAGTTTGGCATTATCAATGGCTTGATGTTCCTTCACGACCAACTAAAAGTATTAGGTTTCTTACAATTTAAATATCGCAAAAAAACCTTTAACACAATGCACTTGAGAGAATTGTACCTTCTCCAAACTAAATTTGTTTTATGATTTTCTTTGGCACCAACTATTGAAGCATCCTGGTATTCTCTTATAAAAATATGTGACAACTTATGTTCTAATTGGTGATTTCGGATATAAAGCTCATAATCGAAAACACGTAACTCCTTCTTGGTTCTTCTCGCTAGAATCTCATCATATGAAAGTATTTAACACATGTTATTTACTTACCCTTTTGTACTTATGTATTGGAGATTATTGAATGTCCCTCTAACAACTCTACATTCACCATCCTCCGATTGTAAAGAAAATATATCAGCTATTCTTGATCTTCAAAATATCCTAACATTGGAACAAAAATTCCTACATTTATTGCTAATCGGAGACTTTGGAAAGCACAAAACAATCTCATCTTTAACCAAAACAGAGATAGTTCTACAAATAGTGTAGTTTAAGCTCTAGCTGAAGTAAATAAGTAGAACGAAGCAAGTCAATCAGCTAGAGAACTCAATGAAATAACTTCCACAACAAGACCTAAAACTCAAAACATGGCTTTTTTGCCTTTTCTAAAATGCAATGAGATATGGGCGTTGACTAACAAAATTCGTCACGGGAGGATGGATTATACGCAATCAAATTGGATTGTCTAGATGTTGGGGATCTTGTTTCCTCAATTCAGCAAATTCCCTCTGCAACGATAAGCAAAAGCCCTTCTCTTGTCTATGCAACAAGTCTGCATCAAGGCATTTAAATATTTATCTTTTGAAGGAGATTGTGCAGTTTTTGTTGATATCATCAAGAGTCGTACTAATGATACTTCTATCGCAAGTTTTATGTCAAGACATTCTAATGTCTTTTGGTAAAATCAATTTCAAAACATTAGATTTACTAGGAGAACTTGTAACAAAGTAGCCTATTTGCTAACTAAATTTGGTTGTTTTCATTATGATTTATATTCTGATAATATGCTTATTATCTTTCTTGGATAAGCTAACAACTATATTATGACCTTATTAATTACTGATTAATATATTTTCATCTAGACCCCAAAAAAAAAGGAAACAATGGGAGTATTAGTTAAAATCTTCAAAACAATTTATAAGATATCAGAAAATATTACTTATTCTTTAAAAATCATTTTTTAAAAAATTTTATCTTAAAAGAGTCATTTCTGAGGAATGTTTACATAAGTGCTATGACGCGGTCCGGTACGAACTTTTCGTGTCAAAAATATTATAAATACATGCTTATAATATAAAATATATTTAAAAAAAAAGAATTGTCTACTATATTTTCCTAACGATGTATCATTAATCTAGATGTTTGATTAATTTTTGATTGTGTTATCCTCATATGTACATTGTTTTTTTTCTATAATTTTTTGCTTAACTCTTGTACAAGGTCAAATATTGTTTTATGAATTTATCTAGATTGTGAAAATCTTGTAATCTTATTGGATTTAATTTTTTGATCTAATACAAAAACTTGAACAACGAATAATAACTTAAAAGGCTAAACAACATAATTTGTTTCTTCAAAATATGTTGCTCTAGAATTCTAAATTTCGTCGTCCATCTCAATGTTGTTGAACACATTTTTAATAGACCTTTTGGTTTTTTTTTTTTTATAAAATAGATTAATCATACACTATAATGATATATATTTGTATTAGTTGTATAATGGCAGAAAATATCATACTTCTGAAGAAAAAATAAACATAAGAAAATCAATAATGCCGAACTGCATGTTTCGCTCCCAAAGTGAAGAAAGCGACTTTCTGAATAAATTAACCTTCTCGTTATCTTCTTTGGCCGGCGTCGACTGTACTTCTTGCTATTCTCTTTTTGTTTCTACTTTCGTAATTTATGTTCGTATTTCTTTTTCGACAATAAGTTCACATGGATGTTGCGTTTTGAGCAATTAGGTTTTGAAGTTTCTATTGGGGTTTCCTTTGTTGGTAAGTGGAAACGATTATTTTTTTGTAACTTTCTCCAGTTATGGAGGCGTTCATGGTTCGTCAATCGAGAGTGTCGTTGCATTGATTTCATTCAAGGTGAATCTGTTATAAAGTTTGTTTCCAGTGGTCTCTCCCACTGATGTCATGTCTTGTTTTCAACCGATGAATCATATCCCGTCTTATCTCTTAGAGAAGTTATTTGGGTATTCGATCTGAGAATAAATAAACAAGTTTTTTCGATTGAAGGAATTGGCCTCCACGATAACTTCCTCTTTCCAAGGACACGGTCCGCTAATGATGTTGTCACTGTCCTACAATCAAATTTAACTATTTGATGTTATTTTATTTATTTTTTGAATTAGGCTTTTAAAGGAAACCTAGAATTGAAAACAAAAAGGAAAATGAGATCTCCAACTGAAACTGAAATAAAAATTCTAAAATAAAAAGATTCGAATAAGTAAAATAATTGTTTTGGATTTTGCAAGAAAAAAAATGAAAAATCTCATTTAATTTTAGATTGGATACCATTTTCTAAAGTATTTTCTCTATCTTCGTTTATCGATCTCCGCACTCTTTATCGGCGCTGGCGTTATCGAAGTTTTTTATTCTACTATTGATTTCTTAGTCATTTGAAATTATTGATTTGTTTTGAATAATTTATGTGGGTCGTTTCAAAACTATATTACTTTTTTTCGTAAAACAATTTACTGGAAAGGCTCCTACTTTTTAAATTCGCCTTTAAGCCCCAAAAAAAACCTTAGCACGGCCCTTCCAAGCAACTAAGTCTCAAAGCTCAACTCGGGAAATTTGAAAGGCAGCGCTAACCTAAGAACACATGTACAAGCAGCCCATAACATCAACAAGCTTTAAGATAAAAAAGCAAATGGGCATTAAAGTGGTCATACACCAATTACTTAACAATGCTAACTATAAGGCTTACCCTAAACATCCATATTTTCTACCAACTATCTATCGGAATCTACTTAAAATCATGGAGAAGCAGCACATAACATCAAAAAGATCATTCAGAAAGGTATTCTCAAAACACATATTCTCTCGAAATCGGAATCATACATTACTTCTCAATAGTAATCTAACCCAATTATTGATAATTTACACAACTTTTTAGGATGAACTAACCAACCTGATTAACAATAAATAGTAGTGAAGCTATAGAAATAGTAGATCTAACCTTACTCACACATAAAGGCTGAATCGTAAAATGATAAAAGAGGTAATAACTCGCTCGTCGGTAAAAACTTCCCATGTGAACCAGATGAAAAGACAACAAGATACTTTTTGTGTTTTTTTCTCGATTTTATGAATTGAGGAAAAACCGTTATTTTCGGTCATCTTTTTTTCAAACGCTAATCGATCACCTATTTCATTATAGCTAGGGTTTAATATAAAAAGAGTAGATCTTCTATTAATCTATTTTTACCTATCAGTTTGAAATGATATTTTTACGTAGGTCAGATCGTAGCTTCAAAACTTGTATTATTCGCATGTGGGATTGGTAAAAGCGACTTGTCAAATGTTTTTATTTTTTACAAGTCGAGAGTCAGTGACTCAGTCAGATGTCTATACTTGAGGAGAGTCAGGGCCGGTCCGGTATAGCTAAATGCCCTACGCCACTATAAAAAATTATGCCTTTTGTAAAAAAAAAATTTCTTAACATCACAAATTAAATAAAATTAATGTAAAAGTTATACTAAATCAAATCAAAGCAATGTTCACATATTTTAACAAGCTTGCAAGCAACCAAACACACATAAATAAAAATATGAATTGAATTATTGGGAAGAAAATTTTTTTGTAAACGTTTAGGATTTTATTTTATTTTTAAGCCAAAATTTTACAAATAAAATATATTAACAACATATTAATATTTTATTAATTTAAAGGTGTAAAGCCCAGAAAATATAATGAAAAAAGCCCTACAAATTTGTTTTTCAAAAAAAAAACTTGTAATTCTTTTTTTTTTTAGCATAAAAGACCTAAAAAAATTTCTAAAAATATATGCCCTTTTTAGTTTGATGCCCTAAGCCATGGCTTCACTTGATTGTGTCATGCGCCGGGCCTGAGGAGAGTAAAAACTCTTTTTTTTTATTAGGATAACAGAGTCGAGTGAGAGTCAATTAGATGTCTTTATCTGAAATAACTATATAAAATTCTTAGAGTTTGAATAAAATATCAAATTTTGAAAATGTTTTACGCTTTCAAGCATGATAAATGCAAGATTTGTAATATGATTTTCTATATTTAAAGAAGACATTGTCTATGATACACGCTTTTGCTAATGTATTATAAATCCGTTTAATGCCGCAATTGTAACGCACCGACCGTCCCTATCAGTGGGTCCCACGTCTTCTCTCGGACCCATGGGCCCACCCCTATCCGACGGCTGGTCCGCTACGTCCGGGATGCTTTAAAGATTTGTTTACCGACCCTACGAATCACCACATGATCTTTTCCTATGTTTTGTTCTCACTCACAAAGTTCCGACAATCATTTCCTGGAAGATCACTCATCCTTAAACTATTACAGCCCAAGCACGCTTAATTGTGGAGTTCTCTCTGGACAGTTGACCGAAAAGATAAGTGCACTTTGGTGACATAGGTGGCCAAATCAATTCTTTTAAACCTCTCCGCATGCGGTGTTACAACAATAATTAAATTTTTGGGGAATTGGAATGTATAACCAAAAATAAAACTTAAATTAACAAACTAACCAAAAAAAAAATGTGAAGTGATATTCTATATATTTACTATAATATATACCAAAATACCCCTTCTTTTTCCTACAACCCCACCATCACCAACCACCATCTCTACCTCTATCTCCAGCCACCGTCGGCCACCACCGAGAACCACCACCGTTGGCCACCACCCCGGCTACCACCACCACCGACCTTCGCTGGCCACCACCACCCCCGACCTCCGCTGGCCACCACCACCCCGGCTACCACTACCACCAACCTCCACCGGCCACCACCACCACCGCTGCTGGCCACCACCACCGCTGCTGGCCACCACCACCGCTGCCGGCCACCACCACCACCGCTGCTGGCCACCACCACCGCTGCTGGCCACCACCACCGCTGCTGGCCACCACCACCGCTGCTGGCCACCACCACCGCTGCTGGCCACCACCACCGCTGCCGGCCACCACCACCACCACCACCCCGGCTACTACTACCACCAACCTCCGCCGGCCACCACCACCACCACCACCCCGGCTACTACTACCACCAACCTCCGCCGGCCACCACCACCACTACCGCTGCTGGCCACCGCCTCCACCACCAGCCACCACCACCGTCGACCACCACCACATGCCACCTCCCCTCTAGCCACCACTACAATGGCTATTTTGGTCATTATACTACCCTCTATGGTTAGTTACTATATTTTCAATATTAGTGTGTTAGTTTCTTAATTAATTTATCAGTTTTAGTTATTCACCTAATTCCCCCTAAATTTTTTGTGTGTTTCGCAAATATAAACATTTGATTGACTCTCGACTATATTTTACATCTAAATATGTTATAATATAACAAATATCGTACTTGGACAAGAAAATTTAAACTGATTTAAACTTTAGTTTTTATTATTTAAAATCATATCATGTGTGATACAAATATATGGTTGTAAGTTGTAACATTCTAGAAATTCAAGAAAAACTATATTTCTTCGCTTGATGATGGAGCCCCTTCATAATGTAAACAACAACATTTGCCTCCCTTTGAAGAATAAGGAACACACAATAGAAACCTTGTATCTATCCCATGGCCTCTGCATATGCGTTTGCACTGGTCATCAGTTCTACAAAAGCCTTTGAAATCACAGCCGCTTGCTGGAAAAAAATAAAAAAATTAACTCAGGCACTACAGGAAATGTGGGTATTAATAGCGGCCGAAAAACGCAATTATTCATCTACCATAGCGTTTCCTTAAGCGCTCTGACATCGCCCGTTATAGAAAGTCGGACACTTTTGATAGCGGTTTTGCGTTGTGCAATAGTTAAGTATACAACGATAGCGTTGTCTTCTGTGCAATTGTTAATGTTTATAATAGCGTGATAAAGATGTTATTAAAACTCGTTAATTAGATTTTACCTATAGCAAAGATAGCAAATGTTTTGTGTTATTAGTTTGTTTTTAAATTATTCAAAATAATAAATAATTACGAATTATTTTTTAATTTAAATATAATATTTGTAAAAAAAAATTAATTTCGAATATTTGTAAAAAAAAATACCATTAAAATTAATACAAAATATATAAATATTAAAATGTTTAGTAACCCATTTCAAATTTCATTGTTTACAAAAACCACAAACATACCTATCAATCTACCACTAACAAACCTTCACAATCATCCCTAACATAAACAATATCATCATCAAAAGCTTCATCATCCAAATCATCGACTTCTTTGATCAGTCTTGATCCATCTTCTGGGATGTTGGAGCCGAGAAACGATTTGATGCTTTCATCATTTAGCTCACCTAAACGAGGAGAATCCATTGAAGTAGTTCTAAGTATTATTGGAGACTCCATTGAAGTAGTTCTATGTATTTTGGGAGATTTTGGTGTTGGTGGTAGACGTGGAGACTCTATTGAAATAGTTCTCTGTGTTCTAGGTTTCTTACATTTTTATTTTTATATGAAAAAATATAAGACTATGTTACCTGTTGATTGAGAAAAAAGAAGACAAATAATTAATATCAGATAAACAAGATGGTAGTTTTGTCCTGACATTATTGTATTTGTAGTTTTTTTTTTGTGAAGACAATTCTTAGTTTTTTCTTGGTTTAAGAGCAAATGTTTATGAGCCTTTATATAATCATTTTCTATTCAAAATTTCCTTATATACCATTTCAGATTGCAAAAATCTGAGATAAATATCTTATAAAAGTCTTGCATTAATTATAGAACATTCCTATAGAGCTATATCAAAATTTATTTTATTAAAAGTCTTTCTTCAGCGTTCCATTTATGAGAAGGTCAGAATAAAAGGAATTACCAAAAGGAGACCAAAAAAACATTGAATATTGACTATAAAGAAAAGCATGACTGCCTAATCCATTCATGTGTGACATTTTTCTATCTTTGTGATCTATATTTTAAATAGTCTCTCCCTCCATTTTATTGTGACAATATTTATAAAGTATGTCCATAGCAAACACTTTTAAATATTTTTGGTTTTTAAAAATTGAAAGACAACTTAGTAACATTTCATTTAAATTTTGAAATTCTGTGTGAAACTATATGTACACTTCCATTTTTAAACTATTTAAACTTCACGAGCTAATCTTTCAATTATTAGTAACACTTTCTTTATTAGTAACAAAACTTTTAAAGAAAATATAAGATTTTAAATTAAAAAAAATATTTCATCATTTTTAAAAATCAGAATAAATGCATAATTTTATCTTAAAAAAAAAATCTCCTGGATGACGTCCCTACCAATGTATCCTGAATTAGTTTCATGCCGAAGAAATGAGATTTCTTGAATTTTGTCCAAGTAGATGTCTAATTGACTCTACACTGTGTTATCTTGATATTAGATTGTCCTACTTCATTCTAGAAGTACAATATTTGTTTACCTTTTGTATAATGTTAGTGGATATGTGGAGTTATATTTATGCATGTGGGATGGATACAAATCGAATTTAATTTGCCGACATAATACAAAGATATGACAGTTAATAGAAAGAATTCAAAACGATGATTTTGGTGGGTTTGGTGGTTGATTTGGCGATTCTACGGCAGTTTTTACATTATATATTTTCTATTATTAAGGTTCTGAGTTTTTCGGACCAAATTATAGTCTCAACAATGATGGCGAATCAAACGTATATAGACTCGGTTAGAATTTTGATCTCTCGAGTTATTGGAAATGATTACGTTTTCAGAAAGTTTCTCCAACAATGGAGACGGTTTATTCATGGATCGTCAGAGTAAGTCAAAATTTTGAGTATACTCACGTTGAGCATGTTATCTCCGTGAAGGGTTTTCCAACTCTCCATAATGACCAATATCCCCAACAATATTTTGGTAAAAAGATTGAGTATAACATTCGAAGAATATATTGGTGTATTGGTCGGCAACTATGGGATCTCGGGATATCAAATTTACAAAGAATTAGCGAGTCGTTAAAAGAAACGATACCAAGTCTTATAAATAACTTTAGAAGGACCTTTCCATCACTGGAATGAGTTGCAATGATCTAATCTTCGTTGTTATAAGATAGACAAAAAAAAAAAGGATTGGACATAACATACTGATTACTGACATACAATATCCGTAAGTCTCCTCAAAATTGTTCAACATTTTGCTTAAAATTTAAGAAAGCTCGAATTAAGTATTGGTCGGACGTAAGAAAACGTTTTCCCAATTTTCGTTGTTTAGTTAAAAATATGGCTCTTGGATTACCAGACCTGACAAAGGATACCCAACCTCCAATTAGTTAAGATATCTCACCTCCAATTAGTTAATAATATATATAACCCATTACTATATGGTTGTATATATTATAGTCAGTATTATTGATATCATACGAAAAAATACTCGATAATGAAGAAATTAGAGACATTAAGCTAGATTGGAGATGTGCCTTTAGTCAAGTGGTTAAGTCCATTTGACTCCGCCTTCCCCACCGGAGTTCGACTCCACTAAGTCGCGTTACCCCGCGTAGTAGGGATTGGCTATGGATCAGGCCTTGTCGATCCAAAGATGTCAAAAAAAAAAAAAAAAAACAGACATTAAGCTAGATTCTAAGCACCATTACCATCTCTATGATACAAAAAATTTATCATGATTTTAAATTCATAATATTATTTTTACCGCTAGAGAATTTCATAATGAATCACAACCTAGTTTTTTCAAGAATTACAATCGATAGATAATTTTTCCAGTTAATAAAAAAAAAGTATGCGGCTAACGAAACAAAACACTAATTAAACTACTATAATTTTATCTTTCCTTTTTTTGATGAAAACTATAATTTGATCTTTCTAAGGAAATCCTATATATACATTATTTTTATTTTTATTTTTTTGTATGGATGTAAAATTTATTCACAGAAAAAGACGGTTTTACAATAAATGCAACTTAACGCCAAAGTTTGAAAACGGTTTAGAACAAGATTATAACATAAGATGATCGCTAGCGCTGATGGGTGCTAAACCAATATACATTATATCGAATAGAATAAAGATAAGATCAAAGATATAATAATACAGGATAAAGATAATGCTACAAGCCCACACCATATCAAAAACTCAGTATAATAATACTATACGTCAATCTCACACATGTCTTTCATGGATGTTACGTAGTCAATTTATCACTAAACCCTAATCATGCATGTTGGTGTTTTGCCATGCCCATGACACAAAAACAAAAGACTTGAGATTTAAGGATTGCATGAGTTAGGTTCCTTTTTCAAATCACGGACCTAACTTAACAGTATGACATTCCTCTTAACCTTTTGCATTATTCTCACATATATTTGCCAAAAAGTCTTCAACTTATAATTAAGAAATTAACAGTATAATATAATAAGACAGATTTATAAACAGTTTTGTCGACCACTTTCTCCGAAATTGATGACTCACCAAGAAACATTTCAAGATTGGGGTTTGTTAGGCTAACAACCTATTGGTTAAATTTTTGACACTTTTGTTTGGAAAAAGAGGGTCACGAGTCCCTTAAAGAGAACGTGACTCCAAAGTGTACAATGCTATATCTACTGGTAGATGTATTATCTCGTTCCTTATTCTTTTGTGTGTGGTAATCTCATTCAATTTGGAAAAAATAGCATTCACTTATTTGCTTTCTTTTTTTTTAAATGGAAACTATGATTGTGATAAATGTTAAAATCCTGCTAACTGATTTAAAAATTCTAACCACAAACACAAACTTGAAGAAAAAAGTCAAAAAGATGTCGTTATCCAGGTTAAGACATTGTAGTCCCGATTGTTTTAGACGCAATTTTTAACCCTTGACGTTTACATACAAATATTTTTACATTTAATCTCTGTAGATTAAACACAAATCCAAACGTGAAGTGTTTCTTCCATTCAAGTTTGCACTTACGTGAATTTTATATATATATATATAAAGTTTTCAGTTAAGCTCGTATATATATGCACATTGTGTGTGTCGTGATTATATTCACATAAAATCAAAGGGATGCAAGTTTAACGCAAAACAAATGGTCTAAATGGAAATGAATGAACATCAGAATACGGAAAAATAACTGAAAAATATATGATTAAATAACTGTAAATAATAACAGAATAATAAATTATATATTATATGATTGTTTAATAACTAGTGGATTTATAAACGAAACTTTTAAACAGTAATAGTACATATTCTTCCATGGTTTTGTAACTAGTAAAACATGTAAATGATTAACAAAAAAAAACTTAATAAAAAATTATTGAAAATTTTATTTTTAAAATTAACATGGCTAAAAAATAAAATGAAAGCATCTGGTATAGCTTCATTTTATAATAGGATTAGCATAAATTGAAATTTTAATATTTTTAAAAATTAAGATTTTCAATAATATTTTAACGTAATTAGAAATTGTTCTTACAAACTTTTAAAAGTCATCTAAAATCATCTAAAAGTTGCTAAAATTACTAAAATTAACCAACAATTTAAAATATTATCCACATATGGCTGTAAGTACCCAAAATACCCGAACATGAATTTGACGCTTACTCGTTACCTATTATCCAATTCTATAAATCCGAATTACCTATTTACACCCTAAATGCCAAATATGTAGATATTAAATTGATATGAGTAATGAAATAATGGATCGACAAGTTAAATGATTCTCCCATCAAGAATGGTTAATTAAGGGAAAACAATACAAATCCTTTTTGACATCGAGAAGTTTGCGAGCGATTAACAACATATGATTAAATAAATTAAAATTTTTTACAAAATCCCTAATATGAGATGTGAAGTACGAAAATTACGGACATGCATGAGAGGGAGGTTTAATCAGAAAGTTTGGTGCTTGAGAGCTCTACCAATTTGCTTTTTTGTCGGACAGTATCATCAATCTGAAATCGGCAAATATTTATTTATCGATGTGGAGAATATTCATTTCATTCTTTGAATGTATGTTTCTATCTCCTTTTGAATTTTGAATAATATGTGACTGTTAGTATATATAGCTAGCTTGGAAATGTATATTGGGAATCAAATATGACAAATACTCCTGGCTACTACGAATATTAATTGGTTACTATATGTTTATATATATCTATTAATATAAGCTTCTTTTTACCTGTGTTTTTGCCATAACATCTATATATACGATTTATTAAGTGTTTTATCTCTTAAAAACTGAGTTAAGAATAAAATTAGTATTCATGAAATTTGAGGGTTGTTAGTTACAATTTATAAATACTAGTTAGTAGATGTAAGTTTCGGGATCTATGGTAGCATAGATTCACACGATTAAAGTTCCCGATTCACTACAATCAAATATCTACTGATCATTTTGTAATGTCTTCTTCAGTTTCTCATGGTTTGGTTTCACTAATATGATTACTTTAATTATTTGCCAATTCTATAGATAATTAATGAAATTTTTTTAAAAAAGTTGTACAATCATATTGTTTTTAGAATATTGGTATTACATATCATATAAATTAAATGTTACTAAAAGATATATTAAATTTTATATTTCTTTATAAATAATTTAACTCACTAAGATAAGTTTAGATGCAACCAAACTAGAAAACATAGGTACTTATGTTGACTTCACATTACTTACAAATATAGAATACGATACTCATTTATTCATTTTTTGAACATTATTCATTTATATTAAGTTATTAACAAAGAAAGTTATAAAGAAAACCCTAATTAAAGCTTGTTGCTGATGCAGCAACAGACGCCACTTACGAAAGCTACTATTGTCCAAACTTGTATGTGTCTCTGCTTCGTCCTTCACTCTCTATAAATTCACTTTATTTCTTCTCTCTTTCACTCATCAAGTAATATTTTTATTTCACTTCTTTTTAATTTAGAGTTCATAATAAGTTGTGACCAAAAAAAAAAAAGAGTTCGTAAAGGAGTTTGTGTTTTGGTTGAGTTATTTGTTTTTAATACACTGTTTTTAAACAACTACTTATTATTATTATATATCTCTTTCGCCTAAACATGTGTACTGGAAAATCATCATACACAAAATCCTCACCCAAGGTTATTCAATAATTGGTTACTTTTTCTTTGTCTACTTCAATAATTGGTTACTTTAATTAGTTGTTACTTTTGTGCACGTATATATGTATATACACATTTCATGAAAATATATTCACACCTTTATAAAACTGGGCAAGTTTGTAATAATATATACATGAAGTAAAACAAATTAAAGAGACTTACATGTTGACAAAGTGTTTTTGTTTCGTGTTTTCGAAGTTTGGGAAAACAAGTCCTACTTCTTCTGTACTCTCCTCGGGTTCCAATGGTAAAGGAATGGTGAGGATACGATTCCATTTTTAATTTCTTTTTCTTACATGTTTTTTTTTTCTAATAAGGCATGCATTAGCCATTAATTAAAAGACCACATTGTCATCAAATGTTCTCTTTTTTTTTACTGTAGTCTAAGTTTGGGTTTTCTTTAATCACATGTAGGAAATTCACAAACTTTTTCAATTCCAAAAAAAAAAAAACTCAGATTATGTAACATCATTTGCCAATTTCAGCGTTATTTAGTTACCATTTGATGTCCTAATGTCCCAATAATTTTTACAGTTTTAACAAAGCCAGAAGTGTAAGTATGTGTTTTTTTAAAACATTTATTGTGTAATCATTTCAAGCAATGGTAAATCAAAATTAGTTAAAGAAAAGTACACGTTGAGTTCTATTCTAGGTATACTTTATGTCTTACTCATGAACTTCTCAGTAAAAATTTGTAAATAATGAGTAAGAAAAAGTATGTTTTTTCGTAGTTTGTACATAAATACTACAGTATGTTAGTATAGTTTTCGTAGTATGTACATAGATAATATGGTGTATATAGTGATAAATATAAACCCTCGCACAATAATTAAATTCCCCTACTTAATCTAATTGTAGACCAAAGTGGAACCACTCAAAGAAAGAGCCCATGAAAAAACCAAGGCAGCCGCGGCTAAGGTACCCAAATAGAGATTCTATGAACAATTTTGTAATTCTTTTAAATAAATATAATCACCACTATCCACAATATCTTTAGCCCATAAAAGAGAAACAAAATGCATATGTTACATGAATATATTTTACCCAAGAAAATATAAAAGTTACAACTTACCATTTTTTTTTTTGTCGTCCAACTTACCATTCTTATCTATGTCCTCGTTTTATTAAGTTTAGCTATTCTTGCATGCATTAAACACAGATTTTCTCAAACTAATATTTCATTTATTAATTTTTACTATTAAAAATATAAGCCTCAAAATATTACTTCTACAGTTAATTTTTATTTTTTTTTACCTAATCAGAATGTTACAAAGGCACCACCAGCAAAAGAGAACAAAAAGCCTCTCGAGTTCAAGCTTCATTCTGGCGACAGAGCAGTGAAACGAGCAATGTTCAACTATTCGGTTTACACAAACTTCCTCAATCTCTCTTATTTTATCATCATTTTTTTTTTCAACTTCCATGGAGCTCATTCATCATCTTGGCAGGTTGCAACTAATTATTATATCATGAAACTTCAGAAAAAACAAGAAGAAAGGTTGCAAAAGGTAAATTTAAAAACAAAAAAACGACGACTAAACATAACCTCTCTATTTATATGAATCAAACATTTCAAAACACAAAAAATTTACCTAAACTGCTTTAACTAAAACAGTGAGAGATTTTGGAATTTGGTTTACCTTAGTTTGAGAAGAATTGTCAAAGTTAAGCCGCGTTATTAAATCGAACCATATGTAACAGCTGATAGAAGAGGAAGAGATTCGTATGTTGAGGAAGGAAATGGTTCCAAAAGCTCAATTGATGCCTTTCTTCGACCGACCTTTTCTCCCACAGAGGTCAGTTTTATCACCGTTATATACCCCTCCCTAAATTTCAAACATTAATTATTGTTTTTAAAATTTATTTTTGCTTTATAGAATAATGTTGTTAATTTGTATAATTAGTACATATTACAAAATTCCAATTTTATTTCTAATTTATTCACTTAATATAATATGACTGATATGGTTATCAACTATATAATCATAATTTATTGTATTTTGATATAAATATTTGGGTATAGATCAAGCAGACCATTGACGATGCCAAAGGAACCAAGCTTTGGAAACGTGAACAGCACTTGTTGGACTTGTGTTTTCAACAACCAACACTATCTTTACCATATTAACCATGCTCATGCTTAAATCTCGAGTCACTAGCTCAATTAGAGGCTTTTTCTAATTTTCATTTGTAAAATTTTCTTTTCCAGTTTACTTTTATGTTTGTTCTTGGCAGCTTTTATATTTCTTCTTTAATTTGCCATCTTCTATTTTCAGCTTTAATCTCTTGTAATTTGTGTTGTAGATTAAATAAACGAGCAAATCATGATTTGAAGTAATATTGACGACAAAACACAAAGTAATTTTAATTTCATGAATATTTAGACAATATCGAAAGATTGGAAAGTGATGCGATTTCTAATGAGTTTGGCGATTGTGGTAACAAGAAATCAACAATCAGTCTTTATTATTATTAGATTTGTTTTGCATACATGCGAAGAAGCCTCTTATTTGAACATTTAGAAAGTACTCAAAAATTGAGCAGGACTGATAGAATAATAATTAGTTGATGAGGTAGCAACGAATTCAACTTGTACGGACAGAGTATCATTCACGATGAAACCTTTGGCTGGATTTTGGAGATCAGTGAAAGACACGAATTGGTCGAAGCCCGCACTTTCTCCCGTGGTATTGAACCATGTCAGAACTGCCAAGAACATAAAGAAATTAGTTTGTTACATTAATATTGAAGTTTATTTAATTAAAATCCTAATCTTCTATAAGGTTTTGACACATTACTTGGTTTTTCGAGATGTTTGGATTGTTTTTGGTCCAGAACACGCAGTTTCGCTCGGACATAAACCTTTTCATAAGGTTTCAAGGTTTGGCTTCCACTTAGTATCACATAAAGAGACAATGAGTTTCCTTCTCCAGTACCATTACCGTTTGGATACACCTTAAGTGCCCTGAATAAATTAAGAATTTATAATAAGAAATTGAATTAGTAAATGTTTATTGATTTATGCGTATCATGGACTCACCATTTTTTTCCTCCGATGGAGAATTCATCCGACATGTAAAAGTCTTTGATCAATGTTGAGAATTTCTTAAGCTTCCATGACTTAGGCCCATAGACCGTCTTATCGATCGACAAAACTTCCCATTTGTTAAAGTAAGGATAAACCGAGATGTCTACACCAAATACACATTGGTCATTGTCGAAAATGTACTCTTTATCTTTAGCATTAAAATCAAAATGTCGGATAAAATTTGCAGTCACCCAAGTTGTTCTGAATTGATGGAAACGCCTCATCTCCGTGTCTGCATATATTAAATTTGCATATTATAGTGTCATCATTGAAGGAGCTTGATCAAAATAATTCTTTATATACCTATAGATGTCAAGTACTGATCGTAAGCCTTGCTATATACCAGAAACTTGAGATCTGCATAAACCTCGCGATTTTCGCCAACTAGCCCTGAAGGATCTATTGTAACAAATGCAGAGATCCAAGTCCCTAATTAGTCTTGTTCCCGGACGGTTGGAGGAAAAAAGTCCTATAAATGATTTCCCGTATAAGCAATATACATTACAGAATGTAGAGTTAAAAATTATGCTTTATAAGAAGTTTAATTTTAATGTTTTACCAGTTAAATCCGCCCACACTGAATGGACGTGTCTCGTACTTTTCCACGCTCGGAGAAGTAGTCAGCAGTTCGCTGCACGCCTCGATCCGTACACAATAAGCGTTTGGTGGACGGGGTCGCATAAATCGTTGTTCGACCGATAGCTTAGTGTCTCCACCATTAATCACTGCGGCCCTTGACCCGTGAGTGTTACAAGGCACTTGATTGTTGTTTTCTCTTGTAATTATTGGATTTAGTTGAATGGTTGCAAAGACAGCACAAATGAAGGTAGAGAACATTAAGATCACTCCATTCAAATTGACCTTTCTTTTCGCGTTTAGAAACATATTTTTATTGTGACTTTGTTTCTATATTTGTCTCTCTTTTTTGGTGTTGCTAGAGAGGTGTTACATTCCAAATTTATATAGGTGTACTCATTGAGTATAGGCCCATGCGGGTCCCTCGTTTGTTACCTTCTTGTTTAAAAAAATGATTTGCTAGAAAATCTAAAATATCATGTTTATTTATAATCACCACAATATATATTTTGTTTTTGATGAAAATCACCACAATATTTTCCAGAGTTCAAACATTGTTTGAATTTTAATTATAAAATGATATTTTCAAAAATTTCCTCATTATTAATTCTTATATTTTTGTATCAAATTTTTTTTTAACATTATTTATGAAAAACTATACAAAATGCCATCTTGCTTCTTGTATATGTATGCCAATATTGATAAATCTGTCAAGTTTAAACAAAATATTGAAAGTGTCATATAAATTTATTTACAAGTAGATTGTATTTGCATATGTAATAGTCCTTCTAATCCCATTTATGAGAATGTTTTTTGCTAAAAGCACAAAAAATAATAAAGAATAAATGTTTTCTCATTTATAAAAATTTAACATATAAAAATATATTGCCCAATTCAATTAGTCATAAACTATTAGATTAAAATTGTGTATAATCTTGAGAAAATCTCAAAAAATAGAACACAAAAAAGCTTAAAACATCCGAACCTATATATATAGTAGGACAAAAGAAGTATTAATTAACAAACTATAATTATATTTCAAAGATGATTTATTTTGGCAGACTTATTTTATCTGTAAACTTTTTTACAAAAGACTTTGATGTGTGTCAAATTTTTATCACAATTAATAACTGTAAGTGCACATCAATCACAGTAACTGAACTAAGACTTGGCTAGCCTTTGTTTCTACATGACTAAATGATGCATTGGTAATGGGGAATGATCGGATGCGGAAGTCCTTTAACCGAGTCAAATAGAATGAACCTGTAATTTTCCGACTCACTGAAGAAACTAGTCACTCATGACTTCATGAGTCAATTTGTGGATCCATGTGACCATTAATTGGGAGGTCTTTAATTAGATGCAATGGGATACATCAACGGTAAAGTTTTTGTTTCCCTTGTAAAACGATCCTGTGTATATTATTTATAAGTGTTTTTAGCGTATAAGTGGATTTGGTTATGTATGTTTTGTGATTTTCAGAAAAGACTACTGTTATTGAACCTTATTAATTTTATTTATTTATTTTGATAATTTAGGTCTCATACATTTTCCAGAACCGAGACCAACCGTATCCTCCTCCTACATACCTATATTTCCAGTTTATCTGGATTCGATCGCTACATCAACTCTACGTTACCATCCACTTTTTGATTACTAGAACGAACTTTAGTCAACTAGAGCTTTTTTGTGCAATACAGAGCAAAATCACCTTTTTACAAACTACCATACATGTTCTTCTCTTGCATATCATTATCAACGGATCAATAATTTGGACTAGAAAAATTATTCATGACAAATAAGTGAGAAACGTGTATCATGCAGACAACCATTACTGATTAGTGCTATCCATCTAACTTTGTCATGATAGAGCATCGAGATCTGCAAAGTGAAATAATGAGAAACACTCAGAAAACTAAACATTATAGTATTAAAAAATCCTTACTAGTAAAAAAAAAAAAAGGAATAGTACCTAGTGCATACTAGCAAAATAGTAAATATTTCGATATTCATGTTTTCATATTGAAAAAACAGAAAATAAATTGTGCATATTATATTTATAACGACGTGTAATTTTAAAGTTTGCTGATTCGTGTTTTGTGATTCGGAAATTGTGTTATTCGTCTGATTTTGTCCCATTAGGCCATTATTTGGTGACAGAACATCGAGATCTGCATGGAGTTTGCTATTACCTGATTGTTTAGATTTTTTATTTAAATAATCTTACATTATAGCTTTGATTCTATGAGCTAATTTGTTCAATATATAGTTATGTGGTCTGGACTATCAAAATATGATATTTATGTGGGTCTTATTAGGTGAATGGTCATGTCATGCATGTTGGTGACCGATTATGTTGAAATTATACGGCGGGAAAGCTATAAAAAACGGGAAATAATAAGGTTAGATCGGTAATAATAAGATGCAAATAATTTTTTTAGAAACTAGCAGCGTTACAAATCGTAAATTATAAAATGAAAATAAGAAAAAACATTAATTAATCTCTATGCCTATAAATTATGTGAATCATCAACCGTCATTTCAACTCAACATAAGAAATCATGTTTGATCGGTTCACATATTTTCCTAATTCAACTTTCATTGGCTAGAGACGAATTATTGTTTATCTAGGTTGTTTCCAGACATTCTAGCATGCACTTTTTTGTAATGGTTTTATAGCGTACAGTTTTAGTATGTTAAAATCCCTAAGATCCACAACTATGTAGTGAATCAAGTTCTAGCAATAAAAGCAACTGTTAATGCATGATATCACACAAGTACGGATTCTCAAGAGAAATAAGAAGAATCTCTATTTTATAGGCGAGCCCGAACTTATGCGAAATGGGTTGGTTACAAAGAGTTATCTCGTCCAAATAGCTAATTAGGGCTGAAGCCGAACTGAAATTTAACTAAGACGAACTGAGAAGCTTGAAAACGAGCTGAGACGTACTTTCTTCGTGTCAGCGTCAATTGTGGATCCCTGATAATATTTTCTATTTCGGTATTTATAGGGTCTCATGGTCGGTCCCGTCTCCTGTGAATTTCCGAGAATGCCCCTCTTGACCTGAAGACGTGGCTTCGTCGTTGGGCCATTTCTCGATATGGGCCTTAATTCGAATCAAGCACGTTCTCGTCCATGAACTATTTTGGATTGGGATTTTTCCGAAGCCCATTTGGATGGGAGTAGATCCATCCCCTCACAGCAACCTAGATTAAAAAAGAAAGAAAAATAAACAGAGTTATAAATCCGTAGTAAACATCCTAACTCATTCAATTCCTAAGCCCTTCAAAAACCCATAACTCAGTTGAAGAACTACTCACACATAACAAACATCAAAGCATTAGAAGAAACCATGGAAAACATTATTACATTGACAAAGGTAGATAAGAAGTTCGAAAATTTCTCGAAAGTGCTGTAATTTTGTGAGATCTCCTCCCTAAAGTTCTTAGTTGCAAAAACTAGGTTTGAACTCAAAAAAATAAAAGTTAGCCTAACTATATAGAAGAAACAGAGGTTTTGAAAAAAGAAATTGCATTTGGGACAACCCGGATAACTTAGTCGAATTGAGGCAGTACCTGTTTTGGCCAAAGGATGGCATGCCAATACCCTTGTCGTGGTACACTTTGTCTTGCATAATACAAGTGGTGCATGTCTGGTACTCGGTCACATTAAGAGGCAAGCCAACCGGCATCCTTTCCTACTAAGAGTAGCCTGATGCTCCAAAATCCGTATCTTCAACATTTTTTTCGTGTTGGCTCTTTTTTTTTTTTTTAATACCAGGAGTTTCTGGGCCAAAACCCGTAATCCCTCCAGGCCCAAAACCACAGCATGTAATATTAGTTTCGTCCCAAGCATCACTCGAACCAGCAACCTCTAAGCTTCGCCTAGGGTCTTTACCAGTTGAGCTAACGACACTTGGTGTTGGCTCTTTTTTGCTCCAAACTCCATCTGAAAGCTCCAATTTTCCACAAAATAACATGTAACCTAGATAAGACTAGATAGAAGACAAAATGACACCAACAAATTGACCAGCAGAAATGACAAAAATCGTGGAAAACACAATAACTCCCCCTCACTTAGACTTTTGCTTGTCTAGAAGCAACAAATATCTTTATGAACATGTACTTTTTCATAACCATCGCAAGTCTACCATGAACTCTAAATCTCGGGAACTAGATAAACTTTCATAATAAATCAAGTGTGCAGTCTCACCGAGTTAATATCGATTATGAAACAACCTAAACTAAATGAAGAAGGGCTTATAAAGTATTTCGGACTTCCAGAGAAACTAAGTGAAAACATTATGTGAAACCGCAAGAGAAACTATATCAACTAGTAAATTACACAGCCTGCAAATCCAATTAACTAATCAAATCACCAAACCAGTAAATTCCTTCCAAAAATTGTGCTTCATTGAGCTCTTTTGCATAAGCATACACAATATGATAATAAGGAGAATACATGTGGTTAGAAAAAAGAAGGGTTGGAGAATACATGTGATACCAAAACAAAGTTTATTGTGCCATAAAGTGTTTAAAGTATGAGAAGACTATTTTCTAATAACCTCAAATACATTGATGTCAACAAAAAAATGTATATAACCTCAAAATACGTTTATAATTAAACTAGTATAGATAGAAAAAGAATGACAGATTCAGGAGTTACATCTCCACGTCTTTGTGTTTGGAGAGTGTCAATTGTTTACATGGACGAGTTTTTAAAGAGTAATATTAGTCTAGGAAGGTTCTCAAGAGCCACTGTGAAGAGGCCACCAAGAATAAACATCAAAACAAATGCAAAAAATATTCTTCCAATGTATTTTAGACTTTGATCTCCAATTTCTGGTCTTGAATCCTTTGTGTACTTTGAATCTTTGGAACCCTGCAAAAGCAAACCGCAAAAATCCGATTTGTAAAGAATGGCTCCAGGGAAATCACATAAGAAAAGCAAAAGGATATGAAACCAACACAAGCTTCTAATAGAAACGAGCTGGGAAACGTTCTGTGAGACTAAAAGATATATTCTCAGTGAAAGAAGAAGCTTATTGTCAATTTACTATCAGTTTATGATTCTAGCTCTCTTCACTCTACTTGAGCTTTGACATTGAATAGTATTCCCAGTAGAAGTTGGAAACAAAGGGTAATCACGACGGCATAAAGTATAAAGAAATTCCTAACACCATCTTGCTATGAAGTTACTAACAAAGTCAAGCTAATTACCATTGATATTACAGAAGGAAACTGCTGTTGTAGATTGTTTTTCTCAGTTCCTGCATCAAAAAAAAAAAAAGGTTAGAAACAACATATTAAAGAAGTCAGATTGCAGTTTGAAAAACTCTATCACATCGTAACCATTCCCATTGGTTTCGATGCATCACAAAATGTATACCACGAACATCAGCATTTGAATCACCACAGTTATATTTCATCCAAAACCAAGAGCAAAATGATATTCGAAATTTGCTCTTCCATATATATAACAAGAAAAAGAATTGTCACTATGACCACCATTTACTAATCCATAAGATTATTTGTAACTCCATCACTAAACTAAACTTCATATGCACCAATCACATCTCTGTAACAAGACTTGTAATCCAAATCATGAAATTTGACAAGAACTAAAATTACCAGGAAAATCAGAATCAACCACTGTATTCAACTTCCAACCAAGTCCGTAATTGACAAGACAAGCATCATCACCAAAACTGATAGGCTCTTCACCTTCCTTTGATGCTTCAATGAACACTACTCTAGGTTTTAACGAACCAAGTTTCTTGTTGATCACAGAGACAGCAAATTTCGCCTTTGTCCCAGTTGTGAATCGGTATTCCTTACCAGAAACTTCACAAAAGACTTCCAGAAACTACGATTCCGAAAATCCAAACAATGATTTTAGCTAATATACAACCGTTGAAATCCTAAGAGATTAAAGAGTTAAAGGAAACTTACGAGTGGTGGCTCAAAAGGAGAAGCTTCGAGTGAGGTATTGTTCGCCATTGGGCAGATTTTGATTGCGAGAGGAGATCGGGGCGATTCACTTGTAGACGAGATTGCGAGAGAGGTCAAAGCGTCGACGATCTGGTAAGAGAGAAGAAAGGTTTTGGAATCTGGAAGATGATGATGAGTCAACTTAGATCCTTAAACCGGTCTTAACCGGTTTGGTGAAGGATATAACACACAATCGAATTTAAACCGGAACTAGTTGACCTAAGAAAAAAGAAAACTAATTTCATTTTCAACTTACTATAGTAAATTATTCTGGAAAATAATTTATGTATTTGATTTTCTACACCTAAGATCATTTAATATGAGAGCAGAGGATTTCCAGTTCACCGGAATTCTTCCTCCGGTGAAATCCGGTTTTTTGTTCTGTTTATAGTTTCCGAACTTAGTCGGATCTCTCTTTCCGATTTGTCGGATTTTAATAGCTTTCGGTTTAGTTTGGTACGTTTGACTAAGATCCGATTGTTTTTTGTTTTGTTTTTTCCTCTTTCTACAAGAATTTCAATCTAAATCATGTTGGCTGTCGTTTGGTTTCTCTTTTGCTCAATCATCTGCTTGACTCTTCTCAAGAGATGGAGTAATATCTTCGCCGTTATGTCTTCGTCGTTTTGCGAAGCATACCTCAATTTGGGTCTTGGATGGAGCTTCCTTCATTGAGTTTGTGTTGAGAGGAAGAAGATCTGGAAGGAATCTAAGATTGGTAGCAGCAAAATCAAATCAGATTAGAAGCGGAGGATATGTAGAAGGAGTTAGTGGTGCTGGTTTGCGGAAGTCCGGCGGCGGAGCTGTTGTCGATCGTGGATATGGCCGGTGACGACATGTCACATTCTCCCCTTCTCACGTGTTCAACCCTAGATATGTGACACTTTTTATTTTACCCTTATTATTATATTGGGTTAGAGTAACTGTTGTAAGTTTAATTAAAAGTTTGTAAATGTTGGGGGATTTGGGCTTCGATCCACCACTTGTAAGCCCAAGTTTGGGTTTTTCTTTTAATAGAAAAATAGTTGGCCGGCAAAAAAAAAAGATTATTTAATATTTTTCTTAATTCCTTGAAGCTTAGTTTTTATAAATTTCTTACATTTGCTTTCATTATTTAGTTGTTAGTTTATCTTGCTTAATTTTACTTGTTAGTTAATAATCCTTAAAAACTCAGATTTTTCAAACTCATATTCGCTAGTGGTCTCTACTTTATAATCTCTCTCGAAAACTCAGATTTTTCAGTTAGATGTTGCATTTATTGTAAAACCGTCTTTTTTGGTGAATAAATTTTACATTCATACAAAAAAAAAAATAATAATAATAATAATAATCCTTAAAAAATCCCAAAACAACAAAAATCTTAAAAGTTTGAATGGTAGTTGCGGGCGGAGCATACTAAATCATTAGTGACTAGACCACTTTATTTTTAGGACAAACAACTATCTATTGTGAATCAAGTTTATTTCTATGTAAAAGCGATATGTAGTTGGTATATGGTAGATTTCTTCTATTTTTCTTCTTCCGACTAGTACGGACTATAATTTATAAATGATATGTAAAATACAATCAAATCCACAAACATATTTGTCCAAGCCGGATATGTAAAAATATCATGATGAAATTAATTGTATATATTTGGGGTCTTCAAACTGAAAACCGAATGGGGCCCAAACTACTAACCTAACATTTTACCAGTGAAGTTGTAAAATAATATTTTTCAAGTTAAACTCCATCATATCAACAATATTATCTAGAGTAAACTAACACATTATTGATTATTCTTTGAAACATTGACGAAAACTAAGATTTAGTCCACAATAATTAACTGCAGAACTAACCTTCAACAAAAGAATCAACTGAAAGTTCTTATTCCTTGAAAATTCAATGGTCAAAAGTTTTCATTTGTAAGACCAACCCAGCTTGCAAATTAGACCTAATAAAACCTTCCTCATTCTCTCTTTTCCCCTAATTTTGACCAACAAATATTGACTTAGAAAAAAAAAACCATTACATATAAATAAAATCTCATCCCAACCCAAAATCTTAAAACCCACGTCACTAAACAAAATATAGAAATCTTTATTTTTGTTACACAAGAGATGGGTTTTTTATGGAGAACGAGACTACGTGGAGCTAACGAGAAGAAGATAACTCCGGTAATAAGCTGGCCGGAATCAGAACCGGAGTCAGAGATAACAATTCCACCGGAATTTCAATGTCCAATCTCAATCGATCTAATGAAAGATCCGGTAATAATCTCAACAGGCATTACTTACGACCGAGAAAGCATCGAAACGTGGATCAGTTCCGGCAACAAAACATGTCCAGTCACGAACACTGTCTTAACCACGTTCGATCAAATCCCGAACCACACGATTCGTAAGATGATTCAAGGATGGTGCGTGGAGAAAGGATCACCGTTGATTCAACGTATTCCGACGCCACGTGTCCCTTTAATGCCATGTGAGGTCTACGAGATTAGAAGAAAATTATCCTCTGCGACGCGACGTGGGGATTACGAGAAGTGTGGGGAGATTATTGAGAAGATTAAGAAATTAGGGGACGAGAGTGAGAAAAATCGGAAGTGTGTTAACGAAAACGGCGTCGGATTGGTTCTTTGTGATTGTTTCGAGAAGTTCTCGGGAGATGAGAAATTAACGTTTATGTTGAAGGAGATTTTGTCTCTGCTGACGTGGATGGTTCCTATTGGGTCAGAGGGTATTTTGAAACTTGCTTCTCCGTCGTCGTTTCGTTGCGTCGCGGGTTTGTTGAAGAGTACAGACGATTCCGCTCGTCAAAACGCTGCGTTTTTGATGAATAAAATTCTCTCATTAGACGAAACGCGAGTTTACGCGTTTGCGTTTGAGAACGGTATCGCGGAAGCGTTAGTGAAGTTAATTCGCGATTCGGTTTCGTCTAGCGCAACAAAATCTTCGTTGATAACGATTTATCAAATGGTGTTGCAAAAGCCTGAAATCGCGTCGGAGTTTCTCGAAATCGGTCTAGTGAATCTAACGGTGGAGATGATAGTTGATGCTGAGAATAGCGTTTGTGAAAAAGCGTTAGCGGTTCTAGACGCGATTTGCGAAACCGACAAAGGGAGAGAGGAAGTGAGGAAAAACGAGTTGGTGATGCCGCTTTTGGTGAAGAAGATACCGAAGGTTTCTGAATCAGCGACTAGGAGCTCAATGTCAGTGATTTTGAAATTGTGTAAAACAAAAAACGCGTTTGCGGTTGAAGAAGCGGTCTGTTTGGGTGCATTTCAAAAGGTGTTGCTTGTGTTACAAGTTGGGTATGGAGAAGAGACTAAGGAGAAAGCGACTGAGTTGTTGAAGATGATGAATACACAAATGAAATTGATGAATGGTTGTGTTGATTCTTTAAAGGAGTTTAAGTATATCAAGAAGCCATTTTGATGTTTTAGGTTAGGGAGAAATTCAAGAGTATATATATAAAAAAAAATTTGATAAAGGGTTTAGGAAAAGTAGATAAAATTGATGAGTGATGATAGACTTTGTTGGTTTTTTAGTGCAAGTATCCCAAGAAAATATTTATGTTTAAATTATGGAGTCTTATAGTGACGATAATTACTCTCTTCTTCACTTCCAAATCATATATGATTCCATGAATCTTTCACTTCTTCTTCCATACGTAGAAAAGTACTCGGAATAAATTTGTGTATATGTGTTTCATCAAGAAAAATCAGGGGTTGTGACCAAACCTATAAAATATCAATATAAGTTGGTGGTCATAAGGGAAACGGCCTTTTTCAACCCCAACAATTTGCCAATGACCTTTTTAAACCCAAACTCCGACTTCTTTCGTTTATCAACCTGAACCCAAAAATAATTCAAATAACAAACTTGAAATTTATGAACTTTAGCCGATTTCAACATTTCAACATAGCCAACACCATGTCATCCATTGTGTTCTAAGATTTGCAAAACACACATAAAACATGTGGAAAATTTGATCCTTCATCATCAAAAATTGTGTTTAACTCCACAGTTAATTCAGGGTTCGAACTAGAGATATGTTGAAATCGGCTCATCTTCATAAATGTCAGGTTTGCAATTTGAATTTTGTTTTGGTTCGGATTGAGAAAAGAAGAGGATCGGAGTTTGGGTTGAAAAAGACCGCTTACAAATAGTAGGAGTTGAAAAAAGCCAGTTTCATGTGGTCATAAAACCCGCACCAATCATAATTGTGTTATTGAGTCCAGTTAATATATGCGTTAGAGACATATCAAAGATAAAAATTTAAACCAAATCTAACCAGAATAAACCAAAAATAAAAGTGACCAGTTTCATAAACGACAGATTAGATTTCAACTAATAACACAAAAACCTTTAAAAGAAACATTGAATCTTGGGGATTACGCAAATATTTTGGGCCCCCAACAAGGGTTGATTCTTGGTGATCAAGTCTCTTCTCATGAATATAAAGTCACTTATCTTCTCTTTACTTCTTCATCTTATTATCTCTCTCTCAAACATTTCTTTTTACATCTCAAAATATTTTCAAGATTTTTATATATTTCTCTAGAAATTAATGGATCGATCGAAATCTAATTTCTGTTCACATATTCCTCTTATTGGGTGTGTCATGGATGTTCTGTTTCAAATTTTTACATCAGATTCTAGAGAAGAAGACAAAGAAACTGTTGATACTGGAAATCTTGAAGCTCAGAAATATTTCAGACAACTACAGTGTATTAAGCTCGGTTAATTAGTCTCTAAAATATAATTATGTAAAAAATCTCTATTTTTGGTGTAATTCTAAATATTAAATAGAATCTATCTATTGTGCAATAGTTTGAAACCATATAATAACGTGATAGTTATCCTTTTGTGTTAAAATGCTCAACAAGAACTCAAATGATTCTATGTGATGATCAAAAAAGAATCGATGATTCGAATACGATGTTTGCTCTGCGATAGATATATCATTTGTGTTCAAAATGCTCTATAAGAACATGAAAAAACTCAAATGAATCTATGAGAGGAATGATCAAGAAAATTGAAGACTCGGTCTCTATGTTTGATCAGTAGTATCACTGATCAAATACAATTTCTGTCCATCACTAATCATATCAATGTCTGTGATACGACCTTGGTCTTCTGATAATAGTACAAATGAGGCTTCATCCGATAGCCCGAGTTCTTGTGCAGCGGTTACTATGAGTTTCTCGAGATCGCTCGGGATCCAAACCATAACTCCGTGCTTTCTACTACGCTCTTCTTTCGCCTCTTTTGGGTGGAATGGAAATACCGTGCATTTCCGTCTCTCATTTCTCTTCTCTGTTTTCCAAAATATAAATCAAATTCATTCACTACAAGATCCATTTAGAGTTGTATTTTCTGAAGAAAAGTATTCGAGTAGTACCTGGTAGTTCATGAGAGCTCGATGGGTGGATAGACGAATCAGAGGTTTTCACATCTTCGAGTAACTTAATCAGTTTCTTGTTTCCGCACATTCGGGCTTCATCAAGCGGAGAATTGCCCCACCTACAAACAGAGGATTTATAAAGGTTATTAAGTAAAATTTTAAACAATCTAATGATTCATTTTCATGGTTTTTACCGGTCTTTAGAAATAACGCTTGCTCCAGCTTCAACCAACATCTTAGCCATCAAGTATAACCCTTCAGAAGCAGCGACATGAAGCGGCGTTCTGTGATCATAATCTTCACTGTTTGGGTCCATACCGTTTAAGAGCAGTCTCTTGAGAAAATCAGAGTTGCCTTTCACAACTATCGTGCAAAGGAAGTTTCCTGAATCTTCTAAATTAAAGGAGGCTCCTTTTTTGACAAGCAAACCAATCACTCCGTCTTGTCCTGCTTTCACAGCCTCTAACAATGGCGTGTTTCCGAACTTATCTGCGCAAATTTGTGACCAAAACGTAAACATAAAACAATGTAATGTTGTTTTCCATTAGAACGGATATCGATTTTTTACTTTATTTTACCTTTTAGATTGATATCAACACCTTCTTGAATAAGGAATAATGTAATGTCTTCATAGCCTCTACATGCTGCAAGATGCTGTATATGAAGAAGACAATTACAGATTATAAGAAAGAATCAATATTAAGCTCTTAAAAGAAAGATAATTGATAAGCGAAAAACGTACAAGCGGTGATCTTCCATCGTAATCTGTTTTGTTAGGATCGGCTCCAGATCGGATTAAGCTTTTAAGCTGGTAAAAATCTCCTTGGAAAGCTGCACTGTTTACTTTCAATGCAAGTTCTGCTTCTTGTTTCCCAATGTGAATCACAATGTCAGATTCTAGCTTCTTTATCCTCTCATTTGAATCCTTCTCCTGCCAAAACCAAGATTGAGTTGCAAGATTTCTCAATCAAGTTCAAGCCCTATGTTAAAGATAAAAAAGAGTACCTCCATAAGATTGTTCAAGATTGTGCGTCCGTCGTGAAAATAAATCTCGAGAATACTCGAGAAAGACTGTTTATCGAGTCGTAAAAGATGACATAGCTCACAAACCCTAACAGTGAAAGGTTGAGAGATGTTGCAAATGATGGAAATGTCTCCAAAAGAAGTGTGAGGCCCAAGCAACGTCACACTCTCTTCTGATCCATCTGTTCTTGTAACAAGAGCCTCCTATAAAAAGCCACAAAACTACAAAGTGAGAAATAGAAAAGACTAAAGAGGCAAAGATAGACACAAGCACAATGAGATTCTATGTACCAGTAAGCCTTCACAGACAAAATACAAATGATCAACGACGTTTCCTTGCTCTGTTATTACTTCTCCTGGAAGAAAATACTCTTCATGGAGCCTTATAACTATTTGATTTATAAACTCCGTGGAGCAGCCTTTGAAGAGAGGGACTTTCTTAATGTAAGGCAGGTACAATAATTGCGCAATCTGCAAGAAAAATGTATTGAATGATACTTTTTTTTTACAATCATACTAAACAAATCTACTATTAGAAGCAAGGATAAGTAGCTCAGTTGATTTATTATAAGCTATTATTAGGGTACCTTGGCGCGGATAGAGGCAGGGATGTCCTGAAGCATGACAGTGTCGGTGTAGTGACTATCGTACTGCAATCTCACATGACCGGTTATCTGGCTACGAAGGTCTCTCCCGAGTTTTTTGCGGTTCATGAAGCTTATGAGGTCATTCATTTTATCTCTGAATCTCTCTGTATTTGATCCTTTAACAATCAAGGCAGTGATGTTACCAATAAGGTACGCACCGAGAACCATATCAAATGAAACATATATCATTACAAATATCATTTCCCTTAGATTCACCGCGTGTATGTCTCCATAACCTGAAGTCAGAAAAAATAACCATCAATCTCTTTGTAATAACTAATTAGATGAACATCAAAATGGTATTGGTTTTTATACCGACAGTTGCCATAGTGACAATGGCGAAGTATAGAGCGGTGGTATAACGTTTCCAGAGGTCGATTTCTCGGAAATTTTCGTAGCTATAGTCTCCTAGCTTCAAGCTACCGATCCAAGTGTAACCTTCGTTCTCTGGAGGAAGAGTGGTGGCCAAGTAATAGAAGATGCAAGCAGCAGTGTGAGTACAGTAAACTTCAACGAATAAGAGCTTTAAGATTCTGGTGAAGAGATAGTTGATTCTTGTGTCTTTCTCAAGCCTTTGGAAAAACTCAACCACTTTGCGCACCCGAAACAGCCTTATCCACAACAAGTACCTCACCAACTCATGTTTCCCTGATACCTACAAAAAGGTTAGGTGGGAGTATAAAGTATAAACCAAACCAAACCGAATCCGAACCAAAACGTATTTATAACCACTTGGTTTATTATTTTAAAAACCGAAATCAAAGTGAAACTGATTTTAGTGTAACCTAAACCAAAGAAATTGATATATATTCATTTGAATTTTATTTTTTTTATCATATAGTATGTAATTATAATATATATATATATATATATGTAATAAATCATAGTAATAGATAATTCTAATGTTAGTTAAATAATAATTTTTTATATGTTTTAAAGTTAGGTTTAACCTAAAAAATCCAACCTAACCAAACTAAAAGTACATCAAGTAGGAACTAAAGTTGCATCAACTAGAAACGAACCAAAAAAATTACAAATAGTGTTGATCTGGTCTGAGTTTCTATAAACAGAGAAAACCGAACCTGACTAAATCAAAACGAAACTAAACCGCAAACCGGATTTGTCCACTCCTACATACAAATGTTTTTTTTTTTTTTTGTTGCTAAAGTACATAAAAATGTTTCAAAGACATTTGACTTTTCTTGCACATCTAAGCAATGCTAAAAAGCAAATAAGTACCTTATAGATAAGATCCCAAGGGAAGCAACCAATGAAATCCATGAGAAAATGTGACTTCAAGTACCTGAAAACATGATGATGAAAGACATATTTCCTTCATTAAAAGCTATATAAGTAGAAATAGTTTAATGCTTGTGAGAGTCTAATATATATAACTGACCGGAGAGCAATACGTGTTGGTTTATATACAGTCCGGTAGGTCTGGGTATCGCGATAGGCAACAAAAAACGTAAGAACAATATCGACCAAGAACGCGATCTGACCAACAATGTCAAGTATAAAGAGTCTCTCAGGCAGACCGCGGAAGAAACCAAACTCCATTGGAGTGAACAAAGAAGAGTATATTGCCCACACCAATATAAACATTTCCCATGCCTTGTACCACCTGCTCATATGTTTCCATCTTTTCATTAGTTCAGGTTTAGTCAAAGATTCTTGAAAAATGTAAAGATTATGGCTTATACTTATCTATCAAATTGGTAATGAAGTAGCTAAACGTTTAAAATTGGTAATCATAGTTAAGTGCAAGCAACAACGTTTCAAATATTAATTTGTTAAGATCGACGTAGCTGGACCAAGTTGAATATACATTTTTACAAGTATAGTTTTGACGTTTTTATTATTTTTATAATATTATTATTATGCTTAGAAGAACAGGTGGATGAAATATCCACGTGTGGCCTCTGGTTACGGCAGCTTTAGTGGAACCAATTAATAATCCGATCTTCGATGATTCTGTCACAATACATAATTACTAATATAACCCTATTAAAACATTTTCCTATAATTGAAATATAAACATTTATGGGAGTGTAACAGCATTGAGCATTCCTATAGATTCAAGTTGTTTAAAGTAGAATTTTTTTTTGTTTTTCTGGTGCAATTTAACGTAGGATTTCTATTTAAAGATAGATTTAAAGTTTTTATTGGTCGGATTCTATTTTAGATTTAAGGTTAAAGTTATTCGATAGGTCGGCTGCATATAAAACAAATGCTTAGATTTAGAGGTGAAAATCGAAAGAGAAGAATATGACAAGGAAGTGTCCCACCAATTTTTCTTCTTCTTTTTTTTCCACCAATTTTTTTTTATCATAATGAGAAGAATATCGACAACAAAATCAACTAATTAGCATCTAATATTTACTTTTAATAAGTGCTAAAATTATTCATCTAAATCCTATATTATATATATATTTTTAAAAATCCTTTATTTAAAAAATATATATTTTAAACTAGATCGAAGTGACACTAATATTGAATCTGATTGGCCACACAATCATAAAAAAATTTAGTACAAAAAAATAATAATAAACGGTTTTATAGTGGAAAAAAAATATAAAGGTACAAAAAAAACTGAAAATATAATTTTAGTATTTTTAAATATTATGGTTTTAGTGATTAATAATCATTTGAAACAGTAAATTTAATTTGTATAGTATTATATAATTTGAAGTTAAAACCAACTCGTGTCCAATAAAATAGGTAGACAAGTATTTTGAAGTGATATGGTGAATAAGATTTTAAAAAAATTATAGAGAAAAATAAGAAGATATTTTAAAGATTTCAAGAAAAGTATTTTCTACGTTTTCATCTCCCGATAGGCCGATAGAAAGGAAACTCTTAAAGTGCATGATGAAGAGAGAGAAATAAAAGAACCTGTTTTTGTGATGAATGATGTATTTATAATCATTATGTCCATCGGTCTCTATATTCCGATGCTCTGATGAATCAAGCCACCGAAACGTCTCTGCTAAACTAAGTTTGCCTCTTCTTGATGAAACGTCGTCGTTTGATTCCTCTTCTTCATGATCTATAATCTCTTGCCGTCGCCGGAGACGTCCCATGTATCCAAGAATCGGTCAAATCTCCGGCGATCTCTCCGGTACAAAAAATCTCAGGAAAAAAAAACCCGAATCAAATCTTGAATCTGAGACTCGAAACTTCTTGATAAATCTTGTAATAATGTCTTTCAAGTTGAAGAGAAAAGGCGGGAAGATCACGAGAGCTGCTTCTTTGTTGTTTCGTCTTCTTTAGTTCTTCTTTCTCGTGTTGATTTTGTTTTTTGTCGAGAAAATACTTTTTTTTTTTTTTTTTGGTTTGGACTCTTATTAGTTTGAAGTGTATAACGTAAGGTTTTGTCTAGAAGAATCGAATTTATATAGGACATCAGAACATGTCGATACATATAATTTTATAAGTCTAATCAAATAAAAAAAAGTGGAATCTTAGAAATTAAATATATGTGGAATTAAATTGTACGAAGGATTAATAAAACAAAATTACCAGGAGATTACGATGCTTGTTGTTTAGGATAAATCTAAACTCTGGAAGATGATTTCCTAAACCAATTTAAACCGATTTTTTGTGAATCATATATTTTTGGCAACATTTTGGTGACGGGTGGGTAAAAATACTTCTGGGTTAATCGGATATCCGACCCGTTTTTAAAATTCTTTCACAAAAAATTTGTTGGGTCGGGTTATATTTAACCCAACTCATACACTGAATATTTCATATTTAATAATTTAGATATTTAGAAGATTCGATTAAGATTTAGATTTATGATTCTCCTATCATCTTTGTTTGATTTGTTTTTAGAGAAATTGTTAAAAATGCCCCTTTTCAATACCCCTTTTCAAAAATGTCCCTTTTTTTTTTTTTTGTCATCCGAAATTAATTAGAGCTCAAAAGAGCCATTCCTGAGGAATGTTGTTTACAAATGTGATATGAAGCGGTTCTGTACGAATTTTTCGTGCCAGATGATCCGCTTTTACATTAGCATTGCGAGAAATTAAAGATAAAGAGAAGGATGAGAATTCTTCCTTGTCGCTCTGGAATTCCTCCAAGTACACTGAAAACGCCGGCCATTCGGTTGGAGAAGACACCATCTTCACCAGATCAGAACAGTCTGTAAGGAACTCTACCCCTTTGAGAGTCCATTTTTAAGTTTGCCCTCTTTTAATTTTTAATGACCATTTTACCCTTATTTGAAACAAAATTAGGTCCACAAAATACAAAATATTTTTTGGCGGGAAAAGTGATCCCGCAATTTTTCCGCCAAAACACTTGTAAAAACCTTTAAAATACCTTGTAAAATTTTCCCGTAAAATTTTTTCCCGCCAAAATTTTTTTTTTGCCGGAAAAGTGATTCCGCAATTTTTTTGGCGGGAAAAATTTACAAGGTATTTTAAAGGTTTTACAGAGTATTTACAAGTGTTTTGTAAGGTTTTACAATGTATTTTAAAACGTTTTACAAGGTACTTATAAGGTTTTAACCGTTTTATAAGGTATTTATAACTTGTAAAACCTTATAAAAAACTTGTAAAACCTTATAACTTGTAAAACCTTATAAAATAGCTTGTAAAATCTTATAATATCTTATAAATACCTTATAAATACGTTGTAAAACCTTTTAAAATACATTGTAAAACCTTATAAATACCCTGTAAAAAACCTTTAAAATACCTTGTAAATTTTTCCCGCCAAAAATTTTCCCGCCAAAAAAATTGCGGAATCACTTTTCCCGCAAAATTTTTTTTTTGGCGGGAAAAAATTATACGGGAAAATTTTACAAGGTATTTTAAAGGTTTTACAAGTTTTTACAAGTGTTTTGGCGGAAAAAATTGCGGGATCACTTTTCCCGCCAAAAAAATATTTTGAATTTTGTGGACTTAATTTTGTTATATTTCCTTATATATTTGTGATATCTTTTATTAAAAGAAGGGTAATTTAGTCATTTTGTATATAAAAAGAGGTATTTTTAAAAATGGACAGCCAAATGGGGCATTTTTGAAAAGGAGTATTGAAAAAGGGGTATTTTTGTGAGTCTCCCTTGCTTTTAACTGTTTTGAATCATCATATAATAAATAAAGTTTTTTTTTGCATATATTGTGATTCGAAATTTTAAAAACGGACATATATTATCCAATTGACGAAAATGTGTGATCAACGTTCTACATCGATTAAAATATTTACACAATGATTCAAAATCATATCATAAATAAGATCAACATTAATAAAATAAATGAGTTTTTTGGCCAGACGGGTTTGGCGGGACGGGTTTTTGAATTAACAATAATAAAAAGATTAAAATATCATTAATCCGCCGCTTCAATATGGATTAAATCCTTTTTTTTTAATATCACCAATATTAGACATATTAAATCAGTCTCATTTAGAAAAGATTGTATAAAACTAAAAATTGTCCCGTGGTATAATGTTACTTAGTAAAAATATTTATAAAATTTTAAAATATCATTAACATGCCGCTCTAATACATATTAAATCTTCAGTTTATTAAAATATAAATGTCTTAGAGAATGATATGATTTGTAAACTTTTATATATAATAAATAATCATTAAATTTTAAAATAAAATCAAATCACGGGACGGGTTAAGAAATTACGGAACGAGTTATATTTCGGAAAGGATTTATATGGCGGACGAATTTGAATCAATATTTATATACCGCTTTAATACAGGTTAAATCCTCAATTTATTGATAATTGTCTCGTGGACTCGTGGTATACCGTTACTTAATATCAATTGTAAACTATAATATAAATAAATACTTATGTTATAACGAGATACAATTTACAAAATATTTTTATACTAACTTTAAAATTAAATCATCCCGTGGTGTACCGTGGGTTAAAATCTAGTTTATAGCATAATTTTAAGGTTTAAACTGGACTACTTGAACATTTCACGGGGTATATGGAGGAGTATTTTTTCAATAATAAATATTTTGTAAATTGATATAATAATTATAAATATTTATCGGTGTGTAACAGCCTAACAGCATTTCTTCTAGTTGTTTAACGTAGGATTTCTATTTAAAGTAAAATCTAAATATATATACAGCAAGCACGTTTTGAGATTTAGTTTAAACTAGCTAGATGAATATCCACGCTACGCGTGAGTTTTTGTGTTAAAAATTGTAGAAAAATATGATTATGTTTTTTGTTGCGCTTTATGTTATTTTGTGTGTGTGTTATTATGTAATTAATAAAGTCATATCTATTTTCTATAGTTATAATTTTTATGATTAGATTGATCTTTGACTCGAAATATTAATTCCACGTTTTTAATGTATAAACCTGATTATTTATATACCTACGATCATAATCTTTCATTATCATGAATACATACAACAATAATATATGATATATTGATACAATGGTATGTAATTATGTTTACTTATGTGGTTTGAAACTTGTCAAACTTAATTCTAAACAACAATTCTTTGTTCCATTTACTCTCTCGTCATCTAGTACGTCAACCACATCATGCTAGTACTTTAAGTCGTGTTTTAAATTTCTTGGTATGTCTAACGTCTCAAAAGACCCTTAAGTGGAAAAAATTGTGTGTCAATGTTACCAACTTATCATAACACACAAACATAAAAAGAGAAAATGCTATATTCAGAAAACGTAACATGAAGTTAGGTAACAAATATATAAACAACAACAGAAGTAATTTATAGGCATTATCGAGTAATGACCATCGATAAAAAAATTTAATAATATAAGAAGAGTATAATGAAAGTATTGCTTAATACATTAGTATGATCTTCTACTTTATTTTTTAGTTTTTTAAAAAATCAATTAAGAATGAGATTAATGGAGAATTTAACACAAATATGAAGACGTGTTGTGTGATGATGTGGCATTCATATGGAGAGAGTTGGCCAACTTTTTGGTCGGCTGTGTATAAAACAAAAGAGAAGAAATATACACAAATATGAAGACGTGTCCAAAAAAGTGAGAATATCGACTATAAATCACCTAATTTGCATCTAAATATTGACTTTCATTTATATAATGTACGCCAGAGATAATTCATTTTAGTATGAAATTTTATTTTCTCTTAATTTTTAAAAATTTTTAGTTTAATAGTTATAATTATATAATCAATCTTAAAATAGGTTTTTGGTATATGGGCCAAAAAAATTACACGGGTTACAAAAACAAGTGGGCTAAATCGGAAAACAAAAGAAACAAGATCTGTAGAACGGCGGTACACCGGAGACGCAGCCCTCGCCTTTCAGATCCGATGCTAACAAGGACGGCTTCTTCGTGGACAAGGCCTCGACATCTAGCATGTGGTTGGAGCTAGCAAATCCCGCCGTACACCATCATCGAAAAACAAGCCGAACCCAAAATATTCCTTTCGGGAAAGGAAGCACCACCACAACCGAGACCCAAAACCTTTTCTCCCCTACCTAGCAAGAAGAGAGACATCAGTGCTAACCTTCACTTCCCCTGTGTCTCACCCTTGACCACTACAAAAGCTAAACTCACCTTCAGATCCGATAAAGAGGAAGCCAATCGTGGCGGCAGATGATAGATGTCGGCTCAAACAAACCATCAACCACCGAGATCCGGCCAAGAATCACCCGCAATAAGCCGTCTAAGATCCGGCCAAGGATCCACCGCTAACCTCTTCGCAAAGTAGCGAACCCACCGATCCATATCATAACTTCCGCCGCTCACCGAAGCTTTAAATCATAAGTCGCCCGAGCCGTGAGAAACATGATCCAATCAACCGGAGTCCTTAAACCAGCAGAACGCATGAACCGTTTCTCTGCTGCCAAGAAGAAGAGCCACCATCAAGCATCAAACCATGGACCAAACCACTCCTCACACCATCGGAAAAGAGAGTCGCTCACCACTGCTTCGCCCTCCGACCCATCAACTGATGCTGAAGAACATAAGGTGAAATTGGGAGGGCGAGGCCACACACGCGCCGACGAAATTGTTGGAAATGTATGCCTCTCCTTCAAAATTAAAACAGGCGGCTAGGGTTTCAAGAGAAAGGAGAGAATGTTTCTTTGTTGGGGCTCTCAAAGGCTTCTTTAAAAAGTTTATTTTTATTTAGTAGATGAAGATAAAAAGTTTAATCTCTTACTAATAAAAGATGTTAGTTGAGGCTTCTAAAGCTAGCCACATCAGCTTAAAAGAGACTTCCTAATATCATGCCACCTCAGCATGTCAAGACTTTAATTTCTCAAAAATTCATCTCCACTTCAATCTTCAACTAACATCTTTGTCCATAATTAATATTTTGCAAAATCATTATTATCACAAAATTCAATGCAATCCACGATCTACCCCTTCCACTTCTATCGACTATCGTAATCGTTTCATTTGCACTATATTTAAAGTTGGATGGTTTGGGCACCAACCAAATCAGAAGAAGATGTGAAACGAAGGAGATCTTTGTGAAAGAGTGAGCACACCTCGAGGTAAGTGAGACACGTGAACGAGAAAGTGAGAAAACAGCGTTTGTTTGCATATCTTTAACCTTTGGCGGTGAAGATGCCTAACAAAGGCAGCAGCAAGGAAAACTGGGATGAAGTAAACATAGGCGTCAAGCTGTCGACGGAGGTGGTGTGGTGTCTACTGATAAAAAGGTTTGAATTCTGTTTACTTTTAGCTAAATTTCTTCTTAAATCAACTTATTTTCTCCCAGTTAAATCATCCATGGCCCATACACTCGGAGTCACTTTTTCCTATAAATTAACAACCAAAAACCTATTTTCAATATCCCTCCATGATTGGTTTGTTATCTTACGTTCTTCATTTGTTTCTACTAGCAAACCATATTTTAACATTTTCAATAGTGGATGTGTTTGTGTTTGTGTATGATGATGTTGATGATGCTGATTAAGTTTGGTCTGAATCTGTGATTTAATGATTTAGGTATCATTAGATGCAGCCAAATTTAAAAGAAATGGGCTGCTTCAACTTATCCTCAGAAGATGTTGAGGAGTTATCTTGAGCGTTACAAGTCTGTAACTTCTTTATATCTACGGAAGCATTTGTCGAAAACAATCACTTTCTTACTCTGTTCATAACAAGATATCACATATGATTATGCTCCTCTGATCATTTAGTGGTCTGCATTGTAGAAGCACTTGAACATGTAATCTCTTTGTCTCTTTCGAAATCTGAATCAGTGATTTGATGATTTAGGTATCATTAGATGCAGCCAAAGTTATCAATGTCACACCTCGATATGCCCTGCTACAAACCGGATTCAATGGCTCAGCCAAAGCAGATGTAATTGGATGGTAGAATAAGAACTCTCAGTGACCGACCTCTCGAAACCATGCTCAAAGAGTTCGAGCAATTGAAAAAAGAGTACCCTGATTGGATTCTGGTTGCTACAATCATGGAGGAATACAACAAAACAGCTTAAGAAAAGCTCACCGACCGTGTCGAGCAAACTGGTGTTGTGAGTTTTCCACAAAACTTGGAATATTCTTCTTCCTTGTCATCCTCTTTCACTTGGTCCAATATTAGTAAGAGATGTTTTTTGGTAAGGATATTAGTAAGAGATGTTGATTCTTCACAATAATATTTTCGAATTATTTTAGTACAAATAAGAATTAATTACTTTTTAATGTTTAAACTTTTCTTCATCACATTGCTTCAAATCTTAACCGTACCAGTGTACCACTTGATAAACGTTGCATAAGGCTACAAGTATAAGTTTTTGTTTGTTAAAATATTGCCCATCAGCGACCATTTTGTTAGAATAAAGAGCCAATCATCTTTCAAAACAATGCTAACAAGCTGCCATGAATTTTGTTAAAATCATCTCAGTTTCTCATATTTCCCATATAAAAAAAGCTATATAGATTAAAACAAGAAGGAGAACAACAATTGGAAAAGAAATTATGCAAGAGATATAGATTGAAAATACTAAATAGACCAATATAGGATCACATGAATTAAAAAATTTAAGAATAAATAACAGTGAAAAATTTATAAATAGATAAAATTAAACAATAAATTGTGTCATATGTTTTCTCTGTTAAAATGCTAAATATAGGATCACATGATTTTTCGCATATATAATCAAAAAATTAAATCTTCCCTTTTCTCACCAAAAAAAAAAAAAATATTAAAAAAATTAAAACGAATTTAAAATTAAATTAGCTAACTTAAAAATATCAATTGTCAAATATATACCCGGACGTAGCCCGGATTAACCCCTAGTAGTTATAATAAATCCTATATATATATATATAGTAGATGAAGATAATTCTCACATTATCCTTTAACAACAAAAAACAATAACATGTTTCCAACTATTAATGCATATAAAAATTATTTAGTATCTGGTTAAGTACTATATATGAGCTTCATTGGTATGTCAGATAAACATCAAAATAACATAATAGCTGAATAACTGTTAGCAAAATGAACTGAGTGGATAAATTTTTTATATAATAATTATACAACGCTGAAAAATTAGTTTTAATAAAATAATCACATTTTATTTTTCTAGTTATATTTCTAGGTAAAACATAGAAAATCACGTTTTCAAAACATGAAAATTTGTTAAAGCATTAACAGAAAATAAATAAAAAATCAAATTTCAGTAATTGACACATCATCCTTTAAAAAATAAAATAAAAATTAATATGTGTCCAACTATTAATGCACATAAAAACTATTTAATTTAAATTTAAGTATAAGCCTCACTAGTATGTCAGATAAACAGCAGAATAACGGAATAGTTGAATAATTGTTAGCACTTAGCAGAATGAACTGAAGTGAAGTGGATAACTTTTTTTCGTATAATAATTATACAATATTGAAAGTTAGTTTTAGTAGATTAATCACAATTTTTTAAAGTTATAAATCTAGGTAAAATGTAGCGGAATCACGTTTTCAAACCATAAAAAATTGTTACATTCATTTTAGAAACAACATAAACGTATCAAATAACTTGAAATCATAAGAACATATATCATTTTCTTTTGGGAAATTGGCAAAACTAACCAACAAAAATACTATAATTAAGAAACTAACCTCTAACCCCCCTATTCACTCTCTTTCTCTTCCTATCTCTCTCTACCTTCTTTCTAAAAAACTAATTTTTTTTTTTTTTTTGGTTATTCACCTAAATCACCCTTTTCTTTTCTAGGGTGATTTATTCTTCATCTTGGAATCAATGAAAATGATTTAATCTCAATACAAGTGCAGAAATGAGAGCAAAAATGAAATAATCATATATATGAAAGGAGGCTATCTCTCTCCATCCTTCCGCCACGTCAGCATTTTTGGCTCTTCTGGAGATGACACATCATCTTTTTATTCGTCCAATCAAAACATTTCATTAATACACATCAGCTTCTAATTATAACTGTCAAATAGAATAAACAAAATAGCCCATGACGGATGGACCATATGTGTTTTAGAATCTATTAGAGTGCAATATTTATGGGTCGAGCCCATTTCAGTGATGGCTTAATACTTCTAACCCAACAAATATTCTAATTTCCCACAAGACTTTAACAAAATAAATCTCTCTCACTCTCTGCTCGATCGTTCAATATGAAAGAAGAAAAAACTCAAGGCAAATTTCTCGACTTCGTAAATTCCATCCTTCATAGTCTCCCTTTCTGTACATCATATTTCTTTAGAACAAACGTTTTCTACCTTCTAACTGCCATAATGGAGGCCACGGTAGAAGTTACACAAAAACATATTCACACTCTCAGCTTATGGGATTATATGTGTTTCAGACAGCATCAGTAAATGTTTACCAAGGTGCAAGGAACATAAAAACGATACAGAACCACCATCATGTACAACCCACACGGGAATTACAAAATGAAAACAACATATACAACTCAAGTTGACAATATCGATATATACAACATTGAATAGCTACTCACCTGAATTATCACTGAGGTGGTGGTATTTGGAACAACTGTCAAAACACAAATACTCTGTAGCATCCTTTTCAATATCGTTTCATACTCCCTTTCAACTTTTCCTATCAATATTCAAAGCAAAAGTTATTCAGATCTAAAAACCAAGAATCACCTGTACGACATACTCAAGCAACAAAACAAGCCTCCTTCTGAAAACTAAACGCATTTACGATTACCAATCTATCTGGTTTAAGGCTTCCATATGACTTCAAAACAAGCCTTCTCAGCATTTTCGTTTGTTTTCGTTCCTGCTTTAAGTCCGTATTGTGCAACTAGAACTTTTGTATCCCCTGAAAATATAAACGAGAGAGTTCAATGAATCCCATTCAAAAAGGATAAAAAAACTTTGTACCCATAATAGATATTGAGAAAGCTGAAAAGTACCTTCTGACCAACTAGCAGAGCCATGAGGACGATGAAGGATATTACGGGAACAAGCAAGAGGTCTTAGCTGACAAGTAAGTCTTTTTCTCGGGTTATATTTCAAGTCAAAAAATAGATCTAATCTTAAAAATTGTAACTACATAAGATAGATTTAGTTTTATTAACTACATAATAACAAATAAAAAATAAACATAAATTAGCAAGAACAATCAATAATTTTTTCTTCACAATTTTCAAAACAAACTCACGCGTAGCGTGGGTATTCATCTAGTCAATACAATAAAACTACTAAAAGTCTCTCCAGCAGTGACACATCAGCTTTTTAAGCTATTGTGGGATTGACACATCATTAAAAATGATACCCAATCAAAACATAACAATTAATACAACTCAGCTCTCCAACATGCCACATCATCTTTCCAGTTTGCCACATCAGCTATTTATTAAAAAAAATACATCATTTAAAATAAAACAACCAATCAAATTAAAACATATAATACACATACTTATTTTTATTTTATTTTTAATAATGATACATGGATTTCTAATTTGTTAAAAAAAAAACAAATTCAAATTATAAATAAAATGAATAAACATCAGCTTATGTTGACACATAAATAAAAAAAAAATTATTCTTATTATTTAATGGAATTGATCAAATATCTAAATATAAACTTTATATCTATATTTATTTTTACATAACATATTTATATTAAAGACGCTTATAATAAAAAAAATTACTATATAACTCAACAGTCAACATGTTCCGATTCAGTTTACTCATAATTTTTTTGATATAATCACGTCCACCAAAATTTTGATTTTGTACTACTAGACTTTGGTTAAATAACTATATTCTTAATTAAGCCACTAATCACAAGATGTATACAATCACTTTTATTATTTTTTGTCTTACTAGAAGCTGATATTTCATTTTAAAAGTACAATCAATCAAATTAAAATAAATAATACACATTAGCTTTTATTAACATGGACAAAAATTATTAAAAAAAACTTATTAAATATCTTATTTGGAAGAAAAGTTCATCATATTCCTAATTGTAATGATTGTTAAATCACTAGATCATGCAAATATATAAATTTAAATAAGTTTTTCTATTCGTTTTTTTGGTTTGTAAATTATAGTGACTCTATAAACAAAATATTGATATTAGTTGAGTAAATCAAAATAAAGAGCAATAAAAAAAGTAACAGTGAAAAATATTTGTATTTTTATCTACGTTTTGACGGTATAATTGTGTTATAAAATAATAGTAAATAGTATTTCCTTGATTTGTTGCTAACATCGAGATTGTAGGTTTTTGGCTATCAACCCTCAGTTACGAAAATGAGTAAAAAATTTACAAAATTCTATAACATGATTGGAATAATAATTTTATATTAAAATTATGGTATAAAATAAATTATAAGTTATCATTTTAACAAATCATTGTGATTTAAAGGTTAATAGAATAATTTTAAAATTTGAAAGTCTATGTTAAATATTTTAAGTGTGATTCAAATTATGGTTGTGCACCATGTATATCTTTAATGAAAAGAAAGTAAGGTTCTTGAAATATAATAGTCACTGACTATACGGTATATTTACTTTATAAAAGTAATATATAACATATATTTATTAATGTATGCATATATAATAAAATAAAAACTACAAAAATTTGAGTAATAGTAAAATACCCAATCCTAGAATCATTTCAAACTTCTACCAATCATACTTATAGTTATATTGAAATAAAGCTAATTTACAAAAAATATCCCGCGGCAGAGCGCATGTTCTTTTTCTAGTAGGTTTAAAAAGTCGTAAACAACTAAGCGAAAAAGGAAAAACTAGAAAACCATAACAAGCAAAAAAAAAATCAATTTATAAAAAACAAAGAGTAAACATGAAAAAAGAGTAGGGAAGAAGATATAGAAACAAGTAAATATACAAAAACTTGAGGTCGTGGAGAAAATAAATGTGAATACAACTGGAAATAATATATTAAGAAAGTTTAAACTTTTTGCAAACATCAAAACTTGGATGAAACTTAATATGAAGAACAAGTAAATATTTGAAAAATAATAGATGGAAGAGATTATTAGGATCACTAAAATGAATAAGAAAATAAAATATATAAAAGAAAACGCAAGAAAAATTGATAATCGAATTGAAAATCTAAATATATTATATGTAAAAGTGACCTATAATTTTGGTTAAAATATAAATATATATTTATTTACAACATAAAATGAAAAAAAAAATCTGCAAGTATTATGGGTTCTCTCCTAATTACTATGTAAAAGCTTGTGTAAAACATAATTAAACTATTCAAATTAAACGACTTAAATTATATAATCTAAACATGTCTGCCTGTAATGTAAGAGATAATGGGCCGTATGGAGGGGTCCAAGACTAATCTCTGGGGAGAGGGTATTCCATGGATAGAGTCCCCCCCAGGTTTTCAAATGGGCCGTAAACAATAGGCCCATACCCATGTGGCCAAAGGGATAAAGCTAAGCAATTCTGCGTCTGGGGAGAATCGATCCCTCGCCTAGACCAACAGGGCGACTCTTCCACCATACTATAACCACTAGCCCACCACCTTTGGTTATTTTTTTTGTCAATTCAAAGCTTAGATTAATCATTAATAACAATATCACGGTTAATGACACTTACACGTAAACCTAAACAAATAAGGAAAATAAACTAATTCGTACACGTTAACCTTAACCGATGCAGCATAGGTGTTTGATAATCTCTTTTTTTCCTTTTGTTTAAATAGAGGACGTTGAGATGTTTAAAATTGTTATAATTTATAACCAAGTTGTCTCTATCTGACATATAGTAATAGGTACATTGACCTAAAAGTCTCTAGGGCTAATGGTTAACTAGAGGTACTAATATGCTGATAATTGTATTCTATGAAATTAGAAGTGAGTAATGTACATGTTGGTAATATTATATAGATATATAAAAAAAACAAAACATTAAACATCACACTACATTTTTTTGGTAAATCACACAAATTTGATACATACATTTTATAGTAATTGTTAGATATGCCCTCTTTTAAAAACCCCATTTCAAAATTGTCCCATATTTGGCCATTTTTATTTTTGCTCTTTTTTAATTTTTAGTGACCGTTTTAATCCTATTTGAAAAATATTTAACCATCAACAAAATGAAAAAGTGAATTTTCCCGACAAAATTTTTTCTGCCAAAAATTATTTTTGGGAGGAAAAATGATCTCGTAATTTTTGGCAGGAGACGTGATCCCATAATTTTTTGTGGGAAATGGATCTAAAAGGGTTTTAAAATGATTTACATGAGTTTTAGAGGGATTTCAAAAGGAGTTACAAGGGTTTTTGAAAAGAATTACAAGTGTTTGAAAAGATTTTACAAGTGTTTTAAAAAGATTTTATAAGAGTTTTTGAAGGATTTACAAGGGTTTTAAAAAGTTTTAAAAGGATTTGCAAAAGATTTTAAAAGTTTTTTTAAGGGATTTATAAGGGTTTTAAAAAAATTTACAAGGGTTTTTAGAAGATTTACAAGGAGTTTTGAAGGAATTGTGGGGACTTTTGTTGGAAAAATTTAGCGGAAAATTTTTTGGTGGGAAAAATTTAATTTCTCATTATCTGCTCTCACTAAAAGAATGATAATTTAGTCATTTTGTACATAGAAAGAGTATTTTTGAAAATAGACAATAAAAAGATGTATTTTTCAAAGGGTATAGAAAGAGAAAGAGACATTTTTGCAAATGTCCTAAATTTAAGAAAATTCAACTTAAAATAAGAATTAAACAATTCAAATTCAAAATTCTCTATCACCATTTCCATTTTCATCAAACAAAATTGTTTTAAAATCTCTATCATTAAAAAAAATCATCAAACTCAAATCTCCCTAACATACTGTGTTTGAGGAGTCACTAAACCATGTTTGAAATACCTAATAAGATTAGCGTCTTAACTTTGTATTTTCTTTGATCGAGTAAAACATAAAATCTGAGCAAAGCATCATGGAAGAAAAAAAGAAGCTATAAGAGAAAGTAATGCTGATTTTGCATGCAACAAAGATCTTAAAGTTTCATGGAATTAATAATAGTCAAGAATAAATATCGCATCAGTTTGAATTTGATTTTAAAAAAAATGAAAATAACGGATTTAATAATTCGTTAGCAAGTAAGTAAGGCTTTTCAAAAAGAAAAAAAAAACTTCGTTTCTATATATTTATCGTTTTTTATTGTTGGTGTTAATTTTACTCAATACTTGTATCGAGTTTTATGTTTTACATATGATCTCTTTGTAAACTTTTGTTTCAAAATAAATTTAAAAAGAAAAACAAAAACAAAAAAGTCCGATTTTACTATCCAAAATCAAAGCCCATAAAGCCCACAACTCACTCATTCGTAAGCCCAATTATAATATCAAAAATCAAAGCCCATAAAGCCCAAAACTCACTCATTCGTGTCTCCTTCTCTCTCGCACAAATGCTTCAGGAGTTCACAACAAGATCGAGAAATACACACACACGAAGAAGAAGAAGAAGAAGACGATACAGATCCACAACGCCATGGGTTTAGGCTTCTTAGCTTCTCGAACAATTCGACCAGCTTCTCGTCTTCTTCAATCACACAACTCCAATTTCTTCCTCCGCACCATCGTCTCCAAACCAGAGCTCCAATCTCCTGAATCCGCTGCTGTCTCTGAGCCTGAGCCACCCACACAGATTCTCCCTCCTAGAAACCCTGTAGGTGGAGCACGCGTCCATTTCTCGAATCCTGAAGATGCGATCGAGGTTTTCGTTGATGGTTACGCGGTCAAAGTTCCTAAAGGATTCACTGTTCTTCAGGCTTGTGAGGTCGCTGGAGTTGATATCCCGAGGTTTTGTTATCATTCTCGTTTGTCGATTGCTGGAAATTGTAGGATGTGTCTTGTTGAGGTTGAGAAATCTCCTAAGCCTGTAGCTTCGTGTGCCATGCCTGCACTTCCAGGTTAGTTTCAATGAAGTTTGGATTCTAGGAATTTTTTTATGCTGATTGATTGATTTGATCGTTGATTGGTAAAAGAAATTTGGATTTGGTGCTATTGTTATACCATTTGCATCAAAATTCGTTCTTAGGTAATGTGTCGATTGGTAACAAAGCTGTACAAAATTTTTAGGCGTAAGCTGGAGCGTTAAGCTTTTACGGAATAGTGCAAAACTATAAGAAATAGTGGTATTTAGAAGCTGTACAAAAAGCTGAGATTAACGCTTATGGTAACGCTTTTGTGATTGGTAACTACCACAGGGTACACAGTTACCAATCAAAGCCAATGTTTTGTGTTCTGTAATGTAGTATAATGGTAGACTACTAAGAGTCTTTTTTAACAGGGATGAAGATTAAGACTGACACACCGATAGCAAAGAAGGCGAGGGAGGGAGTGATGGAGTTTTTGTTGATGAATCATCCTTTGGATTGCCCTATTTGTGATCAAGGAGGAGAGTGTGATCTTCAGGATCAGTCTATGGCTTTTGGATCTGACAGAGGTCGTTTTACTGAGATGAAAAGATCTGTTGTGGATAAGAACCTTGGTCCTCTTGTGAAGACTGTTATGACTCGGTGTATCCAGTGTACAAGGTTATTATAATAGTTTGGTTAAAGTGTGATGTTTTTGTTGATGTGATACATTTGCTATCCTATTGATTAGGTTATGTGTGTATAATGTTTTTGTAGGTGTGTACGATTTGCTTCAGAAGTTGCTGGAGTTCAGGATCTTGGTATACTAGGTCGTGGTAGTGGAGAAGAAATTGGAACTTATGTTGAAAAGCTTATGACCAGTGAACTCTCTGGAAATGTTATAGATATCTGTCCTGTTGGAGCCTTGACTTCAAAGCCCTTTGCGTTTAAAGCCAGAAACTGGGAGTTGAAAGCAACAGAAACCATTGATGTTAGTGATGCTGTTGGGTCCAACATCCGTGTTGATAGTCGAGGACCAGAAGTGATGCGTATCATTCCACGCCTTAATGAGGTATGTTATGCTTTTGTTCAAAAACACTATTTTTAAAAGTATTTTACTGGATGTTGAACTTGTGAATGTTCTTATTCAGGATATAAACGAAGAATGGATATCTGACAAAACCAGATTCTGTTATGACGGTTTGAAAAGACAAAGGCTGAGCGACCCTATGATCCGAGATTCCGATGGACGATTCAAGGCAGTGAGCTGGCGTGATGCCTTGGCTGTCGTGGGTGATATCATTCATCAGGTGAAGCCAGATGAGATTGTTGGAATAGCAGGTCAGCTATCTGATGCGGAATCCATGATGGTACTGAAGGATTTCGTTAACAGAATGGGTTCAGACAATGTCTGGTGTGAAGGAACAGCTGCTGGTGTTGATGCTGATCTTAGGTACAGTTATCTGATGAACACTAGCATCAGTGGACTTGAGAACGCCGATCTCTTCCTTCTAATCGGTACCCAGGTGAGATTTCCACCCTGTCTTTTTTGTATAGTTACTGGTACCGGATTTGACAGACCACTCTATAGTTTGGAACAATGACAGAAGAAAAAACAAATTGTGTAGTCTGATTTAGTGGTGTGGCTTAAGGTTCTGTGCATATTAAAATTTGGAGTACATAGGCAAATAGAAGGGAGAAACAAACAAAAATTGGCTTCTAAATACCAGATCAGATGTTAACATTTTGTTTGATATATAATAGTCCTGATCCGGGTCAATCTAGATATGTTCAGGCTGCTGGTTTCTCATAAGCAAAACTTGGTTCATTCAGATATCAGCGTTGTGAAGGTTTTTTTAGCAGTACATTCACCAGTTTCTGTCTATTTTTACCAGCCTAGGGTTGAAGCTGCAATGGTGAATGCTAGGATCTGCAAGACAGTCCGAGCATCGAATGCCAAGGTTGGATACGTTGGTCCACCTGCAGAGTTCAACTACGACTGCAAACACCTCGGGACTGGGCCTGATACCCTCAAGGAAATTGCTGAGGGACGACACCCATTCTGTGCGGCTCTCAAGAACGCCAAAAACCCTGCAATCATTGTTGGTGCTGGGCTCTTCAACAGAACTGATAAAAATGCTATCCTCTCTTCTGTGGAATCCATCGCACAAGCCAACAATGTCGTCCGACCAGACTGGAACGGTCTCAACTTTCTCCTTCAGTATGCTGCTCAAGCGGCTGCTCTTGATCTCGGTCTCATTCAACAGTCCGACAAAGCCCTCGAGTCTGCAAAATTCGTCTACTTGATGGGAGCAGACGATGTAGATGTTGACAAGATTCCTAAAGACGCCTTTGTGGTTTACCAAGGACACCATGGAGACAAAGCGGTTTACCGTGCAAACGTAATTCTCCCTGCATCGGCCTTCACCGAGAAAGAAGGAACCTATGAAAATACTGAAGGATTTACCCAACAGACTGTTCCAGCTGTTCCAACAGTTGGTGATGCAAGAGATGACTGGAAGATTGTGAGAGCCTTATCCGAGGTCTCGGGTGTGAAGCTTCCATACAACTCAATCGAAGGTGTTAGATCAAGAATCAAGAGCGTTGCACCAAATCTAGTCCACACAGATGAGCGAGAGCCAGCTGCTTTTGGGCCTTCATTGAAACCTGAATGCAAGGAGACAATGAGCACAACACCGTTCCAAGCCGTGGTTGAGAATTTTTACATGACAAACTCGATCACAAGAGCATCAAAGATCATGGCGCAGTGCAGTGCCGTGCTCTTGAAGAAGTGAGGGCTTTTTAACTCCCTATGTTTTCACATTTTTTCTCTCTTTCGCAAAAATAAAGATACTGATTCTTCGTTTGCTCTCCTATTTACCGACCTTTTGTGTAAGCCGAGTATCACTGTATCTTGGGTTTAGCTTGCGGTGAATCTATAAGCAATTTGCAATAAGCACATTGTTAGATTCAAAACTTTGCAGTGTTAATTGGATGCTTTGTGGCATCTTGTATTGTTCTTAGTATTACTCTTTATTGCATTTGCATATATGAATTTGGGGCATGGCGATATATACAATCTCTACTTTATCGTTTGTTCTTAACCATTGTGATTGTTACAGATAATGCAAATCAAAGTATTAGATGGTTTCCAATGTGAGATGATCACTTGTGAACTAAACTGTTTTTGACAAGTTATGTTACCTAAAATAATTTCAGTTTCAACTTTGTGATTGGTCATAAAGAAAATTTAAGATAGATTATGAAAGACAATCACAAGTAACATATAAATTTATTTTAGAAAAATTTACCTAAACCAATCAATTTTTTTGTATAGCTAGGATAATTAATCCATCCAACTTTTTATTATCAAATTGCTCTCTTACTGATTAGGTCTTACATCTAAAAATATAATATAAGTAAAAAAAATTTATCCAATTTAATTAATTTTAAATAACCTGTATTTTTTTTTGAACTTCAACACATTGTTTATTGGTTAAAATCCATGCTATATGGATGAGATTTTTTTTGATACATGTCAAAATCTTATTGACCAATAACACATGTAAATTATTTTTTGTTAGTTTTTTTTGGGTAAGAATAATTAATATATGTAAATATTCTTTTTTTTTTCCTTTTCAATATGTAAATATTCTTTTGATTAGTTTTTCTTTTCTGTAAAAGAAAACAAAAAATAAAACATTTGTTGATATCTAATCGAGAAAGTTACCCGTGTCGCAATCATTTGAGTTACTAACTTTGAAAACCAAAGTCTATATAATAAAATAATTATACCTAGTTAAGTTTATAAGTTAGTAATCTAGATTTACACAATTTTATACAGATACACAATACATGTAATAACGATAATCTTGTACCATAAAAGTGAGTTAATTATATAGTTCAAATTTTATGAAAAAGAAATCATGTGTATCTAGAAAACATTAATGTTATTTATATTTCTCTTTGTCTAATTATTTTGATATTGTTATATAAATCACTCTTTACTCTTTGATTGTCACTCTAACCCTATTTCTTCGAATATATGAAATTAAGTTTTCCAGGAATGTTGTTCTTCTTGTTAGGCTATATCCTATGTTTCAGCGATATATCGAGTTTCAATAATCATTTTGTGGATGCAGAAACATTGCAAAATTTCACCTCATTTGAAATGGAAGAACAACTTAAAGTCATCGACGAACATGCAGCTAAAATCATCAAAGTCCGTTTAATTTAATCTTATTTTCTTAGAGCTGTACTCGTTACCTTGATTTATACATTTATATATGAATTTTGTAGAGATATGTGAAGTTTACAAAATATTTTATAATCTACTTTGTTTATGGATGATAGACTACACATGGAGATACATATGAATGTGTGGATTATGACAAACAACCAGCGTTTGACGATCAGACCATGAAAAATCACTTGCTCCACTACAAAGTATATAATAAATTGAATATATGTGAATCTGATCATTATTTATCACTAATACAAAATTCTTTTGTAAATGTAGATGCATCAGATATCATCCCGTAAAAATTCAAGAACAAGAAAAATAAATGACAAAAAATTTGGTTTCTTGTGGGAAAATGGTGTAGGGTGTCCCATTGGTACCATACCCATACAAAGAGTCACCAAAGACAAACTTTTGAGATTAAATTCGTATTCCAACAAATCTAAGCCTCAAGGTTCTTGGAACTTCACTTATAATCAATATAATGTCGATAATGAGCAACATCATGTAAGTAGTACCCTTCCTTATGTTTTATAAGATGTTTTAACTATTTTTTTCTTATGGTATAAATTGTTTTAGTTTTGTAAGAAATATAAGTGTGTTTTAATTAATTACCTTTAAAATTCTAAATTATTGTTGTTAGAAACAAATTAATTTCAAAAATGTAAATAAAATTTTATATAACTTTTTAAATCTCCGTGCAGTCATCTTTATAAAAAGATACAAAATATATTATTTTGTTATTTTGCTCAATATATAGAATTCTATTAAATTCAAAATAAGAGTTGATTATGCATGGTTATGGTGACTAGTTTTCAGTTGCCCGAACCAAGAGAGGAGAAAAGAAAAGCTATAGTGGAGTATCAATGGCTATTTCTGTACATGATCCTGAAGTTAGATCTCCGCAATTTAGTTCTTCTCGTATGCACGTTCAGATTGGAGACGATTTTATTCAAGTTGGATGGATTGTAAGTTTGTTTCAACATTTTATGTTTAATTAGAGTTGCGGCCTAAAAGTATAAAAATATAAATCATAATAAATTGGTATTATTATAATTACTTACAAATATACTACACTTAGTTTTAATATTATTAACATAAATCTATTAAAATTTCAGGTAAATCCGGCTTTATATACTGACATGCAACCACGAAGTTTTGTTTATACGAAAGTAAGTTAATTACTTATATATCTTCGAAGGAAATTTTTATTACCAAGAAACTTATTTAATTATATAACATGCTATTGTAAAATAATTATAAAATTTAATCATTTGCCTAAATTACTTCAAAGTTTAAAAGGTAAATTAAACACACATTATATATCTTTACAAAAGAAAACAAGATTCCTCACATTATATTTTATTTTTATAATTTCATTCTAAATATTGATTTTTTTTTTATATTTCAAACAATTGAAACAAACAAAAATGATATTCAACGCAACCAAAAACTATGTTTTCTAAATGAATATTTTGTAGTGTAATTTATCATATAAAAAAACAGTACTATAATTCACTCCATCATATTTTGTAAAATTATTCGATGTACTAGATTAATATACGCTAGACATAACGATACATGTAAAATTTGTATAGGCAGGTAAAAATCAGTGTTATAACAGCTTGTGTCCGGCTGGAATCATTTTGGTCCGTTCAGATATTCCTCTTGGTGGGATTCGAGGTCCTCCTGGTGTCCGTGGTTCTACACAAATAGTATATGATACATATGGATTACTCAAGGTTTGCTAGTTATTTCATTTCCTCTTTTTCTATAACTTACTAAATTCTTATTATGTTTCTTATTATTCAAACAAATTTGATAGAACGTATGTAAAAAAAAAGAGAAACAAATAGATATATGTATTAAATCAATATCACACGCATAAAACACAAAACTCAACAGTTTTTTTTATTTGGAAGTTATGTGTGGTTTTAACAGTATTTATCAATATATATAACATGTTCTATTTGTAATTATATAATAATTGTAATATGTTTTTGCTTTGATGTGGATGTTGATCAAAGGACAAAGCAAATGGTAATTGGTGGCTCGAGTTTGGAGGAATACAAATTGGGTTTTGGCCAGCAAAAATATTTCAACAGAGTTTGGCTAACAGTGTCGAGTGGGGAGGAGAAGTATATAGCGCATCTCTGCCGGGTCCTCGTATGGGAAATGGTTATTTTCCATTGTTAGATCCAGAGGACGATGCACATGTGTGTAATATAACTTTAGTTGATGAGAATTTTAAGATTGATAAGATGGTAAAAAATGTAGAGACATTCTCGGATAACAATCATAGTTATAAAGTATACGAAGATTTAGATTCAGGATTACCGGTTGGACATATCATATATTTTGGAGGTCCTGGAAAGATGTAAAAGAAAGAATATAATTTTGTGTAAAAATTGAAAATAAAATAAAATTATGTTCATATAATTGAGCATCTAAATAAATTGTTCACCTTCTTGTTTTTCATACAGTATCCTCAAGTTCTTAAACTAGGAAAAATGCTGGTACGAAAAATTATTCTTAGTATGTAGGTTTTGTCACCATTAACAATCATGTTTCGAAAAGGCAAAAGAAAATGTCCTTAGTCCTTTTTTTAGCATCTACAATAGTTTTGGTATATAGTGTTGTTCTTTTTTTTTAGTTCTTTTTTATAAATGTAAATGATACAATTAATTTATTAAATGTAGGAATGTAATTTCTTAATTTAGTTGGTCATTCGATTTTGAATTTAAAATGTATAGATTAGTTTATTAATTGTATAATTAGTTTTAAAAAGAATATAATTGTTAGTTATTTTACACCCAATATGGTGCACACAAAAAAAGAAGTTATTTTACATCCACCAATCACAAGGCAACATACGCATTAACAACTTTGTGGTCTTGACAAATGCCTAAAGTAGGAACCTCAATCTTTCGAATTGATAGTCTTCCAATCGGCCCTCGAAAGCATGTTGAATCATCACATAAACAAATATTCAGCAGGATACCTAACTCACCTAGTACGGATCCCAATAACACTCGAATGTCCTAATAGCAGTTGAGCGTCGTACATACAAGTTTAGGCACTCAATCACATATTACGCCCTCTGCCATAGGCCACCAACCGTCGGAGAAAAAAAAAATACTCATAAAATGAGTTTTCTCGCCACCGGCCAAGGCAACTTACTATACCCTATTGACAAGAATGTCATCAACTCGTAATTCTCACTAGAACGCACAAAGCTTTCTTGATAGCACGTATTATTTTTGGGCAAATTAATTAACCAAGCTGAAAGTACCAAATCGGGATCAAACTGAAAATACTAAATTCAAATTGAACTGAGATGAATCAAACCAAAATTTTAAATACTCGAATAGATTCTTAACTCTTTAACCGAAAAAATCGGAAGCAAACCAAAATATTTTGGATATCGAAATACAGTTATATATCAAAAAATATTAGTTATTTTAGACTGCAAATATCAGAAATACCAATATACCCAAAATATGAAAAACTATATTCGAATGGATCCTAAACTCAAGAATCAAAAGAATCGAATCTGAATCCAAAACCGAACCAATGTTTTCGATATCTATATACAGTAAAACCTCTATAAATTAATAATATTGGGACCGAGAAACTTTATTAATTTAGAGAGGTATTAATTTATCGATAAATTAATTATTAATTTATAGAGAGGTTTTACAAATTTTGTAATTTTTTTTACAAATATTCAATATAAAAGTAGTTTTTTTCTTTATAATCAATAATTTTTTTATAACCAATTACAAGTAGAAAAGAATTATTAAGTTTAAAAACAATACAAATTATTGTATCAACCTGAATATCCAGATGTCCAAACTTCACAATTATTGTAGGTGTTAAGCGATCAACTTATAAAAAAGTGGAAAAAGATAAAAAAAACTTGCGCAATGCTATCAAGTAAACAAACCACTGCTTTAAAATTTTAAAAATTTTTACTTCCCGGTACAAAAAAATCAATGCGAAATGAGTTTACCAAAACACCCTAACTACATAAAAATAAATAATACTCTAATAGATCCTAAACTCAAAAACCAAAAGAACCGGATCTAAACCGATTTTTTCGATACCTATACAGATCTCTAACTAAAATCGAAAGAAATAGAACCGAACCAGCTTTTTTTCCGATATCCATACAGATTTTAAACTAAAATCGAGAGAAACAAAACTAAATTAAATCGACGCGAATATCCAATTGCCCAAATCTAATAATTATTGTAAGTGTTAAGCGATTAACTAATAATACTCGAACTTAATTGTAAAAATGAGCTTTCTCGGTAATCGTGCCTGAGAGTTTTTAGGGCGAATCGCGGTTCTTTTGCGTTTCTCCGCCGGAGATCGGCCTCACGCCGGTCACCGAGAACTTCTGCTTTCTCCCTCCTATTTCTTTTCTCTCTGTTTATGAAGATCGTCGACCCGAGAGTTGTTCTCCCTCCAGATCCTCCTGATCTGGTTTCTCCAGATCCTCCTGATCTGGTTTCTCCAGATCCTCCTGTTTTGGTTTCTCCCGAAGGTCTTGAAAAGCCATCCACTGATGTCTCTCCTCCCCAACAGATCTCTGTATCCCCAGTCTCGATTTCGCCTAATGTCCCTCCTACCGCAGCGCCCTTGTACGCGGAGCGGTTCAAGGCTTCATTACGGAATCTGAAGAAAATTTCCTCGCCGGTTTGTGTAGAAGATGGCGCTCCGGTCTTCCAAGCTCCTGCCTCGGTGCTATTGAAGGCAGCTGACCAGTGGAAGGGTCACATAGTGGCAAAATTCCATGGTTTAATCCCTCCATCCTCGAAGATATTCTCAGATCTGAACCCAGCCTGGGGGAAGTTTGGGAATATAGTCATTCGCAATGTCTCTGAGACCTCCTGCTTGATCATGATTCCGTGCATTTCGACTCGTGAGTGGGTTTTACAGGTTGGGTATTGGCAAGCAGGCAACGTTGCCTTTTCTGTCTATCCTTGGTCCGCTGATGCCTCGCTTCATTTACCGGAGTTGGAAACAGCTCCTACTTGGGCAGTGCTTGAGAATGTTCCACCCCAGATGTACTCGCTTGATGGAATAAGCGTTATAGCGAGTGCGATAGGTGAGCCACTCCACACGGAGAAATGAAAGCTGGACCCCTATAACTTTGGTAACACAAAGATTAAAGTGGAGATTTCACTAGATAAGCCTCCTCCAACTTCAATCAGTGTTCGGGATTCAATGCTTAATTCCGTCAAAGTCAGAGTCTCATACCTGCGTTTACCTCCGAAATGCTGCAACTGTGGACGCTTTGGTCACCTTTTGTCAAGATGCCCGAAGCCTTTAATGAGAAAACCACCGACTAAGGCTCAAAAGAATGGATTTTCTCCTATAGGTAGTGCTATTGCGGAGACAAAAACTTCTCTTGCTAATGTGACCAGCGGTTCACAGGTGGTCTCTGATAAGAGTACTACTTCCTCCTCCTCCAACAAGAGGACTCATATAAGAGCTGAGACAAGGAGACGTTCAAAGGGTAGAAGCAGAAGCTCTCCTCCTGTTGAGAACAAGGATTGTCATATGAGTGATAACAAGATGTCGGTTCAGACTCAGGAACAAGTCAAAGCTTGGATTAAGGAATGTGCTGAGAAGAAGCTAGTGGAAGCTAGGGCCATCAATTCTGAAGCAGAGTCTATTGCAAAAGAGCAATGGATTGTTGTGGGAGGAAAGAAAAAAGGGAAAGAGCCAGTGAGTAGTCTTGGTGGCCAGTCAGTGGGAAAGATCTACACCAAACCAGGGACTGCTGTTTTGAGAAAACAGATACCGGGAGTTAGAAGTGTCAAGAAACTGGCTAAATTAGAATCTAAGATCAATTTTGCTAAGAAACCTCATAAAGGTCCTTGCTATCCCCCTGGAGTGGTGATGGATGGGAAGAAGGTCCTGTATATCTCTAAGGTTTCTCTGGATAATCGGGGTAGATCCTCGGTTACGTTAATCCTGCAATCCTCTGATAGAGCATAGCTCTAACAGCTTTTGGCATATTTAATGATAGTTTTTGGATGGAATATTAGAGGCTTGAATAGTCTTTCTCGACAGAGATTTTTGCGCAATTGGATATGCAAGAATAAGCCTATGGTGGGAAGTGTTTTGGAGACTCATGTCTCAGATGAGAATGCACAGCAGGTTCTTAGGGCTGCATTTCCTGGTTGGAGGGCTGAGATGAACTACGAGTTTGTAGAAAATGGAAGGATCTGGGTAGTATGGGATCATGCGGTTTCGGTGATTTGCTTCTACAAGTCTACTCAGATTATGTTGTGTGGGGTTTACGGTCCAGCAACAGAAGAGAATTTTTCAGTGGCTTTTGTTTACGCATATAATACTCAGGCACAAAGGAAGGATTTATGGAGGGAGATTACAAACATTGCTCAGAACTCTCCTGCTAGGGGTCTGCCTTTAGTGATTATGGGAGATTTCAACCAGATAATTTATGCTAATGAGCATTTCTCGATACTACCTCATGAGTTACCTCTCTCAGGAATGGCTGATTTTCATGACTGTTGTGGGTTGAATGATTTGGCTGATCTGCCTTATAGAGGCTCCTTTCATACTTGGTACAATGGTCGTCAGGAAGATCTTGTGCTCAGGAAGCTAGACAGAGTTTTGGTGAATGAGTATTGGAGAAATGCTTTTCCTGAGGCATTGTCAGTCTTTGATCCTCCTTGGGATTCTGACCACTCACCTATGTTGGTATACACTTCCTCTATTATTCCTAGAAGTAACAAGGCTTACAAATATTTCTCTTTCTTATCTACCCACTCAAAGTTTAAGGATGTAATTAAGGAGGCTTGGCAACAGGAAGTCTGTGTTGGTTCTAAGCTGTATACCTTTGGTCAGAAGATGCGGATTGTAAAGTCAGCCTGCAAGCGGCTGAATAGAGAGGGGTTTGGTGACATTAACCAGAGAACTAAGGACTCACTCGATACGCTGGAAAGGATTCAAGCAGCATTATTAACCTCTCCATCTGATGTGTTGTTTAGGGAGGAGTTTGTGGCTAGAAGAGATTGGAATTTCTTTGCTAAGGCTCAAGAATCTTTTTACAGACAAAAGTCGAGGACTAGATGGGCTAGAGATGGGGATACAAACACGGCTTACTTCTTTAAGTCTGTTATTGCAAATCAAGGCATGAATAGTATTACGATCCTCAGGAATGATGAAGAGGAGAGGGTTCAGAATGATGGCCAGCTGAAGGATATGGTGGTCTCCTATTATCAGAATCTCTTGGGAACTGAAAATGAGGGATTGTCTCCTTTGTCTGTAGAGGAAATTCAAGCGTTGGTCTCATTTAGGTGCTCTGCGGATCTAGCAACTCAATTGCTTAAAGTTCCTACAGCCGAGGAGGTTAGGGACACAGTTGCTTCTATGCCCAAGAACAAGGCTCCTGGGCCTGATGGCTTTCCTGTTGAGTTCCTATGGGAAGCATGGGAGATTGTTGGTCAGGACTTAGTAGAGGCAGTGCAGTCTTTCTTTACTTCGGGCTGTTTACCAAGAAACTTCAACACCACTATTATTGCTCTAATACCTAAGATCACTGGTGCTGACAAGCTTACACAGTTTAGACCAGTTTTTTGCTGCACCACTATATACAAGATAATTGCAAGGCTTTTGAAGCAGAAGCTGAAGCTATTCATCTCGGAAGCAGTACAAGGTAATCAAGTGGGTTTTGTTCAGGGAAGGCTTCTATGTGAAAACGTCCTCCTTGCTTCAGAATTGGTCACGAATTTTCATGTGGAGGGAGAGACTACTAGAGGCTGTCTTCAAGTGGATCTTGCCAAAGCATATGATAACCTGGATTGGAAGTTTCTTTTGAATATCCTTCAGGCTATTGAGTTACCAGAGGAGTTTGTTGGTTGGTTAAAAGAATGCTTCACAACTCTAAGTTTTAGTGTGGCTTTCAATGGTGAGTTGGTTGGATTTTTCAGAGGAAAAAAAGGTCTCAGGCAAGGTGATCCTATTTCTTCCTTATTATTTGTTTTGGCCATGGATGTGCTGTCTAAGAAGCTTGATCAGGGAGTGATTTCTCAGAGATATGGTCCCCATCCTGACTGCTTGGCTCCCCTTATCACACATTTGAGCTTTGTAGATGATGTTCTGATATTTTTTTATGGGCAGGAGGATTCTCTAAGGGGTATTCTTACTATACTTGATGAGTTCAAGGACGGGTCTGGTTTTGGAGTGAATAGAGACAAAACTCACTTGTTCTTGGATGGTGGCTGCTTTCAAGAGAATAGTAGTGTGGCCTCTAATTTGGGATTGCAGCAAGGTTCTCTACCTGTTAGATACCTGGGTGTTCCTCTTACTTCCAGGAAAATGAGAAAGCAGGACTATCAGCCTCTCATTGATAAAGTGATGGGAAGATTTTCAGCGTGGACTGTAAAGCATTTGTCATTTGCTGGGAGGCTGCAGCTCATTCAGTCGGTAATTTATTCAATCATCACTTTCTAGGCTTCCATCTTTATTTTGCCTAATCAATGCTTAGAGGAGATTGAAAGGTTGTGCTCGGATTTTTTATGGAAGGGTCATACTGGCTCTGCTAGGGGTGCTAAGGTTAGTTGGGAGTCTGTTTGCACCCCTAAAGAGTGTGGGGGCCTTGGTCTGCGTAGATTGCTGCCTTGGAATAAGGTCATGGGTCTGAAATTGATATGGCTTCTATTTACTGCTGGGGGCTCATTATGGGTTTCTTGGGTGAGGAGGAATCTTTTTGGGCATCAAAACTTCTGGGATATGGTTAATATTAACTCTGGTAGTTGGATTTGGAAGAGTATTTGTAAGCTAAGGGCTGTTGCTAGGCCATTCATCTTCTGTAAGGTTGGTTCGGGAATCACTTGTAATTTTTGGAGTGACAATTGGACAGAGTTGGGGCCGTTAATAAATATTACTGGGGATAGCGGTCCAAGAATGTCTGGTCTGCCAAGGAATTCTACGGTGGCAGAGGCTCTAAGAGATGGTGAATGGTGGGTGAGTAGGAGCAGAAGCAGGAATCCGATTATACAACTGTTGAAAGACTGCTTACCATCACCTAACATGGTCGACTTACATGAAGAGGCTGACGATGATTGCTTCTTGTGGAAAATTGGTCATAAAACTCCTTCAGGTTTCTTCTCTTCTGCTGACACCTGGAAACACTTGAACCCGCCATGGGAAAAGGTGGACTGGTTTCATGCGGTTTGGTTTCAGGGAAGGATTCCCAAGCATGCCTTTGTGAACTGGGTCAATATGCGTCATAGGCTCCCAACTAGAGATAGACTTATTGGTTGGGGAGTTAATGTTTCTCCTATATGCCTACTCTGTAGTTCACTTGACGAGACAAGGCAACATCTATTTTTTGATTGCTCCTTTGCTGCGGAGATTTGGTCATACTTCACCTCTAGAGCCCATGTCTCTCCTCCTTCAAGGTTTGAGGATGGAGTTAGATGGTTGAAGAATCCTTGCAGAGACAAGACTGTGGCTAAGATTCTTCGAATTGCTTACCAAGCTTCGATGTATTATATTTGGAAAGAAAGAAACTCAAGGCTTCATAACTCTACCTCTCGGCCTGCGAATGTTATCATTGTGGAAATAAAAAATCTCATCAGGTGTCATTTGGATCCTTTAACAAGAGCTCAGCGAATGGGTCATCATGGAAACTCTTTTCTTGCTACTTGGTTTCTCCTCTTTAACTCTTAATGTGCTCTGTTGTATGTCTTCTTTTTCCCTTTGTTGTATTGCAGGTGTTGCTCATATAGGAGGCACTTTGTATCTTTGGTTTAATTAATGAAGGTTCATGTTAAACAAAAAAAAGAAAAAAAAAAAAAAAAAAAAGCGATTAACTTATAAGAAAGTGGAAAAAGACAAAAACTGGCGCAATGGTAAATAAACGGGAAAAATGTCGTTTAATAGCCGAACTTTCAAAAAATGGCCGTTTAATACGTGAACTTCTTATATGACCAATTTAAACATGAAGTAAACGTTGACCGGCCAATTTAAACATGAAGTATTCGTTGACAAGGCCAAAAACCACACGCTGTATCTGTCGTTAACAGATCCGATAATAACCGTTAACGATTCTGTTATTACCTAAAACGACGTCGTTTTAGGCTTAATCGAAATCCCTAAATCCCCAAATCGACGTCGTTTTCTTCGTTTTTGACGCCGGCCACGAGCTTTGTCTCCGATATTCGGTTGAACTAGAATTCCATCTCTGCCACCTGGCTCTGAAACGCTTCCGTCGGTGGAGCTTGAACTCCGAATCCGACAAAAATCTCAGATTCGCCTCGAGCTTCAACTCCAGCATCCACAACACTCTCTGCTTCGCCTCGAAAATCGGCCTTAAAGTTCTAATTTTGGGGATTTTTCAGAATTAGGGATTTGAAAATCAATTTGGGGATTTTCGGGGTTTAGATTAAGCCCAAAACGACGTCCTTTAGGCAATAACAGAATCGTTAACGAGAGTTAAACGGCTGTTATCGGATCTGTTAACGACAGATAACGGCGTGTAGTTTTTGGCAGTGGCGGAGGTAGTGAAGAGGGAGGGGGTCAATTGACCCCCATAACATTTATGATTTTTTTGTTTTTTTAAGGTAAATGACAATAATTTATGGATATTTTACTTTAATTTTTCCATAATGACCCCCATGCCAACAATCAATTCCTTAATTTGACCCCTCACATGTTTATTTTTTATTTAGCATTAATTCATTTTTCATTTTTTGTTTTATATTTTTTCTAATATATGGCTACAAATCTATAAAATCATGGTACATATTAATTTTTTAGATATGTTCTATTTTTTTCCTTAGTTTTTTTTAAATTGTTCTCAGAAATATTTTATTTAGTTTAAAATAAATGATTTAATATTAATATATAATTAAATAAAAAATAATTAATTATATATGACCCCTATAAACTAAAATTCTAGCTCCGCCACTGGTTTTTGGCCTGGTCAACGAATACTTCATGTTTAAATTGGCCGGTCAACGTTTACTTCATGTTTAAATGGCCATATAAGAAGTTCACGTATTAAACGGCCATTTTTTGAAAGTTCGGCTATTAAACGACATTTTTCCCGTAAATAAACCACTGCTTTTGAAGAATTTAAAATTTTGATTCTTGATGATTTACTTCCCGGTAAACAAAAAAAAAGAATCAATGCTAAATGAGTTTACAAGATCAAGTATCTTTTCTCTAGAGCGTTCAAAAGTTCGTCTCGTGTTTCTCAAAAATAGACCCAAAAAAAAAAAAAGAGAGAGAGCGAGAGGTATGAGTTTAATTGCTAAATTTAGAAATTAGGGTCTTTAAAATCAAGAAACACAAAAATATGAGGTTTAAAAATAAATATAAGTAGTTCTTAAACACTGATGTTTAATAAATAAACCCTAAAAACCTTAAAATTTGTTTCGTGTCTTTTGCTCGGAAAGAGAAATCAAACGGTAATGGAGGAGAAATTAAAGTATCTAAGTCTCGTCGGAGCCGGAGCTCTTATCGGATCCGTCTCCACCGTCGCTCTCCTTAAACTTCTCTCCAGGCAAAAACCCTACTTTTATCATCTCTAGACGCTCAAATTCATTGGTACAGAACTTCTAAATCCTAAGTAGCTTCGAGATAACTGAAAGCTGATTCGAGTTTTTATCCATTGCAGGAGTTCTCTGAAGCAGCTTAATGAAAACCCAGAAACTAATTTCTTAGGTACTTGTGATTTTGCAATGGCAAGTTTTTTTGTTTGTTCATAAAAATTCTGTTTTTTTTTTTGTATTACTAAGTTTTGATGAAATTACTGTTAACTGCAGGAAATGGTATTGAATCTGAAACAAGACCAGTTACTGTAGCAGTTGGTCAGGATCTTTTGAAAGATGAAATTGTTTCTGAACATTTAACAAGGTACCTTTTTGTATTGAGGTTAAAGCACATTGCTTGGTGCTATGTTGATACTAAATGGTTTATGCTGATTTATATCTCTTTAGGAATATCCAGTTTTTCGGTCTTGAATCGCAGCGTAAAGTAACTGGATCATATGTTGTGGTTATTGGACTTGGAGGTGTAGGTAGTCATGCTGCATCTATGCTCTTGAGGTCAGGTGTTGGCAAGCTTCTCCTTATTGACTTTGATCAGGTATCATTGGTTATATTTGGCTTCAGTTTTTACTTCATTATATGGATTTAAGGTCTGTTTTAGAGAAATTTGCATACAAAATTTGATCCACTTATGTTCTTCTAAGCATTAAAGAGAACTTTTGTCCGCTTTACATATATTCATGAACTTATTTTTAAATACATGAGAAGGTGTCACTATCATCATTAAATCGACACGCTGTTGCCACACGAGCAGATGTTGGTATTCCGAAAGCTATATGTCTGAAGAAGCATTTCTCTTCAATCTTTCCCGAATGCCGTATAGAAGCCAAGGTGATGCTGTATGATTCATCATCTGAAGAGGAAATTCTTTCAGGCAACCCAGATTTTGTTCTGGACTGCATTGACAACATCGATACAAAGGTATCCTTTCTTCGCAGACTTTAATTGATCTGTCTATTTCCGATAGTGCTTTAGATTATAGCATTTCTGATGTTTTAGAACTACCTCTGGTTTAAGACATGTGATGCAGGCTGATATAATTGCCTCATTTCAAATATAATGTTAGGTGGGACTTTTGGCTGCATGCGTTAAGAGGGGTTTGAAAGTTCTGAGTGCAACTGGTGCGGGTGCTAGAGCTGACCCAACAAGAATCAGAGTGGCTGATATAAGAGAGTCAACGATTGACCCATTATCTCGATCTGTAACCCTTCTAACTCTTTCCTCTATTAAAATACTATCTTAAGGCATTCATCAAATCAATAATTGATGATCTTCGGGTCTCAGTACACTCGCTTTTAATCTCCTATATCGTTCTTGATTTGTCAGGTAAGACACAGATTGAGGAGAGAACACGGCATTGAAGGAGGAATTCCTGTTGTGTTTTCCCTAGAAAAACCAAAAGCAAAGCTGCTTCCTTTTAAGGGGCCAAATGGGGAAGACGAGAATCCTTCAGACTATCAAGTAACTAATTCAATTCTTAAAACACTGAACATTAACATCCAATCTTTACACTAGTCATTGATCTTATAGCTTGTGTGTGATTACAGGTAGTTCCTGGCTTTCGTGTTCGGATAATTCCTGTTCTTGGAACCATCCCGGCTATTTTTGGACAAATCATGGCCTCCTATGTTATAACACAACTTGCAGGTGTGCAAGTTCAGATGGAGCCTATAGTGAATCTAGATTTGGATCATTACCGATTGCTTCATCAACGCCTTATTGAGCATGAGGAGACAGTTTATGGTACATCTGCAGAAGTCGAGGTATTCAGATTGGTCTCACTGATAATATATTGTGCTCTATGTTGCTATTTCTGTGACACTTGAAACTGCTGGTGAAGTCAAAAGCAGGTTCTTGAGAATTCCTCTAAGCTTTGATCTCCTTTTGTTTTCTGTAGGTGGATGTTGAGGAAGTGATGTACATAGTGAAAGAGTTGTGGCACGGACGAAGTGCTAGAGATGAGACTGCAAAAGATGTTGGCAGAGGGATGTGGAGAGCGATGAATGAGTTAATGCTTATAAGGTATGTTAATTCACACCTTTTACTCTGCAGGTCTTAACAAACTCAATGAAAATTCGACAAAAGAATATAATGTGGAGTTATGATTAATCAGATGGGATGCAAAAAAGCCAGCAACAGTCTCGAACTTAGTTCTTTTGAAGTTTAAAGAGGTCTGGTTTTGCTTAATGATAATAGCTTTTGCAACCATTACATGACGTTTATCGCTTTGATCCGGGTTTGTTACATTTTGAGGTATGATGTATGTTGTAATAGGCGGATGAACACGAGGCTAAGACTCTTGAGGAAGTGAAGGAAAGTGAAACAGAGTTCTTTGAAAGAGTTTCATGCGTACTGAAGAAGGCAGAGCTTGATTTCTACGGCTAAAAGGCAAAGAACCCATGGAACTGAATATCAATCACACAGGCCTGAAGAACCCATTGCTTACATAAATTACTCACCTTAATGTATTATTTTCTTATATGATTAGCAAAATTTTGTTTTTATCAATGAGTAACAATATGTCGAATTTATTAAATTATAGGGAGTAAAATGTTATTACTGTTTGAAAATGCATTATTTTTTATTTTTTTAGATTGGATTATGTTTCTTTGTTTTACTTTTAACTATTACAGAACATATTTTAACGTTCTTTTATTTTTTATTTGGAACATGCTTATGATGGAAAACTTGAAAGAATTGTGTTATTTTAATTGTAACATGCTTTAAAACTAGATTTTTTTTTGGAATTCTCGTTCCCATTCCAAAATTTAAATAGGATATAAATGGGATACATTTTTCTATTTCCAAATTTTTTTGTTCCGGTCTCATTCCCATAAACTCCGTCTCAAATTCTCGTTTGCCCTCATCAAACAATAAAAACATTTCACTACCTTTTTGGTGATGAAACATATGGACGTTTACTTGTCAAATTTTGAAAACTAAATAATACGAAACATACGGAAAAAAAAAATACGAAGGCTTTGAATGGTTCAATGGTATGTTCCATACTAACATTTTGGTATGGAAACATACATACTTTAGTATATGTACTAAACAACAGTAAGCACTAAAGCATATAATAGTATGCACTAGAACTTATCACTTGAATGGTTAAAAACGTATATAGTATGCAAAAGTGTGTACAAAAACCAATAATTTGTTTAAAAATTTTCTAATAATAATTAGTAACATGTCTTTTTTAATAACTACTACAATACTATTTTTAAAAATTATAAATCAAAATCTATTTTTCGATTTTCCCATAACATATCGACAATAGTTTCTCGGATATTTACCATATATTTCAAATTTCACTACTAAATCTAAAAAGATCCCACTAATTCTCAAATATCTACTCCAAGCTAGAGAATTATACAACGAAAATCTAAAAATATAATTTCAAAAAATATATCCCACTATAATAAAACATGAGATGAGGAAATAAAACTTACTTAGGAATTTGAGATGAAACAATAAATGGTTGATTTAAAGGGGAAAAAAAATCAATTTCTAATATCTAAGAGAGTTCTCCTGTCTCTCTCTTTTCTTTTTCTGGGAATGAATGATTTTTTATATAAATATTTTTGAAGAGTACTATGAAACACATATTTAACCAATGAGAAGCAAGTACTCGGATCCAACTAGTTAAAGAAGCATACTTTACTATTGATATGAAGTTGGTATAGAGCTTGTAAGGAATATACTGAAAAAGTCGGACTAATAATATAACTGACACGGTATGGAAATGCATATTAGTATGGAGTTTTGTAGTTCAGAGTATTGCATACTAGTCTGATTTATTGCATGGCAAATTAAGTGCGAACTAATCCGATTTTAGTCCGGTCCGCACCATATCTACCAACCATTCAAAACTTAAACGTAAGAATACTATTTTTTTTATCTTAGTGTGTGGTTCTGCTATCTCATTTGGAATTTCTATTGTTCATTTTAAACGTTTTTTGGGCTAAATGTAGGCAAATCACTTATCTGATTCGTGTAACTTTCTCTTACACATTCTAGAAATTTTTCATTCAGCCAAAAACAAATATCTAGAAGTATTATTGTTTTGTTCATCAATCATGCAAGCCACGTAAGAGATTTTACAATTTAACATTTGTTATTGAGTATGACCACTAACAAAATTCCAAATATGACAATCATAAATAGAGTTAAGACCCAACGTATAACTGCCATGAAGATATTTGTTTAAAACCAGGTTACAAAAATTTAATAATTGCACGGCTTTGTGTTGGATAAAACAATGACACTCCAATTTTAAAGATCTAAAGTATACAAATTAAAAACGTGAATGTGTCAAAAGATCACGATCCAATGCACAAGTCCCTGTCGGGTATTTTTTTTCTTTTCTCTCAGAGTTTTCTTTTATGCAGATTTAACATCTTTTTTTTTTTTTTTTTTTTTTTTTTTTTTTTTTTTTTTCAGATTTAACATCTTGTTACTTTCTTCTTATTGTCATATAAACATTTTTCTTCTTGGTGTCGTTATAAAAAAAAAAAAAAGTCGCTACAAAAAAAAAAACATTTTTCTTCTTGGTGTCGTTAAAAAAAAAAAAGTCGCTACAAAAAAAAAAACATTTTTCTTCTTGGTTAACAAACCAAAAAAATAAAAATCTCTCCTATAGTTTTGTTGGAAATTTTGGGTTAAGAATTAATATTTCTTGAGACAAATATCAGACATTGTTTATCTCACTTTTTATTTCTTTTTTTTTTTTTTAACTAGATGTCTCACACGATGAGCAGATTTTGCATATAATACTAGAAAAAAAATAGTTGTTGTGTTAAAACCAGAGGCTCGAGCTCGACCATGAGACTCAACAATATTCTTTTATATTTTTTTTGGAATGAACACAACAATAGTTTTGTAACTACATTCAAAATGGACTATATTTTCAATTTTTGAGACCAAAATTAAAAAAATTACTAACAAGTATATTAAAAAGAAAACGATCCACAATTATTTTTCAAATCACTCGGATTCGTGCCTTGTTTTATGGGAAAGAGCATTGCATTGAGATGTATTTATTGGAAAAGAGGGTATGGACAGAATCTCTTCCCATTTATGACAAATTTGTTATATTATTGTATGTTATAAAAAATCAAAAAGGAAGCATGGGACCGAGTTGAACAAGAAAATTCTAAAATGTATTAAACGTATATAGGAATAAGAAAATTAAGGGAAAAAATGTCATTTAATAGCCCAACTTTCAAATTGTGGCCATTTGGCACACCAACTTCACATATGGCCATTTTATACTTGATAAAATCGTTGACTTCCGTTTAGCACATGACAAAATCGTTGACCAAGCCAAAACAACACGCCGTTAACAGATCCGCTAAAACCCGTTAACACCCGTTAAAACCTCCGTTACTGCCCAAAACGACGTCGTTTTGGTCTTAATCGAAACTACAAAAAGCTCAAAAATCCCCAAATCACAAAAATCAAATCCCTAATTTTTCATCAAATCCCTAATAATGGCGGAGAGATCAGATTCAGAGGAAGTGAAGGTTTTGGGAATGTGGGCGAGTCCTTTTAGTCATAGGATTGAGATTGCCCTTACGTTTAAAGGTGTTTCTTACGAATTCTCAGAGGAAGATATCACTAACAAGAGCTCTTTGTTGCTTTAGTTGAATCCGGTTTATAAGATGATTCCGGTTCTTGTTCATAATGGGGAGTTTCAGATTTATGTGACGGCTATGAAAGTGGTGGGGAAGATCAGAGAAGAGAGAGATGCGGTGGTTGAAGCAACGAGAGATTTGTTGATGTTTTTGGAGAAAGGGCTCGTTAGGAAAAAAAAATTTGGAGGGAGAAGTTTGGGGTTTGTGGATATTGTGGTGACGTTGGTGGCATTTTGGTTGATGAGGACGGAGGAGATCGTCGGAGTTAAGGTTGTTCCGGTGGAGAGTTTCCGGAGATACATAGATGGAGGTTTGAGCTTTTTGAAGTTTCGATTAAGACCAAAACGACGTCGTTTTGGGTAGTAACGGAGGTTTTAACGGGTGTTAGCGGATCTGTTAACGGCGTGTTGTTTTGGCTTGGTCAACGATTTTTTCATGTGCTAAATGGAAGTCAACGATTTTATCATGTATAAAATGGCCATATGTGAAGTTGGTGTGCCAAATGGCCACAATTTGAAAGTTGGGCTATTAAATGACATTTTTCCCGAAAATTAAGAGGGATAGAGTTTGATATATAAAACCAACATTTTTCAAACTAATATATGTGGAATATTTTCTTGTAACCAGCAAGTTCAAGTTTACTGAATATATATTTTTTCTTGTAACTGACTGAGATACATGTATATACAATCTAAATGTATATTTGGAAAATATAACATGAAATCAATATTTAAACCAAGTCTAAATTCCAAATTTGAGTTAAACTGGAAAATCGGTTAAAAAAACCAGCAAAAACCAGTGACTCTTGATTAACAAAAACCAAAAATACCAATAAAGTTTTAGAAAATATTAAAATACCATTAAATCTTGGATATTAAAGGATTACCTCATCAATAATCATGTCAGTTTGAATGTAAGGAAATTTGCGAGGCTGGTTTGGAGGAATAAGTCCATCCTCATTAGTATAAGGGTCTCTAAATGGATTATGAATGTCTTCAATAAGGCGGTTTACGTAAGTACCAGCAAAAAAAATTTCAAATTACTAAATTTTGGGAGGATAAAAAATTATACATTAAAGAAATTAAAGAAAATTACCTTATTGCTCCCATGGAGAATGAATTCGGGAGAAGTAACGGTGCACCTAAAGCACCCACCAATTGCCCTTGTTTGGGTTGGTCAGAACTAAATTTTGACCAGGTGATATTTATACCTTCTATTTTTGAATCGTGAATGTTGATTAAACAAAGATCCCGATCACTATCATACGAAGATATTATCTCGATCACTATTGCGCCAGTATAGAGAGTAACAACAATCTGCAAGTTAAGAAAATAATCAATATTGTAAAACACACAACAGAAAACGAAAACATAAATATATATTATCAGTGCTAACCTCTTTCCTATATAATATGGTGCACGCAATTTGAGCAAAACGTTATAAGTTGTAACGATCGTGTTCCGGTTTATAAAAAAACCAGATCCACCACTACCACCACGAACAACATCACCAGCCAAATACACAAGAGAAGCTCCAACCTTTATAAAAAATCAAAAAGGAAGCATGGGACCGAGTTGAACAAGAAGATTCTAAAATGTATTAAACGTATATAGGAATAAGAAAAGAGGGATAAAGTTTGATATATTATATATAAAACCAACGGAACCAACACTTTTCAAACCAATATATGATATTTATATTATTTTGTGCGAAAAAATCCTCCAACTTGCCCATTTTTGCAATTATATTTTTTTTTTCGAAAACTGCAGATTAATTCTACGAAATCCAAAATAATACGCAATATAACCCTTATATGTATACTGTAAACGTTATTTTCAGTCACATACATTAATGTTTTAAAATTCTAACAGTAGAGTTGAACTCTTCATCGCGAGGGCTTTGATTTGACATATTATTTATCAAAATTTTACGAACTTGACGGTAACGAATAAATGTTACATTGCGTATTATGTTGGACTTCGTAGAATTAATCTGAATTTTTCGAAAATGAAAGGTAAAGTTATAAAAATGGACGAGTTGGAGGGTTTTTTCGTACAAACTCTATTTATATATGTAGAATATTTTCTTGTAACTAGCAAGTTCAAGTTTACTGAATTTTTTTTCTTGTAACTGACTGAGTTACATGTATGTACAATATAAATGTACATTTGGAAAATCTAACATGATTTAAGTTATATGACATGTTGAATTGATCGTATTTGAACTCTATAGGCCGTCACAACTAGTCATGGTCCATAGTTTTTGGTCAGTTTGTTAAATTAGAAATTTTGAAAAATTTGTATAATACTTCAAGAGATCATCATACTGTATCTTTTCCTCACTTACTCGATACTGAGTATTAGTACCTTTTATTACATCACTTATTGTAACATCACAGTTTCATTTTGATGACGTTACATGCATTTATGGATATGCATAGAGACCATAATTTTCGAAACAAAGTTAATACGATATTGATGACGTTACATGCATTTAGGAATATGATCTCTAGTTTTTCTACGCATCAAAACTCCAATACCTATCTGATTATCTGAAATAATAATGTCATGAATATTTTGTAAAAAAACTTTTGGGTCCGTTTAACGTAAAGGCTATAACTACAGACTAATCAAAAACTTGAAATTATTCCTTAACACAAGATTTTTTCAACATGCATAATTGTCAAGCCTTGTTTCTTTTTCCATCCATTTTTTCATAAGTTTAAGTTGTTGAGTGTCCGAGACGTATGTGGTCTAGTGGTAAGGGAGAACTGGGGATAGGTTGGAAGGAACTAACCCAAGTTCGATCCACCCTGGAAACAAAAATCACATATGTGTGGGAAGTCTGGGTTTGGGCCTTTGGCCCAAACAGTTTACCTGGTAGTCAGTAACAGGCGATCTGGCTATCCCCTGGCATTAGTCGGAAAGCATTCCAAACTCGGGACAGACAGTGTGGTGGCCCTTCGGGGAGAAGTCCACTCTGAAGCACTTCGGTACGTTTCTACCGGGGCTGACCGGATCAGCCGATAGGGTTTATCAAAAAAAAAAAAAAAAAAAAGTTGTTGAGTGTATTGTGTACAGTGTACTCTTCAAACAACTAGTTAATGATCGTTCATGCCTTATATATTTTACATAAGAGATATTATTTTTTTCCCTTCAGGAAAAAATAGAAATGGGGGGTCCAAAATAAGTTGATGACTTTATGTTATGTTGTCAACGTCACTTGCAAATGTTTTTTCTGATTTTACATTCATAGAAATTTTATAGCTCCAATAATATAATTTTATAATGGAGATTAAATGAATACTGAGACGATTGAAATAAGTTTTTATTTAATTTTTAAATTTACAAAGTTAGTTTTAACTCTGATATATAATTTTAGAACTAGGATTTATCCCGCGGTACACCGCGGGACTATTTTTTCATCTTACATATTTCATTTTTATAATTTTATATTTAGTATTAAAATTATATAATTCAATTAATCTTTTATTGTTTTTTTTAGATTTAATCCGTGGTACATGCGTAATTTAGTAGTTTAGTATTACAGTGATACATTGGGAAGTAGGAAAATATTAACACTTAACTGATTATGCATCGGAAAAATACCAATTCCGACCCGGCACACCATTTGATCCACGAGCTTTTAAAGTTTGTTTTTTCCACAAGATAATTGTCACTAATTATTATTATTATTTTTTTATTAAGATAAAATCTAACTTTTACAACTAATTGTGTGATTAAAATCTATATCTTATTTATAAATACAAATATATGTTATAGATATTTAACCTTTAAAATATTTGAGTTAATCATAGATATATCTGTATTCACAAAAACAAATACAAATATATTTCTAGACACTTAACATTTAAATTTTTTTGTGTTAATCCATTGAATATTTTCAAAAATAATTGATATTGCTTACATGGAAAAATATTTAAAATCGAAATTAGAGTACAATGGTAACGTCTGCTCGATTTCACGAAACCCAGTAGATAATATACATGAAAATGAAACATGACCACATTAACATATTTTTCTTTATGTGAGAATAATACAAAATAAACCAAACCAAACAAATACAAACAATCTTATGTAAATATAACCATAATATTAAACTTTGCACGAGAATCTCAAGTGGAATCATAGATCACGATATATAAGTGCAATGAGGCTAATTTTTCTTTCTAATATATTTCTATATAGATTCTAGAATATAGAATATAGAAACAAAACCGATTTGTTACAATATTTTCAAGCCATAATTTCAAAATGGTTTATTCGAAATTAATTATTAATAATAGATTTAGAAAGGAGCATTGTCGAGATATTATTAAAGATTGTGTCCAGATTTTTAGCAAATTATGTCAAACAAATTTGATTTACATATTTAATTAAATAAAAGAAATCTAAACAATTAATGCCAATGGCATTTGATCGTAAATAAGTGTCAACTCCAGGATTTATTTACTAAATGTACTCCAAAAATGTATATATAGATTTTGGGACCGCTAACTTTGCAAATAAGGCAAAACACAACATTTTTCTTTGAGTCATGCACTTTTAGAATATCTTTGTATCATACTTAAAGATTAATACCAATAATACATCTAAGTTTTTGTGCTTAATTTAGTTTTAAAATAACTGCAAAATAAAGTAAAGAACTTTAAATTTTAGTTTTATCATCGCTTTTGAAATTAAAACATTATTAATAGTTAATTCTTAAGCTAGAAAACAAAAACAAATAAAAAAATCATCTATGGCATTGATGTAAGTAAGAAAACGAAAAAATATATATTCTAAAATCTAAAGTATCCAAATCTTTCGAATAAAAAAAAAGTTTGAGCCATATAATTGCATCAACGCGTCATATATATGAGACTAAAATTGTTTAATAGATGGGTATTATTAGAAAATAGCCTTTGACTGGAAAAGAATTAAGAAACTAACCATGTGTCAGAAATATTGGGTAAATGACTCTTTTTGTGGTGGGGTAGGGGTGGAGAAAAGACCAATTAACCTTTTGAAAGTATAGTTATTACGAGATGATATATTTGTTTGTAAGTGGTGGTAGAGATTCAGTGAGGAAAAAATAGATCCGGTCATAGAAGTGGTACGGTGGTCTTGGTCACCATAATGAATATGGTTATGGAGGAGGTGATGGTGATTTCGGAGGAAGCGGTGGTGGCGGAAGATTCGGAGAGAAAAAATAGATTTGATGATGGAAGTGATACGGGTGAAGGTAACGATGGTCGTTACGGAGGTGGCCGTAGTAAATGCGAATGAAGAATTGAAAGTTACAAATCTGGTAAAGGCGGTGGTGGTTGGGGTTGATACGATGGTGGTGGTTACATAGGAGGTGATGATGAAGATAAGACCTCTAGTGGTAGATCAAGGAAAAAAAAAACATGAAATTTTTTAAAATAGTACGGTTTAAGTAAACATAACACGTATCTAAAATAAAAATATTTGTATTATGTTTAATAACATGAAAATTACATGTACTGAAGTAAAAATACATGTGACTCTGTTCATGAAATGTTGATAAGTATATAGATATTTGTTTTAATAGCATGATTTTAAAAAATACTACTTGCATTTCTCATTATAGATTTACGATGGTGGTGGTTACAGAGGAGATGATGATGGAAAAGACAAGACCTCTGGTGGTGAAAATTAAGAAAAAAGAATATGGCAATTCTAAAAATAGCACGATTTAAGTAAAAATAACACGTATCTAAAAGAAAAATATATGTATTCCGTTGAATAACATGAAAATTACATGTAATTAAGTAAAAATACATGTAATTCTTTTGAATACCATGAGATATTGACAAATATATAGATATTTCTTTTAATAGCATGATTTTCAAAAATACTACGTGTACTTTCAATACAGATTTGGATCTAAAAAACGATGTATGGGTCAAAGGATTCGTGTGGTAATTGTAGAACATATGACGATGGGCTACGGAGAATATTAAAATCAGAGAGAAGTAAGAGAATATGGAAGCGAATGAGATATGCGACGGTGGAAGGAGACATATAACGCGTGAGATCAACAGAGATGGAGGAAAATTGAGAATTATAAACAACCTAAAAAATTAGTGAATTTTTCTAGAGATCTGTTGCAATGTCAGAGAAAACAAGGATTGTGGTGGCTGTGGTGGAGTTGAGCGTGATGTTGATGATGAGGAAGATTAAATTTGAGGTTTAACAATGGTGGAGAGAATGAGATAAGCGAAAGAGAGAGAAAGAGTGAATAAAGGTTAAAGATGTCATTTGCTCTACCACTCTGACAAGTTCCTGTAGCCCATAGTTAGTTTGTTAATTCTTTTCAAGTCAAAGGCTATTTTGTATATATTCCCTTAATAGATCATTTCTAGATAAAGTCACCTTTTAAACAACTAACAAATGTAATGATTAATTGTAATTTGGTGGTTTAAACATTTTGAATAGTATATATATAAGAAAAGGGAAAAAATAACTATACAAAAGAAAGTTTAAAAAAATGAAGTTAAATTATATACTTTTTAAAAAGAATATAATGGTGCTCCACTCCACCTAACCAAACATATCTCTTCATTTGATATTTTAATGGTGCTTTTTATTTTCATATTTACAAAATATGAATAATTTTGTCATTTTTATCGACTTTCTTAATTGGTTTGTATTCTAAAGCTATAGAATTTTATTCTATTAATGGTTTAAGGTGGTAGGGTAGTACGACTTTCCATAAAAACAATGCTCTTCTTAGCCATTACGTGAAAGTTGTCGAATCTACACATGTAATATTGACTCTTGAACAGTATGAACAAAAATCAATTACCAAATCTATATATATAAAATATAAATTTCACCAAACCAAAGTCTAAAACACGAAGACCATTTTGTCTGAAATCGAAGAGAAAACGCGTTCCAGAATTTCGCTTTATATCAGTATCTCTGTCGTCTTCTCTTTAACACCTTTGACTACGTGTCAACTGCTTCATGGGCCATTCTTTTGTTCATCTACGACGAATATTATTTTCTGTTTATCGAAATGAACGTGAAAAAGAAGCAACACAAACCACTCAACATAACTTATAAGTACATCAGTTTTAGATTAATTATTGGATATGATTGCTAACTATGGATTGTTCGTTTGTTTACCAATCAAACAGGAGTTCCAAGACAAGGTTTTGAAATCTAAATGAATGTTTTAAACCATTAAAAAGATTTTTCTTTTTTCTTCTGAATTTGTACTTATATATAATACAAAGGAGGAATACAAAGATGAGAAACGATTTCGATATCCAATGCAAGGTGGATAAACAATTAAAAAGATTAACCACAAAGTTTTATAGTTATATATGTTACAAAACAGAAGGTTTGATCTAATTTATTTTTTCATAATTAAAAGAAAATTGTTCATGTAGTATTTGAATTTAATCTACTTTATTTTTAATATTCAAACCATTTATCATTTTTCAAATGTTAAATGAAAGGTGTTTTCTATAAAAGTTGTATTGATTGTTTGTAGATTCTAACATAGTTTTTTGGTTTTTGATTATCAGAAAACCAATCTATTAATCTCTAAAACGATTTCAACTGCACCATAAACAAATCCAATCGGATACAAACTTTGAGTACCAAACCATTAACATTTAGTAATCTAGACTTGCTAGTATATACAAGGAAGATTTTAGTTTAATATCAAAAATTTGAAATTTAGCTAATCCTTTATTCTGAAAAATAGGTCGTTGAAAGCTAATTTAAAAGACCTAAGTCGTTGAGCTGAACCCTCTTAATTGCTATCTAATCACCCAATAATTAGTCCAAATCCAAACCAAAATTATAAAAAAAAAATAGAATCAAAAACTTAGTTATATTTCCTAGCCTTATCCATGCATTTACCAACCGACACAAATACTATCTTAAAACCATATATTATACAAAAAAACAGACGATAAAACAAATCATACGAAGCTAACCACTTTAAATTAGTTGCACAATCTCCCTCAATTTCTCTTATCTTTTTTTTTTCTTTTCTTTTTCTAATACTCGTACGCGTGTCGATGTCTATATATAATTCACTCTCCCATAATCTACCTCTCTCCTCACTCACTCTCACTCTCACTCTCACAAAAATGTCTCACATTTCAAAACTTCTCTATATCTTCTTCTTCTTATGCAACTCAGTTTCTTCCTCATGGTCATCGTCTCTTTCTCTCCATTTTCCTCTCACATCTCTTCGTCTCACTCCAACCACAAACTCCTCCTCCTTCAAAACCTCCCTCCTCTCTCGCCGGAACCCATCTCCGTCGTCTTCTCCGTACACTTTCCGATCAAACTTCAAATACTCTATGGCTTTAATCCTCTCTCTTCCCATAGGAACACCATCTCAGTCACAAGAGCTTGTTCTTGACACCGGAAGCCAACTCTCATGGATCCAGTGTCATCCCAAGAAAATCAAGAAACCACTTCCTCCTCCAACGACGTCGTTTGATCCTTCTTTATCTTCATCGTTCTCTGACTTACCTTGCTCTCATCCTCTTTGTAAACCACGAATTCCCGATTTTACCCTTCCCACTTCTTGTGACTCGAATCGTCTCTGTCACTATTCTTACTTCTACGCTGATGGAACCTTCGCTGAGGGCAATCTCGTCAAAGAAAAATTCACTTTCTCAAATTCCCAAATTACCCCTCCTTTGATTCTCGGTTGCGCTAAAGAGTCAACGGACGAGAAGGGTATTTTGGGAATGAATCTTGGTCGTCTTTCTTTTATCTCACAAGCAAAGATATCTAAATTCTCTTATTGTATCCCAACCCGGTCAAACCAACCCGGTTTAGCCTCAACCGGTTCTTTTTACCTTGGAGATAACCCGAATTCTCGTGGTTTCAAATACGTTGCACTTTTGACTTTTCCTCAAAGTCAACGCATGCCGAATCTAGACCCTCTAGCTTACACAGTACCTTTGCTTGGTATCAGAATCGGACAAAAGAGACTCAACATACCCGGTTCTGTTTTTAGACCCGATGCAGGCGGGTCGGGTCAAACCATGGTTGATTCGGGTTCAGAATTTACTCACTTAGTCGACGTGGCGTATGATAAAGTCAAAGAAGAAATAGTGAGGCTTGTGGGGTCAAGATTAAAGAAAGGTTACGTGTACGGTTCAACAGCTGACATGTGTTTCGATGGTAACCATCCGATGGTGATCGGACGGTTGATAGGAGATCTTGTGTTTGAGTTTGGGAGAGGTGTTGAGATTCTCGTTGAGAAACAAAGGCTTTTGGTTAACGTAGGAGGTGGGATTCACTGTGTTGGAATCGGACGGTCAAGCATGCTTGGTGCAGCTAGTAATATAATCGGGAACGTTCATCAGCAGAATCTTTGGGTTGAGTTTGATGTAGCCAATAGGAGAGTTGGTTTTAGTAAAGCTGAGTGTAGCAGATTGTCGCCGTGAGAAAGTGAATATTTGTCTACGGTCGTGCGTATGGTTTTGGAGTTGTGTATGATTATGATGATCGTTGGATGTTTGATCGGACGGTGTATATGAATCTGGGATTTTGTGGGTCCCTGTAGAAGGACATCTGTCAGAAGCAAAGTTCTCAATCTTTATTAAGGCCCTGGAACTATGTATAAATGAATGTACTATGATAGTTAAAAGCTTGTATATTATATGGTTAATATAATTTGTTATTAACAAACCTTTTTTTTTCTTTTGTTAATAACAAACTTATCCAGCTTTTAATGGGTTTTTTCTGTAAATATTTTCATTGTTTAACTATTTATAAAAAAATTTACTCATATATAAAGAAAATGAATAAGGTTGACAAAAATAAATAAAAAAATGGAGAACAACAAAATCATAATTTTTTTTTTTAACAAAACCTGTGAAAATTGTTGATAATAAAGTACTACTGTGAGTTTTTTTTCTCGTTAATCCGGAACTGTATTTTCTATTCGATTTTTCGTTTGGGATCAATCCCGTACATAGTAAATAATAAAACCCTAGTTATTTTCAAAGTTAAGATTCATTTTTCTTTATAGTTTGGTAATTAAATTATATCTTTTGTTTTACTGTTTTAGATTTGAACCTATAATTTTACTTTTTGTCAATTTTTATATGGTTTGTATGCTTATTTTTTCGGCTTTTCAATAATAGGCGTGGTAAGATTTTTTTTTTTATTAAATGCATTGAAGAAACTTAACTCATGTTTTAAAACTTGTTGGAGACTTGGAGGCCATTTAAATTTGTGATCCTTTTTTCCACGTTATATATATATATATTTCTCTTTTTCCATTACAAGCAGAATTTGTTTTTAAAAATGAGCTCCATGCAAATGTTTTCAGGACGAGCATAGCATGCATAAAACTCTAAAAAATCTATATACAACTAACACATGTTTCTATTGGTTTTAGTATAATATCTAAAAAATCTTACGATTAGATTTTCTTGCCGAAAATAAAAACTTCATGAAAAGATCAAATCGAAAGACAAACAAGAATGTTATTGCTTGAGTTGTGGTCTATTGTAATGTCAGTATTTCCTAATAACTAATAAGACAAACCGAAATTGAAAATAGATATCACATAAGATGATAGAAAGTGGTCGTCTTTATTAGAAGTTAAAGAGGATAGATAGATACAAGTGACGGATTTAGGGAGAGATGCAATGACTGAGCCAACAAAAACACATGATGCAAATGAAGACAATGACACATGATGATGAAATTGAGCAGAGTTCACTAGTAATCAATTGCCACTGAGATACGGCAAGTCGGCAACGTCATATTTTTGTCTTTAAGAAAATAAAAAATCTAAAGTAATCAGCCTTAGGCTTCTCTCTTTTTCTTTCATATGAATCAACACGTTTGATAGAGATAACATTAATTAGCTATGTACCTTTCTCATTAATTCAGTCCAGGCTTTGAGATTTTATAATAAAATTAAAATTAGTAAGAGTCTCTTATGAGAACCATTCAATTTAACCAAACATGATAAACAAAGAAATCACAATATATATATATATATATATATATATATCTATATTATTAATTGGGAATCACTAAATATTAAATAACCTTATGAAGAGTAAAATATTACATGAAATGCCATTAGTTTTTAGTGTTTTTAAATAACTTCATTAAGGGTACAATAGTAATCATAAAATTAATATATTTAAATAAAAAATAGTATAATTCTTTTAAATAATTATTAATTTCCAAAAAATGACTAATTTTCTCTCTTTTATTAATTATAAACGAAAATTTAAAATTAATTTTTAAAAAATTGTTAACCAATAAGACTTGAATTCAAAATTAAAAAGACTATTCTATGTTAAAAATAAAAAGAAAAATAATATCATTTTAATTCAAAATTAAAAACACTATCGTTTAAAAGATTTATCAATGGAGGACTTTAAGATTAAATTTAAAATTTCGTAAGAAAATTAAATACAAATATTTTAAGATTCAGTTTTGTTATAATATTTTCACAAATTTAAAAATATAAAAAACAAATTTATTTCACAATTTCTAAAATACGATATTAGATATTAACAACTATTTATATTAATGATAAAATAAACTCAAATAATAATAAATTTAAAGTAATTATCATTATAGCCTTCGCAAGTTTGATAAATATCTAACAATAGATTGTATATATTAATTTCTAAATTATTTTGCGTTTTATTTTTTGTTTTTCAACCGGATCTTCCTTAAATAAATCTCTAATATATTGCACACTGTTTTCAAATAATGTAAACTAATTATATATTTTGAATTCAAAACAAATTATGCAGCAATAACATATACCTTTTAGAGATATATCTCAAATTTTTATTTTTAGTCCAAAAATCAAATTAATTATGATTAAACAATAAAAAGAAGAATATGCAAAATTTAGCTAAGGAAAGAAACATTAATAAATTTGTTAAAATATATTTGTAACTTTAGCAGCATATATATTAATCTGCAAAACTCACAGTATGTATTGTATGGTATTTAAAAGTAAGCAAACAAACAAGAATTTGGAACATGATTTTAATGGAATGAAATGAAAATAGGAATTACGAGACGCGATGAGAGGGGAACATAAATTAAAAATCAAACTAAATACCCAATTGGTATGAGTTCAGTTTATGAGCACTATATAAAATAAATTTGTTTACATACATAACCCTGTACGTACGTTTTCAGTTACACATATTCTATTTATGCCGGATACTGGACCGTCATATTTTTATTTCACGTATACGAGATGGGTTATGTGACCAAAAATTTATGACAGATACAGAAAATAGTTACGCCTAGCTAATATACATGAAATAACCAAACTCAAACCGAATCTATATCCTATTTAACACATGTAATCAAACTATTAGAAATGTTTTGATTAGTTTAGAAAATAAAAAAGTAACATCATTTAACTTTTGCAACTAAATTATATCTTAGTTTTATCTTAAAAATAATTTCGCACATACTTGTAGGTCCGGATCTTAAAATATAACTATGCACTAACGCAACTGAATTTCGTTCATTACTCTAATTTTATAATATTTACACTATTATAAAGTTCACTAACACAACAAAATAATTTATATTTTTAAAATCTATATAACAATTTCTATAAAAATATCTCTGCACGTACATGTGAATCTAGATCTAATACACTAAAATATATATCATAGAAACAACAAAATAATCTATATTGAATTAAAATTTATTAGAATTTTTTAAAAAATATGAAACCCCGCACGTATGTGCGGGTCATGATCTAGTATATAGTTAGTTGTTGATCGGTCTTAAGATAAACAATATATATTTGTTGATTTCTGCTAAAAATCTATGCAGAAATCTCTCACGATTTTTAAGTAATTTTCGAACACGATTTTGACAAAAACATAAAATAAAAATACGGTGGTTTAAGAATTTAGTGTTAATTCCCAACAACGAATTTTTTTAAGCTACCACTTTTCTAAATGTTCAAATGTACAATTCTCTCAAATTTTTCATCCTCAAAAAATAAATCTTGAGTCTCGGCTTATAAATTTTCCAAGAGTTTTTACATATATAGACCTTGATTAGTTCAATGGTATGCTTCATACTAAAACATGCATATCAACATTTTGGTATGGAGACATGCATGCTTTAGTATGCACTAAATAACAGTATACATGTAGTTTAAATAATCACGGAATCAACTTTGCTTCGTAGAAACAACCTTCAACAACTACCAAATATTAAATTTAACTTGTCACAATTAACCTATAATCAAAACTAAATCATAACGTTATATAGTGAATTCGAGGTAAAGCACTTGCAAAAAACTTATGTGTATTGTTTTGAAAATTTGAAAAAGAAAAGCAGAATTTGAATGAAAAGGGTAAAAATAGGGGCCCGAAGATGAGCTGGATAGATTTTGGGGGAGTAGCCGACAGCTTAGTTCCAAGTCTTTCGCCGAACTCAACTCACTTTGGATTTCTTATTCTCCTTTATTCCTGACAATGACCTTATTCATATTTTACGATTGTTTTATGGAAATATATACAAAGTAACCATGGATTCAAAAAGAATATACAAACTAACTATGAGCTACAGTAATTTGTCTGTAACATGTCGGAATGCATGTGTAATTACGCAAGTGTCCTTTGTAACACGTTTTTTTTTTCTCGAATTACATGTGATAGCATAATATATCTCTTTTTATCATGTTATTTTCTCGTATTCCACGTTATTTATAAAGATCACATGGTATTTCTTGAAAAAAACATTCTATTTAGTTTTATATCTCTCTTTATCATGTTATTTTGTAGTAATACACGTTTTTTCTTAAGATCACATGTGATTTCTTTAAAAAAAGATTCTTATTTTATAATAATACACGGTTTTTATTAAGATCACATGTAATTTAAAAAAAAAAGATTCTATTGAGGTTAAATTTTTCCATAACAATGTTTTTTCTTAAAAAAATCACTATATTTTTTCAAATATCATGTCTTTCAGTTTAATATAACATGTGAAATTTAAATGTTACATGCTATTTTGTAAAATCTCACGAAATTTTCTTGCGTACGGTTGAACTCACAACAAAGAAAGGATAGTTTGGTTATTTCACTTCTTCAGAGAACGTGGGACCATGGCTATTTTGCAACAAAAAGTTTTCTCTCTGCTATTTACTTAATTTGTGTGTCTAATTTGGCTATTCTGTAATATTACCCTTGTTGTATTCATTTCATCATTTGCAATTTTGTTCATTCATGACTCATTAGTAATTATCATGAATATTATTATTATTGCAGTAGTTTCCAATCCATAATATCACATGATTCTCATGTGTTTTTCTTACATATTATCACTATTGAAATGATTATGTCTAGTGTTAATTAGTGGTAACTCCTAAATGCATAAACTAAAGCCCCACTCTCTAATCATCGTATCTCAAGTGTTTGCATTGGCACCAAATATAACTAGTACATTTAAAATGACCAAAAAAGGGCGTTAAGTTTACTACTCTACCAACTTTCTATATATACCACACTAATTTGATTTTGATTAATGCCTCTTATGAAACTTCATCGATCTATTCTTTCTATTTATTTCTAGTGATCAGTTTGTTACTCCACAAAATTATGTTAATTAATTATATGATTGATCATAAGTTTGTATTCTATAAATTGTTTCACTGCATCATCCATTCATATTAGATCATATATAAGTTACTGAGTTGGAAAAATAAGTACTGTACTAGCTACTATTACTTTGCTCTGGTTACTTTTAAGGTAAATGTTTTGACAATTCATATATATTTTCATATGTTTTATGTTTTCTTTTAATATAAGTTAATATTGCATAAATTCTTAATGTAAACTTATACAACACTCTCAAATACAGATTTTATTTTTGTATGAATGTAAATTTATTCACAAAAAAAAACGTTTGTACAAATACAGACATTTCTATACTGAAAACTTGCTTATCCCCAGAATTAGTCGAACGAGTTAACAAAATTTGAGTACTCGATGCTAAATTTAAAAACTTTAATAAAACTCTCTAATTTGTTTTCCTACAATCTCATGGAGTGACGTTTTTACTTGTTGGATCAAAACCATTATTAGACAAATTGCTTAACTTTAAACGAGACTGTATAAATTGTTGTATTTATTTTCTCAAATTAATGATGCTTTGATAGCTGAATGACTCCACGTCTTTTGGGACTGCCACACATAGAGCTATCACTTATTAGGGACCATCTTCGAAATTCATAGAGATATGTGTGTAATTAGATTCTACTGGTGCATGCATATCTATGAACAGCTGTTACGTTAAATAGTCAAAAGCAGGTAACTCATGCTAGCTATTTCACATTTCAAAGTTTATTATATAAGGCACTAAACTCCAAGTAAAGTGGATAAATCATAGGTCAAAGTGCCAGTTGTAATAATAATCCAGTAATCCATAAAATCTTCATTTAATTCTTAGCTTTTTGGTGAAGCTATCCACAACCTAATTTATATCCCATATAAATTGGATTTATTGTATGCCAGTATCTAAGCTCATTTATGCTGGCTAGTGGTTAGGATTCAAAGCAATTTCTTCAAGAAAGTTTTCTTTATGTAATCAATAGTGGGGATAAGCAACAGGGCCGGTCCTTAGTTGTAAGTGGCCTAAAGCATAATTAAAATATGTGGCCTTTGTTATTAAAATAATTAAATATTTTAATAAAGTAAAACAATTTTATGAAAATTAATCTTTTTAATTTTTTAGAATGCCAAAGGAAAAAGAAGCAAATATTGTCAAAAGGAAGGATCGAACCTGTATTATGGGCACTATCTGTTAGGCTATTAACCACTAGACTAACTTAATCTTTTGACAATGTGGCCTTCAGATTTACAATATATTGTGTGGCCTAAAGCGGGTGCTTTACCTGCTTTATGGACGGGCCGGGCCTGATAAGCAATGTATAAAACATGAGAATGCCGACGACAAAATAAGAAAACAGCAAAACATGACATATATATTTGATACTATTTATAATTGGAATGAGAGGAATATTGACGATATATAAATGACTACTTTCTACGTTTCAAAATATAAGATGTTTTAGTTAAAAACACGTATTTTAAAAAATATCCACTTTTAAAAAGTTCAATCAATCATGAAAAAACTGCATAATATAAATAATCGTAAAATATTAAATTAATCTATAATTTGCTTAAATCAGTATGATGTGGTTTCTAGAAAGAGAAAACGCTCCCAGGCACCATTCCCAAGAATTCAAATTTCCCCCTTGTAAACCCTAGATCTGAGGTACTTTTGACGCATTCCGGCGACCAACGGCGCTCTGGCTCTCCTTCGCTTCAGTCTTCCCTGCAGTTGTCCTCCAAAATTTCTCACGGCCAGTGAAGACCTTTTTCTTCTGATTCTCGTAAAATGGCAAGACGTTTCTCCTACGCAGAAAAAGGGAAAGCTTTGTCGATTCCACCACGACCACCTCAACCTCCGCGAGTTAAAGTCCCAGCTTTCGACAATACCGAGCTCCTCCGAAGACATGCTCTTACAATCATTGGAAGACTAACGAATCCAGCAATCCAGAAAGTGTGGTCTCTCATCCCTTTCCTCGCCGACCACTGGAAACTGTCTTCACGCCCCGTCGGAGCAGATCTTGGCAACGGGCTCTTCCAATTTCAGTTCGCCAATGAACTAGACCTACTCAAAGCCTTGGAAAACCAACCATACCACTTCTCCCAATGGATGGTTATTCTCCAAAGGTGGGAACCTACGATTGATAAATCATTTCCGTCTCAGATCCCTTTTTGGATCCATGTTCAGGGGATCCCTGTTCACCTCTGGTCTGAAGAAATTCTCACAAGCATCGCTGAAAGTATTGGACACTTTGTGAAAGCTGAAATCACGCCTACTTATTTTCGGATGCGAGTTGAAATGAATGGACTTCAACCTCTGATTAAGAAGACGCTAGTAGAGCTATACGATGGCAGTGTCCTCGAGGCTACCCTTGTCTACGACAAACTTGGCAAACATTGCAACTTCTGCTATATGCTTGACCACGAAGAATCAGACTGCCATCTACTGAAGCACAACAAGCTTTCGAGCACTCACCACAACAATGAACCTTGCCACAGAGATGGGAGGAAAGAAGAAGGACCTCCGAGAAGAGATGAGATACGGGATAAATCCTATCAAGCAGCCCCAAGGGACAGAGAGCGCAGACAAGACCAACGTAATCTCAAAGGTACATCCGCAGAGGACGACAGAAGAGACTCTGACCCGTACCACTACAGGAGAGTGAATGCTTCCAGACCTCCTTCAAAGGGTTATTCTAGAGAATCCGACCATTACCGACGATCCTCTTCTTCCTCTTTTCATAGAGATTCTCAAAGCCAGACTGGTTACCGCGAAATTTCCCGAGACTCTCAGAGGCGAACTCAGTCACCTAGGAGATCCAATATCCATAATGCTGGATATGAGGATTCTGTGAGGAGTAAAGATAGAGAAGCCCGAAGAGAAGGGACTGATCCCATTAGAGAACACTCTGCAACATCAAGATCCTTTCATCACCGTTCTCTGGAAGCTCCTATATCAAGAATCTCTCAAGCTGTTCCACCTGTAGCAGTTGCTGCAGCTGTGGAAGAAATCAGGGAAGCAATGGCGCAATATGTGAATTGTCCAGATGTAACTGAAAGTGCTGCAAGAAAGGAAAGAATGAGGAAAGCGGAAGAAGAGGGCCAATTTGTGGAAGCTGCAACCCAAATGGTCATTGCCTCTCTCCCAGACACTCATCTTAATACCCAAACACAAGATAATGAAGACTTAACCACAAGTCAGGAAAGAGTTTCTGCTCTCAACAGACTCGGACCAGCCAATATCAAAATTGGCAACTCCAAAGCAAAGAAGAAAGTCCCGGGGAAGAGAAAACCTGGCCGCCCTCCTGGAAAGAAAGCAAGTCCCAAACCGCTGCAAGGGGTCAAATCTAAGAAAATGAAACTTCTGCTTCCACAACCAACCCCTAGGAGAAGACTGAACATGGATACTCTCTTGGAGGGGAACACCTCTAACCCTCTACCTGGTGCTGCAGCTACAGATGCTGCACCAACCCAAGCTGGTCTGATGGATTTCCGGAATCCATCCAAACGCCTCACGTAAAAGTGGTGTGCTGGAACTGTCAAGGGTTGGGGAATCCCGAGACAGTTCGTCGACTGAGGGAGATCCACAAGAAGATCTCTCCTGACTTCATTTTCCTCATGGAAACAAAAAAACCCTGATTCAGTTGTACATAAGAAACTTGATTGGTTAGGCTCGTATCGTTCATCGCTAGTTTCCCCTCATGGACATGGAGGGGGAGGACTAGCTCTCTACTGGAAGCAGGAATGGGAAGTGGATATCCTATTCTCCTGTGCCAACTATTTGGATACAAGAATTAAAGTCAAAAACACATCTTTCTTCGCTTCCTTTATTTATGGGGAACCAGACCAGAGTAAAAGAAAACAAGTTTGGGAAGATCTCAAATTTATTGCAGAATCAAGAGATTCACCTTGGTTTTTATCAGGTGATTTCAACGACATCCTAAGCAACGCAGAAAAATCTGGAGGACCTCCCCGAGCTGAAGGATCTTTTGTCGATTTCCGATCCTTTATGTCAGAGAGTGGACTTTTTGACCTAAAGCACTCTGGAAATTTCTACTCATGGAGAGGAGTAAGACATTCTCATGTGGTCCTTTGCAGACTGGACATGGCGATGGCAAATGGAGCTTGGTTTGACCTCTTCCCAAAAGGAAGGAGTGACTATCTGGACTTCGAAGGATCTGATCATAGACCTAATGTCTCTTATTTTTCTCAAGTGAAAAAGAGGAAAGGACTTTTTAGGTATGATCGCAGATTAAAAGAAAATGAAGAGGTGAAAGATTTAATTGAAGCTGCTTGGAATTCAAGACCCTCCAACTCTGTCCAACAAAGACTTGCATGTTGTCGGTCAGCAATCGTTGAGTGGACTAGAGAAAAACAAAGAAATAGCCAAGTGGAGATTGAGAAGTTAAAAAAGGCTCTTGAAAAGGCAATGGTAAGTCCTTTAAATGATGCTGCTCTCCTCAAACAGATTAATTCTGATCTCACTGCAGCTTACTTAGCCGAGGAAAGCTTCTGGAAGCAGAGAAGCCGCCAACTGTGGCTCAGTTTGGGAGACCAAAATTCAGGGTATTTTCACGCAATTACAAGAGGAAGACAGTGTATCAATAATATGACAGTTCTGGAGACTGAAGAGGGAGAAAAAGTCTTTGAAGATAAGCAATTTGCTGCTGTGTTGGTTGATTACTACCAGAAGCTATTTACATCTTCCAATCCTGATCCTGCTGGTATTATCAGTATTGTCAATGAAGCTTTGTACCCGATTTTGACAGAGGAGGATAACTCGCAGCTCCAGAAGATGCCAGACCTCTTAGAGATAAAAGAGGCCCTCTTTGATATCCATCCTGAGAAAGCTCCAGGACCGGATGGTTTTTCAGCATGTTTCTTCCAGACTAATTGGAATACTGTGGGAACTGCAATCACAAAGAAAATCCAAGCTTTCTTCACTTCAGGTACCCTCCCAAGAACAGTTAATGAGACCTATGTCAGACTCATACCAAAGATTCAAGGACCTAAGAAAGCTGCAGACTACAGACCGATTGCTCTCTGCAATGTCCACTTCAAAATCATCTCAAAGATACTTACTCACAGGTTAAAACCGTTTCTTCCTCGACTGATATCAGAGAACCAGTCTGCCTTCTTAACTGGGAGAGCTATTTCTGACAATGTTCTCATCACACATGAGACACTTCACTTTCTCAAGAACTCGGGAGCAGTGAAGAACTGTTCAATGGCCATTAAGACTGATATGTCTAAGGCCTATGACAGGGTTGAGTGGTTGTTTATTAAGGCGGTTCTTCTTAGGCTGGGATTTGGAAGTTTATGGGTCGATTGGATATTGCAGTGTATATCCACTGTCTCTTATGCCTTCCTTATTAATGGTCTACCCATGGGAAAAGTGACTCCATCAAGAGGCATTAGACAGGGAGACCCACTATCACCCTATATCTTCATTCTTTGTGGAGAAGTCCTCTCGGGATTGTGCCTTAAAGCTCAGGAAAAAAAACTGATGAGTGGAGTCAGAGTTTCTACAAACAGCCCAAGGATCAAGCATCTTTTGTTTGCAGATGACACTATGTTTTTCTGAAAAACAAAAGAAAAGGATTGTAAAGCACTACTGAATATCCTAAAAAGATATGAAGAAGCATCGGGACAGCTCATCAACAAGCAGAAATCTTCTGTTTTCTTCTCTAGAAGAACTCCTCCTGATACTCGTGTAAAAGTAAAGCAGTGGCTGCGCATCAGTAATGACGGAGGACTTGGCAAATATCTGGGACTGCCAGAACATTTTGGAAGAAAGAAGAAGGACGCTTTCACATCTATTGTGGATCGCATCAGACAGAAAGCCATGAGTTGGTCAAGCAGATTCTTGTCTGGAGCTGGTAAGATGGTGATGCTGAAAAGTGTTCTTGCCTCAATACCTAATTATGCTATGTCTTGCTTCCAATTGCCTATATCTTTGTGTAAGAGGATTCAATCCACTTTCACTCGATTCTGGTGGGACTCCAACACTCAACAAAAGAAGATGTGTTGGATCTCTTGGGATAAGATGACAAAAACCAAAAAGGACGGTGGACTGGGATTCAAAGACATTCAAGCCTTCAATGAAGCTCTGCTAGCAAAGATAAGCTGGAGACTTATCCAGAATCCTCAGAGTCTCCTAGCGAAAATCCTGCTGGGTAAATATTGTCATGATGATAATGTGCTGCAGGTTAAGTGTGCAAAAACAGCTTCACATGGATGGAGAAGCATCCTCGTCGGAAGAGACATCCTTGTGAGACAATTGGGATTGGCAGTTGGGAATGGAGAAAATGTAAAAATCTGGGAGGATAAATGGCTCTCATCCTCAAAACAGATGCAGCCCACAGGACCTGCTCCCTTTGATTCTCACTCATGGAGGGTTAAAGATCTCTTCATCCCCAATTCATCGACGTGGGATGAACCAAGAATCAGATTACTGTTCCCAGAGATAGCGGATCAGATCCTAGCCATCAAACCAAGCCAGAAGAAGGGACCTGACAGACTTGTTTGGCTCCCAACTCCTGATGGTATCTACACAACAAAATCAGGCTACCATGTAGCCAGAAATGTTGTGAAAGAACCTCCTCTGTTCCATCTGCGAGCTTTCAACTGGATGGGAGAAGTTTGGTCAATCAAGACTTCCCCAAAAGTTAAGCTTTTTCTGTGGAAAGCCCTTAATGATGCGTTACCTGCTGGAGACCAGCTCCTCTCTCGGAATCTCTCTATAGAACCTTCCTGCAAGCTCTGCAGAGACCTTGAAACTGCTAATCACATCTTGTTTTCCTGCCCTTTCGCCCAGAGAGTATGGAAATTGGCCCCTCTCATTGATAGTGACCAATTGCCTCCACTCTCTAATGTAAAGGAGGGACTAGAATGGGGGAAGAAGAAACTCTGTCTCCCTCCCACTGGCCTGGGAAGTGGTCCTTTGTACCCTTGGATTTGTTGGAATCTTTGGACAGCTAGGAACAAAAGGATATTTGATAATAATCCTTTCTCTGATCAGGAAGTCGTTAGCAAAGCAATACTGGATGCAAAGGAGTGGCAACAGGCCCAATATCTGAAGCCGAAGATCCCAACACCCTCAGGCCCGCGCTGGAATGAGGATCGTACTCCGGTGCCCCTAAATTCTCTAACTCTGCAAACTGATGCTGCATTCTCTGAGCTTAATCAAACTGCAGGATTAGGTTGGACTATCTTCTCCCATTCGACGGGAGTCCTCTCAAAACACTCTGCTTCTAGTAAGTATGTGTTATCTCCGCTAATTGCGGAGGCTTTGGCTGTTCACACAGCCCTGATGACAGCAACCAACCTTGGTGCCCAAGCGGTGGTGCTGAAATCTGACTGCCAGGTTCTCATTAAGGCCATTATCTCCCGTTCTCCCCTTGTGGAGATTCATGGAATCCTCATTGATATTCTGCAAATTATAAGTACTTTCAACTATTTCGCTTGTAGTTTTATTCCCAGGACAGCAAATTCTGTAGCTGATCTCTTGGCAAAATCTGCTCTATCTCTGTATCCCCTAAACCTTGTTTAAGTGATATATGATTTGGTTTGACAAAAAAAAAAAATCTATAATTTGCTTAGAAACTTGAAAAAGATCTTATATTGTGAAACAATTTTTTTTCTTCTAAAACATCTGATATTACGAAACGGAGGAAGTAAATGATTTTTTTTGTTTTGTAGCCAAATTCATGGTCGATTTTAAGAAGAGTTGTGTAAAACATTCGTTTTGATTCCCAAATTTTTAAAAATTAATATGTATACATCATCTGATATACCCTCAACGTAAGAAAACATGTTATATATAAATTATGTGACTTCAAATTGTACTTGTTTATGATCCCATATATATCTTGAGTGAATCTGTTTAATATCTACATAAAAAGGAAACACAAATGAATATATATATATATATAACAACCATACATTTAATTTTAGATATTTTTGGGTGGTGGTATACTTTTGTTTTTAATGATTACCTATGCCAATTTGATTATGACAAGAAGTCGGTGAAACACATCGACAATAATTCAAATATCTATGAGAATATGAAGAACATCAACGAATGCCATTTCTTTCAAAATAAAATCATATGTGGAAAATTGACCTCACTCATGTTTCCACTTACATTCAATTGGCGAAAATCTTGATCCAAGCACTATCAAAGCACTCGATTTCTCTTCTTTCAAAAACTCGACATTCGAGACTTATACTTTATACAATACATGCATGCACTACTATGAAGGTGGATATTGAGAAATTTGGTCAACTCATCATTTAGACATGCCAAAACAATGAGCTCAAAATTTCTTTCTGTTTTTTTGTTTGTAAAGTATCTATGTACTAGTGATAGAAACACATACAATCCTTATGCACGATGGTATGGTATGTATCATGCACTGTTATAATTTTGTTTTTGTCTTCTATATTATGATAAATCTAATGATTTAAGAAAATAAATTACTATCCAAATATCCAATTTATTTCCAAAATTAAATGTCACTCTCTAGACTCGACGTCTCTACCGTAGACATTGTTTCCAATTCCAAAAAGTGTTGGTTTATTCACTCTCCTCTGAAGTAAACTCAAATCCAAGACTATAACTTATTTTGACAAGTTCAATAATTAAACTTTGAGTTTCTCTTAAGTTTTATGTAGGAATAAAAATAAATTTATTAAATATACAGAACTAAGAAAGTTGATTTCAAAGAAAATATGAATCTTTCCACTTTTTGTACTAATTAAAACTTTAAAAATAGTCATCCAATGCATATTGTTCGCCTAATGTGTTCCCTCTAGTTTCTGACTTTCTACTAACATTAATAAACGACACATATAAATATTGGGCCTAGCTCCAACTAATGGCCCATTGGGATTACTAATCTTTATTTTGGTCATTATGTGTAGGTGACTCCATTCTTCTTGTGAGATCACACGGCCTTTCTTCTTATTCTCTTCTTCGTACAATCACAATGACTCTGTCTTCTCTTTTCTATGTTTCTTAATTCATCTATGCGCTTATCTTCTTCAAATCGGTTCTTTGTAGAATTAAGCATATGATGAGATTCCAACAAAAAGACCATACTTATATGTGGATCACAAATTAAAAGAAATATGGATCAAAGCTTCCGTGAATAGTCCACTAAGTCAAGAGAAAAGAATGGCCATGAATGAAATTAAGAAAAGAGAAAACAAAAACTTTAATATTTCATTTATGTGTTCGATTACATAGGAGAATAGCCAATGGTTATTTGGAATAACATTTTTTTGTGTGAAAATATGTGAGAAAAGTTTTCCCATTTGTGATGGCTTTTCTTCTATTTTATTATAGCTTCATTTCTTCTTTAATATGTGTGATATATAGCCATTTATCTGTGAATTAAATCACAAATTAATGTTAAGACTTCACCATTTCACTTTTTTGACCTAACATTAACAAGCCAAACATATGAAGTTTTCTTGGGGCCGTGATATGATGGGTTTACGATGAAATAATTCGGGCCCATTGTGCAAGATTCGACACCACCAATATAATTAGCATGTAGGACCGCATAACTATATATTTCCACATTTGGTTAGAATGAGCAATAAACGTAAGTTAATATACACAAACTTGTTAAAATCGTTTAATGTTTTCGTAAAGAAGTCCTTTTTGCATTAAGAGCAACATTATTGGGAGGTGCTTAGTTTTGGTTCTTAACCCAATTTTTAGTTCTTAGCCCAATTTTTGGTGCTTAGCTAAGAGCCATTCCTTGCACCTTTAATTGAGCTAAGAACCAAGTTAAGAACCAAGTTAAGAACCAAGTTAAGCACCTCCCAATAAAGATGGTCTAATAATGTCTAAACACATACATACTTTAGCTCCTCAATAACTAGAGAGTAGAGAGACTATAGAGTTAGAGACGGCCGGTTCGCATATTGACACTCGTCGGTGCAACCTTCTCTGTTCTTGGACCAACCCGATATGCCCCAAGATCCACATCATCACTTCTTCCACAAACCGTCCTTGGAGCCATCAGAATCATTCCTTTCCACAAATTTCTAATGCTCATTTTTTTCACCAACCCATTCTCTTTCTTACTATCATATTCAAGCTTCTTCTGCAACATATTATGATCATAATGATGACCATGACCATTTCGGAAAACACTAGTTGGTAACGAACCCTCGTCAATTCTCTTAGAGATGCTCTTGATCTCATAAGGGTCAAGAAGACTAGAGAACTTGGTTTCTTGATCTCCACGCATCAAATGATTAGAGTGTGGTTTTGAAACGTTCTTCTCGGAGAGGGTCATGTTCTTGCTGGCCTCGAGCTTATACCGGGAAGGTCGAGGTGTTCTTGTGGCTCTTGTAGTGAAATCAAACTCTCTCATCATCGGTTTTCCTTCGTGTCTTTGGTACCAAGCCCACGCCGCAGCTTTCACTGTCGCCAGCCCATCATCTCCTCCTCTTCCTCCTCCGCCTCCGGTGAAGAGTGTCGGTGTCCATCTCTTCTTTCTCCTATTGTTACTGCTTCTGGTGAAGTTTTTCTTCTCGGACATAATTGGTGTTGAAATGTAGTAGTTGGCGAACGGAAGCATATAGTTCATTGATTATAATCTTTTTTGGGTTTGTGGAATTTGGAGGGGACACGTTAATAGAGGGAAAGACTAGGAAAAAGAACAATATAATGAATCATAAATAAATAAATACACATATGAGAAAATGATTGATAAAAATGAGAATTATTAGTAGTAGTTGTTGCTCTTGCTTTTGGGTCCATTGGTGGATACAACAATTATTCCGTAGAAAAAGTGTTGTATCTTTGTAGTTGGACGCACACTCTACATTTACCTATATATTCCCATTTTATATGTACGTACGTAGAATGTTGCGTTGAAGAGGAATTCAACTCAAAAATTTGATTGGAACAAAAAAAATTGTGAAACCCAAAATATTGATTGGAACAAAAAAAATGTATTATCTTGATTTGTATTGTTCTACGACTTGGTCTTATTTTAACTTGAATTTTTACCGGAACGACTCAACTTTGCATCATCTTGTAATCCTGATCCACGATAACAACCCCTTTAATCAAAAGCATGAAAAAATTGGGATGATGCATTGGAAAAGCATAGTTGTGGGAACATGCGAGGCTATTGGAGAAAGAAAGAGAATGTTGGTGTATTGAACCGATTAAACACTATAAAGGTGATATGAATAATTGAGATAAATAGTATATAAAGTATAATAAAAATAACATGATTTATATTGAAAACAAGAAGAGAAAGAGGGTTTTTAGAGACCAGACTAAAGTCTATTTCTTTAATTCAATAATTGTCATATAGTGTGCCAGTTCAGATGGCTAGTTGAATCCCACGATATAACTACATGGTTATTCAGTCTAGCACCTCCCAAAATCATATCGGTGAACATGTAGCTAGAAACGGGCAATTTTTTGCTAGAAAAAATCAGTATGGTGTTGATGAGCTTACATGAAAAAGATAAAATCTCGAGCTTTTATTTTTTAGCGAGACAATCAGCACTCTGTGGCAGAGCTCATTTGAATCAGAAACGATCGCGGGAATTGAAAACCGGAGTCAGCAGCTGGGGATCGATCGATCCAACCCTTGTCCGTCAGACCAATCGATTCAGCAACTCTGATCGATCGATCCCAGGTGGGGATCGATCGATCCACCCTCTTGACGACCCGAGCCGGTTTTCCTTAACCGGATTTGTCTTCCTTTTTCTGTGCTTGAGTATAAAAACTCCAGAAACCTAATTTTGTTTTCACGTTGTTTTTCTGCAATTTTTCTGAGACTTTTCTCTTGTAAGCAACCTTGGGATTAGAGATTCATCCTCTTTGACAATTTGGAGAAGTTTTCTAAACCATGTTTCTTATTTTCATTGCAATTCAATTATGTCTTGTTCATCTATTTGTCTTGTTTCTGTTGCTATGTGTGAGTAGTTCTCTAATTGGGTTTTAGGGTTCTAATTAGGAGATTCAATGGATTGATGGATTGATTGTTATTAGGAGTTTTTATTATTTAGGTTCTTTGATTCACATGTTCTTAATGATAGAATAGGATTGATCACCCTGCTGTAGATTCTAGGTTATCCTATGCATCAAAAGTGTTCGATAGAATGTCTGAACCAATGTGAATTGAGCAATGTATTTCTAGCCAATGAAAATTGAAGTTAGGACGCATTGTGAACTAAATGAACTTGTTTGATAATGCGAATTTGACTAGGAAATTACATGCAAAAGTTTAGTAATCGAGTAGTCAAATTTAGTGATTAATATCTTGAAAGAGAATTAGTCTAGTTGTGTTCATGTTCAAGAACGGTACTTAATTGTTGAATTCCTTATCTCATGTTTCCATTGTTTATTGATATCTGAAATACCCTATGGCCAAATGTCTTTAATTCAGAAGTTTAATCGTTTAAATTTGTTGCATTTTTATTTTACAATTCGGAAAACCAAACAAACAATCTTTTTAGTTTTAGCTAAGAACGAGTCTCGGAAATCTTTAGAATATCTTTGGTCCCTGTGGATTGACCTCGAATATACTGCCTAACGGTTAAGTGTATTGAGTTAATTACTCAAACAATCATAAAACACGGGGAAATATCATTTGATGATTTGAAAGATCAGTAAACAAGTCTTTAAACCCTCCGAAAGTAATGAACCGGCCGTCTGAGAAGGATAAGCCCACGGGTCGAGATAGGACTGATTGATAGGTGGTATAAGAGCCGAACCCAAACGAGTGTGGAATCAAAAGGACTCAGACTTTCAGAGTAATGGTCTTAATATGCAACGAAGACGTCGCGATCTATTAGTTAGGGTGATTGTAACACCTCGATTTCAAAAAATATGGTGGTACATGAGAAGAGCTTAAAAATATTGATTTGGCCATAAAAGAGCACTTATCTTTCCGGTCAACCACCATGAGAGAACTCTACAGTTAAGGTTGTGCTAGAGCGATTTCAGGATGGGTGACCTACCAAGAAGTGATTGTCGATACCGTGTGAGTGAGAAAAAAACATAGAAAAAGATCATGTGGTGTTTTGTAAGATCGGTAAATGAGTTTTAAAGCTATGGAAGTAAATAACTGGCCGTCGGGAAAAGATGGGCCCAAGGGCCAAGAGAGGACCTGGGGACTATGAAAGGTGGTAGGTTGAGCGTTACATGAATGACGGAGAATTTTTCCGTCCTTCTATCAAAAGGACATCTTCCTTCAAAACCTTTTCCGTAAAATGTCCAATTTGGTTTTGGACCGCTTCTGGCTAAGAGCCAAAACTTGACTATCACTAATATCTCGGCAAGATGCTCTTCTTCCAATCACGTTTCTATTATTAACTTGAGCGTCAAAGAGTCCTCGGGAAGACACACCCTATTTTGTATTCTCGAGTGTATCTTGACCATGTTAATAATGTATGTATCGTTTGGAAGCTCGGAAGTAACTAGTACGATGACACGCAGATGATCCAAAAATATGACGCACATGTTCGCTCCTAGTAGACGAGAATTACACCTTGTGCGCTTTAGCTGTTTCCAGCATACGAAATTCCACAATGACAAACAAATTCAACTGAAAAGAATGATCCAAATTTATCGTCCGGACAATTTCTATTTATGTTAAGATATGTGAAAATAAATGTATTTGGAGTTGTATTAAGAAATCAAGTTTTCCCTAGAGAGTGTGTTTCCAATGAATTTATTTATTAAATCAAATTTTTCTTTGTATAGTGTTTTTTTTTAAAAAAAATAGGAGTTGATTGGTGTGTAAATTGTGGGATTGTATTTAGTTGTGCCGCTTGATAGCCTTTTTCACCCAATCAAATTTTTTGAACTTTTTATTTTCTAAGATGCTTTATTTTTCTTTGTTTTTTTCTTGTTATATTCTTAAAATCATTACAATTTTTTTTTGAATTGATTGCTAAAGACTTTAAATTTAGGGGTTTACATTAAAAATTGTTGTAGAGAATTAAACTTTACAATAATAAGTATGACTTAAAAATTTAAATTCTTATTTTGTTGGATATAAAGAAATAAAGATGATATGAACAAAAAGAAAGTTAGATAGTTCGAGTTTTAGTACTTTTAGAAAAAAAAGTCGTAAGAGTCATATTTGGTAAAAATCTAGTCAAAGATATACATTTATGAACCTTCACAATTAACACGCAAATAACCCTGTAGTTTAAGCTTTTTAAAAGAATATTATTAATTGCAGTTAGTGAAAGTTTATTTTACAATTTATCAATCTCTCTCTCGTCCTCTACATATAGTGTCGATCTTTCTCGGAAAAATTTGGGTACTAAATAGTCATGGATAAACATGATATAAGCTCTATTTCTAAAAAACGTCGGATAAATTATGATGTAACCGAAGATATCCTAAACCTCAAAGGTGAGCGAGGTTCTATGGGTGTCCAATCCAGCTTTCAGAAAACAAAATGTGCTGATAATATAGTCTACAAATTATACTTTAAGGGTTTGGTGAGTGATGAAACGTCGGCAGATAGGGAAATGATTGTGAAGGTTGGATTTGGGGTCGCGATATGTGACGAGACGGATAACTTATTCCATGGCATAGGTAAATCACTTAATGACGCTGTGATTAACCGCGAAGAAGCAGATTTTCTTGCACTGATTACTGGATTAGCTGAATCAATTCATCGTGGGATTAAAAATGTTGTGATTTGTTGTGATGACCGTCAAATTTACCAAATCGTAAGTTTTTATTTTCTTTGCTATTTCTTTGGTTAGTTTTATTAAAACAAGTGGTGATACTTTGACTTAGTTAATGCAAACGATATTTTTTTTTGGAATTTGAGTAGTAGAAGTTGTGATAGTAATAATGATGTGGTACAAAATAGAAATGGCCTCGAATTTTATTTAGATATTGATTTTTTTTTATGGTATACAAATTCTCATTGGACTTTTTACCATTTTTTGTTTGTACCGGTAACTTTCCTAGCACCTCCAAACCCTTGTCCACCACTAATTTTTTGTCGTCAAATGCCAATTGGTGTCATTATTTTTATTCTTAGTAATTGCATTTAGAAATTGGTATTGTTATTACTTGGAAGTTGTTAGTCCCAAACAATTGATCGTAATGAGAAATAGAATAAGCCCTCTCTCTTTAACTAATGGTTGGCTTGACTCTGAACTTTGAATGCAGATAATCGGTAGAGAGAAGCCTCAGCAGAAGATTGTCCATCTTTTGGAAGAAGTCCAACGCCTTAGAGGGAAACTAGCTTCTACTGGAACTGTTCTGGTTGCGCCAGATGATGTTAACTTTGCTCTTAGACTTGCAATAGACGCACTAGTTTCTGAAAGCAGCAGTAGCAGTGATGATGGAGAAAAAACTTGTGCCATTTGTATTGAAGAAACCGATGCTGAGCACATGTTCTTTACCGACAAATGCCTTCACCGTCATTGCTTTTCTTGCGTGAATAAGCATGTGGAAGTGAAGCTGCTTAGTGGAACAGTGCCCACATGCCTTGAATCTGGATGCAAATCTGAGCTCACTCTTGAAAGTTGTAGCCAGGTTTTGACACCAAAGCTGATTGAGATGTGGAAACGTAAGATGGAAGAAGACTTAATTCCCGATACAGAGAAGATCTATTGCCCATATCCACGCTGCTCAGTGTTGATGTCCAAAACCGAGCTTTCAAGTGAAGCCGAACAATCCTATGTCCGGGCATGTATCAAATGCTATGGACTCTTCTGCATTGACTGCAAAGTACCATCGCATTCTGATTTGTCCTGTGCTGAGTACAAGAGACTTCACCCTGAACCTCTATTTGATGACATGGAGCTTAAGTGTCTGGCAAACGATCAAATGTGGCGTCAATGTACTGAGTGTAAGCACATGATTGAACTTTCTGATGGTTGCAACCACATTACCTGCAGGTAAATATATTGAATTCGATTAAGCTACATCATATGAATAGTTTTATTTCACAACGTCTGTGCGTTCATTGTGTAGATGTGGATATGAGTTTTGCTACAGATGTGGGCACGAATGGACTAAGTACCAATGTCCTTCCGGTTGCCCGCTTATGGGCGATGATGAAGATGAAGCTGATATAATTTTGATGATGATGATGAGGAGGACGACAATGATGACGATGAAAATGAAGCTGAATATGATTTTGATGATGATGAGGAGGAGGATGACAATGATGACGATGAATATTATGAAGATGAAGATTATGATGAAATTGATTTTGATGACGATGATGAAGACGAAGCTGAATATGATTTTGATGATGATTATGAAGACGATGATGATGAAGATTATGAAGAGGATGACGATGATGGTGGCTCAACATACAGCTTCGAAGAGCTTTGAAGAGAGATTTTGTGAATCATCGAGTCCAATATATGTTGTCCCAAAGAGATTGAAATATGTCAAATGAGCAAAGAGATAAGAGCAGATAAACTCCCAAATAATTTTTAGTTTTATATTATTTTTGTAATGTTCTATATTATCATTATTTAAGTTTTATATAGTTTGAAGGTAATTTACATATATTGATCCTAAGCCAGTTTATAGCACAGTAATCGACAACGAAAAACAGAGTCGGGTACGCAGATATATCATAACCAAACTATTAAATCTTTGAAGGTAGATTATAAGTGAACATACAGATTAGTATATAACAAACCTTTCTCTTATGAATTTTGCCAACAGCCCTCTCTCCTCTGAAATCTGCTTTAACCTACATGTTCAGTACAGAGGATACACTTAGCATTTTGTTACAATCGAAACGACAAACCAGACGAAGCAATGAGATCTCCGAGACATACAAACCATAAATGCAGACCTTATCCTCTCATGAATCATTCTTGATTATGTATGGACCTCCTCAAAGCATCAAACCAGAGATATAACACAAAGGAATTGAAGCCTTATTAAGGTAAAAATGTTATCCAACATCTCAAGTTATGTACAGGTCGCAAGGTGATAAAAAACTTTGGTCGCCATGATGTTTCAGGCTGGTTCTGTTTAGGTGCTTTTTTGCCTCAACGTCTTGTTAGGTTAAGCTAAGTCTTCCATTGTTGACACAGTTAGAAGACAACTGACAAGTTCTTATCGACTTATCCAACTTCGGCCACAAATCTTTTTAATACCATTCTCGTTCATTTTGTCCCTAAGATGAGCAACATCCGCCCACCGGTCTAAAGCTGCATATATATTTGACAGAATCACGTAACTACCAGCACTTTGTGGTTCAAGCTCAAAGAGTTGCCTTGCAACTACCTCTGCAATCTCAGTATTCCCATGTAGACTACAACCACCCAAAAGCGAACCCCAAGCACTAGCATGAGCTTCAAAGGGCATGGATTTGATAAGCTCATAAGCCTCTTTAAGCTTTCCTGTCCGACTAAGAAGATTCACAATGCATGAATAATGATCAGGAGATGCCAAAATTGAATACTCCTTTCGCATTAACTCGAAATACCTTAAGCCCTCCTCAACAAGCCTGGACTGGCTACAAACTTTCAATATTACTGTGAATGCAACTTCATCGGGTACAATACCTTCGTCTACCATTTTCTCAAACAGTCGAACAGCTTCACTTCCACACCCGTGGATAGCCATTCCTTCCATCATCGAACAATATGAAACAAGGTCCCGCTGAGGCATCTCTTCAAACAACTTAGCTGCTCTGTCCATGTGGCCACACTTAGCATTCATGTCTATCAAAGCAGGTATAACATAATGACTAGAAAATTTATTCATGCTTTGGTGCAGATAAGAATCAACCTTTTCACATAATTCAAAACAACCCATCTGAGAACAAGCTGACATCAAACCCACCATTATAAACTCATCAGGTTTGACATTCTTCGCACACATTTCGCTAAAAACCTTAAAGGCCTCATTCGGCTGACCGTTCTGTGCATACCCCAATATTAAAGCTGACCATGCCCTAACATCAACACCCCTCGCTTTCTCAAACAAATCCTTCGCAGAAACCATATCACCGCCTTTAGCATATCCATCAATCATACAAGTATACGAAATTATATCTCTCTTAGGCATTTCATCAAACAATTTCCTAGCATTAACCAAATCTCCCGATTTCACCAAACCATCAACCAAAGCATTCCAAGATCCCAAATTACGCTCAGGCATAAGATCAAACATCTTCTTAGCTTCCTCCAACTCCCCAGATTTCACATACGCAACAATCAAAGCTGTCCAAGAAACAACATTTCTCTCAGGCATTTCACCAAACACCTTACGTGCACTCAACAAATCCTTACATTTACCATAAAAATCAACAAAACTTGTACCCAAAACAACATCTTTATCAAACCCAATTCTCAAAACTAACCCATGAACCGTTGAACCAACACGAAACTCTCCATTGTTAGAACAAACTTTCATAACCAAAGGAAAAGTATACTCATCAGGTCTCGCAAAATCTGTTCTCATCATACGCATTAGAATCGAAACAGTCTCAAAGAAGAGAAACTTTTTCGAGTACCCTTTGATAAAATGATTCCAGAGATAAGTTCCAGGATAAGGAACACGTTCAAAAACAGAGGAAGAGTAAGAGAGAGATGAAGAAGACGAAGAGATAAAGATTGATATGAGATTCTGGTCTTGTTCAAGACCTTTGCGGATGATTCGGGCATGGATTTGGTTTAGATGGGTTTCAGATTTGCAGAGCTTTAAGAGTGTTTCGAGTGAGAGCAAAGAAGGATGAGATAATCTCTGGATCATTCGGAATCAAATGGGGCTACGAGGAAACATGTGTATGTGTGTAAATGTGTATGCTTTTGTCATAACATGAATTTTGGTGGATTCTGATTTGATACAGTTTCGACAAGAATCAATCTCTGTAGATGAATTTTGTAAAAGATGAAAGAAACCTTGGAGGAGAAGGGTTTAAGGGTTTATAGGCAGCTTGAGGTTCCATTGGCATTTAAAAGAAAACAAAATCAATTTAAATCCGATTGTTAATTTTTAGGAGGGCACAATATCCATTTCTCGGTTTGAAATTTTTGGTTATCGAGGGTTTTTAGCATGAATCAATTACCATTCGGTTTAATTTGGTATAATATTTTATGGCATTGTAAATTTTTTTTTATTATATAGCCTATATATGAAATAGAAAAAGACTAGAGAACATCTCTTTTGGTTTATTCTTGTTGATGAAGTTTTGGGCCATGTTGGTGTATGTCTTGGATTTCTCCTCGCCGGATCTTTTGGTAGCTTGTGAGTCGATCGTTCACGGGTTCTAAGAGGTTTTCTGAAAGCGGCTGGGCGGCGTTTTTTCGTTTCTTTTCAGGTTAAGTTATATAGGGGACTCCTACTAAAGTCAGAAACAACACACAAAAAGCAGAGTGAATATTTCCGGTGTAAAAACATCAGTTCTCTCTCGGTTTTTCATCCTATAGTCCCAAAAGGAAAACATGATTAATATTCGACAATTTGATCTCTATATAAACCTTTATTCGATCCGAGATTCTATGGTTTCCTTCACAAGCTTTAGCCTGTCTTTTGTGAACGAAGATCGATTTCAGTACGCCTAATTTCTTCCTTGAGCTCTGGTAAAGAAATAGGACTTGCCTTTGAGTTAAGCGTCGTCTCTTTGTTTGCTAATAAAGCTGAGAGATGCTTAAGACACGAAAGGTATTCAGACTTTACTTCAAAAGAATCTTGCAGCTGAGTTCCATAACCAAACTGCACATAAGAAAGGGAAGGAAAAACACGGAATCAGTGTCCAACAGTTTCTTTGCCCGCTCTATCAAAATCCTTTTTTGTTAGTGACAGATTCTTTGGGGCAGCAAAAGAACAAGGAGATACTAGATTCTAATGAAAGCTGCGATAAAGAAGTATTCTTTAATTAGTTAATTAGTTAGTTAAGAGTGAAAGATTATTATAAATAGTGGATCATCCAGAGTTTTGTTGGGGATTCTCTCGAATAATCTCAAGGTTTTAGGTTCATAAGACAGATTCATATTTGGAGAAGCTATTACTTGTTTACCTCTTTGTAAGCTGTAACACATTGGAGAAGTGAATCTTCAGCTGCATGCAGATTTTCTTCCTGCAATGTCAAGAATCAACAGGTTTGTAGCGGTAAGCATCAATACGAAGTCAAGTCAGTGTTCATCATCGAGTCAAGTACATAGAACCTGACGAAATGAGCAGAAAGTTTGTGTCTACATCTATATAAATTACATTTGACGGCAATGAACTCTCGCATTGAAGGACTAACCTTTGGCTCCTGGATCTCATTTTTGCTCATCTCCAAAGCTGCAAGACTCTCAAGAGATTGCAGCTGCAAACAAATAGAAAAGGTCCCAAATGAATAGTTCTTAAGAAAATCAAACACAAATATACGTATAAGTATTGCTTCTATCGAGACTTACCAGTATGACTAACGCCGCATGTTCATAATTTCTTAGAGTTACACTGGATTTTTCGTGTTTCTGCGCTTTGATCTTTTGGTTTTTAAGCTTAAGCAGAACGTCTTTCGCTATCCTGGTTTACACCGCAGATATTCTTTTTGTTACATTCTTATACATGATAATTCTCTTACGTTAAGTTTTAAAAAATCAAAGATCAACCATCAGTTTAAGCTAAGCAAAGAGAGGTAGTACAGAAAGACATATAGATACCAACCTAGCTGAGTTTTCAAGATAATTCTTTGCTTTTTCTAGTTTGGATAGAGCTTCACTCTTATCAGTACTTCTCATCTGACTAGCCTGGAGCATAAATGTCTTTGCGATGTGCAGAAAGTTTCCACCTATCTATTAATCCCAGAGAGGACATAAGATGAATACTCACTCTATATCCAATATACAGATGAACTTTTTAAACAAGAGAGTGGACCTGGATATGTCCTTCTGGAAGTAATTTTTTTTGGGCATTGAGACACCTAACAGGAAAATCATCATGGAGTTAGTTATATACATTTGAGAATCGTCATATTACTCTGATAACTCAATCAAGAGTTTATGTGAGTTATATACATTTGAGAATCGTCATATTACTCTGATAACTCAATCAAGAGTTTATGAACTCACTTTTCAAAAAGTTCTAGAGCTTCTTCCAGCTGCCCAGATAATCGTAAAGTGAGAGCTAATGCTTCAGCTGCAGTTATTGCCTCCATTGAGTTCCATCCCTGTCATAGATTTTAGCCATTAAGAACTATAAACTAGAATCATAAAAACACAGCTAAAAATGATAAGAGATTTTATACCATGTTGTTTAGCATAGTTTCGAGTAGTGGATTGCTACTAGCTACATCTATGTAAGTGATCTCCTTAACTTATGATTGATGATGTGTAATCAGCAGTTCAAAAGCATAACAAGGCTCGTTTTAAGTAAAAAACTATCTTCCTAATTATAGACCTCTCTAACTGCACTATATCTGAAAGATTTAAACTTGCCCATTCCACCATGCAAATATCAGGAAGTTGGAACATTTTCCTTCAGTACTAGATTAGAAAGTTGGAATTTGCATGGACGAAAAGAGGATGCAGCAAAACAGAAGGATTGTAAGATGTTAAATCATTGAAAAAGATTCTTTAAAGAGACAGCTTCAGGAAAGATAAGTAAGACAAAATCACACCTTTGATAATTCCATCATGTGCAATAATTTCCTTTGAAGTTTTTCAGCCTCAGCCAGACGATTGGACCGTATATATATCTGAAACAACAGACGAGAATGTAAAATAAGAGAAATTCAGAACAACAGATGTTGAGAATTGTTAGTTGTATAACCAAACAATTTCTGTGTGAGTGTGTTAAAATCAAAGCATTGTAAAAATAGACGGCAACATCCAAATTACAAGCGGAGTTTAAGGCAAGAAAACCTGAGAAAGATATCTCAGTCTCCTGATATATGTCATGGACTCTCCTTGACCACCTTCCTACATCACAAAACCAAAAATACAATAACGAAGCGTCCAATTGACAAATCAAACGTCAAGATGGCACATATATTAGTTATCATTAAGATAGCGACATGCCTCAAGTATTTTAAGAGAATCCAGAATAAGAGCTTCCGCATCTGTATCTTTTCCTTGCATGTGTAATACCTGTCGATTATTGGATCATATGTTAGAAGGAATGATAGATTCAAATCAGACTTCATGACAGCATGGAAGTGTCATATTATATGCATTTTATCACATGTCTGACTGGGCGAGAGGCTATTATAAAGTTCAGGGGGACAATATGATATGCAAGAATCTTAAGAAAAGAAGTGTACCATTCATTACAAGTTTAAAGAGCTCAAGAAAATTAACAAAAGCAAGAAAAATGAAACATGAGAGTACCGTTCCAAGATGATACATTGTCTCTGCATAATCCGGATGATTATACCCCAGGACTCGTCCTTTCAACTAGATGGGAATCAAAAGAAACGATAAGAATAGAAATACATACTAATAATTGCTAACTGTGTATTGAAAATAATCACCACATCCATACCTTTAAAGCACGCTGCACAGGGAGCGAACATAAAAAAATTAAGAATAAATTGTTAGCATCACAGAATGTAAAGTTTTATCATTCGAATTTGGTGGCAGTATATCAATAGATATAAAGCAGACAAGTACATTTTCTGTGGATATTGTAATCATGATCAATTTAGGATCCACCTTCCAGAAAAAAAAAAAAGTAAAACCGACGAATTTATTTTGAAACTTAATTTGGACCAATTTTCTGATTCTAGCATCTAAACTTAGATATGTAACATGCCGTTTTATCATGACAACTTCATTTGCGTATTCATAGCCAGCAACATTCATGACTCCAATTCATCAAAAAAAATCATGTAAGAAAGAACAGCAAACACACCTCCTAGTCTCCAATACCAACACTACAGCCATCCAGATAGCCTAGAAAGGGACTATTCATGATCAATCCATATATGATGCTTTGCAAAACCTTAATTGTGATTACCTCATAGCAAGCACGAGCTTCCTCAAGTTTTCGCTGAACAAGATAGAGTTGTCCAAGGTTGTGGAGAGTAGCACCGACACTGCATTGTTAACAATATGGTTGAATGAATGAAGGGAACAAAAACAATTAGGGTGAAAAATCCGTCACCAGAAAATATATATAAAGTAACACAATTCCTTATGTTTCTAGGTGTCACATGACTTTCAATCCAGCCAATGGGATTCATAAAGATCACTAAGAAGGCCAAACAAAAATGAACGTAAAGAGCCTAAAAGACTTAGGGACGTTTGAATTGACATGTCGGGTAGAGGCCTAAAGGGAAAAGTAAGCCCTCTAACAGGGTTATATAACTAAAATGTACCAAAAACCTCAGCCAGTTTCCAGAAATGTGATGGGTTATCAGCCAAACTATGAGACTGATTATAAATATTTAAAGTTTCAAAATAATAGTACAAGTCAGGTAGCATCAAAACATAAAAATAAGACTTAACAATATATGCGCTGAAGGTCAACCGAATGGCAATCATTTATTTGAGCATCAGCACAAAAGATGATGATTTCTCACCGCACGTCTTCAGGACCATAGAAATCCTCCAAGATACTAACAGCTTCCAGGTATAAGGGCTCTGCTTTGTCGAATTCTTTCTTGACTCTATATAACTCTGCCTTACATAGAGGAAGTAAAAGATAGAGCAATTAGTCTAACAAAACAAGAAATAACTTGTATTGAAAAGCAGAGATGGGAAAAATGAAAATTTTAGGATCAGATGACTCTTTCAAATAAGAATGAAACTTCTAAGAAAGAGATTGATCATGAAACCATTGAGCTAAAATATATATCTCAACAAACATAGAAATTGTAAATTAACAAGGATATGTCTAAATTCCTCCGCCAAGAAACATTAAACTGCTTAACACTTATCCTTAAGAGGACCATACTCAAGATGGCACCAAGCACTAAGATCCAAGGAACTAAACATAGAAACTATAAGAGCTGAATAAAGCCCACAGAGACCAACCAGATTGTTGCATGCAGATGCAACATGTGGATCCTTTTCTCCAAAACCTTCCTTAGCTTCCTGTATCGCCGAACCGAAAAGCCTCTCAGCTGGCTCCAGTTTCCCCTATAAAAAACAGAACAAATCATCTAGCAACACAAACTATAGCTAATTCAAAGTTGAGCTTCATTTGTCTCAAACATCAACCTGAAAGAAATAATCTCTTCCACTATCAGTAAACACTCTCCACTTAGATGTATGTATATTCGATACAACCGACCCATCCTCAATTCTTTCAAGCCCACTATTTCCATTCTCATCCATATTATCTCCAGATTTCGACTTCATAGACTCATCCTCTGCCAATACAGTGTTCCCACAAAACCCAAGGATTGCTAGGAACACAAGAGTGAGAAATTATAATCGTAACGTCACAAAGACATCAACATTGAGCAATACATACACACCAGCTTGACCAGAAAGTACAATCCAAAGCCGAGGATCCAAGAGATTCAAATTCGTTCTATGTCCTCCATAATCATTCCGATACGAAATACGTGGCGTCCCTGAAATGGAACCGGTGAATTCTTAAGACTCCTCTAAGATCCAAGTCGAATTATTGCAGGAAAATGATCTAAAGAGTTACCGGAGAGTGAATTAGCGAAAGTGGTGCAGATCGGATTCCGGGAAGAAGAAAAGGAACGTGAAGTCCGATGAGTTCCTTTGAGAAGAGTCGACAAAATTCGAAGCAGAGACATTTCAGTTTTTCTTCTTCACTTTTTGTTAGACGCGAAGAATCCTTAAACCCTTGAGAATATAGTGAAGTTGCGCACCAGGTGTTCGACGAAATTACATATAAAATCATTGGTTAATAGAATTTGCATTATACCATGAATTTTATTTTCTCTCTTGGTTTGGTTCTTCAGCGGTTCAAATTAACCTGAACCGGAATAACTAAAATGGATTTAACTTGTTTTATATCATGAAATTTTAATAAAATATTAATCCAAGCTCAATATTCATATCAAGAGCAATATACCAAACAAATGGGATATTTCATTACTTTCTTTAGTTTATGGAGATAGATTTGACTTTTATTCCTCTTTTATTTTTTTTATTTTTTTTGTACGCTGATGATGCTAAATGAAATTTATGGCATTTCTTTGTCGTGGTCTAAAAAGGATCAAGAATGATGAAACTACAAAAAAATAAATTATAAATTCCTCGAAAGAGCATTAATGTGATAAAATGTCAGAGGAGATTACATATTCTTTTTTAAATGAGACCATAAATACTAAATTACCACGAAAGATTTTAGTCAATTAAAAACAATAAGCAGTATAGTTTTAAGTCTCTCCCAAACAAAAGAAGCCAAAGGATCACAGAAAGTCAAACCTGCAAAAAAAAAATGCATACACATAAGATTAACATTCATATTTTACAACTTCGGTAATGGATAATGAAATAAATATTTAGGAGTTAACATACCATCATATGAACAAACTTTGCACCAAGTCGAGTTTACGACGAATGTATACACGTCCGCCGTTTTTACCCCAACATGAACCAAACGAGTCTTGGCATTCACAGCATTGAACGCCATCAATCGTCACCGGACCAAGCATCAAGAGGAAGTGGCCATAACCCAATAGGTTTGCAGTTGCAACCTCATCCGCAGTGGGTTGATATATTCCTCCCTGTGAAAAACATTAGAGTAAATATTTTTTCTCTCTAATATTTTGAAGAAGACAAACATGAATATAATACTATTGAATTTTAATTACCACCGGTGTTGTTGTCTTGGGCGGTCAAGGGCATATGTCAATGGACAGACAGAATCTAGAACAGGGCCACGTTTGGTGAGATAATATTTTGCGAAATAGCTACCATAAATCGAACCTTCGTACTCCCGGTAACGTCTCGGCAGCATGTTGATTAGCTATTGAATGGAGAAGTGCTCATTCGGACGAAGCTTTCCCGGCAGTTTGAGGTTGGCTTCAAATTGGTGTATCAAAGCCACCGCCCAACACACATCACATTGTTGGCACGCGCAAGGCGGAAGGATATGAGGAGTTTCAGTCTTCCAAGTAGCCATAGCTGCAGAAAACGGAATCAAGATAAAAGTCAATAAGAACAAGATACATTACGTAGAATCAGATATCAAATGGGTACATAAGACGTCTCATTTAAGATCAAGATAAAAGTCAATAAGAATAAGATACATTACTTATAATCAGATATCAGATGGGTACATAAGACGTTTCATTTAACTTCTTATTAGCAGTTTAGCATTAGGCGTTCGGTTTTCTCGAGTTAATCGGTTCGGTTTATTCAGTTTTTCAATTTTTCGGTTAGCTAAAAAACTTGCTGAATTAGACCGGTTCGGTTATCTGCTTTAGAATTTGTTCCGAATTTAACCGAATGCTTTTCTATTTCGGTTTATTTTAACCGAATTAACCCAAAATACAGATAATGGGCCCAAATGAATCTGAAATCTAACTACAAACCAACAACAAGCCCAAATACAATTACAAAACCAAACCCTATTACATAATTATGGATTTAAGCCCAAAGCCCATTAACAATTAGGGTTTACCATGAAGTGCTTGACAGAGACAGTAATGGAAACGGTGTGGCGACCGTTCGATCTCCTTGTATGATGAGGCTTCCCACGAGATCTGCCAAAATAGATAACAATGCAACACTTCAAAACTGGAAAATTTCAGTTCTAAATTTCATGCTTCTAAATTATCATAGAAAGAAATATCGTTGATGGAGTTGTTTTTAGGGTTTAATAAATAAATATGTACTTATAGGCACGACTCCATCAACGATCATAGAAGATGCTGACCATGATGTCGTGTTTGAAACTAATCTTATTCATTATTTTTAAAAACCTTAAAAAAATGAGTTGTTAGGTAAAGAAATGCTAATAATTAGGAATCTTCTATTTATTATATTTTAAAGCCACAAATTAATATAGAGACAATATTGATTTTAGTTATAATTTTTGGAAACACATTTTCTATAAAATTAGATTTCAACGATTGTTGCTAACAACAATCGTTTTTTTTTAATGGCAATTAGCAAATGAGCGAATATAGGTATGGAAAGATAAGTTTTAAGAGATAATTTAGGATCTAAATCATTGTGTTAATCTCTTTTATTAAATTTTTCAAATTTTTAGAATTAAAACCAATGGCATTCTTTGTAAATACTTCCCAACTCCATGATTTATTTACTAAATGTACTCCAAAAATGTATTTATAGATATGAACCATAAACCCAAGTAAATTTTGGTGATTACTGTATTTGGTGAATGCATTTGTAGAATAAATCAGCCATTTCCAGATAATGCTTTATTCATAAATAATACACAGAAAGGTTTTCAATGGATGGGAAGTAAATAAAAAACAGAAAAAGCAGAGCAAATCTTGACTTATTCTGAGACATTGCTTGATAGAAACACAAACTTTGAATCTTGCAAGAAACACAAGTTGAGTGAAATTCAAGATTTTCTTGATCTGATCATCAAGGGTTCCAGAGGATAGTGGTCTCTGCAATCATGGAAGTGACAATGTAAGGGTCCATGTTCGAAGCTGGCCTCCTGTCCTCAAAGTATCCTTTCCCTTCTTTCTCGGTATCACGTCCTACACGGATCGATGCTCCACGGTTCGCAACACCCTATATTCAACATTCAGACACACAATCACAATGTAATTCGACTCTTTACTATTCGAAAAACCGCAAAGTTGGTACTTAGTTTACCCAAAGGAAAGTGTTGATGTCAGCAGTCTCATGGTGTCCGGTGAGACGACGCTCATTGCCTTCACCGTAAGCTGCAATGTGTTCTTTGTGTCTGAGTCCTAATTTATCTATTGCCTTCTTGATAATCTCGTAACCGCCTTCTTCCCTCATTGACTTGGTGCTAAAACAATTACCATTTTGGTTATATGAATCAGCAAAAAGACCATAAAACAAAACATTTAAGATATTCTTGACATGTACCTGTAGTTGCAGTGAGCACCAGCACCATTCCAGTCACCAGGAATCGGTTTCGGGTCGAAAGATACCACCACACCAGCAATCTCTGTGATCCTCTGTTTTCAGAACAAGAGGAGTGTTATTAATCAAAAACTATATAAACAACCATTGACGTTTGAATGTTTAATTGTTAAACTTACCTCCAAAATGTAACGAGCGACCCAAATTTCATCAGCGGCCGAGATACCAACAGCTGGACCGACCTGGAACTCCCACTGTTCCCAACACAAAAGATTTGGTAATTAGTACTTTAAGCAAAAGATTTGATCTTTAAGATCAACATTGAATCTCACAGAGAAAAAGATCAAAACTTAATGAAAAAGATTTGATATTTAAAAGGTCATAAGTGAATATCAAAGAGAAAAAAAAAGATTGAATCTTTATGCAAAAGATTTGAACTTAAGGTCATTAATCAGTATCGAAGAGTTGCGAAAACTACCTGACCGGGCATGACTTCTCCATTGATGCCACTAATGTTGATTCCAGCGTATAAGCAGGCCTTGTAGTGAGAATCAACAACATCTCTCCCAAAAGATTTGTCTGCTCCAATACCGCAATAGTACGGTCCCTGCAATAAATTTTCGCCTAAAAATTTAGAAAAAACCGAACAACGGAAACTATACAAAACTAATTATAAATCCATTTTCCTCACCTGAGGGCCGGGATAACCGCCAATAGGCCAACCAACAGGCCACTTCACATCTTTCTGAAGCAAAGTGTACTCTTGCTCAATACCATACCATGGCACTTCAGCTGCAACATCAGGGTGGCTAAAGACCTTAGCCGCAGCGTGTCTTTTGTTTGTCGGGATTGGTTCACCCGCGGGAGTGTAAGCATCACACATGACCTGATCAAAACCATTAAGTTATGATTGATCTAATAAAGTATGGCCGCAACAAAAAAAGATCAAAACTTGAAGAAACTCACAAGAATGTTGTTTCCTCTACGGAAAGGGTCTTTGAATATGGCTTGAGGGCTAAAAAAACATATACAAAACATAAAAGATTAATAAACAAGAATCGAAAAACCCGAAAGAGACAAAACTGGTATAAGATCAAGAAAGAAAAGATTATTAACTATAAGATGACTTCACTGTCTTCACCAGGAGCTTGACCAGTGCTTGAACCATCATAGTTCCACTTTGGTAGCTGAGAAGGGTCAGTCACTGGTCCAGGTAGAGTCTATACATATAAACCAGAATTACTACAAAATCTTTACTAAAAATAGAGATAAACCAAAGTTGAATCTTTTTTTTCCTCAAAATTATCTAGAGAATGAAAAAATTACCCTGGCTTTGCTTCTCATATCCATTCCAGAACCACCAACCCTGATTTGGTAATAAACAACACCAACAAGAGACAAAATATTTCAGAAAAAATCAATCTTTATGTTTAAAAACAGAGCCAAAAACAGAGCAAACATCATCAGGGATAAAAAGTTTTGCAGTATTGGCAGATTCAGGAGCCTAATAGATTAATCAGCAAACTAAACAGAGATCTGAAGAATAAACAAAACCAAATTGACTTTAAAGGACTAAGAACAACCAAAGGCACAAAACCAAAACTATGATCCATAGTCAAAAGTTGAAAAAACAACATGAACCCATTAGATTTAGGCATGATAAGAGAACATATACATAAACAAAAAATGATTTTTATGAAAGAAAAAGAAGAAGAAGAAGACGAACCATATGTATTCAGCAATGATTTTGTCAGTGATGTCTGAGAAGTTAAGGTTAATGAGATCTGAAAGAAGACTCATGGCTACAAATACCAAAGGGTTTGGATGATAGTAACAGTTCTAATCAAAAGGAATCAAATCTGTCTCGTGTTTTGATATTTTGGTAGAGAGATATGAAGAGTAGTAGTACTTATAGAAGGAGGAGGGTGCAGAGATTGAGGAAGAGGGTGACGTGAAGACTTAGGAGACTTTTTTGGCTCTCCACAAGGAAAAAAACAAAATACAGAACTAAATATCAGGAATATAATTATAAAAGATTCTTCTGCGGCTCAATGGAATCTCTATTTTTTAGGAATATAAAAAGTTAACATATATAGACACACCAGGTTTGAATTTGTATGAGGTAATTGGAATAAATAGAGAAAGAAATGTAATTTATTTAAGGTATAATCTATTTCTATAAATGTTAAAATAAAAGTAGCGAAAAATACGAAAATTTTTAATACTACATTTTCTTAATATGTATGAAAAAAACATTATAAACGATACTTAAAAATAATTTTTGCAGCTTCTAAAATTCATTAGTCTCACATCTTCGGTTTTGTCTCGGATCATTTTGTGGGTTTTAAGGTCATCCCCTAAAACAATAACTAAAATGGAAAATAAAAACTTAGAAAAAATTTTATGATATAAAATTAATATTTATTTTTTAATGTGTGTGAAAATATTTTAAGCGATGTTTTAAATGAAATGAAAATAGTATCATTGATACATCATTGAATCGAGATAATGTTAATGTAGAGTTGTAGACAGTGATTAGGTGGAACCACAATTAGACACTCTAATCAATTATTTAAACTAATATTTTGTTTTCTAATGTAACCTACTTTGATTATTACTTTTAGATTCTCTTATTTATTAATTTAATATTATATCGAAACCATTAGCCTCACATCTCCTGTTTCTCTCCAATCAATTTATGGGTTTTAAGGTAATTCATCGAAAACACAAGAATCAAAAGAAAAAATTCCTTGAGGAATTATGTGAAAATATCACGGTGTCATATCGACATCACTAGGTCATTGTTTTGTCCATCGAATCTTCGATCATCTTTAATCTATTCGGTAGTTTTTTCCACAATGACTTTTCAACACAAGAATATTGTACTTACTTGACAAGAAACTGAGTACCAGAGAAACCATCGATGGTCTAAACTCTAAACTCTTGGCAATACAAAACAATATCGAGTACCAAAGATTTTTGTTTTTGTTTTTTGTGGTCTATATTCAACTTATATTAAAATATGTTCCAATTATATAGTTGAGTTGACTTTTTGTGTTGGGAGCATGTAAGAGGACGTTCATGACCGGCATCGGTTGACTCGGCCCACCCATAAGAGTTGAAGTCTACATTCGTTTACTTTTTGTTCTTAATTCTATAAAAAATTTCTTCGTTTGATTTTTAAATTAACTGTGCTCTGGGAAATATGTAACTATATATTAGATATATAAACGAGTAAGTTAACCACATTGTGTATGAAAGTACTGTAATATGGATTTTAGTTCGGTTTCTGTTACAAATTTTGTGGTGTTTTGAATGATAATATTCAAAGCAAAATTAATAGTATAATATATATACGTCGATTGGTAACGATTGTGACTTTTGATTGTTGAGACTTTCATGGTAGAGATTTTGAATATAAAATATATAGAATCGATGGGTAAAAAAGCCATGATTGTAAAAATTATGTCTTTGAATAATATAAACTATACCCAATTTAAATCTAATATAAACTGATTACCTATATTTTTTGTTTGATTTTTCGATATTTCATTACTTATATATTACCAATGTTGATGTTTTGATATGAGAAGAATAATTTTTCTTAAAATCATCATTTTATCTAATTTTTAGAAAAACTAAAAATTAAGGAGAAAATAAGTAACATTAGACGGTTGAGACTATAGAGAAAACATCGAAAACAAAAGTGTGATAGAAAAATATTAGGTTTTAAAGACTTTTTTAAAAATACTACAGCCTTTAAAATTTCTACCAATCAATATAGTTTACTACGGTTTTCGGTTTGGATTCAAATTTGTACAAATTTAGTTTAATTTTTTGTTTTGTTGTAAAAAGGGAATCCTTTTATAAACTAAATCAAAATATAATTTGATTTTCGGAACAATTATTTCAGTTTGCTTCGGATTCGATTGGACTAAATTGTAATAGATTTTTTTTTTTGGACTGGACATCCCTAGAAGTAAGCACAAGTTGGAGAAGAAAAATGAAATGGAATCGCTGAATCTTGAAAGTGAATTGGATACGTACACGGGACCAATGAATAATGACTGTCAATATCATTACTTGTACCTTCAGAATTGGGAATTGTGTGAATTGTCCAATAAGAATTATTGCATTCACAACTTGCATAAGGTACATGTCGACAAAAAGTACCTTCATTTTCAACTGTCTTGCATATCTCATGTTTCTTAGAGGATCGATTCAATCATCTGTAAATACATAATTACTCTCTCTATTCCTAGTTATTTAATGTTTTTAAGTATTTTACTTGTTTTATTAAGATTGATGTTCGGTAAAAATATATTATTATTTTTGTTTGTGACTAATAAAAAAAAGAAAGAAATAAAACTAATATTATTAAACTAACATAATAATAATTTAAAATATAAAAAATTTTTATTTTAATTTATGTGTAAAACCCAAAACATCATTTTTTGAGAAACAAAGAGAGTAATTATGTACTCTCTTCAGCGAGCAACCTCGGATGCAACCTTTGCATGTCTTCCCAATGCACCTTGGATGTCTAAGTCCAGCTGCTACGGAATGGGGTGGTTCACAGAGGAACCACTTAAGGCATAGATCCAACATGGATCATCTTTTCGATCCGTTGTCTCATTTGCTCTAGTAGCAGAGGAACTCGCTTTGAAGACGGCGATCTATGCGGCCATAACGGTGGGTGTTTCAAGGTTGGCTTATTATTCGGATTGGCTAGAACTCCCCCTTCTTCTCAATGTCGGAGGCCACACATTTGCTGTTGACGATATCAGAAGTATGAAGACCTAGATTCTCCCTCTTCCTTTCTTTACGTGTTTGCGTTTTGAAAACGCCTCTGTTTCATGTATTTTCTCCTCTTTCTATGGAGTTTGAACTACCTTAATTTATGAAATGGTTTTACAAAAAAAAAAAAAACAATGTTACTGCATAGAAAGATTTACATTTTCTACTAGGTGGATTAAGATCAGATGCCTTTATGTTTACAAAATAAAGTTTATGGCAAAAATAACATGTCTTCTAAAATTATACTGAAATGTGTTTTTTTTTTCATTAATTTGAAAAGCTAATTGATAGAGTTTGAAAATAAAATAGCTTTTTGCTTCATTGCAAGTTTTAAAGTTATTATAACTACCAGTTAATATATAACTTAAAATTATATAGCTTTTTATTTTTTTGTGTGTGCAACACTCATATATCTAGCAGTAGTTTTTACTTCATTGCAATTTTGAGAAATATCGAGACTCTATTTTATTATGACTCAAGCAAAATGAACATTTTTTTTTGTCAAAACCTAAATAAACACACAGAATTTTAACTTGGTATATAGATGTTGAAAAGAACTTTTTTGAATATTAATTTATATTTTAATAAATGTAATTAAAAGTTTGAAAAATACTCGCTCTACAGCAGCATCTACCAAAGCTATTTTGAATTTTCGTCTAGTAAACCAAATTTATAGATTCAAAGCTGTAGTAGACTTTTTCGAAATGTTTGACTTAACTTGCTTTAGATAAAAGTTCTTTTTTTTTTTTGTTTGATAAAAAACTTTAGATATGCGGTTATAAACTAATATATGTTGGCTAATGATTTATGTTAGTATCATTTTCTCACTAAAATTCGAAATCCACATAATGTGTTCTCGACAAAAATATATTTCGTGACAAAAATAAATTATACCGTATTCTTTCACTAATTAGCTAATTTAAAAAACAAAATGATTAATTAGTGAGCAGATCAACGACGTGCAAGAAAGTATCAAATGATAGTACGGAGTGTCTATAAACATATTCCTAAGGTGGACTAACTGATGGTTACACATTTAAATAAAATGTTAGACAATAATGTAATGCTGATGTATATTATTGTACCATGTCGTGCTTAAGCTTAAATATTCACATGATTCTATTCATTAATACCAATCTTTATATGAGATTAACAAATTCTCAATCATCAAAATAAATCTTGAGACAGCTATGTGAAAATTTGTTAATAAAAGTCAAATAATTGTTATTCAGTTTCTGATGTCAGATCATAGGTCCACTCGCACAAATCAAGAAGCGGCATTTATGCCTGCACGCATACTTAATTTTAAATTATAAATTCTCGAGATTAATTAGTTGTGATAATCAAATGAGAGCAAAAACAAAGAAGAAAGAAAGCAGAATGGTTCATCAAATGCAAGCAAGCAAATTGCCACTGGCTCATACCAAGTTTCTTGATTAGACTAACTGGGCTTTGGGCTTCAGTAAGTAAATACTGTAGCCCATATCTTTGTATTAATTTGAAAACCTTTTTTCACAAAAGAAAAAAGAAAAGTTATGCGTTGATGATAAAGTATTAGTAAATGTTTTTTTTTTCGATAACTCAAGTGATTTTAAAGGCTTTCTAGGCCCAAAGACTAATCGTAGGGCTCGGGAAAACCATGTTAAATTATTCGAACCCCGGTGGCCAATGCTACTCCAACCCAGGTGGCGGAAATTACCTCCCTTTACCACTAGATCAAGGCAACTTGGTTATAGTAAATGTTATGTATTGATGATCTTGTTGAACAGATTGAATTAACATGGCATGTTGGTTTGCGATAAAACAAGTGGACGATGCTGGATTATGGTAAGCCTGTCATAATGAAGGTTTGGCTTAGGCCCATTGAATTTTGGTGTGTCTTAGATCGAAGACCTAGGTGAAGTCAGTCAACTATGTTTTGCTCTACGAAATTTGCTTAATGTTTTACATTTCTGTGACATTTCAAACTTAGCGAAAGAGAGACAAAACGAGGAGAGAGAATGACAAATAATCGAGAGTGGTGAAGCAGTCAACTTACACAATATAGAGTTTCCGCTAATACATATATACTGACCCATGAAAGTAATAGGGAATTTGTTAAATTATCGTGTGTTTGGTTCAAATTCAACAAGCGAACGAATTTGTGACAGACTGTGAAGGTTTAATGTTCAAATCTGTTTTAAAAAAACAATTATAAGGACAATTAAATTTGCTGAATTTCTACACAAAGTTTATAACAAATTATTTTTGACGAAAGAAAATACTTTTGGATTTATCATCAAAATAGTTAGCTTAATACTAATGTTTAAAAAATAAAATATAATTTGAAAAGTAAAAAGCTAGTGGAAATGGTGTGGATGATGAATTTAATTTTCTTTTAGAATAAGATGATATAAATCTGAAATGGAGATTTTTTTGGCACTCTCGCTCAGCTTCCACCAAAGACTCATGATGCTGCAAGGGTTCTTGAATGTAATTTTTGTGAAAGCAGTAAGGAAATTAAATGAAGTTGGCAAAAATCAATGAGACCCAAATAACAAGAGTTTTGTTTCGACCTTGGTCTATTAATGTTTGTTTATGTTGGGTTCGTCTACTCAGTTATCAAAAATCGGATTAATCATGCTCATAGTTGTTCCTAAATATTACATAGTAACCTCAGTTTTGTTGTGTATTTGAAGCATCAATTTTCGTCTAGTAGAAAGAAAAATCATCACTTTTTTCAATTCTAAGCTGAAAATTGTTTATAATTTTACAAGATTTTGCTAGGTTCAAAAAGAGTTTAGATAACTTATTTAAAATATATAATATAATTTTTTTTATTAATTACAATAGGCCTTATCAATCTTTAGTAAGTTTCAAGACGACATTTGAAAGAACAAATGTATACATCAACACCGGCCTTGGAAAGCTTAAGAATAGAAGGGAGCTTGCATCTAGCGTTACACACAAAGCAAAATGGTCTACAAATAGAGGTGTTTGATACCACTTCTGTGTTCGTGAATGTTGAACCTGGCTTGATATATGAGAAGTCTCCCACAACGCAAGAAATATGTAATGTAGTCCCACAATCGTTGCATGTATAGAACCATTCCTTTGAATTCACTTTTGTTTCACATGCCTCACACCAATTTTCACCATCCACATTTATGTCACCAAAAGACAAGAAGAGAAGATGATCATCGTACCTATTATTCATTACCTTTTCCGGTAAAAGAGCACATTTGCCTTCCAAACTATAGTCACACTCATCACATCTAAAGACCGAATTCTTCTTCCCACATCTACTACAATTCTTATATGTAGTAGAATAGTAATATAAAGAATGTTGATGGCTTCCGTGCTCAAGTGTATCTGAAATTGCAGCGCATCGCACATCTATAATAATAGAAAGGCCAGATTTATACCTAAAACCGGTGAATTCTTGTAAACAAAGCCAACATTGGTAAACTTCGCCGTCATTTGTGAGTAGTGTGAATGGCAGGTTGTTGTACACATGACGTTTCTTCCGTGGATGGTTAGCACATTTTTCGTGGAGAATGAAATTACATTGCCTACAACTGTAGAACGGTTCTGATAAAATCTGGAGGACACATGCTTCACAAACAATGTTTTCTGGTAGAATTCGGCCATGACCATCTTTGTTGATTTGTAAGTTATGATCATGGCTGAAATGTTTTATAGTGTTATCGTCAATCACCTCGAATGGCGCAATTTCATCTTCTTCAGGCATCCCTTCTAGCTCTATCATGTCCCATACATCTTCTCTCGTTGCGCATCGTGAATGAACAGCAAAACTAGGACATTTGACGCAAGTATAAGCCCCATAGAATCCATCTACTTTTTTACGGCAAACTTTACATATCCACTTTCCATGTCCAAGGCGACGGGTGTAAGAGATGCGGTGGTCGTGGCGGTTGATGTTTATGACACGGGGTAAATCGATACACTGCCGATGAATCATGAAATTACATTGAAGACAGAAATAAGGACTTTGTTCACCTAGCGTCCCACAAGCATTGCAAGTGAAATGGATGCGTCTTGGAACAAGATGAAGCTGATGTTCATGGGTCGTCGGGCTTTCAACACCAACCGGTGGTGGGTTTTTCATACATGCTCTACATATGCTGAAATTACAAACATCACAGTGGTGAAGGGTATGATGGTGAAGGCCTTGATCAAACTTCTCCTCGCAAAGAAGACACTTCTTGTCGGCGTAATCAGGTGCTGCTTCAAATGTAAGAAGCTTGAGTGGGTGTTGAGGGTGCGAAGTGTGGTTTGCTTCTGGAAAAAACTCTACACATTCCGCATGGAAAACTATTTTACATTGATAACATACATAACATAGTTTTCCATAGAAAAGTGGAGAGTCGCACGTTTTGCACTTTCTTCGTCTCGCGCGCTTGGAAGAGTTCGATACATCAAAGAGTTCAAGTGGATGCTCGTGGACATTGGAGTTTTCAAGAATAGGAAGTGGAGCAGCTTCCTTCGCACAATGTAAATCCAACTTGAAGTCACAGATTGTACATATATAGATATAACTTTCTTTAAACAGATGAATTCCACATCGATTACATGTAGATGCTTTGTCGTTTAGGCGAAGATTGAGCGGATGATCGGGATGAGAGAAATGCTTTATTTCTTGTAAAGACTCAGCACACTCTTTATGAAACGCAGGAGTCTCACATCCCAACTCATTGCAACGGTAGCCTCCGTAGATGTAACCATAAGATCCACATCCATTACAGCCGCGACGAGAAAAAAACCGAGTTATAGATAACAATGGATGTTTGTGAATTGGTAGCTTTACTTTTTCCATGGTGATTTGATTTCCAAAATCTACATCACAGCTCTGATTCTTTTTTTTTTGCTTTTGGATTTCTCAAAGCTGTGAGTCTGGCCGCACAGCTCACACACCATGTGAAATGGTTCTTCCTATAACAACTAACATTTATTAGTTAAAATTATATTTGTAAATTAATCTCAAAACCACGTGAAATGGTTCTTGATCTGTTTTTGAAGTTTTAATGCTCTGTTTTGTAAAAAAAAATCGAATCTCTTAATTGTTAATTAACAAATCCTTAAACAATTGATGCTACGACGGTGAATGATATAGGAGAGTCGCTTATTTTTTTTTCAGTATGTTATTTTTTAACAAAATACTTGAGTATTGTCGTATTTATTAATTAGCTAATTTAGAAAATGAAATGATTAATCGGTCAGCATATCAAACTCATTGGGTTATGGGTTGGTGTACCCATGTTAACACCCTTAATAGAATCCAAGACAGCCAACCCAATGTAAATAAGAAAGAAAACCTAAGTGAAAATAGTAATTTTAAGCTTTCAACTAATAATTTTTCCCCAAAAAGGTTTTTGTTACTTTAAAAATGATATGAGACTCTTGATTTGGGAATCTACGTGTTTTTAGCTAAAACGACTTATATTATGAAACAGAAAGAGTATTTACAAATGTTTTAAGAAATGGTAGGAACCAAAAAGCACGGCTTAATTAATGGTTTAGACAAGAATGATGTAATCAATAATAAATCATACGTGTAAAAATAATCTCTATTTTCTTATTACTCACAAGTCACCGGAAATTTATGATGTTTAAGTTGTCCATTAATATTTAAGAAAACCGTACACGTTTGAACGATGATTTAAGATCTACCTAGACATGTTCTTAAAACCAAATATCTAAAACATATAGAAACATGGTACATATATAATCTTTATGGTCTACAATGCATATCACTTTGACTTGGCCTCATCAACGGTAGAGTAAGGGTGACGAAGTGTTCCAAACAACCAATCCATGAGAATCGTGTAATTTCCATAGTTATAACGATGCATGATGTGATGCATTGTATGATAATCAGCGGTCAAGAACGGCCACATCTTGGTTTCGAGGCAACCATGAGTGTTAAATGTCCAAATCCCATTGAAGGACAAGAGGACTAATTCGGTCTTGAAGTGCATTGGAACAACGAAGATGAAGATAGTGTAAGGTAACGCGTCTAGTACTGCTTCAACGGGATGACTTGCCGCTCCTACATATATCGTTTTTTGTTTCCATTAATTCATAAGTTCTAAGTTCTACACGCAAAAGTTAATGCATAAAATCATTCAATTATATATTCCTAATGAAAATTTAAATTTAATAAGGTGTAAATGAAAATAGATAATGACATGTATGTTAACCTGCAAAAGGTGATAGAGAGGTCTTGGTGTTGAAGCGATGATGAACGAAATGAAAATGCTTGTAGAGAGGCTTCACGTCATGCAAAGCTCTATGAGTCCAATATATCCAGAACTCCACCAATATTATGTGAATAATGGTATGAGTGATATAAACGATTGGACCAACTTCGGTTATTGAAAAATAACACTTTGTATAACCTTTTTCTATAAAATATTCAGAGATTGTTGGAACTATTGAGACCCATGGCATCGCTTTCATCGACACGTGAATTTGCGACATTATTGTTTTTCTCGAGGGGATAGCTTCTGCAATATGTGATATGTCAATCATTAATAAATGTAAGTGGAACCAAAACAATAAAAATAATTGTAAGTTGAATGTTGATGAATATTTTCTGGTTTTTAAAACTCAAAAAATTTCGTTATTTTTGAAGAAGGTATAGTGTCCCTTTAGAAAAACTGGAAAACTCAAAAGCACTAAAAACCAAACACAACGAAAGTACCAATCAACAACTACATCGATTTCCCTTTTAGCAAAATATAAACTTTCCCTTTTTAGTAAAAAATCTAAAAACTATATATTTTTTCCTACAAAAAGGAAACTTAAAAACTCAAAATCCAAAATCTAAGAACAAAAACTAAAACCAGAAGTTCTACAAAAATCTCTAATACATTCAAACTATCTAAAATGTACCTTTAGATAAATGAACATCATGCTTCCAATGGTAGAAGTAGAAACACCAAAGAGAGCAAATGAGGAAGTAGGTGACTTGAGAGACGATGTAATTACGTGCCCACGTCTGCACGACATGTGGCAATCGCGACCATAACGCTGCCGGGAAGATACTTCCGACTAGAGTGTTGTACGACGTCGTTTCTTCCACTAAACGCTGCAAATAGTGCTCCTGCATTATTGCTACTCTGTTATCTTTAAAATGATATTTTTATGCATATGTGTATATATAGTAAGAAGTGGACCAGGCCAACGTTTCTTGAAGTCTAAAGGAATCTCAAAACAAAATTTTCAGTATGATTCAACTCTATCTACAAAAGAATTCTAAAGCTTTATGACTGGTAGGTGGAGTAATGGAAATGTGAGAAAAAAAAAAAGAAAAGAAAAAAAAAATTGAGAGAGAAAAATTATTTCTAGGCATGAACAAAATACCTAGAACCGAAACCGAAAATCGACCCAAAAAAGGAGAACTGAACTAAACCTTGAACCGATAAAATAGCCGAAGAGATCCTAGACTCCTATACACGAAGAACCGGAAGTCCGGAACCAAATCGAAAACTGAATGGGTACCCAAAATAGCCAAAATATAGGTGTATATATATATATATATATCTAAATATTAATTATATTTAGACTTAGTATAAATAACCAAAATACTCAAAATAACCAAAGTCCTCGAAAGTTCTTAGATATGCTTGGTCAAAATTTAACCAAATTTTATTTAAATTTAAATTATTTAATCAATTACGTTAAATTAATTTTTTTTTTAGATTTAAATTAATTATTTTTTATTTTTCCCAATATTTTGAGTATACTTTTGAACAAAAATTTTAAAATACCCTTACTCTCAAACATTTTTGTCTACACTGTAGAATGGATCATAATCCTTCTACTTGAAATACCAAGATTTGAACGGTTCCTAGTCGGAACCAAAACGAATACCCAAATGTTTTGACTGGTGGATACATTGAATATTTTTTCTTATCCCATTTCTTTTTTTCTATTGATATTTTGTAAATTTTTTGTTTTGTTTTTCATTAAGACTATTTACATTGGTTGAAATATTACAACATCCCTTTTCCACCTTTTAACATTCGACATCATCTTTTCTCTCTTCCAAATCATACTTCAACACCTCATTAATTTTTATTCTATACAATGATTTTGTTTAATAAAATTACAACATCCTACCCTAAAATTTATATTTCATATTTTTAAATTTTTTATGTTTTTGTTTTCTATGGTTACAAATTTTGGGTGTTAAAAAGATTATTGTTGGGATCCATTTCATTTAAACGATGTTTATAGCGAAATACAAAAATATCTTGGATGCTAGTTGAATAAGTATAGGTAAAAGATGTTTTTTTTTCTGTGTCCAAAATAAATGAAACAAGTATCTATTTATTGTATACGAAAATGATAAATTTCGATATAAAAATTATATATATATATATAGTTATAATTATTATGAAATAATTATGATGAAAAAAATCAAGAATATGAGTATCTAATCAATTCACTCCGCATGTCATAATCTATATATTTATCTAAGAAAAATATTTGCACGACAATAATCTTTTTTAGCCCAATCAAAATATGTCATGTCGCATAAGAAGATCTTCTTTTTTTCAACGCTGTTGAATTTTATCAACACTGGAGTTTGTCACATCATTATTTTGTGTTTTCAACAAACCATAATAACCATTTCAATTTTCAATTGGTGTTAAAATAATTCAACTGTTATTGAAAACACCATTGCACATAGTTAATACTATTGCACATAGTTTTTTTTTTATTGACATTTTGGATCGAGAAGATCCGATCCATAGCCAATCCCTACTACGCGAGATATTGCGACTTAGTGGAGTCCAATTCCGGTGAGGACTGGGGAAAGCGGAGTCAAATGGACTTAACCATTTGACTAAAGTCACATCCCCACACATAGTTAATAATATAAATTTACCCATTTTGAATGGGACTAAAAAAAAAAAACTAAATATGTATATTTATTTAAGGGGAATTGCATTCTATAACCAACAAAAAAATTATAATTCAACAACTAACCATCCATCTATGATATTCTTTGTATTATATGTATTAGTGACAGCTTTTACCCTTTTGCTATCTTCCCATCTTTTTTATCCTTTCTCTCTTTTTCTATTTCTTTTTTTTTTATTCTCCTTTTGTTTATATTTACAACTAGTTTTTTCATATGAACTACTTAAATCTTGTAATTTCATTTAAAAAACATAGATTTTTTTTTTCTGTTTGTATTATGATTTGAATTTTTTAAAACAAACTAATTTAACTCGAAACTAATATATAAAAGTATGATAAAGTTTTGTACTATACAAAACGGACAAATATTTTATTATATTTTTAAAAATCATATTTTTCAAATTTTTCTTATTAAGAATGAGTGATTCGTGTCAGTAATAATAATTTTCTCAAAACCTAAAAACATATGTTTAAAAGCAATATAAAAAATTCCAAATTTGAAAATGATGATTTTTTTAAAAAAGTAAACGATTTAAATTCTTAATAATTTTAAGAGTTTCAACGGTTTACCAGTTTGTTTATGTTGTATTCCTTAGAATATAGCTTTTCTTATTTGACATGTGTTTAACTCGGCAATTTAGGTTTCTTAAGTAGTATCTCTTAAGAAATAACATTTCCTCTTTGGTGTGCATTTAATTTGGTTGTTTGGGTTTCCTATATTGTATTCTTTAGGGTATACGTTTCTTATTCGTTGTGCGTTTAAGTCGGTAGTTTGGGTTCCATATATTGTATCCTTTAGGGTATAGTGCTTTTTTTAATATGTGTTTAACTCGGCATGATTAGTTTTCTTTTTATGTTGTATTCATTAAAATATAATGGTTTTTCTTCGATATTCGTTTAACTTAATCGGTTTGGTTTCTATCTTGTATCTTTTATGGTATAACATTTTGTATTTCGTTGTAGTTTTGTTTAACATTTTGGTACCACCGCTCCCATGTTTCATTTCTATACTATTTTTGTATTTCATTTAATTCTATACTATTTCATTTGTGCTACATATATATGTTTTGTTTTTATAAATTTCTATCCTTTTTTTACAATCGAAATCGTGATATATAGAGAAAAAAAGATTAGATTTTATTCTATAGAAATTCTAACTTTACATTAATTATATCAGATAATAATTAGAAGTATAAATTAATAGGGGAAAAGAAAAAATGATTAAAATAATAGTTAGAAGTTTTTGTCTCTCCTCTCACTCTCATGTCACTACTCTTTCTCTCATTTCTGGGCCGATTGATAACGACTATGACTTTTGATTTTAAAGACTTTCGCTGTAAAGGCTTTGGCTGTAGAGACTTTTGCTGTTAAGACTTTGACTGTAAAATTCTTTATAACCGATTGGTAAAACATGTGACTGTAGAAATTACGATTTTAAATAACTATCGAAAATATGGAGAAATAGATCTTAATAAAACAAGAAAAAAAATTCCATTGTAAATCAACTGAAATTTTTTTAAAAATTAGTTATTTAAAGTATTTTATGAGAGATTTTATATTCATGGGGAAGAAGAAATAAGAAAAACTATAGGCTTTTATTATTTTTATTTTGAAAGCCAGGAATATGTGACATTAAAAAAAAACTAAAACTAAAAAGTAAAAAAAAAAAAAGAAATGGCTGTAGAGACTTTTAAATTAACTAAAGCCAATAAAGTGTGATTGGAAAAATAATGACTGTTAAGACTTTTCAAAAATTTTAAAACCTCATTTCCTTTGTTTTCAAAATTAAGGTACTATATTCTTAGGGGGTGTTATTGGTTTGTGATTTAAATAGAGTTTTAGAAAATTTAAATGTTATGTAGAATCTATTGTTATTCAATTAAGATTTTTACAAAGTTTGTTAAAGTTTGATGTTATTAATTTAAGATTTGTAAAAAGTAATCTAAAATCTTCATAATTCTAGAGTTATTGGATTCATACTTTTATAAAGTCATTAAAATTTTTGTGTTATTCAATTACAACAAAAGAATGCATGATTGTTAATCAATTAAATTATTATGTTATTGGTTTATGACTTTCTACACTTTTCTTCACAAAATAATGCCATGAAAAGAATCATCAAAATAGAGAAATTGTTTAGAAAACTTTACAAGATTATGAAATACTAATCAACAAGATTATAGAAAACTCTCAAAAACTCCCGAACAATAGTTAAGAATCTTTCATTTGTTTACTTTATATTATTTTATCAAAGTCATCAAAATTCCTTGTAAATTAGCAACCAATAACACCCCCTTAATTTATTTATTTATCAGATTTGGTTATACTCTTAAATCACCCTTTATTTAAATAAAAAACTCAAATCTATCAATTTAGTTTTCAAAAAAAAAAAAAAGAATATCAAATAATTTCCCGCTTATAGAAAATTTTGAAACAAGTGAAAGAAACAAAACAGATACAGATCTATCTCTCACATTCACAAGAGCGTCGTCGATTCGAAAAATTCACCAACACTTTATTTTTCACTCCAAAGAAATTTCAAATTTCTCAGCGAAAAATGGGCGAAGAATCCGAAACCGCCATGGCTTCTCCAGATCGAAACCTAACCCAGAAAATCGCCAAGATCCTAAACGAGACTCGCACATCATACGCTACACATAACCGGAAGCTAAAGGAACTCGCCACAATCCGTTCAAAACTATCTTCATCTGAATCCGAGTCTTCTTCTTCTGTTCATCAATTCTCTTCGGTGTTTTTCAAAACCCTAACCCCTCTTTTCGTCGCTGCTCAACGAAGAACTGCTGCAGCAGAGCGTGTTGTTCGATTCGCGGCGGAATTTGCTTGTCTTCGTAGTAATTCTGATGGTGATTCCGATTGCGACGAGTTTCTAGAGGAATTTCTAAAGTTTTTGGTGGTTGGATCTGTTGCTGCGAATAGAAACGCGAGATTCAGGGCGTGTCAGATAATTTCAGAGGTATAAAAGGATTAGGGTTCTTTCTTCTACAAATTATAGGATTGAATTTACTGGGAAATGGTCTATTAGGTCAAATATAGGAACATCTTCGTGTTTAGCGTAGTTATGTTGGGTATATTGCTCATACTAGGTGAATACCCGCGTTACGCTGCGGGTTTTGAAATATGTTTAGAAATTGGAATATAATTTTATGACCATTGAATTGCTTTATTGTGTGGAATATAATTTTTGTCACTTAATCTGTACATTGTGTTCGTTACAGATTATATTGAGGCTGCCAGATGAAGTGGAAGTAGCGGATGAACTATGGGATGATGTAATCGATTGTATGATGTTGCGTGTTCGGGACAAAGTTCCTGTTATACGTACATTTGCTGTAAGGTCTCTTTCACGCTTTGTGAATGATCCTGAGAATAGTGACATTCTTGATTTGCTACTTGAGGTGCTTCCCCTGGAACAGAATCCGGTAAAGTTTTTATCTTATACCATTTCTGCTTTGCCATCAAAGTCTGGACATCATCAATCACATTCTCATTTTTACATCATGCCTGCCAAAGTCTTTATTGCTCTGCTTCTTACTGTATACAGGAGGTACGCAAAACAATTGTTCTATCTCTGCCTCCGTCAAATGCAACCACCCAAGCAATTATTGATTGCACGCTTGATGTTAATGAATCAGTACGCAAAGCAGCTTACTCAGTTCTGGCTAATAAAGTTCCTCTTCAGAGTCTGAGGTGAATTTGGGCTTAGAGCTTTGTTCTATTTAGTTCTTTCTTCATCATTTTGCATAGTCAGAGTCAGCCTACAGTTTTATTTCTTTCTTCATTTAGTTGACCACTGAATATAAGGTTTTTGCTATTTGTTTTAGTAATAACTGTTCTACACTTAGCATATTGATAAAATATGGATTTCCTCTTTCCTACTGTCCTTCTCTTTCTCCTGACAGGTATTTCTTTCATTTTCCTGTTGTAGTATCAAGCTTAGGACCACAATTCTTCAGAGAGGGCTAGCAGATCGTGCTGTAAATGTTTCAGCGGAATGCTTGAAGCTAATGAAAGAGCAATGGCTATCTAACTCTTGTGGAGGAGATCCAATCGAATTTCTTAAATACCTTGACGTTGAAACCTATGAATCTGTAGCAGAATCGGCGTTGGAAGTTCTGTTGAGTGAAGGGTTGATAATGCCCACTGATGATAAAAGCATTCAACAGTACATATTTTCAGCAGATGGTGAAGCTAGAGGTTTGTTGAAGTCTGGACTGTAAATGCAATGCATAAGTTAGCAGTTTCTGTATGTGCTTATATTTTCTTATACCTGTGTTAGATGAGAGCACATGTTCTGCACCCAGCATCCAACTTATGGAGCCAGAGATTGCTCTTTACTGGAGGATTATATGCAGGAAATTACACAAAAGTGCTCAAGTAAGTTTTCAACTTACCAACTATTCATTCTGAGGTTAGGTGCTTTATGCTAAACAAGGTTTTTGTGAAGCCATAAGTTCTGAAAATTTCCTATTCTGCTTAGTTAGATGATAGTGTGCTTAAAATTCGTTTATCGATGCTCTTGATGAATTCCCTAACTTAGTGCTTGATTCACAAACCAGAGAATGCTTATTACTGGCATTATCTTGGTCGTTGGACATTCTTATATAAATTTTTTGTTATGATTTCCTTAAACCTGGCTGGTCACCAGATCTTAAGACCAGCTAAAAGGTGATCGTATTTGTGATCCCCAACCACTATACGTAGAATAACTATCAAATAGCATGTCCTGTGATTTCAAGTTACACCTTTACTGCAACTTTTTATTTTTTTATTCACTCAGATCTCATACAAAACAAGGTTACATAAATCAATGCATCTGAGGAGGCAGCACATCATTACTGTCAAAATACTAAAACACCTATTTTCAGTTTGCTTAACCTTTTCTTGTATTGAATAGCTTTTTGTTTGAGAACGCAAATATGTCCTTTAGGTTGTCCCTGGAATTGGATTCACTCAAAATCCTGTTAGAATCTATTGTCTACTATACAGGCTAGCATTTTAAATTATAATTCTTGTATCTTGTAATGTTTTGTTTTCTATGCTCTTAGTGTTGGTTTTACTTATGGGACATGCTAAGAATATGAGACTGTTACACAGGCAAAGGGTTCTGATGCTGCTACTGCGATGGGAGCTGAGGCAGCAGTTTATGCTGCTGAAGCTTCAGATGCTAATGATTTGCTGGAAAGAATTCTTCCTGCAACAGTCTCTGATTATGTTGATCTAGTTAAAGCTCATATAGAAGCTGGTGAGCCCAAATATTTTTTCTAATACCAAAACTTAGTTGTTTTTGTTTGGGAGATACCTCTGCTTACATATAATGTTTTCAGGACCAAATCATCACTTTGCTTCGAGGCAGCTATTATTGTTGGGCACGATGCTTGATTTTTCTGATGCTATGCTCCACAAGACTGCGAGCTCATTTGTCCAGGAGCTGCTACACAGACCTTTTGAGCAAGAATTAGATGAAGATGGGAACAGTATTGTTATTGGAGATGGTATAAACCTTGGTGGTGATAAAGATTGGGCTGAAGCAGTGTCCAAATTGGCTAAGAAAGTCCATGCTGCCCCTGGAGAATATGAAGAAGTTATACTTGTTGTTGTTGAAGAAGTAGCGAGACCCTGCAGGGAAAGAACTGCGGATTTCCTGCAGTGGATGCACATGCTTTCTCTGACAAGTCTTCTCTTGGAAAATGGAAAATCTTTACATTCTCTGCAAGGGAAGGCTATTGAACCAGAAGAAATATTGCATGCTCTATTGCTTCCAGGGGTATATTTTCCACTCTCTACTGTTTATTTCTTATTGTCAAATTTCACTTCTTAGACGACACTTGTTTTATTTCCCTTAAATTTTGACTTTGAAATTATCTGGATTAGATAAATTTGATGAGACTTTGAGTTCTTCTTACTTGTCATGAAGCAGCTTATTTGTCATTGTCAATTTAAAATGCTGATATTCTATATGATATGTGCTAACAGTTGTAAGGAGTGGTAGTTATGTAGCTAAGAAACAGCTTATCATGCAGTTGAATCCCTTTTGCATTAAAATCTGGGCATGATTTTCGTGGACTCTGCAAAAACAAGCACTCTTTCTGATATGATTCATGTGATGCAGGCAAAACACACTCACTTGGATGTGCAAAGGATTGCTATAAAGGGCCTTGGTCTTTTTGGTTTGTTAGAGAAGAAGCCTAGCGAAGAGCTAGTAAGGCAGCTACGTACAGCTTTTTGCAGAAGCCCTCCTCCAATTAGTATTATGGCTTGCAAGGCACTAGTGGATCTTGGGATGTGGCATAGCCCAACAGAAGTTGACAAGGCAATGGGACAAGATCTCTTGTCACAGTTTGAGGATGAGAGCATTGATTTTGCACCCATCGACTTATCTAATGCCGAAGAAGATATGAACTTTAAAATGCTCGATCTCTTGTATGCTCGACTTGAAAGTGATGACTGGAGAGCTTTCACAGAGAGCAGTGAGAATGAGTCAGTTAAAGCAACTGTTGGGGAGGGGTTTGCTAAACTTCTTCTTCTAGGAGAGAAGTACCCAAACTTGCCTGCATCTTTCTATCCGTTTGTTTTGGGGAAGCTAATTGCGTTATATTTCAGTGAGGAGTCAAAAGAACAACTGAGGTATAGAGATTTTGTTTCTTTTGATTGCTAAATTCTGACACAAGAATAATAGTAAAGATATGTTCTTTTTATAATGTCCAGGTTTAAACAGTGTTTATCTGTCTTCTTTGAGCACTATGCGTCCCTCTCAGAAAAGCATAAGGTAACGGAAACCATGATGGCTATAAGAGCAACAGGTTTAAACAGTGTTTCATGGCATGTTTGTATAACACTGCCGAATGATTTGTCATGCAATGCAGGGATACGTGTCAAAGGCTTTTGTTCCTCTTATACGCTCAATGTGGCCTGGGATTGATGGAAACACTAAAAGTTCGACATATGTTGTATCAAATCAACGCAAGCGCGCAGTCCAAGCATCCAGATTTATTCTACAGATGATGCAAACCCCGCTATACAAAAAAGAGACAAGAGGTGAGCCTGAAAGCCAGTTCAATAAATCACCAGAAGATTATATCCAGCCTCCACGAAACTGTACAGAAGAAGGGTTGGCCATACGCATAGCCATCGAGGTTAGTTGCATTCCTTAGGCTACTATAACATATTGTTCTCAAGATCAAGGAAAGCTTAGGGGAGAGTGAAAAAAGCAAACATCTGACCTTTTGAATCTATTTTCCCTTTCTAGTTGGCTAAGAGCTATCGTCCTCTCGGGATTAGGAACTGCGGTCTGTAACACTGGTTAACCAATTTTGTTAACCCCTTTGCTAATATTGTTTCTTATAGATGCTAAGCTTCAAAGAAAAGAAGACTGCTGCTGAGAAGGCATATGTTGCAGCGCTGTGCAAAATACTTGGGCTGCTCCATCTGAAACCATCAGATCAAAATGTGACAAAGTTGTTGAAAAAGCTTTTAAGCCTACTCGCAGATTCTGTATGTTCAGAGAAGGAGCTTCTTAAAGAAGTGAAACCGGTGCTTGATCATCTAAAACCTTTGGATGCTTGTCCAAGCGAGGAGCTTACACAAGATCAAGCAAATTCCATCCTTGGTACATTGATCTTTTGCCTTGTACATTACAGTTTGGTTTATTTACACGTAAAGCTAAATTATTCGAGTTGCCCTTTTTATATGGTCTGGAGAGTTTGATTGTTCGTTTCTTTCTATTTGCTAATTACAGAAACACTAGGAGTAAGCTACAACTTAGAGATCACGGCAACTACAACAGTGCCACAGACACCTGCTCCTTGCTCAACAAGACCAGCTCGGTCAAGAAGACGAGCAAGAATTGAAGATACATCTTCTGATGAAGAAGAAGAAGGAGCATCTCCTCCACCTTCTGCTCCTAATACTTTGATGACCCGATCACACCGAGCAAGTAAAGCTGTTGCTTTAGCCAAAATAATGGCAAGCAAAGTGAAAATGAGTAATGTAGACGAGGATGATGAGGAAGAAGGTGCCTCTGATGTTACAGCAGATGATTCAGATGAATCTGATGAATAATAATAGAGAGTTGAATTAGGGACCGGTTCTGTTGTTTGTACGTTTGTTACCAAGTTGATGTGTGTTTTGTGTCAGCTGTGAAAAGATTATAGACATAGATCTCTTCTTGTAAGTTGTCACCATATCGTTGCTTGTCATATGTGTGAGTCTAGGTTATGTTTGCTGTCGAAAATCTTTGGATTTGGAGAAGACAAAAAGTATGAGAAACTAAAAATGTTTACATTATTTTCTTCTCCAAAAGACCAAAACAAACAAAACTACATATGAAAAGAAAAAACTAGATTCTGCAGAAATTAATGTGCCAAAGGCTCAGGTTGGTTCAGCCAATCAAACTCACTCTTTGGGAGCACTTTAAGATGTTTATCCACTGACCGCTCAATATTAACATTGATTCTCCACAACACATACTTACTTTCCATTTTCATGCCTTTGATTGTGTAGAGCCTCCGAAGCAAACCCTTAAGGAATCGGTATTCGCAAGCCATGTACCAGTCCCATTGTTTCTCCACAATACTTTCAAGATCTCTGAACGCTCTCCTAACAAGCCCAACTTCCATTCCTCTTTCCACAAGCTCTTTCACAGAATCTATCATCTTATGTGCAATCTCCTTAACGTATCCAGCGTAACTTGTGATCCCTAACAAGTGAATAGCTGAACAGTACGCACCCGTAAACGCCAAGACCCAGCTACTGTTATCTACAAACAACTCCTTTGGCGGGGTTAGGTTTCTGTGAATCTCTGGAAGAAGATTAGTTACCGCAGGAACCACAATATCTTTAAACTCAAGCCGCATTGTTAAACACTGGAAGATATAAACCGCTTTCTTGAACTCTGCTTTGCTTTCCGAACCAATATAGTCCCATAGATCGAACCACGGGTCTTTTTCGTAGGTGAATGTCTCCTGCGCAACGTGGAACACCACCTTACCAAGAATCTTGTATATGTTCTCAGGCATTCCTTCTTCCTTAAGGCAAGTGATAAGCAATGGCTGAAGATCTCTAATCTCTGCAACATCTATTTCAAACTGGCTTGAAGTATGATCACAAAGTGAATCATAGAGTCGTTTGATTGCTATCTCTCTAGACCTATAATCAGAACCAGATGTTGCAAAGAAACTCAAGACTTCCATTGGAGTGCGTTGCCAAAAGTAATAGTACAATTCACGGTCAGATTCCACTCCAAGATCTTGATTATCAACGCGAAAGAGTTCGAGTGTAAAGGCTGGATTCGGAACATACTTATCCATATTCGTAACCATTACAAAGATCTTCTTAGCTTCTTCCTTTGTATTTGTTCCAACTCCTGCGATCCCATAAGCAAACGCTGCCACGAAACCGCATTGTTTGCTACTCCATCTACACAATTTCGCTTCTTCCGCAAGGTACTTATCGAGATATTGAAGCCCTCTTATCAGAAACTCTCTTTCCATCCCCATCCACATAACCTCAAGAGCAGATTTCATAACATTGTGAAGAATCTCTCTCCTCAAATCGAATCTCACTTCGGAATCCGAAATCTCAATCCCCATTTTAACAGCAGATGTCAAAGCCAAAACCCAATCCTCTTCTTTATCTTTCTCAGGATGAAGCAAAACCTTAAACACTTCCTCACGTAACTTCTCCAAGAACCGGTCAATAAAATCCCCGTAAAGCGATGGCAATTCGATGAAGTAATTAAACGCCCTAACCGGATCTTGATTCACAAGCAACAGTATATACTCACTAAGCTCTTCCCATCTTCCATTATAAGAACTCATAACATTCTCAGCTACGAAAGAGACAATGACTCTTAAGAACGTAGTATCACATTTTCTTGGATTTTGCCGTGTCAAGCAAGAAATCAAAACCGGTTTGATTTCATGGAGAGCGATAAGAGAGAGTTGGAAGTTGCAGTTTCTTAAACCGGGGAGAGTTTCAGAGAGGTAACAGATTGATCGGAGTCTAAGGACTTCATCTGAAGAATGAAGATAGATCTTGAGAAGCTTTAGGGTTAAGCAATTTGGGAAGTTAGAGACGAAGAATTCGTAGAGAGTACGAGCTTTTTTGTAGTCTTCGGATTGTTTACGTGTGAAGAGTTGATCGATGATCATTGTTAATCCTTCGTGGCTTGGAGTCGCAAGAATCTCTCTGGTTTTCATTGAGAGATTTGGTGGAGGATCAGCCATTGAAGCTTCTGTCATTTTCTTGAATTTTTTTTGGATCTTTCGTTCTTCAGAAAATGGGGTTTAAGGAAATAATTTGAAAGTGGTTTCGTTTATTATGCTGAGTTTGAACCCGAAAAACCGGATCTAATCCAAACCGGAACCCAATATTTACTGTTTTGATTTATTTATTTTTGTTTTGTTTAACTTCCGAGTATACTGTTGACTCTCATCTTTGGTGGTTTTCATTTGAACTTTTTTTTTTTTTTTTTTTTTTTGGTGAATTCGTTAAACTGTTTCTGAAAATACAATCTTTTTTTTTAGATGAAAACACGTTAAGTTATTCTATAATAAAATAAACAATAGATATGAATATCTTACTTTTCGTGGGAAAATGTCATCCTAGGGTTGCTTGATTATGTCTGGTATTTTGGGTATCAGAAATTAAACGAGCGGGAAAATCAAGCAATTTTCAGATCTCAACTGTGTATAATTTATTGGGATTTATAGCTCTTGCATGTTCTTTAGTCAATATCTAGACATTTACATGGGTGTTGAGAAATTTTTGGGGTTTTCTTGTAGACAAGCTTTGTCATTTTTGATATTCATGTATATTAGTTGTGTTCATTAGCTGACTGTCAACTGTTTGATTTTGTTTTCAATTTGAAGTAATTTAAAGAAAAACCGCAATTTTGATCGATTTCGTTTTCTGTTCAATTGAATTCTTGTTCAGTTTCTCCGTATAGTTCGGTTAGGGAATGATTGATTTAATCGGAATAGTCATCATAGTTGATAGAGATGTGTGCTCTTCATATTTTATTTATAATCAATGATATTTTGTGGAAATGAAACTTCTTCTGCAGTTCCTGAATTATTGCACTCTTTGTTTATTTATAATCAATGATATTTTGTGGAAATGAAACTTGTTCAGCAGTTTCTGAATTATTTCAGTCTTTGACTTATTATTTTATCATCTATAGGTATGATTGTATTCCTCTTTGCAGTGAATATTGTTTGGTTTCTGAAAATTTGAGCAAGATGGGAGGATGTGTCTCACTACAGATAGCCTGTGATCAAACACTGAGTCGCACCTGCGGCTGCTTGTTTGGTGATGGAAATTACATTCATTTGATGGAGGCTAATCTTGATGCTCTGCAGAAAACTATGCAAGAGCTTGACGAGAGGCGTGATGATCTGTTAAGAAGAGTTTCCATAGAAGAAAATCAAGGTTTGCAAAGGCTTGCTCAAGTCCAAGGATGGTTTTCAAGGGTAGAAGATATTGGGTCTCAGGTCAGTGATTTGCTTAAGGAGAAATCAACTGAAACTAAGAGATTGTGTCTTTTTGGATACTGTTCTAGCAAGTGCATATCAAGCTGCGAGTATGGTAAGAAAGTATCGAAGAAGTTGAAAGAAGTTACAGAACTTCTATCTAAAGGAGGTTTTGAAGTGGTGGCGGAGAAAGTTCCTGCAGCAAAGGTGGAGAAGAAACATATCCAAACCACAGTTGGTTTGGATTCAATGGTTGAAAAGGCATGGAACAGCCTCATCAACAGTGAAAGAACAACTTTAGGTCTTTATGGTATGGGGGGAGTTGGCAAAACCACCCTCCTAGCTCTTATCAACAACAAATTCGTTCAAATGGTGGATGGATTTAAAGTTGTGATATGGGTTGTGGTCTCTAAAGATTTGCAAAATGGAGGCATTCAGAATCAAATTCTGGGAAGATTACGTCTTGACAAGGAATGGAAACAAGAAACAGAAAAGGAGAAAGCCTCTTCCATATACAATATCCTTACTAGAAAGAAATTTGTGCTGTTATTAGACGACTTATGGAGCGAGGTAGATCTGAACGAGATAGGAGTTCCACCTCCAACTCGAGATAATGGATCAAAGATCGTTTTCACCACTCGTTCAAAGGAAGTTTGCAAAGACATGAAAGCCGATGATGAAATGAAAGTTGAATGTTTGTCACGGGATGAGGCATGGGTACTGTTTCGAAATATAGTTGGAGAAACCCCATTAAAGTGTCATCAGGATATTCCCACACTAGCAAGAAAAGTGGCTGAGAAATGTTGTGGCTTACCCCTTGCACTCAATGTTATTGGCAAAGCCATGGCATGTAAAGAGGATGTCCACGAGTGGCGTCATGCGATTAATGTTCTCAACTCGTCTAGCCACGAGTTTCCGGGTATGGAAGAAAAGATTCTTTCCATTTTGAAGTTCAGTTATGATGGTTTAGGGGATGAAAAAGTCAAATTGTGCTTTCTCTATTGTTCTTTGTTTCCGGAAGACTATGAATTAAAGAAGGAGGAATTGATAGAATATTGGATCTGCGAAGGATTTATAAATGGAAACAGAGATGAAGATGGAAGTAACAACCAAGGTCATGCTATTATTGGTTCGTTAATTCGTGCACATCTATTGATGGATGGTCAATTTACAACGATGGTGAAAATGCATGATGTTTTACGCGAAATGGCCCTTTGGATATCTTCTAACTTTGGAAAACAGGAAAAAAAGCTTTGTGTCAAATCTGGCGCGCAGTTATGCAATATACCAAAGGACATCAACTGGGAAATTGTGAGAAGGATCTCGTTGATGAGTAATCAGATTGCAGAGATATCTTGCTGTCCTACCTGCCCCAATCTTTCGACCCTACTACTCCGTAATAACAGTTTGGTGGATATTTCTGGTGAGTTCTTTCGTTTTATGCCAGTCCTTGTTGTCTTGGATCTTTCGAAGAACCGTAGTCTTTATGGATTGCCAGAAGAAATTTCCTGCCTGAGTTCCTTGCAATACCTCAATTTATCATCCACATGGATAAAATCGTTACCAGTTGGTTTGAAGGGGTTGAGTAAATTAATAAGCTTGGATCTGGAGTTTACTTTTGGACTTGAAAGCATTGCTGGGATAGGAACAAGCTTACCAAATCTTCAAGTGTTGAAACTATTTCATTCCCGTGTTGGTATTGATACAAGATTAATGGAAGAGCTACAACTATTACAGGACTTAAAGATTTTAACAGCAAACGTAGAGGATGCTTCGATTTTGGAAAGTATCCAAGGAGTAGAAGGACTGGCGAGTAGTATTCGAGGTTTATGTCTACGGAATATGTTTGAAGAGGTTGTAATATTAAACACGGTAGCTTTGGGTGGTCTTCGACGCCTGGCTGTTCAGAACTCCAAAATCTTAGAGATAAATATAGATTGGGAAAACAAAGAAAGAGAAGAGCTTCTATGTACAAGTTCTCTAGGCTTCAAGCACCTCTCCACTGTTTCTGTATACAGTTTGGAAGGTTCAAAAAACTTGACCTGGTTGTTGTTCGCTCAAAATCTCAGGTACCTAACTGTATCGGATTCACCATGCATAGAAGAAATAATAAATTGGGAGCAGGGAATGAGTATTAGCAATGTGTGTCCAGATATTTTGGTTCCATTGGGGAAGCTAGAATCCCTTGAAGTAACTAATTTGTATGCACTGAAGAGAATTTGCTCGAATCCTCCAGCTCTTCCAAACCTGAGACAATTTGTTGTCGAAAGATGCCCCAACCTGCCCAAAGCTGCCACTGAGTTTCTGAGATATGAACAGGAATAATGGATGGACAGGCTTGGAATTTGGAGGAGGCTCCTAAATCCAGGGATAGTCTCCAGTTTCATGTTTGGAAGATGAAGCCATTGCATATGTGTGAGTGTGACTGTTTCCTCAGTTCTTAATTTTATTTGGTTTTATGTGTTGCTTTTGCTGAAATGACATTGTTGTCAAGTTGCATTCCTCAAGTTGGAAACTTTCATTGAGAAACTGTGTAAATTCAAAGACTTTTGGTGTGTAACTGTCATTGAGAAACTGATGCTTGAACATCTAAAATCTTTTGGATGCTTGTCCAAGTGAGGAGCTTTTACAAGATCAAGCAAATTCCATCTTCATTGTGTTGATATCTTGCCCTGTTCAACATTACAGTTTGTACCTTGTACATGTATAGTGAAACTTTAGATTTAAAAGCTAGATTGTATGGTTGATCCATCCAGAAAACGAATACCATGATAATATCGCACGCATCAGCTCTTCTTCTGGACTATGAAAGTTAGAAGAGTCGTGCCCATGAACATCTAGAGAATTTGATGTGTCTTGTATAAATGTGCCTATTTACAGAATCTCTAAGAGTAAGCTACAACGTAGACATCACTTGCTCGACCGGACCAGCTCATTCAAGAAGACAAGTAATGGTTACCGAGACATCCTTGTGGTAACCAAGCAGAGTAGTAGTTAGCAGTGCAGGTGGGGATGCAGAATCTGATGGATGAATATAGACTGAGTTAGGGATTTATTTGTTGTTTTGTACCAAACCGTTGCTTGGTATGTGCGAGTCTTAGGAAAGCATAAGTGAAAGATAATGCACAACTAACTTTGAGCGAATTATTTTTTTGAGAATTAGGTACAACATTTCCTTCTCCAAAACAACCTAAAACTACATGATAAAACTAGATTTAGAAATCAATTTGTCCAAGTCTCACAAGTTGGTACAGTTTGTACTTGTACTCACCACAACACGCATGATCTTAGTTACTAATACTTTCCATGCCCATGCCTTTGATTGCATACAGCCCGCAAAGCAAACCCTTAACGAATATCACATACCACTCCAATTGTTTCTTCACAATGCTTTCTAAATCTCTGAAAGCTCACCTCAGAATCCCAACTTCCATTCCTCTTTCCACAAGCTCTCTCACTGATTCTATCACCTTATGAGCATCTTGCTAACGTACCAGCATCTATTGATGGTTGGTCAATTTACTCGAGAAAAATTTGGATCTTTGGTTCACAGAAAATGGGGTTTAAAGAAAGAGTTGGAAGAAATTTGAAAGTGATTTTTGCGTTTATTATGGCGAAACTGATTCCTAAAGACCGGACGTAATCAAAACCGGAACCCAATATTTTTGTGCTTGAAAAGAATATGAAAATACATTTGAAAGTTAGTAGATTAACCCAAATTATGAGTTTAATTACTAGAGTGTCTCAAAAATTTTGGGGTTAAAATGAGTTATTTTCATGACCATTAAATATATTAAAAAAAATAGAGAAAAAATATTGGGAAAAAAAAAATTATTTGAAAAGTCTGCTGGATTAGTTGTGATAGGTTTATTCTCCACGACAGACTTATTTGTCTACGACAGATTTTTTACGGAAGATTTTTTTTCTCCCACAGACTTACTTAAAATAGGTTACGGCAGATATTTAATTTGTAACAGATTTTTTCCCCACGACAAACTTATTTTATGATGACACCACATAATTTTGTAATTTTGACATATTATAAAATTGTGTGGCAGATTTATTGTTTCGCTGGCGTCAGAATTATATTTTCGATAAAAATCTGCCATAATATAGGAAATTTATTTTATGTTATGATAGTTATTTTTTTTAACAAAAACATGGAGTCTAATAGCAGATTTGTTATATAAAAATATAAATTGCTAGAATGACATATACTCGCAAACGAAATATTTTATGTTACGACAGATTTTTTTATATTACGAAAGATTTCAGATAGGTTATAAAAAAATCTGTCGTATGATGACAGTTTTATTGATGAAGGTAAAATTTTAATCTGCACAATAAGGTAACGACATACATATTCTTATCGCGATAAACTTATTTATATTAGATGACTCATGTGTGGCTGTCTGTCTGTCTCCTCGTTAATATATGATTAGGTTAAAAAAAATTTCGTTATTTTTTCAATTTAATTTTTTTTTTCGTTTTGTATTTTTTTTCTTTTTCTATTTTTTTGTATTTTTTAGGTATTTTTTTTAGTTTTCTAGTTTAAATATAAAATAAAAAATAAAAAATTATATTTTCGTTTTCGTTTTTGTTTTCTAGTTTAAATATAAAATAAAAGATATGAGAATAAAATACTTAGAGTTAGGTATTTTTTTCCTAATTTTCTATTTAATTTAATTATTATATGGTAATTAGTTTATTTTAATAGAATTGAAAATAATCTTTGAACACAAAATTTGTGTTATTCTAGTAAACCACAATATTTAGGTGTTAATCTAGTTTTTTTTTTCTAAATTTGTGTCAAACTAGGTAAATTTTAGTTAATAACAAAGTGTTATAAAAATATTTAATATTTTCATGAAATGAAAAAACTTTCTAAAATCTAATTCCAAATGCAAATATTACATCATAATAATAAATCCTAAAACTTTGAGGACATAAACATGCTATTTTCATTATTGATCAATAGATGTGCCCGGCCTATACTGTTATTTGGTCCTAGGTCTCACTTATGAAGAATTTCAATGGAGAAACACCATTGTGAAAATATTGAGACGTTAAAGTAAATGTCGGTTCTATAATTGATGTGAAAATATTTTGCGTCGAAGGATATTACGTCGGTTTAGTAACCGTTGTCATTAGATTTAAGTCAGTTTATATGTGACGTAAAAGTCAAAATAAACCGACGTCATGTGCCGTCTCTCTTGTAGTGTAATTACGACAAAATCAAATCAAACCATCTTAATATATTGAAGCAAAAACCAAAGATTGGTAGGTACGGTGTTAACTAAAACGGGAATGAAATTGGACAAGAGAATTAAAGAGAGAGTGGCTTACCGGCCGGTATATCTTGAGGAGTGTTTCTTTCAACGTTGGAGAGGCTCTTTCGAGATATGCCATTCTTGAAACAGCTAGGAAGAAACTTGACGGTACAATAATTATAATTTCTAACTTTTTTTTGTCAACAATCTGTAATTTGTAAGTATATGTGCATTGTACATATATATGTGTGTGAGAGAGGGGCTAAGTGCGTTTTTTTTGGTATGTATGTGTGTGTTGGTGAATTATTGGAGCTTGAGTAAAATGCAATGTTTTGATACCCGACCCGAACAGTGAATCGGATTACCTGCTGGGTCACCGGGTCATCGGGTCAACCGGGTTCGATCGCGGGTCAACCGGGTTCGACCGCGGGTCAACCGATTTTTTTATTTTAATGTATTTATACTTTATAGATATAATATATATAGATGTAATTATTAAAATAAAAATAATCATACTATGTTTAACAAAAATATAAAGTCTAACAATAATAATAAAGTAATATAAAATTCTATGTGCACAGATCAGAGGCTTCAAAAGGAGAAGTAGCTGCTAGCTATTTTCAAGCCTTATTCTCCTCTTCTTCTCCCATTGATGCTCAAGCGATGCTAGAGGGATTTATTCCAAGAGTGACTGAGGGGATGAATCACGATTTGTTAAGGAAAGTTACAAAAGAGGAAGTTAAAAATGCGGTTTTTGCAATTAAACCATCAAGTGCACCAGGGGCTGATGGAGTGACTGGCTTGTTTTTCCAGCAATATTGGGATGTGGTTGGGAATCAAATCACAAAGGAAGTGGTAACTTTCTTTGAATCAGGTTTTTTCCCTAAAGAATGGAACTTCACCCAACTTTGTCTTATCCCAAAAAAGGCCAATTTATCCCTCATGAGTGACTTACGTCCAATAAGTCTATGCTCGGTTTTATACAAGGTAATGTCCAAGATAATAGTTTCCAGACTTCAACCGTTATTGGCTGAGATAGTATCTCCAAACCAATCAGCTTTTGTCCCTGAACGGCTGATTTCCGACAATATTTTAATTGCACATGAAGCTGTTCATGGACTGCGAACACATAAGGAGATTTCTAAAGAGTTTATGGCAATCAAAACGGATATGTCCAAAGCGTATGATAGAATAGAGTGGAACTATCTGGAAGCTCTGCTCATTGCATTAGGATTTCACAGGAGATGGGTGGACTTGGTGATGTTTTGTATTACCTCAGTCACATATACAGTCCTAATCAATGGCCAATCTTTTGGTCTGATCAATCCTCAGAGGGGACTCAGACAGGGTGATCCTTTATCGCCGGCGCTGTTTGTGCTCTGTGCAGAAGGCCTGACTCATTTGCTTAATAAGGCTGAACAGGAAGGAAATATAAGTGGTATTCAGTTTTCCACCAATGGCCCTGCAATCCATCATCTATTCTTTGCAGACGATAGTCTCTTTCTGATTAAAGCTGAAGACCATCAGTGTAACTCCATTCAACTAATTCTATCTGATTATGGGAAGGCTACAGGTCAGGTGATAAATTTGGACAAATCTTCTATCACATTTGGTGATAAGGTTGAACCTGAAGTCAAGACAAAGATTCAAGAAACGATGGGCATTCTTAAGGAAGGTGGGGCTGGTACCTATTTGGGATTACCTGAGTGCTTTAGTGGATCAAAAGTTGACATGTTAGCTTACATCCAAGATAAAATGAAAGCTAGGATGTCAAGTTGGTATGCAAGAACATTGTCTCAAGGGGGTAAAGAGATTTTGCTCAAATCGGTAGCAATGGCTATGCCAGTGTATGCTATGAGCTGTTTCAAGCTTCCAAAAAAATCCTGTGAGAATTTGACATCAGCTATGGCGGCTTTTTGGTGGAATTCTACAGAAGATAAAAGGAAAATGCATTGGATAGGATGGGAGAAATTGTGTATCCCTAAGCACTTGAGTGGAATGGGTTTTAAAGATATCCAAATCTTTAATCAAGCGCTATTGGCGAAGCAAGCATGGAGAATTCTACAAGATAATGACAGCCTTTTTGCTCGTTTCTTCAAAAGCAGATATTTTGATGAGGATAAGTTCATAAATGCTGAAATGGGTGAGAGACCTTCTTTTGCTTGGAGAAGTATTCTTCATGGTAGGGATTTGCTTAATAAAGGACTTAGATAAATGATTGGAGATGGTGCATCCACGTTTGTTTGGACAACTTGTTGGCTCTTGGATGGTGTGATGAGAGCTCCTTTGATGAAGAATATTATTTTCGATTTGGATTTGCAGGTGAAAGATCTCCTGGATATAACTACACAAACTTGGGATATTGTTAAATTGCAGCATCATTTCTATCCTAGGGATGTGGAGTTAGTTCTAAAGATGAAACCAGTGATGTCTTCTGAGGATTTTCTTATTTGGGAACATACAAAAAGTGGTGCTTATTCAGTTAAGTCGGGCTACTGGTTTGCTTATCAAAGAGAGAAAGTTGATTTGCTCAGAGAAGCAATGATGCAGCCCTCAATACTCGCCATTAAAGACCAATTATGGAAGAGTAACACAGCCACAAAGATCCATAATTTCATGTGGAAAGCTGTAAGTGGTGGCATTCCGGTAGTAGATAAAATGATTGCAAGAGGGTTGAATGTTGATTCAAGATGTCAGAGTTGTGGTCTAGAAGGTGAATCCATAAATCATGTCCTTTTTACCTGTTCGGTGGCAAGACAGGTTTGGGCACTGTCCAACTTTCCTTCTCCAACAAATGGTTTTGATTCAGAATCTATTTTTCAAAATATCTACTATCTGATATTGGTAAGTAAGAACCCATCTGTGTCTCTAGAAATTAGAAGAGCCTTTCCTTGGATATTGTGGCAGATTTGGAAAAACAGGAATTTATTCTGCATTGAAGGGAAAAGGTTTTGTGCAACTGCAACTATTGACAAGATTAGAGACAATGTGAACCAATGGTTTCATGCGCAATCACTGGATGAAAGAGATGTGGTATCAGCAAGGATGAACCTAAATCCAGTAAAGAAACAATGGTCTCCTCTTCCCCATGATTGGCTGAAATGTAATCTAGGATCATCATGGGACAAAGTTTCTAAGACGGGAGGAACTGCTTGGGTTTTGAGAAATGAAAAAGGAGAAGTTTTGTTACATAGTAGAAGGTCCTTTGCTTCAGTTTTTTGCAAACTGGATGCAAGTCTACAATGTTGGAATTGGGCAATTGAGAGTATGAAGAGTCTCAATTATAATAAGGTTATCTTTGCTTCCGAAGATATAGATTTGATAGGAGCTGTTTTAAGACCACTAGCTTGGCCGTCCTTCAAGTTTCATTCTCGGATTATAGGCGCAGCTTTAGAATATCTTTTGGAGTGGAAATTGTCTATGGAAGATAGAAGCTCAAACCTTGGTGCTCACCTTATTGCAAGGAGTGTCACAAGAGAGGATCGTCGTCAATCTTATGTAGCAACTGGTTTTCCATCTTGGCTGGGGAATGTTTTTGTAGCCGAGTATGTCTCTACTTTGTTGTAGCTAAAATGTTCTTCGGATGCTTTTGGCGAAGAGATTTTAGTTGTGTTGCTTTGGAGTCTTTATTACTAGCTTTCTCCCTGACTTTTAAGGTTTTTCTTTCCTTATGTTTGCCATTTTGGGTCTAGTTTGTTTTAGTCTCCGGAGAGATATTTGTTCCTCCGGCTTTTGGTTCCGAGGGTTGTCTTCAACTCGTCGGCTTTGTGTAAAGTTTTCGATGATCAATAAAATTTTCTAGTGAAAAAAAAAAAAAGAAAAGTAAAGAAGCTGATTTTAAAATCCAGCGGACAAAATCTGCTGTGAGGTTTTTTCTTTCTAATCTCTCGCCCCCGAAAAAAAGTTGACGAAACTCTCTACCGGAGGCGCTAGTTTTCGCCGTCGGCGAGGCTATTTCATTTGCCTGAGGTGCGACGGTTTCTCCTTCGCTTCTTTTTTTCTGTTCCTGTTATTTCGTCTCTCATGTTAAGCTTGTTTGTGCCACTTCTTTGGGTGTATATATAGTTGGATTGGTCGCGAAAGAATCACGATTGCTTGTTCATTTTGATGTATCTAGGGTTTGTATGAGCATATGATTGATGAGAACTTGCTAGTAATTGAATGTCTGTATGGTTAGTTGGCGTGAAAATGGATCGTGGAGATTTTTCTACTCTGCGCCGTCTGGTTTCTTTAGGTCGTGGGTTACTTAATGCGATTGGATTCAATTGGATCGTAGTTATAATCTGTTCGTTCACCTTGAAGTTTCTAGTCAACCAGTTAGGAAATGGTGTTGGTTTTTAGAGGCGCAGTGATAGATTTAAGTATGATCAGTTTGGAAACTTGCCTTTCTGGTGGTTTGAAACTTGGTAAATGAGATTGAAGATCTACGAAGTAATAGACAATTCTGGAATAGTATTGTGTTAGCACATTAGTAGGTTTGTGGTTCTGTGATTTTGGCTCCATGTATCTAGTAATTTTGAAGTTCCTGGTAATGATATCTCTGTTGCAAGAGACGAAGGAGTGTAAATTGTCAAAGAAAATAATGTATTCAGCTGTGCATTATCTTATAATTTTCTTATGTTCTCAGTCTTTTAGTTTATAATTTATGTCTGCTGATAATTGTGCGCTCTGCTCATTACCTCAAATGATTAAAGTAATTTGCTATTTCTCCTTGCACAAGCAGGATGAACGAAGTTGATAAGCGAAAGGAAACGCCTGATGGACATGAAAAGCTTGTAAATGAAGGATCTGCTGCGCGAACAATACCTACAAGCGTTGATGAGATTAGGCTAAGGAGGAAGAGGAAAGAGTCCTTGGAAAATGTGACAGAGGAAACTGTAGGAGTAGCCCAGTTACTGGGTAACGATCTTGTTGAGAAGGCTTCTGACTATCATGAGTCTGAAAAAGGGTATGATAGATCCAAGAATTTGAGGCATGAAGAACATGTTAAGGACAGTTCAAGAAAGAAAGAAGACGCCATTTCCAGTTCTATGGAAGAAAAACTAGAAAAACCGATGGAAGAGGACCCTATGGGAGCAGCTCAGTTCGCCTGTAAAGATCTTGTTGAAAAGGTTCCTGACTATCATGAGTCTGAAAAAGGGTATGATAGATCCGAGAAACTGAGGCATGAAGAGCTTGTTTTGGACAGCTCAAGAAAGAAAGCAGAGGTTATTTGTAGTTCTAGAGAAGAGAGATTAGATAAACCAATGAAACATGTTCCTGTTGGAGTAGCTCAGTTACTGGGTAACGATCTTGTTGAGAAGGTTTCTGACTATCATGCGTCTGAAAAAGAGCATGATAGATCTAAGAAAGTGAGGCGTGAAGAACGTGTTAAAGACAGCTCAAGAAAGAAAGAAGACGCCACTTCTAATTCTAGGGAAGGAAAACCAATGAAAGAGGATCATGTGGGAGCAGCTCAGTTACTGGGTAACGATATTGTTGAAAAGGTTTCAGACTATCATGCGTCTGAAAAAGGGAATGATAGATCCAAGAAAGTGAGGCGGGAAGAACATGTTAAGGACAGTTCAAGAAAGAAAGAAGAAGCCACTTCTAGTTCTAGGGAACAAAGACTAGAAAAACCGATGAAAGAGGACCCTGTTGGAGCAGCTCAGTTACTGGGTAACGATCTTGTCGAGAAGGTTTCTGATTATCAAGCGTCTGAAAAAGGGCATGACAGATCCATGAAAGTGAGGCGTGAAGAGCGTGTTAAGGAAAGTTCAAGAAAGAAAGAAGAGGCTATTTCTAGTTCTAGAGAAGAAAAACCGAGGATAGAGGATCATGTGGGAGCGGGATCAGCTCAGTTACTGGGTAACGATCTTGTTGATAAGGTTTCTGACTATCATGAGTCTGAAAAAGGGTATGATAGATCTGAGAAACTAAGGCGTGAAGAGCGTGTTAGGACCAGTTCAAGAAAGAAGGAAGAGGCCATTTCTAGTTCTAGAGAAGAAAACCTAGATAAACGGAAAAAAGAGGAGGAGCCTGCTGCGAATAGAAAAAGGAAAGCAGAAGGAGAGAGCTCTACAGCTGAAACCAAATTAGTGGAAGAACATAGTAAGGATAGACGAAGAAAGAAAGAAGAAACTAATTTTAGTTGTAAGGAGGAAAGACGAGATAAAAAGAAGAAGAAGGAAGACAGAAAAATTGAAGGAGAATTACCTACAACTGAAATAATAACAATGACAGATAGAGATAGGCTTGGTGTGGATACCAAAATGAAGGAAAAAAAAGAAAGCTCTGCTGCAAAGACAACTGAAAAGCAGATTCGTACAGAGGAAACAGACAGTGAACAAGCAAGAAGTGCTCTTGAAAATTTATCCAGTAGTAGGAAGCGGCTTAGAAGTCTAGTGGTGACAGATAGACCTCGAGATGAAAATAGTATGAAACCTGACAATGGAAACAAGAGAAAGAATCAAAATGGAGATCATAAGAAGAATAGGGAGAGGAATATGTCAAAGAGGCATGATCCAGGAAAAGTTCACAGTGTTGAAGTTTCAGAGCGATGGCAAAAAAGGGAACAACCAAAATCGCATCAACGTGAAATGAGAAAGAAAAGGAGGAGATCAAGAAGTAGAGATCATGGGCAGGATAGACAGAAAAGGTCATCCCCCTTACCAAGGGCTCAAAAAGCTACATCGCGTCATAAGAGAGACCATGAGGAGCGATTGGAAAATGCTGTTACAGATAGGTCGAGAAAGCACCATTTTAATGATAATGGAAACAAAGTGGCAAGCACAGTAAATAACAAGTCTAAACGGTATAGTGCTTCCAAAAGTGAACTTGGTGGATATTCACCACGGAAAAGAAGGGAGGAGGCCTCTGCCAAGGCTGTCTCACCACCTAATCTGTCTTCTGAGAAAAAAGGTGCTAAATGGGATCTTGCACCTGCTGTAACTGCTGCCATGTTTTCGAGCTCAGTTTTTTCTGGTCTCCAAGCAGCAGCTCAGACAGCGTATCCTACCAACAGTGAGGCTTCCATGACGCTTTTGAAACCACTTATGGAGGCGCCTTTTAGGACGCCATCGGCAAGGGAGATCACGTCAGTTGATTCTGTTCAACTGACCGAATCCACCAGGCGTATGAGGAGACTTTACGCAGAAAATGTGTCGGATTCGGCCTCTGAGAAGTCTCTGATTGAATGCTTCAATAGCTATATGCTCTCTTCAGGCTCCAATCACATAAAAGGAAGCGAACCATGTATTAGCTGTATTGTAGGTTTTGGGTCTATGACTTCGTTATTCATATCACTCTCGTTATGTTTGTCGATTATAACACCTGATAGTATCTATGTCCTAATTGCAGATAAACAAGGAAAAAAGTCAGGCGCTAGTGGAGTTCCTTACACCACACGATGCCTCTGCTGCACTCTCCTTGGATGGCTGCTCCTTTGCGGGTTCAAACCTCAAAATTCGACGCCCTAAAGGCTATGTCGAGACAAGAGTAAGAATTACAATCTCTACATTCTCTTTCTCTGAACTCTTGCCATCTGCTCCACATGTTTTAGTTTTTTATAGTAAGACAGCTCAAATATCTGCAATATATTTCCTTGTTTCATCAGTAAGATTCAAATGGTTAATGTTTTAAGCATGAATGCAAGTTGGCATTCAATTATTGTCATATATGACCGTTGTACGGTGCAAGTCTATGTTACACTATTCACAAGTAGAGAGTCATCTTTTGATCCAGATAGAGATTCAAAGTAAACAGACATAAAGAACTTAGCAAAACATCTGGACCAATATTGTAGAGCACATATTGAAGCAGCTTGATTGACTATGTTTGCCTTCTAAAATCAGAGAAATTAGGAGACTTATTTTTATTTTCATCGATTCATGATTCAGTCTTAGGTGTCATACCTGTGCGACTGCAAAAATTGCTCATGGTCGTCTTTGAAGGCAATCTCGATGGAAGCATCATGCCACTTGTTCTAAAACTATGTGTTGCACTTAAAGAGTTTAGTAAATGTAGGATAGTTGATAAACAAAATCTGTTGATCTTACAACTGTAAGCAGATTTGGTGGGAAATATATTGTTTGGATTGCTTCAGTAAGGTTAAACCTTATATATAAGATTAAATATATTCCCAAGGATGGCCCTCTGAAAATATGAAATTTTGGGCGTAGTTGATGTAAATTCTATCATGATTAAAGGAAAAGGATTTACGAATTTCCTCCTTTAGTTGCTTGAAGTTTTCATTACGTGATTCTCTAGCTGACTTTTGAAGTCAAAAGTGATTTGGAACTGGCAAAAGGTCTTTAGTCATTGAGGTACAATCTTATTCTTTAATTACAATTGGTTTGAAAAAGGCTTCTATGTGGCTTCACGTGCTGTTAAAATACCAACAATAGGCGAAACTAAGAATTAATGAAGTGTATGGATTCCTGCACTTGAAGTGATATGTTTTCAAGCCACATGTGAAATCGTACGTATTCTGACTGTCGTGTGTTGGAATCTCTTAAATAGGGTACGTTTATGTTGGGTATGTCATAATTCACATTCAGGAGGGTGATGAAGCTGTCTGGTAAATAAGAAGACTCCCAGGTGTAGTGACGAGTTTGTTGCGTTCAAGTTTCTTTCCATTTTTCTTGTCTCTTTTGGGCTTTTGGGAATTTATACAGATCATCCATTAAGATTCTTGTGTGTTATGGTTTACTGTTCTTGTGTTCTTTGTTCTTTTTATTTAAATTTTTTGGTATTTTTGTTCTATTCCGACCTGAATATGGTTGTAGGACTACTCGGATAACAGTTAAAGATCTGCCTAGGATACTCTTTTTATTTTATTTATTTAACTGTTTGGCTATTTCTGTGTTTCATTCTTGAGCAGGATCAGATACTTGGTGTTTATTCTTTTGTGATATAGCTCCTAAAATTTACATTCATTCCCTAAACTCGTACCACCTTCTCTTAAATGGATCCTCATTTGAGTCTAAGTGACCGAGGATTTTCGGCTGTGTAGTTGTACGAAAGTCTATGAAACATGACTGGGTTATCAAGGCTGTGGGACTTTGTCCTTCTATTTTGCCTTGTAAACGGCCAGTACTGTGCATTTTGTTATGATTTCTGAGCTATGTTATGGTTACCATCCATGAAGCAGGTTTTCAGACGGTTGCTATTTTCATGCAGAGCGGTGAATTGGCGAAAAAGGAGCCAGCCACAAATGCAATAAGTGACAATGTGAAGGACTCATCGAACAAGGTAAGTTGATGCCCTAAATTTGCTTCTAACGACGGTGCTAAAATTTTAATTTTCACATTGAAATGAGTTTAGAATATCTTTTAAATATCTCTAAACGTATTTCCTTTATAAAGTACTTGTATAGGTCAGTGAGCCTATAATTTTAAACTGAAAAACACACTGAGATAGAAGTGAAATTCATCTGCGGCATCTTCATGGTTGACGATGTTGAAAGTGATTATCTGATTTTGTATATGCTAGTTGGTTGCTATTGATTTCTTTTTCTGTCAAGTTTGCTGTTGATTCTAATGTACTTGTTGCAGATCTTTATTGGCGGATTTCCAAAATCAATTTCATCTGAAATGCATGGTATGTAGAGCTGTAATTCTTTGTTGACACGTTCAATCTCCAGTTGGTCCAATTTTTTCTTTTATTGTTACTAGTCTCTAACGTAGGATTGTATGATTCATCTTTTCCTTTTTCAGTTAATGGAGATTGTCAATAAGCGATGCGCTTTCCTAGAGGTTAGAAGATGTTTTTATCTTGACTTTCTTTGTGGCCAGTATTTACGATCACAGATCACTCTAATATTCTCTCAAGTTCAACGCAGATACCCCCATGTAGTCTGCTCTCTTTTTTTTTTTTTTCCCCAAACACCATTTCTATTAAGATATCGGAAAGAGATTTTCCGCTAGGGAGAGCCAATCAGGAACCGACGAACTTACATGGGAAAATAGACTATTCCTAGCCCGAGCTTTTTTAGCTAAACAATCTGCTCGAGTATTGAAACTTCGAGGAACAAATCTAATGCTAAACGACTGAAAAAAAACAAACGAGAGATCGGAAAGAGGCCATTTCTGCTGCGAAAGATGGCCAAGCGTCTTGGTTGTCTAGGATAGATATCATGTCCGAGCAATCAGATGCGAAGGCGCCATTGGTAATTCCTAGCGAGATCAAACACTCCATTGCCCAGAGCAAAGAATCAATCTCCGCGTGGAGCGGTGAGAGGCTCCTTCTCGAGCTCATTAAGCCAAGCTGAAGAATACGGTCTTGGTCGACTAAAACCCAACCATGTCCACTTAGAGAGTCCTCCGAGTGCCAGGAAGCATCAATCTGACATTCCGAGATCCTGGGGAAGGACGCGGGAAGTAGAACCGACCGGGCAAGAGATTCGGGATCTACTGCTTCTTTCATGTTTGCTTTCTTCCACACAGAGGCTTCTCGTAAAGCCAAGGCAAGAGTCTCCTGAGGAGGTTCTTTGAAGTTTTCAAAGCAAAATCTGTTACGACTTTTCCAGATATACCACAATATCCATGGAAAGAGTTCCAAAGTTTCCTCTTCTATTCCGAATTCTTTCCCACGCCAGAAAAGAAAGTCGAAATTATAGAAAAGGGAACTTCTGGGGAAAATGTGCCCTGAGGTGGGAATGGGTGAAAAGGCCCAAATTTGCCTCGAAGGCGGACAATCAAAGAGAAGATGGTTTATGGACTCTTCCGGAGCCCCACAACGGGGACATCCTTTCTCGATGCCAATATGACGATAGCATAATCTCTGATAAGTGGCTAAACAGCCTGAAACACATTGCCACGCGAAATGCATAAGCTTTCGCGTAGTTTTTAACTTCCATACTTGTGCCTGAAGTGCCGAAACACCAGGTCCCTGAAAAGGGGGGTCACAGGTAGGACGAGATAACTCTCGCGCGGCCCAGTATCCTGATTTAACAGAATAGTTTCCGGATTTGGTATGCGACCAGCTATAGCCATCACTTAAGTAGGTACGACTTGGCCGTATTCCTAAAATAAGTGGAATATCAGCGGGGTCAATCAACGCTTGAAGGCGGTCCAGCTTCCAAAGCTTTGTTGATTGATCAATCAGGTCGTTGACATAGAGAAGAGGGTCTCTTACATCAAGAAGACTCTTAGCAGCTCTCGCCGGGATAGTGGGAATCCACGGGTCCTCCCACACTTTAGTTAGCATTCCGGAGCCTATGGTACTTCGGAGACCCGAGACAAGAAGAGGTTTGGCAGCCATTATGCTTCTCCAGCCATAGGAGGGCCGATTCGAATTTCCTATGTGTAAGGGGTCGCTAAAGCGATAATAACGTCCCCTTAAGACTCTACTTAAAAGAGAGTTAGGAAATTTGATAAGGCGCCATAATTGCTAAGCCAGTAGGGCTAGATTGAATTCCTCAAGCATTCTAAAGCCGAGACCACCTTCAGAATAAGGTGTACAAAGTTTATCCCACGCTATCCAGTGGATACCATTGCTGTTCTCATTAGTTTTCCACCAAAAGTTTGCAATGGCACTGCTTAATTTTGAGCGAATCGCTTTGGGAAGTAGGAAACACGACATAATATATGTCGGAAGAGCTTGCGCAACAGACTTTATGAGGACTTCTTTGCCGCCTTTGGACAAGAACTTTGCTGACCAGGTATTGAGCCTTTTTTGAAGCCGATCTCTAACGAAGGAGAAGACTTGAACTTTTGAGCCGTGAATCTGTTCAGGAAGACCCAGATACGATCCCATACCCCCATCACGGTGAATTCCAATTTTCGCTTTAATGGTATTTCTGGTTGTGTTATCCACGTCATGACCAAACATTACCGAGGATTTAGCAGAATTTAGTTGTTGGCCTGAAGCCTCGCCATAGGTACGGAGAATCTCAATAATTTCACGACCTTGCGTCGGATCTGCTTTACAGAAGAACAAGCTATCATCGGCAAACAGAAGATGTGAGGTAGAGGGACTGGCGCGGGAAATTTGAAGACCTTGAATGCGACCATGCCATTCGGCATCCTAAAGCTTTGCCACCAATGCCTCTGTACATAAAATGAACAGGAAAGGGGAGATAGGATCACCTTGGCGAATGCCCCTAGATGGTCTGATAATCCCTCTAGGCGAGCCATTTATAAGAACTTTATACGAGACCGAGGAGATGCAAAAGATGATCCAATCTACCCATCGCTGAGCGAAGCCCATTTTCAGCATTAGGGCCCTAAGAAAAGACCATTCCACCCGGTCATAAGCTTTACTCATATCTGTCTTTATAGCCATGAATTTTTTCTTGCAAGCCGGGTTTGTGCGGAGGGCATGAAAATTTTCCTGGGCTATAAGAATATTATCGGTGATAAGTCGTCCAGCCACAAAGGCGGATTGAGTCTCGGATATAAGATCCGGAAGAAGTTTTTTAAGCCGAAGACTCAGAACCTTCGAGATGACTTTGTATCCAACGTTACACAGGCTGATTGGACGAAATTCCGTCATCTTTCTTGGTCTATCGGTCTTAGGGATCAGGCAAATATTAGTCTCGTTTAGGCGATTATCAAAGGATCCAGAAGAGTGGAAGTTTTGGACTAATTTAATTAGGTCTTGTCCAATCAGTTCCCAGAACTTTTGGTAGAAAAAGGCCGTCATCCCGTCCGGACCCGGGGCTTTATCTGGATGAAGAGAGAAAAGGGCTTTTTTAACTTCATCCGGTGAAATCTCTCTAGTAAGCTTTTGATTCATATCCTCCGAGATCATATTTGGCACATCCTGAAGAACAGAATGGAATTCTTGTGGGTCAGAGGTGGTAAACAGGTCCTTGAAATAATCTACCGCTAAGTGCTCAATACCCACTTCCTTGTCGACCCACATACCATCATTATTCAGAAGGCCCAAAATTTTATTTCGGGCACGTCGCTGCTTGGTGATAGCGTGGAAAAATTTTGTGTTCTTGTCCCCTGCTTGATACCACGTTTCTCTACTCTTCATTTTCCAAAAAATCTCTTCTTCTCGATAAGCGTCGCAGAGTCTCCATTTTAGACCAAGAAGTTCTTCGGCGGAGATGGATTCATCTTCTTGCGCGCTATCGATTTTATCTTGTAATTCCTTAATCAATTTTTCCGAGTTTGTAGAATTTGATTTTTTCCATTTAGAAATGGATCGTCTGCAATTCTTAATTCGTTGTGTAAAAAGACCTCCTTCAAGCGAAGGGAAATTCCAGCCTTCGACAACCGATTCCTTAAACCCCGGTTTACCTAGCCACCGTTTATCAAAAAAGAATTGCTTAAAGGCTCGGGGCGGACTATTCTGAATTGAAGCTAGGAGGGGTCTATGATCAGAGCCCCATAATTTTAAATACTCCACATTTGTGTGGGAGAAAATTGTGTGCCAGTCTTCATTACCCAAAGCTCTATCTAACCGCGATTTGATAAGACGACGAACTCTCCGACCCGTAACTCCACAACTACGACGCCCCACCCAGGAGAACAAGTTGCCCTGAGATGGAACCTCGATCATTCCACAATTTTCAATCATACAACGGAAAGGAAGGAACGACGATTCGGACCTACGTTTACCGCCTCTCTTCTCATGATTTCCGGTAATTTCGTTAAAATCACCGATCATAAACCATGGATCAGAACGAGTAATGCCAATACGCGTCAAGCGTTCCCAAACTAATTCTCGGTATTGAACTACCGGATCTCCATAGACAAATGTAATAAAAACACGGTTTCCATCAATAATAGTCTCAATATCGATCAGCCGATCACTAACAAAAACAAACTTAACCGGATAATCTTTTGAATACATAAGAGCAAGACCACCACTGTTACTGATAGGTTCAACAGTTTGAAGGGAGTCAAAACCTAAAGAGACTTGCATATTTTGAAGGTGCACACGGTCTTTTTTAGTCTCCGATAAAAAAAGGAAACCTGGAGAATACATACGACACATCTCTTCCAGTCGACGGGTAGTAAGTTCCGCACCCGCCCCTTGACAATTCCACGCTAGAATCCTCATATATTATTTCCGGAGGGAGAATGAAACCCCACCGTACTAATGTTGACAAGAGCGATCTTAAGTGTAGGGAGTAAGTACTCCTTGTCATAAGGGAGAGAAACTGAATTTCTAAGAATTCTCAGTTTCATCAAATTTAAATTGATGTTTTGACACATAGGTGTCAATGATCTCTCATAAAATGAGGATATTGGTGTACAACATAACGCCAACAAAACTATGCATAACACATCAAATGATTGTATGGGTAAACATTCCATGAAGGAAGATTGATTAAATGATCTCTCTTTAAAAGAGGAAACTAGTCCAACTAGACACATGAAATTGGGCTTTGAAGACATGATGTTTGCTGGGTTTTCTGAATCCCACGAAGCAGACTTTACAACATAGGCCCACCAAAAAGAATCTGCTGCAGAGGCCCACGAAGTAGATTCAACATCTGAGGCCCAACAAACTTCCCTTGATGGTGATACTATGCAGTTTCGACGGAGACGAAAGCCGGTGCCTCCCGTCGAGATGCAAGAGACGATAGCCGGTGCCTCCGGTGTGTTTTCCGAGGCATTCACCACCCGCTGGTGAGAGAGAGATCTTTTGACACCTAATGTGTTCCTCGCCGGCGCCGAGGCTGGCCGACGGAAAGAGAGAACAAAGAAATCCTCACCGGAAACCATGGTGGAAACCGAGTGGAAAGAAGAAAAAAGAATCGGTTTATCAACAGATCCGGTTCCGCCGCTCTCAGCTGCGCCACCGTCACCGTCGGCAACACCACATCCACCTTCTACGGAAGCGCGTGGCTCGTTTTTAGCCTTGCTCATGGCTTGTCTCTCAAAACGGGCTTAGCATAATGCTAGAATTGGTCTTCGATTTTATCAACTGATGAGAAGAAAGAGAAGCATCTTCTGAGAAGAAAACTCGAATTGGAGAAGAAGAACCGCAGATCTACGCCGTCCGTACAAGCCTCCGCAGGAGAGAGAAAACCAGGAAGAGGAAGTCGCTGCTCATCGTCTCTCTTGATGTAGTTCTTGTGATTGTTTCATATATATATTTGTTCATTTTCCGTGTTACATGGGAAGATGTTATTTTCCTCGTAACCGTAAAAGTGACTGTAGTTCCAAGTATCCGCATATTAACCCCCTTCCTCTTTTTACAATTTTATACCTCAGTACACTGATGATCCTCAAAGCTTGTGCTGGCCTTAATGGTATGAAGTTAGGTGGCAGTGTAATAACTGCCGTTTGTGCATTTCCTGATGCATATCATCCATAGCGGTAATTCAGTGACCCATTTTTGTTCTTGTTAGTTCATGTTCTGTTGTATGGGAGACATAGAACCAAAATTCCTCTAGTTACTTGTGAGAGTGGTGTGTTATATAATACGTGTTGCAGGTGAATGAGAATCCACCATTCTATGGGATACCTGAGCATGCAAAACCACTTCTTGGCAAGCCCAAGTATATTCTAAAGCTTAAGAATGTGGTAAGTTCCGGTTTTTCGGGTATAGAAATGTAGGATCCGTTTCGATATCTCTTAATGTTCGGATCGGTTATTTCGGGTTTGGTTCAGTTTGAATTTTTGATTAAAACAAGAATTGTTGTAATGTTGTAAGAGATAAATTACGTGAGAGTGAAGAGACAAATGTTGATGGGCTAAATCTAAAGTTCTCTAAGATATCCATCAACAACATTTACAAAATGTATATATTAATTGTATATAAGGTTTGTAAATGAGAAACAAATCAAGAAACAAGAGTTTGTAATCCTTAAGCTTATTTCTTTAGGTAAAAATATTTAAAAACTAAATTTATGAAATTAAATACTCAAGTATCATATGATGATGTAAATAATAATAACAACAAAACAAAATTATTATTGAAATTATCGAAAACTTATGAAATTTGAATTCTAACAGTATATATTAAATTATGAAACAAGAAAAAACAAAATAAAAAAATAACAAAAAATTAAATAAATAAACAATCCCGCGGGTTCTAACCTAGTAGTAATAAAAGAAGTTGAGGACATTATACTAGTTGAGTGATCTCTAAGACCATACGCAGTGGGATAAGTTTTAGGAGGATGTGAGTAATAAAAAAACAGAAAATAATAAAAAAGTTGGCACCCGCGTGTAGATTTACACTTGGGTGTGGGAGGACAGCTGTCGCGAAATGCCCAAATTAGCTCTCTCACATGCTTTGCAACTGGGACCCACGAGCCTCTGCCACCAATGATCTTTCACGAGCATTTATTGAAGGTCATTTTTATTGGTTTTTAAAAAGTATCTTAAATACATTTAAACTATTAAAAATTCATAACATACATCCTCCCACTTGTCCCATTGCTAATGCTCTAAGCTTACGTCTGCCGTTTCTTTTTTGTTTACACCATTTGTTTATGCTTAAAAAATGATTATTTACAATTTTACATATACACAAAGAAAAGTTTATTATTGAAGTAAAAAGAAAATAATACTGTAGTTTATTGTCATCACCAAAAGTTTATGAATATTTTCCCGAAGACATATTTGTATCCGGCACCGTGGAATTAAACCTCCGGAAAGCTTTGTAGAGAGATGTCGATGGGAAGCGATACGACGTGGGTTGGGAAGAAACCGATCAGGCGCATCGGCGGATTGTCTGATGCTCTCTCCATCGCCTCCGATCTCGGTTTCGCCGTTGCTCCTCCTCCGTCGCAGGTAACTTGCTAAATCGCTTCTCTTATTTACTGAATCGTAATTTCATCTCCAATTTACTTTCATTAGCTGAGTATAGTATATACTCTGGTTGTTGCCGTAACATTGACGTTGCAGACGAAATGGTACCAAATAGATGTGTAATTTGAAGGAGAATATGTTTCAGAGGATTGGGGCAACTTTAGCTGCTTGTGAGTTATTCGAATTTTGATTTTTGTTTGGGACAAAGTAGATCTTTGATCTCTGGGCTTTAATATAAGTATATTGAATCTGAATTTGTTCCTGAATTCAATTGGCGAATTCGTATTTATATCAATTAACAATGTGGTAAGCTGTAACACATATTGAATCGGCCTTGAGAGCTCAGTCATTTCCAATGTAGGAAGAATTACAAAGTTTGGCGTCTTCTAATGGCGAAAGAGGTGACGATTTGATTAGGGTCTTGAGAGAGTTATCTGCTGTTCAAAGGAAAATTGCAGATTTGCAGGTCGAGCTTCAAGGGAGGAAGGTATATTATTCAGAGTTTTGTTTCTCTTTCAAAGTGTAATAAGATATGGATCATAAAATCTGCATTGCGTAAAAGCTGCTTGATAACTTGTCACTAAATCTCTAACAGGTAATTTGTATATTATAACTTCTTCGTTGACAACTTTCAGGATGATAAAAATGTGGCACATTTGACTCATGTGAGTGAAATGCAAAAGAAAATCGAGACCCTGTCAAGGATTACTCAAATATTGAAAGATGTTATACAAAACAAGGTAGAGATTTAGTTTCTTATCTAACCAGTTCATTATCTCTCTTTTCCGGATTTAAGCGACAATCTCTTTTATTCAGTATATACTTTATCGTTTTGAAAATGGAGAAACTGGAGTTCTTGTTTCACATGTTTTGGGAACATTAGCTTCAATTCGTGAACCTCTAGTTGAAGTCCTTACATCATTTGTCTGAATATATAACAGGATCGCATCATTGCTCGTCTCCAACAACCTTATTCCCTAGATTGCATTCCAGTTGAAGCAGAATATCAGGTGAGCCATGATATTTGATAGTATTTGCTACTTTGAAAACCAATTGAGCCTTATTGTTTTGGACCTGAAGTTGCACAAGTGGAAAAAGAAGATGCTCTATCTAATGGTTTTGTTCTGCTTTGGTTTTCAGAAACAATTTTCAGAGTTGCTAATGAAAGCTGCTAGTGACTATGGCGCCTTAACAGCATCAGTGTCTGATTTTCAGTGGAGCCAAAACTTTAAAGAACCTCCTTCGGTCTGGGGGGTATGATTCTACTCTCTTTTACCTGCATCTTTGTGTTTTTACTATTCGCGTCTTTCAGACATAACTTCACATTACATATATTGGTTTACTCATCTCAGTTGGAATCTAATACATTGTTCATAGTGTAAGAGGAAAACTCTATACTAGGTTACACTACGCCATGCTATCACTTAAATTGTGTATAATTCATAGAATATATTTTGAAGAGTCACGTATATTATACAAGTCTAATGTGTAACCTCTGCATCCTCGAAAATAGATCAATTGTGTCATCGGGACCTTGAATTAGATTTCTCTTTTTTTAGTCTCTTTGCATAAAGAGAGAAAGAGATTGCCACTTTTATGAAATGTGTTGCATACAGTTGATTTCAGTTTTACATGCTATAATCTCAATCACCCTACTTTTTTGTTCCCCAAAAACAATAGGAAATGCTGCGTCCAATACCCGTGGCACTAGCGTCATGCACGAGATTCTTTGAGGCCATGTCTGCGATGAGAGAATCATTTGCGACTCTTCAAGACCTTCGAGTTGGCAACTCTGCAGTTTCGTTACCAACAACACCAGGAGGTAACGAAATGACACATAGAGACTCTGATTGTGTGACTCCACCTCAAGGGAGAATAGAGTCAAGCTTCGACGACTGAGCTGTTCAGACCAAACGGAGACAAAACAATGATCAAAATGAAGCAGAAGAAGAAGAACAAGAAGATGGAAATAACAATGCGAACCGGAGACTATCGTGGCCTCCTTCTGTAAAAAAGAGTAGCGTTTAAACAGTTGCTTCTGTCTTTGCTTTGAGGTTTTTAATATCGATTGTGTTTTGTTTTTATCAGCATTAGTGTCCTTTATGGATTTGAATCTATTTGAAAATCTTTGAGTGAAACTTAACAGTGTATATTTTGTTAACCTTGGTTTTCATGGGCCACATGGCTATCATATAAATTAGAATTTTCATAGATGTGGGAATTGTTTTAGTCGAATATTTAAAGATGGTTCACTAAAAGAATTAGATATAAATTCATAAGCAGAATGCGTTCCACTTATTAATTCGTATGGTCTAAATAGTATAGAGTGTAGACCATGAATTTAAGACAACTTTAATTTAGTTGAGAACCGCACCTAGTAATATTTTAGCAACCTAGTTACATAGCCCGGTCTGGTTTTAAAAGTAGATCGTGTATTTGGAAACCTTTAAAGGCAGACTATTATTCTCTAATCCTGGGAGACACTGCAAAATTCAAGATATCCAAGAGATATGAAGGTAACGACGGAAGAGACGGAAGAGTGTGAATTTCTTGTAAAGACAATTCAGTAGCCACGACTCGGAATCGATCAATGCGTTTTTTCTGCACTTCAAGCGGTGGTTCCTTATGGATCGTCGTAACATTGCAGCGGTTTTCCCTATATTTTGCGTCCTGCTTTAGTAGGTCTTCTCTTTCACGCCGGATGTAATCACAACTATACCCAAGTCCTTGTCTAATCACATCATAAGGGAGAGGGATGGGCTGAATGATGTCTCTGCGGCCTTGGTTTAGTCTTCCTAAACCCAAACCATCTTTAAAACCCCAACTTTTCATGATCTGTGTCACGTCACCTGAAAAGTCCCAACATGTAAATTTCTATTTACTATATGCTTCCGCTTTAGCTTCCTTTAGTCCGGATGTAGCTCTACGCCATGCTTTAGTCCTAAACTTTGTCAAGCTGTCACTAAAACTTCCGGTAATAGCCTGTGACTTCTTTTTCTTTTTGGTGAGCCAATTATCTTCATCTCCACTGCCATTATCTTCTTCTTCTGTCTCATCTTGAAGAGACACAACTGTTCTTCTGTCTTGAATGGCACAAGGATCATCAGGTAATGTCTCTGTGCCTGAATATACCTCAACAGCTTTACCCTTCACAATAAATATTATAGGTTGTTAACTCCTTGTGTAAGATTTCCACTCATTTGAGCTAAGCTTTTAAGCAAACACAATTCGAGAACGTAGTAAATAGAGCAGAGGAAGAGAAAGAAAGTTACATCCACTTGAGACGACGCCATTGGAGTAATAGCTACGGTGACACTTCCATCACTACCGAAAAAAAAAAAAAGTCAGAATCAACTAGACCCTAAATCAAGAAATCACCAAACACATTATACAGGACAATCCAATACCAAAAATGGCAAGAAAAAACAAAGGAATTTACCAAGAAGAAGAGGTCCCAGCTTGGCCTTTGTTCGTATAATCTTGCATTTGAGAGTGTGAAGGTAACGACGGAAGAGACGGAAGAGTGTGAATTTCTTGTAAAGACAATTCAGTAGCCACGACTCGGAATCGATCAATGCGTTCTTTCTGCACTTCAAGCGGTGGTTCCTTATGGATTGTCGTAACATTGCAGCGGTTTTCCCTATATTTTGTGTCCTGCTTTAGTAGGTCTTCTCTTTCACGCCGGATGTAATCACAACTATACCCAAGTCCTTGTCTAATCACATCATAAGGGAGAGGGATGGGCTGAATGATGTCTCTGCGGCCTTGGTTTAGTCTTCCTAAACCCAAACCATCTTTAAAACCCCAACTTTTCATGATCTGTGTCACGTCACCTGAAAAGTCCCAACATGTAAATTTATGTTTACTATATGCTTCCGCTTTAGCTTCCTTTAGTCCGGATGTAGCTCTACGCCATGCTTTAGTCCTAAACTTTGTCAAGCTGTCACTAAAACTTCCGGTAATAGCCTGTGACTTCTTTTTCTTTTTGGTGAGCCAATTATCTTCATCTCCACTGCCATTATCTTCTTCTTCTGTCTCATCTTGAAGAGACACAACTGTTCTTCTGTCTTGAATGGCACAAGGATCATCAGGTAATGTCTCTGTGCTTGAATATACCTCAACAGCTTTACCCTTCACAATAAATATTATAGGTTGTTAACTCCTTGTGTAAGATTTCCACTCATTTGAGCTAAGCTTTTAAGCAAACACAATTCGAGAAAGTAGTAAATAAAGCAGAGGAAGAGAAAGAAAGTTACATCCACTTGAGACGACGCCATTGGAGTAATAGCTACGGTGACACTTCCCTCACTACCGAAAAAAAAAAAAAGTCAGAATCAACTAGACCCTAAATCAAGAAATCACCAAACACATTATACAGGACAATCCAATACCAAAAATGGCAAGAAAAAACAAAGGAATTTACCAAGAAGAAGAGGTCCCAGCTTGGCCTTTGTTCGTATAATCTTGCATTTGAGAGTGTGAAGGTAACGACGGAAGAGACGGAAGAGTGTGAATTTCTTGTAAAGACAATTCAGTAGCCACGACTCGGAATCGATCAATGCGTTCTTTCTGCACTTCAAGCGGTGGTTCCTTATGGATCGTCGTAACATTGCAGCGGTTTTCCCTATATTTTGCGTCCTGCTTTAGTAGGTCTTCTCTTTCACGCCGGATGTAATCACAACTATACCCAAGTCCTTGTCTAATCACATCATAAGGGAGAGGGATGGGCTGAATGATGTCTCTGCGGCCTTGGTTTAGTCTTCCTAAACCCAAACCATCTTTAAAACCCCAACTTTTCATGATCTGTGTCACATCTTGAAGAGACACAACTGTTCTTCTGTCTTGAATGGCACAAGGATCATCAGGTAATGTCTCTGTGCTTGAATATACCTCAACAGCTTTACCCTTCACAATAAATATTATAGGTTGTTAACTCCTTGTGTAAGATTTCCACTCATTTGAGCTAAGCTTTTAAGCAAACACAATTCGAGAAAGTAGTAAATAGAGCAGAGGAAGAGAAAGAAAGTTACATCCACTTGAGACGACGCCATTGGAGTAATAGCTACGGTGACACTTCCATCACTACCGAAAAAAAAAAAGTCAGAATCAACTAGACCCTAAATCAAGAAATCACCAAACACATTATACAGGACAATCCAATACCAAAAATGGCAAGAAAAAACAAAGGAATTTGCCAAGAAGAAGAGGTCCCAGCTTGGCCTTTGTTCGTATAATCTTGCATTTGAGAGTGTGAAGGTAACGACGGAAGAGACGGAAGAGTGTGAATTTCTTGTAAAGACAATTCAGTAGCCACGACTCGGAATCGATCAATGCGTTCTTTCTGCACTTCAAGCGGTGGTTCCTTATGGATCGTCGTAACATTGCAGCGGTTTTCCCTATATTTTGCGTCCTGCTTTAGTAGGTCTTCTCTTTCACGCCGGATGTAATCACAACTATACCCAAGTCCTTGTCTAATCACATCATAAGGGAGAGGGATGGGCTGAATGATGTCTCTGCGGCCTTGGTTTAGTCTTCCTAAACCCAAACCATCTTTAAAACCCCAACTTTTCATGATCTGTGTCACGTCACCTGAAAAGTCCCAACATGTAAATTTTTGTTTACTATATGCTTCCGCTTTAGCTTCCTTTAGTCCGGATGTAGCTCTACGCCATGCTTTAGTCCTAAACTTTGTCAAGCTGTCACTAAAACTTCCGGTAATAGCCTGTGACTTCTGTTTCTTTTTGGTGAGCCAATTATCTGGCGGTACAAATACGGTTCAAGCGGTTCGAACGCTTGAAATATGTATTGAATGGTGAAACCGTATTAACAGTGCAGATGAAATATATATATTGTAAAAATATTAATTTTAAATAAAGTATTTTTCATAAACTATACATATTAAAACAATTATATTAAATAAATTTGTAATATTGGTTTTAACATATTCTTAAGCATGTAATTAAAAAAATATTTATAAATGCACTCAAAAATCTATAAATTAATTTTAATTTAGGATAAAATAATTAATATACATATTATTATACCTCACAAAAGAAAGATAAAATAATAGAAGTAAAAATATAATATTTGTAATTCAAATATTTTACTATCTGAAATGTTTATAATTTAAGATGGATCGTGTAATGGATATAATACATGTAATTCATGTATTTTAAATCATTATCTGATTGCTTAATAGATCGAATAAGGATCAAATTTTAACAATTAGTATAATTAGTCCAAATGATTTATTTCTAAATTGTTATAAATGGATAAACATCCATTATTAAATATTATCTATTATGCTGATTATCCATCAGAGTCTTCCTTTGCACGTAACTTGGTCTCCAAGTATCTCATCCTCACATTTCTATATATATGTACGTTGGATGAAAAGAGTGAATAACAATAAAGAATAATAAAAGAGCATAGCTCTCGTCCACTTCCTCTCTTTTAATTATTTTGCTAAAGTCGTATACACATATATCATTATATTATATATATATATATATATATATATATATATATGTTTGGGATATATTTTATAACACGTTATCAGCACGATGTCTTTAACGCTTGAGCGTTTATAAGGTAAGTAAAAATTTATATTATTTAAATTTATTTATGTTTATAGAAAATAATTATTTTAGACATCGTGAGACTATGTCTTTTTCTGGGTTGATCGTTATAAATGGTAGGCTCTGCCTCCTTCACGATCATCGTAAGATTATGTCTTTTCCGGATGGATCGTTATATATGGTAGACTCTACCTCCTTTACGATAAAAAAAATGGTTATGCTTTTTCCGGATCGATCGTAATATATGGTAGGTTTTACCTTCCTAACGATCAAATGAAAATTTAAATTTTTTCCAGATTGATCGATATATATGGTAGGCTCTGCCTCCTTCTATACGATCAAACGAAAGCCATGCCTATTGAATTCTTAATGGAAGGCGATGCCTCCTGAATTCTTGTATGAAAATGCTATAGTCTTTATATTATTAATTTTATGAATTTATTTGTTTAAGTATTTTTATTTATTTTATTTGTAAAGAATAAATATGTGTTATATGAGATTTAAAGACATACAATGTCTTTAAAATCAAAAATATATTTCTCTTATGAGAATAATGAATCAAGTGTCAATATATTTTTAGACAGTGCAAAATAATTAGAAGGTCTAGATGAGATAGTCTCTCGACTTCCAAATGCATCAGATTCATAATAATCGATGTTTTGTATACTCCAAAGTCTCAAAGAAACTCGTGTAGTTTCCAAAATATTTTATTATTATTATTTTATTGAGACTATAAATAAATATGGTATCGAATGTCCGACCACAATGGAGACATGCAAATGTATGGTTATATCATGCAAAAAATAAAGATGGCAAAATATTTATGATAGTAAATCGAGGTTTGCCAATTGCTATAGAATAGTATAACCGTTCATGCCATCCCGATATAACAATGAAATTAATAATGATGATCCAGATCCAGAGTTTATATCAGTGCCAACAAGGACCTGATTGGGAGAAATAGAAAATTGGAATGCAAATTGACTTGCTCTCCCTTGATAAAAAAGATGTTTTTGGACCTCTTGTCATTACATCTAAAGATATAAAACATGTTGAGTGTGAGTGGGTCTTCGTGCGAAAAAGTTGAAATCACACGATATAAAGCCCAACTTGTTACACAAGATTTTTCTCAAAGACCTGAAGTTGATTATGAAAAAACATATTCTCCGGTCATAGATGCAATTACATTCAGGTACTTAACGAGCCTAACGGTCTCTAATAATTTAGAAATGTACCTTAAGGATATAGTGACTACATATTTATATAGATCATTGGATAACGATATATACATCAAAATCCTAGAAGGATTTAAAGTTCCTAAGACATTAGACTCAAAATCTAACGAATATGTATGGTCAAATTAAAGCGATCACTTTACGGATTAAAACAATTCGGACGCATGTGGTATAATCGTTTAAGTGATTATTTATTAAAAAAAAAGGGTATGTTAATAATAAAATATGCCCTTGCGTCTTTTATTAAGAGATCTCCATCGGGATTTGTGATCATTGCTGTATATGTTGATGACCTAAACATAATTGGAACTCAAAAGAGTGATTAAATATCACTAAAACTTCTATGTAAAGACAAAGAAGTTGGTTCAAGCACTGCATGCTTTCGGCCACATTTCTGAGGTAACATTTAATTTATGTTGAATTTATTTACGTTCATTTAAATTTATTTAAATTTTTATATTATATATGAAGTCGAATGTTTAAATTTTTATATTATATATGAAGTCGAATGTTGTATACTTTTTCTTTAATTCTGTAGTAGGCTATGCCTCCAGAATTATATGAATATTTTGGCCAAATCACTAATTTTTGGTTTAACAAGATCATAGTATATACATAATGGTCGATTTCCGTAATATTTTCCCAATTAAAAAGAAGATTCGATCCAAGATGAATCCAAGATGAATAGACTTGAAAAATCATCATCTTTGGAAAGGGTATTAAAAGTCCCACATTTTCAAAAGGATCCAAGATAAAACACATGACCAAAAACAGGTATGTTGTTGATCCTAAAGTGGGATTCATTCGAGATGAATGAACTCAAAGAGTTATCATCTCTACGGGGAGAATTAAAAGAATCCCATATCGACAATTAGTTGATAAATTTTGGTGAATTTGACACCCTGGAACGAAATAACTCTAATGAAGTCATATCCTAAAATTAATTTATCACTTTGTGATAAAGTGGAACATTTAAAAATGATGTTCACTCTCAAAATGAGCTTTAATGAATCGTTTATAATGCAAATCCAAGAGACTGTAAAACGATTCATGGTGATTTAATCTCCCTGTTTTTACATGGAACATGCAGTTTTGAATGTACTAATGATTATATATAAGGCCAACGAGTTATAAGAAATATTTCTCCCATGTTGTATACACATGAATGGAGATCAAATATTTTTCATTTTAAATTTTATGGGTGTGAGGTATATGTTATAAATGCTCCTCTGCACCGCATAAAAATATCATCCAAAAAGGATGAAATATATAGATGCAGGAGATGAGTCTCTGCTCTATAAATATTGTGCCATCTTATGAGAGATGTGCGTATTGCAAGATTTACATATCATCATGTTGATGATAAAATTTCCCATCATTATGGGAGAATCGTTGAATAGTTCAAATTTTGAATAAATGACTATAGTGATATGAACTTAAGAGTTCAAAAGTTCAAATAGATCACTATTTAGAATAAATTGCAAATCAAATGCAAAAAGCTGATGGATGAGATTTCATAAAACTATTAATCCTCGTATAAATGCATATGAACTTAAAGTTCATAGCAAATCTCTTGTCCGAGCTAAAAATGCTCTACAAAAATATGTCTTTGGCGAATGACATATTATTGTCTATAACACAATAAAAACGTGATAGATAACTTTGGTTCCAAATATAAAGAAAATCCTCACAAATAAAAAAGGAGCATATTATTACTAAAAAGAGGATTAAACTCTTAAAATAGGAGCATATAGACTTCTAAAGAGGAGCATAGAGACTCCTCAAGAGGAGCAAAGAGACTCTTAAAGAGAAGTAAAAAGACCGATTGTCATGGTTAATAACGAAATCAGGTACGTGAATAAAATCATTTATGATGATTAAGAGATCTCGATTAACCATGTCATTACGGCAAATAAGAAACCAAAGACAATACAATGTCGACAAGAAAAATGATCAAGCGTGCAAATGTGATTAATGAAGATCATAAATCTCCGCTCTGTGAGCATAAAGAGATATATATTGGTCAATAAATAGACAGTCAAGTCTATATTAATCTCGTATATGAAACGAGTAATTTCTGGACACATGGTCCAAACATCAAAAGAGTTTATGATACTTAAGACAAAACGGTGTGTCGCGCCAGGTTTTGTTAAAATCCCTCGATAATGAGTTGATGTTATATGAAAGACTGAACAACGCCTCATAGGATGTCTGAAGGACTAATCCCTGAAAGATATATGATATCATGATTATATTTCTGGGAACTTATAAGCATAAGCATGATGATTTGAACATCATCAAAACTCTTTAAGAGTTATTTGGAATAAAAGATCTTGGAAAGACAAAAGTGTCGTCTTCAGATATTCCAACTAAACATCCTAAGAAAGAGATGTTATATTAGTCACTTCTAAAGGAAGTCGACTCTATATATTTGATCATGAAGCACTATATATAAATGCTAACGAGTATTTATATATTTTGTGAATTGTAGCTAGCATATATAAATGTTGACAAGCATTTATATATCTTGTGAATATATTGTACCTAGCATTTGGTATTGATCTACTTGCAGAATTAATTCATTTCTTCCGACTAGACCTTCAATGAGTTCAAATGTGTCTTCCACTATCTGCAAGGTACGATTGACTTGGGCTTATTTTATTCTAGAAACTCCAAGTTTGGTTTAGTTAGTTTTGTAGATGGAGGATCTATATCAGATCTATAAAAATATATATCGCAAAACAACAAGTTTGTAGCGTTTCCAAAAACAAATTTTGATCGTCGCTTGTTCAAGCCATGCCAAAAAATATTGCGCTCCATGAAGAATGTCGAGAATCTGTATGGCTCAGATTAATGTCATCAACATATACAAGAAGCAAGCAATACAATCATCAGTGGAACGCCAACAACATTATTTGAAGACATTGATGCACATGTCGCCCCATTCAAAGAAAGCTATATCAAAAGCGACAAGAGTAATGCCTCCAAAATTCTTCTCCTACATTCAAGAACCCGAGAAGAATCATGAAGTTAATTTCTAGTACATCCGCTCAAGAAACAATGTAGCAGTTAACAATGAAGAAGAATAAAAGAGCATAACTCTCGTCCACTTCCTCTATTTTAATTATTTTGCTAAAGTCGTATATACATATATTATTATATTATATATATGTTTGGGTTAGATTTTATAACATAAATTATTTTAAATCAGCTAACCAATATCCAATATAATTAATTATTTAAATATTTTAAAAGAAAAAAATGAGTATCGCACGCTAAACTCACCTATTATGAAGCGGTTCTACTGTATAGTGCAGATAACAAATTTTATTCATACTTTTGAGACACAAACGGTTAAATAATTTTTTATTATTATAAGATAAGAACCACTTGTTGTTCAATTAGTGAAGGAGAAAGTAATATGCGTTTCATCCTATCCCACAGACCGACCACTTTTCTTCCGCTATCCATTCAAGCCCATAATGTATCCACTATCTAGCTAATCCGTCGCAAAATTGCGAGGAAAGATTCCGTCGCAAATTTGCGCGAGTTTTGCGACGAATCTGCTATGACGGTTATATCCCTCGCAAGTCTGTCGCAAATTTGCGAGGGATTAGCAACGCTCTGTTCCAGAGCAAAATTTTCGATGGATTTACGAGTACCTCTTGAGTTAGGTGAGCACATTTTAAATGAACGTAACTACTTTGTTGGTAGGTGAAAATTCCCTAGCAAAATCATAGCAAATTTATAATTCCTAGCAATTCCCTTGCAAATATAGCTAGCAATTCCATAGCAAAACAAATTCTGTGCCTATGAATAGCAAGCATAAGAGATGCACAAATCATAACTAAAAACAAAAAAAAATCTACTTACAAAAAAAAAATCTTCCAAAAAAAAAACTCTTGAAATGGCTAGTTTGGTAGAAAAGGGGGTGCGGCTCGGCAAGTAACTCGTGAATCAGAATATATTCACTGAGACTCGATCGAACTGATGCACATGCTACCTCTCTATCAAACAGTTGTGAAAAAAAAATGTCTTGCGGTGGAGAGCATGAGATATACACACTACGAAGATGGATGTACAATCATAGAGATCCGACGACCGGTGATGTGACGAAAGAGTTTACGGATGGCTTGCGCGGTTTCATGTACCAAGCGACAAACGAATCATTTGCTCGTGAGAATGGTTCAATATTCTGTCCATGTCGTAAGTGCCTCAACGATAAATATCTGGAATTTAATCTAGTGAAGAAGCATCTATATAATAGAGGGTTTATGCCAAACTACTATGTATGGTTACGTCATGGGGAAGGTTGTAGAGATAGCGCAAGAAGTAGTAATATGAATTATGGTGTCGATCAACCTAGTAATTATTATGCGAATTATATATGGTCATCATCAAGAATCTGATCAATTTGGTTATGGGTATAACCAGGAAAATAGATTTCATGATATGGTTACTGATGCATTTCATGAAACTACTGCTGCATTTGCTGAAAATATTATCGAAGAACCCAACGTAGATGCACAACGCTTTTATGATATGTTAGATGCTGCTAATCAACCCATCTATGAGGGATGTAGAGAAGGGCAATCTAAGTTATCTTTGGCATCTAGGATGATGACAATTAAAGCTGATAATAACTTAAGTGAAAATTGCATGGATTCATGGGCTGAACTTTTCAAAGAGTATTTACCACCGGATAATATATCGGCTGAGAGTTACTATGAAATACAGAAGTTGGTTTCCAGTCTTGGGTTACCATCACAAATGATTGATGTATGCATTGACTATTGCATGATTTTCTGGAGAGATGATGAAAATCTGCAGGAATGTCGGTTTTGCGGGAAGCCGAGATATCAGCCTACTGGGGGAAGGACGCGAGTACCATATAAACGTATGTGGTACTTGCCAATAACTGATAGATTGAAACGCTTATACCAGTCGGGAAGAACTGCAGCGAAGATGAGATGGCATGCTGAACATTCAACTACAAATGGAGAAATTACTCACCCCTCGGATGCAAAGGCGTGGAAACACTTTCAAACGTTATATTCTGACTTTGCTAACGAGTGCAGGAATGTGTATCTTGGCTTATGTACAGATGGATTTAGTCCATTCGGAATGTCTGGAAGGCAATATTCTCTATGGCCGGTTATCCTGACGCCATACAATCTTCCTCCGGATATGTGTATGCAAAGCGAATTTCTGTTCTTAAGTATTTTAGTACCGGGGCCAAAGCATCTGAAGCGAGCGCTCGATGTCTTTTTGCAACCGCTGATTCATGAGCTGAAGAATTTGTGGTCTGAAGGTGTCCAGACGTTTGATTACTCGAACAAACAGAATTTCAATATGCGGGCAGTGGTAATGTGGACGATTAGTGACTTTCCGGCATATGGAATGCTATCTGGGTGGACAACGCATGGAAGATTATCGTGTCCATATTGTATGGATCGGACTGATGCGTTTCAGCTAAAGCATGGACGCAAACCATGTTGGTTTGATTGTCATCGTCGGTTTCTTTCCTTGCATCATCCGTATCGGAAGAACAAGAAATGGTTCAGGAAGAATAAAGTTGTGCGTCTTCCCCCACCAGTTTATCTTTCTCGAAATGATTTGTTTGAACAGATTGATTATTATGGTGCTCAGGAAACATGTAAACGTGGGGGTAACTGGCACACTTCGGCGATTATGCCTGACGGATACGGAAGCACTCACAATTGGCACAAACAGAGTATCTTCTGGCAACTACCATATTGGAAAGATCTCCTCTTGCGGCATAACCTTGATGTGATGCACATCGAGAAAAATTTCTTTGATAATTTCATGAATATGCTTCTAAATGTGCAGGGAAAAACAAAAGATAGTATGAAATCAAGGTTGGATTTGGCGGAAATATGCAATAGACCTGAATTGCATATTACACGAGATGGAAAATTACCGGTTCCGAACTTTCGATTGACTTCAGAGGCAAAGAAGACGTTGTTCGAATGGGTTACATCTGAAGTGAAGTTTCCAGATGGATATGTGTCAAAATTTTCAAGATGTGTAGAGCAAGGTCAAAAATTTTCAGGAATGAAGAGCCACGATTGTCATGTGTTCATGCAACGATTACTACCATTTGTATTACTTGAGCTTTTGCCGGCACATGTTCATGAAGCTATTGCAGGTACAAAAGTTTATTTATATAAGTCTAGCATGATGTTTACTTCGAGTACCTTGCCGAGAAGGATCCTGCATTTGCTGCTTTGTTTCGAGCCGAGCACCAACCCAGTACCAGCCAAGCAGATCCAGTGACCACCACCGAGACTTCACCTGTGACGGGAGACAACACCGGTAACGGTACCGCAGCTGCGACCGTATCCTCTCTATCAAAATCCTTTTAGTAGTTGTAGAAACTTTTAGTCCTAGGTTTCTAATGTTTTAAGACAATGGTTTTTTTGTAATCAACTCATTTCGGTTCAGGTTTAATTAGATGAAGACTTGTTTAATTTTGCAATTCAGAGTTCAAGTTTATTTTTCAGGAAAATGTCAAATTCAAAAAAATTGAAATAAATTAATTGAAATCGAAATAGTGGTAATAAGCCTAGTAAATTCGTAGCAAACATCTGCTACGGAATTGCAATGGAACCTAGCAAATTCGTCGCAAAAGTGCTACTATTTTGCTAGGAACACATGTTCAAAAGTCAACCCAGAAAATATTACTGTTCACGTATGTTCGTCGCAAAAGTCTCGCAATATTTGCGAGGGATATGCTACGACATAATTTGCAAGTTGTTTGCAAGAGTAATTGTTCGTCGCAATTTCCGTGAATTTTGCGAGGGAATATTTTAATTGCAAAAGTTGCGACGGATGTGCTACGGGTCCCACTTTGCGAGACGCGTATAGCTACAAATTGACTGTCGTCGCAAATCCCTTGCGATTGTCGATTTGCGACGGATTAGCTATAAATACTTCCATCGCAAAACGCGTGTTTTCTTGTAGTGAATTATATCAATGTGCAGATAGAACCAATATGTGATGTATTGAATGCAAAAGTATGAAAGCGACATACTGGCCACCCGGCGCGCCTTCGTCTAGCACACCTCGTCGATTTGTCATGCAAGAAAATAAATTTTGGTTATGATCGGTTCTCACCGACCAAATCTGATATAGCCTAGATCCTGGTGCAGGCCCAAAAATGAGCCCATGTCGGATATTACTATAACATTCCATAGATCCTGATTCCTGATATTTTGAGAATCAAATTTTCTAATATTCAATTTGACAAAGCATTGTCTCAGAGTGTATTTCCTTGACCTTCGACAAACAGTCTCCTCTAAATTTTCCTTAAATTATTCATAAGCTATAAAAGACTCCTAAAGAAAACAAAAAAGACACAAATGCGAATGAAGGTAAACTACAAAAAGAGATAAAAACGAGACACATCAAGTGTCACGAGTGAAACACTCACTTTGTGAATCTTCTCTCCACTAGGAACTTGAGCTTAGATGGCTCTATCGTAGAAATATCGATCTGGTTTGTTAATTTTTGAAAATAGGAAATAAATCATTCCCAACCGATAATATAACGAATTTAAAATCGTGATTGTGTAATAATTGTAAAAAGATCATCCAATGTTACCAAATGAGAGATAACCAGAATCAAATATTTTCAATTTAACCTATTCACCAACATCAAAACAAACAAACAATAAATCAACAAACTTTATGGGTATATACGGCATATATATCATATATGCGCTGAAATGTATTAGTTATGAAATTTTCATATGTTAACTTTTAAAACAAAGAACTAAAACTCTCTTAACTTTTAAAACAAAGAACTAAAATAAGATTAAATGAAGTGCATGGTACGAGAATTCCTTCGAGAGCAAGCAATGAATATCCTAAAAAGAAGAAATGGAAAACTCGATGAGTGCGATGGTACAGTTGGAGAGATGTGTCTTCGTTCGAAAAAGGTTTCTTCTTTCTTTACAATTATAATTAATTTAGATAATAAATATGAACCCTAAAGTAAAGCTCTCACGGGATCACCCACCTACCACCCTCCCTTTGAGAATTATTTGTGAAAAAAGGAAATGAATATTCAGCTTTCCAATTTGACATTCATGTTATAAAAGAAAGACAATATTTCTTTTCAATTTAAAATTGTTTTGCTATGGAAGAAAAACCAATTAATATAATTTTATTAAAATGTGAAGATTGTTGTTAGAGTGTAGCACTTTTTGAAGTTGTGATTTTTTCTGTTATCTTAGGTTAAGTTACAACTTCATTAATAACATACTAAAATAGAAGTTAACCGGCAAAAATGTAAGTTAATTACAACAAAAAAAACTAGAATACTAAAACATAAATGAAAAATAATGCAGTTCAACTAAAAGTTCAATCACAACTTAAAATTACATATAAATACACAAATAATCACAAACAATAAAGTAAACACCCATATTTATTCATAAACAGTCCAAAACTTTAGTCGATCTTTAACTAGATCTCCAATTGCAGATATATTTGGAAAAATTCATAATCAAGAATTTGGAGTCAGAATTTAGAGTAATACAAGATTAATGTATACGTAATATGTAGTTGTATAATGTAAGAAAAAAATAAACAGTAAAATCATGATAACTACTGCAAATTAAGTGGAATAAAATATTTCATTCTCCCCCCTAATATTAATTTTAAGAAATGGAAAACTTGTGCTGCATATTTGCATGGCTGCCTACTTTATTAAAAGCTTAGAACTTCTTTACTTAGTCAAGCCACACAACAAAAGAAAACTGAGCCATCCACATGATACTGAAAATATAATTTTTAAATTTTACAATTAATCTATACTTTTATTACACATCACTAGTTTTTTTTTTTTTTTTTTTTTTACGGCAAACTGTAATTTATTCAAATAATAGATTCTTTACAAATCAATCGTTTTAGCCACAGCGGCTTGTGAACAGAGCTAGAATAGAAATCTCCATTGAAGGAGTTGAAACTTGCTAAATTATGAGCCATACAATTTCCTGAACGCTTAGTAAAGGTAAAAATTACAGAGGAAAATTTGGTAGCCCAATAATCAATATCCTGAAGAAGATTAGCTAATTCACAGTGGTTGGAAATCCCATTGATCATGTTGATGAGGATCTCGCAATCACCTTCAAATTGGATACTCTTAAACCCTCTAATCCAAGTTTGTTGCATCGCCATCAATAGAGCTTTCGCTTCAGCCTCTAAAGGAGTTGATGAATTCGGAAGTTTTGAAGCACCCCAAGCTTTTGGATCGCCATGGAAATCTCGTATAATCCAACCACCAGTACTATGTGAAGATCTTGCATTAAAACCTGCATCAAAATTACATTTGACCATCGACGGATGTGGTCTTGTCCAGGTAGGCGCCATGGAATTCTTGTTGTTTGTGTTTTTAATCGAAGGTGGCTTCCTTTTCAAAGTGTTAATCCATTCTTGGACCTCTGTTTGGACTTGTTGGACGATACGAGTCGGGCTGTCGTAGTATTTGTTAAAGACTAATTTATTCCGAGCTTTCCATATTTTCCAAAGAAGCCAAAATATGGGATCAATACTTTGATAAGTTTAATTATTTCAGATTACTAATATTGATTGATAATTTATTTTTTCAGTATATATGGTAATAATAAATAACCATGATGATTCAAAACGCGCATAATCGCATAATCGCATAATCATAATTTTCAAAATATAATGACAAAGAAATAAACTTTATTGAAATACAAACTCTTAAAATAACTTCATTTCGCATAATTAAATGATTAGAATTACCATTAAACTTGATTTCGCATAATCATGTGATTAGTTAAAAGTAAAAACCTAAGAAATGGCGCTATCATTCCATCATTTTCGTTACCTTAAGTAAACGTTAATAATTTAACATGTATAAATAGGTATCCATTTTCATTGCTAATGTCTTTCTCTCCTTTTCCATTAATGCCAATGGCAAAACTAAGGAACATCATCAAAACTCTCTCCTTCTTCTTCTTTCTCCTCGCCGCAACCGCTCCTTCACTCTCCTCCGCCACCTCCGCCATAGACACCTTCGTCTTCGGCGGCTGCTCCCAGCAAAAATTCTCTCCGGCGTCTGCTTATGAGTCAAATCTCAACTCTCTTCTCACTTCTCTAGTTAACTCAGCCACATACTCTTCCTACAACAACTTCACCATCATGGGCTCTTCCTCCACCGACACAGCCCGTGGCCTCTTCCAATGCCGCGGCGACCTCTCTATGCCGGACTGTGCCACGTGTGTGGTACGAGCCGTCTCTCAAGTAGGTCCTCTTTGCCCTTTCACTTGTGGTGGAGCCCTCCAACTAGCTGGCTGCTACATCAAGTACGATAACATCAGCTTCCTTGGCCAAGAAGACAAAACCGTTGTCCTAAAGAAGTGTGGACCCTCTGAGGGTTATAACACCGACGGTATCAGCCGGAGAGACGCCGTTCTCACGGAGCTAGTCAACGGTGGAGGGTATTTTCGAGCTGGAGGGTCCGGCGATGTTCAAGGTATGGGACAGTGTGTTGGAGATCTAACGGTGTCAGAGTGCCAAGATTGTTTAGGAACGGCCATCGGACGGCTTAAGAATGATTGTGGCACGGCCGTATTCGGAGACATGTTCTTGGCTAAGTGTTACGCAAGATATTCCACTGATGGTGCACAACACTATGCCAAGTCTCATAGTTGTAAGTTTTATCTACTTACTATTATTAGTAGGACAACTCTCAAAAGTAAAAAAAAATTATGTATTGTTTTTCATAATTCAAAATCCAAAAATCATTATAATTAAAACCCTCAAAGTTATACCTAGAAAAGTTTCCACAAAAATTAGTTAGGAATAGTATAGTAAATCTATTAATAGACACTTAATCAGTTTTTATTTATTTTTATGAGTCCTTGGTAAACCAAAAGTTTGTATTTTTTTTAAAGCTCAAAAATTTGATATTTTGGAATTAACGAAATTCGGTTACAAATCTATATATATCTTTGCAAGAAAATGACAACATGAACCCAAAATTATATGTTTGGAGTATTTTTTTTTTATTCTATCTAAAACGAAATGAAACTAATTATAATATATTTTTGATTAAATATTGTTGAATAAATAGATAAAACAAACTATGGAGGAGAAAGGACATTCGCTGTCATCATAGGACTACTAGCTACGGTTGTTCTTCTAATTATCTTCCTTCTCTTCCTCAGAGGTGTTTGCAGTCGCGGAGGTAGTTTCTATTTCTTACATATTTTTTTAATTTTATTTCGTAATATATGTAAAACACACAAAATATATATCCAAAATATACATGCATGGGTCTTATGATAAAGGTACGTAGTAGTCAATATAATATTAATGAATGTTAGTATATGTAATATGCTTGCACGTGTATTATACAATTAGGATATTCAAAGTTTTTAAGTAATTAATATTTGTATATAAATTAAAAAAAAATTTTTTTTGCTAAAATATAAATTTAAAAATTTCAGGTAAATAAATGTCAAAGTTCTGAGGATTCGCAAGAGCGTGGATCTCAAAGAAGCAAAAATTCCAGATGAGATGTATATCGCTTTGGATTCTGTCAAAACTTTATTTCTTTTTATTTTTCTACTTTTTCAGATTATTTTTAATTATTTTGTTTCGATTGTTGTTACATAATACTTGTGATAATAATAATTTTAAATGAAAAAGAGATATGAAAAGGAAGTCTTAAGAGATGAATTATAAAGGCTTTATGCATATTCGAAACAAGATTACTAAAGCAACAAAGTAAAAGGGCATAGCAAAAGAGAGAGGTCTAAAAGCAAAAGTTTATGTCGATCTTTATTTGTCAAATGGCATATATTCTCTTCAAAAGATACAAAATTTTATAATACTCTTCTCAAATGTTACATTTCATAATTTTATAACATTTCATTTTATTTATTATCAGGTGTTAGGACATATCCTAAAGGGATCTTATATTTGAGGTTTAGGATTATGTCTTTCCAAGGAAAAACCTCAAATTTAACTTAAATTTTTTTTGCATAATAGTCCATGCTATTAGTTATAATTAAATAAAATCATAAAACTTTTATAAATAACAATAAAACATACATTAGAAATATTACAAACAATATTAATTAATAAGATGTTACATTATAAAATAAAATTACACAAAATAATAATAAAACACACAAACGAAATCATAAATTAAAACTAAATTTAAATTCTGTGTCATTCATTAGATCTCACTCCTCATCAACCGTTGGATTCAAATTCTATCCAAACTATAACTTATCCTAGATATAAAAAAAAATCATGTGAATTTCATCAACGCCATTCATTAGATCTCACCCGTCACCAACCATTGGATTGAAATCCTAACCAAATTTTTAGATAAAAAAAATTTACGAAATTCGTTTGTGGCCATTTCTTTGAACTAAGGGTTTTCCATTTGTGTATAAATAATAGACTTCCAAGGAATGATAATATCACAATTCGACTAACTCTTCTTGTAACTGAAAAATATGGAAAAAAGTAGAGGCTCATCATTCAATCAAAATGAAAATGAGTTGTTATGTTGTGTGTATCTAGAAATATCACAAGATCTAATTGGTAGCAATAACCAATCTGTGGGAAAATTTTGGGAAAGAATAAGTAAAAGCTACCACGAAAAAAAAACTGGAAAACTGGAAAATTAGAAACATAAGATAGGATGAATAGCATTACATATGCTATTAGGAATCTGATAAACTGCATCATCCAAGTGGAGAATATGCATCCAAGTGGTGCGTCCGAATTTGATATCGTAAGTACATTTGTTTTCTACTTAATTTATCTATAAATTTTTACGTAATTAACAGATTCTATTATTTAATATTCTGTAGATGGAAAAAGCCGAAAAGCTCTACGTACAAGATCCAAAAGAAAAGAATGGTTTTAAATTTGACCACGTTTAGAATTTGATGAAGGATATATGAGTATTAGTATTGTTGTAGTAATTTAATTTGTGTAATATTTATGTGTTCATGTAATTTTTATTGTGTTACTATATTTTTAGTGTGAAAACTACATTTAATATAGTGTTATTTCAATACCAAAATGGTGTTATGGTTGGAGATGTCCTAAGTATTTCCATAATGCTCTCATATATGATCAATCAATGCGTTTCGAGGAGCTATATTAGAAAATAAAAATTTATATTTATAAGACATAAAAATTTAAGGACTAACATTATAAAATAATAAATTAGCAAAATTATTTATAAAATATAAATAAATATGAGGACCAAAATGCAAATAAAAAGATTTTGAGGTTGCTTTTGAAAAACAAAACACCTCAAATTTGAAGTTTTGAGGTTACTTTTGGAGATGTTCTTAGACCGGCCATGAGTCCATGACTAACCATCCATGACTATGAGTGGACCGTTCTTTGTTCTGTACTAAGAACATCTCCATATATATATAACTAGATATTTCCATAAAATCATAATTAAAAAAATGTAAGAAAAGAAAGAGACAAGGGGTTTTTAAACAAGAACCAAATCTCCATATACACATATCATTTAGTTATTATTTGTTTAGTTTTCCAAATAAATTTCTCTCACTATTGGAGGTAAGATACTCATGAGATGCTCTAAGTCAATTGTCAAAAACAAATTTGTATAAGACAAGATCAAACCTATTTTGTTTCGAACTTACGAGTGATATATAAATTTTTATACCAGACCGAATATGAATTTATGTTAATAAAGGTTTGATCACACAAATTCACTAATATGAAACCAAACCAAATTTTGTAATACTACAAAAAGTACATAAATTGCTACATCTAAATATTTTCATCGGACATAATACTAAATAAGCATTTATTATTAGTTAATATTTCAATTTATATATATATATATATATAAATTAAGATATATTATAAATTACATTTAATTAATCACTATTTAATTATATTTTAATCCAAAACTAAACCGAATCCAACTGAATCTTAATTTTGTTTTTAATATAATTTTGACTATTTCTTTTTTTTGATAAACATTCTTTTAAGAAATAATTTTGACTATTTTTTAAATCAAAACCTAAAAAACTCAAACAAACCAAAAATCGAATGTGCTATCCTATAAATAGTTTATATGTAATTAACTTTTAATAGTAGCGAAACTGATTTATCTAGTCTCAACTAAATATTGAATAAATTTTTATATAGTATAAAAAACCACATAACTCAAATTTGAAAAAACATATACCATTTATTAGAAGGTTGGGGGTTTTTTTTTTTTTCATTAGAAAGTTGGGGTTTAAAAGCCCACAAAAATATAAGAGAGTTTTATATACTATGTTTTTAGAAAAGATGATTATTTTCTACGCATTTTTTCAAAAACATCTAAATTCAATATGAAAAATTAAAGACTATGTATTAACATTGGAAACAAGGCTGAAAATTACCAAAATGGATATCAAGATAAAGGCCTAATAACTGGTGTTTTTAAAAAGGCCCAAATAACACTCGTAAATCTTAGAATCTCATCCAACGGTCATAATACACCGATATCCACCATAACAATGTACACCGCACCGTAGTTTATAACTACCCCTTTCGTCTTCTCCAATGTTCTGGAGTCAGAAAAATGACGAAACAAGATAACGAAGAACTGTCTCGACTTCTCTATAAAATACTTTCCACTCAAATATATATATATATATATATATATATATACGCATCGCTAGTAAAAAACTTTAGCTAAAGGAGAAAAAGATTGAAGAATATGGAATAAAGTTCAGAGCCGACTTGCTCTGATACCAAATAAAGTTCAGAGCCGACTTGCTCTGATACCAATTCAAATCAAGATCACCTTATCTTGACTGCTCTGATGCCCAATTCAAATCAGGAACACGTTACCCTGACTAAGTTACTGAATGATTCAGAAAGTGATTCAGCAACACGAGAACAAGAGATTAAAGAACAACCTTTCTTTATTGATTTAGAAACTTCACAAAACTAAATCTCTCTAGGTCTTTTGGAACAACTCTCCAAAGCCTTATCTCTTGGGTCTTATGGAACATCTCTCCATAGCCTCTCTTGTCTCTTTAGGTCTTATGGAACAACTCTCCATAGCCTTATCTCCTCTCTTTAGGTCTTATGGAACAACTCTCCATAAACCTCATTGATCTAGTCTTATGGATCTACTTACCATAGACTCTTCTCCTATATAGAACTTAGCTACCCCTAAGTCTATATGAGTCTCTTCCTCTAGACTCTCATGAGATCTGTCTCAACACCTCCACGTGTCTCGACTCTCTTCTTGAGCTCTCCTCTTGAGCTACACGAGCTCCCCGCTGAGCTACTCTCACGAGCTCCCTCTGAGCTGCTCTCACGAGCTCTCCTCTGAGCTACCCTCTGAGCTACTCTCTGAGCTACTTCGGCTATACGAGCTACTCGAGCTCCTTGAGCTCCTCTGAGCTATTCGAGCTCCCCTTTGAGCTACTCCTCTTGTTCTTCATAAGGCTCTTATTTATACTAGAACCAAGCTTCTTCTTTGCCTATTGTGAATAGGAAGACTTACAAATCTTGTCCAACTTGACATTATTTGTATTTCCTTTTCTCTTGATTTCCTTTCTTGGATTTCCTTTCTTGGATCTCTTCTAGCATCTTCTAGAAGGAGATAACTTGCTCCTCAAGTTAGTTGGAATTATCCAACATTCTCCCCCTTAATTCCAACTTGAATTCCGGGAAGCTTGATTCTCGCCAATGCCTTAGTAAGTGTGTCCGCCTTCTGCTCCACACCTTGAACATTCTCAACTTCAACCTTTGTTGAGATACGATCTCTTGCTCCTCCTCAGCTTTTGAGATCTTCAAATTTGACATCTTCAAATTTGACTCCATCTTAGTATCCACAAGCATTCCTTGAGCATCTCCCTCTTGTTCTGCTCCTTGAATGACTTCGTGTACTACTTCCTGTACTACTTCAACTGCAAGTATTCCTTGAGCATCTCCCTCTTGTTCTTCTCCTTGAATGACTTCGTGTATTACTTCCTGTACTACTTCAACGATTAGTACAGATCCAAATATCATAACCCAACTTGGTTTGATATTCTCTAAAACCCGGCTTGGTTTTAGCATCTCTAGAATCTGACTTGATTCTAGCATCATTAGAACCCGGCTTGGTTCCAATATTGATCACACTCCTTGACTCCACATCTACCTGCTTTAAATGCGGTCATGTGATCTCTGAATGATGTACGGCTCCTCCCACATATCATTCAGAATCTTCAATAGGTGCCTAGAGACTCCTCCTCTATGCAACCTCAAATCTTCATTAGATGCTTAGAGACTCCTCCTCTATGCAACATCCTCTCTTCATTAAATGCCTAGAGACTCCTCCTCTATGCAACATCATCGAATGCCTAGAGACTCCTCCTCTATGCAACATCGATTCTTCATTAGACGCCTAGAGACTCCTCCTCTATGCGTAATCGATTGAACTCCAAACTCTCCTCCTCTATCGGTGCGAAAGGTTTTGATAGACAAGCCGACTTGCTTCTCTACACACTCTTCAAACCTTTTGTACCGATCGAAAACTTCAATCGATATGTCAACAAGGAACCACCTGTTCTTGTTGATCTTGGCTCGTCTCTCACTTTCATCATAAGTTTTCTGGAACAATCCGGAAACTGTTTCTGGACATACTTACATAGTCTTCAAGGTACTGCGGTACTCCTTGAACTACTTCACCAACCTCATCCTCGTGGTTGTCTTGAGTGATATCCTCCATGACATCATCTTCTTCATGTCCTTCTCCAGCATCTTCTCCGTGAATCAATTCCAAAACTTATATGACCTAACCGAGCATGCCATGTTCTTGTAGATTCATTAGCAATTCATTCAGTCAGTCCTTCAGCGATTCCTTCAGCGAGTCTTTCAGCAAGTCCTTCAGCACGTCCCTCAGCAAGTCCTTCAGCTTGCAGACATGTTAGCTTGCTAATCTCCAAACAACTTGATGCTGACCAGCCTTGTCACATCACTTTGGATAAATCCTTCTTCTGCTTTTGGTTGTGATCACCGGTTTCTCCTCCTTGAGATTGCAAAGTGGACCTTCCTTGCCCCATGCCTCTGCCGGAACTGTCACCTCCAAAGCTTCCTCTACCATAACCAACGTAGTTATAGCTTCCTCTATTATAACGTCTTCTTGTTATAACCGCCTCTGTTTCCTTCTTGAAACTTCTCGTAGCCTCCTCGCTTAGGGTTTGAGGTTCTTCATCTTCACTTTGGGTTTCTTACCCAACACGTTCTTCATACTCCAGTAACCTCCCAACAATGTCTTCAAACCCCATCTGCTTTAGGTCAAGAACTTGCTCCAGGGATGCTACAATATGAATGAACTTGGTTCGTGGTTGTGGATTCTCGCCTGCCATACTTGCTTACGAGTCACGTACCACTGGTCTTGTCTAGAGTCTTCAAACTAAGCTCTGACACACCACAGATCTTGTCCAGAGTCTTCAAACTAAGTTCTGAACTTGTACAGAGTCTTCAAACTAAGCTCTGCCATACCACAGGTCTTGTCCAGAGTCTTCAAACCAGAAGCTCTGATACCAAATAAAGTTCAGAGCCGACTTGCTCTGATACCAAATAAAGTTCAGAGCCGACTTGCTCTGATACCAATTCAAATCAAGATCACCTTATCTTGACTGCTCTGATGCCCAATTCAAATCAGGAACACGTTACCCTGACTAAGTTACTGAATGATTCAGAAAGTGATTCAGCAACACGAGAACAAGAGATTAAAGAACAACCTTTCTTTATTGATTTAGAAACTTCACAAAACTAAATCTCTCTAGGTCTTTTGGAACAACTCTCCAAAGCCTTATCTCTTGGGTCTTATGGAACATCTCTCCATAGCCTCTCTTGTCTCTTTAGGTCTTATGGAACAACTCTCCATAGCCTTATCTCCTCTCTTTAGGTCTTATGGAACAACTCTCCATAAACCTCATTGATCTAGTCTTATGGATCTACTTACCATAGACTCTTCTCCTATATAGAACTTAGCTACCCCTAAGTCTATATGAGTCTCTTCCTCTAGACTCTCATGAGATCTGTCTCAACACCTCCACGTGTCTCGACTCTCTTCTTGAGCTCTCCTCTTGAGCTACACGAGCTCCCCGCTGAGCTACTCTCACGAGCTCCCTCTGAGCTGCTCTCACGAGCTCTCCTCTGAGCTACCCTCTGAGCTACTCTCTGAGCTACTTCGGCTATACGAGCTACTCGAGCTCCTTGAGCTCCTCTGAGCTATTCGAGCTCCCCTTTGAGCTACTCCTCTTGTTCTTCATAAGGCTCTTATTTATACTAGAACCAAGCTTCTTCTTTGCCTATTGTGAATAGGAAGACTTACAAATCTTGTCCAACTTGACATTATTTGTATTTCCTTTTCTCTTGATTTCCTTTCTTGGATTTCCTTTCTTGGATCTCTTCTAGCATCTTCTAGAAGGAGATAACTTGCTCCTCAAGTTAGTTGGAATTATCCAACATGGAAGACAGAGGAATATTCTTGTATCCATTTAGAAGATTCCAAGAATGGTCAAGATCAACGGCTCTGATTGATTGGATGGAATCAAACAACTCTCATATCTTCAAGATCAATGTTCCTGGTTACAACAAGGAAGACATAAAAGTGCAGATTGAAGAAGGGAATGTTTTGAGTATAAGAGGAGAAGGAATAAAGGAAGAGAAGAAAGAGAATTTGGTGTGGCATGTGGCGGAGAGAGAAGCTTTTTCCGGTGGAGGTGAGTTTTTGCGGCGGATTGAGTTGCCGGAGAATGTGAAAGTCGATCAAGTTAAAGCTTACGTGGAGAATGGTGTTCTTACTGTTGTTGTTCCTAAGGACACGTCATCGAAATCGTCTAAAGTTAGGAATGTTAATATTACTAGCAAGCTTTGATGTCTTAACCGGTTTAAACCGGGTCTTGGTTTTCTTAAGATGAATAAAATTGGACTTGTTAATCATAAAGACAATAAAGTATGTAATATTTAGAAATGTTTTAAGATGAATAAAATTTGAATGTTAATATTACTAGCAAATTTTGAAGTCTAAACCGGATTAAACCGGGTTCTGATTTTCATGAGCCAAATAAAATTGGAGTGTAAACTTCATGAATCCAATAAAGCGTGTAATATTTAGGAATCCAATAAGATAAATAAAATTTGAATGTTTAATATTACTAGCAATCTTTGAAGTTTAAACCGGATTAAACCGGGTTCTGATTTTTATGAACCGAATAAAATTGGACTCTGTACTTCATGAACAAAAAGTATTTGAACATTGAAGAATTTTAAAACAAGATTTAAAACCAAGAAGAAACCAGAAGCTGATGATTGATTCTCAACAAATAAAACAACATCAAGAAACCAAAACAAGCTTTGTTTTCCTCTGGACTGATGAGATTGTTGTGTCTGTTTATGTAGCGGTTCTCGAGTGCTTAATAAGCCAATCGATGACCGCATCGATGTTTATCGAGTCCTTACACGAGATCATGTAACAGCAAACCTCTCTGTCTGCTACAGAATCAAGCCCTCTGCATAAAAACAATCCAAGTCATTTACTTGAATTCAGATTGGTAAGAACGGACTTTGAACAAGAAACTTACAGTTGATCAACCAAAGCCTGCTTAGAGAGAGCTTCAGACTTATCGATTTTATTGCCGAGAATCAGAAGAGGAATACCATTTAAAGACGGTTTTGTTAACAGATCATTCAATTCGCTTCTTGATATCGGTACACTATCTCGATCTGCAGCATCAATCACATATCTGCAATATTACCATAACAACAAAACCCATCAAAGATTTTTACCAATACTAACATGAGATCTCAAAGATATCGAAAAAGTTTAAAAGTATATACACAATGGCGGAAACTCCGCGACAATAACGCTCCCACATAGTACGAAACCTTCGTTGCCCTCCAAGATCCCAAATCTTTATTGTAACATTTCCTTTTGTAACTTTCCTCATGTTAAATCCTACAGTTGGTATCATATCTTCACTGTAACCTCCAGTCTTGAAAAATTCACAGCAAGCAAGAAGTGAAACGCGTAAGATTAGATTTGCCCGATAATACTATTTATCGACTAAAACCTCTGAAGATTCTACTCACAGCAATGGCATTGACAAGAGAAGTCTTCCCAGCATTTTGAAGTCCAACGAGTGACAACTCCATCTCTTGTTTGAAGAACAAGCTGACACAACAAATATAAACAAACATAAATCAAAATCTAATGTTTCCAAAACGTGATTATGCTATGCACTAAAAACATAAGTATAACCAACTAAAAACCATAACTAAAAACAACAAAACATTAATAATCATTCTATAATTATCCTCTGTTTCCACAATTCAATTATTGAACAATTTTCTGTTTACCAAGTCCTGGTAATGCATAATAACATGACACAAAGCATCACTACTACAAATGAATTAACATCAATCAACTACAGAGAATTAACACACAAGAACATAGAAATAACGGTAGATTTATCAATGAACCAATTCATATAAGGTAACAATAAAAGATACAGCCTTAGAAACTCAAGAGAAGTTTGAGATTTTGAAACACAACAAGTGACACCATTTTGTTGACTCTTTGTGGCAAAATTGGTTTTTGGCAATGTTTTTACTAAACCCAAAACCATAACTATAAACTAGTTCAATGGAATAACAAAAAGGACTGGTTTTTGATACAATTGATAAAAGAAGAAATTTTTAACCTCCTGAGCCAATTAAGAAGTGAATCCCAGAGACCCATCTCCAAAGATTTGATCTTTTCGAAGAGTTAACACTCGAATCCTGGATTTGGAGATTCAAAATCGAAATAATCGTAGCCCTCCTAGTTCGATTCTTGTATTTGCTTAATGGGTAATGAGAGAAGCAGAGAGAAGAGGAACAAGGAAGAATCTGGACCTTTACTTAAGGTAATAGAATTTGTCAGTTTGTGAAAACGGTGTCTCTTCAATCTTGTGTCACGCTATTGTTGCCTTTAGAATTTTAGATGTCATAATTCTTTTTTTTTTTTCCATCTTTGTTGTTGTTGTTGTTTTTTTTTTCTTTCAAACAAGAATTAACAAACTTTCTCCAGAAAACAATTTGATTTGTCTCTCACAAGTCACAAGACAAATAATAAAAAAAAATCCTTAAAAATATTCAATTTATTTTAATATTTACCAAAAAAACTATATAATTTTTTCCGTTTAAATCGGAAGAGTAAATCAAAAGCAAAAATGTATGTTGTGAATTATATTGAATCGGTAAATTAGTTTGTGTATTTTTCTCACAAAAACAAAAGTTCATGTAGTATTCTAAATAAATAAGTTGGATATTTTTAAGAAAATGTTTTTAAAGATAGGTAACCGCGTTTGATGATTCCATTCACGCCATTGACTGCTGTTAAAACGAAAGATAAAAATCGGAAACCAAAAGTATATCGTGAATTATATTGGATCGATAAATTAGTTTTTATATATATATATATTTTTAACAACGATAAAAGTTTATATAGTTTTATTAAAATAATATTAAATAAGTTGGTACTAAACTAAAATTTAAACCAAAATACCACACTAAACTAAGTTTTTGTTCAATAAGTACCATCATTAAAAAGATAACACTACAAACATTTTAGTCCAAAAACACAAACAATAAAAATGATTTTTAAGGATTTCTAATTCGGCTATATTATTTATATATCTATAAAACTAAAAAACAATTTAAGAATATACCTATAGTTTTGTATTATTAGTTCTCTCTCATCAACTTGTACAAGTTAGACAAAAATGTCCTTCCGTATATAACATATTGTTTAGCAATATAATAAAAAATTTTATCGATTTTTTAATTATATTCTCACAATATTGTACATCAAATAGGATAAGATATATTATGAGTTACCTGATCTATTAGATTAATATGATAATAATATATATATATATATAATAAATTTATAAATATATCGTGTTAGATCATATTGTATCGCGATAAATTTATAATTTATGTGATAAATATGAATTTATCATGTTAACTTATTTATTATATCATATACAACAAAATAAAAAGTTACATAGAGTATATATATATTTGTGTAGATAAATATTTGATTAACATGTTAACTAGTATAATATCATAATAAATTCATATATTATGTGTTGATTTTATATCTATCATGTTAAATCAGGTATCATATTTATACATAATTATGATAATTATGCATAATTATGCATAATTACTACATTTTGGTTTCCACTTTTGTTCGTCTGGTTGGTTTCTTCGCGAGGGTCTGGTTCTTTGGTGAGGCTCTAGCGTCTAAGGGTTCGATGTGAAGGTTCGTGGGAGTTTTCATGGTTCATCTGGCAGTTTTAGAGGTTATGAGCTATTTGGTGTAAGATCTCTTTTTTCGTTTCCTTGTTTTATATCTTTTTGTTTGTTTCTTCTTACTTTTGAAGTTTTGTTTCCCTCTTTTGAGTTTATGTCTCTCTTTTTCGGATTATGTTTTCAAGGATTTTTATTTTTCCGCTGGTTCTTGTAATATTTCAAAAAGTATTTTTCCTTAGTGCATGTATTAAAAAAACTTCATATGACAAAAAAAAAACTTATATTTTGGTTTCCTTACAAAAAAAAAAAAAACAATAAACAAGGTGTAACTAGTGAGTGAGAAATACTCGAGTTCGAGCATTAACTTATACAAGGTTACATAACCAAAATTGTTTGCATGACGAATTTTTTCATTTAACTTATTTATTTATTACGCATGTTTATATAGGAACCCTAAACACGGATATAATAATATGTGTTCACGATACATACAAAACCATAATTATCTCAGAATCAATAATACTTGTGTAACAAGACACACATATTTGTCATGATGCATGGTTACATCAAGAACAGAAAATTAATTACGCATGTATCTAACAAGTAGGACCAATTTAACAAGAAATTGGTTTAATATTATTTTTTGTAAATACTATACTAATGACGTGGTTTAGGAGTAGGAGAAGGAGAAGAGGAAGAAAGAAGAGAGGAGAAAAGATGATCGGCTAGGATTTGATTAGCCGAATCGGACGGATGAAATGCATCCCAGAAGACAAAGTCTTCACGGTTTTTACACATCTTAGAATTGGGAAGACAAAGACCTCCAACACTTGTGTCCACATTGCAACACGACGTGTTTGATATCTTAAACCCTGCGGTTTATTGTAAAATCACAAATGTGTTATCGAACAAAATACAAACTAGGATTTTAACAAACTAGAATATTTTGGGACAAGTTATCCTAAACTTACTTTCTACTATGTTTGTATCTCTTGAAAATATTACCTATTCAAGTTATATATATGTAATTTATCCTAACGGATACAAAACATATTAAGTATAAAATAAAACTACGTTGAGTAAGTTATATCTTCAAATTATTGTAAATATTGCGAAATCACTAAAGTTTACCAAGTTATTCGAAATAGCCGACCTTGAGTTTGACCTAGTTGATCCGAATTATTGAGACTTTAGTTCATGATTTAGATACTGAAACTAATCAAACCCGTCCGATTTCATGAATCTCTTCTACCATATTTTGTTCAATGTACTATAAGTAGTATTTAAAAGTATATGTTTTCGACTCGTTTTGGTATGTTTGGATATCCGACCCCTAACGCAAATGCAAACGTTTTTTTTTTCTTTCTATATTTACCGTAGTGAGTGGGATTGTTGATAAGGTCGAGAACGGCGGGATAAGTGTCGGCGAAGGCGAATTTAGCTCCAGGAAGGCGTTTGTTGAGATCTAGAAGAAGCTTCTTCGTTCTTGAGTTGAATTCCAATACCCACTCGTTGACACGCTTCAGGCACATTCCTGTCTTCGACTTCACTCTCTGTGATGGGATACAGCCCAATGGGCCTAGCCCATGAAATATTACCTTCCTCGCTCCTAATTTGTATATTGTCTGCTCCACCAAATCCCAGTTACTTTATTTTATTTTGTGAAAAAAAATTCCAGTTATTTCATGGTTTAGCTAAGCAAATAGTTCGAATATAACCGGGCCTTGTGGCCTAGTGGTAAAGGGGTCACAGCTGTGACTTCCGCCACCAGGGTTCGAGGTACGGCCACTGGCAGGTTTACATAGGGGAATTGCCAGCCTCGTGGGATTAGTCCTTGGGCCTAGGAAGCCTTTGGGAGACCCGCGGTTATTCAAAAAAAAAAAATAGTTCGAATATAAGATTTAATAAAGTAAATGGCTATCTTCTAAAATGCCACATTTTTAAGTTTTTGTTCGGTGATAAAAAATTAGAAATGCTTTTTTATTATGTGCGCAGCTTTTGAAAAATAGCAATATTTATCTTACCGGATTAGAAAACATACAATGTTATTTATTCATATTAACGTGTTTATTTTCAAAATTACATGCATAATGAAAAAAAAAATAACTTGTGGTTTGCTTGTGAACTTTTTTATCTAATCAATAGTCCACTAATAAAATGTTAAGATTTTACAAAATCAGAAAAACATATTAGTCACATAACATTAACTATAATTTATTTACACTATCATTTGGTTAATTACGTAAATAAATGAAATTTGTAGTCATTAATACATACATATCAAAAATATTAATTAACAAAAATAGGATATAAATATAAAAAAAAAAGCTGTTTCTAAAAAATACTCTCACCATGCATGCATACAAACACTTGTAGTGTATAAGAGATTTATTGGCTTAATAGACAAAAAGTATAGATATATTGGCTTAATATATAGTAATAATAATGCTGGAAAAAAAAAGACAGTGCAGACGACCAACCAATTTGTTCACTAGAATCTCTAGCTCTATTTTGATATTTTTGATATAAAAACAAAAGAAAATGAAAATGAGAAGTTGGTTGGAATAATACCGTAAGCTGATTGTTTAGTGTTGAGGTCAAGAGTTCGACAAACTCGTCATGTGTATATTGTTGTCCATCTGCCATAAATGGCTGCAAGAAATTGTTTACATAATCGTTGCTTCCTATTTAAAATGAAAAAAAAAGTATATTAATTGTGATCATAGTTATATAGTAGTAAAACTTTTCTATAAAATGAAAAAAGGCTGAAAACTATAGACAGAAACAAGTGATTTAAATTTAAATTTATACCCAAACCAATGAAGTACATGGCATCATTTACATGCTTGTTGGCAGCTCCATCTCCGATTTTCGCCCTAATAACTTCTTTAGATTTCTTGAAACAATTTATTTGATCATTGAACGTCAGTCTTTGGATCTGTTCCATCAGAATAACACTATATATAATTAATATTAAAATTCTTAAAATTTTTTAATTCTTATAAGAATATATAGAAAAGGAGAAGTAATACAAAGTAAATGCCAGTTTCATTGAGAATCCCAGCTCCTCCGGATGCGTAATTGATACCACTAAGAAATGCATCGTCGTTTTGTGATAACGATAGATATGGTGGTGGCGATGGAATCCCAAGCTTTGTAGCTATAATAAACAAATAAATGTTTTTGGAGATGTGAAAAATAGATATAAATGTTTATGAAGTTTTAAATATATCGTTATAAAATACAAATATTAAAAACCATAACTGTAGTGGGTCTAAAAACTAAACAATGACAATCATATATATTCGAACAAACTAAACCAAAAGCAAACCTTATTTTTAATATGTTATATGTATAGATAGAAATGTATAAAAATAGATAGAAATGTTCATGGAGATTTAGAGTATATCTTTATATAGTATAAATATCAAAAACCACAACTATAGTGAGTCTAAAAGCTAAACAATAACAATCATTTATATTCGAACAAACAGAACCAAAATCAAACCTTAGCTTTAATATGTTATGTATATATGTGTGTGTGTGTTTGTCACAAAAACACGAGCAGAAGTAGAAGAAGAACTAATGTTGTGTATAAATATAGATGGCCACACATGTGTACATATATTTAGCAGCATATATAGGTAAAAGGAGAAAGAGAGAGGGAGAGATAATGCACATATGATATCGCCGATAGTCCGACCGTTGGTGAATCTTCCGGTAGCTTTACCGCCGGAGAAATCAACACCATAATATGGAAAGTCTGCTCTTGCTAGCGAATATTGCAAATAATTGTTGTTACCAACTTCGGTTAGCGAGTCGCCGAATATATAGGTTACAAGCGACGACGTTGAGGCTGGTTGTGCGGTTGCGTAGGCGGAGATGGCGACGGCTAGAGCCAGCCTTAGGATCATCATTGTGTTTTGTGTTGATTTCACTCTTTCTTGATCAGTTACTTATTCTCTAATTTGGACAGAATGTATGGAAGCTAATGTTGAATATATATAGTGGTGATGATATTCACTTTTAATTATTTATTGTTCTATTGGTTATGCCCATTACAACAAGTTTCTACATATAAAAATTAGGTGGTTGTTTTCTTAACTAATAAATCTTTTGATGTTTACATGTATCTTTTGATTGTTCTGTAAAAATGAATTTTCTAGAGAAACATCACGGTTGGGAAAAGATGGCACATGATACATCTACTTTAGGTTAGACTCCTAACGTTTTGAGAACAATTGTTTGGAACATCTTCGTAAGTATCGATCGGTGCACATTTAAATTGTGTACTAAAAACATTCGGTTAGAATTGCATTCAAACTTCGGTATTGTGTGATACGAATCTATAGCGGTGAGCAACTTGGGTTATGATTCGGTTTGGTTATTTTTGGTTTGATAGAAATATTAAGTGACATATTATTGTATTTTTAGCGTAGGTACTAACTTATGTAATATGATTATAAATTTTAGCGTAAATACTAATTTATATAATATGATTTTAGCGCAAACCATTTGTAATTCAGTTTAATTAAAAATATATGTAAATATTAACTTATGTAATATGATTATAATTTTTAATATATAAAATCAAAAATATAAGGTTTAATAAGCTTTTATTTTATTCAATTTATTTTGGTTCGATTACACCAAATTAAATTGGTTTCGGTTCAGTTTTGGTTACAAAATTTTCGAATTTAAGATAATGAAACCAACGATTTATAAAAAAAAAAAAACGTTCTCGTTGCTTTTGGTCCTGTTAATGGTTTATTCTCAATTATAATCTGCATGGATACATAGCTATATCTCACACTGTCACACATATGACGTATCTATGGTCATACTTAATTAGTTAATTATATAAAAGAATACTGTTTTTGGGTATAAGAAAAGAGTATGGATTCTTGCAAGTTATGATTTGGTTGTTTAGGAAATAAAATGCGAGACAGTAATAGTTGGCCAACTGACGTCATAAAAAGTCAAAATGTAGTTCCATTTGATATGTTTTCCTCCTTATTTATTTATTTACAACTTGCAGTAAGAAACCCAAATTCATTAAAATCAAATACACTGATGAGTAAATTTATAGCTTAACCAACATCTTTCTATCTCATAAAATATATGATTTTTTGGACATTTTCATCTCATTTTGTTGTGGATTAGTCCAATAATGTTTTGAACATTTTTATCAAACATCATAGTCCTTGCAATCTCCTTAAAGTGATGGTTTTTGCGCTAAGCAACACCATTTTCTTTTTAACCGTTTAACACATGTTCGAACAGTTTTCGTCCATTATTCATTTGCCTTGTTTCATGAAAACAGTTACCTTAGATTGTGTATGTTCTCTATGGCGCTGCTAATGATGGCTAAGAGAATCAAAGTATGATGTGAGTTATCAAGTAATTAACTGAATCAGATATAATGTATATTTGAAAAGTTATATCATTTTCGAGGGTTATCCGATTGATCGAATACGTCAAAGGACTGTGTTGTTCAAGAACAGTCCCTAGGTGTTGAAGAACCGCCAAAGCATCATTGATGTCGGGTATAGCTCTCGACTGCATTCCAATCAACTTTTGTAGGTGGCCCAATCTTGCTTTTTTTTTTGTCGTCTACTTCATTGAATTAGTCATTATACAACTTATCTTCAGCTTCCATTTTATCAAATGCCAACCTAAACTCGATAGCCCTTTTCAACATCAAGTAAGTAGAATTCCACCTTGTTTTGATGTGTAATGGTAAACTCCCTCTAATCATCTTGCGTGAGACTACTTTCTGGTCAAATGAATCACACCTTGAAGTAGAAGACCTTACATACTGCATTGCATTGCGTATGGCTGCCACATGATTACCCACTTCAACCAAACTTTCCTTGACAATCAAATTGATTATGTGAGCAGCACACCTCACATACATAGACTCGCCATTTAAAACAAATGCTTCATTACTCTTTAAGCTGAATTCTTCAAAGCAGAAGTGTTTGATGTTGCATTGTCAACTATGATAGTGAAAATCTTCTCTATTCCCCACTCAGCCAAACATTCAAGAAGAATCTTTGATATTGTTGCACCTTTGTGATTTGTAATGTACTTAAACCCAATAATTAGCTTCCTTAATTGCAAAGAAGAATCAACAAAGTGAACAGTAATCACCATGTAACTAGGAGCTGTAGCTTTAGCAACACATATGTCAGTTTTCAAAGAGACTCTTGGTTTAGCAGCCGCAATCCAAGTCTTCAGAGATGCTTTCATTTCCACATACATTTAACAATGTCTTTCCTAGCAGTTCTCCTAGAATGTGGTTTGTAGAGGTTTACCTTGTTGCAAAAATGTTTCCAAGCCACGCTTTCAATGAAAGAAAGTGGCATCTCATTTGAAGCCTCTCTAAAAATCAACTCTGTAACTTTCCCATTCTGAAGATGTCCCCTAATTATTGATAACAGTCTGATTTTGTTTCTGACTCCATGTTTGACATTGCTTGCAGATTTTCAGATGATTCTTCAAGTTTGAAGTCTCATCTTTTGAATCACATCCATAGGTTCTGTGACAATAATTGCACTTGCATTTCTTATGATCTTCGAATCTCGTGTAATGCTCCCATACAGAAGATCTTGTACTTGGTTTCTTTGGCTTAGGTGGTTGTGAAGTAGTTCCACCATCTTCGAGAACATCCTTCCTTTTGTTACCAGCATCACCATCAATGTTGTTTGGAAATGGTGAGATATCCATCTAAACATAAGAATAAGGAGAAGTTAAGAGCATATCAATGTTTTAGAATGTCAATTTCAGTTGTCTACAAAAGTCTGATCATGCTACAAACAATAACAGTCCAAAATTTCACCTATAAACAGTCCAAAATATACTCTAACTAATTTAAGATACAACAAAAATCAATTGACACACCAAGATGATGAGAATTGACCCACAATTCAACTCCAACAAACACAATAAAATCACAAAAAGAACAAAAGCGACCTCCATTAATAGCAAGCTAATCCGTAAAACCGTAAACAGAAACTTATCAAAGTAAAAATAAACATCAAAATTTTTAGAATCTAGCATGAACACATAGGAGAAAAACGGATCAAAACATTAACAAACAATATTCGAATTCGTCTCTAATGAAGAAAAAGAATCACAGAACATGGAGACATGGACGATAACTAAGGAAGAAGATGAATTTAAGTTCAAACACATACTCGAGTTCGATCACTTGATGTTTCTGATAGAGGCAATTGGGACAAAAGAGAGATTAGGTATTCCATTTTTGAAAGATTAGGGTTTTATGTTTATATGCTAGAGGAGTGGATCCCGTATTGCTAGGGAATTCGAGATTATGGAAGTGGATCACGTATTGCTACTTGCTAGGGAGGGAATCGAGATAAGGAAAGTGGATCCCGTATTGCAAGGGACGAGTGGATCGTTTTATATATTACACTTGAGGTTACTTACCTCGACGTGAAAGATGAGATCGAAACGGATTAATATGGCGAAAGTTTTGGTTAGCTCAGGGTGGCTAGGGCTTCGTGCTTGATAACGTGTTAGAAACAATAGGGTTTTGAGACTGTTCTTGTTGTATTATTCATGAGTTGTAGTACATATATATAGGGATACAAAACTAGGATTTTAGCTTGGAGAATAAGTAGTATAGAATCTTCTAGAATATCCTAATGGGCCTATAATGGGCATCTACATAATAACCCATTATTCATAACAATGTATACTAATATACTTATTATTTATGCTTTAATTTTCAAATTTCATTGTTAGTTTATTAGAGTATCTTTATCGGTTGGGTTTCTTAAAACAAGGTTCTCACAAAGGGTTATAGAACTTCTAGAGGAGAGTTCGGATATCCATCGGATATCGGATCGGATCGGATATTATCTGATATCCATGGATATAGATATCAATCACCGATCGGTTCATCTGTCGGATGCGGTTTGGATTTCAATCCAATTTTTCCGGTTCGTTTCCGGTTCGAATTTTCAGTTTCCGATTAAACGCCCAGTCCTAGCTCCAACAGCAGTCAGGAGTTGCTTGTCCATGCAATCCACTAGCTCTTAGATCGAAAGTGACTGATCAGGCCTTAAAACATTCTCCATTTTCAAAAAAGCTTACTGTTGACGGGTTAGACTTATGCACCAACAAAAATCTGTTTTCCATAAAAAAAAACAAATTCTTAGTTAACAAAACAGAAACTATAATCTCAAATCTGATAACAGAGGGTAAAAAATATACATCTTTGTTGAGCCATGATGGGCCCAAGTATCGGTGGATTTATGAGTCTCCATGTTCGGTAATCCTACAATCACAGAGAAACATAATCTACCAGTTAACAATCATCATCAACCTAAGAATGACTAGTAAACTAATCAAAACTAATGAAGTTTTCGTAAAGCAGATAAATTCGAAATTGTAACATAGATTTCCAAGTTTTAACGAAATATCTCATGCTGATTTCAAACAAACGATAAAACCAAGATAAAAAAAAGAATAGTTCATAGCTCATTAAAGCAAGTATCGATTTCTCAGTTTATAATCTCAACAAATTATATATAAAAACTTTCTTCTTATAAATATATATACCGCACTTACTACTATGACAAACTGCAATTTGTCAATTTTATTATTATTAGTGTATAGTAATAAGAGAGAAACCAGCAAAACATATTTGAATCATAGTTTTTGTCGTTAATTGTATTCATAACGAAATAGATACCAAGTACACATACACACTTTAGAAAATTTTTATAACATAAGTCACTCAGAAAAACACATACAATTTGTAATAGAAAATTTTTGATTGGTGTTTAGAGTACGGTTTAAAAAAAACTTTGGTGAAATCCACAATTACTCTATTTCCATTCTTTTTTTTTGTCAACTGGAATTATATTAGAGATTGAGAGATTTACAACATGCTTGAGGAAAGTCATTCCAAAAAATGGGCCAAATGCAAGAAGCACTTATCTAAAGGCCAACTTTGAGAAAGACATACAACACGGTAACAAACAAAAGAATACAACTCCCACATGAACAAGGAGTCAAAAAACTGAAAGGCCTTTAGCCCACAGATGTTAGAACTCTCTCATCCCTAAAGACACCAAGAAGCCAAGAAGAAAAACTTGAGGCCGCATACGATTGAAGCCTACACTCATTAGTCATACTTTGAGAAATGAGATTAGCACTTCTATTTCCATTCATTACCTTAAAAATAAATATAATAGTCAACATTAGCTTTCCTTGTACAGATGGGTAATCAAACGAGAATCAAATATTTTCATTTTTTAATCAAACATTTTCAAAAAAAAATTTAAATCAATGGGACAAGAATCAAAGATTTTCATAAATTCACAAGACTTGCATAAACTAATAACAGATAAATAAATAAATAAAAAAGGAACAAAATTAGGCTTTTTTTTAATAGAAAATGGACATGTTCTTCAATTCTTGCTTTTTGGGCTCTGCCTGTCCGTGTCTCGAAACACCCAGAAAGATAATCTCTCTTATCTGTCTTTTACTTAGCTGGTTTCTTCTTCTTTATTGCTACTTTTTTTTCCATGTATTTCCCCCAAATCTTAATTTTCCCAAAAAAACAAACTTTTGTATATTCTTCAAATCTCAAATTCTCTAATTTCTCATTCGACCTCGAAATTTGACCAATTTATACTCTCAAATTTCAGATTTTCTTCCTCTGAAAAACACAAAAACCAAATCTTAATTCTTCAACAACCCAAGTCTGCTAAAAACCTCAACTCTAAGTCAATTTTTTGTATCCTCTCACCAATTCCTAGTTCCAAAAATCTCACCTTTATCTCAAATTTTCAATCTCTCCTCCTCAAAAACCCCCAAATCTCAACTCTTCAAAAACCCAAATCCTCAAATCTCATCTTTGAGTCAAAAAGTTTCAATCTTTCTTCTGAATTCTGAAACCCAAATCCTCTAATTTCAAAAAAATCTCATCTTTGGGTCAAAAAGTTTCAATCTAATGTCAGTAGCTTGTGGACTAGAATGTGTCTTCTGCGTAGGATTCAGTCGATGGGCATGGAAACGATGCACACACGTAGGCTCCGACGATAGTGCCACGTGGACATCAGCAACACCTGAAGAATTCGAACCAATCCCAAGAATCAGCCGTGTAATCCTCGCCGTCTACGAACCCGATCTAAGAAACCCTAAAATCTCACCTTCATTAGGAACTTTCGATCTAAACCCTGATTGGGTCATCAAACGTGTGACACACGAAAAAACCCTAGGAAGATCTCCACCGTACATTATCTACATAGATCACAACCACCGTGAGATTGTTTTAGCGATCCGTGGTTTGAACTTAGCTAAAGAGAGTGATTACAAGATTCTTTTAGATAACAAATTAGGTCAGAAAATGCTTGGTGGTGGTTTCGTGCATCGTGGGTTATTGAAATCTGCTGCTTGGGTTTTGAATCAAGAATCTGAGACACTTAGGAGAGTTTGGGAAGAGAATGGTAAAGAGTATGATTTGGTTTTTGCTGGTCATTCTTTAGGTTCTGGTGTTGCTGCTTTGATGGCGGTTTTGGTTGTTAATAATCCGGCGATGATTGGTGGTATTCCGAGGAGTAAGATCCGGTGTTTTGCTTTGGCTCCGGCGAGGTGTATGTCGCTTAATCTCGCCGTTAAGTATGCTGACGTCATCTTCTCTGTTATTTTACAGGTTAAACTTTTTCGTAACTCATTTTTTGTTATTACTTGATAATTTATAAAATGATTCAAGAAAAATAGATTAGTGAAGTAGAAGTAATAAAGTTAATGTGAATTTCGTAAATTTAGCTGATTTTAGACACTGGATTTGCAATGTTAAATGTGGGATAATTGAGAAATTTTTAACAAAAAAAAAACAATATATCAGAAAGGTTAAATCTCTCTTGTAATTAAGAATTTTGCTTAGGTAAATTTAGTATTTAAGGGTTATGGTTTAGTTGTTTTAGGGGTTAGAGGTTTGATTTTGACAACTAATTTGTTGATTTAGAAAAGATTTTGAATATATTTATAGTTTTTGATATGAAAATTAAATTATTTTTGTAACTGTCTTGTTGGATGGTGGTGGTTGGTTCATTGTTGACCAAGCATTGTCATAATCATCATCCGTAAGTTAAGAATATGCTTTTGTGCTTTATACATTGAATCGACAAATTGAATTTTTCTTTTTGCTTCTTGAGTTTGGTCTGAATATTCTGGTGAATTTTGTAATAGTTTTGGGAGGTTGTTTAGTTGTTAAGAAAGGTATCTATAGAGAGAATTTTCATAGAGTAAGGTACTTACTAGTTACTACTAAGTAGAAGGATTTTAACAAAACTTAGTGTTTGTGGGATAATAGGATGATTTTTTACCAAGAACAGCGACGCCGTTAGAGGATATTTTCAAGTCCGTATTCTGGTAAGTGTCGAACTTCGAAAATGCTTCTGTTTTCTTTTGTTGCTATGAATTTGTTATAGGTTAACTCAACATTCTCTGTATTTGTTGTTTGGACAGTTTGCCTTGCTTGTTGTTTCTAGTTTGTTTGAGGGATACATTTATACCAGAAGGTCGGAAACTACGGGATCCTAGAAGACTTTATGCTCCTGGTCGAATTTATCATATCGTGGAGCGGAAGTTTTGCAGGTAATAATGGAGTTATTGTGCCATTTTCTTAGCTAACTTTCTTTGTGATTCTTTTCTGATTATTGTTTATATTTAGATGTGGAAGGTTTCCTCCTGAAGTGAGAACTGCGATTCCCGTGGATGGTAGATTTGAACATATTGTATTATCATCGAATGCAACGTCTGATCATGCGATTTTATGGATAGAAAGAGAAGCAGAAAAGGCATTGCAGGTGACATTTATTTTTTATATCTAAGTTAAGCAAAACAAAAACAAGACCACACAAACAAATATATTATGCGATAGTTAGGAAAAAATCTAAGGCAATATATAGATGAAAAGAACAGGATGCATAATTATGTATTAGTTAGGCATTAGGAAAAAATATTTTGAGCCATTTTTACAATTCCTCCTCAAAATATTAAGATATTAGTTAGGCTTATTAAAAATGGTGGGTTTTGTGTTGTGTGGTTACAGATATTGAGAGAGAAGAGTTCAGAGACAGTGGCAACAATGCCACCAAAAGAAAAGAGAATGGAGAGGTTAAACACTTTAGAGAAAGAGCACAAAGATGCGTTGGAGAGAGCGGTTAGTCTCAATATCCCACACGCAGTGTCCACCGCTGAAGAAGAAGAAGAATGCGATAATGGAGAAGCATCGGCGGAGTCAAAAACGAAGAAGAAGAATTGGGATGAAGTGGTGGAAAAGCTTTTCCATCGAAGCGATTCGGGAGAATTTGTTTTCAACGATGACGTTGTTCCTGAAAGGTAGCCTTATGTCGGATCGATTGTGATTGGATTGGGTTTGTTTTTACTCAATTTTGTTCATCATGTACTGTACATGCAATTCTAGGCTTGTGGATTACTGGATTTGTGAGAGAATGTCTATAATCCGGTTGAAATTGGTCTGAGACAAGACAAGTAAAGAAAATTTTGTCCAAATCGTTCTCACTTTTTTAAACTCCATGTAAAATCTCACGTAGAACTTAAATCTTAAAAGAGTTAATTTGGTAAATACCCAAAACTAACTATAAATTACTCATTCCAATTTTTATTAAGAAAAAAACAAATTTAAGACGACTAGATGATTCTAAACAGCTTTCATTTACTTTACACAATCAAACCACCAACAAAACCATAAAATCACTAGAAACGAAGAGCATGAAAAAAAGAGAGAAGCATGATATCATCTGAAACTAGTTAAGAAGTAAGAACAACAACACAGGTTTGTTGCTGGATTTAAGAGGTGTTCATAGCATCAGCGTGATAGCTCTCAAGATCCTTGTCAAGATCAGCAGCTGACTTTTCCACTGGCTTCTTTCCATTTCCTCTTCCACCACCACGACCACGGCCGCCACCACCACGCCCTCTACCACGAAACCCGCCTCTTCCCCCTCTCATCCCTCCCTGCTGGTTATGACTGCCACCAAAAGAAATAAAACATTTATTATCTCGATCTAATAAGGTAGACCTAAGCATTTGATTTTTCGGTTGGGTTTTTAAGGTTTCGGGTTTGGAAAAGAAGTGCAAACTATAACTGACGTTTATCTCAAGATGGTTTGCCTCGATGAGGCTTTTTGACAAAAAACAAAACATTTTTCAAAACAAAAGAAGTCAACTAACTATGAGTTTTGATTTATTTGGTTGCATCAAATTAGATATCAAAGTTTTATGACCATGCTTGTTATTATGAAAGTCAGTTCGGTTCCAGTTTGACAAATCTCAGTTTGGTTCACCCCTACAGGTATTAAAGAGAACGGAATTATACTTACATTGGAAGGCGACGACTGATAGTAGGAGCTGGACCTCTTCCTCCTCTCCCTCCTCTAACTCTTCCTCTCCCTCCTCCTTGTCTACAAGCATCAGAGAAGAATGTGTAAGTCTTGGATTTAGTCTCACAGCAGTTATTCATGCCATTACTGAAAAAAGGAACAGAAATTCATACTGGATAACAACAGTCCTCTTCAGCCTTCCGTTGAGACCAGTGACATTCACATTCACACGACCAGATAAAGGAGCCTCGGAATTGTTGCCACCCAAAATCTCAAGTCTCATTGGCCTTCCATCCAATAATACATTGTTGTATTTCTTCAGAGCTTGAAATGCATCACTTCTTCTTGGATACACCACTTCAGCTGTGCCCTATAATTCCATGGCACAAAACAAAATCACTGTTAGAAGGAGGAGCCTACAAGATAAAGCTTTTTCACAATCATGAAGAGAATGGGACTGATAAAGATTTGTGAGGACTTACACTTGGACGCCCATTTTTGTCATAATGAATCGCATAACGCTCTACCTCCCCAATCTCAGAGAAGAGTTCCTAGATCCCATGAAGATACATTTTAGTGTCTGGCTCCCCCTCTAAGAAACCAAAAGCACATATTATAGAAGTCAGATTATACCCTTATATCTTCATTTGTCACACCCTGGTCCAGATTTGTAACATGGAGCCTGGTTCCAACTTCAACTCCTGATACCCCAGCAGCTCTTAAGCCATCTTCAAACAAACCACTTTGCCATGGCAAGCTCCTGACCCTACGGACAGGCTATTCAATAGAACATAATCACTTCAGTACAACATGTCTGTCGAACTTCAAAAACAATGTCAACGAAAAAAAATTCCAAAGAAGAGACCACCCATTTGGCTGAAAGAGCGAAAAGCAGTCAAAGTAATGAGCTCCACCGAGTAGTCAAGAACCACCCAATGAGAAAACCAAATGAAATGGAGGAACAATGAATTTGACTGACTGCATATTGGTCACTGATCCGATTCCAAAACAAACTCTTTGTACCAAGGCTATGATGATAAAAGTAAAACCAAGACGCTCATAGCATGCTGAAGAAAATCCAGATGTAGCAAGAGGTTCATCACTAACTTCATGTATTATACAGATAGACTGTGTAGGGGTAAGGTTAAGTCACTACAAAGCGTATTTACTGCAAGAACAGTTACTGAACATTCCTCAAACGCCACAACACCACACATATTTGGAGGATGTTAAGCTGCGGCTGAAAAGCACAACATGTCTAACTTATTCATAACAATACCATTGTACTGGAAGAACAAATATTGATCTTCATCTTACTGAAGCTCCTCAGCTTTTAAGTACTGTCGCAAAAGCAACCAATAACTTGTTTGCCAAAGTCCTCACTATTTAACAACATGAACCACAAAGTACACTGAAACTGCAGGGGTAAGAGGCATTCCTAAATGAAATCATCTCCATGAACTAGAAAGAAGCATGTATCACCTCCTAGACGAGGTTCTGAATGCTAAAGAATGTCAAACTATCATCAGAAGCAAGGCTTTTCGCATGTACGAGAAAACCTGCTTCTCCCATCGTTTAGATATAGCATGATGAAGTAAATGCTTTGGTATATGATACCACAGAAACTCAGATTTCCAAATCATACACATAGAAGATCCCAGATTTTGAGCTTGCCTTGTTAATGGACAAAGAAGATGGGCGAGCATTCACAGCAAGAGGACCTCTTCGAGCAGGTCCAGCTCCTCTTCCACCACCGAGAAAACCATTTGATCCACCACCACCACGGCCACGACCACGCCCACGCCCAGGACGAGAATTTCCTCTTCCCACAGACCTTGCAGTCTTACCCCTCTTAACAATCTCATCAAGAGTCATATTCAAAGCACCCGACATCTTAACTCCAATTGTCTTATAAAACACAGTAACAAGACTGAATCCTGAAACCAAGAACAACTAAAAACATATCATATTCATAAAACTGGCTTATTCTTAAGACTTCAGCAAAATTGAAAATTTATGGCAACCCAGTATAGAAAAACTCGATCCCATCAGATTGAGAGATAGATATCAAGTAAACAGAACCAGAAATGGAGACAGTGAAATCGGATAAAACCCTAGATTACTTACGAAGGGAAATTTATCGTTCTCAATTTAAACAAGCATCAATCAAAACCCTAGATCTATTGATCTTATATAACCTACTCATAGTTATTGAAACGAAAACTGGGAATTGCGTGCAAGCTGATGAGAGTGGAACGAGATCAATCAAGTAAGATGGTTCAAAGGGACTAATGATTCGCAAAAAGATAGAAGAAGAAGAATTACCAGAAGAAGAGAGTAGAATCCGAACGAGAGGAGATGGAAGAAGATGGAGAGATTGAGTTTAGGGTTTTTGAGGAGCTTCGATGAGTTTTGTACGTTTGGTTTCGTTAAATTTCAGATCAGAATTTAGCAGAGAGGGGGACGAGGAAGATAATGGGGTTTAAGTCTAGGGTAAGGTCAATTTCGTAATTATATAATATGTCTAGGGGTATTTTCGTCTTTGTATTGATTATGAATTATGGTCTAAACCACGGCACTACGAAGAAATCACCGTGGACGATGAAGACTAATGCCGGTTTAAATATTTAATGGCTCCTAAGACCATCTCCAATTTAGAGCTCTATATCTTACTCTAAAAAAGAATATTCTTAGAAATATTCTATTTCTATTTTATATACTAATACCTTTTAATTATACAATTTACAATTTGACCTCATATATTATAGATTTGCAAAATTCCCAAAATATGAAATTATTTAAATTAAACACTAATTATTTATTAAAAAAACATTACATCATATAACAATAATAAAACATTACAAATCTAAAATAAAAAGAAAACTTGTTGATCAAACAACGTCGGTTATCAACACCTTAGAAGAAGGAAGTAAACAATTTTTAGAACAACTAAAGAAGACAAATGCACAACGAGAAGATCATTTGGAGATTCAAAAAAAAAATTATGCTTAGAATGAGGTAAAGGAAGAAAATAAAATTTTATTTTGTGATTTGAATTCCTTTCAAAACCCAAATGTTCGGGCATATTTTGAGAGTGAGCAAGCACGGATTTTACAAAAACGACGTGTCCAACAACAAGATCAAGATCAAGAAACTCCTCCTCCATCTACTTCATTTGGACAATATTTTAACTATTTTGGCGGATCTACAAGCAATTTACCGGACTATTAAATTACTAGTTTTATGTTTTAGTTTTCTTATGTTGTTTATTTTAAATTTAGTACTTGTTTGTTTGTTAAGTTTATAAAAATTTAGTACTTGTTTGCTTGTTTAGTTTATAAAACTATGTGTTGTAATTGTTGTTTATAAAATGATTATATGTATTAAATAAAAAAAAGTTTAAATTTGAGGGACTAAAGTATAAATAAAAAAAGTTGAACTCAAAAATAGAGTTGAAAATAGAGTTGCTCTATATATAGAGTCAATCTGCAGAAATCTCTATTTTAGAGTCAATTATAAAGTAAGGTTGGAGAAGAATTTTGCATTTTTACTCTAAAATAGAGTAGGGTTGGAGATGCCCTAAGACAAAAATTCAAAATATATCTCTAAACATGTAAATTATAGAGTTAATTTTTAAAAAATAAATTTTATAATTTTTTTTGTTATAGTTATAAGAAAGTAAAATTTTATGAACTATTTTTTGCTTATAAATGTTTTTGGCCCTTATTTAATTTATCCATAAATTTGTTTATTTAAACCTATTTTCCAATAATATTTTTTCTTAAAAAGTATTTTTGCCCAAAAACAATAGTTTTTGAACATTTTTTATTTATAGATATGGGACGGTCGCACTGCTAGCTCTTATAGTTAAACCGGTCCTGATGTAGACTAGCAACTCTACGATCAATGATAGCCATCGCAAGAAAAATTGATCCATGGACTTACTTGATTAAGAACACCGGATGGACCATATCTTCGAATGTATATATGAATACTCGATGCAAGGAATATTTCGAGGAATTAATTCAACCATCTACGTACGCCACCGGTTTGAGGTTGACAAAACTTAAGAAAATTGACAATTTTTTTTACCAAATTATCATACCAAGTAAAAACTTAAAAGATCTCAAGTGACTCAGTAAACTTCCACCTTCGACTTTTTATGACATCAACACAAGATATGAATAAATCGAATAAAGTTAACGGTACTTGATCGCATAGTTCGTTATGGTTTTAACACTTTTGAATGTTATGCAGTGTTTCGCATTAAGTCTATTGAAGAATCCAACAAAAAAAAATGACAACTGAGAACCATACACATATGACATATCGTAGTTTAGAATGTTGTTGTTGTTTTTTTTTTTTTTTTTTTCTTCGTAGTTTAGAATGTTGATAAAGGGATACATGCATAGTCTAGAGTTGTGACCGGCAATAAGCTCATAGTAAAATTATTGGTGGATTGATTTCAACATATGTTGATTTCTTCGTCAATAATATATAGATGGTCAGTATAGCTCCATGTAGAATACTCCAAAGAATAATTAAAATATAAACAAGCTATGGTACGGAGGTATCAATTTTATGTAAGTCTTTTAGTTTTTTTTTGTTTGTGTATTTTCATTACGTTGCAAGGATATAATAATTAAGCGTTGTTATTTATACTAAATTATGATCATTGATAATATGATATCTAGCGTTAGATTTGTGACTTGTATAGAATTTATCGTAATAAGGACCGAAGAAAACGAGTTTTCCATCCATGGCCTATCCAAGCTTTACTCTCTCCTCTTCTTTCCACTTTTTCATGTGGATTTGGCTCTTTTCTGCGCAGCAAGAAATTTGTATCATCCATTGAACCAATCTTCTCTTGTGGATTTAAAGCTAACACCAAAACAATGATGAACAAAAAATCAAATACTTTCCAGTAATAACATAATGTTAAACTATATGATGATTAATTGTTATATATGAGAGTAAATCTTCAATAGAAGTCCAGCTTGATCCAGCATTCCTATGATTCTAAGAGTGGGGAAGGGAGATTTATGTAAAATACTGTTGAATCCGGCATTAATGGAGTAGAAAATGAAGTTATCGACATCGAATCCTAGAACCGGGATCCTTCCTTGACGAGCATAGGCTTTCAAAGTTGTGTTAATAACATTTGAAACTTCATCGTCCTCGTTTGCCAGAAATCTTATAGGACCAACACTTCCAAGAACATTCACACTCACCAACAACTTTTTATTCTTCCCTTTCATCACTCCTTTCACATTCCAATTATATTTATCTCCTTCTTTTTTGTATAGACCATTAGAGAACAATGAAACTCACTTGCTTATTGTATAAGTTTTATAGAGGCACAAAGGACGAGAAGAAAGACAACATGAAAGGTAAGTGTTAGGAGTTTCTTTCATTGAGACTCTATTGAGAAGAACCTTATAATATGCTTACATTCATATATATGTCCCGACACAATAAGTTAGAGAGATTTTATATCAAGATCACGAATTTTCCAATTATGGGGTTATCATAGATATGTGAAGAACCACTAAAGCGAGTCTAAATTTGTTAATAAATTAATGGTTCTTAGTCACTACTCGGTAGTACTCACTAGTTAGTTTATTGTATATTTGTACGTACAGAAAATATGGAGAATCTAATGCTATTGGTTGTTGGCTCAAATGTCGAAGCATCACCTATGGTGAAGCAGAGAGATGAGTGGAATCTCTTCCGAAACTATTTTTTTTTTTTTGCTAAATTGTAAATATCATTGAAATGAAATGTTAGGTATTACAAAGCATTACCTAAAATTAGAGTAATCTTGGCAAAAAGAATAAAAACAAGATTACAATCCTTTTAAAAAGAAAATGGGGAACCAACTTAACGGATCCAAAGAAGCATAAGCTTCCTCCATCGCTTTCTATGCCTTCTACCGGTTATAGTATTACGGATTTCTCGATCTATGTTTCTGAAAGTGGTCAAAGACGGGACCAGCAAGTTGTTGTGAAGAACGTTGTTCCTTTGCCTCCAAATGTGATAAATTGACGCATGGGCAGCAAGCTTCCTGAGAGTTGACTCTTCCGAAACTATGCACCACTAAAACCTTGTATTATATAATATTACATCATTTATACAACTAATGTGATGGAGACTTTAGTGAAAATGTAATGGAGACTTTAGTGAAAGAATCGGTCAACATATTTATTCTCCCATGCAAAATATCAATAATGGCAACTAGAATTTAGAAAATAGTAAAACATAAGCTAAATGTTTCACTAGCTATTATATATAATAAATGTGTAGGTAGCCAAATTATGGGTGGAAATCAGGCAAATCACGATGGATATAGTATTTCTAACATGGATAGTAAACTTGTAATCTAATAAATTTTGAACAAGAGTCGTGAAAAATGATGTATACTATTATCTTCTCTTTTTTTTTTAAGGTCAAATTAAACTGGGTGAAAATATGATGTATACTAATATACTTATTATTTATGCTTTAATTTTCAATTTCATTGTTAGTTTATTAGAGTATCTTTATCGGTTGGGTTTCTTAAAACAAGGTTCTCACAAATTTTATATTAATATTTTAATATAATTTTTTATATAACTAATTTTTTATTTTTGTTAAAGCTTAGTCACATTCATAAGTTAACAACTTTGAGGAAAGTATCTAAAGGAGTTTTGGTAGTATCTCAAATGAAATACCGTTTCTCTCACTCTCCTTAACTTTTTTTTTTTTTGTTTTTTAATTTTTATTGCTAAGATACCGAGTTAGATATGGACGATAGAGATAATCTTACATTATCCACAATGATTTTTCCATTCAACACCATACTTCTTATTTTTTAACATTCCACATCATCGTGAAGTGACCGTGATAAATGATAAGTCTACTAAGAACAGACACCACCACGTCATTGTGAAGTGACTGTGATAAATGATAAATCTACTAAGAATAGGCACCATCACCCAAAAGTCGAGTCCTGCTCTCGAAATTTGTAAGGATTTGGCTAATGAACTGGCTAGTTGTGTCTTAATATTGACAAAAGTAAAATAAAAAATATTTCACATCATTTTCTGATTTTCCACCTAATAATTCAAGCTCTACTCAATTTATATATTCTACAATCGTTTGTTTACTAAAATTCAACACCTTACTCCAGTATTTTTCTTATATATATTATGTTTTTATTTTATTTGGATAACAGTCGAGACAAATTAGTTCGGTGTACATATCAAATTAATTGAGGTATATTATATATATATATATAATGCATGATAGTTACAACGAGAATATTACATGATATTCTCTCTATTTTAATCTTATATATGTATTATTTTTTTTAAGTACTAAATATTTTGTAAATAAATTTAAGGTGACATGCAATATATAAGGATTTAATCTAATGGGCGGGATCTAGTGGTTTTGAGAATGAGTGTTCAAGATCACTAGCTCAACTCTACTTGGGAAAAAATCACCAAAAAAAACTCTACTTGGGAAAAGATAATTTACGTTAAACATGGTATTATAAACCCCGAGCACACAAAAATATTATGGGCCAAAAGTCTGGCATCCTTTATACTAGTTTATTAAAAATATATATATAGGGATCCATAAAATAAGCATTATGAGAAATTGGTAAAACGTAACTTTAAAATATTACTCGTTGTTTTCTACAGTAACATGGTCTTTCTTAAATGTCACTAAATTCAACTTGAGCCACTGACCATGGAAGGCTCGTCGCTTGGTCTCCGAAAGAGAAAAGAACAATATATTGTTCGATACGGGGCCAACTTGTAAAGGTTGATTTTGTTGGGAAAAAAAAACGTGTAGGGTTGAAGAAAGCTAAGAGGAGGAGAGGGGACCAAATAGATGGAAAAGGAAAAGGTGGAACAAGGTTAGGTGGAAATAACAATATGTATGCCCATCGTTTGTAATTTTTATTGGTCTATTAGGACTTTTAAGTCATGATAATTTATGATTTTGGGTTAATTCATAACTTTAAGATTTATTTTTTGGGTGCACAAAAGGAAGGAAAATTTTGCAGTTTAAATGAATGATAATTTTATTTTATTTTGTTTTTGATTCGAAAAAATTATGTACAAAAAAAAAAAATTGGTAATTCTAGAGAAGATAATGATGATTGATGACTATTCCCGTAAACCTGAAGTCATATCGCATTTGAAACTTAAAACTGAGCCATTTTTGTTAGTTGCTTAAATTTTAAATTTTGTAGAAAATATATTAAAATTGGTTCATAATAGATTTAAAAGGAAAATTATCATTTCTATTCATAATTCGAAAAATCTTTTCATTTCTACCACTTCTCCTTCGTTTTTTTCAAATGTACCACATTTTTTATGTGAAAAGACAAAAATTTCTCTCTCTTTTGTGCACCCAAACGCTGCCATCAATTTGACTTCTGTACATTTTCGCTTCCCATGTTGTCTCTATAAATCGTGAACTGTCCGCATTAATCTCAATCTATTTCGGGGACAACTATATCTAAACTTTGGGGACAACTGGATCTACTGGTTGTTCATCGCCAGATGGACTAGTTTTACTCGCCAGAGATTTTGATTTACTTTTGGGGGACTTCATTCACTATGTTACTCTTTATATAATCCTAATTTGCCAACAATTTTACATCCAATATATAATCTTGTATTTTGAGAATGAGACTAATGAAATAATCAACACTTTGTTAAATTCGAGAACAACTGGATACGATGGTTGTCCATGGCCATATGGTGTGGTTTTACCCGCCAGAGATCTGGATTTATTTTTGGAGGACTTCATTCACTCTATTTACATAATTATTGGCTTTAATAAATGTAAACTGCATTTAATATAACCCTTTTATCATTCTTCTCTAACACAAAGCTCTTATTTTTTTTTATACAAAACTTCACACTTTTTCGGGAGAAATTCGTCTATAAAATACTACAATATCATAGAAATGTGGTAATTTTAGAAAGGTTAGTTCAGTTGTGGTAGATTTGAAAAAAAATATTTCAAAAGTGGTAGAAAAAACAATAATCCCTACTTTAATACTTTTATAGTTATATTGAATTATTTACGACCATATGTATATTATTATGTTCTCTAAGCCCATTCCAATTTTCCATTAGATATTGTCTGCTTTGGGTCCAAGTGTGTAAGCCCGCAGGGATTTGTTTTGGGCTCCTTCCCAAAAGACTTCATTCTAATTGGAGTTGGATTTTGCTTATATATTAGACAATTATCTTCTAAACTTCTGATGTGGGACGTTGGTTTGTACCAACAATCTCCGTTTCAAACCAAAGACCACAAACATTGGGCCTCCTCTTTAGCGAAACCTTGGCACCCTAACTCGGCACCTTCTTATTCGCTAAACTCTTGAAGCACTATCTTATCGTGTCACATTAAGGGCTTCTCCCACTCCGATCACAGATCCCAAGCCCATTTCCCTAGGTCCACTTTTTTATCTCCTTTGATACCATATTATTGGGCTCTCCAAGCCCATTCCAACCTCCCCATTAGTATAATATTGTCCACTTTGGGCTCAAGTGTCTAAGTCCGCACGGATTTGTTTTGGGGTCCTTCCCAAAAGACTTAACTAATTGGAGTTAGACTTTACTTATATATTAGAAACTTCTTTTCTAAACTTCCGATGTAGAATGCTGGTTTGTACCCAACGATCTCCCCTTCAAATCAAGAACCACGAACATTAGACCTTCTCTTCAGCAAAACGTTGGCACCCTAACTCGGCACCTTCTTGTTCGCAAAGTTATTGAGGCACCTTCTTATCGTGTCACATTTGAGGATATCTCCCACACCCATATGTCCACTTTTTTTCGACCTAGGCTCTGATACCATTTATTGGGCTTTCTAAGCCCATTTAAACTCTCCCATTAATATGATGTTATTGGGCTCTGATACCATATTGTTGGGCTCTCCAAGTTTATGCCAACTCCCTATAGTATGATATTGTCCGTTTGGGTCCGAGTGCCGCGCGGATTTATTATTGGGCTCTTTCCCAAAATACCTTATTCTAATTGGAGTTGGACTTAAATTATATATTAGACAATTCTTTTCTAAAGCTCCGATGTGAGACGTTGGTTTATATCCAACAATGTAGGTTCATTAATTGTAATTTTTATTGGAGTATTAGGATTTTCTATATATAAAATAAGTTCTTAAGAGTTATGAATGAAAGTTCCGTTGTTTAAACGAATAATAATTCTATTTTATTTTATTTATAATCCGAAAACGATATGAACTGAAAGAAAAATAGAATTGGTAATTCCAGAGAAGATGATGATGATGGATGACTATTCTTAGATAAGTCAATTCGCATTTAAAACTTAAAAATTGAACCACTTTTGTTAGTTGCTTAAATTTTAAAAACCTTCGAAAATACATTAAAATTGGTCCATAATATATTTTTGATATTTACCAACTTACTGTCTTACACAGGGCAGCTTATGTTAGTTGCCTGGAAATTTAATATAGAAAATACAATAATTAAAGAAAAACTCTTAAAATGGTAAACTCAAATATGCAAAAGTCAAATAGAAATGGCGATTGAAATCAAATACACGAGCCTCTGTAGTTTAAGGGAAAAAAATCAAAAAAGAGTTGACCAGATCTGATCTGAATCATCTAACATGAATAATGCACCAAATTCTAATTTGGTATTCAAATCCAAATTTGGCGTGAGAGGTGGCGTAATTAAATAACTTTCAAATTAGCTGCATCATTAAGACGAATAATTGAGAGTCTTGGTCAATCAATACGACAAAGAATCTTTAAATATAGTAGGTAAAATACCCATTAACCATTGACTAACCCATCATCAAATCAATTTAATTAAACTATATCTAAAGTCGTCCAACTCGTATCTCTTTTTTATTATTTTTTTAGTAAAGCCTATCTCTTTTTTATTTAATTAACTGATAATAATTTTAAATGATTTTTAAAATTCCAAATCAGAGGAATATATAGTTTTTTTTTTTTTTTGTTGAGGAATATATAGTTTACCGGCTAATTAACTCCTATCTCATATATCTAAAATTCTAAATTCTCTAAAACTGTAATTCTCGAAATTAAAATTGAACAGTGGAAATAAATCCAAATTTTGTATTAATTTTAGAATTTTTTTTTAATATAAAATTGTTGAGAAAAAAAAAATTGTATTAAGGTTGTGAAAGGAGCCAGTAGTTTATACGCACCTTCTTACCTTGTCTTAAATAGTCCACCAAAAAAGACAAGACAAGAGGTGTCTCGACGTACATTAATAAACAATATAATTTTCCTTGGAAAAATAAAAGATAACTCCCCCAAATTAATTCCGAGTGTATAAAATAAGACCAAAACCTCATCAGCTTTCTAAATTCCAAGTCACAGTTTCGTTACCAACTTGACAAGAAAAACAAAAAAGCTATGGAGAATCTATTGGGTCTTCTGAGAATTCATGTGAAGAGAGGTGTGAATCTTGCCATTAGAGATATCTCTAGCAGTGATCCTTACGTTGTTGTTCATTCCGGTAAACAGGTAACTAAAACATCATCAAATCCCATAGTTTATTCTCTACCATTTTGGCCAATTCTCTGTTTTCTATGTAATTTTGCATCTTTGACTACATCTGATGATCCATCTAGTAGAATCTGATGCGTTTATTGAACTGTTGGTGGGTAATAAAAGCATTTGCTAGTTCTTTTGTGATTTGACAGTGGATCATTGACTCTTTATATTAGATCTCAAACATAATCATCAAGAACTTAGATTTAAGTTGTTGAATTTAATCAAGATTTGGTTATCAATAGTTAGTTATACCTAATTTTATAAGATAATATGAAGTCTTTGACTTTTGATTTGGTATATGTCTGAACAGTGCTCGTTATGATGTCTTAACCTAATTCAAATTAATAACCAGTTAATATCTTCTCTGAATAGAATTGAGTTGTATAATTGAAAAATTTGCATAAATGTAAATGGAGAAGGAAGACTTTTGCTTCTTTATTTTTGTTTTCCATATTAGCGGGTCCTTGTACATGTGATGTTTTAGTCTAAGCCATCAATTTTTCTTCTTTTTGTCAACATCAATCCCTTCTGGTTCCACCACGAAATGATTGCTTGTGTTGTCGCCTTTTGATTACCTTAAGCATTGGCCTACTTAATTGATTCTTTTGTTTGTGTCTTGTGATATGTCTTTTGGCTTATTTGATAGTTCTTGATTCTTTACTATGATTTAGTCCCTAATCTTTTGTTTGTGATGTGTTTTTTACTTATGTGATGCAGAAGCTGAAAACACGCGTTGTGAAACACAGTGTAAACCCCGAGTGGAACGACGACTTGACACTTTCCGTGACGGATCCGAATCTCCCGATTAAACTTGTAAGTGATTCTTGCATTTATTTTAGCATGATTGTTGAAACAGAATGATAAATGGATGGAATTATGATGCCAGACGGTTTACGATTATGACTTATTCTCCGCGGATGACAAGATGGGAGAAGCCGAGTTTCACATTGCTCCATTTCTTGAAGCTATTAAATTCTGCCATCAGCTCGGACCAGGACTTCCTAGTGGGACCATAATAAGGAAGATAGAGCCAAGCAGAAAAAATTGTTTGTCTGAAGAGAGCCACATTGTGTTAAACCAAGGCAAGATTGTCCAGAATATGTTTCTTAGACTCCAGCATGTGGAGTGTGGAGAGGTTGAGCTACAGCTCGAGTGGATCGATGTCCCGGGTGCAAGGGGTATTTAGGTCAAATCATATTGATCCAGTCCGATCCTTAGTTCCCTGTGCATATGGTTAGAAACTAGAACTACGGTGCAGTTTAAAACTGGTCAATGAAATAATCTCAAACTGGCTTGTGTAATAAACTCTTTTAGTTTTTTTTTTTTTCTTGCATCTCTTGGTTGATTCCAAAAAGTGTGCAAGTCCATGAGAGTAAGTGTAACATTTGGATCTCTGCATAAATATCCTATCATATAACCGTGAATTGTGTAGACTCAATGATCTCTTGCCTCTTCTTTATGAACTATAGGGATTCTTGGAAAGATAGATAGAAAACAGAGGAGAAAAGCTTGATGAAGAAGAAAAAGAATTTGTGAAATGATTTATGTTTTCATTATTTTCATAACAAATTTCATTTACAATGTTTATATACATATTTAATAAGCTTAACCGGGTCTAACTATATGTTAAACCTGCTAACAAAACTTAACAAATCACTAAACCTGTGTATATTCTCATGCCTTAAAGATGGCGAAGATGTTCGAAATGTCCATATTGCCAATTAGACTCTGAAATTGAGTAGCAAAGAACAAGCTAGGTTTGGTCAGAACAGAGAGGATACTCGATGATACGAGTCAAATTAACCTTAAGACCACTCTCTCAAAGTTGTTTTATTCACACAGAAGATTCTAAGTCTCAAAATCAAGCTAAACGAATTATAGTAAATTAAAACGAGAAAGTGCAATTAAAATCGGTTGTGAATCAGATGGAAAAAACGTCAGGTTTAGTGAATTTCTCCGGAAATATCAGAATTGTAGATAAATTAATTACTGGGTTAGGATTTATTAAGAACCGTTTTAGAACTCAAATCACGAAATTAAACCAATCAACTCTTGTTTATTTTGGTTAACTATGTCTAAAATCTAGGATTCCAACTCTTGTTTTGAATTCTACTTCTAAACAAGTATTTAAATCAGGTTCAATATGTTCAAAAAAATACCTAAACCAAACCTCTTTGAGAATAAAGATTTTTTCTCACCTAAGATTGTTCAGGGAAAATTACACTCTCCTGCTAATTAACCCTAAGATCAGATTCTAGTTAGCTACTCTATAATACGTATTAAGAACAATCATATATAAGTGAAGAACTCTATGGATTTATCCTAACAGTTTATTAGATCTAACAATTCATCTAAATCCCTATTGAGAATCCTTAATCCTAATAAGTAGACTACTCAGACATGATCATAGAAACATAAAACATTTTATGAATAGAAAGCATAAAAGAAATCAAATAGAGATTAAAGTTAAGAAAGATCTCCTCTCTACAGAGTTTTGAATTCTGAATCCAAGCTCTCTCCAATTCTCTCCCAAAAGGTTTAAGCTCTCAAAATTTCAAAAGAATTGCAAAGTAAAAAGAGTCTAAATAATGGCCCAAAAATCTATTTATCAGTGTTTAAAACGTTCAGGGACTTGGTTGTAATTCTTCAAAACTCGTTAAGTTGTCGAGACTTCTCTGGGCTGACGTCGACTAAGGTGTCGAGCGACACCAAGTGATTGTCGATCGACACTCACTCCTTGATCCAATTCCAGATTCGTTCCTTCAGCTTAATTTCTTTGGTTTCTCTTCAAAACATTCCATTATCTGCACATGCAAAAGACTCAAAAAAGACTCTAGAAATAAGAAAAAGACTAAAAACAATATCATGGCTGAGAACCGTAAAAACCATGATATATTACTAGATTACAGCTTTCCCTTGCAATTTTGTAGTCAATTTCGATGTGCTTGATTTTTCTATGGAATTCGATATGAAAAAATGTACTTTCAGAAAGAGAACCAAATTTGAAGAAAGATAATCTGTAAAATACAGGATGTGATAGTGGAACCATATGATATTACCGAAGGTAACCAAGACTCAATATTTTGCATTAGTAGATGATCGAGAAATAGCAGTGGATTTTTAGACTTTCAGGAGGTAAATATACCAAATCAAATACATATCTTGCTATCAAGGCAAGAAACTCAACTAGAACAGGGTATTCTACACAAAAAAAAACTTCTATATGTCTTTATTTCTTACAATTTAATCCTAATTTGTCGTGGAACCCCCTTTGACCATTTGACAGGATGTTATACTAGGTGTGGGGATTCGATTCCTAGAGAATGTACTTCTTTGAAGATTAATGATGCTACATACAGTGCTTTCCGCTGTGGTCTCGAGTGTTAGAGGTAAAGATTATCCATCGTTGTGGTCTCGAGTCTTATGGGTAAAGATTATCCATCGTTGGTATGATCCAAGTAAAATCGTCAATAGGAGAACCGATTAATGCAGGGAGAGCTGAATGTCGTGGAATTGTTTATGGAATCCTTCATCATAATCGCATGTATAACATGTAGTTAGATCTTATAGATTGATCATTATTAGTAATAAAATGTAGCAGATGGCGGAAAAAACATCCCAATTTGCCAAAAATGTAGCAGATGGCGGAAAAAACATCCCAATTTGCCAAAAATGCAAGTCAACCAAACGAAGTATCTCTCTGTAGATTTTTAACATGTATTAGACTATGTATATGTTATTAAAATTACATTGTTTGACCATCTATACTATGAACTGGGAACCATTATTCACTTAATGACATGAAGACATGATTTTTTTAAATTTTACATGAAATGCCATTGGGTAAAAGAACAAAAACAAATCTCATCGTAAAAAGGTCTACATATCTTAATTTAATCCATATATTCAAATAAGCCTCACAATTAATTATCTACTATCCTAATAATCATACACAGTTGAAAGAATTGTTTTTAACATTAATGAGAATAAATAATATTAACTGTAAAATGCTGAAAAAAACTCCTACAAAATATTGAATATGATGATTTTCATATCAAAACACAAAATTGTTAGAATTAACTGAATATGAATATGAAGACACGCATACGTATGTGTAGTCACGCTATACGTATGAATATGTAGACACACATACATATATATTTATATATATATATGCATAAGTTATAGTAGTGTAAGAAAATCAAATGGTCCGATAAAATATTAAATAACAATAAAGTTATATATATATATTATTTTCATATATATTTATTTATTAAGATGATATTTAAACATTTTGTTGTTTGTTCACGTAAAACACGTTAGATTCCAATGATTAAAATCCAAATAAATTATTTAAGTGAAAATTAAATATATATATAGTTAACTATTTGTAGAAAATTTCAAGCTATTTTCCGTCTTTTTCATATTCCACGCAATTTAAGTTGTATATTGATAGCTTTATTTTAGTGATTTTAGGATTACCAAACCATTTTAAATAATTTTTCTTAAGACAATAATACTAACCACAAACCTTGGATAAATTAATATAATAACAATATATATTTATATAGTTACATGTTAAATTATTATACATGTATTAAAAATTTGAGATATTGGTGGAGGAAAATGAAAGAATAATTTTTCATCGGATGATGAGTGGTGTTAGATATATTTAGAAAATAACTGCATTTAGGAAGTTATATTTTTTTTTATAAATTAGTAGAAAACCATTCAAACTATAAATTATGGTCAATATTATTTTAGTTAAGTAGTAAATGTATTTTAGTGAGGTTGAGTGATGTTCTTTAAATTATTTGGTATGAGTAACTTTGATTTTAAATTTAATAGGAGCAAAAAAATGATTTAATGTGGAACTTACACAAGAAAGATAAATGTCAGTTAGTTATAGATAAATATTATATTATAGTACTATTTAAAAAAGATAGTTAAAAAGATAATATGGGCTGATTGTAAAGAGCTTTAGTATCCACTCTTCTATCCACTTTTACATACTCAAAAAGTAATGAGCAGCTTGTGATTGTTCAAATGCCAAATGAAGAGTTTTCCTATCATAATATTGCGCTTGCTCTTATGGCAGATGAAAAGTCTCTTTTCATCTGCCATTGGATAAGCAACTGAGTTGGGTTGAATCAACATCAATGTTAAGACGGCTATGCACTTGTTCCGCTCATTCTTTAATGTGTATGCAATTTGTATTCTATTTTATTATCTTTACTATGACATTAATGTTCCTAGTATTTATATTTGCCTTTTCATGGATTATCTACATGTATGTCACCACGAGCGGAATAAGGTTGATATTTACCTTTTTCATACCGTATAAAATTGTTCAATTCATGTACATTTATTAATTAAACATTTGATGGTTCATGATTGTGTACATACATGTATGTGTAGCCAACCGCATTGTTCCAAGTATAAAATTTTACTTGTGTTTAAATGCATCACAATACTGGACTTGCTTGTAGAAAAAAACAATGAAGCTAACAATATAATTAAATATTTAATATTTGCCTTTTTCATGCCGTATAAAAGTGTTCGTGTACATTAATTTGTTAAATATTAAAAAATATACTCAAGCGTATAAAACTTGACTCAAGCGTATTTGTTTCCCATAGCTTATCATCTAACCGTTCTACATGATCAATTATGCTTTCATTCAGATAACTATTAGTTCTATCTTCTGTAGGATCAATTTTGCTTCCCATACCACCATGATGTGTTATATCTTCTCTTAAAGCAACCCATCGGAAGAAACAACACACTAACAGCAAAACGTTAAATGTCACTGATATCTCAAGGTAACCAACCTTAAGTGTGCCTATACTAACTGAACAACTGGAAGACGAAGGGCAATCCGCAGAATTGGAGCTGATCATCTCTGCGTTGACTAAAACTGAGAAAAATATCACCTGCAACATCACAATCACTCCTACTTTTAGCAATAAAGCGAACAAGTATTTCACTATATATACGTCAAGAGAAGTAGCATTATCATCAAGTGAAATAAAATTGGCAGAACTCGCAAATGGAAAACCCAAGCAAAAAAAAAGACCGAGAGAATTGCTCAAGATACTACTTCGCAAGGATGAGACGGAAAACGAAGTAGAATTGTATACCTGTAAAAAGATAACCACTGCAGCAAGCTTGAGAGGGATCGCCATGGTTGTCTCTATCTTTCCTGGTGATCTGGAGAAAATTGTAATTATGAAGTGAAGTAGTTAGTTTTGGCGTAGTTGAACATAAGTTTGAAGAATCAGAATTGGAGAGTAAAGCTAACCTCGCTCGACACGAGGCAATCCCAGATTTCCCAACAAGGGGCGGATTGAAGGAATCAAACAATGGAATCTTCTTCTTTGATATCTTTAACGGCGCTTTCCCCGTCTAGAGTCGCTCCATCGTCGGCTACAGTTAAAAAATGCATACTACATTTACCGTTCAACACTCTACATATAAATGTATAAGGGCTAGTGTCACTATTAAACTAAGATCTTCTATAGTTATTTAGATTTCAGCCGGGTCCTCTAACATGCAAGTCACAAAAAAATAATGCATACTTCTCAAGAAAGAAGAAGCATGGAAAGTTGAAAGAGACACCTTGCGACGTGACCTGCATATTTTCATAGCCGCTAGGGATTTCTCAATTACAATGCTTCTGTTCTGTGCAATATGTGAACCTCAAAAGTTGAATTACAAGGGTTCCCGCTCATTTTTTAATGTGTATGCAATTTGTATTCTATTTTGTTATCTTTACTATGACATTAATGTTCCTAATATTTATATTTGTTTTTTCTTGTCTACATGTATGTGTCACCATGAGAGGAATAAGGTTGATATTTGCCTTTTTCATACCGTATAAAATTGTTCAATTCATGTATATTTATTGGTTAAACATTTGATGGTTCATGATTGTGTACATATATGTATGTGTAGCCAACCGAATTGTTCCAAGTATAAAATTTTACTTGTGTTTTAATGCATCACAATACTGGACTTGCTTGTAGAAAAAACAATAAAGCTAACAATATAATTAAATATTTTATATTTGCCTTTTTCATGCCGTATAAAAGTGTTTGTGTACATTAATTTGTTAAATATTCGATGGTTAATGTACATTAAACTATAGTAAAATTTTCTATGTGTGGGGTGTATGTTTTTCGAATAATCTATTCCTATAGTTTTTGACATTTTTCTTTCTTTTTATCTTTCCGTAGTGAGTAGAATAAATTAATAATATTTTTATTAATTATCTGTAAATTGATATTTATTAATTTATAGTATAAATTAATATTTATTATTTTATAAAAAAATTTTTAATTGTTTGAACTTTTTTTAAAAAATATGAGTTAAAATAATGTGATCTAAATAAAATTAATATTTTGGATGTTATAAATTTTATAGTTTTAGACTTAAACATGTACTATTTCGAAGATAATTTTTTTTTTTTTTTACAATGAATAACAAAGATTATAGAATTTAGATATACAAATGATATACATAAATTTAAATTTATAAATAGTGACATCTAGTATTTGAGAAACTTATAAGATTGTTAAAACAGAAATTATTTATATTCAAAATTTGAAAACTTAAAGAAAATTTTGAATATTTTTATGAAAACACTTAAAATATATATAGATATATATAAATTTATATGATTATTAATTAATGATATTGTTGGGACCATATTTTTATATAATAATTTTAAGAAAATTATTATCTTATTATTTTATCGATTTTGGTTAATTTTTACACTGAACCGACTCGGGACCAGCAAAATTTATTATTTTATCGTGTTTATTAATTAATCGAGTATTAATTTATAGAAGTTTTACTGTATATCATGCACCTAAAGTGGAAGGGATACACAAACAACTAAGATGAAAAAAAAGAAGGGAAACACTTAAACATATTTATAAAGTTTTAAATGACAAAAAATCTATCTAATATTTGTATTTGAAAAATAGTTGTTTCCAATTAAAAAAAAAAAAAAAGAAGTCAAAATCAAATTGAAATCATTATCAACAAAATAGCCACCGACCTAATATTTTTTCTTTTGGTTGCATTAACTAATCATTTTCACTTAATTAATTACCTTAGAAAAGGAAATCTATCTTCTTTTTGAAAATGGAAAATCACCTTATAATATACAGTATCTATAAATTACTTATATCAAGCGTAAGTCTCTAGGGTTTTAGATTTTTCACTTTCACGGGTTCTTCTGTTATATCCACTGAGTTGCTTCAAATCTGTTTTCTATTTCTGATTTCTGTGTTATCCTCTGAACAATCGATATGGAATCTACGATGGAAGATGCTAAAAGAGCAATGGAGATTGTAGAGAGGAAACTTATGGAGAAAGATTACGTTGGTGCCAAGAAATTCATTAACAACGCTCATAATTTGTTTCCAAATCTTGATGGTCGTTGGAAGACGATGATCGATGTTTATATCTCTGCATCAAACGGTGGAGGATCAGAAGCTGATTGGTATGGAGTTCTCGGTGTAGACTCTTTAGCTGATGATGAAGCAGTGAAGAAAAATTACAAGCAGTTAGCTCTTTTGCTTCATCCGGACAAGAACAAGTGTTATGGCGCTGAAGGCGCCTTTAAGCTAGTTTCAGAAGCTTGGTGTTTGTTATCTGATAAGGTTCAGAGAGCTTCTTATGATCAAAGGAGGAAATCGAAAGAAACAAAGATCGAGATACAGAAACCACCGAACCCATATAAGCCTACTAAAACTACTAAGTATGCGTCTGCGGATTCATCGAAACAGAGGAAAAGCAGAACCTTTTGGACAATGTGCAGAAGCTGCAAGACACAAGGTGAATATCTGAGGAATTCTAATCTTAACAAGGCTATACATTGTCCAAATTGTCGTCAAGTTTTCATTGCAACCGAGAAGACTCCAAAAGCATCAAACAAAAGCACCAAAAAAGTTTCTCAAAAGCAAGTAAAACAACAATGGAATGTGCAAAATAAAGCACCAAACGAAAGCACCACAAACGCTTCTTCATCTCGGATAAATTCTTCGCCATCGGTTAGTTTTACCTGGAATTTTTCATCAGTGTCATCAAAGGTAAAGTCTAATTGTGGAAGTGCTGCAAATCAAAAATTGAAAAGAGGACTTGAGGCACAAGAAACGGTTGATGCTGCAGAGAAGATTATTAAGAAGGCGAGGACATATGTGAGCTAAGAAGTAAGACTTATCACATTTAGAAGTTGCATTTGCATAGTCCTGCTTTTATACCTTTCAGTGTATCTTTAAGATATGTTATTAATCTTTTTTCAGCTTTAGACTAAGATTCGTACAGTGGAACAAGAGCAAGTTCTCCTTCCATGTCAGAGTGTAGTGTCCTAACTTCTCTTAAGTCATTATGTCTTGTTATTAGTTGATTTTCTAACAGTTTTTACAGCAACATTAAGTCATTATGTCTTTATGTCTTTTCCTTCTCCGATTGTTTTTGTAGAGAAGAAAACTCTCTTAACAACATGGAATGTAATAAGGAAGAAGCTAGAAGGGCAATGGATATTGCTGAGAGGAAACTTTCGGAGAATGATTACAATGGAGCGAAGAAATTCATTAACAAGGCTCAGAATATGTATCCAAAACTTGATGGTTTGAAGCAAGTGTTGATGATGATCGATGTTTATTTCTTTGCATCAAACAGAGGAGAAGAAGCTGATTGGTATGGCATTCTTGGTGTAGATCCTTTAGCTGATGATGAAGTAGTATGAAGAAACAGTACAAGAAGTTAGCTCTTTTGCTTCATCCGGACAAGACCAAGTTTAATGGCGTAGAAGGTGCCTTTAAGCTAGTTAGAGAAGCTTGGTGTATCATGTATGTTATCTGATAAGGGTAAGAGAACTTCTTATGATCAAAGGAGGAAGTTGAAAGAAGCAAAGACCAAGATCCAGAAACAACCAAACCAACATAATCCGGCTTCTAGTGGGATGGAGAAACCACCAAACCCGTGTAAACCTGCTCCTAGTAATGGTAATCAAAATGCTAGAGACAATGTGGATCCAAGTGTTGGTGGTAGAAGTAATAAGCTTGCTCGTTGGAATGAAACGAATAAATTTACACAAGCCAGCATCTTCTACCGGGAATCAAAATGCTAGAGACGGCGTAGATCCAAGTGTTGGGGATAGAAGTAATAAGCTTTCTACTTGGATAAAGAAAAGATTAAATCTGCACAAGCCAGCATCTTCTAATGGGAAGAAAAATGCTAGAGACCATACTTATTATGTGTAATCACCATGACTCGCTTGTTGAGGCAGTCCCTTGTCATATGACCCCTGCCTTGGTACTTATAACAAATCTTGTCATGTGATCTTTGAGGGTTAGAAAAATTACCTCGATCAGCATGGTAGTCTTCTTCTTGATTGGTTGGTTACGTTGAATAGCGAGGTGAAGAACTTCTTGCAAAGATGATCAATGGGTGGCTACTCCTTAGATTGATGGCCAAGTTTCAATCAACAAGCAGAAGCTCAAGTGATGCTTCTTGTTCTTCTACAACTTCAGTATCTGATAGCGTGAATGCAAATCAAGCACAAGAGAGAATGAAAAGATGGCTTGAGGAGTCACGATAAAAGCTCGCAGCTGCTAAAGGTAATGCAAACTCTTCTTTTGATGCAGAGAAAGCTTTCCAAGAAACCGACGGAAAACTCTACTTTGGAAGCAGAAAGGCTCTTTTCAATCCGCTAATGAAAACAGGAAACAATAACTATTGTCTTGATGAAGCAGAGACGATGACAGATGTGAAATAAGGACTAAGACAATCACATTTACAAGTCGAAGAATCCTGCCATTTTTTTTGTAATCTTTTTTATTGGATGAAGTTAATTAATCAAAGTGGTTCCATATCACCTATTGTGTCACGTTTACAAATTGAAAAAAGAATTTTAAAACAGACTGAAAGAAGAATTTTTGTGTGTCACCTATGGTTGTAACAAAGGTTTTTTTGATGAACAGAAAGAAAGATGTATTGTTCAAATGATATATCTTTTTCTTATCTTAATTCTTAAAAGCTTTTCCTTAATCTCCAAATGTTGTTATGGAAAAGAGAAATCTTGATACTTGAGAACTCCTCTATGGCTCTTCTACAAAGAGATTAGGATCGGTAGATTCATCCATATTAGGCCTGGGCTTTCGGTTAACCGTTCGGTTATCGGTTGGGTCCATTCGGTTTCAAAATTTAGTATCCATTCGGATATTTTGAAATTTCGGTTCGGTTTCGGTTCGGTTCCGGTTCTTTCGGTTATAAAATTTAGTATCCATTCGGTTATTTTGCTTAGGATATTTTCGGATATTTTGGTTATTTTTGAGTATTTTCGGATATTTTTAGATATATTTTGGTTATTTTCGAGTATTTTTACTATTTTTATATATTTTTCAAGTATTTTTGATTATTTGTTCTATAAATAACTAATTATTTTGAAAATATAATTATATTTCGGGTATTTCGGGTTATTTCGGTTATAGAATTTAGTATCCATTCGGTTATTTTCAAATTTTCGGTTCGGTTTTTTTGCTTCGGTTTCGGTTCGATACATTCGGTTCGGTTTATTTGCGCAGGTCTAATCCATATAGTGAATTGTTTAATACTTAATGGGCCTAACTACAAAAACGGGCCGAACAAGTCAGCCTGGCCCATAACAAGAATCCTACTGGTACACAAAAGAAAAATTCACATTCATCAAAAACTTCTAATGGTAGCAGTTGGGAAGATTAATCATTACGAAAAATTGTTTCATTTAACCAGCGAAATTAAAGAAAAAGATTCAATTTAACTTTTAAAAAGCTTAGTAATTATAGAAAAGAGCAAAAGATAGAAACAACCTTATATAGTTAAAATCAATATTCATCAATCACCACAAACTTAAGAAAAAAAAAAAAGGAAACTTGTGAATCATCTAGGGTTTTTAATCGCCGTCACTAAAGATCAAATCCAACTTTTTTTTCCTAATTACAAAACCTAGAAATTAATCCTCACCGTCAACCTCCGGCGGCGAAAACCTCTCAAGCACCACCACCATTACTCATCATCTTCTTAAACTCATCAAAATTAACACAACCATCACCATCAATATCAACTTTACTAATCATCTTCTTACAATCTTGCACAGAACACTTCTCACCCAAATTCTTCATCACTGAATGAAGCTCCTTCGCCGAGATTCTTCCATTACCATCCAAATCATATAACTCAAACGCTTCTTTCAAATCACTTCGATTGTTTCCACCGCCTCCACCGATTCCGATTTGAAATAGAGCAACGAATTCGTCCAGATCTATGAATCCGTTACCGTCGAGATCGAATTGTTTCATCATCGTTACTGTTTCTTCCGGTGATGCTGTTGGTGAAAGAGCACGGATCACTTCTTTTAGCTCGTCGACGGAGATTTTTCCGTCGTTGTTTTTGTCGAATCTTTGGAAGACTTTTTTGATGTCTTCCATTGATCCTAAACAGCTACGAACAACTCCGTTCTTCGATGACATTGTTGAAGAGTTTGAGAATTTTGAGATTTGAGAGAGATTGAGAAAAATAAAACGGTTAGAGTTATGTGAGTGTGTGAAGAAGAAGGATTTGGTTATAAATAAGGGAAAGAGAGAGTGACGTAATAACGCGTTTTTTTTATTAAAACGCGTTAAGATTGCGTGAGCTGGAGGTATCTCTATTATTTTAGTTTATTTACTTTTCCAAAATTTTATTTACTTTCTATATTTATGGTTCCCAAATGTCTCTTTTACGCATAATAAAAGGAAATGTGTATTTTTGATTAAACATAGGACAAGTTGCTATAATCAATTTCTATTAATTATTTTTCCCTTTTTTTTTGTATGGTAACCTTCCATTTAGAAAACCAGAGTACACTGTGATTTTGAAAACAAAAAAAAACAGTTATTGAAATAAGTAACATCACGAGACTAAATATAGGAAAAGGGATATGCAAAAGATTTTCGTCCTAGCCACTCCTTAGATTGTATAGTTGGGTTTATGGCCGTAGTGTTATCCAAAACAAATTTTACTTGGTGGGTATGAATATATATGATTGTTCTTCTAATCTTCAAACCTTCTAATGCCAATTTTGAGAAATTGATAAACTTAAAATCCAAGCAGACGAAAACTGGATGGAAGCAACAGAAAATGAGCCTAGAGAAAAAAAAAAAACACCGAATATAACCATCATATAACAACAGAAGAAGCCGATAAAGAAAATGCTAACATATAAGCCATTATAAAGCAAATGATAAGTGGAAAATGCATTGAAAATGATTAGGGTTTATTAATCTAGCTATTTGTATTTGCTTCGAATGTATTTGTTCTGAATGTAATAGCGTCGTATTGGGCTATCAGAATGCGTTGGTGTGAACTTGAAATTTGTTGCCTCAGATACGAGATCTGCTATGATTAGGATTTAGTAATATAGCTATTTGTTTTTGCTTTGAATGTATTTGGTATTCATCGTTTCCATCATCTGTAATATATTTCTTTTTTTGTTTTGGTTATACTAACCAGATCTAGTATCATCTATGATGGTTTGATGCATATCATGGCTGGGGTGGTACAATGATCTTCAGTGCTCATTATGGGATTGTGAGAGGATAAATGTACCTCTATCTAATTATTGTTTTGTTGCACATGGTCATGATGCTGATTTGGAAGCAAACATTGTCAATCCACGCTATCTTGGTAGCCGTCACACTCAGGAGTTTCACCGATGTTGTTTTAGGGAATCAATGTGGAAGCAATAGATTTTACGATGACCGGAACTATTGGGGTATGCAAAAATAAAGCTTTCAACTTTTCTTTTGTACGGTTTTGAATTTTTTTACTGATTTTTTTGTTTCTTTAGGTGATCCCATAGCCAAATCATTACCTTAATAGAAGCACTCAAACAATTTGAAGACCCTAGGCTTCCCGTTAATAACGCCGTTGTCAGAAGATCATTTGCTAGAGTAAAAAAATGACGATTGTTTCTAAGTGTTGAGGATGGTTATCAATTCATAGAAAGAGTTCATCGAAGTGTTTTTTTTTATTTAAGTGTTAAGGATATTTATCCGAATCCATGGATCGTTTATCAAATATTTATTGAAATTAGTGTTTAACATTGAAATATATAATACTAGATAAGGACCCGTCCATCGGACGGGTTTAATTTTTATAAAATTAAAATCAAATTTAACAAAAAATTAATTAACAACGTTTCAAGTAGAAATTATCTTTCAAAAGTAAGAAAAAAATATTTACTTTCACTGTTGCATTGTTTCTTTATCCACTAAAATTATTGATTCAAACTATTTTGAATGAAAAATATATCACATAGCAATAACTCATGATATACTTATATGAAGAACTAAAATTAAAAATATTCATCATAAAGTTGGCGTATCAAACCAAAAGTGGTTTTTAATTAGACACGTTAAAAATATAAAGATGATACATCGACTAAATCCTTTAGCCTTCTAAGCAAACGTTGCGGGTTCGATTCTTATATACTCGATTGCAATGACTTTACGATCAATCAATAAAAATTGATAAATTCAAAAAAATATAAGCACGATGATATATGAATCTTATATAATTCAAATATGAACATAGAAATTTAAATAAATAATTTAAAATAGTATAATTACATTTAAAATATCAAAAACAAAGAAGAAGCATATATGGTTCTTACGTATTCAAGACTTTCAAATAAACAATATAAAACTTTATTTAAAATCATCACCTATTTCTAATTAGAAACTAAAATTGGTATAAATAATATAAAATTTTTAATTTAAATCATGACACGTGTCACTATCTTAAATCATTAGAACTATGATATATGATAAATCTTATCTAAGTCAAACTGAAAGTAGAAACTAAAATAAATAATTTAAAGATAGAAAATAAACGAAAAATTAAAAAAAAATTATAAATACGATGATATATGAATTTTTGATAATTTAAATATGAAAACAAAATTAAAATAAACAATCTAGCAATACTGCAATCATAATTGAGGACAAACAAAAAACACAGTTAAGTAAAAAATATTACAAAAAGGAAAAAAAAATTTAAATCATCACATATTTCTAATTGGAAAGGAAATTGAGATAAATAATATCAAATTTTAAATTAAATCATGACACATGATAAAATCTTTGACTGATAACGGTTCATGATAATATTAATTACTAACTTTGCGAAACAAAAAAATATATCATATTATTTATATAATAAGATATTTTTTTTTAAATAAATTTGCCTGATTTTTTTCTTGTTTTAATTGAAATATATATTTTTTAATTATAAAAACGTGTAATTTCCTACCTACCAAAAAAAACGCGTAATTTTCTTATTATTATCTTTTGACATTTTTTAAATTGTTTATAGGAATATTAGTTACTTACAGTTATCCTTATAATTATCTTTTATATTTTTTAAAAAAAATTTAAATTTATAATTACTCACAATTATCTTTTTATATTTCAAAAAGGAAAGTTTTGTTTTACACATGTCAAAATCTAAGATCGATAGATTTGCCATGTGTCACGATCCTATGAGTTACTAACTTTGAAAATCATACTTTATATAATAAGATATATGTATGTGAGTAAATCATACTAGAGATTGAGTTAAAATGTTGATTTAAAGGCTTGGTTGATGATCTTTAAGGAAATAAAGGAATTTCTTTTATGATTTAGAACTAATAAATTCGTTACTTTTTTATAATCGTCAAAGGTTCTTGAGCTTATCCTAGCATTTAGTCATTTTGGATTTTTTTAATAAACGGCGACAAAAAAAAGCTAATATATTATTTATTGTACACTAAAAGCATCGTAAACCCTCAATTTCTTACTTGGTTCATAGTGTGTGCAAAATCATGGTTTACATTAATGTGTATTATATTCCCAAGTGTCCAATTATCAACACAACTCCACATGGACATGGCGTCCAAATATATGATTGTTTCTTTCTCTCATTAATTCTTTGGGAAAAAGAGTTTTGAAGGTGTCTACCTTTAAAGCTTTGGTATAATCATGCCAATGTTGTCTCTAACCATTCAAGATAATTAACAATCCTAGGAAAGGCGACAGAACCTTAGGCGCATGCATGTCTAGTAAAAATATCAGCAAGTCCTAGTGAACTTGAAAAATATCGTAGGTGTGTTAGGTCATATATTGAGGATAGTAGAACCCGAATCGTTGATGTTGAGTGCTATGGACTCCATCGATTTTGGTGGAATGTTGGTGTTTATGCTCTTCTTTCTTAGTTGATTTTTGGTAAAGACTTTTGTTCTAACTTGTTTCATGTTGCTAATGTTTATGTTATTATTTTAGTGTAACTGGGAAGGACACTATCCTGCCGACTGCTCAGTTGCCATTAACTAGTTGAGTGATTTTCTACCATAAACAATTCATGTGTTGTGGTTCCATAACAATGTCCTCAGATCTATTAGACATGAGTTATTAATCATAGTGAGATGTGCTCTAGCTAGCGGGTGCTATGCGTCGAGGTTGGGGTTGTGCCTAGTTTTTTTTCGTGTTGTCTTGAAATTGAATAGTATTGTTCAAAATCTTAATTTTAATTTAAAAATCTTGGTTAAAATTCTTAATTGTTCAAAATCTTAATTTTAATTGAATAATATGAATAGTATTGTTCAAAATCTTAATTTAAAACTTGTCTTGAAATTTACTACTTCACGCCAATTTATGGTGGCCAATGGCATAATACCAACCTTATGTTTTTACATGTGTGGTTTTCCTATTAGTCCAACATCAATTTTTAACTTTGCATCCAAAGAAATAAAACACTTGAAAAGCACTTTATACTATATTGATAATTGAAAAGCACTTTATACCAAAACTAATTTTTCAGCGACCTCTATTTGTCGTATGAAAATTAAGAATTTGATTCGACACTTATTTGGAAGTGGTTGGACGCGAATCATTTTCTCTGTGGCTAACGTACACACGTATTGAAACGGACAGTTCAGACGAGTGGCTCAAATGATTAAAAACAATAAGTCAGAAAATGTATTTCTTTTAGTAACTTGAAACACTATTCAAAAAGAGAACTACATGTAATATCATTTTCAAGAACTCAACTACATAATTATAATTTTAAACCGTTTCCACAATTTTTAACTACATAATTATAAGCTTAAACGAACCATATTTTTAGGCATGGACAAATAAAACGAACCAACTGTACCGAACCAAAATCGAAGCAATAAAAAGAACCGAACCGAACCAAAAATTTGAAAATAACCGAATGGATACTAAATTATATAATCGAAATAACCGTAATCAAATCGGCACCGAACCGTAATATTTTAGGTAACCAAAAATACCCAACAATTATATTTTCAAAAAATATTAGTTATTTATAGACCAAATAAACAAAAATACTTGAAAATATAAAAAAATAGTAAAAATATTCGAAAATAACCGAAAATATCCAAAAATACCCAAAAATAACCGAAATACCCAAAGATATCCAAAGATATCCAAAGCAAAATAACCGCATGGATAATAAATTTTAAAACCGAAAGAACCGGAACCGAACCGAAATTTCAAAATATCTGAATGCATACTTCATTTTAAAACCGAAAAAACCGAAACCGAATGAAACCAAACTGATAACCGAACGCGCATGACTACATATTTTCATCACCATTTCTTATCCGTTTTTTTTTTTTTGTAAAACCAAACAAGCGACAAAATGTGGCTAAAAAGTAAAACCCAAACCCACAAAAGTCAATCCAACTTGCTTGATTTCCATTACACACAAAAGTCACAAACCAGAAAATAAAAAACGGAAAACAAATAATGTCTGTTTTAAAGCATATCTCCACCAATCATGCAAATGTTTTTGGTTAAAACTCCTAGAAGCATAAAAAGGTCATCATCATCATCATCACCTTTATCAAATCACTTAGCCATCATAATCTTGACAAACTCTTCATAGTTAATCTGACCATCTCCATCAACATCAGCCTCACGGATCATCTCTTCAACTTCCTCATCAGTTAGCTTCTCACCAAGATTGGTCATCACATGGCGTAGCTCAGCAGCGGAGATGAAACCGTTCTGGTCTTTGTCGAAAACCCTGAAGGCTTCTTTTAGCTCTTCCTCTGAGTCAGTGTCTTTCATCTTCTTGGCCATCAGGTTCAGGAACTCGGGAAAGTCGATAGTACCGTTTCCATCTGCATCAACCTCGTTGATCATGTCTTGGAGCTCAGCCTCTGTTGGGTTTTGTCCTAGTGAACGCATCACTGTTCCCAGCTCTTTGGTTGTGATGCAACCTGTGTAGCCACAATCAAGAGAGCATTACATTTTTAGAACCCATCACAGATACACAAGGATCATTACTAAATAGGTAGGTTAAGATCTTTCACAGGGAAGAGCAATAATATATGCAAAAGCACATGAAACTATTTTCGCTGATCTCTCAAAGTATACATGAGCAAACAAATCTACACAAAATTGCACTTTAAGCTTCATGAAATCTACACTGTTGATGAATAAGCGTGCAGGATGAACAACTGAAGAATAAGTTTCAAACAATTTATGAACTACATCTTGATGTTCAGATTTTTCGAGTTCAGAGAGCATTACATTTTAGAACCCACCACAAACACTCAAGGCTAAATGGAATCAAAGGTGAAGCAGTTACATCACAAGTAAAAGCAATGATAGGTGCAAAGGCAAACGAACCAGTTTTGCTTATCTCTTAAAGAGTATAAATTAGCAAACAAATCAACACAAATTGTACTTTAAGCTTCAAAATTTTTTGTAAAACTTAGATGAATAAGCGTGCAGGATATACCATGAGCGAATTCAAGGATCATTTCTTAACAATTTATGAAATTTCGAAACTCCATTCGTTTAAAATCAAACTCTTAGCTCAAAGAGCACAAATCCTTGATCAACAAACCTAGCAAACAACTCAGATATCAAGAGAACAATCTGAACATCAAGACCTTGAAACCTATCAACAAGCCAAAGACAAATCAAGAAGAACAATCAAAGCTTCTAAAAGATACAAAATCACACATCTGCACATCATTTTTTCCCATTCTTTCGTAGAAATGCTGATAAAAAAAACTCAGATAACAGATTCTTCATCAACAAAGAGCAAACTCGAAGAAACATACGATCCAACAAAAGATTCAAAGACCAAAAATGTGTGAAAAAAAAAACTCAGATCCAAGCTAACGAATCAACGAAACAGGACAACAAAGAGACGATTCAATCATCAACGAAAAGCGAAAACTAATCGGTCAAAGATCAAAAACACAACAAACGAAATGGTACGAATAGGTCAAACACACCGAATCTAAAGCGATTAGCGACTCAGGAACACATATTCATAGCTCGAGATAACGATATACACAGTTCTAAAGCATCGATCGAAGACGAAAATGAAAAATGCGAGATCTGTTGGAGAGACTAACCATCGCCATCTTTGTCGAAGAGGCTAAAAGCTTCCTTGAATTCGGAGATCTGTTCGTCGGTGAGTTGATCCGCCATAGCTTCTTCGAGAAATCGTCTTTCTTCTCTCTTTGATTCTTTTTGGGATTCAGAGTCGTCTCTCTTTGGAAACTGTTACAAACAAAATATCTACGCAAAAACAAAATAATAAAATAATAATACGAAAAAGAAGAAATGGTAAAAGAAAAAAAATAAGGAAAGGAAGAGACAAATAAACAAATGTTTTTAATAAATTATCAGCATTGACTATTGACTATTGAGTGAAAGTAGGCCTGGGCATTCGGATTTCGGATCGGATTCGGTTCGGATTTATTCGTATTCGGATAATTCGGGTAGGAGATTTTATTATCCGTTCGAATTTTATGACTATTCGGATCGGGTTCGGTTCGGATTGTGTCGGATTCGGATCGGTTTCGGATCATTTTTCGAGTAAAAATAAACTAAAAAAATGTTCAATTTATATAAAAAATAGTTTAATCTTACTAAAATTTGGCTAAGTTTTCCAAAAATATGTATAATTTTAACAAGTATAACTAAAAACTTTCCGATATCTAGGTTATTTAGGATATTTTTGTTATCCTATACTATTATTTGGGGAGTACACTTTATAAGATACCCTTAACTAACCTTCCCTTTTGTAAGAATTTACTTAAGAATGCCATTACAAAAATCTTTTTTTAGAACAAAATTCATTCAATTTATTAAGGATAAACAAGTAAAATACTAATTTATGTCATTTAATTAATTTAATTAAATTATAAAACGAAAATCTGTTATTTTTTTTTAAATGACCATTTAAGATGAACATATAAGATTTGATATCTAACTTACCATATTAATTTGTTATTAATCATTAAACTTCACCTCTCATCTTTATATGATTATATTAATATGAACAAATAAATCATCATATCATCTACATAATAAAAAAAAGTAATTTTTTTCTGCATATGCCAAGCTTTGAATTTTTAAAAACGCATATAAATTGTTCAATCTATAAAGGAAACAATTAAACGGGTCAAAAATTCAGACTTGAGTATAATATTTCTTTTACACAAAAATAAAGTCAACAAAAATTCCGACTGAGCAACGGGTCAGAATTTGAATATTTATATTCGATTTCATACATTTATTTTTTTGAAATGTATAATTTTATATATTACAATAAAAAATTAAATATTTTAATTTGCAACATTTAAAATAAGTTTTACTTGATATTTTTAGAGAATATCATCAATACTTAATAGTTCAAAAAATTAAAAAAATTATAAATACTCTAATTTGATTATTTATAAAAATATTTATAGTAGGTAGCGGGTTAAATATAATATATTATATGATGAAATGAGTTGTGATATTTAATTTCATATAATTTGTTTTTTGAAATTCATAATTTTATAAACTACAAAAAAAAAATTAAAGATTTTAATTTGGAATATTTAAAAATAGTGTAGAACATTTAGATATGGTTTGACACCTCTAAATATTTGAAAATTTGATTCCGCAAGAAATTTTAGAATTAACGAATAATAGATTGTGCACACAATATTTTAAAATAAAATATTGAGATTCTAAAATAAAAATATAGACTCCACGCACGGGTTGATGTTGATATTATTATATACTAAATATATGTTTATAACATATTCGATTATGCGAATAATTGGTAAATTCCGTAATTATAAATTTCAAACAAATTCTGTAATTAGATTAGCTCAAACAAATCTCTATTTCAACAACCAAAGAATTATAAATTGAAAAAGAATTTTCTAAATTAATTCAAAATAATAGCTAATTTTCTTAATTAATTCAAAATAATCTATGTTTTATATGCGATTCATTTATGATATTTTAATTTTTGTTCTAACTGAAATATATGCAATCCTATTTTGTGGTTGTTAACATAAATTAACTCATTGTTCAAAAAATATTACTTTTTAAAAAATAAAATTATTTTCCGTTTTCATATCTTAAAAAAAAATTATCCATAATTGAGTATTATAGAAAAAATTCTATATTTATTCTGATATTGTATATAGAGACTGACAAAAAATTAATATTTTTTCACTTACTATTATAATATATTAAAACTTAGTTCTAATATATATAATATATAAATTTTGTAATAAATAAAATTCAACCCGTACTTTAGTACGGGTGATGATCTAGTTTGTTATAAAATTATAGCTAAATATAACTAATAGTTTTGGATATATAATTTTATTTTCGGTTTTCGGATATCCTTTCGGTTTTCGGATATCCTTTCGGTTTTCGGTTCGGATCGGGTTCGGTTCGGATAATTCGGATAGGAGAATTCATTATCCGTTCGGGTTTTGTGACTACTCGGTTCGGATTCGGAGCCGGATGTTTCGGATCGGTTTCGGATCGGTTTTCGAATTTCGGATTTTATGCCCATGCCTAAGTGAAACTGTGTCGAAGAACTAAACCGGAATTATTTTTGGTTTAATTCGTTTTAACAATGGGTTCTTCCGTTTGAGGACAAATTGCCAAAAACCGAAATTTTAGTTTAATTTAGTACAAGTTTTGGGTTCATCAAATAAACCGTCAAAATTAACAAATATCACTATTTTGTGGTTTGTGATCACCAATAACAGTGAAAGTTTCTTTGATCCAATGGTTGACCAAAAAGTTCATTAATACTTTTAAACCAAAGATAGACTTCATGTCCCAGAAAACGTAGTTTCTTACAGATTAATGGTGCAAAACTTATCTGAGGTCCAAAGTGCCGCATGTAGAACTGTTCGTAGTGGTCTGAGTGTTGCAGGGAGAGGATGTCCATCGCAGGGATGTTGTACATGCTGAACCGTCCGTCGAAGATCCGAGTGTTGCGAGGAGAGCTGCGCTGTGGAATCGTTGTTCGTAGGAGCTGTTCATCATAATCGCATATGATGCATGTAGTTGAATATCATCCTAATAGGATTAGTTTAGATATCAAATAAAGACGACAACAAAAAAAGATCACCAGTAACAAATGAAGATGAAGCTTCACACTCACCTTCTGCAACTGATTTATCATTACAAAATATTTCTTTGTATGACATGTACAGATGTAATACAATTTTTTAGATTTAGTACTAATATGCTCGTAGCTAGGCATTCATCAGACTGCATAGCTTGTACATCTTTTTCATCCAAAATGATTTCCGCCTTTGCAATTTCCTCATTATCTTGCATCAGCCTCTCTATGTTACATTCCAAAATCTGATCACCCGATGAAACAGGGCTATTGGCCGGAATATTTAGAATGAAAACAATTTGATTAATCTCAGCTGTAGAGAAATTATCAGTACCATCTTGCATATCCAAATTCGTCTCATCTCCAGAGGTTTATGGTCCGATAATATCCAAGTAGAAGCTATCGAAACTAGTATCACTTTGTGTTGCACTTTATGAGGCCTACTTATTGTCAAGGGTTAGAACTGGAGAAGTCTCTAAAACCAGACCATTATCAAAGGCTGCAAAACTGGAACATGATGTATCCGAATCAGCTGTGACAACCAAAGCTTTTCCCGGAGAATTCAGTTCCGAAAGAGCCTTACTTGGGAGAACTTTGGAAACCTTACTTACTTTTGATGCATTCTTATGGACTCTTTTCGGTGGAAGCTTAGCTCTTTTTTCTCAAAAACCATGTTGTGGCTTTTTAGGAGGGCTTTTCTTGAATGATACGGGTAAAGAGAGATCCAAAAATGGCCCATACACTTTTGAGGAACGCCCGCACTCGATACAACAAACAATGCTCGGCGCTTCGCCTCCAAATACAAAATCTATGAAAGTAGTAGATTTATCATCATTATCAGAAACACCACCCTTCTTTCTCAAGGCCGAGTCTTCGGTACTCAACGAATCTAGCAAACATCGTAGCAACTCGTGGGTATCATGATGGTCATATTCAAAGCGTTAATTCAAAGGTTTTATTTTCGCTTTATAATTTTTTAAAAAATACAAATATATGTTTTTATTACCAAAATAATTAGAAAAGACGACTCCAAAAACAATTTTACTACGCTAAAAATTCACATCAGCCAAACTCGGTAAGAATTTAATTAACTTGACAAATAAGAACACATTTACTTGGGATCCATACCACCAAGTATAGTGGTACCTAGAAAAGGAAAAACTTGTAGTTTAGTGGTCAAACAACTAGAAGTTAGAAGGATCTATTTGATAAGTTAAGCCTTTCTTTGGCCATCAGTTAATGGGGTGATCATACCACTTTCGGACTAATTTAGAGGGGACAATGCGTGTTTGTTGTGGAAAAGGAAAAATGACTCCTACATGAATAAGTTTTTTTCACCAGTTTGTGAATGCATGGTACAAGGGTGTTTGGTTCCCTAACTCCACACCCAAGTACTCTTTCATAATTGGATCACTATCAATAATCTCCTAGCTACAGGGGACATACTTTTAAGATGGAATGTAGGAGCGAGTGTGGAAGTTGTGTTTTCCGCGGGGAAGGAGTGGAGACAAAGATTCAAAAAAAAAAGGAGTGGAGACAAGAAACCACATGTTTTCTCATGTTCCTATTCCTCCCAAGTTTAGACAACACTAGCCCAAGACATTCTTGATCATCGTTTCATAACAAGTTGGGAAGCCAAACTCCCTTTACTCACGGCTTCATCTTCTACATGAATTCCCTCGTTTGTGTTAAGGTGCATGTTTCAGATCTCCATTCATAGTATATGCCGAGAACGTAGTGGACGACGTTATGGGGTTACTCCAACATCAGTCATCAAGCTCACCTTAATGATCGACAAGAGCGTCCGCAATCGAATTAGCACAATTGCGACAACCGGTTCTTCCGATTATGAGGGTGGTATACAGTTCTGGTTCAAAACACATGGTCATTAATCTCCTTCTCAAATCTTAAAACTTCTCTAAATCATTTAAATTTTTTGGTTTTCATATTGCATTTATTGTAAAACATTTTTTTCTTCTGTGAATACAATTTTATATTCATACAAAAAAATAAAATACAATGTGTGTTTGGATTTTGATATCATGTTAAAAATAATTAAGTTAATGCTTTTCATTACAATAAACAATAATATAAATAATATCATTAGAGATAATGTTAAATTTTTTTAACTAAGTATTAACAAATATACGATATTTCTTTTCTTGAATATTGATCTCGGTTTGTAATCTCCGTCGATTTCGATTTGCTTCCATCGATTTCATCAACCTCTCAATAAATATCTTCTATTCTAATGGGTATTTGTTTTCTTCTTCAGATTATTTATATTTGATTGTAAAATGTCATTGAAATTGAAAGAAATTATCTCTTCTAAAGTTATATCTCTTGAATAATAAATTTTGGTGGATATGTTGGCTTGTGATTTCATATGCGTTGTAAATTAACATTAATTCAACGAAATATTGCAACTCCAGGATCAACATTAATTCAAAACCAACTCATCTATTCTAGCTAGAGTGGATTTTCCTAGATCGTTTTTCTTTTTCAATATTTTTTGGGATTATTTTTGGGAAATCCATTAAAAAGGAGGATGTAAATTGTAATTGTTATTTATTTATTTTATTTGATAATAACAAATCCTTCACGTGATGTTATGGCTGACTATAATTATTGTTTTTGTGGCCACGTATTTAAAATTTACTTAAATATTAATAACCACTAAAAATTGCAATTGCTCAGTCTCATAACCCTAATTGTTATTCTATCACTGCAAAATCGATCAACCTAGTTCAACATACAAAGATGAAATCGATGAATCGTCTATCGTTTCTTCTTTTTGTTTTCGCCTTTGGCCTTACCATGTTGAGTAACACAACCTTATCATACACACATTCCACGTGGATCAGAAACTTACTTCATGAAAAAAACGATCTCATAGTCCATTGCAAATCCACGAGACAAGATATGGGATACCATAGAGTGCATCCAACAATATCATACAATTTGCTTAACGATTTTGATGATTCTGACGAGTTCTTTTGGTGTCATCTATGGCAAGGACCTAATTTCAAGCACCACCAAGTGTTTAAAGTCTATGATGGAAACGTATGGGAAGCTAGAGAAGACGGAATCTATTTATCGGAGATATTAGATGTTCAACATCTCGGTCAGTCTGTGTTCGTGTATGGTTGGGATGTTCCTTTGACCTTATCAAGAGCTTTCTCGTTGGGATCTAGTTTTATCTCTTTAAGCTTATTATCTCTTTCCTTGTTTTTGTTTATTTTGGTTTAGAATTTTATTTTTATTTTGGAATTTGATTTGTGTAATTCTCCCAAGTGAACTTGGAGAGTTTATTTTTTGGATTCAATTAATTGTGGTAGTTTCAACATTCAAGTAAAGGATTTTGTTGGTTTCGGATCGAATTACCCAAACTTAGAATAGAGAAGCTAACAGGTTGACTAACACCATTCATCAATGCTTTGTTGAGAGGTTGAAATTCACCTTTTTCCCGGAAGATGAATATTCGGATTTGCCAAATAAATAATTTCTTAATTAAGTTATTGGTCCTTTGGGCCAGTTCTAGACGTGTTAGGGTTTAACTCTACAAAAATTTGAATAGCTTGAAAACCTTAAAACCATGGAAAATGAGGTTCCTTCACTATGTTCCTATTGCTCTTTCCGATTGGAATCACGCTACCATCTCTTCTTCGTATCTAAAAGGTACCTCATATACAACTCTAAGATGAAATTTAATACAAAACCGACTCATCAATAATGTATAAAAGGTTTTGTTTTTTTTGGTGTGGAAAAATGTTGATAAACTTAAATTTCTTGATCAACAAATGGAGTTTTATGTATATAAAGTGAATTAAAAACAAGACTATATTGTATAAAACGTGTTATGTTGATTATAGCCCATAACAACAAGCTTAAAACTAATGACGATGGACCTCCAAACTTGTGTGATTCCTAGTATTCTAGAGACGATATGCGATTACGAACCGCTCTCTTGATGCATGATGATGTACTTGCTGATGCCATCAACCATTCCTCTCCTTTTCCTATATTGTTGGAACTTGTTTTTTGACCAAGTGGTGTTGATCAATTTTTCGGTAAAAACGTTCATCGGAATGACCGGTTCTTGGGCACGATGTAATCATCGTTGCGTGCATTACACGGTAGTGTATTTGAATGTCAAATAAATGAGAAATGGATGTCCGAAGTGGATAGCTTGTAAAGCTTGGAATTATGACTTCAAGTCAAATGGCTTACTTTGGAAGTTAAAGAAGAAACCCAATTACACATGGGCTGTATTTGAGATTTGAGAAATGGAAAATGGGCTTATAAGCCATAAGATTATTCTTATTTTCCTAAGTTTTTTTGATTAAATTTGTTAATTAAATCAATAAATATCTCCTTTAATATTAGGTTTTGTAACAACAAAATCAATCAACGACAATTAAGGTGGAGTAATTCTTTTGACTTTGATATTGAGAATCAATTCTCATAAGTATCGTATCCTCCTCTTAATTTTGTGTACGTTGAGATTTTGTATATAAAACGATGACCATTGTCTCTCATTCTAAGCATCGTTCACCAACATAACAATCTCCTTCCTCTTCTTCTCTTTTCTAGTCCGAGTCTGAGAGTACAACACAAGGTTAGTGTTCAATTAGCTTTTGATTTGAGTGTTGCGAATCAAAAGGAGAAACAGTTTTATCATGGGACTCTAATTGTCATCAAACGTCGCACTACGGGGCGATTTTTGAGTTAAGGAGAGAGATCATCAAAGTTCTCGACTTTGTTTACCACCGTCTATCTTCGTTACTCAATCATCCTATCGGTATAGTTGATTTTAGATACTTGTTCTATGTTAATCGCTTTATAAATATTAGATTGTGCCCCTGTTGATATATTCAGGTCCTACATTCTTAACTTAAAAATATTAGATTGTTTTTTGAGTTAAGAATGTAGGACCTGAATATTTCAACAGGGGCACAATCTAATATTTGTGAAGCGATTAACATAGAACAAGTATCTAAAATCAACTATACCGATAGGATGGTTGAGGAACAAAGATTGACGGTGGTAAACAGAGTCGAGAACTTTGATGATCTCTCTCCTTAATTCAAAAATCGCCCTGTAGTGCGACGGTTTGATGACAATTAGAGTCCCATGATAAAACTGTTTCTCCTTTTGATTCGTAACACTCAAATGAAAGGCTAATCGAACACTAACCTTGTCTTGTACTCTCAGACTTGAACTAGAGAAGAGAAGAAAAGGAAGGAGATTGTTATGTTGGTGAACGATACTTAGAATGAGAGACAGTGACCATCGTTTTTAACAACAAAATCAATCAACGACAATTAAGGTGGAGTAATTCTTTTGACTTTGAAATTGAAAATCAATTCTCATAAATGTCGTATCCTCCTCTTAGTTGTGTGTACCTTGAGATTTTGTCTATAATAATTACTACATTATTTAAGTAATAACAAACAGAATTAAAAATTATGAGACTTAGGGATTGCAATTTATAATACTCCCTCTGTTTCACAAAGACTGTCGTTTTAAAGTTTTAATTTTGTTTCACAAAGAGTGTCGTTTTGTATTTCCAATGCAAATTTCTGAATAAAAATTCATTTTAACCTTATTTATTTAGTGTATTAATAAGAGACATGATTTTGTTTAGTGTATTGATAAAGGGTATAGTAAAAATTTTAATAGTTTTCTTAATATGTGAAAAAATGTAGATTGACACTCTTTGTGAAACAAATGTAAAAAAATGTAGAATGACACTTCTTTGTGAAACAGATGTAAGTTATAACAACACACTTTCCTTTAGTTAATCAAATAAATAACAATTCCAACCCTCTTTTTAATGGATTTCTCAAAAAAAGCCCAAAAATATTGAAAACGGAAAACGAAACCGGAGAATCGGCTTTGTCTCCATAACCAAACCGGCAAAATAAAAACCTAAACCGGTTTTCTCCATAGTGGAATAAACAAAAAAAAAACGAAACCAATGTACCCACACCAAACACTGATTCAGAAACTAAGAACTCTGTTTCAAACTTTTCATAAATACCTATTTACACACTTTTTAATCCATTTATTGGGATCTTTCATCGCCCGTACACATGATCATCGTCTTCAAACTCGGTTACTCCGAGCATCGCAAGATCAAGATGACATTTCATCTCGGATTTGGTTTGTTGCAATTGTGTATACGAGTCAATCATACCCGAAATATTTGTATTTTTCCTGCTTGAGTGTGTTTTTGGCTCTAAACCTTCTTCGCCTTTCAAGATTGAGACAATCTCTTCCATACCGGGTCTTCGGGACTCCTCATTGATCACACACGCCGCTGCAGCACGGATCATCTGTTCCATTTGAACCGAGTTTTTTCTTGTGCATTTTAACCTCGGATCGAGTAGCTCCACTATAGCTTCCATCCCTCTGTGCAACAACGGTTTCGCCTATAAAATAAATACATATGAATCCTAAATGTTATTCAAGTTCTGCTGTCACCAAGTTCAATACTAGTAGTTAGGGAATGATGTGAAATTAGATGACATACCCAAACAACCAAATTTTCTTGACCAGATGCTCTTCTTGCTTCGATTGGTTTCCGGCCAGTTATTAGCTCAAGCAATACAACCCCAAAGGCGTAAACATCAGTCTTGTCAGATATTTTACCATGCTGGAAATACTCTGGAGCCAGATAGCTGCAAGAAAGTTTCGATACCGGATTAAATCATTAGGAATTGGCTATAAAGGAGAAAAAAAAAAAAGAACTCATGGCAAGTTTCGATCGATACCCGAATGTGCCTTTCACGGTCTTGCAGAGGAAAGGAATAGAAGGCGCAGCAGTCCAAGTAGCTAACCCGAAATCACACAACTAAAAAAAATACAGCTCAAAACAATTACATGTTTGCTGACCGTGACCGATAATCGAATACATCATTCGTTTTGCGAAAAAGACTTTGTCATTACCTTTGGTATTTTCTTTGAGGAAAGAAGAATATTGGAGGGCTTGATATCTCTGTGAACAACACATTGCTCTGTTCCATTATGCAAATAAGCGATGGCATCTGCGATGCCTAATGCGACCTTGTACCTTGCTGACCAAGGTAAACCAAAAGCCGCTTTCACGCCTTTCTTCTTCTTCTTATCTATTACAAACAGAAAATCAAAATCCTTCAGCCTTTAAGAACAGCTTAACAATCTCTGTATATAAACACAAAAGAGATATCCATTCGCTTACCGTGTAAATAATGTTCGAGGCTACCACCAGACACATACTTGTAAACCAAGAATAACCCTTCTTCGGGGTCAATACAGAATCCAAGAAGAGGCACAATGTTGGAGCTATGAAGAGAACTTGCAATCATCAACTCTCTACAAAAAGATTTTGGAGATTCTTTGTCTTCCTTATCAAGTCTCTTGACCGCCAAAGCGGTTCGCCACATTCCGATTTTGCCTCTAAACACATAACTACAAGCTCCTCTTCCCAACACTCTCCCTATAAACCATTGAATCAATAAGTCAGACACTATTTTCATTTTCTCCCTAATTCCCCCTTTACCAAATAGGGTTGTCCATTTTGGGACGGTTGACCCGACCCGACCCATACCCGATCCGAATTTTCTATCCAGTACTTTGTCATATTATCCGTTTGGAAAAAAACAAAAACATTCAATATCCTATTTAGATAATTTTAAATATTGAAAATTAGTTAACAGAAATACCTAAAAATACTCAAATTTACACAAAATCTCTCAAAAAATTCATGAAATAACTTCATTCAAATTGAATTATTGAGAGTGTTGTTGTAGTGATTTTAGAAAACTTATGATACTATAGTTTTTTTTACCAAAATTTAAATTTATCCGACCCTTACCCGCTATTACCCGTCTGTCGATATCCGAAATGAATAGCCTAATTACCAAACAAATAACTAAAATCTACCCAAAATTTCTCAAATTTATACCCAAATTACATGTATCCAACCCTTACCCGCTATTACCGTCCCGTATATTTTCAAATAATACTTTGTATACAAATACAAGTTTGATACACAAATCCGTACCCGTACCCGCTTTACCCGAATCATATTACCAAACAAATAGTTTTCAAATTTCATCTTAACCACTCTGCGACCGGTATCCGACCCGTATCCGTATGACCGTATCTGACCCGTACCCGCCTCTTACCCGAATCTTATTACCAAACAAATACAGTTTTCAAATTTGATCTTTATTACGAATTTAGGGATCTAACCTTTAGAGAAATTACGAGTAGCTGCCACAATTTCACCGTAGCTAAACCGAACCAAAGTATTAGCCACCGGAGAAATACTCTTCTCAAGCGACCTAGCTCTCGTCCACCGCAAATCATCAGTCGAATTCCCAGTAGTCTCCTTAACACCATTCTCCAAATTCACCATCAAAACCGTCGTAGAACCACCAGAAACCGACAAATTCCGACAAGAAGACGAAGCAGACAATGACGGTTCTTCACCTTTCATTTTCTCAAGCTCAATCTGTGAACAAAGACTGAATCTAAACGATGAATGAACTGAATGAGGATCAGGATTCATATTCTCCGGTGCTGTTTCAGCCAAAAGCCAAGCTTTGTTATTCTCTCCTCCTCCGCTTCCTCCGCCGGTACCTCCATTGTTGTTGCCGGAGTTTTCAGCTAAAGGAGGAAGAAAACAAGCGAAACCCAAATCAAAAATCATTTTTTTCAAAAGGGTTTTGATTCCTTTGTTGTTGTCATTGTTATCTCCGTCAAGATCTGGTGATGATGATGAAGAAGTGAGAATCGGAATATTCACTGAGTTTGTGTTTTCTGGGTTTTTTGGATGAACAGAGGCTCCTTCATAAAAACCCATTCTTTATCTCTCTCTCTGTGAACAGATCTCGAGAAAAAAAAAAGACTCTGCTAGAAAAAAAAATAAGTGAAAGTTTGATTCTTTTTGAAGAGCTTTGCTTGATGGAAGAGAAAGAGAGAATATATTTATTTTTGTCTAAATTTTTAAGGTTTATAAATGGAAGAAGAAGAAGAAGAAGATTAATTAAATTAATACTATGTGATTAGTGGTGGAAGGTGGAAACATTTTTTTTATTTTAATTTTTTCTTATACCGTTAAGTTGTTGTTGTGATCTTAAGCAAGAAAAAACAGGAGAAGAGGGGGAAGTAATTAGGTATAAATTATAATTAATGATTTTTTTTTGAAAAATAATTGAGAGCGTTACAAAACCAATCAAACAAGTGTTTATTATGGGGAAGAAAAAAAATGTAATGATTTTAAAATGTTTTTAGGTCATATGGGTAAAGGCTGTTAGTTGATACTTAAAGGGGACAAAAGCTGAGCCCACGAGGTTATGGTTTTCTGAAATAATGGAGAAGTGAGAGAGAAAAAGGGAATATTTATAAAATTCACAAGTGTTACTATCGAAATAATAAATATAAATATAATCAAGTGTTACTATTTTTAGTTTTTATTCTTTGTGTTTTGTGATTCGTACATGTGGCGAAATATCGATATTAATTGGTAAAAAATTTACATGGGTTTTGGTGGGTCAGGCCACATATTATTTCATGATTATGTTTTTTTTTGGTCATTTAAAAACGGTGTATAATATGTGAATCTTCCTTTTCACCTAATATTAATATGAACCTATTTTAAAAGAAAGAATTTATACAAAAATCAATTTGTTATAATTATTTGGGTCAATAAACTTTGATTTATAGCCAAATTTTTATTATACGGGATAACACGACTATTTAGATTTTAAATTCTTGTAATCGAATTACCATATAGGTAATACATTAATTATAAATAATATAAATATTTAAAATAAGTGATATAAAATAATTTTTTTTTGTAGTGCTGGAAAAGAATATTGAAGTTAAACTTGATTTTGGGTTAAGCTTAATTATGGGTTTATAATTCAATATTCTATATTGGACAAAACCCAAAGTTAAGCTTAAGTTCTAGATTTCTCTAGAGCATCATAGAAAAATCATCACCTCTTTAAATGTTCTAGAGAATTCTATTAGATAGATATTTAGATAATTATGTAGAATAATCTAGAAGGTTGTAAGATAAAATCTAGATATTTTAGTAGAGTTTTAGAGATGATGGTAGAATAATCTAGAACTTTTGTAAACTATCTTTGGAGGCTATAAATACCTCATCACCCCCTCATTTGTAACTAAGTTGAACAAGTGAATAAAAAGAAAGTTCAAATAAAAGAACACTCTTTAAAGTTCTCTAAGTCTCTCCAAAAGTCTTTCAAGTAATCTCTAATTGTTCTTCCAAATTTTCTATCATACTTAGAAGGTTTCTTATCTTGGTTATATCGAGTTTCTCGGGTATTACGGTCTTGGGCTAGTGCTAAGCACTATCGATTTTGGTTTCCTTACATGGTATCAGAGCCATTCTAATCTTGTGCTCATCAAGATCGGTGTGATAGAGAACTCGGGTTTACTCTAAGTATGGAATCTATGGGTCGCGTTGTTGGATTGGGAATGGAGATCTTAAACCAATCTAACTACCGGTTATGGAAGTCATGTATGAAGTCATACTTGGTTAGTGAAGACTTATGGGATGTCGTCGGCGGAAGTAGTACTTCACCACCTACCGGAGATGCTGCAACCGCGGAAGCGACGAAGGAGTGGACACGTAAAAATGCCAAGGCGGAGTTTGCTTTAAAGAGGTCAATATCCTCAGGAGTTTTTGAGCATGTCTCAAGGTGCACATCCGCTAGTTCAATTTGGCAAGCATTAGATCGATTGTTCAACAAGAAAAACGAAGCTCGTCTACAATTGTTAGAAAACGAGTTGGCAAATGCGAAGCAGGGGGAGTCTTCAATCTCGGAGTTTTTCATCAAGGTAAAGAACCTTTGCTCTGAGATTAATAGTCTTAATCCGGAGGAGTTAATTGCGGATGCTCGGTTAAAGCGGTTTATTATTCGAGGTTTACGACCCGAGTATACACCGTTTGTGACTTCAGTGCAAGGATGGGCTACACAACCTTCCTTGGAGGAATTTGAAAATTTGCTCGCTTCGCAAGAATCACTAGCGGTACAAATGGCGGGAGTCAAAATTCATGATGACTCAAGGAGCGCCTTTGTAGCTAGGAGGCAACAAAACTTCAAAGCCAAATCCAATGATGGTGGTCCAAGAAACAATGATGGACATGAAGGATCTTCTAAGGGAGATAAGAAAAAATTTAAGTGCTATCGGTGTGGAAAACTTGGGCATTTTAAAAAGGATTGCCGAGTCAAGCTAAAGGAAACAAACATAGCGGAATCAAAAGATCATAATGAAGACGAAGAATGGGGAAAATGTTTTACGGTGGAGGCTGCATCTTCAAGTACATCTACACCTAAGAAGGTGGAAAATAATTGGATCGTAGATTCGGGTTGTAGCCATCATATCACCGGAGACGAGAAATTATTTTCTAGTCTTCAACGCCATGATGGAAAAGAAGCAATCATTACCGCGGATAATTCAATCCATCACGTTGAGAAAGAAGGAACGGTGGTCATCAAAGGAGATGATGGAAGCCCAATCACTCTCAAGAACGTTTACCATGTTCCTGGAGTAAAAAAGAATCTTCTCTCCGTGGTAAATGCGGTGGACTCAGGTAACTATGTTTTATTTGGCCCAAGGGATGTTAAATTCTTAAAAAATATCCAAGAGTTTAAGGCGGACGTGGTTCACACTGGAGCACGGGTGAAAGATTTATACGTTTTATCAGCGTCAAACTCTTATGTGGAGAAGATGAGCACCAACGATAATGTCTTTATATGGCATGCTAGGCTTGGTCACATAAATATGACTAAGCTCAAGGTTATGGTGAATAAAGATTTGGTGAACGGGCTCCCAAAGTTGAAGATCCAAGATGAAGGCACAATTTGTGAAGGATGTCAATATGGAAAGTCTCATAGGCTTCCATTTGACTATTCCACTTCAAGGTGCAGTTTTCCGTTGGAGAGGGTTCACAATGACTTGATGGGCCCGACAAGAACACCCTCATATTCCGGGTATCACTACATGTTGTTGTTCGTTGATGACTTCTCACGGTACACTTGGGTATACTTTGTGAAGGAAAAATCTGAAGTATTCTCCAAGTTTCTAGAATTTAAGGTTACCGTGGAAGGGGAGTTAGGTCAGAAGATCAAGACTGTGGATGTCGGATTTACACACTTGAATATTTGTTTATTTAGTGGGAATGATTATTCTTGAGGACAAAAATATGATAAAAAGCTATGAATTGCAATAGGAATGACTATAGTGTATTTGCTAGAAAAATTGCGTATATCTTACATGGCTATTAGCCCTCTTATTTATATTGACAAATGACATTTAATTCTCAATGAAACACAATTATTCTCTCTAAAATGTGTCCGTTTTGGTCTTTGAGTTTAATGCTCAACGTTCGAATTTGCATTGATTTCGATCTTCGTGGGCTTTGCCTTTTGGCCCAAATTACTTTGAACCTGTCTTGACTTCGACCTCGGACCACGTCCCGAGATGAGGCCACTTCGAGCTTCCTCCGCGATGATGCCCACTTCGATTATATCCATTAAACCATGGTTTTAATGGGCCTTACCCTTTATAGGCCTCCACTCTAATTACGTGGCAATCTTTGGTTGGTCCCGGTCTACTGGTGCGGGATCCGACACCAACAATTAGCCCCCCAAGTTTTTCGAAGTGCTTATTCCAGTTCGGAGGACTTTAATGTTTTAATGACCAAAGATTGCGCTTGAGGGATCTTCTGATTTTCCCGCCAAGATCTTGTCAGTCCTTTAATTTCGTCGTTTCCCATATTTGATCGCGTGACATCTGTCACCATCACGACCGTGTATTAATTATTTACTATTAAAACGGGGAAAACCTTTCCACTTCCCCCACGTCTTCTGAGGCGGTTCCATCATTACCACTTAGCTTTGCGTGAGGTAACCTCCTTTTCACTCTTATCTTTTGATAAAAAATTTCTTTGCTTTTCTTGCTAAGTTTCTCTGTCTCCTTCGCCGAATTTTCTTTTTCCTAAAACTTGATTTTTCCATTCTTCCCGATGACTTCTGATTCCGACAGACCCGAGTCTCTGTCTTACGACGAGAGACGTCCTAGCAATGACGAATGCACTCGTCCTAACGATATTGCTGGTCCGCACTATAGATCCACCTGTACTCTTCAATCCCTAGAAAGATTAAAGGGGCTTTGCCAGATTCCCCCTGGAATTATAGCAGAAGCTCAAATAGCTGACCCTACGGAGTCTCCGGAAAACCACCGCGACGGCTACTTTTGTGTTTATGAAATCTACTTCAAGGGCTGCGGATTGACCTTCCCTCTTCCCGAAGCCTTAGTTCGGTACCTGGCGGCCCTTGAGATCGCTTTGCCTCAGCTAACCCCCAATCTCCTCCGAACCATCCTTGGAATCATAACCGTTGCGGCGGAAACTGGCTACATTATTGGGGTTCCCGAGCTGAATGAACTTCTAAGTGTGAGAAGTTCGTCGAAGAAGGCAGGGTACTTTTCGGCGTATCCGAACGCTAATAGGAACATCATCTCGCATCTCCCGAACAAGGATGAAAACTGGCACCATCCTTGGTTTCTGATTAAGAAAACTCTTGCTTCGATTGGAAGTCTTTCCGATGTACTTCCATCGAAGTGGTCTGCAAAGCCTGGTAGAAAATAGGTCACAGACACTTTTTCAATCACCCTATTATTTTGCTAATCAAACTTGTTGTTTCATTTTTGCAGCCTTCATTACTCCAATTCTCCCAACTGAGGAATTCGTCAATTTCTTCAAGACAATTCTTAGAGGGGAAACCCTTTGGAATTCCTTTACTCTCGATCGGTTTATTGAGGCCAATCGAAAACTCAGGATGAGTCCACCCAATCACCTTCATCGTCTTCCGCCTCCTCCTTCAACTCAGGGATTGTCAGCTCGGGCCCTTGCTGCCCAGCGTAAGAAGCTCTCCAAGCCGATAGCAGAGGCTTGTGATGAAAACAAGGCGTTCCTTGCGGCCGCCATTGACAAGAAGGACTACAGCAGGACTTTACTGGTTGACGACAACAGCACCGAGGGGACTAGATCTGTCATTGCTTATAGATCAACACCTCGTCGTGAGCGTCGTAATGATCGTTCTCCTCGGAGAGACCGATCTCCTCGTCGTGACTCTCCTCGACCTCCCCGAGATGACTTTAGCAGCGCACCTCTTAAGGATTTGATTCGTAAGAAAAGAGACAAGTCATCTCGCAGTGACTCTTCCCCGCACAAGGAGAAATCGAGGGCCCGGACTGATCGTTCACCCCGATCATCTCCTCCATCTAAATCAATGGGTCCTCCTGCCCCTGTTAACATGTCTTCCTTTCCCAAACATGATGGCGAGAAGACTACTCGGAACGTATCTCCTCAGAAGGAAAGTTCTGAATCTCAAGATGCTTCCCCGAAGTCAAAACCTGCTCTTGTCCCACAGATCAAATCGCTTACAGGTAATGATTTATGCAACCTTAAGGGTTTTCACTCCATCCTGACTCAAAATATTACAACTTCCCTTCTTCTTCCTTCACAGTTATGGAGAAAGAAGGCAGCGTCTTTCGGTGCTTTAAGACCCGGTCGGGTCTAATTTTGCCGGAGTTCGACAAGTGGCGTCCTGCAATTCGCGAACGCTATTTGCTTCATGCGCATCACTCATCTCGGGTTAGTTTTACTTCATTCATCTTTTGTGTTAGCCTTCCAACTGATTCATCATCTCGAGTTTATACAAAATGCCAGGCGAACAGCGAACTCAACGACATGGTTGAACACTACGAAGGACTGTTACTTAGCCAGCAACAGGAGATTGAATCGTGGAGAAGCAAGTTTACTACCCTTGAGACCGACCTTCACTCATCTTCGGGCTCTAAGCAACAGTTGGAAGATCAAGTAGGCAGCCTCACATCTGAGCTTGAGAAGATAAAGGGGGAGCTAAAGGACCAGTACGACCAGAATTACCAACTACAGAACGAGCTTTCTGGTGTTCAGGGTAGACTTCATGAGTCCAAATCATCCGCCGATACCCTGAATAACCAACTCATTGAACTTCACGCGAAGTACAATGCGATTACCAAGTTGCGTGATTCCGAATTGGCAAGGTCGGCGTCGAAGGCCAGAAAAGAGGTAAAGGGACGAGGGATGGAGTTGATTCAAGGAGCCATCCGCTTTATTCAAACTGAGAAGGTTAAGTCGGATCTGGAGTCAGACATCAAAGAGCACGAGAGCAACCTAATCTTGCTGGATCAAATCCACGATGACGATTTCTCCGAAGTGAAAGAGAGATCCGAGCTGTCGTCTAGCTTATCCGAAAAGAAAAATCGTCTGGCAGCTCTTCCCGCTTCGTCCTTCAACCCTCAGGATTTCGCGGAGTTTTTCACTGAATCTCCTCCCCTAAGTGAATCAGGTCTAGACTGGGCAGGTAAACACTGGCTATTGATGCTTACTACCTTCTTCTTCCCCTTTTGTTTGACCCGAACTGTCTTTTATAGGTTCAAGTGAGACGGAAAGCGTCGTTCCGTCTGAAGTCCCTGCCGCTCCGGAAGTTACCCCGTGAGATGATTGTACCGCGGGGAATGAACAAGGAACTTCCTCCGACCAAGCCTCAGCCAAGGAAGCCGGTGAAAACCTGACAACCGAAATGGAATCCGAAGTGATCGCTGACCCGTAGTGGCTGAATCCACTTTTTAAATTGGGGCATGTCCCATTAGAAACTCATTTTTTTTTTTTGCTGTTAATTTGTTTTGAACAAGATATTTGCCTGAGGAGGCTTTTAAACCTTTTTTCTTTAAGGTTATGATCCCGAGGGGGTTTTGGTTAAAAATTATATGCGGGTTTGCAAAGTCCGCTTTTTAACACTTCTTAGCCTTGTGGCTATGTTTTTCGAGATTTTTAGGCTGATCAGGCCCTTCTCTTGGAATGCGAGAACTGAGCTCGGCTTAACGCGAGTTCCCCACCTCGGGTTTAGTCGACTCGGTGAATTTGTCGGGCTTGGGCCTCGAGAACTCTTGTGCTTAATGGGCCTTTTGCCTTAAATGCGACGGTTGCTCTTTCCCTTCCTTGGGAAATAGGGAAAGCCGCACGCCTTTAAGGCAATAACTGCCTTTCTCTATTTCCAAAAACAGTTTTAACCACTCGGGCACACTATCATCATTAAATTTACGGTTTCGAGATAAACCCTAGACCTATTATAAATAGAGGCAAGTTCACCTCTTAACTTTTTCCAAAGAACTCCAAAATTCTCTCGATAATTTTTAAAACAATGGAGAACGAAAATGTGGTCCCCATCGATCCTGGCAGTCCCCTGTTCTTGTCCGGTGATGGCTTCGAGCCAGCCGGTGTTCTCTTTCCCCACGCTGTGTTCCACTTCCCTTCGAGGGAAAAGAAAGAGGCTTATGACTTCATGGACAAGGTTAAAATTCAACTCCCTTGACCAAAACCTTATGCCTTTCATTTTTAATTTACTCTTTTTGGTGGCAGGTTGTCGACAAACATCGCCGTTTGTGTGACGAGCGGCAGCGGCTGGGCCTTAAGAGGCAGACACTCGAGGCTCGTATTGCTCGAGTGGAGAGGAAGGTGAGAGCCTTAGAGAGTGACCCCTTTCAATGGGAGTGGAGAAACTTCGATTCTATCGCAGAGATCCCGAGGATGCTTCGGATGTATCTCCGTGCTAAGGGTCAAGTTCAGGGACCGGTGAATGCCCCCGTTTACACCGCTCCTCTTGATAGCGAAGAGGAAGACGAGGAAAATGACGACAATCCTTGGAAACGTGTCCGGAATGATCCCGAAGTCAATTCCAAAAACAAGGCGTCCACCTCGGACACTAAACCGGCGATGAAGGAGCCTGTTCCTGAGCCCCTTCCATAAATGTTCCTTAACTCTGTTTTTCCCCCTTTTTTTTTGTTTTGAACTCGTAATGGGCCTCGGCCCCTTTTATTTATGGAAACACTTTAATTCTCATATCATTCTTGGAGATACGTCTTTTAATGCAGGATCGGGTTGAGAGCATAAATCTCTCCGCGAATCACTCTATTCCTAGGATAGAGTCCGCAGCTTAACAGGGATATGACGTTCCTATAAATTGTAGTCTCGATTTCCTTTTACTCCTCACCACCCTTTTTCATTTTAGCAGGTATGGAGTTCAACCTTCGATGTTCAGAATCTATGCCCGACTTTTCCAGAATCGGAATGATAAACGAAGATGTTCCAAATGTGCCCAACAGGCAATCTCCTCCACCTCGCGGCTTCTTTAGATCTCAGATCCGAGCTCCATGCGCTTTGATCAGGGACCTCCCAATCAGGGACCAAGGAACAGCGATGGCATTCATAGAGGCACTTGCGCTTCAACACCGGAAGCTTACATTGGAAAAGAAAAGAATTCGGAAAAGGATTAACCGAATGCAACGCAGGCTTACTACAGTGTCAAGAGATCTTCACATCCTTGGCTCCCATCCCGGAGAGTGGATTGAGCTCGGAATCTCCGATTTTGCTCGTATCCCGGATTGTATGATGCCAGTTCTGGACCTCGCAGGTCAAGGGGTTCAGGTCTTCTGCTCTCCGGGAGGGTTTTCCTAACTCGAAGTGTGCGAAGATCGATACTTTATCTTGTTTGTTTGAATAAATGTTTTGCTTCCAATTTTTGTGCATTCGCCTAGTCGAATCTTATTCGCCCTGTATGTTCGCATAGTCGAGCTTTTTCTCTTTAAGAAATAAAACAAATTTTCATTAATAGCTGAACTCGTTCTCGAGCTGCCTACGTACCCATTTCGGGATCAAGCCACACCGTAGTTCATGTACATAATAAAATGCGTTTTAAACATAAAACTTCTTTAGATTGATCACGTTCCAAGGTCGCTGGACTGGACTGCCTTCTAAGTCTTTCAACCTATAAACACCGTTTCGAATCACTTCGGTAATAATATAAGGTCCTTCCCAATTAATGCCGAGTTTGCCTGCGCCTTCTTCTTTCTTATTATCAAAAACTCGCCTTAGCACGTAGTCGCCTACAAAGAATGGTCTACTTTTGACTTTGGAATTGTAGTATCGAGCTGCTGCTTGCTGGTAATTTTGTATCCGAATTAAGGCTTGATCTCGTCTTTCATTAATGGTATCCAGCGAGTCATCGAGCATTGCTGAATTCTCCTCCTCGTTCAATGGTGCTTCTGTTCGGCGAAGACAAGGCACATTGAGTTCAGCCGGTACTACTGCTTCCATGCCATAAACTAGGGAAAACGGAGTTTCTCCGGTAGGTCGCCTAGGGGTTGTTCGATAAGCCCATAGGACGGGTTGGAGTTCATCATACCATCCTCCTTTTAAGTGGCTCAAGCGTTTTTTGAGATTGCTCAAAATTGTTTTGTTCGCAGCTTCGGCTTGGCCATTTCCTTGTGGATACCTTGGAGTGGAATAACTGACCTTGATTCCCCATTCCGAGCAAAAAGCTTCAAATTCGTGCGAAATGAATTGTGGCCCATTATCAGTAACTATCTCGTATGGAACCCCATGTCGGCATATGATATTCTTCCAAATGAAAGTATTCACCGCCGAATCTTTGATGCTAGCGTATGCTTCAGCTTCAATCCACTTTGAAAAATAATCCGTTAAGACCAATAGGTATTGTGCTCCTCGAGTTGATATGTGCAATGGTCCAATGATATCCATCGACCACCTCATAAACGGGTACGGGGCAGAGATGGAGGAGAATAACTCCGAAGGTTGATGGATCATCGGTGCATGGAGTTGACAACGTTTACACCTTTGAGCGAACTTGACACAATCCGTGATCATAGTGGGCCATTAATAGCCCATCCTTTTTATTTTGAAAGCCATGGCCCTTCCAGACGCATGACTCCCACACAGACCTTCGTGTACTTCTCTCACGACGATTTCGACTTCGGGCCCAAAGATGCACAATAGGTAGGGGTCGCTAACACCTCGCTTATACAATGTATCTTTTGATAGACAAAATTTCGCGCTAACGATTCTCATTTTCCTGGCTTGCCACTTGTTTTTCGGGAGCTCACATGTCATGATGTAGCGCTTTATTGGCTCCCTCCAATCAGCCCCCCAATCTTTAGCCGGAATTTGGTCAATCTCATGAAATACTCGTGGTTCTGGTTCGGGATGTTCATTTGGTTCAAGGTCTGGTTCGGGATGGTCATCTTCGATTATCGGTTCCGTCTCTATAGCAGTTTCTTGGAGTATATCTAGCTCCTTGTTGTGCTTCTTCGACTTCCTTCGTTTAACAGGTGGTAATTCGACTTCGGACTCACCACGTTCACGCGCTGCTGCTCGAGATCTCGTAACAACGAGGACTTCTTTGTCAGTTTTAATGCTTCGCTCTGCGATACATTCAACCGGAATGATTCTTTTTAGTTCAGGATCTGATGTTGACGCTAATGCGGCAAGTGCATCCGCGGTTGTATTTTCTCCTCGAGGTATGCGAATTAGTTCGAATTTCTTGAAGTCTTTGGAAAGACCCTTCACTACTTCGAGGTATGCTTCCATTCTTAGGTCTTTCGCTTCATAATCGCCATTGAACTGATTAACTACCAACTGTGAATCACAATAAGCAACCACTTCTTCCGCTCCAACCCCTTGTGCTAGTCGAAGTCCGGCAATTAGTGCCTCATATTCTGCTTCATTGTTAGAAGCATTAAACAATAAACGGAATGATTGTTCAAGAATTTTTGATGTTGGAGATTCCAACTTGATTCCTACTCCAGATCCTTGTTTTGATGAAGATCCATCTACATACAGTTTCCAAGTCTGATTCTCTGGTTGCTCCGGTGTGCCCAGCACTGGTAGTTCGGTTAGGAAATCTGCCAAAACTTGAGCCTTCATGCTGACCCGGCTTTTATATTCTATATCATATTCGCTTAGTTCCACTGCCCACTTCGCCAATCGTCCGGATTGATTTGGACTATGAAGTATTATTCGGAGTGGCTGGTTGGTTAACACTTCGATTGGATGAGACTGGAAGTATGGGCGCAGCTTCCGGGCTGAAGTTACTACTGCGAGTGCGAGTTTTTCCATCATTGTGTACCTTGTTTCTGGATCTGTCATTGACTTACTTATGTAGTAAATCGGTTTTTGCTCTCCGCGGTCTTCCCGGACCAAGACTCCACTAACTGCATGCTTTGATACTGAAACATACAAATAGAGCTTCTCGTCCACTTCGGGTTTAAACAATACTGGTGGAGTGGTGAGGTATGCTTTAAGTTGACTGAAAGCTTCTTCACACTTCTCATCCCAAAGGAACCCTTTATTTCCCTTAAGAATTTGGTAAAAAGGTAGAGATTTGTCCGTTGATCTCGAAATAAATCTGTTTAGGGCTGCAATTCGACCAGTCAAACGTTGTACTTCCTTAAAGTTCTTCGGGGATGGCATGTTTAAAAAGGCATTAATTTGGTTTGGATTAGCTTCAATTCCCCTTTTTGTCACAATATAACCAAGGAATTCTCCGGATGGAACTCCGAAAGTGCACTTCGCCGGATTCAGCTTCATTTGATATCGGTTGAGAATTTCGAAACATTCCTCCAAATGCTTAATGTGATCCTCTTTTCTCAAAGATTTAACCAACATATCGTCTATGTAGACTTCCATTGTCTTCCCGAGGTGCTCATGGAACATTTTATTGACCAACCGTTGATAAGTTGCACCTGCGTTTTTTAAACCAAAAGGCATTACTTTATAACAATAAGTACCTCTGTCCGTGATGAATGATGTCTTTTCCTGGTCGTCAGAATCCATCATTATTTGATTATAACCCGAGAAGGCATCCATGAAAGTTAATAATTCATTCCCAGCGGTAGATTCCACGAGCCGGTCTATATGCGGGAGCGGAAAACTATCTTTCGGACATGCTTTATTGAGATCGGTGAAGTCGATACACACCCTGTCTTTTCCATTTTTCTTTTTGACCACAACAGTGTTTGCTACCCACTCCGGGTATTGTTCTTCCCTTATAGATCCTATTTTTAATAGTTTGTCCACTTCATCATTTACTGCCTTTGCTCGCTCTACTCCGAGTTTTCTTCTCTTTTGTTTCACAGGCTTAAAACTTGGATCCACGTTCAATTTGTGGCAAATTATGCTTGGATCTATGCCGGGCATATCAGCCGCTGTCCATGCAAATGACGTCTTGTTTTTCCTTAGAAGTTCAATTAAAGCTTCTTTTATTTCGCCAGTCAAAGTGACTCCAATTCGTCAAAGTGACTCCAATTCGGACTTTCCGATCTGGTTTGTCTTCTTCCAATACTACTTCGATTACTACCTCATCTTCTTTTTGCCCACTAGGAAATCTTGGAATTATTTCCTTTTTCGCAGGTTTCGTTAATTGCTATTGGATCTTCAGTCGATGACTGGTCAGATAACACGTTCTTGAAGCTTCTTGACTTCCTCGAATTGTTTCCACTCCACTAGGAGTTGGAAACTTGATACACTGATGATATGTCGAGGGGACTGCCTTCATTTGATAAATCCACGGAGTCCCAAGGATGATATTATAGGCTGCCGGTTTATCAAAAACAACAAAATCTACTATCTTTGACACATTTTTGGCAAGGACTGGCAGCTTGATCGTCCCGAGAGACATGGCCGACTCACTTGTGAATGCCACCAAAGGAGACGGAGGTCCCACTATGTCTGCCCGACTGATTCCCATCCTTTCCAAAGTTCCTAAAAAGATTAAATCGACCGAACTGCCCGTATCAATGAGAATTCTGGATACTTCGAAGTTGGCAACGTCTAGGGTAATGACTAGGGCGTCATCATGAGGCCTCTCGAGGTGACGTGTTTCTTCTTCGTCAAATGATATTGACACGCCTGGAAAGTCAATTTCTTCGCCTAGATTCGCTTTAAACAAAACATTTCGCCTATGCTTCTTTATGGCACTGATCGTATCTCGACAAAGCTTGGAACCTCCAAGGATCACATTGATTTTTCCCTTCGAACTTCTAGGTTCTTCTTCGTTGGATTGCCTAGGTCTTTTTAAATTCTGATCTTTAGGGGTATCTTTTGCCTCGTGATATTCCTTCACGAAATCTTCTATCTTGAATTTAGAAAGATCTCCACTGGCCCACAGCTCTGCGAGGTGCTTTTTGAGGACACTACAGTCTTTGGTTAAGTGTCCGGTTACCTTATGGATGTCACAATACAAACTCTCGTCACGGATCCAAGTGTTCGACCTTCCTTTTCCTTGAAATTGCTTCCCGACGATATTGTTGAGGGGTTGCGATCCGAACTTTTTTGGTCCTTGGCTCTCCCTAGGCTCAAACTTCTTGGTAGGGAAGGTGACTGCTGGTTTTGCTTGTTTATTCCTTTTCGCAAAACTTTCTTTCTCGTCTTCTACTTCCATCCAGTTATTTGCACGGAAAAGTGCGTCTTGAATCGTGTCTGGCTTGTGAAGTATTAGGTCCTCTTTGAACCTTGAGTCATGCCAAAAACCCTTTCGTAAGGCAGATAGAGCTGACTGCTGCGAGATTCTTGGGAGTTTTGACAGCACCCCTTTGAATTTGGTGATGAAAGTTCTAAGTGACTCATTTGGTCCTTGTGTTAGATTCCAAAGGTCAGCATCCGAAACGCTTTTATCCATGAGGATAGAATATTGTTTCAGGAAAACAGCCGATAACTCGTCGAAGTTATTGATTGAGCCTGGTTCCAGCTGAGTGAACCACATTAGTGCTTGACCGCAAAGATTTTCCGAAAAGAGTTTGCAGTATCCTGCGTCCTCATCAGCTTCATCCAATTCGACTCTTCCAGCGGCAATCAGAAAAGCTGCGAGATAGCTCTTTGGGTCTTCTAATCCACTGTACGGATCCAGTTTGAGTTTCCGAGAATCCTTGATTCTCAAATTTGCAATTCGCGGAATGAAAGGAGTTCGCCTAGCTTCCTCGATGACTCGGTTGATGTCCGGCTCCGAACTGGTGGCCTGGTGGAACTTTGACTTCATTTCTTTTAGTTCCTGGCTAACCTTTCTCATGGTTTCGAGTTGGTCGAAGCTTTCTTGATCATACTGATCTACAAGCTGGTTTCCATCTCCGAGCTGCGCCTCTTCTTCCACATCCGGTTGAATTGTTGGGTTAGGAGTTGTTTGTTCGTTGGTTTCACTTCGCACACGGGAGTTTGGCGTACTGAACATACTTCTTCGAACTCCCACAGTACTTCCTGCACCTAGAGAACGAACACGAGATTGAATAGTATTGACGCTTTGACCAAGAGATACCTGGGGTTTTTTAAGCGTGTCCACAGCTTTTTCCACATCCGAGAACTTCTGCGACATTTCTGATATGGCTTGCTGCATGGCCTTGAGAGTTTCAGCTACTGACGAGTCAGGGATGCTTGCTCCAGACATTGCTGCTTATCTCGGAAATGTAGTGAGAGAAATCTGACAACTCAAGAATCTTCTAGATCCCCACAGGCGGCGCCAAAATGTGGATGTCGGATTTGCACACTTGAATATTTGTTTATTTAGTGGGAATGATTATTCTTGAGGACAAAAATATGATAAAAAGCTATGAATTGCAATAGGAATGACTATAGTGTATTTGCTAGAAAAATTGCGTATATCTTACATGGCTATTAGCCCTCTTATTTATATTGACAAATGACATTTAATTCTCAATTAAACACAATTATTCTCTCTTAAATGTGTCCGTTTTGGTCTTTGAGTTTAATGCTCAACGTTCGAATTTGCATTGATTTCGATCTTCGTGGGCTTTGCCTTTTGGCCCAAATAACTTTGAACCTGTCTTGACTTCGACCTCGGACCACGTCCCGAGATGAGGCCACTTCGAGCTTCCTCCGCGATGATGCCCACTTCGATTATATCCATTAAACCATGGTTTTAATGGGCCTTACCCTTTACAGGCCTCCACTCTAATTACGTGGCAATCTTTGGTTGGTCCCGGTCTACTGGTGCGGGATCCGACACCAACAAAGACCTTAAGGACGGATAATGGAGGGAAGTTCATGTCTAAGGAGTTTCTCTCTTTTTGTCGAGATAATGGTATCAAGAGAGAATTTACATGTCCGCATACACCTCAGCAAAATGGAGTAGCAGAGAGGAAGATCAGACATCTAAGTGAGACGTGTAGAAGTTGGCTCCATGGCAAAGATTTGCCTAAGGCGTTATGGGCGGAAGGCATGAGATGTGCTGCCTATGTCATCAACCGGATGCCACTTAGTCCAAACAATATGAAGTCTCCTTATGAGATGGTTCACGGGAAGAAGCCAACAGTGAAACATCTTAGGATATTTGGATCAGTCTGCTACGTCCATGTGTTTGATTCACAAAGAACTAAGTTGGAGGCAAAGGCGAAGAAATGCATATTTGTCGGCTACGATGAACAAAGGAAGGGTTGGAGGTGTATGGATCCTGAGACACACAAGTATGTTGTGTCTCGTGATTTTGTCTTTGATGAAGTTTATTCATACTACGGGCCACCTCAAGTCTTGGTTGAAAAAGATGGTGCGAGTTCCTCCAAGATCGATGAATCAACTCTCCAAGTACCATGTGAGAGTGGAAGTCCTGAAAATAATATTCAAGGTGAAAGGGGGAGCACTAACCAAGAAGAAGAAGAGGAACAAGACCATGGTTCGATGGTCAATCAACGGCCGAAAAGAAACATTGTCAAGCCTGCAAGATATAGAGATGAAGAATTTATCACTACTTATTCATGCTTCTTCGCAGCTCCTTTAGATGATGATGAGCCATCTTCTTATGATGAAGCTAAAGGAGTTCAAGAATGGGAGGCTGCAATGAAGGAAGAGATGAGTGCTCTCAAGAAAAATGAAACTTGGGATCTAGTTCCAAAACCCAAGGATGTTGAGCCCGTTTCTTGCAAATGGGTTTATCGAATTAAGCGAAAAGCAGATGGGAGCATTGATAGGTTTAAAGCAAGGTTGGTTGCTCGGGGATTCTCTCAAAAGTATGGAGAAGATTATGATGAGACATTCAGTCCAGTGGCGAAGATGACTACGGTACGCTCACTCTTATCCTTAGCAGCAAGCTTTGGTTGGAAGTTATGGCAACTTGATGTGAAGAATGCCTTTCTATATTGTGAGCTTGATAAAAGTATCTTCATGGAGCAACCACCTGGTTTCGAATCACGAGAGCATCCTGATCATGTGTGCAAGCTGAAAAAGGCCTTGTACGGATTAAAACAAGCTCCACGAGCTTGGTATGGAAAGGTTGCTCAGTTCCTTCAATTTTGCGGCTATGAGGCATCAAATTCTGACCCGAGTCTATTCTTCAAGAAGAAAGGAGGAGTCCACGTAGTAGTTCTTCTTTACGTGGATGATATGATAATTACTGGGAATGATGATGCAGAAATTGCTCGCTTACAAGAAGACATGTCGATAAGGTTCGAGATGAAGAAGTTAGGTGAGCTGAATAACTTTCTTGGGCTAGAGGTTGAAAGAGTAAAGGATGGAATATTCGTTGGTCAACAAGGTTATGCAAGAAGGATTGTTGAGAAGTTCGGGGTGCACGAAGGAAAGACGCGCACTACTCCGATGGATGTGAACATCAAGCTCAGACGTGATGAAGGTTCATTGTTACCTGATGCTCGACCTTATCGCGCTCTTGTGGGAAGTCTTCTATACTTAACCATTACAAGACCTGATATTGCCTTCGCAGTAGGTCTTGTAAGTCGGTTTATGCAAGCACCAAGGAAGCCACACTTAGAAGCGGCAAAGAAGATCTTGAAGTATGTCAAGACAACTCTTGGCATGGGCTTGGTGTATAAGTACAATGCAAAGATTTCCCTTCATGGTTTTACAGATGCTGACTTTGGTGGAGATCTAGATGACCGAAATCAACTTCGGGCTATGTGTTCTTATGTGGAGACACAAGCATTTCGTGGTGTAGCAAGAAACAACCAACGGTGTCGCTATCTACCACTGAAGCAGAGTATAAAGCTTCCACACTCGCGGCTCAAGAGTGTATATGGCTTCGAAGACTCTTTGAAGATTTGTTCGAGCCTATAAATAAACCGGTGGCTATCTACGGAGATAATCAAAGTGCTATCAAGTTAGCTAACAATCCGGTGTTTCATGCAAGGACAAAGCATATTGAGTTAGAACATCACTTCATAAGGGAGAAGGTTCTTGATGGGATAATTGAAGCCTTGGAAGTTCGAAGTGAGGACAACGTTGCTGACATCTTCACCAAGTCATTACCAAAAGGCCAATTCGAGTTACTTCGTTCGAAGCTCGGGATGGTTGACAAAATCAAGTTTAAGGGGGAGTATTGAAGTTAAACTTGATTTTGGGTTAAGCTTAATTATGGGTTTATAATTCAATATTCTATATTGGACAAAACCCAAAGTTAAGCTTAAGTTCTAGATTTCTCTAGAGCGTCATAGAAAAATCATCACCTCCTTAAATGTTCTAGAGAATTCTATTAGATAGATATTTAGATAATTATGTAGAATAATCTAGAAGGTTGTAAGATAAAATCTAGATATTTTAGTAGAGTTTTAGAGATGATGGTAGAATAATCTAGAACTTTTGTAAACTATATTTGGAGGCTATAAATACCTCCTCACCCCCTCATTTGTAACTAAGTTGAACAAGTGAATAAAAAGAAAGTTCAAATAAAAGAACACTCTTTAAAGTTCTCTAAGTCTCTCCAAAAGTCTTTCAAGTAATCTCTAATTGTTCTTCCAAATTTTCTATCATACTTAGAAGGTTTCTTATCTTGGTTATATCGAGTTTCTCGGTTATTACGGTCTTGGGCTAGTGCTAAGCACTATCGATTTTGGTTTCCTCACAAAGAATGCAGTGGTGAATCTTTAACCACTTATCTAAAAACATTTTTTCCTCAAAAACAAAAAAAAATAAAAACATTTTTTTTAATATCAAATTAGAATCTTTTATTTATAACACTTATCATTGGAGATCTAGTGTCACTTACGATTTTTTTTTGTTGGCAATATATCATTTTTGTTGTTTAGTTAACTAGGATATATATTTATAAATTGTGTTATATAGTGATTGTGTTAACAATAATAATGTCATAATATCGTAAACTTACACAATATTGTCTAGTAATGCTAATGTGTGGTGTGAATATTTCAAAGAACGTTTTTCATTGGTTCATATAGACGAAACTTTGACAAAAACGCTTTTTCGTAGAAAGATTTATAAGAAGTAGAAATATCTCTTGACGTTCAAGAGATGGCCATTATCGTTGCATTTTGAGGTACACGATAGGCTATAGCACATTGAGAGATTCCAAAGACAAACCAAAAGTACAAATTGAGAGTCAACGATCATTTCGACATAATGATGAGTGTTTTGGTGTTCTGGCGAGTGCGTTTAACAAATCTCTTGTGATGGTGTGTTAAACAAACATATATTTCTACCTATTATGGAAGTTACAATGCGTTTCTTATTGATTCGAAGTTTGTGTTGTGTTCGAGGCATTTTTCTTACCACTCTTGACACATATCAACGCATAGTTTCTTGAAATTCTTCCATGTGCTTTCTTAAAACTTCAGTTTTTTTTGTTTTTTTTTGTTATGATAGTTTTTATGTTCTTGAGAATGAATTCTTGAAGGATTTTACTGTGAATATATAAATAACTACACTGACTATTAGTTAAACACGTGTTAATTATCTCTCACTTATCAAATTTATTGACACCTTTGACGTTGGTAATTACCGATAGATATGATACGTTAGTAGTTAACGAATATCAGTAATGTTTTCACCCCAAACATATGTCATATATGTTATGTATCAACGATCATTTTACAATACACTTTTGTCCATAATTAGTTAATTACCATTAGATTTTCGATCAGATTCAATTCGTCAGAAATTTATCGGAAATGACTGTAACGAGTTTTAACTTTTTTTTTTGTAGGAAATGGTCGATAAATTTTACTCTCTCTATTTTTAAATAGTGTTATTCTAGAGTTTTATTTTTATTTCACAAAAAACGTCATTTTATATTTTCAATGTGACTTTTATACTAAATTTCCTAATTTACCCTTAATCCAAGCTACTTTTTATTGAATTTCAATCATTAATCACTTATTAAATAGGAGCATACATGTATAATTCAGAGTTTTATTAAATTTTGTGAAATGTGTCAAAATGACACTTTTTATAAAATGAAAGGAGTATATCTTTATTATTATCAGATTATGAAAATTTATTATTGGTCGGTAAAACGTTGGTAAAACTCTGACAATCCAACAATAAAAATTTGTGGAAAAGATACTTGTATATATTTTTGTAGTACACTAATCAAATTAGTGAAATATATGTTTGTTTTACTTGAATTTTTTCGATGTGGTTCCGACTTAGAAAGTTTCACAACTGAAACAGGAACAAAATAGTTTAATCTTTTTGGATTAAAAAGTAACTTTATTTTTTTGGTAGGCTTAAAAAGTAACTTTATTATATACCCATAAAGTAATTTATATTTCTTTTGGGTAAAAAAAATTGTTTTCCGTGTTGAGCTTATAATTAAAGAAAAATTAATTGGAATGGCAAGAAGAAGATAACAACAACACCTACGGCATAAATAGATATATGTTTCATGGGGTTATTCAACACTAAACAAAAGATTATTACGCGTCTAATTGATTTAGGCCTCAATTTTTTTGTTAAACGTGTCTAAGACTGGTAATAGTCATAAAGCAAGTTACAAGTGTATTTGTTTTTGGGAAAAATGTCATTAAAATCCCGAACTATTTTTAAAAGTTGATTTAAATCCCCAACTTTGAATGAAACGAAACAAATATCGAACTTGTATTGACTTTTCGAATAAATCTCAAACTTGTGTTGACCGCGCCATATTAGTCACACCGTTATCTGGGTTAACAGAATTATTGACAGGGTTAATTAAGCGTTAACAGGCACGTGTGGTTGCAAACGACGTCGTTATTCTCTTCTTCGATAAACCCAATTCGATCTGAAATCGAGCAAAACACAAACCCTAAAATCAGAAATTCCCAATTGTTATTCTCTTCTTCGATCGACAAAATTCGAAATTGTGATTCTCTTGAGTTGATATTCCTACGCCAATGAGTTCAAGTTCAGTGTCATCGGGTGTTGTCCGAGACCGTGGTTTTCCAGTGAAGTGTTCTTGTGGAGATGAGGTGACGATCTTCACATCGAAGAGTGTAGATAATCCAGGAAGACCTTTTTTCCGTTGTGAAACCAAAAGAGATCCGAAGACGTGGACAAACAAAAGAGATGTAAGTTTGAGTTTGTGTTTATGTTCTGTATTTCTGTAATTTAGTAGCTAAACGTATCGGATTTGGTTTGATTATGTAATAGGGTCATTTGTTTAAGTGGGTTGAGGATGCTGTATACGAAGAGGTTGAAGATGCTTTACCAAAATTTGGAATCATTGCAAATGAGCTTAACAAAGTCAAATCCGAGGCAAATGAGCTACATGCGATGATACAAGAACTAAAAGAAGAAGCAATGTTGAGTAAAAAGGAAATCCACAAGTGGAAAGTGTGCTTGAAAGTGTGTTTTCTATGGCTTTGTTTGATCAGCATTGTCATTCTTTACATGATGTTCGGTAAGGCAAGGAAAAATGAATTTGTTGTTGCTTAATAGTGTAAGGCTATATTGTTGTCTTCAGTAAGCTTGTAATGACAATGTAATATTGGATTTGTGACTTTTATGACTTTGTAATGTTGGCTATGTTGTTGTCTTAATGAAATTTGTGAGTGCTTGGTATTTTTTTCTTTTTGTCAATGTGAGTGTTTGGTCTTGATATCAGGTGTTAAACTTCAATTGGAACATTAGAACACAAATAGTGATTGAAAGTAGTTAAACAACATGTCTTAAAACTTGCCGAACCAACATCAAACAACAAAAGAGACATCTCAAGTTCTGAAACAATCCAAATACCAATCGATATTCTTACCAGAGCAAAATACCAAAAAAAAAACAAAAAAGAGATTCTGGTGCTTAGTTTGAACACTCAAACCATGATCTCCATCCTTCTAGTCCTTGTCCTTGAGATGGTTGCCTTTGTGATCTTCGTGAAACTCCTTGTGAGGCTGGTTGTGATCCATGTGGTTGCGATCCGAGTGGTGTAGCTCTTTGAGGTTGTGAACCTTGTGATCCGTGTGGTGTAGCTCTTTGAGGCTGTGATCCTTGAGAACCTTCTCCTTGTGAAAATCCTTGTGGAAATCCTTGTCCAAACAAAACATTCCTTGGTTCCTGTTTTAAAGCAACATATGAATACCAAATGTTCAAGCATAAACCTTAAAACAAGACAGAAACACAAACCTGAGATTTTCTTAGTCGACCCCTTGGCCTTTTTGGTTGATCCTCAACCCTCTGTTTTGTACAAGATGTTATATTATGTCCTTCTTCCTTGCAGTTCGAACAAGTCATGACACGGTGCAGGCGAGATAATTTTGTTGAGGAAGAGGTGGTTTCATATCTTCCTTTTCTCCTAGCATAATTGCTTGGTCTCCCAGGAGTACCTCTTCTCCATGGTGGTGGCAAGACACCTAACCTATTCACTCTAGGCCACAACAACTGCCCTTGGACTGGCGCAATACCATCATTGTATGTTAGCTGCCACATCCTTGTCGTGTACCAATCACTGACATAGTCTTCTACTTTCTGTTTTTTTCCAATAATAACAGAGGCTGCATGAACACAAGGTATACCTGTCATTTGCCACTTCCTGCAACCACATGTATTGGCATTCATATCCACAGAATATTTTCCACCAAAATGTGATATCTCATGCTTATTATGCCTTGCCATGCTTCTTTCGCAAAATTGAGACCCCGCAATCATCTTCTCAATCTCCTCATGCGCCCTCTTTGTGAATCTGCTTTTCCTCCTTCCAGCAATAATGTACCTCTTCTCATTGCGTACCATACACTGAGACCTTATGTCCTCCAACATATCCAATAAAGGTTTTCTCCTTGCTTGTCGGATTGTCTTATTGAAGGATTCACTGAGATTATTCAAGTTATCATTGCAACAGCTTCCAATTTTGAAGAATGCTCTAGACCATTCCATTGGTTTAGTGTTCATTAGAGAAGCAGCTGCACCTGGATTGTAAGTCTTTAATGCCTCCAGATTAGCTGTATATTCTCCTATGGTGTAGCTTCTTGCAATCTTCCAGAACAGACGCTGTAGTTCCATGTCATGACTGTTTCTCTTCCAGTTGTCCATGATGTGCTTAGCACATTGACGATGTTCAGCAGCTGGAATCCTATTGTGTATAGCTTTAACTAAACCCTGCAAAGTAATTGGACATAAGTTAGATGTTAGGACCTGTTAAAAAGAAGTAAACAACAATTGAGTAAGTGTTACTAACCGATTGTTTGTCTGAGATAACTGCAGTGTTTCTGCCATCTTGAAGATCCAAATTTACAGCAAGCAACCTAACAAACCAGTCCCAATTATCATCATTCTCTATCTCCACCACAGCCCAAGCAATTGGAACGATTCTATTATCTCCATCTCTGCCAGTTGCAGCTAAGAGATGCCCTTTAACATCCCATTTTAGAAAAGCACCATCTAATCCTAATATAGGCCTACAAGTACGTTTCCACGACTCTTTTTGTGACTTAAAACATATAAACAGACGGTGAAACCTTTGTAAGCTTCCAATGGTTGGCCCTGGAATCGTCTCAATCTCAAATGTAGTCTCCGAGTTACTTTTGAAAATTTCAGCTTGATAATCCCAAATCCGGGAGAAGTGATCATCATGAATAGCTTTTCTTTCTCTCATAACCTTTGTCTTTGCCTTCGAACACTGTTCTTCAGTGACAGTCAAGTTGTACTCTCTGTGGATCTCATCAACCATCTCATACTTGGTTATCTTAGGATTCTTTCTCAACCTCTCTGAAAACAACCACGCAATTGTTCCTCGCTTTAGCATTTTTGAGTAACCTGATCTAACACATATATGCTTGTTCTCGTAGACTTTTATTTGCATCTTGTGTTTCTTCTTATCATATGAGCAGTAACATCTCCAACCACATTTCACATCCGTATCAGAGCACTTCGCACCAACCTTCAAACTCTGAGACTTATACAACTTAATATCGAATCTTGATTTTAGAGAATACCTTAACACAGCAATCTTGAACTCTTCTGGGGAACTATATGTTTTCCCCAACTTAAGGAGCTCTTCAGGATCATCGGGTTGTTGTTCCCGAGTTTCGTCTTCGACCTCATCTTCATCGTGGTCACTGTCTGAAAAAGGATCTGGAATTCTATCTTCATCCCAGATATCGTCTCCACTGTCCGCATCACTCACATCTCCATCATCTCTCGCTGCTGGTCCAAAGTGTGCTTCAAAGTCTTCACAAGCTTCTTCTTCTACACCTAACCGGTTACCATCTTCCTCGTCAGCATACTGAACCTCATCGAAATCATCATCACCTGCAACATCACAGTCATTTTCACTCAAGCCCTCACCATCTGATTTGTCTTTATCTTCAGCAGAAACCTGTCGCTTGGATACAAGTTTTGATTTTTTTCCTCTATTGTCACCACCTTTACCATTACGTTTCGATTTTTTTCCTCTATTATTCTCAACGACAGAAGCACACGGTGGCTCGACAACAGCAGCAGGCTCGACAGATTCAGGCTCGCCAGAATCAGGCGGTGGCTCGATAGCAAGAGGAGACGGCTCAACAGCAGCAGGAGGCGGGTCGACATCAGCTTCTGGACTCCGACTAGCAAAACGCTTCTTTCGTGTCATTACAATTTCGAATTTTGTCGATCGAAGAAGAGAATAACAATTGGGAATTTCTGATTTTAGGGTTTGTGTTTTGCTCGATTTCAGATCGAATTGGGTTTATCGAAGAAGAGAATAACGACGTCGTTTGCAACCACACGTGCCTGTTAACGCTTAATTAACCCTGTCAATAATTCTGTTAACCCAGATAACGGTGTGACTAATATGGCGCGGTCAACACAAGTTTGAGATTTATTCGAAAAGTCAATACAAGTTCGATATTTGTTTCGTTTCATTCAAAGTTGGGGATTTAAATCAACTTTTAAAAATAGTTCGGGATTTTAATGACATTTTTCCCGATTTGTTTTTGGTCACACTGTCATTGACTCATTGTAGATATAGTACTATAAATAATTGGTGTGAAAATATATTAAAGGAAGATGAAAATTCAAATCGGACGTTATTTAATATTTACATAACAAGTAGCTTATAAAACAAAGTACTTATTCCATGGTAAAAAAAAAAAATGGAGATGGAATTTAGATAAAAGAGATCACATCTTCAACTTTTGATAATAAATGAACGAAGAACCTAGGAGATGATAAATTAGATAAAAGTCTAAGGTATGGATTAATGTAACTGTATTACCTAATTAATTGATTGGTGATGGTACGTGGTCAAAGATTCTTGATTTCATAGTCTAGAAATTAATTCTTCATATTTTAGCAAACCACATGTATCTACGTATAACTAGCAAAACAATACAATATGTGAGTAAATAGTTTATAGATGAAAATGAAGATTTGATAATAATCATAAATTACGATATTAAAATTTCAATCTATGTTTAACCTAAATAAAATTTGGTGACCATTCAAATTAACTAACAAAAAAAAAACATATATAATATATTATCCCTTCAACTGTTGATTAAATTAGGCTTGATTTGTGTGGTGTGTGTGTAACTAGTCTAGAACATGTCGATTTCATCAACAGAAATAGAAATAGATTACAATATTATTCTAAATTACTTTTAAAATAATATACATCATTAGAAGATGTAGTTATAGCTAGGGTACTTATCTAGTGATTCGAATATGTATGGTAGGTTGATTTGGAAAGTTATTATAGAAAGTTATTGGTAGGTTGATTTGTAGGTATTTTAGGGGTCCTATTTTAAAAATAAAGTTGTCTATTAGAATACAGGTGAACAACGTATTGTTTGTGCTATATAAAATAAAATTTTTGAATGGACATAAAATGTGTTCAGTAACAAAATGATTCAAACAAAATTTTTTAAAAGTCCATAATTCTTCATCATTATAACAAAAGACAATCGTATTTGACAGATTTAATAATACAGAATTTTAATAATGTAGAAACTTCATCGTTTTCAATTCTTAAACCAACAACAATTCAAGTTCCCGGTAATGTCCCAAGAGAAAAATATTCAGATTTTTGTGATTACCTATAACTAATGCAATAAAAATTGTCACAAGAAAGAATGCTTTGCGTAACATGAGCTAACTACTCGTTGAAAGGATACAATTCACATATTGAAGAATGTTCTCTGTAACTCTATGTAAAAATTTTCTTTAGATAATTAAGATTGCTATGGTCTACGAGGAACCGACTAGATGCACTGCGGTCATATGACCACAAGTAGGGCTGGGAAAAATATATGTTAGATTTGTTTCGATTCGTTATTCGGTTCGATTTGACTCAAAAATTCAGATATCCGTATTTTTACGAAGCAAATCAAATACTAAAAATTGATATTCGTTAAAAGTGGAGCAAATTACAAATACTAAAATTTAAATAGGCGGATATCCGTTCCGCTCCGGTATAAATGTACATATATATATGTATATAGATAATTATATATATATGTATTAATAATTTTACTATTTTATATGTAAATTTATAAGTTTATGTTCATCAAATTAATTATTTAACTATTAGTTTTAACAATCAAAGAAGAAATTTTTTCAATGAAATATTACTTATTTTGGATTAAATTTTGATTTTATATGTTTTTATAAATTTTTATAATTAGTTTTTAATATATACTGAGCATATTGGATATCCCACAAATAGTTCAGATTTTATCAGATATCCAGACAGCCGGATATCTGGTTACTTACGAAGCAAATGTGGATCATAAAACTAATTATTTAGACAGAGCAAAGCGGATCACGAGTACTACTAAAATCCAGGATATCTATTTCGTATCCACCACATCTCTTACTCCACTCCCTTAAAACAATTATGATCTCTAAGTTATGTGAAAGAGTTTATTTGAGTTAAATATACTTACCATTAAACCATTAAAAAAACGAAAACTGCTGGAGATAATAAAATTACCTTTTGATGAATTGCTACAAGTTCATAATATACTCTATTAAACACGAGAATAAATGAAACTCAACTAAATCAAGTTGTGGTGTATTAGTGGTTCACGCTTAAGGTGTGAGTTTTGGTACTCATAGGATGAACCAGCGGCCAAAAAATATTCAACTCCAATCAAAACTATGATCTATCTCAATCCATTGAATAAAAATAATGTGAATTCCTTCTTCTTTTTGTTGGTATTATATTTTTTTAAAACTATTATCATTATTCTTATTACTATTTATCGTTATTGTTATTAATGGTAGCCTAACTAGCCATCCCATGAGTCATGTACTCATGTTGGTGAACCACCGAGAGGATGTGGTGTGGTGTACTGTAGATGTGATGTGATATTGAGAGAGGTCCAAAAGTAGGTGGACCGATAAGGTGTCGGTTCGTTCAACTCACCACCGGTGTCGGTTTGGTCACATTTTCACTTTTGAGATAAATCATTTGATACTAATAATGATAATCATCATGATCAACTTCGATTACTTTTTATTTTTATGTATACACACATTCCATCCACACGTGTGAGTTCGTACCATTTTGTAATAATATTTCCAAAAATAAATGACGGTGTAAGGGAGTTAGGTTAGTGTTGACCCATGCGGTTAACTACAAAAGTTTTTGAATTGATTTGTAAACGGTTTAGGGAAATTTTCTTCCTAGATTTTAAAAATCCCTTCAAAACTTTGTCGTGTGCATAAAATCTTAAATTGAAGATTGTAATGATAGTTTTCCAAACATATAAATAGTAATCTAGAGGATGTAATGTTTCTGTGATCGAGATATAAATGGAATTTTAAACATGGCCAGAACAAAACCGTTTGTGTCGACATGTCTCTGCTTGGACCTTATGAAATAAGTATTTTATTTTTTATCATATCACATGACATAATTTTTGTAACTATTATCTTTATTTTTTTTTATATAGCTCTTTTACCGTTAATCTTTGTTGATAGATTTTCTGCTACATTTTTTTTCCTGTTTTATATAATACTTGACTAACTTTTTTTCTTAATTATATGGAGATCACTACTATCGTTACTAGGACTAAGACCCCCCGCGATGTCGCGGAAGAAAAGATTTCGAAAAATTTTAAAGAAAAAAATATCAAACGAAATATCATAATGAATTGAGACAAGTTTTAAAACAATTTTTTTTTAACAATAAATAAAAATTTTTTTTTACAAAATTATATGATTAAAAGACTTATAAAATATGCTGACAAGATAATACTCTAAATGAACCAAGTGTTTGTGATGAAAAACACAAATAAAATATGGTGACAAGATAATATTTTAAATGAACAGATATCACTTTAGTTAATGTTTTGTTCAAAAAAAAAGAAAAAAGCTTTAGTTAATGCTCTAAAAAATGTATTACAAAGGTAATGTTACAACGGTTCATCAAATATAAAGTTGTAATAATTTATCAAATAAACTAAAGTTGCAATGGTTCTTCAAAAATATTATATTTTGTAACGGTTCATCAAATAAACAAAAAGTTACAACGATTCATCAAATAAGCCAAAATGTTATTTTGTTTTTCAAATAAATCAAATGTTACTATGTTTTTTTAAACGGTAGCAACATATTCATTTAAATAGTAATTAAAATTATAAATTTGATGAAGAAGTATAACCGAAAGACGCGACCGTATATATCATATTTCATATATAGTAAAAGTTGCAATTGTTTGTCAAATATACCAAATGTTGCAACAGTTCGTCAAATAATCTAACGATTATAACGGTTGATAAAACAAAACCAAAAGTTGTAATAATTTGTCAAATAAACCAAATATTGCAACGGTTCAATTAAACGGTTACAATTTTATTTAAATATATTTTAGTAACTAAAATTGAAATAATAATTTATAAAAAGTTACACCGAAAGACGTGACTGTATATAATTAAATGTTATAACGGCTATAAAATAATCCAAGAGCTGCATTTGTTTGTGAAATAAACTAAATGTTGCAATGGTTCAACTAAACGGTTGTAATCGTTTGCCAAAGGCTACGATAAAAAAACGCAACCGTAGAAGTCATCTATTCTGATCGCAAATTTTTAAAAAAATTCAACCGTAAAATATATATTTTTAGTTTTTAAAAAATTAAATGTTTTAACGATTTATAATATAAATCAAAAATTACAATTGTTCGTTAAATAAAGTAAATGTTACAATATTTCACCTAAACAATCGCAATTGTTTATGAGGTGTTTCGATAAAAAGATATAACCGTAGAAAATATTTATTCAGATTGCAACTTTTGGAAAAAAATAACCGTAAAATATATATTTTAGTTAAAAAACCAAAATTTAAATCTATATAATATAAGACGTAACTTTAAATGAATAGATGCAACTATGAAGACACAACCATAAACTCAAAAGATATGAATGTAATTGAACAAACATAACTGTAAAAAAAAACCGTAAATATGTTAACGAAGAGATGCGATAAAAAACATAACCGTAAAAAATAACCGTAAATATTTCAACGAAAAGATGCGATAAAAATACACAACCGAAAAAAATAACCGTAAATATTTAAACGAAAAGTTGCGATAAAAAGACGCAACCGTTCAAAGGTGCAAAAGACATTTATTGAGATTGCTATTATATATAGATTATATAAATTTTATTAATATTAAAAGTAATTACACGAAAACTTTCTAGATTGTTAGATTATCTTTCAAAAATACGCCAACTTAATCTAATACTTTAAGGTAGAGATAAGAATAAATACAGATAGTGAATGAATATATACTTTAAAATGTGGAATTATTAGATTGTAGATTGTAATAATTGGACGTAGGCATGCATGAACGTGAGACAGATAGAAAGAAACATATCAAAGTCCATTTATATACATGTCTTCTGTTTGGTGCTAACATTACATCTCAATTATTTCAAATATTTTAAAATGTGTTGAAATGTCCCTTTCTCTTTCCCATTTTTAAATATAATGCGATTGGTCTTTGTTAAAGAGTTTGTTAATTGTATTTTCCATACGATTTATAAGAAATTCTTCTAATGTTCTGATCTGTTGTCATGTTGGTTATATTTCTTTGATATATACTTTCAATTTTTGTTTACCTTTATGGTTTGCAACAGATTATTGCCAAGTCTTCGACATAAGAATTCTTTCACCAAATTATCAACCTTATCTTTTGTGCTCCTGGTATGGCTTATGTTGTAGAAGCTAACAAAATAGGTTTTCACATGTTTTAAAAGAACAACATATTATTCTATAGCTAGCCAAATTCTTACAATATTTGTTTAAGTAAATACCTACATATTTCTTTCAACATATTAAACCATTTCACCCCCATATATTATTGAAAGAATTTGAAAATTTTGGAAACTTAATATAGAACTGTTTTGTTTGTATTATATCTTTTTTTTTATTTGTATTATATCTTGTTGTTTCCAAATAAAAAATACGGTCCATAAACAGTAACAGAAAATTTTATTACATAAAATTCATTTTAAAAACAGTTTATGTCAAGAAAAATATTAAATATGACAAGATTATTGGAGAAATATCCTACCAAAAAGAAAAAAAAAAAGATTATTGGATCGGAGAAATATCTTCTACCGCCTCGGCAAATCGGAATATTCTAGCCCGGTAACACCGTAGGAGCATGTGGCTGCAGAATTTGCTACATATTTTCTGACAAACTAATGGTTCTCTTTTCATGTAATTTGCTACATATTTTAACAAAAAAACAAGAGGGCTAATTTTTTTTTACTAGCTTAAATTACTATTATTAGTTTGAACTAAACGCAAAACATACATTCAACACCAACATAAACGATTATATACATAACGTACGTACGACAATTTAATATACATGAGGTTTAATTCTGTACATAAATATACAAAGTTTTAATTCGTAGGTCAACAAATCGATAACGATATTTTCCATGCAATTTTTTATTTATTCATTAGAATATTATTCGAATAACAGAACTAAGAGCAGACCAACAGCACATGGTGCATTAATTGTCTAACTATTATTTTTCTATCAAGATTCGATTAAAGCAGGCTCCTCGACCAAATGGATTTTTAGGAATCAAACTTTCAATATTGTAACCGAATGTCATTGAACAATATCAAATGTTTATTCGCCAGGTAACAACATTAATGTTCACATGGTAAAACGATTTGAACAGATCACAACGCCCAAGTAAATATATTTTCTCGGTGTCAATACATTAATTATCATAATCATCAACTAGATTTATTTATATACATTATATAGAGGTCAAGTTTATGAATTATATTAACCATTCTCAAAAAGATACACTTTTTTTTTTTTTTGTCAAAGCTCCATATATTAGTACACGGATGAAAAAGATACACTCTTATATGATGTTTGCATGTAGGTTTATCTAAGTCCAATGTGCTACAAAATCATTTCGTTTGTTGCAAATCGTAGAATCCATTGACTGATACAAAATCTATCAGTTTTTTGCAAAATGTGAGAATTTTACTTGCGTAATATAATGTAAATACTAAGATGTAAAATCGCTTTTATGATAAAGAAAAAAATTGGATGTCCTGTGAACTGTCTGTTTGCACATGATTTAGAAGAATCTACAAAGCATATGCATGGGGTTACATATAAGATATACTTTTTGATGTACCTAGAAAGTCAAAGTTACTGAATAGAAAAAGGAAGATTATAATATTGAAACAAAAAATGCAAGGGATACCAAAACAAACAGAAAAAAACAAAAATCTAACTTTATTTTGCAAGTAATTCTAAAGCCAATTTTTTTTCGTGAAAGACGGGGAGCTAATCCCCAATTTATTAAAAAAAAAAAAGAAAATTCAAATTACAAACGAATTCGTCTTGGATGCGCAAACTTAATAACGTCATCACTCAAAATCGAAGCCACAAACGGCGGAACTAAACAAAAAGACTGAAAGCCAAACAGCAAAGAGAATGCATAGTTAGCTAACCCGCCTGCTAGACAATTAGCCTCTCTATACACATGCGAAATCCAGACTATCTAATCCCTCGATAAAAAGTCATGGCATAAACGTACTGGGAAGGACAGCAGATGCGTTTCACTTATCCCTGTCTTAAAAAAAAACAACCACCAGTTTAGAGTTCACCTCAAATTCTAATCTTGTGGCTCTCCATTACCAAGCAATATACAAACCATAATATACACCCCGTAACTCCGCCAAAGATGCCATACAACGACAAATATTCAAAGCAAAACATCTACACTAACCTCCACAAATATCCCTCAATACTCTTCCCACTGTAGCCAATTCCTATTAAGAAAATGTAATAAGTAACAGAAGCAAATAGTGAATGACATTTCTCTCTGTTAAAAGGTTTCAAATGAATTAAGTTTAAGACCATATCTATAGTACATTTTTAATATAATAAAATAATGGAAATATATATTTCCTAGAATAAGACCATTATTGTTTTTCGTCTTTTTCAATTAAAAGGCTTTATGACCTCTACTTATGTTACGATATATCTAAATTTATGTTATGTTGAGTTGGTGACTATGCTTTGATTGTGATGCTGAGAACCACAAGTTAGTGACCTTCAAATCTGTTCACATTTAATTCATGATAACTACTACTTAACCAACATAAACATAATTTCCCCACATTTTAAATATTTCTAACAAAGATTAGACTTAGCATTGTTGGTTCAATATTGAGCAGAGATACATTATGCAGATTGGGTCATCTGACCCCAACATATGTTGTTTGTAAGAATTTAATAACCCTACAACTAGTTTGTGATAAATTTTGACCCATTAACATAACGAACAACCCACGTAAGAATGAAAGTGAAACTAATCTATTTTTTGTTTCACATTATAATATATTTTCAAGTTTTTATACAAATTATAGATTAATTTAATATTTTATAATTATTTATATTATACAGTCACTTTTGAAGTGTTTTTTTTTTTTTGGTCGTTGGAAGGGGACAATGTCCCCTTCAATTTATTAGAACCGAATACAAAAAACTACACTCGAATGTTTCGTGGATACGCAGCTCCACTCTTATCTTCTAACAACACCGGTAATACACACTCCGGACATACATCAAAAGCGTGAAAACCTAATGGCAACGAAAACGCATAGTTCGCTAATCCATCCGCGAGGCGATTAGCTTCCCTATACACATGAGTAACCCGAACTATCCAGTCCTTTATAATAAAGCATTGGCACAACCGTACCAGGAAAGCCAGCGGATGCGACTCAGGCACCCCAGTACTTTTGAAGTGTTTTTAGCTAAAACATCTTATACTTTAAAAACGGTAAAGTAATAAAAAACAACCGAGTATTAAACTTACAGGAAGAGGAGTATTTATACATCTCCACAAAACGCAAAAGTCAAAACTCTAAATGAGACTTGGTGTCCAAGCAAACACCCAAAACCGACTTAAGTAAAAACCCATAACTTAACGAAAGCCCAACAGGATTAAGAACATAGAAGCATAGACAAAAGCCTTAAGAAATAATGTAAAGTACGCTGCATCATGTATAGAGAATATTAATTTGAGAATCAATGGAAATTACTTCTTCTATTTTTGCAAAACACATAATATGTACATAAAACAAAACAATAACGACATCGCTATTTTACCAAAAAAAAAATAATGACAACGCTAGAAGGAGGGGTCGAACCTCCGACCTTGTGGTTAACAGCCACACGCTCTAACCAACTGAGCTATTCCAGCTTCGTGATGATTAAATCAAACATTGTAATTAAAATCATTTTTTACCAGAATTATTACATCCCAAAAGCTGGAACACGTACAAAATCTGTTGATTATGTAGAATTTCTTTGCTCTCTAATTTGAGATCGTATTCAAAGCATGAGCAAATTATAATTTTGTTTTTTCGAATCAGATACTAGTTTTTATATATTCTTATTTCTTGATATCGATACTACATTCACATTGTATATCTATGATGAGAGTTGGGACAAATTAATGCTAATTTTTTTTATTGGGACTTTCATAAAAGAAAGTAGTTTTTTTTGTTTTTTTTGAGTTCTACCTAAAAAATACGTGGACTTGGTTTGGACCCAAATGTAATCGAACAGTCCGTACTAACATGTATATAGTTATACATACTTGTGCATAATAGGTTAAGTTAAAGACTCTGTAATTGTCCAGTTTATAAGTCTAATTTAGGTGTAATTAAACCATTTGGTTATTTCTGGTTTAATGTTCTTGTACACTATATCATTGTTGTAACAAACTCTTTGATCATTAATGAGAAATCTGAGATTTATACCAAATTCTCTCTCGATTAATGTTTGCTAATATCGGAAATAGTCCGATATTCGACAATAGATTGGAGAAAAAATTAAAGAGACGACAGTGAAAAAAAGGTAAACACACAGTAATTAAGGATAACGTTCGATGTGAAATGTTATAATAATGAGGACTAACTGTGCTAGCTTCATGCATATAAAATGGTCATTTGCTTTACTTAAGTCTTGTACTAATTGATCATCTGTCCACTAAAAATGCATGTGTTGCTGACTTGCTGTCATGAATAACAACTTTTAGTTTCCGAGAAGATAAACTTGTGTTAGAATTTTGGTCAATCGTTATGGTTTGTCCTTACTAGGCCGAGAAAGAATGTCTTCTCGGGCCAACTTATATTAGGATGAAATTTCTTTCAAATTAACTTTTGGCCCAACATAACTGTTTACTACTATTGTCATTCCCTTATTTATTACAAAAAGGTGGTATTCAATCTTATATAAAGCATGGTTTCAAATATGAAGCTTCGTTTCAAAGTTAGTAACTCATATGATCGTGACGCGTGTTAAGTTTATCGATCAAATTTTGACATGTAAAAAAGAATCTTATAAACAAAAAGAAATACATGTGATGATTTAATTTAACATTTGTATTATTTATTTCAAATTCCTTTCCAATTGAAAATACTTAATGATTTAATTTAATTTTGATAATATTTATTTGAGTTTTTTGTTTTCAATTAAGAATATGTGAGATCATATATTTTTTTTCCTCGTATGATTTTTTTTCTTAATTATATAATTTTTCGCCAGTTATAAGTATAGTATTTTAAATTGCTAATTTTAATTTCTCTTTTCATAATTGAATTATCGAAATTTGATATATCATCGTGTTTATAGTTTTCAATATAAGATCTATCATATATCATTCTGCTAATAATTTTAGATTGCGACATGTGTCGTGCTTTGATTTAAATTTTAAATTATTTATTTTTAACATAGAATCCATTCAAAAGATGAAAATAGAGAGAAACAAGGTACTCATTTTTAAGACAACAACGAGTAAGTATTGTGAAAATTCTTATACTTCAAAACATTTTTGATACTAATTACCTAATCACAAAGGAACCATGACTAGCACATGTTTTGATTCAATACCAAACAAATCAAGTTAATTACTTATGCAGAAACAAGAAATAAGAGAATTTTTTTACCTATGGCATTAGAACTTGTTGCAGCACCCTTAGATCATGACCAAGTGTTGTCGATCGACTTCGAGCCAATCACCTCCGAACCCATTTCAAAGAACTTTCCGGTTATTATCTATGGATTTAACCTTCTATCTTATTGTTTTCAAGCTTTGTATTCCAAGTGTGTTTCCTTTTCAAACATTCGACAAGTGGTCTCTTTGGCAAAGAGTTTCCGGTTTTGTTTGGTTGTTGTATTCGCTAGTTAGTTTTAATATAAGCATCGTTGACAAAAAAAGAAGAGAAAAACAGAACCATATCTCATGTCATGTTCTAAATTGGACAGCAAATTGTTCAGACACATTGATGTATACTAATCAAGAGACAAAGAAATATTGTTAGAGCAAGAAAATGGAATCATCTTCAAATCATGTCCGCTTCTCTCATCACTCCATGTCTTCTTCGCTGAGTTTAGCAAAGACCAGTGATGAAAATTCCTAAAGGAAGAAAGAAGAGAAAGCGAGCAGGTTCCTATCCAAGCTTCGACATCACAACACCATCAACATGCAAGATAACCAAAATTATTGAAATCCAGTTTAGTTGACGAGTCGATCTTTCTACACTATACATGAATAACACATTAGTTTATAATGACAATAATCAAAACATAATTCAATGTTAACCACGTACGTGAATTCATAGCCCATTTTGTTGCTATATAGGAGAAGGCAAGGACTGCCTAGAGCAATGATAGCTCCATCCTTCTATTCCATGCCAATTAGAGCTGGAGGTGTTGGAATCAGAAATTGGTTCCCAAAGATTACGGTGAAAATGTAGCGGAAAGTTTAGTGGAGGAAATTGGCATGGAATGGAAGGATTGGGCTATTATTGGTCTAGACATAGTACTTGCCTTTAAATTACCTAAAACTCATATATTATCATTCTTATAATTTTTTAATTAAGTCAAACTAGTAAAGATTATGTCATATATTATTGTACAGATTGTGCATAATTAGTCGCAATGGTGCATTCCCCTGATGATTGATCCGCTTTCTTCAATCTCTTCGAAGAATTTTGTTTGCTCCGAGTTAATTTTCCTTTATTTTCACTGTTAAGTATTTCTCGTTCTTGTAATCTTCAAGTTGATTGTTTATTCAAGACTTCTAGATCTTTACTTTTAGAAGTTTCTTATGTAAACATTTCTTCTTCCTAATTGGGTTACCAATCAAGGAATGAATGTGTTATTGGAAAGAAAAAAAGGTCAAATTTAATTTTCTTTTAAATGTATCAACCTTTATTGACTAATTGCCACCGAGTAGATTTTCTTCATCTTTTTTTCTTATAAATACTTCATCAATTAGTGTAACATCAACTATTTCTACCTCTTGCCGCCACGAGAAATAAACTCAGTAATCTTCTCTGGAGCCACCGAACGACCAAAATAAGCAAAACAATGGCACATCCCGGTCTCTCTGTCGAGGTCAACAAGAGTTGACTTCAACCTTTTCTGTTCCTCCACTTCTCCCAAAGCTACAATCACCAAAGACCTTTTCTTAAAGGCAAACTCCGCGGTCACACGAATTGATCCCTCCACAGTCTCCAATCGACTCACGAGGTTACTATTTTTCTCCATTTGTTTGAGAGCCACGATCGTTCCTCTTTCCATAGAACTCATTCTATCTTCTCCCGTTTCAAAGATTCAGTTGGTTTTCTCCACCTTGAAGCTACGAATGTAGTCATTGCTAGTGATAAATTTTCATTCGAAAATTTTTTCTTAAGTCAAAAATTTCAATGGTTAAAGAAACTATACAAATAAAATGAAAGTAATGAGACATATAGTAAGCTTAATTTGTTTATAAATACATTTTGTAAGTGGTAGTGAAGAGCATACTTCAATAATAAAATATGACTGGGTGTAAAAACATATTTTTAGTAGTAAAGTAGATAATAGATTTATAAATAAGATGACGGTTTGACTGGTGGTTTGCATGTAAAACCTTTTCTGAAGAAGAAGGTATGTATTCATATACAGTATTAGGTGAAATTGTGAAACCACATTTTTAGAGATTTGGCAATAATAATAATGATGAATTTGGAAACTTTTTTGGTTATTGATAATTTAACTTCACAAGATTATTGTAATAAATGTTACAATAATATATTTACGATATTTTTACTAATGTAAATAACCTATATAAAAAGTGACAAAAAAATTATATAAATTATATATCTATAAATTTCATTTAATTATAAATTATATCTATGATAATGTATATTTTCACCAAAAATCGTATATTGTATTATGTATATATGAAACTTACTAAATATTATATGTTTCATCTGTTATTGTATGTAATATATTGCAAATTTTTATAATTCATATACTTAAAATTTTAATTTACCAAACCGGCTTGACTATTAAAATATCTACAGAAAAAAAAAAAAAAAAACTATAGCTACAGCCAACATAGATACAACAAAAACTTTATAACAAAATTTTTACAGATACAGCCCAACTAATCACCCACTTAGTACTTATTGGGCTGTGAAGACCCTTAACCCATTTACTTAGTATCTTGTATAGATCAAATTAGGTCTAATATACGGCATTGCATTGCTATCTTATTCAATAAGAAACATCTTTTACAACTTCAATAGTTTCTTGACAGTGCTCTATCTTTTATGGACGTAGTTTGCTTGAGAAACACAACAACATAAAATCTTTGTTTCATTCTATTTCGAGTGACTGAAACTAAGGGTAAGATTTTTAAAACTGAATGAAGCAAATTGATTAATCTTATAAGTCGCACAACTCGAGAGCACGCTTTAACTTAGTAGTATAATTAAACATTAAAGTAATTACAAGTTGATTGAATGTCATGCAACTTGGCTTCTCAGTTCAAGAAACTACACAAAATGTTTTATCAAAAAAAAGAAAAAAAAAAAACTACACACAATGCAAAACAAGTACCAACGAACGACCAAGTAAATGTTGTAGTAATATTGTTGTTTCTCTATTTTGTTTAAAAGTATTCTTGTACCTATAACTATAAGACAAAGAGTATCCTACAAAAGTCTCCGTAAAACAAAACTGAATATATAACAAAAATTTATAATCTACACAATAAAAGATATTAAATTGAACTAAATATGTGGATAGTAAAAAATATGATTATAAAATTATTAAGATTATATTTTCAGTTAGACTGATATCTAGAGTCTCAAAATCTATCATAACTATGTCGTTTACGGGTGTGTTGCTTCGAAAAAGTTTTTGTTTCTCTTTATAAAATTTTATGTTTCTGATTTTCTTGTTTTTGGAAATTTAGAGTTAATTAATACTCCGTGATACTACTTGAAAAGGCAAATTTAGTTGGAAAAAAAAAAAAGTCTTTATTCAATACACCAAAATGGGAATAAAAACGACGTGAAGATTAGCGGAAAATACGGCGATGTTTTTGCTTCTTTTGTTCTTTCAATCTCTAATTTCTTTAAATTTTCTATCTTTGTTGATTTATTTATGCCTGAAAAAGTCTCCCAGTCCATTAATTTCACTACTGCAGCCAGCCAACAATCCCGATGAGAGATCATAACGAATAGTATTATTGTAATTTTGTGATTAATAAACTTGGAACTACATTCATTAACTGCATACATACATCATCATCAATTAATACTTAAAAAACAATTTACACACACACATATATATCACACATATCCATGCTTATGATTTAGAAAAATAATTGGGAAGCATATCTCAATTTAATTTCTGATCCGACTAAATTAAACCAAACCATTTATTTTTAACAAATCTTTTAGTTCTAACTGCAGCTGGATTTCTCTGTTGCAAGCTTTGGCGGGTTGGCCCGTGATTACTAAAACCCTAACCCAAAACGCTTAATATTTAAGGATATGTAGTTCATACTGTAGGCTTATATTTAATCGGTTTGAAACAGATAAATCTTAATTAATAATTTCATAAAACTGGAAACTAAATAAATGAACTAATTAACACACAGTCACAATTCGAAAATCTTTGACTTAAATATTTTTGTCTTTGTAAGAGTGAAGGAAATATGTTTGTGTGAATGAAAGAAATATGTATATTTAGACATAAGAGGATACAGATTAGAACATTATCGATCTTGAAGAAAAAGAGTTACTTACAACGAAGAAATATATGAAGATTGGCAACATTAAAGAAAATGAAATCATGGCGGAGTTATAAACTCGTAGAATTTTGGTGGAGGTACACTAAAAAAAAAAAAAAAACTCAAGAAAAACAAATTTTAGAGATAATATATAGGTGAAATATAAGAAAACTTAAAACTCAAGTCGTGGGTTATAAACTTGAAAGAAGTGGAATTGTTACAAGAAAATTAATAATTATATATTTTAATTTTTATAAGTTCGCAGTCATGCCCGCAAACCGCAACAATAAGCCTACTAGAGACCGTAGACCATGGTAAGCTCAGCCTGCAAGACCACGAACACAAAAAATAAAGCCTTAGACCACTCTCTTATAAGGTAGATTGGGTTTGGATTGAGTTATAGCTTGCGGTATTATGCCCTAATCGACAGCTCTATTTATATCTATGTTGAGAATATTTTTTTTTTTTGTGAACCGACGATTACTAAGTTAAGAAAATGATTTGTTAAAACAAATCAAACGAACCAAGTTTACTGATATGTCACATTTTTTTAGTATCTTAAGTCCTTTGTTTAGTTTTGGTTTTGAGTCGTTTGTCGCGTCGTAGTCCGTCTTTTTGATCTTGTCTCGAGTCTTTTATGGGTTCTAGGTGCTTGTGCGGGACTGGGAGGTTTTGATGCATTATTCGGCTTGTTCGAGCCAAAAACTATCGAGAGAAGAAGAAATTGACCAATGGTTGGGGATCGATCAATCCAAGGAGTGGAAGTTATGTTCTCGATAACTAAGAAAGTTTCATGTTTTGGAGGCAATAAAAGTATAGGTGGATATGTGCTCGATCGATATATGTTGGAACTAATTTTTGATTATACTGAGATGTCAAAAATATAAATATAGGTAGAAGTTGTTTATTTGGCCAAAAAAAAAAAAAAAGGTAGAAGTTATGTGCCCGAGAAAATAAAATTTCTTAGAAAGAGGAATTGAGCTCCAAAATTGATTGTATGATACACAAATAGGACAAATGAAACTTGTCTCGCATTAGAAGTTGGACTAAATACTCAATAGTATATGTGGAGATTTTAATACATGGCAATGGCCTTAATCATCTGCTATATATTTTGCTCCGATTGGGTTTGATATATGTAGCTGATTCAGTAAATAAAAATTCCATCAATATTGTAAAATCATCATTTTCGACCGTCGTTTGTAACATCTATTTTAATGAAACCTTTAAGATGGCTTATTAGAATGTTTATTTCTTTGCACGGTTTTCACTTAAAAAACTTAGTGATTACTTTCCTAAATGGAAAGAAGTTGAATGTTTTTGTACAATAAAAACTTCGTTGAGAGTTTCAAAGCGGTAATCAAATTTGCTATTTTAAATTATAAAAAGTGTACTTGCATGTAAATAATCTACATTCATAATCACTTCGAAGCTTCGACTGATAAGATTAATAAACTCGAGAAATATCTATTATGATCTCATGCCAGCTTCCTCTCTTAAAAAATTATAACTTAAATAGATATAAAAAATAAATGTCATCATCTTCTTTTAAAATATTAGAATGAACCGTCTATATAAACCTTTATTATGATAACATAACTACACAAACATTGTCTCGCTATGCTTACCAATCTACAACCTTAAAACCATTCTTCGTTCTTTTGATTTCTCAAATCTTCTTAACCTTCCAAATTAAAACCTAAGATTGAAAAAAAAAAAAGAAACCCCATACATCGCACGAGAACACCCTATACTTAGTAACAATGTCACTCATTAACGATCATTGTAATGAGCCTAATTACATCTCAAACCCAAATTCTTCAGAAGAGCTCTCTTCACCCGAGAATTTTGGATTAGAGGGAAGAGCTTCAGCTTCAAGCAGTAGCACCATGAATTCTGATCATCAACAGAATCAAGGGTGTGTGTTTTACCCTTCCGGGGAAAGCATTGAAGATCATAGTTCTTTGATGGATTTCAACGCTTCATCATTCTTTAGCTTTGATAATCACCGAAGCTTTATCTCTCCCGTGATAAACGGTGGTGCCTTCTCGGTCTTGGAGGAGAACATGAGTTACGGATACACAGGCTGGAGTCATCATCAGATGGATAGTATTAGCCCTAGAGTCATCAAAACCTCAAATAGCTTTGAAACAACGAGCAGTTTTGGATTGACTTCAAATTCCACGAGTAAACCGGCGACAAACCATGGAAATGGAGACTGGTTATATTCAGATTCAACCATTGTAAACACCGGGTCAAGGCACGAGTCTGCGTCCCCTAAACTGGCTGGAAATAAACGTCCTTTCACGGTAACTATTAGTAGCTTTAAATTAAGATTTTTGATTTATCTTTTTCATATATGATTTAGATCACTTAAAGCTATTAAAGTTTTACCGTCTAATAATCAATAGGGAGAGAGCACTCACATTTCGAAGAAGCCAAGTAGTGGTACCAGTGGAAAGGCCAAACCTAAGGCAACAACTTCACCTAAAGATCCACAAAGCCAAGCAGCCAAGGTTTGCTTTTTTTTTATTCATCAACCTTTATTGCCATGGTTCTTTTTGGATTTAAGTCAAGAAAACTAAAAAATATATATGTGCTTTTGTCAATTAACCAATACAAATATATGTTTATAATTGTCTAGAACCGAAGAGAAAGGATAAGCGAACGCCTGAAAGTATTGCAAGAACTTGTACCTAATGGCACCAAGGTATGAATATGAATTTTACTTAAATTTTACAGGAACTTTCGGATCTCAAACCTAGAGGACAATAAATATTTTCTTGTACTGATGATTTTTAATTTTTTTATCTTTATGGTGGTTTTTATTTAGGTGGATTTGGTGACTATGCTTGAGAAAGCAATTGGCTATGTCAAGTTTCTTCAAGTACAAGTTAAGGTAAGTTATTCTTAGCAAACATTCCGTTAATTATATACCATAAGCTATGTCATATATACATAATTAGGGTTTTTCAAGTATTGATATAATGATATAAACGAAAATTTAATGTCTTTTTATAGGTACTTGCGGCCGATGAGTTTTGGCCGGCACAAGGAGGAAAAGCTCCGGACATTTCTCAAGTTAAAGAAGCCATTGACGCAATCCTCTCATCAACGCAACGAGATAGTAACTCAAACTAGAAAAACAAGTATAGCAGAATAATTAATTATGAAATGTATCCGCATTAATTATGATGCCAAACGACTCATCACTTTTGAATTCGGTTTCAAAAAATAGTTAATAAGTAAGGTTAAGTTATGTGCAAATCGAGATGTTCTTGATTCCTTTAATTATGTAAGAGCCAACACATTGAAGTCACCGACGATATGTCAGACGTCGGTCCACACGAGGATAGAATCGTTATAGTTGATTAGATAGGTAATAGTTATATATGTGTAGCCGTGTAGGTATGTTTCTATTTTGTATTTTTTGTAATTCTCCAAGATATGCGTAATGTGATGCTGCAAATTTTAGGTTTCTGAGTTTCACATTGAGAGAATCTTTTTATGTTTTCAGTGTTTTGTCTCTTTTCTTATCTATTGAACTAAGTTTTGTCTCGTGGAATCTTCGTGTTAAGTTTTGAGATATTCAGCATGAATGTATTTTTATAGTGATAATAAGGCAACTGAAAAATAAATATACAAATATATTTCAATAGAAATTAAAATTTAAATCCTCCTTAATTATAACACTCTTTGAATTTCATTATTTTTTAATTAACCTTTTTCACTACATCCTCTTCTATATTATATAGACTATAGAGGATTTTAGCTTACATCCATTTCCGCGACCTGGTTTCTTTCTTCTTTTTTTACGTAGAAGGTTTGTCTCCCTAAATATGTAGACTTTTATTAATTAATATAATTAATTTAAAGGTTCAAAAAATTAATGTGCATGTAGTAATCTTGCTAGCTGTATTAAATAGTAGTATATAGTAAGGGCATGGACAGTGGATCATCTTCACGGGTGTAAGTGGTAATAAAAAAAGCAAAAAATTGTCTCTCTCTTCACATCCGGGTGTAAGTTTACACTCGGGTGTAACACTCACTCTCTCTCTCTTCTTTCTCTCTCTCTTTTCTCTTTTTTAGACAACTTTTACATTAAATCAGTTTTTTTTAATACTTACACCCCCCAAACAAATGCCCCACTGTCCTTGGTCTAAGTATATGTAAACGCCTATATTCTGATACGGCTTTTACGTAGATGGACGGTAGGATTAGTCAAATCTTAATGCACATACACACGAATCGAAACTAAAGAAGAGACGTTCTACTATGACTCTATGAGTATCAGCAAAAATAACATGCGTACAAAATTCTTTTAAGCATTTATTGAAACTATGTACTGTATATGTCGTGTAACGTCTTCTTTAAAATGTTATCCTCTTTTTATCGTCTTTTTAAACACATATACTACTAATCTTACCAACAGTTGCTAATTAAGGTTATACAGTAATTAGGATTTGATAAAAACGTTAAACGATAAACGATAAATGTCAGTACTGTATAAGGCGAAATTTCATTTACCATGCATCTTTTTTTTTTGTTAAACCAAACAATTTGCATCTTTAACAGTTGAATTACTTTTCTTTTTTCGTTTCAATAAACAGCAACTTTAATTAACTGATTAGAAGACAAACTTAAGATCTCAATCATCATCACAAGGTCAAAGCGTGTCCTTTTGTGAAAGATTAGGGATACGTGTTCGATATATTATATTATAAAAAATTTCTTTCTTTAGCATAGTTTTTAATGTAAAAAAATTAAGGTGAAGAATATTTACATTTTCTATTCAATAACCACATGAAACAGCTACATTGACAATCCCTCTTCAAGCGCTGTACTTCTAATTGTGTACTAGCATTAGTTGTGTACTTTGCGTAAGTTCTATTAAGTATATAAGACAAAAGACGTTATTGGGATAATTAGGCAACAAATCTTTTAAACAACTCCTTACGAAGATAAATTCAACAATTAAAATAATTCCTACCAACATTACTTTCGGTATTTTATCTCACAAAAAATATATTTTTCGGTAACCAAGTTTCTTAAGATAAAATAAATCAAGTTTAGAGTATACAATAGTAGTGGTCACTGGTTGATTAATATGCATCTCATGAAAACATGCTAAAATATATATTTTATGTCCTTTACTTTTATTGACACAAAATTTTTAGTTATCACAAAAAAATAAAATATTATTTTTAAATACAAAATGCGTCATCTTCTCTAAAATAGTGTCATTCTACTATTTTGCACACAAATTAAGATGACGTCACACACTCATTCTCTAAAATAGTGTCATTCTACTATTTTGCACACAAAATGCGACAGTTTTGGTTAAATCTAATTATGCCTCGTAATTTATTTAGCTTTGTGGATATTCCTTTGAAGATTCTCTCGTTCATAATTGGTTGATAATTTTTTCAATATGTTTAAGTGTCTCCATAATCAGGGACACGTGATATTCTATGCACATTCGCCAGATCATTTCATGCATAAAATTTATTGTTTCATTATTTACCGTATAATTATTTGTGATATTTCATTTTCCTACCAATTTTTTCTATTACATTTTACGTACCAATTATTTGTAGTCTTATTGTTAAACTATGAATTCTTGAATAAATTTGGCAATTAACGGTTGTAGTATGACAAGCTATATCGTCTTGAGTTTTGACAGTTGTCTCGTGCATTATTTTGTTAGGAAGATAGCGAAGGTTTGCCGTCAAGTTGATGACTCGAGAAAACTGTTGCATTGTTTGCCTTGTTTGAAAAATCGCTAGGCGCTAGTCGGACGCTAGGTATGGGCCTAGCGATTAATCGGAAAATCGGATTAAAATCGGGGATTAATCGAGGATTAGTTTTAGGATTATTTTAATATTTTTAAAACATATTAATCAAATATTGTTTTCAAAATTGCAGTAAACACATAAAACTGTATTTTTGAGATAAATTTTTATGATTTTTATTACAAATTTATGATTTTTATTACAATTTGAACATAAGTTATTGTAAAACATCACAAACTCCCAATTTAAATGATTGAATAACAAAAATAAAACGTTTTTTATACTTGCAATCTAAAAATAATCGAGATATGTAAAATTAGGCGGAGAGTAATCGGATTAGGCGGGAAGTAATCGGATTAGGCGGAGAGTAATCGGGTAACTGATTTTTTTAGGGGATTAGTCATTAATCGAGGCGGATAGGGTGGGCCTAGCGATTAAGCGGGGAGTAATCGGGCCTAGGCGAGGATTTTTAGAACAGGGGTTGTTTGTATCAAAAATTAAACGGCGTTTGAATAATATTGGATAATTATGACGTCACATTCTTTTTTCTTTTTAATAAAGTATAAAATTTATTCAAAAAAAAACTTTTTACAGCTGCATTTGTCTAAGAGTTTTTGAATACAATAACCAATTTTTTAAAAAAAGTGATGAGAGCTTTTTTCTTATCTTGATGCGAATCACATCGCTATACAACTTTTGTATCTTTGATCTCCGAGGTCTCGTATGGAGGAGATTATGTTTCGGATTTGTTTGTCTATCTCCCAAATTATTTGAGTTGATGAAGTTGAAACTTCTCTATGTCTTCTCCTATTTCTTTCTTTCCATGTGAGTGAACTGTGATTTGAAAAGTATATATCATCAAGAAGAGACGATCATTTCCCATAGACTTATCCGTGAGTAGCTTGAGAACCGTATCTCAGCTTGTGGAAAAGCTTCTAGTCAGAAGCTTACTTGCTAGCCCAGAACAAAGCTCTTCCGAGTATTGACATGTGAAGAACAAGTGACTGTGAGATTCCAAGGGTTCATGGCAGAAGATGTTTTTGATTGCGACTTGTTAGTTTTTGGTGGAATCAACCGACACAATTTAAATTTGAAGGCCAAGTACAACATATTGCAAAATAATGTTGGGTCAGGCGCTATCTCATGGCGTTAGAGGAAAACATTTCAAATTAAGATTAGGTAGTGTGGTAATCTTTTGGGAAGAAGTCCATTCGGTAGCACTCCGGTGTGTTCCTATCAGGACTGATCGAATAAATCGATAGCTTATATATATATACTAGATCCTGACCCGCACATACGTGCGGGATTTCATATTTTAAGAAATGTGTTGTAATAAATTTTTATTAAATATATGATTATTTTGTTGTTTTAGTGATATATATTGTGTTGAATAAATTATAATGTACACAGAAAAGTATAAAATGTTATTTATGTTTGCTTATGACACAATAGCAACCATAAGTCATTTTTTGGAGTTTGAAACTGAAGAGTAGATTAGAAAAAAATCTTAGATTGAAATATAATATATGTAAGATTGATGTAAAAAAATATTATATAGTTATAGTATCTATAACCTACACTCATATCAGTTGGTTGAAATATTTGAAATAATAATGATTTTAATAGTATTTTAAAATTCGTAACAATCAAACGGTCGGACCAAGATCAAACAAAATCGAATTAATGGTTAGGTAGATTTTTATTAAACTTGTAAACTATCAAACCGTATATAAAACCGTTAAAATGATTAAATACGTTTGCGAGAAATAGAAATATTTAGAGATAGGGGTAATTCCCATTCAATTTTATCATGTTCCATTATATCTTACCCGTTCTCCAATTTATGTCTCATAAGAGAACGCATTTCTAATATAAGACAAATTTTGTATTCCCGATTAGAAACAGGACGTGACAGAAACAAAAATTCTCGATATCCTGTTTGGGACAAACACAAATATAATTTATAGAATATTTTTATATGATATGATATAATAAAAAAGTTAGATTGATGTTAAAAAAATTATTTATATAGTTATAGTATCTATAACCAAAACTCATATTAGTTGGTTGAAATATTTGAAATAATAATGATTTTAGTAGTATTTTAAAAATTCGTAACAATCAAATGGTTGGACCGAGATCAAAATGAATCGAGTTAATGGTCAGATAGATTTTTATTAAACTTGCAAACTATCAAACCATAAATAAAACCGTTAAAATGATTAAATACGTTTGCGAGAAATAAAAATATTTAGAGATAGGCGTAATTCTCATTCAATTTTATCATGTTTCATTATATCTTACCCGTTCTCCAATTTATATCTCATAAGAGAATGCATTTCTAATATAAAACAAATTTTGTATTCCCGATTAGAAACAGGACGTGACGGAAATAAAAATTCTCGATATCTTGTTTGGGACAAACACAAATATAATTCATAGTATATTTTTATATGATGATATAATAAAAATATTACAAAATTAATCGACTTCTTTATTCTTATTGTTTTATATTTTTTTCATAAATATTAAATTACATTTGTTTGTTTTTTAAATTTTAACTATTATAGAACATACTATAATAACATTTATTATTTTGAACATTTTTATGCTATAGAAATTGAAAACACATGTTACATATTTGATTGCAAACGTTAATTTGTTTGAATTGTAACTTGTTCTAATCTAAAATCTATGTTTTTATCCCGTCATATCTCCTTCCATGTCGTTCATGTTTCGTAATTCCTATTCTCGTTATTAGGGGTGTCAAAATGGGTCAAGATTCATGGGTCAACCAAAACTCAACTCAACCCATGAACCCTAATGAGTTGAAATTTTGACTCAAATGAGTTGATGGATCAAATGAGTTATTGAGTCAAATGAGTTGATGAATCAAATGAGTTGGGTTATAATGGGTCAGTGGTTTCAATGGTTTACCCATTTAACCCATCAATTTTTGTTAAATTGAATCAAACCAATTCAAATCTCTAAACCGATTTCAATTTGAGTCTAACCAAAACTTCTAAACCGATTGAATATAGTCTTTAATTTTCCCGCCAAAAATGTAAATACACAATTTTTCCATCAAAATATAAATTCGTGATTTTCCCGCCAAAAACGTAAATCCGCAATTTTCCCGCCAAAAACGTAAATCCACAATTTTCCCGCCAAAAACGTAAATCCGTAGTTTTCCCGCCAAAAACGTAAATCCGTGATTTTCCCACCAAATAATGGTGACGTTGATTATTATTATTATTATTATTATTATTATTATTATTATTATTATTATATTTTAATTATTAATTTATTTATTACATTAATAGGTTAATGAGTCAACCCATTTAACCTTCTAACCCATCAAATTAAATGAGTTGATGGGTTGACTCAACTCATTTGGCTAAATGAGTTGAGTCAACCCATGAACTCATTTAACTCTAAACTCATTGGGTAATGAGTTGAGTTGAGTTGGGTTAACCATTTTGACACCCCTACTCGTTATATTACATTAAATATCATTTTTCGAGTTCATTTTTGCTTATCTTTAAACACCATACAATATACGGTTGTAAGTTTTGGGGATTAATATATGTTCTGTTAAAATTTGTAAACAGACTGTAAATTAAAACATGAAAACAAATTGAAAAAATAAATGATCTATCAACTAATCTTAACAAAATCATAAAACTAAGAGATAGTTTAATGTGAATAAATTTAGAGAATCATTTTGAATTAATTGTAAAAACTGTGTAAATTAAAAAGTAGCTTGTAATTAGTTAAATTAGTCATCTTGATTTGAATTCAATAGTTCCTTAAAATTAATATTTCTCATTTTGGAATATTTGCATTAAAAATTAAAACATTTGTATTTAAATTTATTTTGATGTTATTTTAAAAAAGAAATAATCAATTCTAGAAGAATGTGTATTCCAAAATCTTGTAACAATTTGATACAAAATAAAATAATTTATTTGATTTGAAATTGAATAATTTATTTAGAGATATAGTAACTATTATAATACGTTTTAAAAATATATTAAAAATTTAGGTTAGTTATATATATTTAAAATAATGAAAACTACCCATTTAAAAAATATATATATTCTAAAATTTTATATCATTTAAACTCTAATTAAATTTTAAATATTTTAATCTATCTTGGAAATATTTTCTAGATATTTACAAATTTAGAATCCAAAAAATTAGTTTTTGAATAAGCTGTATTTTAAAGGATGGAAGTATTTCGTTAAGATTATATACGACAAATATAATAAATGTTTTTTCATATTTGGAAAATCAAAATTGAAAAATCTTTTTTCCATGTGTACCAATAAGAATTAATTAGCATAGTATTGTTAAGGAAATTTTTAAAAATCTAAACGACATGATAATTTGTTATTAGATTAGATTGCCATTTTCGAAAATATCTAATAATATCTTACGAAAATAATTTAGTTTACATATATGCAATTTCGAATTAAATATACACAATTACCCGTTTCGGTTTATTAATTTTTCTTCTTCAAATTTAAAAATATCAATGGCGTTCTTTGTAATTATTTAACTTTTTATAAGGTTATATTTTATCCAATGCTTCCCAATTAATAGTATAAATCTACACTATTAATATCATAAACTTTAATAGATTGGTAACATCGTTGATAAATATTTCTCGTTGCAAAATTGATAATATCGTTGATAAATATTTATAATTTTAGTATTTACCAACCCGCAAATATTTAATTTTATGTAAAAACATATTTTTTCTATTATTAATTTAGTTTAGTTGCTAATAATTTAACGTTTACATCTATACTATTAATTGTTTACATATTACGATTTACAAAAACAAAATATTGGATGGAATGTATGTCGCATATTTTTTTTGGCTATGTACTTAATTTGTTATATTTGGTAAATGAGAAAATATCGGAATATATCTAACATAAATATTATTACTTATATTTTATTGTTAAAATATTTTGTATTTTTCAATTAATGACATTGGATTTATGTTGAATTTTTTTGTTTTATCTCTAACAAATTGAAAAATACAAAATATTTCGATTTATATTCGAAATAAATATATTGATGCTGAATATTCAGCTATTATTTAATATTTAATGTTGTTTCCTTTTTTGTTTTTGTAGAGAAATCATACCAAATCTCGGAATATATTGGATCATTTAATCTCGTTATTTGTTTTTGCAAAAAATTAATGAAGGATCCGAATCAAATATATTTATTTAGTTGTAGTAGTTGTTTATTTACTAAATTACCCATGTAAAAATTCATTTAGTTAGTCTTAAACTACCCTCACAATGTTGTAGTTCACAAAATGTTCCCCAATTAATAGTATAGATATATATATATATATATATATATATATATATATATATATATATATATATATAAATGTTGGATGTTGTAAAAACAAAGTACAAGTTATTTCCAGCCACACTCTTATACATCTTTGGACCAGACCAGATTATGAATAGGCCAGTGCCAAACTCTAGTTTTCATAAGGATAAAGCTAGCCTGTCAGTGCCACATCCTTATTCATTTAGATCCAAAACTGATCTGGAATACGTTGAGTTTTTGGAAGGACTAAGAAGTCATCTTTTTGCTTGTGATCATCGCAAATTAAACGATTTTTCTTATTAATTCTAAAATTGTTGGAACCTTCTAAGTTATTTTTTGATAATGATATTTGTAATTCTTTTTGGTTGCATGTCTAATATGACTCAAAATTTAACACGGAAAAAACGAAACAATTTTTTACAACCTTCTAATTTCTATGAAATATTTATTTATGGAGTTTCAACCGTTTATGTTAAAAATATTTACCCTTTAGACTTTATTAATTAATAACAGTTTTAAAGTACTTTATATTAGCCTCTTTACTGTTTCCATTTCAATGGATGGTTGAATTTATAATATACTGAGACTAGTATTTATAATTTACCAAACATTTAAAAAGTTTTATAACAAAAGAAATAAAAAGTATGCACACTATGTTAATAATACTAAAACTTATCTGTATATTAGAGAATCTTGTTCCCCAATCCTATCATATACATATCGAATCAAATAAACGTCATTGAAAGAATGGCAGGCCGGAAATACATATATAATATTACATACTGATTATCAATCACGATATTAAAAATTTCTTAAAGGTAGTAGAGTTTGTACGTCCACGTGCATGTATAATTGATTAATACAAACTGAGACTCGGAGAATTGAAGTTTTTTTACTTCCAATTCTGAATCACAACATTGTTTGTTAATCTTCATTTATATTTTATATCATTCAATTAGGTCTAATATAATCTTGATTGATGTGAATGGTCCAAACTCTTTTATATCATGTAATTTTTTTCATTGTTAGCATTTGTATTTTATAGTTCCACATTATTGCAGGAATCTTTGATAGTTTAAAATATTAATATACGAAACGGTATTTTCTTAATGTGCAAGTGTTGACTTTCAATATTACAATATATATATATATATATATATATATATACTATTTTATTAGAAAGATATTCTCTACTAATTAATTCAATTAAAAATATCAGCCATAAACCCCTTTTAACTACCAAATTAAATAATTCTACATAAATAGCTGAAGTGACTTTATAGCATTCTATTTGCTAGTATAGAATTTATGTTATTTTTTGTTTTATTATTTTATGGTTAATCTACAAAAAGAAAGAAAAAATTGAAACCATGAAAGAGGGTTTCTGTTTACATTTATGTGATATGAACTTTGAATGAAGTTGGAAGCATCTATAAGATTTAAAACTGTATATGTAAAAGAACGATTGTATCTTGAATTCTTGATGTATATGTAACAAGAAATCTTGAAAACAATTCAGATCAATACTGAATACTAGCCCAATAATGAAACAAAGCCTCTAACATTCTCATCAAAACACATAATTAACTGGATCACCCCTACAAAAGTGGTTTTGTTTTTTTTTCTACTTTTTTTAGCTTTTGTCAAACTTTCTAATTTTGTTATACAATCTGATTTTAACAGGTCTACGACTACGTAGTGAGGAAAAATAATAACTCCTACAAACTTGCAACTATAACTAGACTCTTTAATTAGCCATTTTAGCATCTTTTAACCGTTGACCAAAAAAAAAAAAAGCATCTTTTAACCATCTCCACAACTTCTGATCCTACTTTTCATCTGTTACATCCAATCACAAGTCTACTATTCCAAATCATTAGATTTAATCCAATGTATATTTCTCATAAATAAATAAAAAACTCTTTAGTCTCCAAATTTTCTAACCACTAAAATTTTGGGCTTTTTTTTCTCAAATAAAAATCTCTCCATAACTTAAAAAAAAACAAAAACAAAAAAACTTGTTTCAAAAAAAAATCCAAAAAATGTCTTTGCATAGTGATGAAATCGAAGAAGAACAAATATCAAGAATTGAGAAAGGCAAAGACTGCCATGGGGGAATCGAGACGGTCATATGTACTTCTCCCAGCATTGTCTGCCTTACCCAAAAGGTTTAAAAACTAAATTTTATTAATATTAACGCATATGTATAATGCTAATAAATATTTTTCACAAATTGGTTAATGGATTTTCATTTAATATTTTGATTACAGTTGATAGCAGAGATGATTGGGACCTATTTCATAGTATTCTCTGGATGTGGAGTGGTGGTAGTAAATGTGTTGTACGGAGGAACAATAACTTTTCCGGGTATTTGTGTGACTTGGGGTCTCATTGTTATGGTCATGATTTACTCTACCGGTCATATATCCGGTGCACATTTTAACCCTGCCGTTACCGTTACTTTCGCCATTTTCCGGCGGTTCCCTTGGTATCAGGTCATCTATTCTTTTTACTTTGATGGAATAAGATCTAGATTGTTTTAAAAAAAATATATGTTTAACATGAAGAAAAAGAATTGGAAAAAAAAAACAAGAAAAAAGAACAATTTTATACTCTTATACAATATTGGAAAGCTGAAGTTTTTGTTAGCTATTCCGAAAATAAATATCAAAATGGTAGCAAATCAATATGTAGAGATCGTCATTTGCTAAAAAAACATTGCGAGGGTAAGCAAATTGTACAAAATTGTTTAAAAGATAAGCAAATTATAGTGACTAGATTTGATACTTGAATAATGAATATAATTGTATAATGCTTTGAGCAGGTACCATTGTATATAGGTGCACAATTTGCAGGATCGTTACTAGCGAGTTTGACATTGAGACTTATGTTTAAAGTGACACCCGAAGCTTTCTTTGGAACAATTCCAGCTGATTCTCCGGCACGAGCGCTCGTCGCAGAGATCATTATCTCATTCCTCCTAATGTTCGTTATCTCTGGCGTTGCCACCGATAATCGAGCGGTAAGTAATCTATTCATATTGGTAGATCATTGTAACTGAAAATAGATACAAAAATTACATATGATATTATTTTAAATAAAAAAACCAAACAGTTGGAGTTGCTTGCTAATCAATATAGTTATTCTATGATAACCTCTGATCAGTATATTATTTGTGGGAAACTACTAAAATTGTGTTTATATTTGAATATTTTAAGATGGTGCTATAAATAATACTTATGAAAAAAGAGGAAACTACTTGTTTTTGCTATAACTTGCAGAATGATGAAATTCCTTTAGAAAATTGTCATTTATCTTGGTGAGTGGAAAAAAGTATAAACATTATTCAAAATTTTACAAAATTTATGATTGGTAAATTATGAATTGGTGATTTCATCAGTTTGGGAGTTAGTAATAAGAACTTATCTATGATGGAAAGTTGAGTTCTTCATATAAGAACAATTTGTCTCCCTTGAATTCGCTAGTGCATATTCTAACTTTACAATATATATTTCCATTAAAACATCATAAACATAACAAAATTTCTTATTTTGTTAAACTGTTCTTTGTTCTTAACAGGTCGGAGAATTAGCTGGAATTGCGGTGGGGATGACTATAATGTTGAACGTCTTTGTGGCCGGGTAAAGATACTCTCTTTATGTTAAAAGTATATTTAGGGTTTGGTTTTTGTTTGAATTCAAATTTTAATCAAATATGTATCTTTGTTATTATAAAATAGGTTTTAAATCCGATTTTTTTCTATTCGATTCGAGAACAAATAATCCAGAACAAATAATTAGATATTGATACTATAATACGGTTTAATTTTTTTGGATTGATTATCTTATTTGGTTTCAGGTTGGTTTTTTTTTTCTGATTTAAAACCCCTTATTAATATGTAAAAAAATTAACAGACCAATTTCGGGAGCATCGATGAATCCAGCGAGAAGTCTAGGACCAGCATTAGTGATGGGAATATATACACACATATGGGTTTACATTCTTGGTCCCGTTATAGGAGTTATATCAGGAGGTTTTGTTTACAACCTCATCAGATTTACGGATAAGCCACTCCGAGAACTCACTAAGAGCGCTTCTTTTCTCCGTGCCGTTTCTCCAAGCCACAAAGCTTCTAGTTCTAAGACCTAATCTTTCTTCTCTTAATTTTTTCTTATTGTGTTACTAGTTCCTCTTGAATATTTATTTTGTATGCATTCTTAATTCTTTTATTGACTTTTAGTATAATCTAGAAAGACATCACCTGTAACTCTTGATTTAAGTTCTGGATTATCCAAAAAAATTATTAATTGAAAATACAATGACACACCATGTTCATGTTGAATTCACTAGACTCACAGCAAAATGTGGATAAGCTTGATCATACATACTTCACGAGTAAGATGAAAAAGTTTTCGGGAAAACGGCATTTTTCAACCTCAACAATTTGTCGGCGGGTTTTTCCAACCCAAACTATGACCCCCAGTCGATTTCAACCCAAACCCAAAAATAATTCAAAATCAAAACCTGAACTAATGAAAATGAGCGGATTTCAACACGACGTGAAACAATGTTAGTTTGGAAGTTAACGTTTCTCAATGTTATTTGATTTTATTTTCAGGGTTTGCTGAATGTTGTAGAGAAAGAATTACCCAAGGTTGAGCAACCGTTAACTTCCGAACTAATACGGTTTTGCGTCGTGTTGAAATCGGCTGATTTGCATTAGTTCAGGTTTCGATTTTGAATTATTTTTGGGTTTGGGTTGAAATCGACTGGGGGTCATAGTTTTTTTTTTTTTTTTTTTTTTTTTTTTGGAAAAACCCGCCAGCAAATAGTTGAGGTTGAAAAATGCCGTTTTCCCAAAAGTTTTCGGCCCCTTAGAAAGATTAATATGCGGTATGGACATTACAAACATGCATAATATGCTCTTCCAACCAAAAATTCATCAAACCAAAAGTTCATCAAATTTCACAAAGCAGTTTTGTCACATCATTATCGCCAAATTTGGGCAACACTTGACATCCTATCGCATGCGACTAGAAAGATCCGACCACTAATATTCAACTCGGTCTTCATATAGGATAAGTAAGATTACACTATAAATACCCTGCCATCAGGATAGAAGGATGATAGTCTTTCAAACACACACATGTACACCAATGTTTTCTTGAAGGAGGTGGACCAACGATCATTCGAGCCACATCTTTCCCTCCTATACTCTGATTCACCTAAATTCAGTATCATCTTCCAAATGAATAAATAACCCATTTATTTATGATTTTACCACTGCGTCATTCTTGTTAAGGGCCTTTTGGTCTTGGTTAGGGTTTGATTCGCTTTGAATATTTTGGTTTTAACAAAATTTTAGCTAACCTCAAACCGAATTTTAGCTAAAATTTTAGTTTCTTTCGGTCTAATTTACTTTGGCTTGGTTTTTGTTCGATTAAAAAAATGATATCAAACAATGGTAGTTGTAAATTAGGAAAAGTTAACTCAGTTATTCAAACAAAATAAGTAAAAGAAAAAGAAATCATGCATGGAAAGCCTTAAAACGTTAGAAATTATTTAATCAAATAATAATAAATTATTAACTAGTAATTTTTCTATTTAATTAATTAATTGTTAAAATAAGTATATTTGTTTGAAACCGGACAGTAATTAGTACATGAATTTTGTCCGGATTGAATCGGTTCGAAACCAAACAGTTAGTAATTAGTAGTAATACTTATTAGTAGATAGACATTTGCTACAATATTAGGCCAAAATTAGGCTATCTACGTAGTTTTTTTTTTTTTTTTGGCAGATAGGTCAACGAAGTAATTATAGAAAAACAACGAACATATTTGACTCTTTACTTGATACCAATCGTAGGCGCTGTTTTACCCATTTCTAACATATAACATCAAAGCCTAATCCTATTTTTCATATATTACATCTAAGTACAGCTCTATTAATTATTCCTACTCATTAGATATAAACCAATCATTCTTCTGTGATTGTTACAACTAATTTCTGTTTCCCATGTATAAAAACTCTTTAATCTCCAAGTTATCAAACCACTAAAAGTTTCATTTTTCTTTTTGTTTTCTCCAAATAAAAAACTCTCCTCTCCACATTTTTCTTTTATAAATTAACTTTATAAACGAAAAATGACTTCGCATTGTGAAGAGATCGAAGACGAACAAATATCAAGAATTGAGAAAGGCAATGGCAAAGATAGCCAAGGAGGAATCGAGACGGCCATATGTACTTCTCCCAGCATTGTTTGCCTTATACAAAAGGTAAAACAAAAAGGAAAATAACTATTTGTTACATTGTTAACAATGATAATAAATATTTTTTCACAAATTTGTTGATGTTTTTTATATATGAAACTGATTACAGTTGATAGCAGAGATGATTGGGACGTATTTCATAATATTCTCTGGATGTGGAGTGGTGGTAGTGAATGTGTTGTATGGAGGAACAATAACATTTCCAGGGATCTGTGTGACTTGGGGTCTCATTGTTATGGTCATGATTTACTCTACCGGTCACATTTCCGGTGCACATTTTAACCCAGCCGTCACTGTCACTTTCGCTGTTTTCCGGCGGTTTCCTTGGTTTCAGGTAAATATCTCTTCTCTATCGCCTCTATCAATAAGATCCAAAATTGTTTCAAACGTTAAATTCCGCGTTTACATCTAAATGCGAAAAATAGGAAATTAAAAGAAAAAAAAAACATTCTTCATTCTCTTATAAAAATATGGATTGGTTGATTTTTCAGCCTTATACTAGTTGCAATCTCAGTAAACCTACTTTCTTTATAATACAAGAATATGCAAGAGATTGATATAATTTCTGTAGCTATAGTAAAATTCAATAGCAAAATATAATGGTCATAAATCGTTATTTAGTAGATAGACATTTGCTACAAAATGCGAGCGTAAGCAAACAGTAGATTTATAATCATAGTGAATTTGGGATAGATTTGCAACAATATAGTTTTGTAAAAATATTGTGATACATTTGACACAGTATTTTCCATAAATATTTTACGAGCAATGCACGATTGAATTCACGGCTAGACAGGGCGGTTTGTGTTTCCCGTTTGAAACCGAAATCTAATTTATAATATTCGGATTGGATATTTGAATAACGAATATAATTGTATAATGTTTTGGACAGGTACCATTGTATATAGGTGCACAACTTACGGGATCGTTACTAGCGAGTTTGACATTGAGACTAATGTTCAATGTGACACCCAAAGCTTTCTTTGGAACAACTCCAACTGATTCATCGGGACAAGCACTCGTTGCCGAGATCATTATCTCATTCCTTCTCATGTTCGTTATCTCCGGTGTTGCCACTGATAGTCGTGCGGTTAGTAGTTTTCAATATCTCAACCTTTGTTTTTCTTGGAAGTTCTTATGTCGTTGAAGTGTTCTTATATTTGTTTTTGACAGACCGGAGAATTAGCTGGAATTGCTGTTGGGATGACTATAATTTTGAACGTCTTTGTAGCCGGGTAAAAAAAAATTACCGTTTAGCAAATTCTTTTTAACAATTTACTATATATAAGTGGAGATATTAATTTGGGTTTTGATTATTATTAGACCTATTTCGGGAGCATCAATGAATCCAGCAAGAAGTCTTGGACCAGCAATAGTGATGGGAAGATATAAAGGAATTTGGGTTTACATTGTTGGTCCCTTCGTCGGAATTTTCGCCGGAGGTTTTGTTTACAACTTCATGAGATTTACGGATAAACCACTCCGAGAACTCACAAAAAGTGCTTCTTTTCTTCGTAGCGTAGCCCAAAAAAACAATGCATCTAAATCTGAGGGCTAATCTTTGTTCTCTTTCTTTGATCTTATTTCTTGATTATTTGTATCCATCCTTAATTCTTTAATTAACTTAATTTTAGTTGAATTAAATCTGAAAAACATCGCGTCACATTGTGTGATCTAGACCGAAAAGGGATTTTCAGTTTTGTTCATAAAACAAAACCATTCGACAAACAAACGTTTTAGAGCGAAAACCCTATCTACTGCCCACAATGTTTTGAGCATGCGATGGAGGCATTAGACTCCATATTTGATTGTGCAAGAAGGCTTCAAACTCTTTACGCATGGTCTGGCGCCATTCGGATTTTTGACGGCTTGGATGATGGGCAGTGTCCGCCAAAACCGTGGTCCCAATTTTCAAGTTTATTGTGATGTTACAAAAATCTATGTAAAATAGTTGTTTAGCACTCTATTGACTATATATTCAATTTCTATTATGATATTAAAATATCTAATTAAATTAGTTGTTCAGTACTTTGCTCGTGATGGCTGATTTTTCACACTATACAGTATACACTCTTTAATTAGTAATTCCACAATTTCAATGGCTGAGTATTTTTTATTTCTGTTGCTAATATATTAAAAATTGTACCTTCTTCTGTAAAAATAATAAAGTTATATCTAAAATGGCTAATTTTCATGTCATGTAAATGATATCTTTTATTGGATATAACTTTATCGGCATGCCAATAAATTTGAATAGTTGATTTTCAAATTTTACTAAAGATAAATCAATGTTTATGTTGCATCTGTGCGGGTCGAAATTGAAGATAACTATTAGTATACAAAATGATGGTTACATTAAATAATCAAAATAGACCAAGCCATTTCTTGAATGCTAAACCAGCTTCTCTCTTCTTGAGCTAAGACTCGCTCATCATTAGGATCCGGAGATTCAACGTGTAAGAACTATGAGTTTAACTTGTTCTTTGTCAGAAAAGGAGAGAAAAATAGAACAGTGTGTGGAAGGATGGAAGAGGGAGAAGAATGAAAAATTTGATGAAGTCATGGATGGACAAATCTGAGGTTTTGTATCAAACAATTCCTTTTTGAAATACCTAAAATTCTTTAATAAGACTACTCACACATGATCTAGGTATATGTGATCATTGTAGAAGAAGGATCAAGTGTTTAGAAAATGATTACCAAAGGGTTTTGATAATCTTTAAGCAAATAAATAAAGAAAAAAGAGAACAACACTTTAGAAACAATAAATTCATACATAAAAAGTATATTGTGGCTACATGATGCAAGGTATTTATATACATTATGTAGCCGACCAAAAACAAGAAAAATAAAAACTTTACAAAAACGTAAATGATCAGTGAAATGGCTTAACCGATCGGTTCTTTGAGACTTTTGTACCAATCGGTTCAACTATTTAACCCGATCGGTTTTTGATCTTGGGCCTTCTCTTTTTTTGACACATTTTTGCTCAATTTTTGCTCCTAAATTAGTTATTTCTATACAAACAAGTGCATAAACCTGAAAACACTAAAAAAACATTGAAAACTAAATGTTCTCGACAAAAAGACTCGATAATATACATTAAAAAACCTATAAAATGTGTTAAAAGTATCACTTAAAATAAATGGTGGTGAGTGAGCTTTTGAATTTTGATTTTATAATTTATTTTAGGTAAAATAGTTCTCTATTTCTCTATTTGCGATCCCCTTTTTCAAGTTTATTTTGTGATATAACAGAAATCAAGTAAAAATAGTTGTAATACTCTATTAACTTTTCAAAATTTTATTGTGACAATACAAAAATCTAAAACAAAATAGTCGTTTAATATTCTATTCGTGATAGCCGACTTTTCAAGTTTTTAATCATAATCTTAAAAAAATCTAAATAAAATAGTTATCTAATTCTCTATATGTGATTACCGACGTTTCAAGTTTTAATCATGATCAAAAGACATTAATAATTAATATTGTTTAAATATAGCTTATGGACACAAATCCATCAAATTCATCGCTCATAGCTCTATGCCACCGAAACCATGGTCGAGGAGACATCAGCTAATGGTCTTGCCATCCTCATGGAGAACTCACTAGACTATCCATGTTTTGATGATTATACGCATTTTACTTCCTTTGTTAAACGAATGAAACAAAGCAGTACCATACGAAACGTTTGTACAAATGTCTGAATCCTTAAAAGAACAACATAAATACATAACAACTACAAACTTATTCACCAAAACAATTTCATTACCTTATTTCTTTTAAATCAAGAATCTGACCCTTATTTCACCGAAAATGGCCAAACCTCCAAAGAATTTCCGGCTAAGAGACACCGAAACAACAAAAAGACACATAAACCACTAATCAGATTAATGCGTGAACTGAAGAAGTTATGAAGTTCGAGAAGAGACTTACGAGGAGGAGAAGTATTGTTTATACGTTGGAACCAAATCCGCCACCGCCTGGAGTAAGAATCTGTAGGATTTCACCTGCTTCTACGTGTACTGTATTCTTGCCTCCAAGATAGATTCTTCGTTTGTCTTTAGTGATGAGATAGTTTGCTCCACGAACTCCGTTTTGGCCACCGTTCAATCCACGTGGCGAGTGTACTCGTCTCTCTGAGAGAATACTAACCACCACTGGCTTTCTAAACTCTATCTCTCTCACCAATCCATCGCCTCCTTTATGCAACCCATTGCCTCCACTGTTCTCTCTCAATCCAAATTTATGCAACAGAACCGGGTACCTGATAAAAACCCATGTGTTAGTCTAGTGCAAGTAAGTCTGACCATTCAGTTTTTCATAGCTAGAGAACTAACAGGTCTAACAGGATGTTTTCAGTACCTTTGCTCGAAGATCTCGGGATCAGTCATCCGCGTGTTAGTCATATGGCATTGGACTCCGCTTGTCCCGTCCCATGTGGGTCCGGCTCCGCATCCTCCACCAATGGTCTCGTAGTACCCAAATGTGTCATCTCCAAATGTGAGATTGTTCATGCATCCTTGGGAACAAGCACAAGCCTGGAAAGCTGTTAAGACAACATCTGTAACTCTCTGGGATGTTAGAACGTTGCCTCCAACAACTGCTGCTTTTTCGCTTGGAGACAGGAATGAACCAGCGGGTATTCGGATCTCAACCGGAGCTAAGCAGCCTTGGTTTAGCGGAATGTCGACATTAACCAAACAACGGAGGCAGTAAATAACCGCTGCAGATGTAACTGCTTCTGGGGCATTCCAGTTACCGTAGACTTCCGGGCTTGTGCCTGTAAAGTCAAAGAAGGCTTCTCCTTTGTCAGCATCAATTGTGAGTTTTAAGTGAATGACGGATCCATCATCCATGTAATCCTCTTCTTCTATGGTCACAGAATTACCAACCCTGGAATTTGGTGTTTCCGAGGAAACTCTAATAGCTACAGACTTCAGCATTTCTCTCACTGCTTCTTCAGCGTTAAGCTGAACGTATTTCATGTAAGCCTGAACAGTTCCAAGACCATATTGCTCAATCAGCTCTTTAATTAGAGAAATTCCTCTTTGGTTTGCAGCTATCTGAGCTTGAAGATCCGAGAGATTGTCCTGAATCCGTCTGGTTCCTGGAATCTTAGCTGTTGTCTCATCAGAAGAAGGGAATTGAAGAAGTTTAACAATTCCTTCTTCCTGGAAAACACCTTTTTCAACAACTTTGAACGCTTTTATCGCAGCACCTTCTTCCCAAATCGCCTTTGAGAACGGAGGCATGCTTCCGGGAGTTATGCCTCCAACTTCTGCGTGGTGACCTCTACTAGCCACGAAGAACACAAGCTTTCCGTTGTCAAAAACAGGCGTGATAACGGTTATATCAGGCAAATGGCTACCACCGGCGCAAGGATGATTTGTTACCAAAACATCTCCTTCGTTCAGGTTTTCACCCCAATGTTTGAGCTGCCAGCGAACTGTACTCGACATGGCACCCAGATGAACCGGAACATGTGGCGCATTAGCAACTAAGCCACCGTCAGGACTAAACAAGGCGCAAGAAAAATCCAATCTTTCCTTGATATTTGTCGATATGGAAGTACGTTGCAGGGTTCTTCCCATTTGCTCAGCTATACCCATGAATCTGTGATTAAATATGGACAGTTGAACAACATCTGCAACATTCTCTGCAAGCTTCACACTGCTCATTGCAGACTCTACCTCAATTTTAATGTTCCCATATTTAGTAATGATGGCTTTGCACTGAGGTTCTACAATAACTGTACTATTCCCGTTCATGATGATCGCAGGGCCGGGAATCTCATGGCCAAAACCTAAATTCTCCAACTTGAACAACGGTGTGTCATGCCATCCGCCTTCAAAGTAAACCTTGTAGTTCCTTTCAACCTTAGGAGTACCAGGGACAGCTTCAACTGCCCGTGGTTTTAGTATACTAGTCACTCCAATTCCCCGAACACGAACATCACATATGAGAAGATTTCTGTTTTGAAGTTTAAATCCATACTCTAGCTCGAAAAGCTTGAGAAACTCTGCAGCATAATCAAATGCCGACCCATCTCCAGTTTTTTTACCCTTAACCATGATCGCTGTATCTGTCCCGTCATATCTTAAATTCAAATATGTCTCCGTGGAGATATTTCCATCACCAAAACCCTGTTCCTGGAGCTTTTCTCTCACTTCTCCCAGCAATAGAGTTTCCCTTCTAAAGGCCTCTGAAAGAGATTCAGGGCCATAAACAGCTGAATATGGCTCTTGAGCATCTTCAATAACATCTGCCAAACCCATTCCATAAGCACTTAAAATTCCACAGTATCTGTGAACAAGAACTTCTTTCATGCCCAAAGACCTAGCTATTGCACAAGCATGCTGCGGTCCAGCACCTCCAAAGCATGCGAGTGCATGATTCTTTGTTTCATGACCCTTCATCTCTGTCAGTTGCCGTATAGGACGGCACATTGTCTCGTTAGCAACACTCACAAACCCCATTGCTATTGCCTCCACTGTCATGTCCTTTGCAGACGGATCCTGGATCTTTCTATATGAATTAATTTGTCCTGCAAGTTTTTCAAATGCTTCTCTTGTTGCCGCTACATCTAAAGGCTGATCTTCATTAGGCCCGAAAATGGATGGAAAATAATCAGGAATAACAAACCCTAAAACAAGATTCGCATCAGTAACTGCTAACTCCCCTCCTTTCCGGTAACAAACTGGACCTGGGTGAGCACCCACAGAATCAGGTCCCACCCGGAAAGCACCGAACTGAAACTTTAGTTTCGACCCACCACCAGCAGCAACAGTGTTTATGTCAAGCTGTGGCGCTTGTATGATTGTTCCAGCAATCTGAGTTTCTATGACTTGCTCATAACTCCCATCATAGCGGCTAACATCCGTTGATGTACCACCCATATCAAATCCAATCAGCGGTTTTTCAGTTTCAAGACCAAAGAGAGTCTGCGAGTAACCAACAACTCCTCCTGCTGGACCTGACAACACAGCCTTATGCCCTGAAAACCTACTTTCTGGTGCTAAACCTCCATCAGACTGCATAAATAAAACATTCACTTTCCCAAGATCATCATCAAACTTCGAAATGAAACCCGATAAATACTCTTTAATCACCGGAGTTAAATAAGCATCCACAGTAGCTGTTAAACCCCGAGGAACAGCCCGAACCATAGGAGTCAAAGCAGAAGACAACGAAACATGTCTAAAACCCATCTCCAAAGCCAACTTCTCCACCGCAATCTCATGCTTCGGATAAGTATACGAATGCATCAAAACAACCGCCAAACAACTAATCCCTCTATCAAGCAAACCTTTCAACAACGGCTCCAAACCTTCTCTATCAAACGGTTTCACAACTCTAACAAACTCACCAGACACTCCTTTAATCAAATTATCAACATCATCATCACCATCCAACCCAAGCACAACTCTTTCATCAACCTCAATCACATCCTCATAAAGATTCGACGGTTTCGCAACAGTAAGATCAAAAATATCAGGCCTAGCTTGATTACCTATCTGTAACAAATCTTTAAAACCTTTAGTAACACACAAAGCTATCCGTTCCCCTTTCCTCTCCAACAACGCGTTTGTTGCCACAGTAGTCCCCATCCTAATCCACTGAATCTTATCAGTTGGTATCTTAGACGTTCTTGGTATCTTCTTCCCTGTATACTCCTCGAGTATTCTCCGAATTCCTTCGACTGGAGCGTCGTCGTAATTCGATGGATCGACGGATAAAAGCTTCAACACATGACCATCGGAATGTCCTGGAATCTCAGCGTACACATCAGTGAAAGTTCCTCCTCTGTCTATACAAAATCTTAGCTTTCCTTCAATTACAGCTCCCATCTGCATAAAGAATCATCAAAATTTAAAATCAATCGAACAACGATATTGAGAGATCAAAACATCGATCTATGAAATAATGAGATTGTAGATAGAATTGATTCAAATGAAACGACGAGAGTAAAGGATACGGAATCAGAATCCAGATATTCATGAAAGTACCTTGAATTGGTGGAGAGAATCGTTGACGGATCGAGTTTTAGCAGAGAGTCAACAGTGGAGTGGGTGAATGATGAAGAAGATGAATCAGGTGATGTGGTGATGAGAATGTGAAGGATCTCTCCATTAAAGCAGGTTCTTTTGCTTTTTCGGTTTTACTAAACCATTTTTGGTTTTTGGTTGGTTAGAAATTAACCGGATAATCATTGAAGTTCTTGTTAACTGTTGTGTTGATTCAATTATTATTATTTTATTGGAAAAATTCTTTAAAAATACACCAACTATTAATTTTATTTTCACAAAAATACAAGAAATATTTGCATACTTTTTGCGTCCCGATACATGAAACTTTTATTTATTTTATTCATTTTAATACTCAAAGTCTGAACAGTATATTCATAATACATATCATATACATAATGTATGTTAACTAAATTAAAAAATCCTCGTCTTTATCTTTTTCTGAAATTTATGAAGATTTGAGTTGCATATTTGGAGATTATTTTTAGATATGGGGTTTTTTTCCTAATGTAATAGGAAACATATTTGAATATATAAATTAATTTTTATAACTCAGATTAGAAACTAAACAAAATTACGAGATATATTAAAATGGATGCACGGTTGAGTATTAAAATGGATTCAAAAAAGAGTTCCGTTTATTTTTTGGGTAAAAAATATTAGTGATGGCTTAGTTATGGTTTATTGATGGTTGAGTTATATTAGTGATGGCTAATTTATGGTTTGTGATGGCTCAATTATATTTTAGTGATGTCTTAGTTATGGTTTATTGATGGTTGAGTTATGATTTAGCGATGTCTGAGTTATACTTATTGATGATTGAGTTTAATTTTACTGATGGGTTTTATAATCTTTTATGTTATAGCTGCGTGTGAGTAAAAATGTTTATGAAGGATGATGTAAGAGAGCTATTTCATACGTGGTCAGATCAAGAAGAAGACCCAGCACTTGATCACTTGATCCAAGACATACATGAGGATAAGTTTGTTAAAGGTTATTGGGATGTGAAGAGGAATGAGAAAAAGAAGAAAAATGTAAATGTTAAAGCAGCGGCTTAGTCTGAAACTCCCGCAAAGAAGCAGAAAGTCCAGAAAGTCCCGATAACAAAGGAAGTGATCAACACTGAGGGTGGTGAATCCGGTGAAGGAGATGCGCAAAAAAAAAAAAAAAAAAGAAGAAATAAGCAAAGATAAGTGATATGGTAACTATTGAAAGAATTGTGATCTCCTAATTTAAATAGTTAGGATAACTTATGTAGATTTACCAGCCTTGTTTGATTATATCTCATTCGTTGTCGAACCATTAGATGTTTTTTCGGAAAAAAAAATTAAATGTAAAAAAAATTCCGAAAATTGACTCGAACTTTATAAAAGTATATATGATTAAAAGTTTGTGGTAGAACTATCAAGATTTATAAATATCTCATCTCGTTTTTGACATCAAATTTAGAGATGATAGCTAGATATGCCCATAAAAATATGAGTAGTCCGAACAAATGCATTTTAAGTACAAGAAATAACTGGGACAATAGTTGATGGCTACTCTTGCTTTGTTCGTTATAAAACAATGATCTCTCCTCTTCCTCCTTTATCTACGAAACTCACATGCTTCTGCATATTATTTGAAACAACATTTCACAAAATATCAAATACAAACATAGAGATCTACTTTCGTTGCATGTGCATTTCATATAAATACTCATCGAAAAAATATAAGAGTACTGTTTGAAACAACGAAACTCAAACACATTAAATGTGGATTTGATGTTTGATCATATATATTCAAGAGTTTGTTTATATATTCATTCAACTTCAACATCAACATCATAGCAATATAGCATGCTCAGTAATTCAGAGGCTGTTCTTAAGTATCCATCTTCAAACCAACTTACACAAACTATATACTATTATTTACTACAGCTCAAAGTACTAGACTTTAAATTACACATATCTTTTAAGTGAACATTCTAAAATAGAATGGATGTTGAATTTCTTAAATCATGAAAATATAACACTAAGGTTAAAGTTTTAGGAGTTAGAGTTTATATTTTAAGATTTGTAGTTTAGTGATGCTTACTTAGTATTGAAAATTTCAAATGTAGTTTGATCATTTTCTCGGACATTTACCTCTTGTGCTTTGTAATAAAGTTTCCGCGGAAGGCCATCGTTGTCTCTGCCACCTTGTATCTCACCGGAACTCTCCATATAAGCATTGATAATTCTCGCCGCAACTTCCGAAGCATCATGGCTCTCTCCCATTAACTTTGTTATCTGAGACCTAGGCAGCCTCAATCTCACCCTCGTATGTCCAAGCTCAGGCCCATCTCCTTCCTCAGATCTTGCGACACCGACATCAGAAACCGTTCTCCGGGAAAGCATTAACATCTCCAAACGCTCCTTGGCGCCAATATGTATATTACCGGACAAAACTCTCCGATAAGGAAGCTTATCCTTCTTATCTACTGGCGGAAGGTCCACCAAAAAATAAGTTTTATTCGGCTTTAAGTTCTGATTCGGCTCTAGCGGTTTGGCATAAACTCCTAATCGTTTCACGGTCTCGGAGTCTAACAGCACAAATCCGGGATACTCTTTTGTGGCGTCACTTGCCGTCACCGGAGTTTTGAGCCGGAAAATATCACCGTCGATCTTCATAACTTTAGCCTTGTTTCTCCTTATAGTGTTTCCCATTTTAATTGAATATATTATATATCTCATAAAGTATGCAACGCTCTATTTATATGTTGAGGAGGATTTGGTTAAAGCTTTTTGATTAGTGTGTGAAGCTTTGATATTCCCTGAGATTCTCTTTTTTTAATAATGTCCAACGTTGAAATTTAATTAACTAATTTTGTTGAAAAAAATAAATGTGAAAAGTCGGTCGATTGCGATACATTTTCAGATTTTCTCATAATTTTTTTTTCTTTAGGTATTTTAAAACCAATCAGTAGTCGCCATGATTATCTTAATATTAACGACTTGGTATACGTTATAATTCAATTCTGTTAGGCGGTTATCCAAATTTTACTCGGTCGCCATATTATATTATAAGAAATTAATCCAAGCTTTTGTTCTCATTTCTCATCGTTTGAACTCTCAATATTACAAGCCCTAATAAATGAATCGCATTTGTGTTAACCGCTCGGTTTGTGGGTTTGATTGGTACCTTAGCTAGTTTAATGTGGTTGAAAGTTCAACCGCTGGTTTGGTTACCAATTTCACAAGTAAATAAAACAGATATATAAACATGTACATATTGTTGAAAAATGCGGTTAAAAGTTAAACAAGTTCGTTGTGAAACGTCCAAAAAGGTGAATTTACAACCGCTTTATTTATCAAATGGGTGGTTAATTGTTTTTATTTTTTCTAATAATATTTTATATATTTTTTTAAAATAGATTTATTTATTTATATTATACTAAAAAAGTTTAAAAATAAAAGAAATTGAAAATTTTATTTCTATTTTAAATTACTTTTGTTATTTTTATAATATTTTCTTTACTATTAAACTATTTTTTATCAGTTATAACCATTAGTTAACTTCTCGTTTAATTCAAATATGTTCTCTCTTCTACTATTTTAACCGCTTTTTTTAACTATATTCTCTTCAACCGCAAATTTTTTTCAAAACTGCTTTGTTTGAACGATGTTTCCAATCGGACTCTTATATATTAAAATGTACACCACTACGAACAATTAATAATAACTAATATAAAATTCGTTTTTTTTTCAACCAAATATTCAAATTAGAAATTAACTTTCTGAAAAGAAGAAATAAAACCTCGAGACCAAAAAAAAAAAAAAACCTAACCCTATCTAGAAGACATTAACTTCGTTGACAAATTCCCTTGCCGCCGGTTTTAGAACTTAATTTTTCAGGTCCGGTTTACTGTAAGAAACCAAACCGAATAGTCCTCAAATTCGCAATCCAACCGGTTTGGGTCCGGTTTTTGAAAACAGTGAGATATTTTTAGTTAATATTTTCTCCGTTCCACGAAGATATATTTTTTAGAAATTTTATATTTTTTAAGAAATAATGTATAACTAGATCATGACCCGTGCTATACAGCACGGGATTTAATATTTTTCATGAATTAAATTATATATTTTGTTCGAAGAAATAAGGAATAATTTAGTATAATAGTATAATATAAAAGGGAATATATCATAATATTTTATATTTATTACTATTTGGATATAATGTTATATATTTTATTTGACTAAAGAAGGAGAGAATATTGTATTTTAGAATTTAATATATTTAGCAGCATTAGATTTGTATTTTTTTATATGAGATTAATAATTTCTTTTGTTCAATTAGGAATTGATAATTTTATTGTGTGATTGTGAACAAACAAAAAAATAGTTGTATTGGGTCTAAGTTTTTTAATGGATTATATTGGGTTTGTGGGGCCTAGTTTCATGGTTTAAAAAAAAAGAAAAAAAACGGTTTAACATACCTTTGGAATTTGCTGATCTGTTCCTATTTGATGTCTGCTTGAATTTTGTTACCCTGTAATTAACATAAGATGACTTTAAACTTACGGCACATATATTACAAAGAGAATTGTATAAAATTTCAATGGTACTTACAGGCTCATCTTTCAAAATCATTTCCAAAGATATGCCAGAACCTTTTGTAAAATGAATCCAAGAATGAAATATACTAACTTGAATACAGCAAAAAGTCTTGACATGCTTCAAATTGTTAATAGGAGTGTAGGGACTAACCATAGCCATTTCTGCTGTATTTTTAATTGTAGGATATGAGAATGGTGCTGAGATGATTTCTGTGAGAAAGGTACGTCAAGCCTAAATGGATATTTATAGTTGTAGATTGTTTGTGATAATTAGGAGATTCAGAAATATATTAATTAACATAAAATAGTTAGATAATATTTTAGAAAGGTATATTCTAGATTATTTGGAATATAGGATCAAAATTATATAACAGAGAGATTTGACAATCTTTAGAAAAGATTTTAAGGAAACTGAATAGCTGATTATATTGATGCGTGATTAAACTAAACAAAAAACGTAAAACTAAACAAAAAACGATCTAGAATATAACAACTATTATAACTTATTTTTTTTATAAAGGGTTTTAAGGAAACTGAATATATTCTCAAAGATTTTAGGAAAACTGAATATATTCTCAAAGATTACGAATTGCTTGAATACGAATTTATCTATATATACATTTTTGGTGAAGATTTGGCCTCAAAAATCCTTTTACAATTTCAATATTGTACATTTAGTCCCTACAAATAAAATCTGACAAAATATTTGTCTTAATGAAATTTACAAAACAATTAATAAACTCATCTAACAATTCCTTATTTTTCGAAAACGAGATATCCAATCCTAACAAATGGAAGTCAAATATTCGTAATTAAAACTCTTAATCACCATAATCTCGGTGATATCTTCGAAATAATTTCAACTAACCAAAAACAAATCCTAATCCAAAGCGTATATACCATTTTAAACAATTCGTTTAACCATATATTCCAAAAATTTCTCAAATGGAAACTAATAAAACCTCCAAATCATTTTAATATCTAGATTTGCATTTAATTTACATTGCTATTAAACCTAATCACCTTTAAATTACCAAATATCTTTCGCAAGAATATCTCATCAGTTTGATTTACTCTCAAACTACCTAGAATGGTACCCGATAATCACTCTCCAGAATCGTTTTCCAGTTTTAGCAACAACATATATTCCTCTCAATCATTGAATAGTACCTGCATTCATTCTCCGAGATTATCTCACTTTAATATCTCTCTTATATCCATTTATAACAAGAACTATATTGCGAATACAAACTAATAATCACGCATATTCCTTTTATGTTGGGATTCAAAGATTTTATACCTAATTTTATTCTCCTAAATATATTTTTTGCGTGATCACAACTCTACATGCTTAACCTAAATCATTTTACTATATATACTCTCATTTGCATTTCAACTCTCACCATCGGCAACTAAACATCTCACTTCACTATCCTTCAAAACAAATACTACAAAGTCCACAATGGCTGCTACTTTTGGTTACCTCAAAGATGTTCGTCCTTACAAGATTGGCTGGAGAGTGCAGGTGAAAGTCCTTCACGCCTGGAAACAGTACACTTCTGATACTGGTGAGACTCTTGAGTTGGTGTTCTCTGATGAACTGGTAAGCAAATACAAAACATATCAATTTTCCTATACACATAATTTTATCTATTTCCTACCATAACTAATACTTCATTTTGCAGGGGAAGAAAATTCATTGCACTGTCAAAAAGGATTTGGTCTCCAGGTATGTCAACAGTCTAACTGTTGGAGATTGGGTCTTAATTGAGACATTTGGTCTTAGTTATGCTGGTGGTCAATTCCGTCCCACAAATCATCTATACAAGATGACTTTTGTCAACACCACTACTGTATTTGGTTCTGAACCCAAGTCTGAATCAAACTACCTGTCTTTGGCCAAGTTCGAAAAGATTCACAGTGGAGAGCTTAATCCCCACATTTTGGTTGGTAAGTGATCTATTTATTAAATATGTAAATCATATATATTTATTCTTTTACTATATTATATACTAAACAATATTTGTATTTGTTTTAACAGATGTCATGGGTCAAATTGTTATGGTATCTGAGTTGGAGAACCTTGAGGCTAATAATAAGCCTACTTGCAAGCTTGATTTCGAAATGAGAGATGAGACGTGATATTTTAACTCTCAACATACTCAGTTTATATCTTTCTATATTTTCAATATACTGATCTTTTGTATTTGTTTTAGGGATGTGAGAATTGCAGTTACTTTGTGGGGGTCATTTGCTCAGACTGTTTACACAGCCTGTCAAGCTGCTGAAGACAAGACTGTCGTGTGCCTGATTCGATTTGCTAAGATAAAGGCATTCAAAGGTACCTAGCAGCTACTCTCAATTATACATACATATGTAGCTACTTTCAGACAGTTTTTGACTTCAGTTCTTATATTACCTAGGTGTTAGGAGCTTATCAAATTCATTTGATGCTACTCAAGTCCATGTCAATCCAGCCTACCCTGAAGTAGCTGCTTTTATCCAATCGTAAGACTTGCCCTAATTATATAGTTCTTATTCTATTTTCTCCATAATTGTTTCATTACCTGCTAACTCTTATGTTAAAAATTAGACTCCCGGATGATGGTATAATCTGTGTATTCCGTGAGAGAGTACCAAGATTTGCTATTGTCAGTGCCAAAAACGAAGATTATGATGAGTTTCCAAGGAACACAATTTCAGAACTCATCACTTCTATGGATGTAAGAAACTTTGCTTTCTCAGTCTTTATATCTAGCTTTCTCTAAGTTATATTTTTATTTTCTTAGGTTGGTAAGGCAAGGCTGATGTGTACCATCTATGCCATTGATACTGATTGGGCATGGTACTACATTAGTTGCAAATCTTGCAATAAGAAGGTCACACATGTCCATGCTGGGGTTAATGGTGTCAACAACAAAGGGAAGAAACCTAGGTTCTGGTGTGACGTGTGCAAGTCTGTGGTCACAAATGTCATTGCTAGGTAATACTTCTTTATTCTTGATTTGTGTTTTCTTAAAATATATAGTTTCAGTAGCCATCTAATTAACATTCTTATCTGTTATAGGTTTATGATTTATGCTAAGGTCATGGATAATACTGGTGAGGCAAGACTCCTACTGTTTGATTCAATTTGCTCTGAAATCATTGGTGAATCTGCAGCATCTGTGCTTGATGGCTCAGTTGATGAGGTATGTGCTACTATAATACATACAAAGCTTTTTTTGAGAGTTAAAATATACCAAGCACTGTACTAACTTATACAATGCTCTGTAGATTGATGATCCTGAAGATTTGCCTGATCCGGTTAAGAATCTTATTGGGAAGACATTTCTCTTTCTGGTCTGGATTGAGAGAGCAAACATCTTTGATGGAAAAGAAATCTACAAGGTTTCAAAAGTTCTACAGAAGAATGGACTACTTGAGGAACAATTGGTGGAGGAATCTTCTGACATTGTCAATGCTGCCTCTATTGTATCTGGTGATCAGGTAATTCCTCAGGTTGATATATATAATCTTAGTTTATGTTAATCATCCAATTGTTAGTTTTTGACAAGTTGAATCTACTTTTCTTTTCTATGGCCAGGTACCTCTAATGCTGGAGTGTAGTCAAGAGACTACTGACTCAATAACTCCATCCTCTAAGCGTGTTTACCCCCTTAATGTTGGAAGCTCTGATGGATCATCAACTTCAAAGAAGTTGTGCATTGCACCAGTGGACTTGGAGAAGTCTAATCCGGAGTTTGTGGGAGAGGTTGCTCTTGAGAAAGCAGATGTTAAGGCAGAAGTCAAAGCAAATGAGAATGTTGATATGAAGAACAAAGGTAAGGTGGTCGAATCTGAGGAGGTTAAGCATGATGATGGTGGAGCTGTGAAGAAGGTTGTGGTTAAGAAGGAGGATATCAAGGTGAAGATTGAAAAGAAGAAGTGATCTCTTTAGATCACTTTATGTTTTTATGTTTTCTAGAGTTTTTTTGTTATTTCTGTTGAGAACTATTGCTTCAGTTTATTTGGTTTTTGCATTTGTTTTACTGTTGGTTCTTTATGTTTTTAAATTGAATCCTTCAGTGGTATTCAATTTAGATTGAATAATTAAGTTCCTTTTCCCTAAATTTCATTGCTACTATCGTTGAACTCTGTTATAAATACCTAAACATTACTATTCTTCATATCGTTTTCAGATTTAAAGTTACTATATTTTATTCATGAAGATTAACCAACTATATAGTTTGAGTAGACTTACTTTATGGTTTGCTTGAGACAGTATATGCCAACTACACCATAACCTATATACATATTATCCTGTAAAAAAAACAAACGATTAGAGTCATTAAGTATGTTTACTTATTTCAATAATGTAATCATATGGTAATCTTAATCTCCTAAGAATACATACTAAAGTATCCTTTTCTTATAATCGTATTTAAACAATAAATATTCATTTGAATATACTGTTAAGATTTTCACAATCTTTAATCGGAGATAAATATGGAAACTGTAAATATATCAAATCATTGAGAATCTTGCTTTTTCCAAGTTCATTGCTAATGTCAGTCAATAAGTAATCATCACTTATAGATAATATAGAAACTACACGGTTTTTGAGACTCAAAACGTTTCGTATTTCCTCTAACTTCTACTTCTATTCTTCAAACCTGTTAACTATCTTCCATATATATAAAGCAAAGTTTCTCTGTTCTTCTCCACGAAAACTCTCATTCATCATACATTTTCTCTAAAACAGCAAGTTTTCAATCACAAATGGAACCTCTTCACTACCTATCTGATTTGAATGTGAATTCAACAAGATGGTTGGTCCATGTTAAGATCCTAAGCATGTGGAAGGAGCCTCTGGTGAATGGTAGGATTGAGACCAGAATGATATTGGCCGATGAAAAGGTAAAATCTTAACATGACTATGGATTGTCTACTTTCTCTTTTATGATTGGTAGTTTTGTTGGATCTGATAAACTCATGTATGGAATTTATTGTGATTTTAGGGTAATAGGATCGATGCAACTATTCCAAATCGATATTACAATTGGAATTTTCAGGCTGTACTGAAACGAGGTTGTTGGTTTCGCATGAGTGACTTTGAGGTTCTGCGTCCTCAAGAGAAGAAGACCAAATATTGTTGCTTCCCATATCACATCAAGTGCATTGCAGACACTACTATGTGGCCTATTAGTGTTGAATGCCCTTACAGTTTCTTTGATTTTGTTTTCCCAGAGACTGTTGAGTTTGCTATGGAAGAGGAAAAAGAGTTTGTAACTGGTAAGCAATTTTATATGGAATTTTATTCTCTGTTAGATTATATGGATCTTACTGGTGCGTGTTTGTTCTGATTATATCATCATGAAGATGCTATTGGTGTTGTCTCGGCTGTGACAACTATCAAAAGGTTTCCTTATGTCACACGGATGGGTGGGACAGACTATGAATCAAGATATGTGGCCTTCAAATTAGTGGACCTAGAGTAAGTTTGACTTCTATTGAGTTTCTATCATGTGTTGTGAGTTATATTAAGTTTGTTCTTTTTACAGTAACTTTTTGTTTCAACACACTATAGGGGTAAGGAGATCAAATGTTGTGCTGTTGGAAAGTGTTGTGAGTTGTTTGTGACCAAGTATGCTAAACAGACAACTGCGCCTACTTACAACTACCAACCTATAGTGGCTGTTCTCCGGGGCTGGAGAATCTCAGAGGTTTTTGGTAAGTTTTACTTTCAAGCTATAGGTGTTTTCATATTAAGGTATCAAATTGCTGTAGTTTAGATTGTTTCTGATCCTTGATATGTATGACTTAAGTACATTTGTCTATATTGTTTCTTAACTATAGTTTGTGTGTATTAAACTTCAGGTACAAATGTTTTAATGAGTGAGCATGGTTGTTCCCATCTCTACCTAAACCCAAGGTTTCCTGATGTAGATGTCAGAAGATACATGTAAGTTTCTACCTACACTTATGATTCAAAATACTCTAGAATTATGAATCATTTTAGTAGCTCTGACATTTTGTTTATTGTAACACAGTCAGGATTTCACTGAGAAACAAAGAGCTGACGCTGAGGTTGTGATGAGGGAGGTGGTTGCAGAGAACCAGTAGATGGAGTATCTGTTTCATTGAGGACCTATGATAACTTACTGTCCTGTTTTTATGTTTTCCTATTGCACCTTTTGATTCTCATTTTTTCTTCATTTCAAACTATGGTTACCTTTTGAATATTTTGAATTCATGTGTAATAAGTTTCACTTATTACATGTGAATTATAACTCTTATTTGATAACTACTTTAATTTCGTAGCATATTTTTATTGACTTTTTTTGCTTGGTTAATACTCCTAAAATTTATTACTCAAACATAAAGCTAAAGGAAACACAATTATAAATGGCTTCTAAACATGAGAGTAGTATTGAAACATACCTTAAGTAGTTATTCAATATTAATGACTTAGGAGTCAATTTGATTTTGTCTATATTTCTTTGCCCTGCAACACCAAAAAAAAGAAAGTATTATTTCTTTAGGCTACACAATCAAATCACACAATTAGATTTTATTCTGTCTAATATTGAGTAAAATCCATACCAAACTTTATCAGCTTTCCTAAAATATAGAATAAATCTTTCTGTATCCAACCATAATTCTCCATCTAAGATATTGCCATATACTTTATTCGGTCATTAGGTTTATAGAGTGAACACAAAGATTTTACTAGCTCACTCATTGTTTAGTAAAGTGTCCCACCTACAGTTTGAAAATGAAAAAAAAACCAGATTACCCTCTCTTAGATTTGAATAGATCCCCACAACCAGAAAAGAAATCCCGTTTCACTGAAACTCCTACACCTGTGAGCCAAATAACTCAGACTACTGGATCTAATACTATTGGTTCTGTTCCTCTTAGATCAGCTTTCAGTAGAGTATTTAGAGATATTACCAACCTTGGTGTTGGAGGTGATGAAAACTGTCAGACACCATCTTCTCAAATGGGAAAAGATTCTGCAAAAGATATACCTTATTCAGTTGGTAATTTCATTACTCTTTAAAGAATAAGAATAATGTCTGACAGTTTTTATGATGAATGTGGTACAAGAATTTTTGCTTATTTTTAAAAAGATTTTCAGGTTCAATGGGAAACTCTGGACTTACATCGATGTTCCAAGAGAACTCTCAACCGAGTCAGAGATATTCTACCATTCCTTTCAAAGACCTGACCAATACGATGATGAACTTATCCTCATCGTCCTCACCTCTATTTAGGACACCAGCTACTGCATATCAGGAGCAGACAGGTTAGTATATATCAGATTGAATTAAACATGTATACCATGCTAATCATATAAATGTTTGTTACTATAGAATACCATAAAACTTTTTAATAGTTGGAATTTTTTTTACAAGGACAACAATATGGTATGCCTAATTCATGTATAAGCAGAGAGAAACATATCAATACTGGTGATGTTGGCAACTATCATGTAAGAAATCTACAAAAAGAGTTTGAAAAAGCATCATCTTCTACATTTATTAAGCGTAAGATTTTCCTCTGTTTTAGTATTTGGTTACTCCCTTTACTTTACTAGCTCAGATACCGCAAAACATATTGTTTTCATGTATAGAAAAGCAGCAACCCTCTGCACCAGTGGAACCAAACTACTATGATTGTAGTACTGATGAGGACAGCATAGGAGATGGTGACTATGACTGTTTGTCTGACAATGAAACTGATGATGAACAAAACTACTATCTTAGTGCCACTGATGATGAAATTGAAGATGCTAATCCGTCTCATAAACCAAGTGAGACACAGCCACATGTGTCTACTCATGAACGAGAAATTATGGCACAGACAAGAAAATCTTCTGCAGAACATGTTACATTCATGTCTCAAATTGATAGATTTCTGGAGAAAAGTGTCCCACCTCAAGCAGAACCTATTGTTGTTAATGAACCTAAGAAAAGAGGTCGTCCAAGACTGGATAAAACTAAGAATCAAAAGAAAAACACAGGTAACATATGAACAGATGTTTCTGTCTATGACACATTATTGAGGATATAAAGTCTATTTTTATAATCTTATTGTTTTCAGGTTATCTTGACCACGGTGATGCTACATACAAGTGTAAGTACTGTGGTGCTTTGATGTGGTTTGCTGAGCGTATAAGGAAAAAAGAAACTGGCAAGGATCCTGTGTTTACACTATGTTGTGGCCAAGGAAGTGTAAAATTGCCATTTCTCAAGGAATCTCCTGAACTTATCAAGAGGCTGCTTTCAGGAGATGATGCACTTAGCAGAAATTACCAAGCTCTATCCAGAATATATAATATGATTTTCGCAATGACCTCCCTTGGTGGAAAGGTAGACAATTCCATGCCAAAAGGTAGAGGACCTTGCATGTTTCGTTTGCAAGGTGGAAACTATCATTTGATTGGCAGTTTGGTTCCTGATGAGGGTGATTATGCTAAGTATTCCCAACTATATATAGTTGATACAGAAAATGAAGTTGACAATAGAGCTACTGTCATCGGGTAATCAATCTTAAAATCCTATCTTCTTTGTCTTTCAATATACAGATTTGGTTTGTAACTAATTTGGTTTCTTCATGTGCTGTTGTAGTAAGGGAAATAATGCTAAGTCATCATCAGGAAAACAGAAACTGGACAAAGAACTCATTGAAGCCATAATTAAAATGCTCAATGCTGTCAACCCTTATGTTATAAAGTTCAGATCAGCAAGAGAGAGGATAGAAACTACTGATGATGAGCCTTTTCACATGCGTATAGTCGCGGATCGTAAGGGTGTTGATGGCAGGACATATAGTATGCCAACAGCAGGAGAGGTTGCTGCTTTGATCCCTGGGGATTTTACTCATGGAATGCCTAACCGTGATATAATTCTTGAAAAAAGAAAAAGTGGAAAACTAAAGAGGATAAGCCAGATTCACATTTCATATTTGGCTCTACAATACCCACTTATTTTTTGTTATGGTGAAGATGGTTACAGGCCTGGTATTGAGAAGTGTTATAAATCAGGGTATAACAAGAAGAAGAAGTGTATAAGTATGAGGCAGTGGTTTGCATTTCGCATTCAAGAGAGGGAAAATGAGTGTCATACTCTTCTGCGCTCTAGAAGGTTATTTCAACAGTTTATATGTGATGCTTATACAACTATTGAAACCAACAGACTTAACTACATAAAGTTTAATCAGTCAAAGCTGCGGTGTGAAAACTTCAACTCTATTAAAGAAGCAGCTGAATCTGGGACAACAGATATGAGTGAAGAAGGTAACCAATGCCTTATTCCATCTTCTTTCACTGGTGGACCTAGGTATATGGTTCAGAGCTATTACGATGCAATGGCCATATGTAAACATTATGGTTTCCCTGATCTATTCATCACCTTTACATGTAACCCTAAGTGGCCTGAGATAACAAGATATTGTGAAGCAAGAGGGTTAACTTCTGATGACAGACCCGACATAGTTGCGAGGATTTTCAAAATTAAGCTGGATGCTCTAATGCAAGATTTAACAGAGAAAAAGATGCTCGGCAAGACGGAAGCATGTAAGTTTGTCAGTCTTTTATTGATGTATGTGTTTCTGTTATTATTATAGTTGGTTTTCCTAATCTAAATATACATTTCTACTTTTGCAGCTATGTATACAGTTGAATTCCAGAAAAGAGGATTACCTCATGCACACATTCTCTTATTTATGGATAGTAAAAGTAAATTACCAACTGCTGACGATATCGACAGGATGATCTGTGCAGAGATTCCCGACAAAGAGAAAGAACCAGATCTCTATGAAGTTATTAAAAACTCCATGATTCATGGCCCATGTGGTTCAGCAAATATGAATTCTCCATGTATGGTTGAAGGCCAATGTTCTAAACATTATCCCAAAAAACATCAAGATATCACAAAGGTTGGAGCTGATGGTTTTCCTGTCTATAGAAGGAGGCTGACAGATGATTATGTTGAAAAAGGTGGAATCAAATGTGATAATAGGTATGTTGTGCCTTATAATAAAAAACTATCCCTGCGATATAATGCTCATATCAATGTGGAATGGTGCAATCAGAACGGTTCTATCAAATACTTATTTAAGTATATAAACAAAGGACCAGATAAAGTTGTATTCATTGTAGAACCAGTAAAGCAATCTACAGCTGGTGAAACAACAACAACTCCTGGTGAAGAACCAGTTTCCACTGAGAAAAAGAAGAATGAAATCAAAGATTGGTTTGACTGCAGGTTAGTTTTTGTCTTTTTATAAAGTTAATTTCTCTAATAATTTTTAAGATCAAGATTCACTACTCATATTTTAAGTAATCTTTCTTCCATAGGTATGTATCTGCGTCAGAAGCTATTTGGAGGATTTACAAATTTCCTATTCAACATAGGTCCACTCCTGTCGTAAAACTATCTTTCCACTGTGAAGGAAAGCAGCCAGCTTATTTCGATCCCAAGGCAAAGATTGCAGATGTTCTAGAACGTGTATCGAATCAAGACTCTCAGTTTATGGCCTGGCTCACTTTGAATAGGAAGAATGCAGTTGGAAAGAAAGGAAAACGTGCACGAGAGTGTTTGTATGCAGAAATTCCAGCATATTTCACTTGGGATGGAACAAATAAGAAGTTCAATCCAAGAAAAAGAGGTTGGTCTTTGGGTCGCATTAACTACGTACCAAGGAAAATGGAAGATGAGTACTATCTTAGAGTCTTACTTAACATTGTCAGAGGTCCAAAGACTTATGCTGACATCAAAACATTTAATGGTGTTGTCTACAAAACTTACAAAGAAGCATGTTTTGCACGTGGTATTCTAGATGATGATCAGGTCTTCATTGATGGTCTGGTAGAATTAAGACAGTTTTGTTTTGGAGATTATTTGAGGAATTTTTTTGCAATGCTGCTGCTTTCTGGGTCTCTGGCTAGACCAGAACATGTTTGGGAACAAACATGGCATATGTTAGCTGAGGATATTGAGACAAAGAAGAGAACAGAGTTCAACAATCAAGGTTTGTATACTATTGTGGTCTTAGTATGGACATGTCTATTTATACTAAAGTGCTTAGCTTATTTTTTTAATTCTAACATACTAATCTTTGCAGAACTTACCCTCACAGAAGCGGAAATTAAGAACTATACTCTCCAAGAAATAGAAAAAATTTTGTTATCTAATGGAAGTACTCTAGAAGATTTTGAGAGTTTTCCCAAGCCTTCAAGAGAAGGTATTGATAATTCTAATCGCCTGATAAGTGATGAAAAGAGATACAACCGTGATGGTAAATTGGCAGAAAAACATGCAGAGTGGATACAGATGCTAACTACTGAGCAGAGAAGTATCTACAATGAGATTACTGGTGCTGTTTTCAATAATTTAGGAGGAGTGTTTTTTGTTTATGGATTTGGAGGAACTGGTAAAACGTTTGTTTGGAAGACACTATCAGCTGCGATTAGATCTAAAGGACAGATTGTTCTTAATGTCGCCTCAAGTGGAATCGCTTCATTGTTGTTAGAAGGAGGTAGAACTGCACATTCTAGGTTTTCAATCCCACTGACTCCTGATGAGTTTTCAGTTTGCAAGATCCAGCCTAAATCTGACCTAGCAGATCTTATCAAAGAAGCATCTCTAATTATATGGGACGAAGCTCCAATGATGACCAAGTTTTGTTTCGAAGCTTTAGACAAAAGCTTCTGCGATATTATGAAAAATAGAAACAACAAGGTTTTCGGAGGTAAGGTTGTTGTTTTTGGTGGTGATTTCAGGCAAGTTCTTCCGGTAATTCCCGGTGCAGGTAGAGCAGAAATAGTGATGTCATCTCTAAATGCTTCGTATCTCTGGGATCACTGCAAAGTCTTGAAGTTGACTAAGAACATGAGACTACTAGCAAACAATTTAAGTCCTGCAGAAGCTAAAGAGATCCAAGAGTTTTCTGATTGGTTATTGGCTGTTGGAGATGGTAGGATTAATGAGCCTAATGATGGGGAAGCAGTAATAGATATTCCACATGATTTGTTGATTACAGAAGCAGAAAATCCAGTAGAAGCTATTACTTGGGAAATTTATGGTGATCCAACATAACTCCACACCATCATTGATCCTAAATTCTTTCAAAAAAGAGCTATTTTGGCACCAAAAAATGATGATGTCAACACTATAAATCAGTATATGCTAGAGCATTTAGAAGGTTGGTCTACTTTAACTATATGCTATTTCCTTTCTAGCAAATCTGTGAAGTGTAATTAATTATGTAAACATCTGACATGTGGATTTATGTTGGCAACTATCAGGTGATGAACGAATCTATCTATCAGCTGATAGTATAGATCCCGATGATTCTGACTCACTTAAGAATCCTGTTATCACTCCTGATTTTTTAAACAGTATCAAAGTAGCAGGTTTGCCAAACCATTCTTTGCGTTTGAAAGTTGGTGCTCCGGTTATGTTGCTTAGAAATTTAGATCCTAAAGGTGGTTTATGTAATGGGACTAGGCTTCAGATTACACAGCTATGTAAGCAGATTGTGGAAGCTAGAGTTATAACAGGAGATAGAGTTGGTGATATAGTGTTTATTCCTACTGTAAACCTTACACCTTCAGATACCAAATTGCCATTCAAGATGCGTAGAAGACAGTTTCCACTATCTGTTGCATTTGCTATGACGATCAATAAGAGCCAGGGCCAATCTCTAGAACATGTTGGACTTTACTTGCCTAAACCTGTTTTCTCTCATGGTCAGCTTTATGTTGCGTTGTCTAGGGTTACGTCTAAGAAAGGTTTGAAAATCTTAATACTAGACAAAGAAGGAAAAATTCAGAAGCAAACAACCAATGTTGTTTTCAAGGAGGTTTTTCAGAACATAGGCTAACTTGCCTAATACCATTCTCTGTGAATTGGTTCAGAGAAGGTATGTTTTCTTATTTTAACATACTCTACCGATTTCAATTATGGCTTGAAAAACCCACAATCAAATATTAACATGGAAACAGTTTCTAATTTTCTCAGGCAGCAGTCAAGCTTCCAATCAAGTAACTCAACAGCCAGACAAACAAGCTACCATTCAATATATGATCATTTCAGTCATTTCTTTTTTTTCAATCTTCAATGAAATTATGAGCTCTATCTTTTTATTTCTTTCAATATCTGCCTCAAACATTGTACTACCAGATTGAAGTGTGCCTATTCACCATATCTTCTAATCAATCAGCTATAGTTATCTAGAACTACATTTCTAGAAATCAACATATACATTCCAATTAGCTAAATCAACTCTACATGCAGAGATATACAAGTATCTACATCAAAGAAATTTTCTCTACTAATTTACTAAACAACCATATACCTCTATATTATCACATGAACCAGAAACAAAGCTATTTCAAACTGGCGATCAATTACTCTTATACGTTACCAATCAATTGCAATTAGTAGAGAAAGTTTGAGAATTTCATGTATTACCTCAGTAATGGAAGCTTCCTCTGATTGATGATCTCCATCTTCTAGGTTTCGAACTCCATAGATTCAAATTGCATCATTGAATTAGCTCACCAGTATTATAGAACCACCAGAATTATAATCACTCTCTCAATCTCCAAGCTCGAGAGAAATCAAAAAGCAGAGACGTTAGATCTCTTCCGAAATTAATGCAGCTTTCAGGAGGAATGTAGAAATCAATTCGTCGGAGATACCTTCGCCGGAAATCAGTTAATCGGAAGAAATCAATCAGCTTCTTCGATTGAAAGCAGAGTGGAGGATCGGACTCAACGTTTCTGTTGATTTCGATTTTGTTTTCAGCATTTGGTTGGCTTCAATTTCGTTGGTTTAACTAAACCAAGTATTGGTTTAATAAACCAAAACTAATTAAACCAGCTGATTATTATTACATTTAAGATTAATGTCCAAACAACCTTAATATATGCATCTAATTTGAAATGGACATGTCAATTTTGATTTTGTTACTCAACAAAATCTCATACTATAAATGTGATTTATAAATTTCATTTATGAAATTAACACTTATTTGTCTCAAATATATAATCATAATTAAATACAATAATAGACGATGACATATATAATACAACGGAATTATTTCACTACCACATATGTATTTCCTTTCAACAAGAAAATAAATAAAGATATATCATATTTAGATATTTCTAACCATAACCAAATGTTTTGAACCAAAACATATATTTGCACATTAACAATAAAGTCCTTATACACTTTCAAAAGTTTTTAAATATACAACAAACACAATAAGACGATACGTACTTTGTACACAACCCGGTACATCGTAATATTAATCTCATTCGTTTTATTATAAATATTCAAACATACAACATACTACTCATACAATTAGCACTACATTAATTTCCATATATATTCAAATCACACATCTAAATGGGTTATATAAAGACTAATTATGTTTAAAACCTATATTAATTTCTCTCAAACAAACATATATTATTTTCTTAAAAAAAATATAGTCCCGCGGTGTACCGCGGGTCAATCCCTAGTATCTAAACAAAATATAACAACCTAATATCTTTAAGATCTTTAAACCCGTTTTTCGTTATTTGACCCGTTTTTTAATTAATTTGTTAATGTTAGTGACATGAAATTAAAATGATTATGATTAGAGATATCTAATGGCATATATTATAATTTCTTACAAAATTAACGTTACGACTTATAGGATGTACTTCCCAAATAATAGTATAGGATTTGCCTTATTAGTTTGAATTGATTTTATTATTTACGAAATCTCCCTAATTAATTAATTACAAAATTATGTGATTATATTGTATAGATAGTATAATTAAACCCGTCTGATGACCCAATGACCCGCGTAATTAAAAAATGAATATACTACCTAAACAATATAATCAACTGAAGTCAGAAACAAAGATTTAGGAAACTGAAAATATTGTATTGTTTAGCTTAATCAAAAACAATGAAATTGATGATAACAGATGTTTAGGAAACTGAAAATATTGTCAAAGATGATAATAGATGTTTAGGAAAATGAAAATATTGTCAAAGATTACGAATTGTAGTTGAAAATAAATTTTGTTTAGTTATAAGAACGTAGACACATTTTCAATTTTTAGTAACATTTTTAAAAAATGAAGAATTATATAACATTTTCAATTTATATAACATTTTCGAACTATATGAGTATTATAATTCAAAATAGCATTTTTTATTTTTTATAAATTGGATTGATATAAAATGTTTTCAATGATATATCATTTTCATTAACATTTTCAATGACATTTTTTATAAGATGTTCGAATAATGGATTACTATATAACAAATTGAATAACATTTTTAATTTTCAATAACATTTTCGAATAATATATTAGTATATTAGTATATAACATTTTTATATATTATATAAACAAAATCTTTTATGTATTATATAACATTTTTATGTATTATATAATCTCGAATATTGATTGGTATATAATATTCTCGAATTATATTAATTATGTATTATATAAACAAAATCTTTTAATATCTTTAAACCTGTTGACCCGTTGACCCGTTAATATATATATTAGTGAAATGGAATAAATTTTATGATTAGAATTATATAATGGCATATATTGTAATTTCTTACAAAATTTAAGTTATGATCCTTAGGATGTACTTCCCAAATATTAGTATAGGATAATTAATTTTAGATCTAATTTCCTTATCATATTTGGTTAATTTTTTTATAGGAATTAAATGTTGTTAAATCTTAATTTGGTTGAAAACATGACTTGGTAATAAATAAGGAGAGAATATTGTATTTTTGAATTTAATATATTTAGCTGCATTAGATTTGTATTTTTTTAATGAGATTAACAATTTATTTAGTTTAAGTAGGTATTGATAATTAGAGAATAAACATAAAATTGTTGTATTGGGTTTAAGTTTTTTAGTGGACTATATTTGGGTTTGTTTGGCCCAGTTTTATGGTTTTTTTTTAAAAAAAATATATTTTGTGCTAATCTTTAACATAAACCCTAATGTTGTATCCCTATATATATGTTGTATCTTGTACAATTGATCAATAACAGAAAGAACAATCCCCAAAACCCTATTATTTACAACACGAAACTAAATATCTTGAAATGAAAAAATGGTTATATTTATTAACAAAATCTCGATTAATATATGAGAGGTTTTTGGATTCAACAATTTTTTTTTATGACTTGGAAGTTGAAAAAGAAGAATTAAAAAAAAAAAAAAAAACAGAATATCTATTTTCATACCATTCAATAAGGGGTGAAAAAGTTAAATAAGGGGTTACTGATATTCTATTTTTTTTGTATAAATAAATTTAAATAAGTTAAACAGAATATCTATCTATTTTAAAAATACTCTGAAAAAATAGATTTCAACTTTGTCATTTAGAAAAAAAGACAATCAAAATATAAGGGGTGAAAATTTTAAATAAATAATTGACTAAAAATTAGTTGTTGGCATTTAGGAAAAAAATCAGAAAAGGTACCAAAAACATTTTCTCTTGACTTAGGCCAACCGCCGCCGTTTCACCATGGAGTCTCCGGCAATGTCCAATGACCCGTAATAGTTATGGTTCCTACAATTATGTAGAAAGAATTGGTAAATAAACAATAATTAAATGAAACATTTAATTAAGAGGGTTAGAACAATACTATTACGTACGTGTATACAATACATCACACATAGACCATATTGCATTTGTTTTACTGTAAAAGAAACGCATTGAATCATTCACAATTACGTTTCATAGATTTTTGGTATCAAATTCTCTCATAAAAAATACATGCCTTTAGTTTTACCTTTAAACGGATCATAAAACAGTTTTCAATCGTTCTCCAAACAGCTTCCCATGTTCCTCTGTGTTATATATCAGCCCTTGCGTCTTCATGAACCGCCACAATCTCCCTCTTAGATGTTTTACGCTTCACATCAATGTCATAAGTGTAGATAAGTGGAGTTTTTATCTGCAGTGACAAAAGAAAAAATAATATTATTAACTTTATTTTGGCACACAAACCTTAAATCAAACCGAGTTAGCTTGAAATAACTTCATTTATAGAGAGATAGCTTGTACATAATTTAGGTTTAGCCGACTAATCTAGATATATTTAACTACTAAGATCTTAACAAATATGGTGATTTTGTTATTAAATTTAAAAAACTATCCTTATATATAACTAAATTTATGATTGAAAAAGAATAATCTTTGATTCCCATAATATACGGAATTATAAGTTGCAAGATTCATTACGATTTGAATTTTTAAAAATCAAAATTATGTTCAAAAATAAATTTTTGTTTCCTTAACTACAAAATCTTTACGTGGTTAACAATTTTTGAAAGATTTTAGATTTAATAGTTAATGATAACTATATTTTAGGAAAATTCGAATATTTTGTTGACTTTTTAATTGGTGTTTGTTGTAGTTGCTTAATACAGGGGATTTGAATTTGCGTTTTGAATCTATTCGAATAAATATACAATTGTTATGGCAAGTACTAAGATTTAGGATGCTATATTTATTTCTGATTTAGTAAATTAAAAATATCATTTCTATATGTATTTATCTTTGCCAATCTGCGAAGTACACGTAAACAAAATTTTTGAGACAATCCCGATTCAGAGATTTTAGAAATATCTATTAATATATTATCAAATTTAATTAGTTTACATATATACAATTTCGTTTTTTTCTTCCATATATACTAATCATAATTAATTAGTATAGTTTAGTTAAGAAAATATTTTAAAATCTAAACTAAATTTCGTTGTATGATTAAAAATTATTTGTATCTAAACAAAATCCATGTTTGTTATATTCGTGATTGGCTTCCTATATATTAGGTAATCTTTTAATATCTTTAAACCCGTATGACCCATTGACCCGTTTTCTAATGAATTGGTTAATATTAGTGACATGGAATTAAAATTTATATAACATTTTCAATAACATTTTCGAACTATATGATTACTATAATTCAAAATAACATTTTCTTTATAAATTCGATTTATATAAAAAAATTTCAATGATATATCATTTTCAATAACATTTTCGAATAATGGATTAGTATATAACATTTTCAATAACATTTTTGAATAATTTATTAATAACTTAGAACGTTAATATATGATTACTATAATTCAAAATAACATTTTTTTTATAAATTTGAATTATATAACATTTTTTTGTATAAATTCGGATTATATATAAACAAAATCTCTTTAATATCTTTAAACCCATTTGACCCGTTGACCCGTTGACCCGTTAATATATATTAATGACATGGAATAAAATGATTATAATTAGAATTTTCTAATGGCATATATTGTAATTTCTTACAAAATCAACGTTATGATCCTTAGGATGTACTTCCCAAATATTAGTATAGGATGATAATTTTAACCTTTTAACATTTTAACACATTTTAAAGAGTATATTATTTATTGTTGTTTAATAAGGGTAAAATAGGTAAACTGTTTTAAATTTGACATTCGAATCACAAAACTTTTATCTGGGACAATTTTTTTTTCTTAAATAAATTCATTTTTGTGGGTACTTAATAGTCTTATGGGTCAAAGAGAAGCTATCTTAAAGGTCAGCTCTTGATGCCATTCTCCTTCCCGACAACAACAACAACCACTTCTCTTCGATTCCATAATCGAAATCTCCGGTTTTGCTCAAACCTGAATTAATTTTCAATTAACTAATTCACTTGTGTTTTTTTTTTTTTAATTTGATACAAATATATATATTTGTGTTTCTTTTTGTTTTGGATTTTGATTGATGTTTTGGTAAAAGATCGAGAAATTGGAGAATGACGACGCCTCCTGTTCTATCTCTCGCTCTTCCTTCAGATACTGGTCGTGTTCTTAGTATCCAATCCCACACTGTTCAGGTTTTTGTTGGAACTCTTAAGATTACTTATCGTATCATTAGAAACTGTGTTAAAGTTTCAATTTTGATTTGTTGCCCTAAAAACGTTTAAGAAAGAACAGAGCTTTTTGCTATTTGAATCTGAAATTGGGAGAAATCAATAAGATGGTATTTAATTGTGTGCTAATTCACATTGAATATATTAGTGATGCAATATTTTTCTTTGGATGACTTTTCATAAAGGTTTAGACTTTAATTAGCTAGAGGAAGAGTTTTGATATTGTGGAGAACAATCATACTCTGTTCCTTAGTGTACCAATTGTTGAGGACAATCTTGTGTTTATTGGTTCTAAGAGTAATATGATTGTGTTTTTTTTTTTCATGATACACTGTCTCTATGCTTGAGTTATGCTACTTTTTTTTGTTTGTGTGTTACAAGAAATGTAATGCCATTTTTTATGGTTATTCTTTTCTTAGGGATATGTTGGTAACAAATCAGCTGTCTTTCCTCTTCAATTGTTGGGGTATGATGTGGATCCAATTAACTCAGTACAGTTCTCAAATCATACTGGTAAGATTCAGCCACAGTAATGTAGAGCTTAATGTTTTTGAAACTACTGTTTTCATATCTTCAGGATTGTATCGTCGTCGGTGTATGTGAATCTATTAATTTAGCTGTTCTAAAACTTTTTTTCCAGGGTATCCTACGTTCAAAGGACAGGTTTTGAATGGTCAGCAATTGTGTGATTTGATTGAAGGTCTCGAAGCAAACGATTTGTTGTTCTACACTCATGTATTAACAGGTAGTTAGTTTAACACTAGATGCCTCTATTATTGGTCAATTGATATTTATTTGAGGAAAACACTCTCTTTGAGGATATTCAAAGGTTGTTGTATGATACAACTTGTATCATTGTTGACAAAAAAAAAAACAACTTGTATCATTGTTACGTCAGATCTGAGTGTGACAATGCTTTTGGTGTAGAGTTATATCAGTTATTTTTCAAAGCAGCAGTACTTTGTAGTTAGCTCAATATAACTTTGTGTTTTTAAATTGCAGGTTATATTGGATCAGTGTCATTCCTGGATACAATTTTGGAGGTTATCAATAAGCTTCGTGCTGTAAACCCGAATCTTACATATGGTGAGTCATGGATGCATTGCTATGTCCGCAAAAACTTCTTTTTGTTTCATCTTTTTAGTTCCTTAAAAAGTTTATGTGTTTTGCATACCTTGGAAGTATTATTGGAACAAAGATATAGTTAGGTTCTATCTCTGTAGTGTTTTTAGTTGCCGGAACTAGAGTAAGGGCATTATTTGTTATGTAACTATGTTTTGGATGTCTTAAATAGTAGAATTATGCTAATGTTAGTATATTCCTGATTAGTATGTGATCCGGTGATGGGTGATGAAGGAAAGTTGTATGTGCCTGAAGAATTGGTACATGTTTATCGTGAAAAGGTAAAATGAAATGAGACTACAAGTAATTATTTTGTGCTTTCAATTAGATCAGTTGATAATACACTTTATATGTTACCCTTTTTTCAACAGAAATGATGCATTCGTTCCGTTCAATTTTTTTTCCCAATATAACAGTAGTAAATGTGTAAATCCCTAATGGTATTATTTTGTTAGGTTGTTCCCCTGGCGTCTATGTTGACTCCTAACCAGTTTGAGGCAGAGAAGTTAACAGGACTAAGGTACTTGATTATTTAGCGAATGTTGCATTCTTTAGCCTGTGATGTATCATGAATTGAACTGTGTTTGAAGTGGTTGTTGAAGTTTATACTCGTATGATAGTCACATTTAGCTCTCTGATTGAGTTAAGTGAAAACTGTGAACACCGGGTATGGGGGATTCCCTACTGTAGAAATCTTTTTTGTTATGGTTAAAAATATCACAGTCCTAAAATACAACAGGATAAATTCTGAGGAAGATGGCAGGGAAGCTTGTGCTATTCTTCATGCAGCTGGTCCTTCAAAGGTTTGTTTGCTAAGCTTGCAAAGCCTTTTCTCTACTGATTGTATTCATTAGAAATCTTCCCTAAATGGTTATATTCATCTTTAAAGAGTTGAGAAGCTTCTTTGCATAGCGTGCAAGATTACCTTTGCTGTTTCGATAAAAATTCAACGATTTGAATGTTTGGCAGGTTGTGATCACTAGCATAACTATAGGTGGCATTCTATTACTAATTGGAAGCCATCAGAAAGAAAAGGTAGGTCCAGATTAACATCAAGATAGTTTTAACTTTATGCAGTCTGAGTATGTTGTAGTTAAACAGAAAAGTGTCTTACAATTGCTAATTTTAGTTCTTTCACGAATAAACTGATCTTAGTTTTTCAACCTCAGGGTCTCAAGCCTGAGCAATTCAAGATTTTGATACACAAAATCCCTGCTTATTTTACGGTACGTACTTCATCACTTGTTTGTACAGACGAAGTACTCCTCCAATGTGAATGGGTTTGCTACTGAGGCACTAAGGCTAAAATGGAAGTTTACTTGATGCTGGAATTGGAATATGCTAATAAAATATCAATCATATGGTTTCCACTTTTGTGTCGATATTGTTTATGTTAGAATTCCGTGTGAAATGCTGAAGTTGATGCACTTTTCCTGCAGGGAACAGGAGATCTCATGACTGCTCTTCTACTTGGTTGGAGTAATGTAATGCATCTTTACTTCCAAATGAAAGCAAAATATTTCTTTATCGGTTTTCCTCATACACTAAAACGTTTCTTATTAATAATGGTATAATGCAGAAATACCCGGACAACCTTGACAAGGCAGCCGAGCTTGCAGTTTCAACGTTGCAGGTAATATTCCAAACTCGTAAAGCTACCAAATTCTCGTAGAATGAAGAAATTCATGTTTTGGGCCAAGGGCTTTCGCCGCATGATCTGCTACAAGATATCGTGGATAACAAGTAATGTGAGTAGTAAGTAGTAAGTAGTATTTGTTACTACTTACTACTCACATAGTTTCTGTATTGTTTTATTTGTGTGTGCTTATTGTTATTTGGATGACCTGAAAACTTATTTATGGTGAGCAGGCACTTCTGCGAAGGACACTTGATGATTACAAACGCGCTGGGTATGATCCCACCTCAAGCAGTTTGGAGATTAGATTAATACAAAGCCAGGAAGAAATTCGCAACCCGAATGTCGAACTGAAAGCTGAGAAGTACTGCTGAAGCAGGTGAAAATGTAACATATTTATCTTAAAATAAGAAAACATAGATGATTTATGGGTAAGTTAGTTGAGATCTCTATGTTGGGGATACAATAATTATGTTGCACAATTCTTTTATGCATATAAAAGAGTACAGACTTCAGAGTAATAGGATGTGCAAGAGCTCTATAACGCATTTTAAACTGCCGTTAGACAGATCGTTTTTTGGCTTTTTGGTTTGGGTACTTATCTTTCTATCATTTTGCTGGTGTTAATATGTTAACAAGAGAAAAGATGGAGCGGAGATATGCATTCTGTTCCTCTTTATTTCAGATACGAATCGGTAACTCGTATTGCATTCAGCTCTCTTAAGTTATTAACCAAATCGAACTCGGCCAACGAACTGAATAAAACTCATGATGATTTAGCTTTAAGATTGTTACCAGTACTAAGTATAGTTTTTAGCTAATGTTGTAACATACTTTGTTCTTTAACACTCTAAACCAACATTGAACCACGAAAAGACTATACTACTATGCTTGATATAAACCCAAGTAGTGAAAACACACATATCTAGTTATGCTAACTTTAACCACTAAATCCTTCAATCAGTAGTAAAAGCCATGAACTGGTCTTGAGCTGAACTGTTGATTCATAGACTGAAGCTGTCTGGAGCTGAACTGTTCATGATTCATAGACTGAGGAACAAGAGATGGACCATTCATCATCTGACCATGGAAACCTCTCTCATTCATCATCTGACCATTGAAACCTCTCTCATTCACCATCATATTATTTACTCTTCCTCCAATCTGCATGTTCATTGCTTCTGCTGCAGGGTATGCATTAGAATATCCAAGATCCATGTCCCTCATCAGATTTGGTTTCACCTCTTCATAGTTGTTGTTGTGTCTTTGTGGTATTTCTCTAAATAGCTCTTGGAAATCTTCAGGTGAATCACTCATTTCAAAGTAATCTTCATCTCTCATCATCACAGGTTTCATGTTCATCATCATCTCTTCATCACTCTGATGATTAAGACTCTGCCTTTCATAACTTGGGACATTGTTGTAATTACTTCCGAAGTTGTATTGTGTGTTCCCCAAGCTTCTGTTGTCATGATTAAGACCAGCTTGATGATTACCAAAGTACTGGTCCTTATGGTAAGGCGTCAAGAACATAAGCTGAGCATGTTTCCCTCTTTTGTTCAACTTCTTGACCAAAATCTCTGGATCTAAGTTACCTCTAACGATCACTGCTTCCTGATCTGTGTCTATATCAACAGAGTAAACACCTGAAACAAAAAAAAAAGAACATAAAAAACTAAAAATCTGCATTTGATAAAATCTTATGATCTGTTTTTTTTCTCACCTTCAATTTTTCTAAGTGTTTTCTTCACTTTCCTCTTACATCCTTGGCAGTTGATGTTGACTTTGAGAAAATATGTCTATCACATAAAACCAAAAACGAGGTTTCAATGTTGGAAAGTAAGAAAACATTTGAAACAGAAGAATGGTTGTGTCTAAACAAAAGAGAGAAGAGATGTTTTTAATACCTTCAAAGGTTCATAGACGTTTCTTGGCATTCTTGATTTCTGGACTTTGATCTTTCTTTGAACTTCTTTTATGTTTTTTGGGACTCTAAAGAACAAAAATGTGGTATAAAAAGAGTTATGAGAGAGTATAGATACATAAAATATATGGAGAGAGAGACAGAGATTCTGGTGGCCAGAGAAATCTCGATTTTGTCAGCTTTTTTAGCAGGTAAGTCTCAGAGGACAATACACTAGTTTCTTGTGATGAAGATGGTTTCTGTTGGTCAACGATCATTGGCTCAAAGTGTCAAAATTTAAAGCTAAAAATTAAAACAGTAAAATAAATATGTAATAAGTAGGAGGACCACTTCTAAGAAACTGGCACTGCAAAAGTTGAATTTTTCAGAGTTTGTGAGTATTTATGTTTTGAGGTTATAACTTCTTTATCAAGCATTATTAGCTCTGCGTTGCGGCTACAAACTCTAGTCTCTGTTACTCTCTTCAAAGCTTCTTCAGTTTTAAATTTTATTGAGAACGACTTTTAATCAGAAATTTCTTACTTTTCTTTAGATAATCTTCAAAATTTACAATTGTAGATATTCACTTTCTTTTACTTATAATGCATGGAAAAATTTATCAACACATCATGAACTGAACCAAACTAGAGGTGGTATAAAAAAGAACCGGACTAAAATTCATCAATTCTAAAAAACTAAATCCTTTATATTATAAAAACCGGACTAATAAAGCAAACCAAACCGAAACTGAACTTGGACTGTGTAGTAGTAGAACATGATACATCAAAATTCATTTAAAAGTTTGGTTTGATTTATTATTTAATTTTTTTTCATCTTAGAAATTCACTAAAATCTCTTACTCTTTTATCTTGAACATGATACACAAATGCAAGAAAAGAAGCAAAACATCATTAAGTTAACAATAATGTCATAGATAAACAAAAAAACAAAAGAATCTACAAAGAGACCTTGACATCTTTTTATCCCAATTCCCAAACCAACATAATCATACATTCATTCATGATTTAACTTCCGATATACAAAGCTCCATCTCCAACACTTCACCACACAATAAACTGTTAGAGACAAACATGAAACTTTCATCTTGAGGGATTTGAAATTTCACTTCAAGAATCCTCTTCATCTCCGGCGATTCGTGACTACAAGTGTGCCCATCAAAAGAGTAAGAGATTCGATATGAGAACTTCTCCACTTCTGGAGCCAATGGTGCAATACAATTTACAGCCACATAAACACCATTTGGCTCTCTAAAACATTGCAAGACAAACAATAAAGTCTTTGGAAGCGTCATAAGAACCAAAGTCTTATCGTTTCGCCATCCGCACATCCCTCGGTTCACCAAAGGTGAATAAACAATCGGGTTTTAAAAGGTGGGATACTAAATAGTGGAATATATAAGATCTCATTGTATAAGCCAGTGTAATTGCATTCTTTGATTTCAGGGCAAGAACATAGAGAGAATCTGCAATATTACTTCTCATGATTTGAGTCTCTCCCATAAGGAACATTCTCAGTGCAACCTAACTTTGCATTTCGGCATGGGACAATGACTAATTTGAGAACACTCTCCATTGCTATGCAACGTTTGTTACCAATGGGTAAAGCACATGCAGGACATTTTTTCCCAAGTTTGGGCCAACAAAAACGGCAAGCTACATGTCCATTATCACACTGAGATACAAAACCAAAGAGTTGCAATCAAATTCATATCAAAACCTATTTAATCAAAAAATATTTTCAATTTTCTAACCATCAGAACATATTACAACAACAAAATCTGATATTACATGAAAATAAACACAAATGGAAGCTTACAAAAAAATCCCAACCAGCAATCAAATTACATAGAAGAAGAATATGAGAAAAAAAAAATTTAGGTCACTTTTATTAACTCGAAATTTTCTTAATTTGCGCTATATATATCAACTCGCAATCAAATTAAAAGAAAATGAAAAATAAAGGCAGTCAAAATATATGAAGAAATAAAACAATATAAAAGTGAAGATGAGATGCTACTGCATGTAAAAGCTAAAGCAAGCTTACAAAATCAGGATCGATCTTATAATCAAAACGTAACCTGAAATAAAGGAATAGTGAGTGGCTCGTAGCAAATAGGACAATCAAGAACATCAAGATCTAGCAATGTTCCCGTCCCCGAGCGTGTTCGTTGCCTCTTTTGCTATTGAGTATTTCTCGAACCATTTCCATCTTCTGCATGGTCTTAAAGAACACTTCATGCCTCAAAAAAGAATATGAGAGGCTTGAGAAAAGTTGAAAACGAATTAGGTTTTTTTTTTAATCTTCAATTTGTGAAAAGCTTGAAGGAACAGAAGCATACATAATGACTTCGACGGAATTCGAAGAGTTTTGTGGAGTGGAGCAATGAGAACGTCGCATCAATCAATAATAATGACTAAGGAGAACGTTGTTTCATTTGTTTCGATTAACTATGTACAATTAATTAAAACTATAAACAATTAATTAACAATATCAAAATTAGAAAAACAATTACCAAACATATACAAATATTAAATATATTTACTATAAATATATATTTTGAAATTTTAAAATACTAATTTTATATATAAAGATTTCTTCTTTATTTGGAAAATTATTTTTCCTAAATTATAAAAAAAAAACAAAACTGAAACTTATAGAATATAGAAAATTAAATATAAAATATAAAATTTATACAATCTTTCTCACATAAATATATATTTATACAATCTTTTTTTTTTTTTGACGTATATTTATACAATCTTTAATCCTATAATTTATACAAAAATAATTTTCCAAATAAAGAAGAAATCTTTATATATAAAATCTTTATATATCTTAGGCATTAAGAATCACACTCTATAGAACCCAATGTTCAAGAAAGCGCTAGGCGCTAAGCGGGCGGTGACCTAGCGCCTAGCGCCTAGAACGCCTAATCGGGGTCTAGGCGATTTTTAGGCGGTTTAGACGTTTATAACGTAAAACATTATAAATATGATATTATATATCAAAGTTATATAAAATATCTATTTAAAACTAAAAAATATGAAATTATAAACAAAAATTAGATAAAACATTGATTTATATTTATATTAAACATTATATGGATATTTATAACCATATATATAGAAATAAAACTTAATTGAAATTGAAAAAATATATTAAATAAGATCTAAATAATTTTAGGCGGTCAAGTCGGTCATCTAGGCGTCGCATCAGAGCCTAGCGCCTAGTCGGGGCCTAGGCGACCGCTTTTGGCCTATGCATAAATTATATCCTTAGAATTTATATTGAAATATTTGTGAAATGTTTTGTCGGTCAGAAACCACCAAATGTCTAACTGTTGGATTTGAACCTTTGATTAAATCTGCAAAAGAGAAAGCTTCAATGAAAACATGAAGAAGCGCAAAGAAGAAGCTCAAGCAGTTTTAAAGCGGACACGCGACCTTGTTTTTTCTCTCCCAACCCTCGCATCCTCGCAGCCGTCAAAACCTAAATCAAAAATTCGATCCGTCCTCTCCGGCGACGGTGCTCCTCACCAGTTGCCGGAGAGGGCCACTCCCTCTTCCCCTTTTCTCTGGTTGTCTTCTCCGTTCTGCCTATGTCGCTCTGGTGGTGTTCTGTCCATGGCTGGATTTTCGTCTCTTGTTGGTGGTGAACTGGGAGAGGTCTCGCTTTCGCACGGTGCAAGGGGCAGTTTGCCTGTGTCTCCCGGCGAGCTCTTGTTTTCGGTGCTTGAGGACGGTGCTGTGACAAGGTTCTTCTCCGGTGAGTTTGGCTTCAATTCTGTCCTCGTGCGGTGTGTTTCTCGTCGGTTCTGGTTGTGGCTCCGGTGAGGCGTCTGTTCAGCGGTATAGCTCCTAGCGGCGGGACCATTCTCCCGATCTGAGAATATGGTGGTGCATCGCCGTGTTCTTCAGTCATCGCCGTTGTTCTTTTAGTGGTTTGGGCTCTCCGGTTTGCCTAGGGGAGACGGTTCTTCAATTCTCGGGTCTCTCTATCTTATTTTTCTCCAGCTCCGGCGGCGTCGTCACTGGATCCGGCGAGCTTCTCTTTTGGAGGCAAGCCTCGAGGTCACTTTGGTGCTCTAAGCTTGTTCGTTGCGGTTAGAGGCGTTGGGGTTTTTAGTTTTGGTGGTCAACGTGTCTCCTCCATTGGTGGGTTGTTGAAGGTGGTAGCTTCTTCAGCCATGGGTACGGCTTCTCCGTGTCCGTTTGTCTTCGTCCCCGTGGCTTCTTTTCCGGTTTGCTTTAAGGTAGAGTTTTGTTGTTAAGGTGTTGTCGGGTTCGGTTCTTGTTGCTTTGGTTTGTTCTTGGTGCGTTGGCTAGGTTTGTCGAGTGTTGAATAGAGGCGGCGAATAGTCTAAGTGGCGTCGCTATCTCGTTGAGCTAGTGTAGAAGTCCACGATTGCTTATGCGTTTTTGCGTTAGTTCTCGGAGAAGCTGTAAGCTTCTATCTTGAGGTTTTGAGGACGGGCTTTAGATAGTTATGCTCGTGGCAACTACGATGAAGATTCCAGTTCTTCGGTACTGTGGCAACCACGCAAATTTCCGAGCTTCGCGGGTTCGGAATCGGTGTTTCTCCTCGCAACTTGGCCTTGACCGCTTAGCAGTGATCTTTTGCAACTTGAGTTGTAATGTTGTTTTTATATTTCTGTAGATTGCTTTAATCTGTTTCAAGTTTTCTCTGTAATTCTGTCAAAAATCAAAATGGTATAAAATTTCACCTTTTACCAAAAAAAAAAAAAAAAAAGCTCAAGCAAAAGAAGAAGACTTACATCATACTTTAGAGTTTAGACTATGCTTCTAGTAAGACTCTAACAAGAAGAAGTTGGGCTTCAGTGTTTTTGTAATGGGCTGCAGATGAATTAAGGCCCAAGTGAAGAAGTGTATAGTTTAGTTTAGTTTTAACCAAGTGTAAGTTAGAATTGGAGTGAGTTGTTGTTAGTAGAAGCATGGTCAAAGGATGATATAAGTGTTAGAACCTAGGAGTATGGTCTAGTGTGTAAGAGTCATGATTAGGTCTAAGTGCAAGTGTGTATGTTAAGTAGAAGTAGTATATGTATGAGTGTGTCTTGTAAGAAAGATTATCTCTTGATCCAATAAACAAAATGTTGACAATTAATGTTTTCTCTCTACTCTCTTACTAAACACTTATGTCTTTGTTAGAACAAGAAACAAAACAAAGAATAAGGAGATAGAAGGAGTAAGGTTCTCCTTGTGTTTCTGTTAAAACGGAGATACATGAGAGAATGAGGGAGCTGACCTCAAAGAGTGCGAAGAGGTAAGAAATGCAACACTAACATTACAATAAATGCAAAATCAAACGAGTTACAATTAACGTCTGTAATAAAGCTACAACCCTCATCAAGCATAACGACAATGGGCGGGATAAGAAAAACAAAATAAACAGAGTTAGATTTTACTATTAAACGAGGTTAAATGTCGGTTTGGGTTTATAAAATACGATTAGGATTTAGATTTTTTTACGATTAAACGAGTTTAAATGGCGGTTTGGGTTTACAAAGGAGAATTAGGGTTTAGATTTTGTAATTAAACGAGATTATATATCGGTTTGGGTTTATAAAAGAGTGGTTAGGGTTTAGATTTAATAATTAAATGAGTTTAATTTTTTTTATTATGTGACGAATTCTGATTAGTTAAAATAAAATGGGTGAATAAAAGGATTCACCCCTAGGGGTGAACCCAAGTATTGCTCTTCTTCTTTACTTAAGCCAGTACTCGAATTATATGTATGTTAAAAAAAATTATTATTAAAAAGACAAATAACAAAATACTGTTTAATTTCACGAGAAGTTGTTATATGGTGGGACGGGTTTGGTCGATATTAATACGGGATGATATACCACGGATGCAATCCTAGAATTAACAATCAAAATACAATTATACAATCTTAAACACTAAACAAAACTAACAATATTAACAAAAAAACAAAACTTACAATTTAAAATTTTACTTATAAAAATTTCGACATGCGGTATATATGTATACTAGATATGGATCAATGTGTTGCACGGGTTGCCGATCGAAATTATCATTTTTAATATTTTTATTTTATTTTTGTAAGCTTAACTAAAATTCTATAAATATATATATATATATATATATATATATATATATATTAGAAAATGCAGCATAATTATTTCTAAATATAGATTTATTAGCATAATGCGCAGTATAAAATATTATTTATAGTTATGTTATACTAATTATTAAATCATCTAATATAAATGTTGGTCTATTTATAAAATTATATAATTTTTTGTTTATTATAAGTTATGAAGTCATAAATGTTCATATGTTGTATTATTGAATTTTATTAAGTTATTTACATCCATCGGAAGAGTGTATTACATCTTATAATTTTAATGTGGCCAAGATGGAAACAAAACTATGACAATAAAAAAAGATAAAATTATATAGTTACGTAAACATATGAATGATATATGTATAATATGTAAACATTTTACATATAGTCTGAGTTACGTAAATATAGATATTTTTTAAGAAAAGTTTGACGTCATAATAAAAGTGTGACAATAAAAGAAGAGAAAATATGAGACCGTCTATATCCATGTCATGTAACTTTACTTGATAGTATGAAATATCCTCAACAGAAAGAAAAAATCTTATAAGAAATTAGAGAATATACACTAAATAACTTAAGACTAATAAAATTTTTTAAAAAAAAACATCAGACTAAACATTATCTATTTGCTGACTTTTAGATCTTCTACCATTGCATTTCACAAGGATTCCCTTTTTTGGGCTTTAGACTCTCTTTCTCGCTTAGAGTCTTTCAACTAAGGAGAATAGAGCTTTGGGTGGGTTAATTCATTCCCCTTTAGTGCGTTTCTAACCTAATTTGGTCTCGATCTTCTTCAGTGGCGGCGTTTTTTTCTGGGTTCTTAAAATTTTCTTCTCAAGTTTTCTGGGTTCTGTTTCTCTTGGCTCTTTGTGGTTCGCTAAGTGGTAGCGTCTGTTACTGAGTGACTGTTAGATGTCTGCGAGTATTGACCGTGCGTTAATGGCTATGTCTTTGGAAGAGGTTGATGAGCCTTTCACCATGCCTGATCTCCCTGAGTTCTGTTCTAGTGAAAGGAATGTCCTGAGTATTGTGGGGAGGCTGCTCAACCCAAAGTGTCAGAAGATGTCGAGTCTTATCAAAGATCTTCCTAGGAAATGGCAGATTTATGAAAGGGTAAGAGGTGTGGCTCTCTCTCAGGAGAGATTTCAGTTTATCTTTCAATATCAACATGAGATGGAAGCTGTGCTGAGTAAAGGTGTTCACACGTTTAATGAGTGGACGATTGCTATTGATCGTTGGGTGGAGTTTCCTCCGGCTGATTATCTTCAATTTATTCCGGTGTGGGTTCAGATCCGTAATATTCCAGTCAACCATTATACCATTCCGGCAATAACGTTGTTGGGTGAGATGGTGGGTCAGGTGATTGAAGTTGTCTTTGATCCGGATAAGCCGCAGGAGTTTGATTTTGTAAGAGTGAAGGTGCTCTTTGATGTGTCGAAACCTGTTCGGAGATTCAAAGTGGTGAATTTCAAAGAAGGGCCTGCTAAAATACTCTTTGATTTCGAAAGGATTCAAAAGCGATGCTTCTCTTGTCAAAGATTGACTCATGAACAAGAGGTTTGCCCCTTAAGGATTAAATTGCTTGAAGACAAGAAGATTGCTGCGAGAGAGAAGGGATCGACTAGTGGTGTTACTAAGGAAAAGATTATTAAGGAGTCGGATCCTCTCTTTGGAGTAATTTCAGAAGATGAAGTTGGAATTAATCCGGTGACAGGGAGATTAAAGATTGCTAAAGAAGTGGTGGATGGGATGCGCCAATATCTTATGGTTGCAGAAGGAGCAGAAAGATTGGCTAGAGAGGAGAGAATCAAAAAGACTCTTTTGGATCTAAAGAAAGATCCCATGGGTGAAAAGACTATGCTGCGTCTTGAACCCTCACCTATCATCTCCTCTAATCTAAACAGAGACAAAGGAGTTGTCTTTGGTTATGAAGAACAATTTGCTGCTGGGAATAAAGATGATCAAGCCAGTTCTTCGAAGATTTCTACAAGTCTTCACTCTCCGGGTATTGCGTTGTCTACTGGTGAGGTAATGGGAATGCCAATACTGTCAAACTTTCTTCAGGAAAGTCCAACGGTATTTAGAGCTGGTCTCTCTGAGGCTGGCTCTTCCGGTTCTTTCCTGAAGAATGGTAAGCCAAGGCAGAGGCCCTTTAAATCAAGGAGAAGAAAAAGTGTGCCTGCAGCTCTGTCTCCATGTTTGGATGTTTCAGGAAGCATACAAAAGGGTGTGTCAAAGAGAAAAGCTGCTGATGAAGCTAAAGTCCCATCAAAAGCTGCAAAGCGTAGCACCAAGAAGGTGGTCCCAAATGAGGGACCGTCCAATCAGTAATGAGCATTCTGAGTTGGAATTGTCAAGGATTGGGACGGTCTCAAGAATTGACGATTCCTCGTCTTCAGGAAATGAGGAAAGAGCATTTCCCTGAAGTTTTGTTTCTAATGGAGACTAAAAACTGTAGCAATGTTTTGGTGGACTTACAAGAGTGGCTTGGGTATGAAAGAGTGTTTACTGTGAATCCGGTTGGTCTTAGTGGAGGATTAGCAGTTTTTTGGAAGAAAGGTGTTGTTGTTGATATCAAGTTTGCAGATAAGCACCTAATTGACTTCCACATTCAATTTGGTTCGGTGGATTTTTTTGTTTCTTGTGTGTATGGAGATCCTTATCACAGCTCCAGAAATCTTTTGTGGGAGAGACTGGTCAGGATTGGCATTCAAAGGTTGGAACCTTGGTGCATGTTGGGTGACTTTAATGCAATCTTACACAATGGCGAGAAGCTAGGTGGGCCAAGGAGAGGTGATGCATCCTTTTTACCTTTCAAAGATATGTTAGACAATTGTCAAATGTCTGAACTTCCTAGTACAGGAAATCCTTTCACTTGGGGAGGGAAAAGGAATGATTTGTGGATTCAAAGCAAGTTGGACCGCTGTTTTGGGAATAAGAATTGGTTCAGACATTTTCCTGTGTCTAACCAAGAGTTTTTGGATAAGAGAGGATCAGATCATCGTCCTGTGATTGTAAGGCTGACTACCACCAGAGATGTGTATAGAGGCTGTTTCAGGTTCGACAAAAGACTTTTCAACAAACCTAATGTTAAGGAAGCTATTTCAAGGGCTTGGAACTCGCCTCAGGCTGATGAAAGGGTGTTGGTGTCTGTTAAGTTAAAGAACTGCAGGAAGGCTTTGAGTAAGTGGAAAAAGGAGAATAATCTCAATTCTCTCTCCAAGATTAAGCAGTGTCAAGTTGGTCTAGAAAAGGAACAATCTTCTTCCTTTCCTCGGTTTAACTTGGTTAGATCTCTTAAGAGAGAGCTTTGTCTTGCTTATAAGGAAGAGGAGACTTTCTGGAGTCAAAAAAGCAGACAAAGATGGATGAATGGTGGTGATAAGAATTCAAAGTTCTTCCATGCTTCAGTTAAAGCTGCTAGGGGGAAGCAGTTTTTGGAGAAGTTGAAAGATGTCAATGGGAATTTTCATAAAGCTGAAGCGTCTAAGGGAGCTATTGCTGAAGCCTACTTCACTGATTTATTTAAGTCTGAGGATCATGGTAACTTTCAGGATATTTTTGGTGATTTTCCTCCGACAGTTACTGCAGGGATGAATGCTGTGTTGACTGCTGATGTTTCAAAAAAGGAAATAAAAGAAGCTGTTTTTTCTGTCAGAGGATCTAGTGCTCCAGGTGCAGACGGGTTTACTGGTTTTTTCTTTCAAAAGTACTGGAGTATTATTGGTGATCAGGTAACCTTAGAAGTTCAGCAATTCTTTTTGACTGGTTGTATGCCTAAGGAGTGGAACTACACTCAACTCTGCCTCTTACCAAAGAAAGGAAAAGCTGAGCAAATGTCGGATTTGAGACCGATTAGTTTGTGCTCTGTTCTTTATAAGGTGATCTCTAAAATCTTGGTGAAGAGGCTTCAACCGTTTCTGAGTGAGCTGGTGGCTCCTAATCAATCAGCTTTTATGTCTGAGAGGTTGATTTCGGATAACATTTTAATAGCTCATGAGGTCGTGCATGGTTTGAGGACACATAAGCAGATTTCGAAGGAGTTCATAGCTATTAAATCAGATATGTCCAAGGCATATGATAGGGTTGAGTGGGGGTACCTTAAGGCTTTGCTGGAAGCTCTTGGTTTTCATCACAGATGGGTTCAATGGATCATGGTGGCTGTTTCGACTGTGACCTTTTCTGTCTTAATTAATGATCAGGCTTTTGGGCTGATTACTCCTTCTCGAGGTTTGAGACAAGGTGATCCTTTATCTCCCTTTCTGTTTGTTCTCTGTACGGAAGGACTGACCCACCTTATGAATAAAGCAGAGAGACAAGGGCTCATTAGTTGTATTCAGTTCTCGCCTGATGGACCAACAATTCACCACCTACTATTCGCAGATGACAGTTTATTCATGTGTAAGGCTGATGGGAAGGAAGTGGATACTATTAAGAAGATATTCCTAGTATATGGGAATGCTACTGGTCAAAGGATCAACTATGAGAAGTCTTCTATCACCTTTGGAGCCAATGTGGATGCGTTCAGTAAAGATTGGATTCAAAGAGATCTTGGAATTTTTAATGAAGGAGGCGCAGGCTCCTATTTGGGACTGCCAGAATGCTTCAGTGGCTCTAAAATTCAACTCTTGGATTACATTAAGGATAGACTTAAGTCAAGGTTGTCTGGGTGGTTTGCTAGAACCTTATCTTTAGGGGGGAAAGAAATATTGCTTAAAGCTGTTGCTCTTGCCATGCCGGTATATGCTATGTCTTGTTTCAGGTTGACTAAGACTACTTGTGCTAATCTAACGAGCGCTATGGCTGATTTCTGGTGGAGTGCGGTGGAACATAAAAGGAAAGTGCACTGGGTTAGCTGGGAAAAGTTATGTCTTGCAAAAAACCAGGGAGGTTTGGGTTTTAGGGATATTGAAACTTTTAACCAAGCCTTGTTGGCCAAACAGGCTTGGAGATTAATTCAAAACCCTTCTTCCCTTTTTGCTAGATTCTTTAAGAGTCGTTATTTTAATGATGAGGATTTCTTGGAGGCTGATATTGGTGTAAGACCGTCTTTTGCTTGGAGGAGCATCCTTCATGGAAGAGAGTTGCTGGTTAAGGGATTGAGGAAAGAAGTGGGCAATGGTAAGTCCCTGAGTGTTTGGATGGATTCTTGGGTTTATGACAATGGGCCCAGGATTCCTTTGATGAAGCATTTCACTGTTAACTTGGATCTTAAGGTGTATGATTTGATTGATGTTGAAGCTAGAAATTGGAATAGGGCAGTTCTTGATGATCTGTTTTATCCAATAGATGTGGATATTATTTTAAGACACAAGCCAGTGATTTGTAAGGATGATTTTTGGTGTTGGGTTCATACAAAGTCTGGAGAGTACTCTGTCAAGTCCGGATATTGGTTAGCTTTTCAGATTAATAAACCGGAGGTTATTAGACTGGCTGAGGTTCAACCATCGACTAATCTGTTGAAGGAGAGAATTTGGTCTCTTGATACGTCTCCGAAGATTAAAATGTTCCTGTGGAGAGCCTTGAGTGCAGCTTTGCCTGTGGCTGACCAGTTAATTCACAGAGGTATGAGGGCTGATTCTAGTTGTCAGATTTGTGGAGAGGAAGGCGAATCCATTAATCATGTTTTGTTCACTTGTGCGGTGGCTAGGCAGACGTGGGCTCTCTCTGGAGTCCCTAATCCAGAGAATGGTTTTAGTAGAGGTTCTCTTTTTGCTAATTTTCAGTTTCTGCTGGATACAAAAAACTTGTCAAGAGTTAACAGACAGGTCAGTAACTTGTGTCCTTGGGTCCTGTGGAGATTGTGGAAAAACAGGAACAAATTATGTATTGAAGGAGTAAGTTTCTGTCCTTTGGACTCAATGGTAAAGATAAGAGAGGACTGTGATGAATGGTTTGATGCTAAATTGCAGTCTGTTGAGGAAGGTCCTGTGACTTGTGGCGCTTTGGCAAGGAACTTGCAGAAATGGGAACCACCACCTGTGGGCTGGGTGAAGTGTAATATTGGGGCTGCGTGGTCGTTTAAGAAGAGGTCTGCTGGCTGTTCTTGGATTGTTAGAGATGCAACAGGACGGGTGTTGTTACACAGCAGGAGAGCTTTTGGCGGGTTGAATAACAGAAGAGAGGTTCTGTTTCAAAGTTTGGTATGGGCTATGGATTGTATACATAGTCATAAGCTGAATAGAGTGTTATTTGCTACTGAAGCGACCGATCTGGTTAATGCGTGTCATAGACCAAGAGCTTGGCCTTCTTTCAGTTATCAAATTTCGGAAATTCGATATTTTTTGGAGAAGTTTGGGGAATGGAGATTGGTGGAGGAAAAAGGTTCAGCGAATAGAGGAGCTTCTCTCATCGCTCAGAGTATTGTTCGTGAGGATAGATTGCAGTCTTATGTGGCAGTTGGTCACCCTCGTTGGCTTCATCACGTTATTGAGGAGGAGAGAATTTCATCTTAATGGTTGGCTTTGTTCCTGTGTCTCTCTGTTCTTTGGTCTTTGGCGTGTGTAATTTTTGGTGATTGGTATATCTCCTTCTTACCAATCTCTTCCACTAACCTGTTCTGTTTGTTCAAAGGTTGAGTGATGAATTTTGTATATCATATCAATATAATTAATCCTTTCAGTGAAAAAAAAAAAAAAAAAAAACATTATCTATTTGCTATATGGCCTTTGTCATTTTAGGCCCATATTACCAATTTCTTCGTTTTTATTCTTTCTAATTCTTAAATATCTATGTATATCTCATTAGATTTCTCTTTTTTTTTTTGCTCGAACTCTCTTTCTTTCTCCTTCTCTCCCTCTTGTAGGATTTCTTCACCACCATATCTTTATTTTATTTTTTCCCTATCTTAATTTCTCGCATTCGTCGGACATCACTACCGAGTCTCACTACTCTGACCCACCACCACAACTGAATCTCACTATTATCACAATCACCACCACCATCAATACCGAATCTCGCTAATTCCGACTCAACACCTTTATCAATATTTACCGCCGCCACCACCACAAAACTTGAACCACTATCATCAACACCAACACCACTCTTACCGCCTCTTATCCTCTTTTCCTAACTTCTCTTATTACTCTACCTTCTTTATCTCCTCCGACATTAGACCAAGCCTCTCCGACAATAACTCTAGTTTATGTCTATCACCGTTCATAATTATTAATTTGCCTCAATTGCCATATATTCATTAGATCTGAATATCACATGCTATTTTTAGAAAACATCGTGATTCAAAATATTTTTTTATAATTGATATGATATAACATCGTTAAAAAATAAGTTTGCTTGATGAGAAAATATGAGACAATCTATTTGTTTATATAAAGGTGACTATTTACTGTATTTTTTTTTATAGGATTAATCTGATTGTATAATTTGTTTTTAATTTTTTTGTAATTTTAAATCTTTTTCTTGTACAGTTAGTAACTTATAAATAAAACGTTTAACATAATTTTATAATTTCGATTTTTATGGAAATATACATATAAATTCCTTATATATATGTATACTATTCTTATTATAATCTTTTTATATTTTTAAAACTGTTTAAATTTATAATTTTGTTATAATTATTTTTTTAAAACAAAATTTTTGTTTGCTAGATGGCAAAAACTCTTATGGAAATATATGTATAATTTCCATATAATTAGCTCGTTATATTTTAAAACTGTATAAATTTATAATTTTTATAATGATCTTTTTACTTGCTTTGTTTTTAAAAAAGTAAAATTTTATTTGACACATGTCAAAATCTCAGATCGAAAAATTTGACGTGTGTCACGATCTCGTGAGTTATTATTTTTTTTTTTCCTCCGATCTCGTGAGTTATTAACTTTGAAAACCATACTTTATATAAGGGAAAATTCCCTAAAAAAGCCCCACTTATTTAATATTTGCCAGAAAACTACCTAAACTTTTTTCGTTGTCAGAACAATACACAAACTAATTTGGGTTGGAAATAAAAAACACTCACTAATTTTTTTTTCCGATTTCCTCCTTTCGCCGTAACGGCCGTTAACAGCGTTATCCAAATCGTCAAACGCTGTTAATTTTATTTACGGAAAAATTCCTAAAAAAATCCCCGACTTATTTAATATTTGCCAAAAAATACATGAACTTTGTTGTTGTTATAAAAATACCCAGACTAATTTAACTTGGAAATAAAAAAAACTATCTGTTTTTTTTCTTCAGTAATATCAACTAAAATCATGTTATTAATGTGTAACTTTTTCTAAATTGCTAATGCTTTTTTCAACAATCTATCATATGTGAACAACAGTAAATTAAAGAAATTTTACCCACTTTGTTTGCCGAAGATTCTTCTTAATATCTTCAATTTATTGTTGTTCGCATCAAATATTAAATAAGTGGGGCTTTTTTAGGGAATTTTCCCCTTTATATAATAAGATTTAAAAAAAAAAAAAAAATAGTTTATATCTACAAATAATCTTCAAAAAATTTATATTTTAATTTTTTAAAAACAATTATAGCCCTGCGGTGTACCGACTACCGCGGGTCAATCACTAGTTGAGCAACAAAAGTGTATACAGTTTATCGTTTTTTCCATAGCCACCAATCTTAGGCATTAAGAAACCTTACCAAACCAAAGAAAAATATACTCCATTGTTGGCCAATGCATAAGTTATAGCTTAGAATTTAGATTGGAGAAATTTTGCAATGTGTTGTTGGTCAGATTCCACCAAACGTCTAACATTACACTAAATACATAATCAAACGAGTTACAATCCTCATCAAGTATAACGACAATGGGCGGGATAAGAAAAACAAACGAGATAGATAGAGTTTCCATAGGAATACCCCAACCTTCTTACTCTTGGTTCAACTTCTTGACACAAATCCTCATCTCCAACATTTCACCACGCAATAAACTGTTCGGGATCAACATGATATTCTCTTGCGGGGTTTGAAAATTCAGTTTAAGAACCCTCTTCACCTCAGGTGATTTGTAAATCACAGTGTGGCCATCCACAGTGTAAGAGAGATCATATGAGAACTGTCTTAATTCTGGAGCAGATGGTGCAATGCAGCTTACAGTTACATACACACCGTACGGCTCCCTGAAACACTGCACTGCAAACAAATGATTCGTCAAGTATTCCGTTCTAATTAATATCTTTTCGCTGATGTTCATCCGGACAGTAAAGGAAATGTCACAATTGAACTTATGAAGCTGGTATAATTCCATGCCACTGTGGGTAGTAACATAGTGAGTGTATAGATCATTGTATGATCCGGTGTAACTGCAATCCAATGCAGGGCAGGAGCATTGAGAGAACATGCATTCCTTTTCATGAGTTGATTCTTTCCCATAAGATACGTTCTTGCTGCATCCAAACTTGGCGTTCGGACATGGGATCAAGATCGATTCAAGAACACTCTCCATCGCTCTGCAACGATTGTGACCAATAGGCAAAGCACAAGCAGGGCACTTATTATTCAGTTTGGGACAGCAAGAAGCACAAGCCAAATGTCCATTATCACACTGAAATTCAAAACCAATAACTTGTGATTAAAAAGCTAAGTAATAACTATATGCAGAGTCTAACACACATATCAAAAGCTTGACAATCAAAGCTGGAAATTTTCTAGTTATCAAAACAGAAACTCTTTGATTCAATCGGAGAAGTAACAAAACCTGAAAGATAGGAATTGTGAAAGCTTCGTAACAAATAGGACAATCGAGAATCTCAAGATCCATTAGCATCGTCGAGCGTTTCTTAGCGTCTCTCTTGGCTCCATCACTTGAAGAAAGTTGTCTCTTTTGCGAGAGAATGCTGTTAGACCCAATTTCTTCGCCGGAAGCTTCCGAAATCGCGGCTCCAACCATGTCGGAGAGATGGCTAAACCCTAATTCGATTTTACTCTAATCGGAAAATAGAGAATTTAGTTGATTGTTGTACAGAGAAATGAGAGAGAGATTAAAGACAATGGCACAAAAACTGTATAGATAATATGGGCTTTGATGATTCTTCAATTCGAAATCAAGGCCCAAATCTGATATCATTATAACAGAATGTCAGAAACAATATTTAATTTTTATTTTAAAAGTTGTTTATGTTATAAAACTATAACTCAAACATATATATAATATATAATAATATATATGTATATTCAAAGAAGGAAGAATAAAATGTAGAGAGAAGAGGAACAGACGAGTGGGAGAGAGAAGCAAAATACAACTTTCTTTCTCATCTTCTTATTCTTCACTTCCGAGACATATATATAGGGGTTAATAGTGGATAAGATAAACTTTAATTGCTTGGGGACTAAGTGACCCTAATAGCTTGGAGTTCAAGTCATAAATGGATAATCACAATAATAATTATCCAATTTTATAACACTCCCCCTTGATTATCCATAATTGCGCACTGCCTCGTTAAAAACCTTACCATGGAAAAACCCATTGGGATAAAAACCATGACAAAGGAAAAAGAGTACAGTAGCGCAATCTCCCCCTGGAACAGACGAATCTTGTTATCTTCATAGCTTTCGTATATTATGCATCTCGATCATTCTCTTTGCTTCTTCTGGTCTCGTCAATATATGACAAAGACTTAGGAAGAAAGATAGACCTTTACTTTGATGTCTATCTTTTGCGGGTTATTTGCTGCCTCGTTAAAAACCTTATCATGGAAAAACCCAGTGGGATAAAAACCATGAGAAGGAAAAAAGAGTGCAGCCACGTTCATCATCATATGTCTCCCCGTGGAAGTGTCATCTTCAAAAAAATGCATTTCGATTTGTGAAGATGCTTTCTGAATGTTGTAGCAGGAAGCGCCTTGGAACTGAAACTGCTACATTGTTACTTGGCCGGATGTACTGAACATCAACTTCTTGCTTCTTCTCAGATTCTTGAGTGCATGAGAAGAATCGATTTTCGACATGCTTCATGGAGCGCAATAATTTTGGCATGGCTTGAGCAAGCGACGACCAAAATTTGTTGTTGAAACGCCACGAAGTTGTTGTTTTGCGATATATATTTATATAGATCTAATATAGATCCTCCATCTGCAAAACCAACTAAACCAAACTCGGGGTTTCTAGAATAAAATAAGTCCAAGTCAATCGTACCTTGCAGATATGGAAGACACATTTGAACTCATTCAAAGGTCTAGTCGGAGAAAATGAATTAATCCTGCAAGTAGATCAGTAGCAAATGCTAGGTATAATATATTCACTAGATATATAAATGCTCGTCAGCATTTATATATGCTAGTTACAATTCACAAAATATATAAATACTCGTCAGCATTTATATATAGTGCTTCATGATCAAATATATAGAGTCGACTTCCTTTAGAAGTGACTAATATAACATCTGTTTCTCTAGATGTTTAGTTGGAAGATCTGGAGACACTTTTGTCTTTCCAAGATCTTTTATTCCAAATAACTCTTTAAGAGTTTTGATGATGTTCAAAAACATCATGCGTATAAGTTCCCGGGAATATAACTATGTTATCATATATTTTTCAGGGATTAGTCCTACAGACATCCCATGAGGCGCAATTCAAGTCATCAACTCAATATCGAGTGATTTTGACAAAACCCAGTGCGACACACCGTTTTGTCTTAAGTATCATAATACTCTTTTGATGCTTGGACCATGTGTCCATAAATTACTCGTTTTTATACGAGATTAATATAGACTTGGCTGCCTCATTGTTTATTGGCCAATATATATCTCTTTACGCTCACAGAGCAGAGATTTATGATCCTCATTAATCACATTTGCGCGCTAGATTATTTTATTGTCGACATTGTGTTTTCTTTGGTTCCATATTTGCCGTAATGACATGGTTAGTCGAGATCTCTTAATCATTATAAATGATTTTATTCAGGTACCTGATTTCGTTATTAACCATGGCAATCGGTCTTTTTACTTCTCTTTGGGAGTCTCTTTGCTCCTGTTGAGGAGTCTCTATGCTCCTCTTTAGAAGTCTATATGCTCTTCTTTTAAGAGTTAAATCCTCTTTTTAATAATAATATGCTCATTTTTTATTTTCGAGGATTTTCTTTATATTTGGAACCAAAGTTGTCTATCACGTTTTTATCGTATTATAGACAATAGTATGTCATCCGCCAGAGACATATTTTTGTACAGCATTTTTAGCTAGGACAAGAGATTTCCTATATGAACTTTAAGTTCATATGTATTTATACGAGGATCAATAATTTATGAAATCTCATCCATCAACTTTTTGCATTTGATTTGCAATTTATTATGAATAGTGATCTATTTGAACTTTGAACTCTTAAGTTCATATTTATTATAGTCATTTGTTCAAAGATCTTAACTATTCAATGATTCTCCCAAAATGATGGGGAACTTTTATCATCAACAAGATGATATGCAAATCTTGCAATAGGCACATCTCTCATAAGATGGCTCAATATTATAGAACAGAGACTCATCTCTAGCGTCTAACTATTTCATCCTTTTTAGATGATATTTTTATGCGGTGTAGAGGAGCATTTATAACATATATCTCACACCCATAAATTTCAAAATGAGATATATTTGATCTCCAATCATGTATATATAACACGAGAGAAATATTTCTTATAAATCGTTGGTCTTATATATAATCATTAATACATGCAAAACTGCATGATCCATATAAAAATATGGAGATTAAATCACCATGAATCGTTTTGCAATCTCTTGGATTTGCGCTATGAACGATTCGCTTAAAGCTCATTTTGAGAGTGAATATTATTTTTAGATGTTCCACTTTATCAAAAAGTGATAAATTTTAGGATATGATCACCAGAGTTATTTCGCTCTGGGGTGTCAAATTCACCAAAATTTATCGACTTATTGTCGATGTGGGATTCCTTTAATTCTCCCCCTCGAGATGATAACTCTTCGAGTTTATTCATCTCGAACTGAATCCCACTTTAGGATCAATAACATATCCAATACGGATCATGTATTTATTCTTAGATCCTTATAAAAATATGGGACTTGTAATAACCCCTCCCAAGATGATGGCTTTTCAAGCCTATTTATCTTGGACCGAATCTTATTTTTAGATCGGATATATTCGGGGCTTAATTTTGGGATTATTGAAGAAATCAACCAGCATATACAATGAGCTTATTAAATAAAAAAAATGGTGATTTGGCCAAAAATCATATGCTTCTGGAGGCTTAGCCTACTACGGAATTAAAGAGAAGGTATGCAACCTTCGACTCGATATAAAAATTAAATGAGTTTAAATAAACTGAAATAAATTCAATATAAATTAAATGTTACCTCAGAATTGTGGACAGAAGCATGCAGTGCTTGAATAGACTTCTCTTTCTTTACATAAATTTTTAGTGATATTTAATCACACTTTTTAAGTTCCAATTTAGGTCATCAACATATACAGCAAATATCACAAATCTTGATGGAGATTTCTTAATAAAGACGCAAGGGCATATTTTATTTAATATACCCTTTATTTAACAAATAATCGCTAAAGCGATTATACCACATGCGTCTGGATTATTTTAATCCTTAAAGTGATCGCTGTAGTTTGACCGTACATATTTCATTAGACTTTGAGTCTAATGCCTCTGGAACTTTAAATCCTTTTAGGATTTTCATGTATGTATCATAATCCAAAGATCCATATATATATGTAGTCACAACATCCTTAAGGTACATTTCTAAATTATAAGAGACCGTTAGGCTCCTTAAGTACCTGAATGTAATTGTATTCATGACCGGAGAATATATATATTTTTTTTTCATAATTAACTCCAGGTCTTTAAGAGAAAAACCTTGTGTAACAAGTCGGGTTTTATATCGTGTGATTTATCTTTTTTGACACGAAGACCCACTTGCACGCAACAAGTTTTAATCTTTAGATGTAGTAACAAGAGGTCCAAATACATCTCTTTGATTAAGGAAGAGCAATTCAATATATTGCACTTTTTTTAATCAGGCCCTTGTTAGCACTGATATGGATCCTGAATCTGGATCATTATTATCAAATGTATTTTTCTACCGGGATAGCTTGACCGGTTATGCTATGCCTAAAGCATTAGTAAATTAAGTTTACTATTATAAATAATTTTGCTATCTTTATTTTGCATGATATAATCATACATATGTGTGTCTCCATTGTGGTCAAACATTCGATACCACATTTATTTATAGTCTCAATATAATAATTATAAATAAAAATATCTTTGAAACTACACGAGTTTCTTTGAGACTTTGGAGAATCACGAAGCATCGATTATTATGAATCTGATGCATTTGGAAGTCGAGATGCTATCTCATCTAGACCTTCCAATTATTTTGCACTGTCTAAAAATATATTGACATGTGCTTCATATATTCTCATAAGAGAAATATATATTTGATTTTAAAGACATATTTCAAAGTCTTTAAATCTCATATAACACATATATTTATTCTTTACGAATAAAATAAATAAAAATAATTAAACACATAAATTCACAAAAATAATAATATAGAGATCATAGCCTTTTTATACAAGAATTCAGGAGGCAGCGCCTTCCATTAAGAATTTAATAGGCATAGCTTTTATTTGATCGTAGAGAAGGAGGCAGAACCTACCATATATATATATATCGATCAATCCGGAAAAAATATAAATTTTCATTTGATCGTTTGGAAGGTAAAACCTACCATATGACGATCGATCCGGAAAAAGCATAGCCATTTATTTGATCGTAAAGGAAGCATAGCTTACCATATATATATAACGATCAATTCCGAAAAAGACATAGCTTTTATTTTATTTGATCGTGAAGGAGGCAGAGCCTACCACTTATAACGATCAAACCGGAAAAAGGCATAGTCTCACGATGTCTAAAATAATTATGTTCTATAAACATAAATAAATTTAAATAACAGAAATTATAATTTACCTCGTAAAAGCTCAAGCGGTAAAGACATCGTGCTGATAACGTGTTATAAAACTATAACTCAAACATATATATAATATATAATAATATATATGTATATTCAAAGAAGGAAGAATAAAATGTAGAGAGAAGAGGAACAGACGAGTGGGAGAGAGAAGCAAAATACAACTTTCTTTCTCATCTTCTTATTCTTCACTTCCGAGACATATATATAGGGGTTAATAGTGGATAAGATAAACTTTAATTGCTTGGGGACTATAAGTGACCCTAATAGCTTGGAGTTCAAGTCATAAATGGATAATCACAATAATAATTATCCAATTTTATAACAGTTTACTTGTTTGTTACTAGTAATTTTTATTTAAAAAAAAACTAAAAAAAATAACTCTCCATTAAAAAGATTTTAAAATTAATATTTTTCTTAATAGTATATGCATTTCTACAAAATCTCTAATTTATATTAAAAGTTGTTTTTTTTTTTCGTCGATATTAAAAGTTGTTAATAGCAATTTTTATAAACAAAACATCCAAATCCAATTGTCTAGTAAAATTATACAAAAGTTAATATTTAATTTTAATAGCTTATGTAAGAGTTTGTTTTGTTAATTATAGAAAGGAACTGAATTCTGTTGTTGATTCTTCGTGCTAGGACCTAGGATCTTGCTGACAATTGGAGGGACTTTTCTTCTTGGGCTTTTGGCCATTGAAGGTCTTAACTCTCGGCTCCTTCTCTGCTCTTTACCTTGCAAGTATTTGACAAGATCAAGGAGTGTACTTTCTTGAATTCTAAGAATGTTGCAAATGTAATTTGGAGATTATTAAAGAGATCTCTTACCTCCTCCAAACAACCACTTTACATTTATGCTTATCAGTACTCTTCCACATTCTTCTCGCACATCGTGTCACCATAGAAAGTGTTTTGGTATGAGTCTACAAGGTTTTTTTCTTCTATACTTTTTAAGTTTCTTTCCACAAACTGATTTTGTTTCTTTTTTTTTGAAAATTCAAGTACAAAGCTTAAAACTCGAGAGTATGACAGAGTGCATGTACTTTCTAAGTGATCTACACTGGTATCACCACCACCGTACATCGATCCGTATGCTCTGTTGGAAGATGAGAGGATATCAGGGATGGATCCTCGTGTAAATTAGCAGCAACAAGTTGTTGTTTATACTCTACATAACTACTAGTGTAGAGCATATATACTTGCTAGTATATATTTTTATTTACAGTCTTTCCTTTTACTTTCCTTACGGTTGTAAAAAGAATTGTTGCTTCTCTTATTCTTGGAACTTACTTTAAGGGTTCGTAAAGTTCCAATCTTTAGCCATTCTATAAAAGATTTGACCACATAATAATATCAATACTAGATTCTGGAGAACACTGTATTCAACTTAAGCCTAACAAGAAACCCAGCTTAAATTCAGATTACCAGAAAAACGAGTCAATACACAAACGAACTAGATAATAGATATCAAATGGCTAACCGCCACAAGCAAGAGATAGAAACATAGTTTTTGAAAAACACAACCAAGACTCGTAAGAGTTCCGAGCCCATTCACACAAAACGAGATAAAATCCAAGCTTGTTAGTATTCCTCTCCTTCATCATCCTCATCGTCACCACCTTCAGCACCAACCTCTTCATAATCTTTCTCCAATGCTGCAAGATCTTCACGAGCCTCTGAGAATTCTCCTTCTTCCATACCCTCACCCACATACCAGTGAACGAAAGCACGTTTCGCGTACATAAGATCAAACTTGTGATCAATACGTGAGAACACCTCAGCAACACTGGTGGAGTTAGAGATCATACAAACAGCTCTCTGGACTTTAGCAAGATCACCACCTGGAACAACAGTTGGTGGCTGGTAGTTGATACCACACTTGAATCCAGTAGGACACCAGTCAACAAACTGAATAGTACGCTTAGTCTTGATGGTTCCAACAGCTGCGTTCACATCCTTGGGGACAACATCACCACGGTACATCAAACAGCAAGCCATGTATTTCCCGTGACGCGGGTCACACTTAGCCATCATGGAAGCAGGCTCAAAAGCACTGTTTGTGATCTCAGCAACTGAGAGCTGCTCATGGAAGGCCTTCTCGGCGGAAATGACAGGTGCATAGGAGGAAAGCATGAAGTGGATTCTTGGGTATGGAACCAAGTTGGTTTGGAACTCAGTGATATCAACATTCAAAGCGCCATCAAACCTCAGAGAAGTAGTCAAGGAAGAAATCACCTGAGAGACGAGACGGTTAAGGTTGGTGTAGCTTGGTCTCTCAATGTTTAGGGAGCGTCTACAGATGTCATAGATAGCTTCGTTGTCAAGAAGGATAGAGACATCAGTATGTTCCAAGAGTGAGTGAGTGGAGAGGACACTGTTATAAGGCTCAACAACAGAGGTAGAGACCTGTGGAGATGGATAAACAGTGAAACCCAACTTAGACTTTTTACCATAGTCAACAGAAAGTCTCTCAAGGAGAAGAGATCCAAGACCAGATCCAGTGCCTCCACCAACAGCATTGAATACAAGAAATCCTTGTAAACCAGTACAGTTATCAGCAAGCTTTCTAATACGATCCAAGCACAGATCAACAATTTCTTTCCCAATGGTGTAATGTCCACGGGCGAAGTTGTTAGCGGCGTCTTCTTTACCGCTGATGAGTTGTTCAGGGTGGAAAAGTTGACGGTAAGTACCAGTTCTGACTTCATCGATCACAGTTGGTTCAAGATCAACAAAGACTGCACGTGGGACGTGTTTTCCTGCACCGGTTTCACTGAAGAAGGTGTTGAAAGCATCGTCACCTCCACCAACAGTCTTGTCACTTGGCATTTGACCATCAGGCTGTAACATTATAGATTCCAATCAATACACAATAACCAATAGGATCCATCCAACACAGATCTAAACAGTTAGATCTACGAGAAATCGCAAGAATTATATCAGATCTGATCCATAAACAGAGATCTGGTGAAGAAGAGGAAGAGAGGAACCTGAATGCCATGTTCGAGACAGTAAAGCTCCCAGCAAGCATTACCGACTTGGATACCGGCTTGACCAATGTGGATCGAAATGCACTCTCTCATCTTCGTTTCGCGGAAGGAAGAAAGTAGATTATTTTACAGGGAAGAAGACGAAGGGCGTTTATGAAGACGCTCTTCTTTAGATCTGATTTTTCGATTTCTGGGTTTTTAGGAAGGTGTATTTATTTATAAGCGAAAGTATCCATCTGTATGTATAATACACGTGTAATGATGTAATTGGCTTGTTGTTAAAACAACGATTTGTTGATATCTTTGATGAACTGCGTATTTTCTATTTTTAAAATTTTGCTAGCTTTATGACCGTTTCTTTTATTTTAAAAAAAAAACAAAATCCCTTGAATTGCGTCGAACTTAATCGGAATTTTAGACTTTTATTAAGGTTGAATTGCAGTCGATGTTATAATTTGATGTAATTTACAATAAAAACTAGGTGACTGCGCGGGAATAATTTTGTGGCAAAAGTAAAAACATGAGATATTAGGGAATGTTTAGGGTTTAGGGTAAGAAAATATGATAAACGATGACAAAAAAACCGTGATATTATTAATGTTAAGAAAATAAGACACTAATCATTTTTTAAAAAACAATTGCAAGACAATAAGAAATCAACGAACGTCATCAGTCCAAGGCATTCTCTTTGCGTGTGACCATAGATACTCGTTCGTTTTCAGGATTCCTGACATCCGATTTTAAACACCAGAAACAGTTAATGTTCAGTCGCCAACTTTAGAGTTTTGACTGTTGAACGGGAAAAAAACAAAAAATAATTACCAACAAAACATCTCGTCGGTAATACTGACTATTTATTGTCAAACTCATCAATATGCAAATGATTTATACGTTTATCAAGTTCTCTTTCATCGGATTGCAGAAAACCATCAGTTTTGTATCTCTTGTTTTGTTATCATGGTTATAGCCACATTCATCAATGAGCAAATAATTTTTACGTTTATCAAGGGCTTTTTCATTACGTTGCAGAAACCCATCAACTTTTTTTTTTTTATCATAGTTATAGCCAAACTCATCAATCAGCAAATGATATTTACGGTTATCAAGGGCATTTTTATAACGATGCAATTTTACCCATTTTTCCGTTATAATGGTTATAGCAAAACTCTTCAATTAGCAAATAATTTATACATTTATCAAGAGCTCTTTCATCAGACAGGAGAAAACCGTGAATTTTTATCTCTTTTTTTTTTGTTATTCTGGTTTATCATGGTTATAACCATCAAATTTGCTCTTCTTGTTTTTTTAACATGATTATAAACTCATAAATTAGAAAATAATTTCTACGTTTATCAACAGGTGTTTCATTAGGCTGTAAAAAACTGTTTGTTTCGCTCGTTTTTTTTGTTATCATAATTATAGCCTATCTCATCAAGCAGCAAATGATTTCTTGCGGAGAAAAATAAAAGATTATTTAACCCAAAAGTCTTCTCTTTGTTCTCCTTCTAAGTTTTTTTTTTTAAAAAAGATGAAGCCTTACTAAATGTCAATAGCTAAATTGGTAAAGATTTTCAGGAAAAGTTTAGAAATCGTTCGTTCGAGTGACACTTGAGAAAAAACCATATAATTTCTCTTCGAAAAAAAACATGAACCCTTATTTTATTATTTCTCTTCAAATCCATTTCTAGAATTTTAATATTAGTTCAGTTTACTATTAGTTTCAGTTCAATAATATAAGTTTCAGAATTACTTTGACCCTCCCTCATCATAACTCCTCCATAAAGCACTCAATATTTTAATTAAACATTATACACCATATCTTATAAGTTTCTTATGCTACTTCAAACTCTATTACTCTACCTTCATTTGTTATAAATAGTAGTTTTGCTTCTAACCATAATATACAATTTTTACATTGGAGGGGGCAACAAAAAACAAAAACAACCAGAACCGACGTCACAGTACGTCTTTTAATCTCAAACCAAAAATATTTTACTACAGTACTTGCTTCAACTTCTTGATGGAAAGTTTCATATCCAACAAATCACCACGTACTAAACTGTGAGGGATCAACATGAAACTCTCTTGAGGTCTTTGGGAGCTCACTTTAAGAATTCTCTTCACCTCCGGTGATTCATAAGTTATAGTGTGTCCATCCACAGTGTAGGAGAGATGATATGAGAACTGTCCTACTTCAGGAGCAGATGGTGCAATGCAGCTTACGGTTACATACACACCACACGGCTCCCTAAAACACTGCACTACAAACAAGAGTCTCTTCGTGTATTCCATTCTAACAAATATCTCCTTATCGTTGCTGATGTTCATCCGGACACTAAAGGGAATGTCACGAATGGACTTAATAAGCTGGTCTACTTCCATGTGGGTTATACGATAGTGAGTGTAGAGATCCTTGTATGAGCTAGTGTAATTGCAGTCCTCCACAGGGCATGAGCATTGAGAGAAAGTGCATTCCTTTTCATGAGTTGATTCTTTCCCATAAGATATACTTTTGGTGCATCCAAAGTTGGCGTTTGGGCATGGGATAAAGATCGATTCAAGAACACTCTCCATTGCTCTGCAACGATTGTTGCCAACAGGCAAAGCACATGCAGGGCACTTATTACTCAGTTTGGGACAGCAAGAAGAGCAAGCCAAATGCCCATTATCACACTGAAAAGCAAAACCAATGAAATAAAAACCAAATCAATATTCAAGAAAACCTAACAACGCATTATCCACTTGATTTTACATCAAGTAACCATCAAAGGAACAAGAACATGCTAAATAAAGTCTCGGCCTTAACATATCGAAAGTCGATCGAAACTAACGTGGAAGATAGGAATAGTGAGTGGCTCGAAGCAAACAGGACAGTCGAGAACATCAAAATCCAACATCGCTGGACGTGTTTTATCCTCTGTTCGTTGCTTCTTTTGCAAGTTAATGTTGCTCGAACCTTTAACACCGCTTGAGGAACCCTCCATATCGAAATGCTTTACTTAAGATGAATATGGAATTGAAACAGTTTTAACTTTACGTTTACGTACACATATGAATTGGAGAAATGAAACTTTTTTTTTTTGAGAAAAATGAAAAGAAAGAAGTAGAGATGAGTTTAACCCTAAAATCAATTTGTCTTCTCACTTCTCAGGCTCCAAAGACTTGGAAGTAAAAGCTGCATGCAAACTTTATGACCTTGGGTGGAATTCGGAGAGTTTGATGGGACGAAGCATGATAAATTAACACATAAATGACTTTTACGTTTACACTGATTTGCCACGTGTCCATTACGTAACAATTGTTCTTCAGATTAACTATACTGATTTGCCACGTTCTTACATTGATTTGCTACGTGTTCACTCACGTAACAACTGTTCTTCAGATGAATTATTTCTGTATCCACAAAACACACCAGATAATATCCTGCGTTTGATATGAGAATATAAGTGCCTAAACAAAATTCAGTTCAATAAATCTCTTACAAAATTCAATAAAATAAAAAGATAGAATAATCAGAATAACACAAAAGCTGGAAAATTATTATAGGAACCACTAAGATTATCTCCAGTACTCTTTCATTTTTAAGAAAAACATAAAGAAATAAGAGAAATATTTCTCCACTGATACATCATTTTGTGAAAGAAAAAAATGAGATATGAATAATACTATATCATATTTGAAAGAAGACAATTCATAAAACCTTTTTTCTCTTAACATAATATACCACTAAAAATAAGTTCTTTTACTTTTTAATATGTTTTTCTTCAAAAAAAAAGGTGTTTTTAAAAATTAGTTATATATAGTGTATAAGAATATATTTGAACTATTCATTTTTGAAGAAAACAATTAAAGAGACCATTGGAAAAATTCAAACTTTTAGTGTTACTTCATTTTGAAGGAAAATTTGAGGGTATAACAATTGAAAATGTCTTAAGTAGTAACACTAAAAGGGACAAGCACTATAATTTTTATAATTAATAATCATTAGATTGGTATTGACACTCATATAGCTCATGTATTTGTTTTATTTTGTTAGAACAAAACAATATAACAATTGTTCCACAATATTTCATGATTTGAAAAATAAATTCGTATTATTAATAAAAATAATTAATTCTTAATTACGAAAATATCTTCATAAATGCGTATATGTTTGCGAAAAGTTGAATAACTTTTGAAGTGAACTTTGTTAATTATTTAGCCAATTGTTTCCACATAACTATTTGAGTCTGGTTGCCACATATCAATGGATAAGTAAGACCTAGGTTTTTACCCATGTTATGTCTGGACGATTAACAAAGTTAATATTTTTTGTGGAAATAATTTTATTTGTAATTATATAACTATAGACGCTATGATATATGATTTACCACATTATTGATGAGAATGAACATTATTGAAAATTTGAATAATATATAGTTCTGAATTTTTTTGCGAAAGTTTAAAATTTATTTAAAATAATCAAAACGTTAATAAAATTATCCATAATTTTTCAACCTAAAGTTTTTAAAAATTATCCGTTATTATCCAAAATAATCGAATACAAATCATATTCAGATAGTGATTTTATATATCTAAACTGTTCATAATGTGTATTTGTATTATATGCCCTATATAATAAGATATGTTCTAGGTGTAATTTCGATATCTTAAATAATTTTGGGAAAATTTTCAAAAATACTCTTTTTACGGTACTCTTTTAGTTATACATTTTTTATAAAGTTTTATAAAGATTTTATATGCTTTTAAAAGGTTTTTTAAAGATGATTTGGGGCTTCTAAGTACCGTAAGTCGTCATAGACATCAAGATCATTTTTGAAAAAGGGTATAATTGAAAATTGATAACATATAAGGGCTTTTGAAATAGGTACTGTAAAAGGAATATTTCTCATAAAATTTCAATAATAATTTTACTTGATTTGCATACTCATTGTGATCCAGTTTTTATCCAAAATGAATATACATATGTATTAGCTGGTGTTAAAAAAATTGATATATTAAATCTAGCTGAATTTAGTTTTGTAAAATGATAATTGCATAAATGTTGAATTTGACTGAATATAGCTGATTTTTTTTTTAATTCACCATTTAAACCAAAGGTTTCAATTTTAGAATAGTTGCAAGGGTATCTAACCGTATCTTTAAGAGTTTCGCAAATTAACTTCCTACCAGCATCAATTTTCTTTCAAGAATCGTCAGTTTAACTCTTAATTGCGATCAGTTGAAAAGTGTAAAGGTTATAGACTACAATACTTATTTTGGATTCGAAGGAACCTATAAAGAGCGAAAGAGGATGGGGTACTTTATGACAATGTCAATACGGCAATACCCAACTCAGAAAAAAAAACATGGTTATATATGTTTCTTTATGACAATAATAGGAAAAAAGATATTTTCATATCCGTACATTTTTTAAAGTGTGTTTTTTTTTTATCTGAAAAAATACGTAGGATTAATTCATAGAAAAAAAACCCAAATTTTTTTGAATTTAATACCTAAACTTTACATTTAGTGACTAATTCAAAACTATAGTTAATAGATGTTGGTCAACCGTTACAGTTTCTGAATTAGATGACACGTATTTGATGACGTGGTTTAAAAAGACGTCGTTTTTAAGCATTGGAGTTGAAGTTTTATCAAAATTTACCAATAATCAAGTCTCGAATCCACGGTGTTTCACAATAGTTGTCGATCAAATAGTAATGGGCTGCGTAAATAAGTGAAACGTCGTGGGTTTGAAACCCGACTTTTGTAAAATTTTATAAAACTCTAACTCAAAGTCTCAAACACGACTTAACATCAAACACGTGTCATTTGACTCAGCAACCGTAATAGTTGATTAACAACCGTTAATTACGACTCCAAATTAAATTAAATACTAAATATAAAGTTTGTATATGAAATTCAAAATATTTTGGAGTTTAAGTATGAATTAACCCTACAAATTTGTTCAGGTCGAAAAAAATATTTTGCGAATTGTTAAAAATACTCTTTTACCGACAATGAACTTATATATAAGTTAGTGCTAAGTGAAAGTTAGATTGAGCGTATTGAATGGGTTACAGACTCTCTAGTCTTTCTAATCAAGTCGTCTTTTTTTTTTTGTTGTTGTTCAACCATAAGTATGATATGGACCATAAGTCAAGTCAAGTCGTCTTTTGAGTTGAAATGTCTGCAAGTTGCAAAGAGACAAATGTGGGAGACTTATTATGGTCCCTAACTATTAATGTAAGAAGATTAATTGTTTATGATTTTGTTTTTATATTGATAAAAAAAAAAAAAAACAGAGTACATTTCGACATTAATTGCTAGTAAATTCCTAGTAGTAATGATTAAGACAACTTTAGATTTTCAAAGTAATGTTAAGAGTTAAGATGCTATCATATTGTGAACCAGTCCCTTTTCAAATATTGTCTACTACAAATGCCTAGTAATGTTATGTATTGGTATTGCTCTTTTCTAATGAAAATATTGAAGTATGTTACATTTCTTAATATTATGATATGGGTTCTTTGCAGGGAAGAGGCAAAAGGGGTAAGTTTTCTAGATAATCAAGGAAGGAAGTAGTAAACAATGGATTTAGGCGTAAAACCAGTACTTTATTCATTTCATTAATATGTAGAACATGGTTCATCTATATAATAGATAAGGTGACTGAAAAAGCATTGCAAAGTTGATATTTATTCGAATTAGAACAGCACAAGACATATTATAGCTTAGAGACTTGAGGGCAAGACAAAGTCTGCGGCAGACCGGCTTGTCTTCAGCTCAGTTCTTCAAGCTGCGTGTTACAACAAAAGAAACGTAAGATTTTCTCTCTTTACAGAAAGAAGTGAGCAAATCCTGAGGTTACTTTGATTTTTTTTTACCTTAGAAACAGGAAGGACTGTTTAGACCACAATTGGCAAGAAGAGGCCTGACTCTAGATGGGTTTATCCCAAAAGTGGAGAGATAAGACTTGTACGGGCAGAGGCATTGTAGATTAGCAGCTCTGGCCACTGCGCAGCAGTCCGGTCTCGGATGTGGAGGGTTGTTTCCAGTGACGGCTGGACGGCATTTCTCCAAGTCGTTTGTGTCGATGTTGCAAACAGGAATGCTTGTAGCTTCTTTCACCATTATTGCAGTGGATAAAACTATTGCAAGAACTGCAAATTGCATGAGGAATCTGGTGTTGCTCTTACCCATTCTCTCTCTTTTTTTAATCTTCACTCTTTCTCTATCACCTCTATTGTGATATGTGAAGCTCTTACATGTAAAGACCTTATTATATAGCAACGTTAATGATAAGTGAGAGCTAGTACAAGGTAGACTCACGGGTATTTTTAGCCAAGTCGTCTTTTGAGTTAAATGTGTAAACAAACAGACAAATGTGGGAGACTTTTAGTCTCCGGTTGGTAAATTACAGAGCTTGTTCCTTTTGCGTGATTAATGGCTTTTGGTCGTTTTTTTCTTGTTTTGTGACTTTTGTCCTTGTCAAGTCGTGTAGTTTTCTGTGTAAGACTATCAAGAGACTGTCTTCTCATGTAAGGAAAGTCAATTGAGAATGAAACGATCAAAGGAATTTATCAGCTGTGGAACTTAAGAAACACCTCTGGATTTTTCAAGGCCTTGTGACATAATGTAATAACTTCATATATAAATTACAAAATTCATATCTCCAATCACACACAAATCCAAACCCTAACCCTAACAAGTACAAGGATCCAGAAAGGAACAACAAAAGCCACAAAAGCACAAGGCAGGCCCAGATCCTAGCTAGAACTCAGAGAAGAGATCGAATGGATACAGAAAGGGACTGTTTGTACCAGAAGCTAGATCGTAGGAACCAAGTCTAGGGCCAAGGTAATAGATGGAGTTAGGTTTGAGCCCCGGGTACAGGCTTGTCTTGACACAGAAGGCTTCACTCTCGCTAAGGAAGATGCAGAGATCTCCAATGTCTTCAGTGTAACAAAAGTCTTTGCTCATCCCATCTTGCCTAAAGACCATGAACCGCTTAGTACTGCTATGGATAAATTCCAAATCCCCATCTTCGTCCTCTTTGTGAATACACTGTGTGTACCTAGAAAGAGAAACAAGTAGCTCAATATCTCTTACTCTACCTTGATTTGAACTCTTAAAGAAATTCGAAAAATACGTACCACTTGATGAAGAAAAGTTCACCACAGGGAGATTCCACTAAGTGGTTGGTCATGGAACATTTATCCAGCATCTCCCAACCTGCCTCTGGAATCTTAGGCAGGTTGACACTCATATAGTTGTATTCGTATTATTTTGTTAGAATAAAACAATATAACATTTGTTCCACAATATTTCATGTTTTGAAAAATAAATTCGTATTATTAATGAAAATAATTAATTCTTAATTACGAAAATTCTTCGTAAATGCGTATATGTTTGCTAAAATTTGAATAACTTTTGAAATGAACTTTGTTAATTATTTAGCCAAGTGTTCCACATAACTATTTGAGTCTGGTTGCCACATATCAATGGATAAGTAAGACCTAGGTTTTTACCCATGTTATATCTGGATTAACAAAGTTAATATCTTTTGTGGAAATAATTTTATTTGTAACTATAGAACTATAGACGCTATGATATACCCTAAAGCAAATGTCACATTTGATATGAGATATATCCAATCCGGTGGGAAGATGAATGATAGCGATCATAGAGATCCTTGTATGAGCCAATGTAATTGCAGTCTTGGACAGGGCATGAGCATGGAGAGAAGTTGCAAACTTTCTCATGAGTTGATTCTTTCCCATAAATTACATCCTTGGTGCAACCTAACTTTGCGTTTCGTCACGGGACAAAGAGTGCAAGAACTCTCTCCATTGCTCTGCAACGACTATGGCCAATAGGCAAAGCACATGCATGACATTTATTTTTCAGTTTGGGACAGCAAGAAGAACAAGCCAAATGTCCATTATCACACTGAAATACAAAACCAATGAATTGTGATTAAAAGTAATATAAGCCAAACTGCCAAAATTACAAATTAGTCATTATCATTTGGCAGTTTGGCTTATATTACTCTAGTTTGACTTTACGAAATCCGGTCTAAACTGAAATAAAAGCCACTAAGCAACTATATCTGGTCAAAGCTTATATATATTGATTATCTGGTCAAAGCAACTATATGCTACTATCTACATCCAAGTGATCTTGCTTTGTCTACTCATTCTCTTGTCAAGTCATCTCCATTTGCGCTTTCACCCAACGTCAAGCCATCTTCATTTGAGGTTCAAACTTGTCATGTTGCTTTCACACCACGCCAAGTTTGCGGGGGAGTATTGGAGGCCACAAAGAAACCCAATCAAGAGAAGCCCATTAGCTATGAAATTAGGTCTTAGCAAGTAGAGATATATATAGTTTTGTAATGACATCAAAGTTGTTAACTTTGGAGTTGCTATTGAGAGCAACTCTCCTCTTTCTCTTTGTATGAAATCAAATCTAAAGTCTTTGGGTTCTTGGTGAAAACATAAATCTCTCTTCCTCTTTTAGTTTCTTTGCATAATAAAGCTCTTAATAAGCTCATTTGAGCACAAATCTATCTTGATTTAGAAATGTCTACATTGATAACCATAATGGGCAAGTTAGAAAAAACCAAAAAACAGACGTGATAGAGAGAGTTTCCATATGAATATAATAAAAAGACCATCTTCTATATCACCATAACCTTCTTACTCTTCGTCCAGATGTTTGATGCAAAGATTCATATCCAAAAATTCACCACGCAATAACATCTGAGGGATGGACAAGAAATTCTCTTGAGGGGTTTGAAAACTCACTTCAAGAACCCTCTTCATCTTTGATGATTTGAAAGTTATAGTGTGTCCCTCCACATTGTACAAGAAATGATATGAGAACTCTCCTACTTGTGGAGCAGCTGGTGCAATGCAGCTTACGGTTACAAACACACCGTCCCGCTCCTTAAAACACTGTACCGCAAACAATAGTCCCTTGTTATACTCACATTTAATTAATATCTTATCGTTGATGTTCATCTTCGCGCTAAAGAAAATGCCACAACTAAACCTATTAGGCATGTATTCTTGCCCGTAGCTTTGAAAGTGGTGGATATAAGACTTATAGTGACCGTAGAGATCCTTGTATAAGCTAGTGAAGTTACATCCTTGTGCGGGGCATGTGCATTGAGAGAAGATGCATTCCGGGTCATGGGATGATTGTTTCCCATAAGAGACATTCTTGGTGCAACCTAACTCTGCGTTTTGGCATGGGACAAAAACTGACTCAAGTACACTCTCCATTGCTCTACAGCGATTGTGTTAAATTGAAACCACAAATACATCCTATACTATTATTTGGGGAGTACACTTTATAAGATACTCTTAACCAATCTTCCCTTTTATAAGAATTTACTTAAGAATGCCATTACAAAAATCTTCTTTTAGAACAAATTTTATTCAATTTATTAAGGACAAACAAGTAAAATACTAATTTATGTCATTTAATTAATTTAATTAAATTATAAAACAAAAATCTGTTATTTTTTTTTTTTTTAAATGACCAATCAAAATGAACATATAAGATTTGATATCTAACTTACCATATTAATTTGTTATTAATCATTAAACTTCACCTCTCATCTTTATATGATTATATTAATATAAAACAAATAAATCATCATATCATCTACATAATAAAAAAAAAAATAATTTTTTTCTGCATATGCCAAGATTTGAATTTTTAAAAGCGCATATAAATTGTTCAATCTATAAAGGAAACAATTAAACGGGTCAAAAATTTAGACTTGAGTAATATATTTCTTTTACACAAAAATAAAGTCAACAAAAATTCCGACTGAGCAACGGGTCAGAATTTGAATATTTATATTCGATTTCATACATTTATTTTTTTGAAATGTATAATTTTATATACTACAATAAAAATTTAAATATTTCAATTTGCAACATTTAAAATAAGTTTTACTTGATATTTTTAGAGAATATCATCAATACTTAATAGTTCAAAAAATTAAAAATTATAAATACTCTAATTTGATTATTTTTAAAAATATTTATAACAGGTAGCAGGTTAAATATAATAGATTATATGAAGAAATGAGTTTTGATCCTTATAACTATTTGAATAGTTATATTTAATTTCATATAATTTGTTTTTTGAAATTCATAATTTTATAAACTACAAAAAAAATTTAAAGATTTTAATTTGGAATATTTTAAAATAGTGTAGAACATTTAAATATGGTTTGACACCTCTAACTATTTGAAAATTTGATTCCGCAAGCAATTTTAGAATTAACGAATAATAGATTGTGCACGCAATATTTTAAAATGAAATATTGAGATTCTAAAATAAAAATATAGACTCCACGCAGGAGTTGATTTTGGTATTATTATATACTAAATATATGTTTATAACATATTCGATTTTGCGAATAATTGGTAAATTCCGTAATTGTAAATCTCAAACAAATTCTGTAATTAGATTAGCTCAAAGAAATCTCTATTTTAACAACCAAAGAATTATAAATTGAAAAAGAATTTTCTAAATTAATTCAAAATAATAGCTAATTTTCTTAATTAATTCAAAATAATCTATGTTTTATATGTGATTCATTTATGATATTTTAATTTTTGATCTAACTGAAATATATGCAATCCTATTTTGTGGTTGTTAACATAAATTAATTCATTGTTCAAAAAATATTACTTTAAAAAAAAAAATTTATTTTCCGTTTTCGTATCTTAAAAAAAAATTATCCATAATTGAGTATTATAGAAAAAATTCTATATTTATTCTAATATTGTATATAGGGACTGACAAAAAAATGAATATTTTTTTCACTTACTATTATAATATATTAAAACTTAGTTCTAATATATATTAGATAAATTTTGTAATAAATAAAATTCAACCCGTACTTTAGTACGGGTGATGATCTAAATATAGGTAAACTTGTAAATGATGTAAATGCAACTTTATTCACATAATATAATTCATTAATATATTTGAAATTTAATTTGCAAATTTATTTTTAGACTAAAAAGTTTATTGCATGATATTTATAAACTATTACCTTCAATTTAAAATATCTTAATACACCTACAAAATACGGTTTTTTGACATCTTGAGAATAAATAATGAAACTTTTAAATTTGTTTTTAAGTCGTTCTATTGAATCTTAGATTTGGCATTAATTGTTCTTATTTTACATAACAAAAATCGTACCAACTTTAAGGCTCCAACTGGTAACCACTAAAAGAAGAAGAGAAATTGTTAAAAATGCCCCTTTTTCAATACCCCTTTTCAAAAATGCCCCTTTTGAGAGTCCATTTTTAAGTTTGCCCTCTTTTAATTTTTAATGACCATTTTACCCTTATTTGAAACAAAATTAGGTCCACAAAATACAAAATATTTTTTGGCGGGAAAAGTGATCCCGCAATTTTCCCGCCAAAACACTTGTAAAAAACCTTTAAAATACCTTGTAAAATTTTCCCGTAAAAATTTTTCCCGCCAAAAAATTTTCCCGCCAAATTTTTTTTTTTGCGGAAAAAGTGATTCCGCAACTTTTTTGGCGGGAAAAATTTACAAGGTATTTTAAAGGTTTTACAGAGTATTTACAAGTGTTTTGTAAGGTTTTACAATGTATTTTAAAAGGTTTTACAAGGTACTTATAAGGTTTTATAAGGTATTTATAACTTGTAAAACCTTATAATTTGTAAAACCTTATAAAATAGCTTGTAAAATCTTATAATATCTTATAAATACCTTATAAATACGTTGTAAAACCTTTTAAAATACATTGTAAAACCTTATAAATACCCTGTAAAAAACCTTTAAAATACCTTGTAAATTTTTCCCGCCAAAAAAATTGCGGAATCACTTTTCCCGCAAAAAAATTTTTGGCGGGAAAAATTTTTACGGGAAAATTTTACAAGGTATTTTAAAGGTTTTTTACAAGTGTTTTGGCGGGAAAATTGCGGGATCACTTTTCCCGCCAAAAAATATTTTGTATTTTGTAGACCTAATTTTGTTATATTTCTTTATATATTTGTGATATCTTTTATTAAAAGAAGGGTAATTTAGTCATTTTGTACATAAAAAGGGGTATTTTTAAAAATGGACAGCCAAAGGGGGCATTTTTGAAAAGGGGTATTGAAAAAGGAGCATTTTTGTGAGTCTCCCTAAGAAGAAAAAGAAAATGAATACTAATATTTTTTATATTTAATTAATTTAATATTTAATTTGAAACTAAAATTTGTGAACAAAATTTATAAATATCATGTTAAATAATAATAGTTCATATTAACATAAAATAAAATTGTAAGAGTAATTGAAAAGATATTATTCTTTTAGAATATAAACATTTTAAAATTTATTTTACTATTTATATAATTTTCAAATAAAGCCTTAAGAGTTAAGAGTAATTCCGAATGAAATTCTTATCAAAATTTTTTTTCTGTTAATATATTATGAATATATGAAAATTATTATATATTAAAATATTAATATTATTGTTAAACATTATTTTTTATTTATTTTAAAATAAAAAAATGAATTTTATTATTTGTTCATTTTTTTGTTCTATTTTGTTCCTCATCAATTTTGAAAAGGAACATTTTTGTTCTATTGTTCCTCATTTGTTGAGAAATGTATAGGAATGATGTGGAATAAACATTACTTGTAAATGGTAAAAATATTGAAGAACAAAGAGTAATATCACTTTCCTTCTTGTTCTTTTCCTAAATCATGGTTACAAATTGAAGCAAAATCTTAGATTTTGCAACAAAGAAATTAATGTATCTTTTAGAAAAACATTTACTACAGGATTCATATACTCTTTAGGTAAAACAATTATATATATATATATATAACTTATTTATTAGTATATTTATAAGAAATTATATGTACTATAGTCTATATATCTATAGTCAACAAGGACATGGTAATACCGTATACAACTCATTCACTCGGGAAAGAACATGTACATCGTCCAAGCAAACACTTCATTCTCGCTCATGTCGCTGTATTTTGACTGAATGATTTTGAACATATATATGTCATTAACATGGTCAAATTGGTTCAAATATAGAATAGAAAATATGTGTCTATCCGAGAGTTCTTCGGCGCTTTAGTATATGAGTGGACGGAGAGTCTGTTTCTGGGAAACTATGATAGTGTACATCTTGGTCTTAGCCGGAAACGGTCTAAACCAAAATGATGTTTGGTGCAAAGGTTTTGACGAGTCGAAACCTTCCGACAGAGTGGGCCGGGGTTCGAGCTCTCCAACAAATGGGGTGGATCGTTTGAAATCTGAGGGAGAAAGAGGGATGAATATGGTAGCTGCTAAACTCATAATTGACTTCGAAACCTAACCAGAAAAGGGTTGAGAAATCTCCTCAAAAAGCATAGAAAACTAATGACAAATTAAAACAAAACCCTTGCTTGTCCAACACATAAATTCCAAAACCAAACGTGTTCGAGAAAACCTAAAGCCCAAGATAAGATGTGCTGCATCAGTATTGAGATATCTTTATATATTTTAACAAAACCGAAGTAAATTTCAATTTGGCTCTTGGCTCAACTTGTTGACACAAATCTTCAATTTGAACGATTGCCGTCCACACAAGAAATAGGAAGGAACCAACATGAAGTCCTCTTGAGGGATTTGAAAACTTAGTTTTCGAATGTTCTTCACCTTCATCGATTTATACACGATAGTACGTTCTTGAAAAGTAGTTGATATATGACACGAGAATGCACCAACTTCCGGCGAAGAAGGAGCAATACAGCTCACAGTCACATACTTAATACCATTTGGGTCACTAAGACATTGCACAGTAAACAATAGGTCTTCCTTATATGCGTTCATAGCCATTATTGCTCTCTCCTTGAAGTCAAATTCTAATTCAACAAATTCTCCAAGAACAAACCAACAATCAACTCTTCCTATGTCGCGATGAATACCAAAGTGATAGTATACATCCTTGTACAAGCCACTATAATTGCAGTTCTGTATGGGGCAAAAGCAAGGAGAAAAGGTACATTCCTTCTCATGAGTTGATTGTTTCCCATAAGAGACTTTCATGGTGCAACCAAACTTGGCGTTTTGGCATGGGACAGAGATTGATTCAAGAATACTCTCCATTGCTCTGCAGCGATTGTGACCGACAGGCAAAGTACAAGCAGGGCACTTATTACTCAATTTGGGACAGCAAGAAGCGCAAGCTAAATGTCCATTATCACACTGAAATATGAAATCAATGAATTACAATCAAAGCCATATTCAAGATACGAAACCTAACAAAAGGATTTTCCACTTCACTTAATATCAACCAATAATGTGGGCTAAAATATAATCTGGTTCTGAAGACACCTAAGACTGACTTCTAAATGACCACAATTCCAAGTATCATCTTCTTAATGCAAATTAAGTTTGACCCAAAAAAAATATATATGAATCAACAATACAATATTTGAAACGTACCTGGAAGATAGGAATAGTGAATGGCTCGACGCAAATAGGGCAATCAAGAAAATCAAGATCAAGCATTGCCGAGCGTGTTTCATCCTCTGTTCGTTGCCTCTTTTTCAAGTGAGTGTTGCTCAAACCATTTACAACGCTTGAGGCCCACCCCATATGCTGAAATTGAATTGAATCAGGTTTACTAGTCTACACACTTAACATAAGAGATGGTTTGCTTGAATTTGAAACAAAATCATTAATCGGATAGGAAAGCAGCGTTCGTTTTTAGGTTTAGGTTTAGGGTTCTTGGCTAAGAAGAAAGACTATACTTTAAGTTTCTTAGGTAAGAAGAAAGATTACCTAGGTGTATTAAGTAGGAAGAAAGATTTCTTCTCGGCGACAACACCTTCTCGTTTGTTTTTATCTCTAATGCTCTCGATGAAGATAAAGTTCTTTTAAGCTTTTGCCTTTTGTTTTTTTTGGGTAGTTCACGAGTCATAAATTTTTAGATGACCTAAATCTATATATAATAGCAATCTAATAAATACCATTTGCACATCTGAACGGTTGCGTCTTTTTATCGCAACTTTTCGTTAATGTTTTTATTAATTAAAATATATATTTTACAGTTATGTTTTTTTTTTATAAATTGCATTCTGAATGTTTTCTACGGTTGCGTTTTTTGTTGTAACTCTTCATAAACAGTTGAAACCGCTTATTCGAATCATTGCAATATTTAGTTTATTTTACGAACAATTGCAACCTTTAGTTTATATATTTAGTTTATTTCACGAACAATTACAATTTTTGGTTTATTTTATAAATAGCTATAACATTTAATTATCTACCGCCGCGTCTCTCGGTGTAATTTTTCATAAATTATTATTTTAATTCTTAATTTTTAATTACTAAAATGTATTTATATGAGATTGTAACTATTTAATTGAACTGTTTCAACATTTGGATTATTTGACGAATTATTGCAACTTTTGGTTTTGTGTTACGAACCATTGTTATCTTTAGTATATTTGATGAACTATTGCAACATTTGGTATAATTGACGAACCGTTGCAGTTTTTGGTATATTTGATATCTACGGTTGCGTTTCTCGGATAAGTTCGTCATATTTTTAAAAAATATTTAAATACTAAAATATATTTAAATGAATTGTTGTTACCGTTTAATTTAACACAATAGTATTTGGTTTATTTGACGTTCAACGTTTAGGCTTATTTATCAAACCATTGTAATATTTGGTTTATTAGTTTATGCTTTTTGCACTTGCAAATAGTTTTTTTAGTTACAAATTATTGTTTTTTTAATATTAATATACTTAATAAATGCTTGTAAGGGTTTTCTTTATCATAATTTTTGTAGAATATATATTGATTTGTTATTAAAAAAATTCAAAATTATTACAATTCATTATGATTTTTTCGTTTGATATTTTTTTAAATGATTTTTGAAATATATTCCCCTGCGACATCGCGGGGGTCCTGAGTCCTAGTATTAACAAAATTAGACTGATTAAATGTATTTCTTAAGATTGAAAAATTTAAAAGAAACTCAAAGTTTTTTTATTAATCCCAAAATGAAAAAACCCAAAACAAAATTTTGTAGGAAACTTTTTATGTATTAAAGAGAGTCATTGGTGTGTCAAGTTGTGTTTTAAAAATTATTATAAAACTAAACACAATATTTCGTTTTGATTTTCGAGTTGTGGTATAAATTTTTTGTAAATCCAAATACAAACAACATGTACTTTATTTACATAATGAAAATCCTTAATAAAATATATAAATTTTACTATAAATAAAATTAATAGCATTGATTATATATACTAGATAGTTGCCCACGCAATGTGTGGGTTATGTATTTAGGTGAATATGATTGCTAATTTTTTTAAAGAATTATAGAAATAATTTTTTTATTGTTTAGATTTTTCTTACATGTTTTGTCCTTAATTTATTAAAATTGTTCCAGTATCTATTTTCACATTTAGAATTAGAATTTTCCAATTTATTCTAGGATATTCATAGTAAAAATTGATATAGTTTAGGTAAAAACCATTTCATAATTATTTTATTAAACCAGTTATTTAGGTTATGTTTGGTGAAATACTGATATACTTGTTTAAAATAATCAAAGTTCAAAAATGTCGGTTCCCTTTTTGTCATTGCTTCTCCTTCATATTTTGAACTTGAACTAAGATTTCTTATTAGTTCATCGTAATTTCTCTTTATATGATTAAGTAAATTTAATATGAAATCAACTACACTTTTTATTTGAAAAAGTAACAACTGTAATGGTGGAAGAGTAGCCTAAACAACAACACAATAATCATTTTAAGGTGGAAGATTATTGGACATTAATTATACTGTTTGCATTAGATTTAATAGCTGGAAGAAAAATATATAACCATATTGAAAATGACATAAATTGCATATACCACACGTCAAATTTTAGTTTTAAATAATATTTGAGGTGTGATATATGCAATTTATTATCAAATTTTCACAAAAGCGAAAAAATTGATGTAAATATTAAATAATTTTGTTTTGTATAAAATTCTTTTAGATCATACATGGTTTGATAATAAATGAATTTGTTCGCTCTTTCACACTGTATGTTGAAAATAAACAATGAGACATATAAATAGTCTATTGTTATTTGTAGTAGACATTCATATCATCAAAGACAAAAAAATCGTAATGATTAAATATATTGTTGTGAATAAAAATTAAGGGTATTCTCCTCAAATTTTGATTGATCGCACACTCAAGAATCAATTTCTCTCCTTATTAGTCAAGGCTCTAAATGCTTCTACATATGTTCCTGATTTTTAATTTTTAATTTTTTTTGTTGTATTCTGCCCCTTATATAAGCTTTTTCTTTTAGTTTTATCAATTGGGCTTCATTCATATTTAATCTTATTTTTATTTGTTACTCAAATAAGTAACTGAACATTATTTGAACACTCAAGGTAAGAAAAATGTATTTTAGTTTCAGCGGCATGTCAAAATAATGTAATAATAACAATCATATTGAAATTTGATAGGAAAGTTAATGCTGATGTTGGTTCCAATCATCTTGTTGAAGTAAGTTAATACTTTTTTATCTATAAGCTGTTGAGACTTGAGGCCATTAACTGATTAATTCTTTGTTTAGTTTCATTGTCAGCTTTGTATAAGTATTGTGTTGCTTGCCTTGAAAGGTTGGTCAATGACCTTATCAAGGAAGGAAATGTGTCGGTGAGATGTTGTTTGCACCAAGTTCTTCAATCTATCATTGCTGCGTTCTTCGATCCGAGAAGAGTCTTTCAACAAATTCACTCTTGCTTACTTGAATCACCACCAAAACAGCAAAGAAACATATCGTTCGATAGGTTTTGTTGCTTTATATTGGTTCAGTACGTTGTTGTTATTTTCATTATTGTAACTCTGTGTTTTTTTTTGTTTTTATTGATATCTCAATTTAGTATTAAAGAAGTTTTCTCCTTTGTCTACCATTATTTCTATTTCCTTGTATGTTTTGATACGGAAATATTAATGTGGAATTTTGTATTGGTTACCGCCAAAATCATCTATTGCAATATGATCATTGAAGAAGATCTTGTGGTCATGGTCAATTAGTCCCTACTACCTAATAATTTGAAGGGTAACATCATTAGATCGTAATGATTCCACCAAAAGAAAGATATATTGAATACATGATAAAAAAATCATTTTTACTGAAAATGGCAATCTCTCATGTCTACTGAATTGGAAATGCCTTTACACCCTCACCGTGTAAGTTATTATCGCCATATCATAAAAACATTTTTTGTTTTATTACGCACCCTTCATAATAGGCTTCTTCTTTTCTCTCCATCAATTGTGCCCCATTCCGATTTAGTCTTATTTTTCATTTACTATTCTAAAAGGTAAACGAACAATATTTGAACACTCAAGGTAAGAAAATCTATTTTAGTTCGAAGACATTTCAAAATAATGTAATAATAAGATCATGTGAATTATTAGTACATAACTAAATACAAATATATTATAGAAAAACATGCTAAACATAAAATAAAATAAAATAAATTTAGAGAAGTAGAACATATTGAAATTAGTTTAGTACTACTTAAATTTTCTCCTTTGTCTACCATTGTTTCCATTTTTTATATATCCAATACGAAAATATTAATGTGGAATTTTGTATTGATCACCGTCAAAATCATCCATTGCAATATGATCATTGAAGAAGATCTTGTAGTAATGGTCAATTATTTGGTAGGTTAATTAAGAAATGTTCTTAATCTAGATTAATCATACATCTTTTGTTCTCACTTCATTTCTTTTTTTGGGCAAACTAAACTTGAGTCAAATGAAACCAGAGTCTTACACTCCATTAGAGGAGGAATTGGACATAGCCACAAGGGCTGATTTAGCAAGAGAATCGGCTAAAACATTTTCCGTTCTTGGAATAAACACAAAAGAGATAGAAGTGAAGGTAAGGCTAGGCAGAGTAATATCGTGGACGATCCATTTAAGCTCCATTGTACTTTCCTTCGAGGTGATGAGTGAGATTAGGACCTGAGAGTCCAACATAATAGTGAGAAAGGCGATATTTGGTTGCGCGGCTGCCATTGTAAGTGCACTTCACAAAGCGAGTGCTTCCGCCACAAGAGCTGAGGCCACAAAAGCTCTATTCGCCGTGAAAGAGACAGTTATGTTAATTTTTTATATGAATATTTGGTTTTGATTAGTAATCTACACATTTGTTTTGGATTCTCATTAATTGATAACTCTTTAAAAACAAAATTCAACATCACACACTATATACATCTTGCAATACAACCTCACTATCTCTTTCATTATTTATAATGAGATTGAGAGACTAGTCTCAACCAAAGTTTGTAAGTCAAGGACTATGTTAATTATTAGGCAAAAACAAGGCTTGTATGTACGTATGTGACATAAAAATTCACCAACTTCTGAAGCAGAATAAGAGCATAGAGCTAATAGTCATATAAAACACACTATGTGGCTCCCTGAGCCAACAAATATTTCATCAATCATAGCTCTGGTGTGAGCCAACAAATATTTCATCAATCATAGCTCTGGTATAAACTGAAAGCTTGTTAAATCGAATTCTGATTTAGTTCCTCAGGTCAAACTTACATTAAACAACTTCTGATCTTAGTTCTTCAGGTTTAAAACTTACATATTAACAACAATTGGCAAGTTAAATAAACCAGACAAGATCAAATAGAATTTCCGTACGAATAAATAAGCAGCTTTTTCTTACTCTTGCTTCAACTTCTTGATGCAAAGCTTCATATCCAAAATTTCACCACGCAATAAACTGTGAGGGATCAACATGAAACTCTCTTCAGGTATTTGGTAGCTAACTTTGAGAACTTTCTTCACTTTCGGTGATTCGTAAGTCATAGTGTGCCCATCCACAGTGTAGGAGAGATGGTATGAGAATTCTCCTACTTCTCGAGAAGACGGTGCAATGCAGCTTACAGTTACATACACACCACACGGCTCCTTAAAACATTGCACTGCAAACACTAGGCTTATCTCATATTCAACTCTAATCAATATCTTACCGCTGATATTCATCCGAACATTAGCGAAAGTGTCACAACAGAACAACATATATTTGTTCTGGTGGTCACTAATAAAGTGACGGTACATGTTAGAGTATGAGCTAGTGTACTTGCAGTCTTGTAGAGGGCATGAGCAGAGGAGAGAGAAGCTACATTCCTTCTCATGTATTGATTGTTTCCCATAAGAGACATTCGTGGTGCAACCTAACTTGGCGTTCGGGCATGGGATAAAAGATCGATTCAAGAACACTCTCCATTGCTCTGCTGCGAATGTGACCAACAGGCAAAGTACATGTAGGGCACTTATTACTCAGTTCGGGACAGCAAGAAGCGCAAGCGAAATGTCCATTATCACACTGAAAAGCAAAACCAATGAATTACAATCAAAGCTTTATTCAAGAAAAGAAACCTAACAAACAATTTACACCTATATGAATCACACAATTTGAAACATACCTGGAAGATAGGAACAGTGAACGGCTCGATGCAAATAGGGCAGTCGAGAAAATCAAGATCCAGCATTGCCGAGCGTGTTTTATCCTCTGTTTGTTGCCTCTTGTGCAAGTGAATGCTGCTCAAATCATTTGCATCGCTTGCGGCACACTCCATAATAATTATCCTGAAATTGAATTGAATCAGGTTAACTAGTCTACACACTTCAAATATATGAGAGATGGTTTTGGTTGAGTTCCAACCAATTTATAACGATGTATAAGTATTAATTTCAAAATTCAATTATATTGTTTGGATTCGACTCTAAATCATAACACACACACACACACTAGATCAAAGTATCAAACACGAGATGCTAGTTGCCTAGTACCGTGAACAAACTTCGTCTTGTTTAGGTTTAGGTTTAGGTTTAGGTTTCTTGGATAAGAAGAAAGATAACTTAGGTTTTCTTGAGTAAGAAGAAACTCCACGAGATCACCTTCTTGTTTCTTTACCTCTCTGATGCTCTCGATGAAGACAAAGTTCTTTTGTGCTTTTGCTTTTTTTTTTTTTGTCGACTGTCAATTCACGAGTACTATAGAGATTTCCATTTAAATAATCAATTTTAGTTATCTAATAAGGAAAACAAGTAATTGTCATAATTCCGTTTTTCTCTCAAAGGAATCACATATAATCTTTTTTTTTTTAACGATATTTACCATATTCTGCAAACCTTCCAGAAGATGATGTATTTGGTGTTACCTCTCGTTCCTTTGTGGATTCAAAGAAGATCTGGCTTGTACGCCATTGCTCTGATCACTAGGGTTTGGAGAAGTGGTGCGATACTGTGATATACATTTTCATTTCACCGTTTCGAATTCGAAGATTCAATCGAAGAGGAAACTGCGCATGGATTTGTGAAGCCTTAGAGCTTTGATATCATATTACCAGAGGAAGACCAGAAAATTTGAGATGGCTTTCTGTTATTACAAATGTCAACTTTAATGTCAACTACGCAAGAGAAGTTTAGGTAAAGGGACTTATAATTGGAGCCTAAAAAACTGTATGGACCCAAAATATCTCTTTAGGCATCCTAAGAAAGTGTCTACATGCCAGAGTTTAAGTATTTCTTCTGTTTTCTTGATTATAACTTTCTCATCAAGCAATAGCTCTGCTTTGAGCCTCAAATACTAGTGAATCACTAAAACACCAAACCAGTAGGCAGAGCCGGACCAATAAATTTTGGGGCCCCATTAAAATAAAATAAAAATAACATCGTAAAAATTTAAAAATTATGAAGTAAAAATAATCAATTTAAACAAAACTATTATTTTTTAAAAAATAGTACAATTATATCCTTTAAAAAATAATAACAGCTTAAATCTTATGAAAAAAACTTTTTTATGGATTTTTTTTTCAAAAATTATTCATCAAACTTACTATTTTACTTAGATTTACAATAATTTATATGTATATATAACTAAAAAAACATTTAAGTGGGGCCCCTTAAAAGTGGGGGCCCCATTGGAATGTTTCATGACCATGTGCTCAGGTCCGGCTCTGCCAGTAGGCTTCAAATGCTAGATTAACTGCTACATTGCAAGTTTTCTGCAATTTAGTATATCAACAGTGAGATAGTTACTGAAAACGAGTCTCTAACTTAATTAACTTAGCTACACGAGAGCAAATCCTAAAGCCAAAATGTTTACGTTTAGAACCGATTTTACTAGTTAGATTCATCAGGCGAAAACATATATATTCCAACGCAGGTGAGGAGGGTACATAGATTGATCTTACTAGTTCTTCGATAGACAAGGTTTCCATAGGAATATGTAAACAAAAACAGAAAGAACCTACAGAGAGAAATTATGAGGCCGCACGAACCTTAAGTCCAATTGCAATCTTCATCTCCAGCAATTCACCGCGCAGTAAAGAGTGAGGGACAAACATGAAATTGTTTTGAGGGGTTTCAGAGCTCACTTCAAGAACCTTCTTCACTTCTGGTGACTTGTATGTAAGAGTGTGTCCATCCATAGAGTAGTAGAGACAATATGCAAGCTTCCCTAGTTCCGGAGCAGATGGTGCAATGCATCTAACAGTCACATACAAACCCTGCGGCTTGTAGAAACACTGCAGCGCAAACAATAGTCTCTTCTTAGATTCCTGAAGTACTAGAATCTTATCGCTAGCTATGTTCATCTGAACATCAACAGAGCCACCACAGACAAAGGATATAGATGTGGGTTTGTGACGATGGTCATTAACAAAGTGAGTGTAGATGTTATTGTATGATCCAGTGTAATTGCAGTCCAATGCAGGGCAGGAGCATTGAGAGAAAGTGCATTCTTTTTCATGAGTTGATACTTTCCCATAAGACACATTTTTAGTGCATCCAAACTTGGCGTTTCGGCATGGGACAAAGACTGATTCAAGAACACTCTCCATTGCTCTGCAGCGATTGTGGCCAACAGGCGAAGCACATGTAGGGCACTTATTACTCAGTTTGTGACAGCAAGATGAGCAAGCCAAATGTCCATTATCACACTGAAATGCAATACCAATGAAAAAACAATCAAAGCTTTAATAACAACACATATTCGATAAAAGAAATCAGTCCTTGCAGTAAATATAGCCATCAAGAGATCATAAATATGGAAAAGAGAAAACAGATTAACCCGCAAATTGCATTTTCACAGTAAATAAACCCAAATGTAAGCTTAAGAAAATCTCAACTGGTCAAAATGTATACTTGATCATGCCTAGTTATTCACACATTTTCAAAGGAGAAACTGCAATTCAGAGTGAAACAGATTGGAAACAAAACCTGAAAGATAGGAATAGTCAATGCCTCAAAGCAAATAGGACAATCAAGAACATCCAAACCAAGAAGCATCCCCGAGCGTATCGTGCCCTCTAATATCGAACTACGTTGCCTCTTTTTCAATAGAGAGTTGTTACTCACTCCTTCTCTATCACTAGAGGATTCGTAAACCGAAGCTCCCACCACATCAACAGAATTACGTTTATTTTGATCCTTGTTCAGTCTATCTTGTTCACAACCATTGCCTCCACTTTTACCTTCACGCTTCTTTGTGCAAGATCGTAAATGGCGCCACAAATTTGATGTGAAAGCAGGTGTAACCAAATCCTTACCACAATGAATACAACGACACCTTTCTTTGCCATCTTCTCCTTTTCCTATCGGTGCAAACTCTTTCCAAACATCGTCTTTTACACAATGATTAGAATCAAAGACTGTTTGAGTCGGTTGTGTCTCACTTCTTACTAGTCCTTGAGTTTCTCCATCATCATCCTCCTCATTCATTTCCATACATTCATTCTTAACATTAAGAGTAACAGACTCCAAATCCATTTCTGCATTAATCAAAAACACATCAATGAAATTTCATGATTTCCATCACAAGAGCAAACACAAACACGTCTCTTGTATAACAATCATGAATATGAAAAACCCTAAATAGAGATTATAAGAGATAAAAGCTATGAATTTGATCAAACCCAGAAACGAACATGAAAAAGCAAACGTATTAAGAGAGTAACACTATCTACAAGCAAAGAGAGCTTTAGAAACTAAGAACAAACATGAAATCCCTAAAGTCCATGCTCAGTTTTGATTCGAATTAGCGACGTTATCTCACTTGAATAGAACGAATGATTAATGGGTTTTCTCCAGAATAAGCTGCAGAGGATGAAGACGAAGACGAATCCAGAAAGAGCTGAGAAGAAGCAGAGAGATTTTGAGGCTTCTTTTTGAGAAGAGAAATTGTCTCGTGAGTCCCTTTTTGTCCAAGCATCGTCTCATATCTCCCCTAATAAAACACAATTTTATTTTTATTTAAAATTAAATCGAAAACTATGGATATTACTGATATACCCCAACCGAAACCTCAATATTACTGCTAAAACCTGGATCTATTCGAACCAGACCCGATCCATTCTCAACCCACCCATATTCTTTACGTTTTCTTTTGTTTTTGAAATCGAAAACTCATCCCCAATTCAAAGAGAAAACCCTAACCATTGAGATTCTCTTGCTCCGACTTCTCCGACTTCCTCTCCTCTTCAAATCTTCCCAGAAACTGTAATTGAGAGATTGCGAAATCATCTTCCAACTTTATTGATTCCTTTTCTCGTTTCTTGTATCCCGTTTTGAAACCTCTCCGATAATGCCTCCAAAGAAAGGGTTAAAGAGGAAGAGATTAGCAAAGGCAACGACGGTGGAGGAGCCAGGCTCGACGGAGGAGCCATCCCCGACGGTGGAGCCATCCACCACAACGACGGTGGAGCCAGGCTCGACGGAGGAGCCATCCCCGACGGCAATTGAGGGAGAACAACAAGTCCTGGAGACCTTAAGTCCGGTTTTAGAAGAGTCTGACAAGAATGAGGAAGAAAATTCTAAGAAGAATGAGGAAGAAGAGAGTGGCGAAGAAGAAGAAGACGACAAAGAAGAAGAGAAAGAAGAAGGGAATGAGGAAGAGAATGAGGAAGGAGAGGAGTCCTCCTCCGATGATGGTAGTAGATCTTTGGACAGAGAGTCCTCCTCCGATGAGAGTAAGGAGGATGAGATTGCGCCGGAAAATGCGACCGAAAATGCTATGGTAAGTATTTGAATGGTGTGAAACTGGTAGAACAGGGTAAAACTATGTGTATATTTGGGTACTACTGGTAGAACAGGATAAAACTATTATGTATTGGTATAACTGGTAGAACTGGGAATACTATGTGTTTGAATTCTGGGTATAACTGGTAATACTAGGGCATTACTATATGTTTGATTTCTGGGTAATACTGGTATTACTTGGATATAACTATGTGTTTGAATTCTTGGTGAAACTGGTATTACTGGGGTACAACTATGTGTATATTTTCAGGGTAATACTGGTAATACTATTCGCAGATTAATGATATATGGATGAATGTCTGTTCTGTTGCAGGAGATCGACGAGGAAACAGAAGCAATACCACCGCTGAGTATGTATTTCCCGCCTTCAGAATATGTGAAGAAAATCAAGCTATCAACTCGGTGCTATATTCACGAAGTGTTGACTACATTTGATGAGTTGAAGCCTCCGATGAGCAAGTCTGAGAGGGCATTTTTTGAGGATCATCCGAGTTTCCAACACGTCTTCCACATGCCAAGAGACCCAAACCACCGACTTATGGGGATGTGGATGCTCCTTCTTCGCACGGCGCGTATTGATAGGAAGAAAGAAGTGTGGTTCATCGTCAATGGCGTTCCAATCCGATATGGTATATCGGAACATGCATTGATATCTGAGTACGATTTGTAATACTGGTATAACTGAGTAATACTGGTATTACTGTGATATAACTTTGTTCAATGGCAGGATCAAGAAGAGAAGAATCAAGAGAATGATGGTGACCCGAAAGAGACAACCCAAGAGAAGGATGGTGACCCAAAAGATACAACCCAAGAGAAGGATGGTGACCCACAAGTCACCAAGATGACGACTCGGAGCAAGAGACAGCTTGGTTGACTGATTTGTCTCTTTGATGTTTGGATTTGAACTTGGATTTGTTATGTTAATTGTTTTGGATTTGTTATGTTAGGATTTGAATTTGGATTTATTATGTTAGGATTTGAATTTGGATTTGTCTTGTTAGGATTTGAATTTGGATTTGTTAAGTTAGTTTTATAAATTTAATTAAGGAATACGGGTAAAACTGGTATTACTAAATAAGGAATACGGGTAAAACTAGTAATACTGATAATGGTAATACTGGTAATACTAGTAAAACTGGTATTACTAATTAAGGAATACGGGTAAAACTAGTAATACTGCTAATGGTAATAAGCTTACAAAGCATAAGAAAGTCTCACAATTCATAGAAAAGTCTTACAAAGCATAGACAAGTTTTACAAAGCAAAAAATAAGCTTACACATTAGTGAGCGACTAACTCCGAACGCATTTCTCCGCTAGATGAGCGACTAACTCCTTCAGTTTTTGGGTCTCCTTACCATTACCTTTCAACTCCGAACACATTTCTTCTTGATAGTACTCCAAGCTTTGAATCTTTTTGTGATGGGTATCAACCTCCTCCCTTAAGTTAGTCACCTCTTCTTCCATAGCTTTATCCCAAAGTTTCCGAATGTGTAAACCATCATTCTACAATACAAGAATTCTATATCGAGATCAATTATTCAACATACATCTGGGTAATACTAGTGTAACTAGTAATACTACATACATCTGGGTAATACTAGTGTAACTAGTAATACTACATACATCTGGGTTCTCAGAGATCTACCAGTTCTACCAGTTTTACTTTCGCGTCAATAATGATACTATCTATTTACCTTATACACGTTGCATTGATAGTATCTCTTCCCTTTGTCACCATCGTTCTCAGAGATCTTGTCGAGGATGCGTCCACCACAAGGACATCTCTTCGGAATTCCTTCCATCATTCCGACTTCTTCTAATTGATCATAAATCCTCTTAGCGTTCTTCATCTCATCATACCATGGGTCTCTCTCACATAATCGATCCATAATTGAAAAAGAGAGAAAGATTGAAGAGAAGGAACAAAGTTGGATCTCGTTTTCTTGAGCCTGGAGAGAGAGAGAGAGTGAATTTCGAGATAGAGAGAGAGAGGAGAAGTCTCGATTGTGAATTAGAAGTGGAGAAAAAAAAAAATTTTAGTTATTTGTTTTTGTTGATTTTGGGTTTAATTGATTTTGGGTTTAATTGATTTTGGGGAATATTGATTTTGGGGGGAAAAATTGGAGGGAAAAAATATTTGGGGGGGAGAAATTGGAATTATATGCCCACGTGTGCGCAGTCAAACCCACGTGTGCGCAGTCAAATCCACGTGTGCGCAGTCTTTGTGACATGTGCGCCGTTTTTTTTAACGTAGTTGTACCCTAGTTTTCAGTTGTACAAATTGTCCACATAGTTTTACTTTTGGTGTTTTCAAATTTAACCAGTATTACACATCCTTAAAAATGATTTATCTAGTTGTACACTTGAGGAAACTCTATTATTATTGAATTCTAAAGGTTTAATGTAATCAAATGTTAAAAATATATAAAATTGTAAAATATCAATCCTAAATTGGAGTTTATATCAAAAGTGAGCTTAAAAGTATAAGGAATATGTTGGATGTAGTCTCATAAAACAATCTTACATGAATTTTTTTTTTCCCTATCTTACTTCGTTTTAAATCATTTGTAAGAGTTCATTATCATTTAATAGTCTATGTAATAGTTGGTGTTGAAAAAATTAGAAATATCAAATTTCATAATTTTCTTCAGTAGTTATACTAGTTATACCAGTATTACATAATTTCTTCAATAGTTATACTAGTTATACCAGTGTTACCTAATTTTTTCATTAGTAATACCTGTTATACTAGTATTACCCTTACGCCAGTGAATTAAAACATAGTATTACAGGAGGCAAATCTAGTGTTACATAGTTGTACAACGCAAATATGGTTTACAAATCATAAAGTTCAGATAAAATCAAATACTATGGTTGCCAAATAACAACCATTGCAGCGATTGCCTCGGCCTTCTTTTGTTTTGAGTCCTTTGACGTTTTGGACGCCTTTCCCCGGTGGATGGAAGCCTCAACACTTTTGTTCTACCCTTCTTCTTTTTCCGAGGCAGAGGTAATACCTTCAACGCTTTGATCTCATCTGGGATATCCCACTGTGACTTATCCGGGACTAAATAAATAGTCCTATAATACGCCAATGCCCACATCTCCGCCCAATAATACTTTGAAACCAATTCATGTATTTCCATACTTCGAGTTCTTGTTGTATCGCTCTCGAAGGCAATGAAACCGGCTAGTGCATGCACACAAGGATACTTTTGGATATCGAACACCTTGCAACTGCAAGTTTTCAAGAGCAAGTCTTCCCATTCTTTTTTAAACTGACCAGCTTCTACAACAGGCGGTGGCTCAACGTATTCATCACCCCTATCATCATGTATATCCATAGATTCATCCTGTGATCCAATCTCAGCATCTTGAGTATCATCAACCTCCACTATTGCCTCTTTTGGTTCTGTTCCTTGTTCCTCACATTCGCACAAAACGATGGCAGCATTATCTCTCATTTCATCCTCATAGTTCTTACCAGCAGAACTTTTATTGATGACCTCCACTCTCGACAGTTGCTCGGGCAATTCTGGTGGAGTGATGACCTCCACATACAAAACATATCTACGGTTATTTTCACCTGAAGATATATAGACACTGACATCCTCATCATCACAAATGTAAATCTCTTCAGTTGATCCCAACAACACTGCATTATACCTCAGTTGCAATTTAACCTTACTTTCATCTAACCCAAGCTTCGTGCATATCCTACCTACTAACATGGAGAGAGTTATATTCTCCCCTGATGTCTTCATCATCAAGGTATACATGCGACCTTTGCATTTAAAATATATGTTCACGTTCTCACTCATTGTATCCTGCAAAAACAATACAAAAACTCTGTCAGTTATACTAGTTTTACTAGTTGTACTACAATTCTGGGTAATACTAGTATAACTAGTCATACTATATACATCTGGGTAATAGTAGTGTAACTAGTAATACTACATATATATTTTTCAATAGATTCAGGTACATTTCTACCCAGTTATACCAGTTGTACTTTCGCGACAACAACTCAAATCGAATGGTTTCGGGTTCAAAACTACAATTCACTATGATTCAGTTGCTATAATCCATTTCTTACCCATTTACAGACCTATTCCACCCAGAAACTATGCATAAACTTCCAATGTGCATACCTAAACACAATAACCCAAATCTAATTGAATTGAATCTCCTTGTCTAAATCCTAAACTTCTATTTCATGCTCTATGCAGCTAAAGGAACTAACCTGTCTCACCGCAGCTCGCCGGAAGCTCGCCAGAACGGAAGAAACGGCAACAATGCAGCTCGCCGGAGGTGGAGCTCGAGATAGAGAAGAGAGTCGGAGAGGAAGCTCCCGTCGTTTTTTTTTTTTTTCTTTTTCTGGGTTCGATTTTTTTTTTTTTTTGTTTAATTAAATTTCAAATAAATCAATAATAATACTAATAAATAAACAGAGGGTAAAATCGTCAGATCACATTTCATTAATTGAGAAGGGGATATGTAGACAAAAAAGGGATATAAGAGGTTTATGGTTTACAAAAGGGGAGTTGTGAGACATTCTCTCTTTTGAGAATCAGAATTGACTCAAGTGAAGAAGAGAGAAGAAAGCACAAAACGCATCGTTTCAGTGGAATAACAAAACTACGTCGTTTTGAGAACTTGAAAAACCAATTTTTTTTTATTATAACTCAAGGTATATCTTTAGGCTTATGCAGGAGTCCGAGCCTAATCACTAGGGAGAGATAATCCATAGATAGATTCCCCCATGTAACCACATGGAAAATGAGGAATAATTCTACATTTGGGAAATCGATCTCTAACCTAGACCAACATGACAACTCTTCCACCAGACTATAACCACTTGCCTACCACACATGTGGTTCACATTTCGTTGTTTTTGTAAAAATACCATGTTATTATTAAAATTTGAAAAATACACCATTTTATTTTTTCTTAAAACTACTCTTTTCCATGTATGTATTCATTTACTAACATCATATATTCATTAAAAATAAATAATAGCTAATTTACAATCTAATTATTCATATTTACATGAAATTAATTAATGAACAAATCTAGAAAGAGTGTTGTATCCCAAAGGTTCCTTGTGCATATGGTAAATGGACATAATTGGAGCCTGAAAATTTGTATGGAGCCAAAATATCTCTTTAGGCTGTTATATATAAGAAAGTGGCTACATTCCAGACTTTGAGAATTTCTTTTTACTTAGTTATAACTTCCTCTTCAAGCAATAGCTCTGCTTTGAGCCTCAAATACTAGTGAATCACCAAAACACCAAACCATTAGGCATTAGGTTTCAAACGCTAGGTTAACTGCTACATTACAAGTTTTCTCTGCAATCTAGTTCTGAAGTAGTGAACCGAAAGACGACTCGTACTAAGATTATTGAATAATACTAAACCCTCTTTCTCAGATAGAGGCTCTTCTCTCCTTAACCAATTCTTAGCCACTTTATGCTTCCTTCCTGAGCATACTCATGTCCCACTTACGAGCTCTTCTCCCTTTTGTCCTCGGTTTCTTCTTCATAAAGGCAATGGGAATCCTTGCACCTATGTCCTGGGAATAACAGCTGGCTTTCATTGAGAGACGATGGCTAGTATTGATAGGTTACATGCTATAGCTCTGCTTTGAGCCTCAAATACTAGTGAATCGCCAAAACACCAAACCATTAAGCTTCAAATGCTAGATTAATTGCTACATTACGAGTTTTCTGCAATCTAGTATATCAATAGTGAAGTAGTGAACCGAAAAACGACTCTATAACGTAATTAACTTAACTAACCGAGTAAGAAGTTGGACTTCCTGTGCCATCACTATAGAGCTCGCTAGATTTTGCTTGGAAAATTTACTCAACTGGATCAAACCAAGCCAAAATAAATTGTAAAGCCTCTACATCTAGAACTGATGTTAGCTAGATTCATCAGGGCAGAACATACATATTCTAACGCAGGTGAGGAGGGTACATAGATCGACCTTACTAGTTCTTCAATAGACAGGGTTTCCATAGGAATATGTAAGAAAAAAAACAGAAGGAACCTACAGAGAGAAATTATGAGCCCGTACGAACGAACCTTAAGTCCAATGGCAATCTTCATCTCCAGAAATTCACCACGTAATAAAGAGTGAGGGACAAACATGAAATTGTCTTGAGGGATTTCAGAGCTCACTTCAAGAACCCTCTTCACTTCTGGCGACTTATAAGTAAGAGTTTGTCCATCCATAGAGTAGTAGAGACAATATGCAAGCTTCTCTAGTTCCAGATTAGATGGTGCAATGCATCTAACAGTCACATACAAACCAAGCGGCTCGTTGAAACACTGTAGCGCAAACAATAGTCTCTTCTTAGATTCCTGAAGTACTAGAATCTTGTCGCTAGCTATGCTCATTTGAACATCAACTGAAGCACCGCAAATAAAGGTCACAGATTTGGATTCGTGACAGTGGTTATCAACAAAGTGAGTGTAGATGTCATTGTATGATCCGGTGTAATTGCAGTCCAATGTAGGGCAGGAGCATTGATAGAAAGTGCATTCCTTTTCATGAGTTGATTCTTTCCCATAACACACCCTTTTGGTGCATCCAAACTTGGCGTTTCGGCATGGGACAAAGACTGATTCAAGAACACTCTCCATAGCTCTGCAGCGATTGTGGCCAATAGGCGAAGCACATGTAGGGCACTTATTACTCAGTTTGGGACAGCAAGAGGAACAAGCCAAATGCCCATTATCACACTGAAATGAAATACCAATCAAAGCTTTAATAACCACACGAAATAAATCGGTCCTTGAAGTAAATATAACCATCAAAAGAACATGAATATGGAATAGAGAAAACAGATTAACCCGCGAATCGCATTATCACAGTAAATAAACCCAAATGTAAGCTTACGAATATCTTGATTCGTAATTAATACAGAAAAGATATTTATCGATATAGTATCTAATAGTTCATGATATATATACACGATCTTGCCTAGTTAAAACACATATTTATCAAAGGAGAAACAGATTAGAAACAAAACCTGAAAGATAGGAATCGTCAATGCGTCGAAGCAAATGGGACAATCGAGAATATCCAGACCAAGCAGCATCGCTGAGCTTGTCTTGCCCTCTGATGTCGAACGACGTTTCCTCTTTTTCCAGACAATGTTGCTCACTCTTCTGTCGTAGGAGTATTTGGAAACTACTAAGGCTCTCTTCACGTCAGTAGAATTACGTTTGTGTCTGTCTTGTTCACCATTGCCTCCACTTTTATTTTCAGGCTTCTTTGGACAAGATAGTAAATGGCGCCTCAAATGTGATGTTCCATAAATTCTTTCTATTATAAGTTTCCTACCACAATTGATGCAATGACCTCTTTCTTTGCCATCTTCCCCTACTCCTACTGATACAAACTCCTTCCAAACATCAGCTTTTAAGTGTTGATTAGAGTCAAAGACCGATATCGCTTGAGTCTCACTTCTTACTAGTCCTTGAGTTTCTTCGTCACACTCCTCATTCATTTCCATACATTCATTCTCAGTATTAATAGCTACAATTATTTCCTGTGACTGGAAATCCATTACTCTGCGTAAATCAAAAACATCAATATGTTATGATAATTCATAACTGAAGCTAATCAAGACACAACAATCATGAATAACCCCAAATACAGATGGTAAGAGATGAACATCACCCAAACAGAAGACAGTTACATTCCAAAAGAGCTATATGAGAGTAAAAGGGTAAGAAAACAGAGAAAAGTTTGAACCTTTTAGATACAACAATCGTTTTCATAGTGTCTCATAGCTATATGCGAGTAAAAGGGGAAGAAAACAGAGAAAAGCTTGAACCTTTAACCTACAACAATCGTTTTCAAAGTGCCACAACTCGTACAAGCCATATTCACATCAAATAATCTTAGACAATAACATACCAAAAGAGCTAATCAATTCATAGCTATATGAGAGTAAAGGGGAAGAAAAAAAGAGAAAAGTTTGAACCTTTTTTACATACAACAGTCGTTTTCATAGAGTCACAACTCACAAGCCATATTCACAACAAAGAATCAAGAGAGTAACACTATCTACAAGCAAAAAAAAGATATTTGTATACGAAGAACAAAATGCAAACCCTAAAGGCAAATTTCTGACTGAATTAGTACCTTTATCTCACGTGAACAGAACAAACGACTAATGGGTTTTCTCCAGAATAAGCCGCGAGGTTCAAGAGGCAGAAGAATTGAGAAAGAGACGAGAAGAAGCAGAGATTTAAAAGTTGTCTTTTTTGAGAATCGAGAATGGGGTCTAGAGTGAAGTACAAGAGAGTGAGAAGAAGCATAAAACGCATCGTTTCAGTGAACTAAAGAACAAAAGTACAGAACCAGTAGATAAGCTCTGTATCCCGCGGTTAAACGCATCGTTTTTTTTACTGTTTCTATTTTCTTACTCAAAAAGAAATTGTGGATGTGACTTGTGCATTGTTGTGGACCTTGTGGTTCGAGGAAGTAGTAACACATTGTAGTTGGTTAGCGACGTTTATGCCCTTGAGCAAAAGAGGCGGGAATCTGAAAAGAGAGAGCCAAAGGAAGATTTTGCCTATTGTTACAAAACAGTAGTGCCTCCTGATCCGCTACGAGTCCCAATCCTAGAACGACGTGTTCCTCTAGTTCGACCAACAGTGACGGTCCAACATATATTGTAAAAAAAACTATAAATAATGTTAATATAAAAAAAATTACATTAAATTTCATATAATGTTTCCAAATTTCAAAAACAGTTGAATAGTCCACAATTTTTTTTTTTAAATCACATTTATTTAGAATTTTATTATTAAAGATAATAATTCATCCCCTATATATTAATTGAGAAGCATTTTAAATAAAAAACCTTACCTTCACGTGTGATTTACAAGACTGCCATGCTGACATGTCGCAACCAAAGAAACTCTGAGCAAACTTAATAATTGTCCAATATTTACTAGACTAATTACATATAATGCCATTAGTGGTACTTATGCATATTTTTCCTCTATATTTAAGAGATTAGCAATTAATAAAGGAAATTAATTAATAAAAACTATATATATTGACGAAACAAATAAAAAGTATATAGCATAAATCATGATGAACAATATATAATATAAATGTTTATTATATGTTTTGTACTTATATTTTTTATATGTTTTATAAAAAACATTTAGAATTTTAACATATATGACATTCTATTTTTTGTTATAAATTACAAAACATCGAAATGTATGTGAGCCCATATTCAAAAAAAACTTTGGTCAATATTTTAATTTAAAATCTTATTCCAAATATGGAATATCCTAATTCTTAACTAATAAAATCTCCAAAATATATGAGTTACTAAATCATATTCAAATATTCACACTTATATATCAGTCAAATTTACCCAGTTTGACTCAAAACTTAACAAAAATAACTAGAATGACTCTCAATCCAAATGGATAACTAGAATAACCCAAATTTTATGTAAAAAGACTATTTAACCCTTCATTATGCCATTTCTTTTAAAAATAAAAATCAAATTCGTTTTTTTAATTAAAAATCAAATATGGCAGTTAATTTTAACAAGTCTGCTACATTAAAATTAAGTCTGCCATATCCTAATTTTGTAGATTTTTTAAAAAATTGCCAAACATAATCTTGTCGTGATAAAATCCGATAAATCTGTCATGATAAAATAAAAATCTGTCAAAACATGAAAAAATCTGTTGTCACTAAATAGGTCATTCCAGTAATTTATTTTTAATTCAAGAAATCTGCTATGAAACACCAGATTTTTGTAAATTAAACATAAATCTGGCATAACATAAAAAAAATCTGTCATAACGTTAAACATATCGGTTGCGACTATATGTCATTCTAGCAATTTTAATTTTTTTTTAAACAAATCTGCTATAACATTCCAGATTTTTTGTTAACATTAAAAAATCTGTCATAACGTAAAACAAATCTGTGAGCACTAAAAAGTCAAACTAGTAATTTTTTTTTATTAACAAATCTGTTGTATTATGACAGTTTTTTTCCAAAAAATATAAGTCTGACGCCAGTAGAAACAAAAATCTGCTACATATTGTAATAAAACTGTCAAAATTACGAAAGTCTGAGGCGTCATCATAAAATAAGTCTGGCAAAGGAAAAAAATCTGGTACAAATTAAATATCTGTCGTAACTATATTCAAATAAGTCTGTGGGAGGAAAAAAACTGCCGCAGAAAATCTGTCGTAGACTATTAAGTCTGTCAGAGAAAATAAATCTGTCACAACGACGCCCACAGACTTTTAACGGCAGATTTGTTTTTTCGAAAAAATTTCATCCACGTTTCCAGAAAAATCAGAGGGTATTATTGACTTTATTTTTTTTCCTAACAAAGAGACAAAGGGTATTTTGGTCAGAAAAATAACTAGATTAACCCATACATTTTATGAGTTATTTTAGTAATTAAACCCTATTTCTGGGTCAAACTAGTTTTTTTCCTTATATATCAAGTGATAATATATAATCGGTTTCCAAAAAATTGTTTATATATTTCATATAACTATTTCTCCCCGCACATAGTGCGGGTGAATCATCTAGTTTGTATGTAAAAGCCCGCACATTTTTTTAAAAAGCCATACAGAAAATATTTGTAATAAAAAAATCTTAACAAAATTTTAGTTAAAAAAATCCCCAAATTATGAGATCCGAATCGATATCTTAAGTGGTTTGTTCTCTGGGCCGGGCCTATCCACCACGGTCATGACTCTATTAGAAACAGTCTGTGGGCCGAATAGTTGCTATGTCGCCTAAGCAAGGTCTAATCGAGTCTAAAGGCTTGAAATATGTGTTCAATATCAAAAATACTAGTGTACCGCGGTGGCGATGGGAACCGGCTTGAGTCTCTCCGTAAGAAATACGGGGCTGCCTGTGGTAGTGCAGCGTGGAGAGGCTCCTCCTGCACGTCCTCTAGATGAGGCTGCGGCATGGCAGTTTGGCTGGAGGCGTCGTGGCACTCGCATAAATATTCCGGAGCATCAAAGAACTCAAGGTTCTCCTGGGAGCAAGGAGAGAAGTTGCATTCCTTCTCATGGGTTGATTCTTTCCCATAAGATACTTGTCTGCTGCAAACTAACTCTGCGCATCGGCATGGGACAAAGAGTGATTCAAGAACACTCTCCATTGCTCTGCAACGACTGTGGCCAATAGGTAAATCACAGGTAGGACATTTATTGTTCAGTTTGGGACAGCAAGAAGAGCAAGCTAAATGTCCATTATCACACTGAAATATAAAAACAATGAATTGTGACTAAAAAGCTGTATCAACACTTCAAAATTCGAGAAAAAAAAACTTAGCAACGGATTCTCTATTTCTCTAGGTAACATCCACTATAAGAATCATTCTCCAATATACTGTTTTATAATTCATGATATATACTCTAACGTCTTGCCAAATTTATACACAAAGTTTCAAGAACTACAGTTTTTCAAAATATATCTTGCAAAACAACAAAACAAAACAAATTCGTTTTCCTAACACAAAGTTTGTCAATATAATAAAGCAGAAACTCTATGAATAAGAAAGATTTAATGATTAGAAAGAAGAAGAAGCAAAACCTGGAAGATAGGAATTGTCAATGCTTCGTAGCAAATAGGACAATCAAGAATCTCTAGATCAAGTAGCATTGCTGGGCGTCTCTTACCCTCATGTCTCTTCGCTCCCACCATGTTTAAAGACTAAACCCTAGTCTCCTTTTTTATTTTCTCCCCTAAATAAAAATCTTCCGAATTTAACCAGCTCAATGCTTATGTAAGTTATGTTTAAAAAAGTTAAAACATAGCATTAATGCTAAATGCTTGTTTTTTTATTGGAAGAAATTTATTAGTTAAAATTCAACTGTTTACATAAAAAAAGAAAAAAGATGAGGTGCAATATGTATGACTAAATATTTATAGGTTTTGTTAGTTTATAAAATATATTTCTTCATTTCATCAAAAACAAATTTACTTATATATTTAATTTAATTTTACTAGCCAAAATATTACTTAATTTTAATAATCAAAATATTAATTTTGAAAATCATTTTAATTATTTTATTTACTAGCCACTGGCAATTATTTCACAGGAATTTAACAAACTGTTCACAATTATCTAGCTATAATTTTTTCTTTTATATTGTCAATTCCTTTCGAGATATTATACTAATGAGCTAATTTGCTAGTTACAAATATGAAATATTTGTTTGGGACTCCATGAAAAAAAATTCAACATATTAGAAAAATTAGATATGTTGGGAAAAATTACGGCCCTTTACGAGGCAGTCATTGCCAAAAGGGGACTTGCGAGACATTTTCTCAATGGCCCACGGTTTAACAACTAAACGCAATTACTAACACAAAATAATACTCGTTGAAGTCTCATAAGTCTTAACATAGTTACATGTTTGTTTGTCGATCCAGAATTCTTGATGCAAAGGATAATATTCAACCATTCATCATCACGCAATTAAAAATCTGTGAGGTATCAACAAGAAATTCTTCTAAGGGATTTGAAAACTCACTTATGGATTCGCTATGGTTTTAAGAGTTGTTGGTTTGACACTAAGGTGCAATCAGTTGAAAGTTTAGAGAATTTCTTTCTTAATTAAACATTGAAAAGAAACCATGTTTTGCCATCCGATTGAAAATGGTCAAGAATATTTTTAAACATTGTTTAGTCTAGGTCTTCCAATTAAACTACATAATTCATGGGAAATAATATGATAAATTTGGAGGAAACCTTAGTAGTAGAATAGTTTCTCTCAATTTTATTCAATAGTCCATAGACTTATTTATACAAATATCATAACTTGATTAACAAGGTTTTATATATATGATAATAGGAAATCTATCTATTTAATAATAAGAATATATTATATAAATGTTAACTTTCCTTTCAAGTTGATCTCGTAATCCCCGAGATCTCCTAACATAATAGTCCCCAATTAGTTTTGAATCTATTTGACTAGAATAAATAGTCTAGATTCGAAGGAACCGATAGGGAGAGGAAAAAAAACAGAGACTGAGGAACTTCTCGGTAATGCCCAACTCTGTAGAACAAATGGGTTGTTTCCTCCACAGCCACCCATCTTAGGTATTAAGAATCACACTCTTTAGTCTTTACCCATATTCTTTACTTGCGATTCACGGCTAAATACTAAAATACAAGTGCCATATAAAATGTCTATTTTTTTTGCGGGACCTTTGACCTTTCATGCCTCATGAGTTAGTTTAAGATTTTGTTCTCTAGTCCATACGCGAAAATGCTAGTATCAAGTTGGTGGTCACACTTGCCTTTAGAATGTTTTTCACTATCCATTATTTGAATTTCACCGTATACTTTCTAGCTAGGTATATGAAAATGCTAGTATCATAAATGTATTTTTTGTAATGTTTACGGTATAGATTTGTGTGTTTATACATGGATAAATTGAAAGAAAAAAAATAAAAAATAAAAGAAAGAATGGAACCAAACTGAAGAACGGAGTATATATTAGAAGTTATAAGATTGAAAAACTGTTAAATGTTTTGTTGGTCGATTCCAATAAATGTCCATTATCACACTAAGTGCAAAACCAAATGTGTTACAATCAAATAGAATGACCTTCCTTCTATATTACCTCAACCTTCTTACTCTTGGTTCAACTTGTCGACGATACAAAACTCAATCACCAACAAGCCACTACGAAATAGTAAGTTGTGAGGGATCAACATGAAATTCTCTTGTGGGGTTTCAAAACTCACTTTATGAACCATCTTCACCTCCGGTGATTCATAACTCACAGTGTGTCCATCCTTAGTGTAGGAGAGATGATATGAGAACTGTCCTACTTCTGGAGCAGATGGTGCAATGCAGCTTACGGTTACATACACACCACACGGCTTCCAAAAACACTGCACTGCAAACAATAGTTTCTTCTCATGTACCCTTTTAATTCGTATCTCATCATTGATGAACATCACGGCCGTATAGGTAATGCCACAACTAATACCCCAGGAAAAATTTGAGGAGTGAGTCAGTTCATAGTGAGCGTAGAGATCCTTGTATGAGCCAGTGTAATCGCAGTTCAATGAAGGGCATGAGCATTGAGAGAAGATGCATTCTTTTTCATGAGCTGATTCTTTACCATAAAAGCAAGTCTTGGTGCAACCAAACATTTTGTTTGGGCATGGGACCAAGGTCGATTCAAGAATACTCTCCACTGCTCTACATCGATTGTGGCCAACAGGGAAAGCACATGAAGGGCACTTGTTCCTCAGTTTGGGACAGCAAGAAGAGCAAGCTAAATGTCCATTATCACACTGAAATACATAAAAAAAAAAAAGGTGCGATTAAAAAGTTGTACCTACACCTTAAAAGTTCAAGAAAAAAAAAACATTAAAAGCTGGACAATTCAATCTTCAGATAAGAAACAAAACCTGGAAGATAGGAGTCGTCAATGCTTCACAGCAAATAGGACAATCGAGGATATCAAGATCTAGCAGTGTCGCCGAGCGGTGTCTTTTAGCCACTCTCTCCCCTCCATCACCGTGAAATAACAAGGCTCCCACCATGTTGCCTAGAAATCAATAGGAGAATACGGAGGCAGATTCAAAGAGTTTTCCTTTCGTAAAAAAAAAAAAAAGGGTGAGAATCCTCTTCTCTGATATCTCTTAAACAACGATGGAGAGATTTATTTATAAAAGAAATTGTAAAACACCTTTTAGGAATACACAGACCCAAACTAACCAAGGAAAAGGAAATTAACTAGTAGCTAGAAGGAAAGCCTAGGGTTTTGTGAAAGTTGTTTTTATTTTTTTAATTAGGGTTTTGTGAGAAAATACTATTAAGGGTTTAAATAGGGTTTTGTGAAAAAGGAAATACATGTTCAAATCGTAATTAACACGATTGATACATGTGTTAGTCAATCAATCAGAAATCAACATTTGTTAAAAATATTTGAGTTTTCTTTCACTTAAAAAAAAAAACTAAAAGAATGACAACATGATACATGTGAATTGATCGATTTGATGGTAACATGTGTCAAATATTTAAATTTTTATTACCTTATTTGTCATATTAATTGGTTTCCATCAGTTAAATTTTCAAAATAAAGAGAGCATCATGTCGATATACAAAACAAAACCTAAGAAGATTTACAATCTATACTTAGGTGGTGTTATTTAATGATGGAGTTAAAGTCAATTTTGTAAAGTTTAGATTTGCTTTCGGATATTATTTTTAAGAATCTGTTTGTGTGGATTTCAAAATCTCTGCAGTATATCTTGCATTTTGATTCTAATAATTTACTCATGAAACTCCAAAGAGGTTACATTTCAAATGATTTTAATATACAAAGATTTAACAAGTCTTTTAGTTTTGAATAACTCTAGATTTTAATGAAGTATTTTAAATTTTAGTTGAATAACACCAAACTATTAAAATCTAATGAAGTATAAGATCCAATAACACCAGATTTTAGAGTTAGATTTAGAATCATTAGTTGAATAAAACTGGATTAGTGTTAGATTTCAATTCTATTAAAATCCATCATTGAATAACACCACCTTAGTATTTTTGCAGTCACTTTTGAGTCGGGTGGGTAAAATTATTCTCGGATATTTTGGATATCCGACCCGTTTACAAATTTTTGGTCATAAAAAGTTTGTTGGGTCGGGTTATATTTAACCCAACTCATATACCAGATATTCCATATTTAATAATTTAGATAATTAGAAGATTTGATTAAGATTTAGAATTATGATTCTCCTATCATCTTTGTTTGATTTGTTTTTAACTGTTCTGAATCATCATATAATACATAAAGTAAAAAAATAAAATCAATTTTTTTTCTGCATATACTGTGATTCGAAATTTTAAAAACGGACATATATTATCCAACTAACGAAAATGTGTGTTCAACGTTCTACATCGATTAAAATATTTAGACAATGATTCAGAATCATATCATAAATAAGATCAACATAATAAAATAAATGAGTTTTTTGGCCGGACGGATTTGGCGGGATGGGTTTTTGAATCAACAATGATAAAAAGATTAAAATATCATTAGTTTGCCGCTTCAATACGGATTAAAAATAAGGAGATACAATTTACAGAATATTTTTATACTAACTTTAAAAATAAATCATCCCGCGGTATACCGTGGGTTAAAATCTAGTATAATGATATATATATAAATTCTGTATATCTTTAGAAAAAAAGTTATGTATATGCGTTTAGATTTTGAGAAAAAAATAGGGAAAAATTGAAACGTAAACGGTAATTGGAAATAGTAAAAACACCATTTTCACAGTTTGGTGTTTACATTTACAATTAAGAAACTGCTAAAAAGAAAAATAAAAAAAAATGACTTTTTTTAGGAAGGGCATCTACAATATCTGACCACAGAAGAATGTAAAATTAGGTGGACGGATTGATCACTATTTCTACAGTAAAAGAGTTGATGAAGTTACTTTATTATCCTTCTGCACTTTTCTTATCTTCTTTTCTCTTTCTTCATTGCACATCTCATGAAAAATGAACAGTGGTTGAGAAGAACAAGGAGACGGTGACAATGAAGATGATTATATGAAGCTAAGTTTTCTAGCAAGAGCAGTGGCTAAGTGGCACAAATGATTGTACGTGTTAATGGTTCCGATGGTGGTGGTGATGATTCTATCGGTGGTGGTGATGATTATATTGGTTGCGGAAACTACGTCGGAGAAAAAAATAGTGTCGTGAAGTTAGATTAAATGGAATGGTGAGTTGAGACGAAGATAGAGAGGAGCTGTGATGATTGAAGATTTGACAGTGGCGGCCAAAAAACTCAATTATGTTGTTTTCTGGGTTTGCTTCGCCGGTGACCAAAACTAAAGTAACACATGTTACTTTTATTGTTATCATGTTAATATCGTTACTAGATCATCACCCGTACTACAGTACGGGTTGAATTTCATTTATTACAAAATTTATAAATTTTATGTTTTAGAATAAAGTTGTGATATATCATATATTATAATAGTAAGTGAAAAAATAATATTTTTTTGTCAGTCCCTATATAATATTAGAATGAGTATATTTTCTTTTTTTCTATAGTATTCAATTATGGATATTTTTTTTAAGATATGAAAACGGAAAATAAGATTATTTTAAAAAAAAATTAATATTGTTTTAACAATGAGTTAATTTATGTTAACAACCACAAAATGAGAATGCATATAATTTAGTTAGATCAAAAATCAAAATATCATAAATGAATCGCATCTAAAACGTAGATTATTTTGAATTACTTAAGAAAATTAGCTATTATTTTGAATTAATTTAGGAAATTATTTTTTCAAATTCTGATTCATTGGTTGTTGAAATAGAAATTTGTTTGAGCTAATTACGGAATTTACCAATTATTCACATAATCAAATATGTTATGAACATATATTTGGTATATAATAATACCAAATTCAATTCGTGTGTGGAGTCTATATTTTCATTTTACAATCCCTATGAAAATATTGCGGCACAATCTATTATTTATTATTTTCAAAATTGCTTGCAGAATCAAATTTTCAAATATTTAGAAGTGTCAAACCTTAGTTAACTCATCTCATCATAAAATCTTAAAATGCCGTTTGTTATAAGAATCATAACTTTCTACCATATAATACATTACATTTAATCCGCCGCCTACTATAAATATTTTAAACATATCTTTTTAGAAAACCAAATTAATGTATTTATAATATTTTTTTTATCTTTTTAATCTATTAAATATTATGATATTCTTTAATATATTAAATTAAACTTTTTAAAAATGTTCCAAATTAAAATCTTTAAAAAATTTTATTGTAGTATGTAAAATTATGAATTTAAAAAAAATGATATGAAATTAAATATAAATATTCAAATAGTTATAAGGATCATAACTCATTTCATCATATAATATATTATAGGGAAATTGTTAAAAATGCCCCTTTTGGTGTGCCCCTTTTCAAAAATGCCCCTTTTAGATGTCCATTTTCAAAAATGCCCCTTTTTAAATATGAAAAATTTATAAAATTTTATTAGGTTTATAAGGTACTTATGGATGATAACTATTACTTGAAGACTCGATCCAAGTATTTATAAGATTTTATAAGGTGTTTTTAAAGGTTTTACAAGATATTTTAAAGGTTTTTAAAGGTTTTTCAAAGGTTTTACAAGATATTTTAAAGGTTTTTAAAAGTTTTTCAAAGGTTTTAGATACTTATTTGTGTATGTTTTAATAATGTTACATACACAAATAAGATTTTTAGATACTTATTTGTGTATGTTTTAATAATGTTACATACATATTTGGGTAAATCTTATATTTTAGGAGCATTTTTTATAAGGTTTTAAAGAAGGGGTATTTTTGAAAAGTGGCATTGAAAAAGGGGCATTTTTGCAAAAGCCCCTATATTATATTCAACCCGCCGCCTATTATAAATATTTGTTTCAAAAAATCAAATTAGAGTATTTATACTTCATAAATTTTTGATCTATTAAATATTGATGATATTAAAAAAAAGAAATATATTACTCAAATATGAATTTTTGACCCGTTAAATTTGTTCTTTCATACATTGAATAATTTATATTCGTTTTAAAAAAATCAAATCTTGGTATATGCGGAAAAAAATTTACTTTTTTTTTTAATTATATAAATGATATAATGATTTATTTATTTATAGAAATAGAATTATATAAAAATGAGAGGTGAAGTATAATGATTAATAACAAATTAATATGGTAAGTTAGATATCAAATCTTATATGTTCATTTTGATTGGTCATTCTTTTTAAATAAATTAATCATAGATTTTCGTTTTTAGAATTAAATTAAATTAATTAAATTGCATAAAATAGTATTTGACTTGTTTATCCTTAATGAGTTGAATTAATTTACTCTATAAAATTTTATTTCTAATGGCATTCTCATGTAATTTTTTACAAAAGAGAAGGTTAGTTAAGGGTTTCTTATAAAGTGTACTCCCCAAATAATAGTATAGGATACACATTAATATAAATATTATCTATATATCAACTATCTTACCATAAATATTTTCTATGATAATATAAACTTTATCATATCAATTATAAACTTATCGCGATACAATATGTTTTAACACGATATATTTATAAACTTATTGATATATATTTTATTATCGTGTTAAACCAATAGATAATTATTTAACTCATCATATATTATTACTCAGATATTTGACAGACAATCTATTCAGAATCCAATTAAAAACGTCGATAACTATTTTATTATATTGTTAACTAATTTGTTATATGCGGAGGAGTATTTTTGTCCAACTTACAAAAGTTGAGGAGAGAGAACTAATAATATAAAAACTATGGGTATATTCTTAATTTTTTGGTCAATTGTGGTTTTAAATTAATATAGCTCTTATAGGAAACTAGCGGCATAGGCCGCTGTCTCCACATTTAGAAGCATAGGAATAACATACTGCATAACAAAGTCGTTGTCTCTCCAGCCTTGCATTTCAAAGACATTGACAAGGAAATGCGTAACACGATCATCGCCAGACGGAAGCAATTCAGGGGCTTGATGGCTCTTTGGATTAGATAATTTGTTGATTGACAGTCAACTTTTGCTTGTAACTCTTGTTTTTTATTTCTTGGTTAGTAGGATTACAAACCTAAGTTAAGCTTTTTTGTAAAACCTCAAATTTAATTAAATATGATATTCACATTTCTAGTATATATAAAAAAAAAATCTTTCTAGACGCTTGGAATTACCAAAAAAAAAAAGGGGATATTGTTACATGTTTTGTTACATACACACCACAAGGCTCCTTAAAACACTGCACTGCAAATAAGAGTCTCTTCGTGTCTTCCATTCTAATTATTATCTTCTTATCGCTGATTTTCATCCGTAGATTAAAGGAATTGCCATAACTGAAGTAATCAAGCGTGAATCTTTTCAAGTGAGTAAGATGGTAGTGATCGTATAGATCCTTGTATGCGCCTATGTAATTGCATTCTTCCACAGGGCAGGAACATGGAGCGAAGTTGCATTCTTTCTCATGAGTTAACTCTTTCCGATAAGAGGAATTCTTGGTGCAACCAAACATGACGTTTGGGCATGGGACCAAGATTGATTCAAGAACACTCTCCATTGCTCTGGAGCGAATGTGACCAACAGGGAAAGCACATGAAGGGCATTTATTACTCAGTTTGGGACAGCAAGAAGCGCAAGCTAAATGTCCATTGTCACACTGAAATATAAAACAAACGAGTTATGATTAAAAAGTTGTACCTACACTTAAAAATTCGAGAAAAAAATAAACTAGTAAACGTAAAAGTTTCTCAGATAAGAAACAAAACCTGGAAGATAGGAATCGTCAATGCTTCACAGCAAATGGGACAATCAAGAATATCAAGATCCAGTAGCACGGCCGAGCGTCTCTTAGTCCCTCTGTTCTCTACATTACCGTAAATTATAAGAGCTTCTGAAGTCGAGGCTCTCACCATGTCACCTAGAAATCAATAGGAGAAATACGTCCGGAGTGATGAAGGGGGAAGAGGGTTTGTTTGAAACTTTCGTAAGTCTTTGGTAGAAACAAAGATGAGAATATAATCCTCTTCTCAAGTCTGATCTCTCTAAACAACGATGGAGAGATCTATTAATAGAAGAAAATTTCGAAAACACCTTCTAGGAATGGGAAACACAAACCCAAACTAATAAGGAAAAGAAAATAAATAAATAAAAACTTATAGATATATCAGTAATCAAATATTTTTTTACTGATAAAAACCAGAGTAGATATATAATACTAGAGTAGTTAATGTAGTTACAAAACTAGTCCTTAATATTTACATCATATCTCCCTTACAATCACCACCACGAGATATCCGTTGATCTTCAAACGTAACTTTGCACATTTCATATTATCATATACATCTAAAAGTGTGCATGGCAAGTTTATAATACCATAGCACGTCTGATATTTCGTTCATATCTGGTCCCATGTTTATTACTGAATGATTGAATTTACCATTGAAGTTGAAGGTAGCCCATTGTACCATTTTTCCGATCGAAAATGCATTCTACTATCAGAATTTTCAAAAATGAGAAAACCAAAAGACTAGATATTAGTGTAGACCTAACTCACACCCAAAAACTAACCGAAAGGAGAGGAATGCTACAACACATATTTTTTTTTTTTTTTTTTTCGGCTTGCTACAACACATATATATTGCCCAAGAATCACAAACCCAACCGCTGTGGGACAATATTCTAATACTTGATAATAAGGTTAAGATCTTAGATGAGATAGATAAAATTATGATGGGAAATCGAAAAAAGAACTAAAAGACATATAACATAAAACTGTTTTTATCTTCCTTATATATAGCCCTCTTACTCTTGGTTCAACTTGCTGATACTTCAACACGTGACGTCTATTCAAACAAATAGAAAGGAATTAACCACCATGAAATCTTCTTCAGGGGTTTGTAAACTCAACCTCTGAAGCCTCTTGACCTTTGGCTATAACCTTATAAGAGTCTACACATGCATGTACGCTTGCATGAAACAAATAATTACTTCTTAAACATCTAATAAAAAGTACTTCTTCAACACCGAACCTTCTGAGATTTACAGTTTTGACACTTAACCAAGGAAAATCGAAACAAGGTAGGATATCAGAGGCACATGGAGGGAGAGAATAAGTGTTAAACAATGAAAGTTGTAGCATGAGTTTACTTGGTTATAAGGTATAACTTCCTCATCAAGCAATAAACTCTACTTTGAGTCCTACACACTCGAGTCTTAATGTTAATAGCTTCCTTAACCAACATGTAAATCGGATAATTAATTAGTTCATCTGGTCCCAAGTTTATCAACGACTTCCCACCAAAAGTCAGCCAATTGATACCATTTTTCTGATCGAAAATATATTCTATTATCTATTTGCAACAATGAATTAAGAGACCAAAAATATAGTAGATAAGGTTCAGGTCTTAGATGAAATGGAAACAACTTTGATAGGGAACAAGGAAAGAAAAATAAAGGACATAAATAACATAAAACTGTTTTTACTTTTCCTCACAGGTCACATCCTTCTTACTCTTGGTTCAACTTGCTGATACACATCCTCAACTTCAACGCATGACGTCCGTGCAAGAAATAGGTAGGAACCAACATGAAATCTTCTTCAGGGGTTTGGAAATTCAATTTACGAATTCTCTTGACCTTTGGCAAATCAAACGTCATATTATATTTTTCCACAACGGTGGAGATGTGACAAGAGAACTCCCCAACTTCCAGAGCAGAAGGAGCAATGCAGCTCACTGTCACATATACACCATATGGCTCAATGACACACTGAACAACAAACAATAGACCATCATTTTGTTCCTTCATAACAACTGAAGTACACTCGGTTAATTCAAAGTACACTTCAGCGAATTTGTTGCCAAAAGTAAACCAATAACTATATCCTCCTCTTTCACCTTCGTGTGTCTTAAAGTGAGAGTATAGATCCTTATAAGAGCCAGTGTAATTGCAATTACGCGCAGGGCATGAACATAATGAGAAAGTACATTCCTTCTCATGATACAAGATTGGAATCACTCCAACTTTAGATCACTTGATGATCAAGAGATTCCAAGCTTTTCACGCGGAAGGTGGGATGATGAAGGTGGTGATCTGACACGATGGCGGTCGCTTCTCTCGTATGGGATCGATTCAAGGGGAATTGATGGATAGAAGGGTGATTGACTCGCTCAATCAGTGGGGTAATCGACTCACTCGATCAATGAACGAATGAAGGATGTTGAATCACTCAACAAACTTAATCCGCAGAATCCTGAAGTACTTAGTGACTCACTCACAAAGAACTACAGAACAATGACAAAGACTCAAACTTTGACAAGAAGAAAACGTTTCTATTACTTTAATATGATCAAGGGTGATTTACAATGAGACTAATGATCAGCTTATATAGGGCTGAGTACAACGTTCTAAGACTTCAAAGAAAGAAACAAAACATTAATGAAAATATTGGACATTAAATGTAAAATCGGTCCAAGTAAGGCAAGTGAGGTGTGCCTTGTATCTTGTCAACTTGGGGAGGAAGTTGTGACGTCTTGGAAGCTTCTGGAGGGTCTCAAGATTCTCACACAAGCGCACAAATAAAGAAGGAAAGAGTTGTTGCAAGTTGATCTCCTTCGGCTCCATATATGGCAAGTAATAACTCCGCGGGTTCTTGTGTGGTAAGGTGTACCAAAGTTTGTGTGGTACATGTCTTGTGTAGCCTAGATGTTCTCCTGGTTTCCATGTGTAGCTTTGAGGTGCGTCCAAGTGTAGAATAAGGAAGATTTCCTTGTTTGGCTTCATTTGACGCAGTACTTCAGAAAGTAGTTCAGCGAGTAGTTCAGCAAGTAGTGCAGCCGGTCTGTCAGCAAGTACATCAGCTATATGTACTTGTAACATCTTCGAATCAATTGCTTGGTAAATGATTCCTTGATGACTTGATGTTGCCTCGTTAAAAACCTTTCTAGGTAAACCCATTGGGACAAACCCTAGATAAGGGAAAAAGAGTGCAACGGTCAAATTCCCATAACATGGTGATTCGGCTCGCTGGTCTTTGATTCCTCTTGAACCATCATTAGTCTTCTTAGGGTTAATTTGCTGGTGAACAATTAACCCTAGGCCTTGTGCTTGATTATGACTCCATTTGGGCAAGAATCCTCCAAAATGCTCCATATCAACCGGTTTGATACATGTACCGGTTGGTTTGGTATACTCCCGGTTTGGTTTGATTTGGATGTCCGCATCATACCCTCTCCCTTGAAAAAGTTTCGACCTCGAAACTATACAATCTGCACCAAGAGAAAGCAAGTTAGCTTTCATTCGATTTTGGGAGGCTAGGGTCTTACCTTGGTAGGGTGGCGGTTTGATGATGCATGGTGCATCAGGTGGCTCTCCTTTGAGCAAGAAAGATAGGATCACTCCTCTGTTTTGATCTGGTGCTTTGAGTTGCCATGTTGCTTGCTTAACTCCTTCTCGGGTTTGGGCTTGAGCTTTAAAATCCGGCGGTTCCTCTTTGATTAAGCAAGAGTTTGAAACTCTTCTAGTCTCCATGATAGAGGGTGTTAGCATCAATGGTGCTGGTTCACTTTGGTTTTGAATTTGGTCGTTGACTTTCCTCACTTACGGTGAATCACCTTTATGTTCCATGTGTTCTTTGTTGGTACCTGCAAGTTCATCAACACTTTGGGCAAGAAACAAGTGCATTAAAACAGTCATAGGATCAATATAAACAAGTAAACCAATTTTGGATTGAACCATTTCTTTTCCACAAAGTGATTCAGAAAGTATGTCACAAAGTAGATCAGCTACTTGATATGTCCTAAGACAAGAAATTAGTTCCATAGATTTATTTAAAAGATCTACTATTTTCTCACACTCTTTAAGGATTAACAAGTTTATTATCACATCATTCGAATCGCTATAAACAATTAGAAGTAATAGTTTACTTACCTGACTTAGATCCTCAGTGAGTGTATCTTTCGAAATCAACTTGGTTTGTTGATTTGATGGCTGGTCCGGTGGTTCTTCTTGCAGCAGGATGTTGTTGGTAACAATTTCATTCTCTTTAGTGACAGATTTGCATATCAAAAGCTCTTGATATTGCTGCACAACATCATTCGTTGTTGATCCCTCTTTTGGATCCACATGTGTCTCCTTATTACCTACATGGGTCTCAACACTTTTGGCACAAGACAAGTGTATTAAGGCAGACAAGGGACGTTCATAAACATAATGAAATAAGTTACTTTGAACCTTTTCATGTGTTAGACCAGAATCAACTTCTTGTTTGCTTTGATCCGAGAGTAACCGTAACATTGTTGTGGCTTCTCTTTGATCTTCGCAAATCTTCATGGTACCTGTACTTTCACTGGCACTCAAAGACAAGATCAAGTGCATTATACTGGAAATTGAAATGATATGGATAGGGTTCTTGAAACTCCTTTTGAATATAAGATAATGCCAATATCGAACAAGATAGTAAGTTTCGCTTACTTGTGTACCATGTAAGGTGTTCGGTATCAATTCAGCCTTGATGTGGATGATCTTAGAAGCAAGATCAGCTGGTGTTGAGCAGGGATGTATCATCACACGTCCTTTGAGGGCTGCTTGATCATAAGTCTTATTTCGGCAAACTTGTGATAATGTTTTTGTTTCCGAAAGTTGTTCCTCAAAACTTATGTCATTCTCAACTTCCTTTAGAGTTGCTTCCTTGTGGTCTACTTCTTTAGATGTTTCATCCATGCTAGGACACAGACCTGCATCAATAACCTTTGGCAAAGACAAGTGCATTAATCTAGAATTGGGAATTTCTAAACTTGAATTCACTAGACAATCATTGGAGTTAGATGCATTCAATTTCAGCTCTAGTGATGTGACATCTTCTACTTGTCTTTTAGTGCAAGTTGCAGCAAAATGTCCCCTCTTATGACATCTATAACATGTCGGTTCATTTGATTTTAAAGAATTAGAGGACTTACCTTGCTTTAGCTCAGCGTGTGGCTCAACATATGGTTCAGCATGTGGTTCAAGTACTGGTATGGAGCTCGGTTCTCCTTTTGCACATGTACCTTTCTCATTCTTCTTAGCGGGATCTTGATCCGCAATTTGATTGGAACTAACACGTTGATATGTAGTGTTCTCTCGGCTTGGTTCCTTTGGATGGTAAGTGTGTTGACCAGGTTGGGGAAGACTGTGAGGTGCATATCTCTCCCTCATAAGTATCTTTAGTTGTCCCCACGTTTTGAGTGCTGGCTCCTTGAACCATCGTCTATCTTTTTCTTCTCGGTCCCACCAACGTTTCGCGCTTCCCATGAGTTGTTCAAGACAATAGTTGAGCCTCTCTTCTTTGGGAATGGAATAGTATCTAAAGTACTTATCCATGTTGAGTTCCCATTGCAGATAATCTCTCTCACGTCCTGCAAAATCAAAAGATTCAGGTCCAAAATACTCATAACCATTGTCTAGAGATAACCTGAGTTTTGTTTGGTAGGTTCGGGTGGGATTGGATAGTAGTGGTTCTCGACGAGTGCCACGTTTCAGCTCGCCTCCTCTTAGATTAGTGATCCCTGAGTCTCTCTCAGCTAGGTAGTCACGCCTACCACGGGGATATGGTTTACGCCACATTGATGATCTCTGAGTCACTTCTTGAGTCACTTCCTGTACTACTCGTGTATTGGTGTGAAAGAACTTGTGTCTCGGTTTTGCTTGACGTGAGGCTGTAGGCCCTCGGTATAACAAGGTGTGATGGTCAAGCTTCTCTTCATGCCTTGGAAGACGTTGGCAATTGTATTCCTTCGCCGTTGCCCCTTTATACTCCATGTCATCTTCCCATTTAAGGTAATTCTTTTTTTCTGAAAAAGACATAGCTCGAGTCAATGGAGATTTTGAACCATGGCTGCAAAAATCATCATTAAATTTAATCCATGGTTTAGAATAGCCTGTATTGGTGTTGTATGAGTCAGGCGGTTCTGGTTCTGGTGCTTCACGGCCTGGTTCATCTCTTGATTCAGAATCTGAATGATCATTGTGATGCCAAGAGATGCTTCCATAGTTGTCTTCCACATCCGACATGACTTGGTAAGGCTCTTCTCCTTGGATTTCTTCATCCGAATAGAACTCAATGGACTCCATTATCACCTCTGAATTTTAGGGAGCGTACCTCACAAACACAAAGAAGGAAAAATGTGTCAAAGAGTAGTTCAACAAATATAGCAAGACAATAATTATAAACAAAAATAAGGAAATAAATATTTTATTTTGTTTTTTTTTTAATTAAACAAAATCGAAAATATAAAGTAAAACAATTTTTATTTCTCTTTTCTTATTTTATAAAAATAAAATTTCGAAATCCAAAAAAAAATATGATTTTTATGTTTTTTTTTAATAATTATAAAATAAATAATAAACTGAACCAAATAATTTTTTTTTTTATTTTTTTTTTTATCAAAGTACTGAAGCAAATAAACAAGAACAAAGCAAGAAACAAAATTTTTATTTTATTTTGAATTTTATAAAAATCAAACAACAAAACTGAAAAATAGAAAAAGATATAGGTTGAAGAGATACAACCTTGGGGGTAGGAGCTTTTAAAGCTCTGATACCAGATGATACAAGATTGGAATCACTCCAACTTTAGATCACTTGATGATCAAGAGATTCCAAGCTTTTCACGCGGAAGGTGGGATGATGAAGGTGGTGATCTGACACGATGGCGGTCGCTTCTCTCGTGTGGGATCGATTCAAGGGGAATTGATGGATAGAAGGGTGATTGACTCGCTCAATCAGTGGGGTAATCGACTCACTCGATCAATGAACGAATGAAGGATGTTGAATCACTCAACAAACTTAATCCGCAGAATCCTGAAGTACTTAGTGACTCACTCACAAAGAACTACAGAACAATGACAAAGACTCAAACTTTGACAAGAAGAAAACGTTTCTATTACTTTAATATGATCAAGGGTGATTTACAATGAGACTAATGATCAGCTTATATAGGGCTGAGTACAACGTTCTAAGACTTCAAAGAAAGAAACAAAACATTAATGAAAATATTGGACATTAAATGTAAAATCGGTCCAAGTAAGGCAAGTGAGGTGTGCCTTGTATCTTGTCAACTTGGGGAGGAAGTTGTGACGTCTTGGAAGCTTCTGGAGGGTCTCAAGATTCTCACACAAGCGCACAAATAAAGAAGGAAAGAGTTGTTGCAAGTTGATCTCCTTCGGCTCCATATATGGCAAGTAATAACTCCGCGGGTTCTTGTGTGGTAAGGTGTACCAAAGTTTGTGTGGTACATGTCTTGTGTAGCCTAGATGTTCTCCTGGTTTCCATGTGTAGCTTTGAGGTGCGTCCAAGTGTAGAATAAGGAAGATTTCCTTGTTTGGCTTCATTTGACGCAGTACTTCAGAAAGTAGTTCAGCGAGTAGTTCAGCAAGTAGTGCAGCCGGTCTGTCAGCAAGTACATCAGCTATATGTACTTGTAACATCTTCGAATCAATTGCTTGGTAAATGATTCCTTGATGACTTGATGTTGCCTCGTTAAAAACCTTTCTAGGTAAACCCATTGGGACAAACCCTAGATAAGGGAAAAAGAGTGCAACGGTCAAATTCCCATAACATGGTGATTCGGCTCGCTGGTCTTTGATTCCTCTTGAACCATCATTAGTCTTCTTAGGGTTAATTTGCTGGTGAACAATTAACCCTAGGCCTTGTGCTTGATTATGACTCCATTTGGGCAAGAATCCTCCAAAATGCTCCATATCAACCGGTTTGATACATGTACCGGTTGGTTTGGTATACTCCCGGTTTGGTTTGATTTGGATGTCCGCATCAACAAACCTAACTTGAACACCAAATGAGAAAACTTTTGTAGATATTTTTACTATATGGACGATAGCCGAAATAAAGAGAAAGCAACTAAAAGTCAATAAAAATAAAAGAACGGACTGAAAAAAGCAAAAATTCTACAATGGTTTTTTTAGCTTCACATGTGGGTAATATATAGAAGTAGACTTAGCGTACATGTTTATGAATTAATTGGATTTAATGTTTTGAATTAGAGTTATTGTGGTTATCTGTTAGCCTAATCACTAATGCATCAATTTAAAGTTATTTGACGTTACATATGTTTTAATAAGTTCATTTGTGGGTTTTACTTTGGGTAACTAATTCTAGAACAAAAAAAAACACTAATATATTTCGGTATTAGAAGCCACATGAAAAGCGTTACTGGAGAAGAAAACTCGTCGCAAATATTTATTTTGAGAGAAGACGTAACACATGGAGCAATACATTAATATAATGCACGCTACTATATTGATTTATTAAAATTACATTGACTGTTATATAAGTTAGAATTTCATTCACTGAGACATTTATAAAACAATATATGGGATGACATATTAAATTTAATAATTCCCTGTAAATTATATTATACTATATAAATACATTAAATGTATTGTGTAATAAAAATTGTAAATAAATACTCCAACTTGGAGTTGTAACGTGTGAGAATAAATTGGTGTTATAAATTTTTTTTTTTACAAGTTAGATTGGAAAGAATAAAAAAAGAGAAATTTTTTTTTAAAAAAAAGTTAGATTGGAAAGAAGAAAAAAGAGAGACAAATTAGAAAAGATTAAAAATGTATTTTATTGAGATATTAAAATATTATGTAAGATAGAAAAATGAGGAAAACAATTAAATTTAAAAATAGATGCCAAATGTACTAATATTATGAGAAGTTTAAAAAATGTACTAATATTTTGTGAAGTTAAAATTTTACTGATCCATAATTTTGAATCAGATGAATAAGTGGTGATTTTAAGTAGATAATAATTTTGGCAAAACAAATTAGATACAAATTTCAATTTAAATACATGTCAAATGTATCAATAGGATAAGAGAAATATCTTTTTTGAAATTAAATTGTAAGCACAAACTTTCAAACCTAAGGATTTTAAATAAATTAAAACAAACATTAATGAAATGAAGGAGGACACATGTCACCAAAAGAGAGTGCCAAATGTCGCAATGGTAGGTAAAGTTAGAAAAAAACCTTCTCATATTATATAAGATATATATATTGATCTGTTGTCCGTGGTTGGATGGAACAATCCATAACCCATTGAAAAGGAATGTAGCACGGACGGCCAATATGGACACGGACAGGCCCAATTAACAGATCTAGTTACTAATGGGAAGAACACAATTACACAAACATGACATCTGTTTCTTAGTTTGTTTCAGCATGTATAGCAACCTATATGTCCATTGTCACATTGAACATGTAAAACCAAAATTTTTTAAGTAAATCAGTACTGAAAAGATTAGGAAAAAAATAGCAAATAATTTCTAATTTTCAGACTTCTCTAGTGAATATTAAACAACTCAAAACTGGCCTTTACACTAAATTTTAATCGGGAAAGATCCATATTAAAAAATCTGAGCATTTTAATTTAACTTTCTAAGTTACTCTCAAATCATCAAATCAACACTCTAATGTTCAAAAAATTTCGAAAAACATTACAATCCAACTTTTGCTTCATTTGACTCTTTGTTTTTTTTACTTATCTGACCAAGTCCGATTCATTGTTGTTTGCTGGGAATATTAATCCTACGACTTGTTAATGCGAAGGTGTGTGTAGGATCAAACTTGGTGTCTTAATCCCCGTTCGTCCGGTTTGATGGCTATACTCTCAAAATTGTTTACACTTCGTATTCCATATGATTCTGTCTAGTGTTGTTTCACAAATATACTAATGGCCACAAAGGTAAGATTCTTAAACTAAATCATGTAAGGCACTAGATCATAAAAGCATGTACAACCATATACACCTAAAATTGAGCATGAAAAGTTTTATGACTAGACTTCAGTTTTTTACATAATCAGGAATGAACAAAGACCCGGCCACGGCCAATCCAAGTCTGCAAATTCAAGTTCTCATTACCAGACAACAAATAGGAAGGAATCAACATAAAACCATCTTCGGGCAGTTCATTCAACACTTTTTGAATGTTCTTCACCATAAATCCTTGCTTCAGTAAGCTATCAACGGTTACTTTCGTCAGACTACATGAGAACTTACCCACTCCCGGTGCCAAAGGTGCAATACAGCTCACACTAACATACACAGCATGCAAAGCCTTGAAAACTTGAACTACAATCACATGCCCATCGTTTTCTTCCTGAAGAACTGTGGTCTTCTCATTGAGGTCCAAGCTAATAGTTAAACGAGTATTCCACACGAACGAGATCAGTTCATCTTTGTGTTCCGCACGGACGTGGTTGTTGAGATCCTTGTAATACCCAGAGTAGTTGCAGTCAACTATGGGACAAGAACAAGGAGTGAAAACACACACCTTCTCATGGCTAAAACGGTTTCCATAGACTGTATTCTCTTTACACCCGTATTTAGCATTTATACATGAGACTCTAGATGTTTCTATAACCTTCTCCATCGCTCTGCAACGAACGTAACCGATGGGTAATGTACACGACGGGCATCTATTCCTCACTTTTGTGCAGCACAAAGTACAAGCCAGATGACCATTATCACACTAAACACATAACCACAAAGTTATCACAAACAATACTACACAAAATTCCCAATTCATCTATCTAATTCCTCAATCAGAGAGAAGAAACAAACCTGAAAGATTGGAATCTTCAATGGCTCGCAACAAATAGGACAATCAAGAACATCAGGATCCAATAACGTCACAGAAAGATGCGAATCTTTGCTAGAACTTTGACTATTTACGAATTTACCAAATCGTCTCTCTTCTATCAAAACTTCACGATCGCTATCATCGCTCGTCGATTCTCGATCTTCAGATTCCGTTCTCATTCCTCGATTCTGAGTTTCTTCTTCGTCTTCTTCACCGGAACTTCCGTTGTCGGAGGTTTCGGCGTCTTCTTCGTTTTCATCGATTGAAGGAAGTCGTTGTCTTTTCCGGGATTGATGATTGTTGTTGCTTGGTCCTTCTCCGTCGTCTCCTCCACAAACTGAGAATCTCGCCATCGCCGGGTCGAATAAGTTAGATCTCTGATTTAATGTTGATCCAGTTTTTGATGTGTGGTTAGGTTGGGGGATAAAATCAAACCAAACCGATTGGAAACTGTTTAAATAATCCGCTAGGTAAAAATTTTCATACCAAATATATAGTACAGGAAAATGACAAATTGCATATTTTACAGTAAAATAGTAAAAATCATGAATTTATCGTAAAATAATATTCCTTTATTTTTCGATGTGAAGAAAAATATGATTTTGTAGTTTTTATATAAAAACACAATTTCGTAATTTTATTTTGCTAGAAAAATACGATTTTACGATTTGAAAAAAAAATACAATTCCACGATTTTTGAAATTTAATAATAAAAAAAAATCTACGAATTGCAGACTAAAAATGTCGCTAATTTTTATTGACTTTTTATTTTAAATTTTAATCGACGTTGTTTGATTAAAGAAACAAAACTCAAAAATAATATTTTAACCTTTTATCTTTCGAACAATCCATAGATACATTACGGGAAAACGGCCAAAATCAACCCCAACTATTTCCATGCGGCCTTTTTCAACTTAAACTTTGACCCCCTACACTTATCAACCCGAATCCTCGTGAATTTCAAATAACAAACCTGAAAATGTAACTGTTAGCCAATTTCAACATATACATGTTATTATATAATGTAACAAACATGAATTATGCAACCTTTAACCTATCGAATAAAATGAATGATTCATATACAAAAGAACAGATAATTACGGTTTAACAATTTTAATCGACATTAACAAATACAAAAAAAATTAAATTGAAATTGGCTAATGGTTACATAGTTCAGGTTTGTTATTTAAAAGTTATGTAGGTTCGGGTTGATAAGTGCATGGGGTCAGAGTTTGGGTTGAAAAAAGCCGCATGAAAATATTTGGGGTTGATTTTAGCCGTTTTCCCGATACATTACCAACCGAGTTAATGTGCTTTTTTTTAACCACAAACATATTTATATTTTTTGATATAAATTTTCCAAATTAAAAAAAATTAAACTAAATCACTTATAGTGCAATTGAGTTATTCTCTCGTCCTATCTGCTTTAAATTTTCTTTATAAAATTAGTTTTTGAAATCGTTTCTTCAGAAACCTCCAATGTTTAGGCTATCATTCGCCATTTTCGCAAGGACAATGTTATTTATACCACCAATAGCGTATCCATGAGTTTATCTAATAAGTAAGAAGATCGAGTTTCATTTTGAGTCTTATTTTTAATCAAAACTACTTCGTTTAATAGTATAACATAGAATCTCACTAGAAATCAATTTGTACACGAAAATTGATCTCTGATCGTGGTCTAGTAGTTCTCATTTGAGTAGATATTTTTGTATAGGTTTAGGTTAGAGATTAATTTTCCCCAAGCGCAAAATTATTTAAATTATTCTCACTTGACCAGTCGAAATAGTGTTATGCTTTAGGTCTATTAAAAAAAACTCGTTCCATACAATATTTCACAGCTACATTCACTTTGAGAAGATTAGTCGTCCTGAAATTGAAAATTAAAACAAAGTTTAGATCGATTCATTAGTGAGTTAAAGGACAAAACATAATTGATGGTAAACGACTAAAAGGAATCAAACACCATACCTTACGGTATCTTTACTTTTGCGAGGTTTCTAATGAGACTTACCACTAGACTAATGAGAAAGAGTATGTACATAAATTTTGGGGTGCAAAAATACAGAAATATTTTAAGACTACAATTCCAACCTTTGTTACTTGAGCTTAGAATTGGCACTGCTTTCAAAAATTACTTTTTTAAAAAAAGCCAATTATAACAATATAAAAAATTGAAAATACATTTTTAGTACTACTTTTATTACTGATAATTATAAAATGGTAAATTACATACTACATTTACATTCTGCTAAAGTGTAATTCATGTTTACAAAAGTATGTCAGAAATTTCTCTTTTTTAAATAGTAAATCCGGTTACCCCTCCACGTGCCTTACTCATCCATGTCTGTATCTTTGATATTTTTTTGTTTCTCATCGCCAACAATGTTTTGTCATTTAGTTATTATTATTCCCAAAGGAAAAAAAAAAACAAAAACAAAAGAAAAACTCATTCTAATCGTTGTCCAATCAGTGAGATTTTTTTTTTTTTGTTTACCAATCTTTTTTAACCGTTATTAAAGAAGGAGATCGATTTTAAATCGGCAAAAAAAATGGCGAACATCGGCCAAATGACGACAGCGACTAACAACCAGGTGATTCTCCGTAACTACGTGAGTGGATTCCCTAAAGAATCCGACCTCTACATTGCCCCAACCACCGTTGACCTACGTGTACCTCCCGGATCCATGGCTGTTCTAGTCAAGAACCTCTACTTATCTTGTGATCCTTTCAGCCGCATTCGCATGGAAAAACCCGACCCTTCGTCCCCGGCTTCCGTCGCTCTCGCTTACTCTATAGGCAAGGTATATAAGAATCTTTAAATTACGAATCTTTTTTCTTTGTAGTTCACTAAGATTTCATTGTGTGTTGTGTAGCCAATCACTGGGTATGGAGTTGCTAAGACAATAGATTCAGGTCATCCAAATTACAAAAATGGAGATTTACTTTGGGGAAGAGTTGGTTGGGAAGAGTATAGTGTTATTACTCCAACTCCTTCTTCACATTTCAAGATTCATCATACCGATGTTCCATTATCTTTCTACACTGGACTTCTTGGTATATACTTTCTCTAAATGCATTTTAATTCTTGATTTGCTTCTTTATATGAGTTAGGTCTTGGTTCAATTATCAAAACTTAGTAGATGATTATTTATGCTTTGTTTTGATTTGGATTTTTTTTTTTTTTTGAATACTTTACTTATTTCCTATAATCTGTTTTCCTCTGTTCTGTTCTTTTAAAGGTATTCCGGGTCTAACTGCGTATGTTGGGTTTTACGAAATATGTTCTCCAAAGAAAGGAGAGACTGTTTTTGTATCAGCTGCATCTGGTGCAGTAGGTCAACTTGTTGGACAATTTGCGAAAATGGCGGGATGCTATGTCGTTGGAAGCGCCAGTAGTAAAGAGAAGGTCTTTATCACTTATTAGAGAGTAATGGAGTTCACATTTTGATTTAGTCTTACTATCAAGAAAAAAACGTGCCCCCTTCTTCCTTTCTTTAATTTGTTATAGGTTGATCTTCTCAAGACTAAGTTTGGGTATGATGATGCTTTCAATTACAAGGAAGAGCATGATCTTAGTGCTGCCCTGAAGAGGTCAGTAAATTCTAGGGATGTGTATAGTTAATTTTCTGAAGCAGGACCAAAAGTAAATTCGGTTCGGTTCATTTTAAATTTTGGATTGTTTGTTTTGGATAAGAAAACATGAAATTCTTTAGTTTATTCATTTGGACTGAAATAAGTTCGGTTTTGTAAGAAAATTCTGTTTGGTTTTGGTGTTTGTGGATCAATTAGGTGTTTCCCAGAAGGAATAGACATATACTTTGAGAACGTGGGAGGCAAAATGTTAGACGCAGTGCTCGAAAACATGAGGACACATGGGCGAATCGCAGCGTGTGGAATGATCTCACAATACAATCTAAAGGAACCAGAAGGTGTACATAACTTAGCCACCATTGTTTACAAACGGATTAAAGTTCAAGGTTTTGCAGCTGTCGAATTCTTTGATAAATACTCCAAGTTTTTGGATTTTGTGCTTCCGTATGTAAGAGAAGGAAAGATAAAATATGTCGAGGATATAGCGCAAGGACTTGAGAACGGACCTTCTGCTTTGATTGGACTCTTCCACGGTAAGAACGTTGGGAAACAACTTGTTGAAGTTGCTCGCGAGTGAGATTCAATAAGCAAGTGTTTTATTAGTTTGTTGTTGGAAATTAGATCCTTCTGTATCAGCCGTGACAATGTTTTAATTTGTTTTTTTAAGAAATAATTGGACTACTTTTAAATGTTTGTGTGATAGTATATGCATAAAGATTAAATTCGTCATCGTTGTTCATCAAGACGATGGATCTAAAATTTCAAAAATAATTCATAGATTCTTGTAAGATGATGTTCGAGCTTTTAGTTTCGTTTTTTTATTTTTATTTATTTTGATCAGTTTAGTTTTGTATGTTTATGCAAAGAACAAAAACTAGTTCTCTAATAATTAAAAACTGAAATAACATTGCCAAATCTATAATAATATCACATCTCACAAAACCTAATTCTCTAATAATTAGTAATGTTAATCACAAAAGTACCTTTGCCAAATCTCCAAATCCACCAGAAAAACCTGCTTCTCCACTAATGTTTTCTTCACCAGTCACCACAAGCCAAAGCTCTTTTGGCGTTGTGCAAGTAAAAAAAGAGCATTATACTTACTAAAAACTGAAATAAGGAAAAGTTCTTTTTGATAAAAATAACAAAACATAAGCAAAATATAAACAAATTAAAAATAACAAAAAAAAGAAATATTAGCTTTAAATTTGAGATTTGAAAAAAAAAAAATATATATATACAACAATACAAAATACTCCAAGAAATTAAGAATTGATTTGGCGCATTATGCGCACTTTGCGTGTGTGCTAGTGTTAATTGACTAAGAAAAAAAATGAATGACTTGAGATTGAAGAAGAAAAAGTTTTATAATACTAAAATTGATCAGGAAGTGAAGTCTTGGAGATAAAAATTAATTAAAAGAAAATACAAGAACATATATTACTCAGATGATTAATATGAGAGTGGCTCTAAGCCACTGCTGTGTTTGGTCTGAGTAATTATGTTTCCAGGTATACTGGTAAGAATTTATGAAACACGCACAAGTGACCATTTTTTTTATTGAATCTAAACACACTTCACACACACACATTACATGATTTGTACATTATTATTATGATAACAAAAAACATAAAAAAAAAAAAAAAAACTACACAACATAAATAATGACATAACTAGTTGTCATTATCTCAATTTTTATTTTCTTTTAAGCACAATAAAATAGTTCACATACTTTTTACATCTTTTGAAATTAATCGGGTACTTGTCGAGCTTCTTAGCAAGTCGGTCGAATAGTTCATCGACCACACCGTCTCCAAAGTGTTTTTCAATAATCGTATTGAGAATGGCTCGAAACATGGAAGTGATGAAGTCATTGGTTAATGGCATATAATCCATAGGATGACTTATCTCCTCCATTGTCTCGATCTTAAAGTTTTCATTTTGCTCAATGTTTGCCTTGAATTCACTAATATGCGGGATATATGTGGGCAAACTGAACAGTTCGATCTTTTCCTTGCTCGTTATTCCCTACAAACACAAACAAGTCGCAACAATAAGTGTAAAAATTTAGAGTTAGTTCTTTAACATTTTAGAGAACATTAAGCATTAGAGGACAAAATAATCCATGTTTCGAAAAACTTAAGAATATAAGAAAAAATGTTTTAAAATTATATTTCTTACCAATTTAGCCATATCCATAAGACATTCTCCAATCATATCGATCACAACACCTTGCCATGTCAAAGCCTTTGGGATACCATCGGGCAAGCATTGTCCTGATAGGATCATCAATCCGCCCGAGACAAGCTCTTCCGCCCTTGCCTCAAGAAAACCTCCTATGTCTTTTTTGAACTGAATCTTGTAAGCCTTAGTCACTTCATCAACTAAATTATTACACTGAATATAGCTCTTATTCAATGCCGGAGATTTCTTGTCACAAACATGTTGGGGAATTGTAGAAAGCCAGTGGAGTGTATAGGAAGTGTGACCAATATGGAGGCTATTTTTTGGTAATACTCTACTATGGAAGGAGCCTGGAACTCCGACAGATAAGTATTCTCGTCTGGAAAAGAGAGGTTGAGTTCTAAAAAGTGTGTTAAAATCATTGTTGGGTTGATCATTGAAGCATACTTGGAACTCGAGAGGAGTACCAATATGTGTTTCTTTTTTTAGGTGTTTTTGTTTTACCGAATCTATGATATTTTGGACAACATCGAACGTGTTAGGTCCAATGGAACAACCAAAATCCGCAATTCTCAAGATATTTGCATCAGAGTTACGGTTCAGGAGTTCAAGATCGAGTTTTTCTAAGATTGCTTCCCTTGTCCTTTCTTTAGCGCCATCTATCGCCACTTTCTGTATCACAAGTGATATATATTATCTTAGAAAACGTGACCTCATATATAGAAAAAGAAAGCTAATATCATTGTTACATACTTGATAAGAGGAATTGTGGATGTAACTGTGCGGACCATCACCACCGTTCATTGGAAAGGATTGAGGAAATGTTGGCATTTCTCTTTGTTTTTCAACGACTTCCACAAATTTCATCTCTCCGTATGTTGGTCGTCTAAATTTATATTAACATGCACGTACATTATAAATACGCATGCTTATATACGAAAAATATAAAACTAAAAAAACAGATATATATAGAGATTGAAAATTAATATTCAAAGAAAACTCGAACTAAAAGTACAAATCAAGAAAATTACCTTATGGTAGTACGATCACCGTGAAATCCCACAATGCTGACTACTGGTGAAGCTATAGCAATAGCTGATGCATGACCCCAAAAAGCACTCAACATGGTTTCTTAGAGGAGAGAAAGAAGTTTGTATTTTCTTACGAAAAGATTATTACTTTTGGGTTAAATGAATTGGAAGGAGAAGTTTATAAGGACCAAGAGAGAGGAGTGTGGGGGATAAAAAATGGGGCCAAACTTAATAACCAACGTTAAATTTTGTAGTTTATTTTTTCTCGATAAAAAATGGGGACAATATGTTTTTCATTTATTTTTCTCTGTAAATTTTGGTATTTTACTATTATTTTTTTCCAGAAACTGTTTGTGTTACATAATCTTAGAATAGTGGGCTAGTAATTCGGTTATCTTCGATATTGGTGTTAACAGTATATATATACATTAGGAGAATAACCTAACTTTTGGTTATTTGAACCGGTTTTAAAAGTATTTTGATCCGATTTTACAAAGGTTTGTTACTTGGCTCTTTGCTATCAAGGTTCTTTTCGTCTTGGCAGTCGCCGCCATCGACTAGCGATTGTTCGTTTGACAGTCGCTGAAAACGAACAATATAGCGACTAAAAAATAAATAATTAAAGTAATTTAAAATAGTAAAAAATAATGTAAAATAAAGTAAAATATAATAAAATAAATTAAATTAAAATTAAAAAACTTGATTTTAATTAAATTGAATTGAAGAAGCTTAAATTAACTTAATATTGTATAAAATTAAATCTAATAAAATAAAACTAATTTAAATTTTTATAATTTAACTTAAAATAAATTAATTATTAAATTAACTATTTTAAGAAAATAAATTAATTTTTTAAGAATGTACAGTATATAGAATTAAAACTTTCATAAATTAATAATTTTTAAATTCAAAAATTCAAAAAATACCAAACGAACAACAAAACAACTGTCAAACGAACAATAGAATAAATCGATGGTCGATGATCGTAGTCGGTCGTAGTCGTTGGTCGTTAGCGACTAGTAAACAAACAGGCCCCAAGTACTGTGTATGTGGTACCCGCTAAAAGTAACACGTGTTTGCATGTTTAGATGTCTAAGATTCATTGAGACATCTCAAGGTATATATGCACGTATATGTATCATATACAATCTACGCACAAAATATATGTTACTTATGGAGTATCAAGTATGGTCGTCGTATGGAATATATAGGTATGTTCGGTTTAACATTTTTTGGTTTATTTTCCTTAACACCACATTAGTTTGATGAATCTTAATAAAAAATAATCCTTTCACAATCGTTTTTGTTGGTTATTTGATTCACTACCATAATCTTTATCGGTGTACGTGGAACTCTTTCGATTCTTTGTAATCGTTAATTCTTTTTGGTAAACAGTAGTGTGGATTGATTATTTCAAAAAAGTATTTTTCAGTATTTTAATAAAAACAACCTAATATATTTTTGTAGACCCCTTAATTTTGTATGCATGAACTTTCACATTATTAAACATGAAATCAAGGGTCCATATATAATTCTTCGGCCGCAAGTAAACTATAAATAGAGTACTTGTATAGTTTTTATTAAATGTACCTATCCTTTATTGAGTCTAGATTCATTGTGAACTGGTGTAGTACAAACTAGTATGATTGATTTTTCTCAATTAATCTTTTTTTTTTTTTTTGGTCTCAGTTAAACTTACACTTGCTTTTTTCTTCCAAACTATTATGGCGACACTTATTGCTCCACACTCTTTATTTTTCATTGGACGACAATTATTGCTCCAGTTGTGGACAAAACTTGTGACAGTTTGATAATTGATCAATGGGGTCCAAATTTATTTATTTTAAATGTAAAATTATATTCATAAAAAAAAAGTTAAAAAATCCGGCTTCCAAACTTTTTTGGTTTACCCGAACGTTTTAACATTAAAAATAAATGTCGAGGATTGAAAAACTTTCATGGATATAAAAACAAAGAATAAGATGAAATGGAGGAAATTATGTTATTGTATTGAATTGTTATGTTACAGAGACTCTCATACACATAGAAGATTTGGGTCTAACATCAAACCAATCATACGAGGTACGGTTCATCCAATGATTCAAGAAAGATTATCTTCCAATGATCTAGAAGCGAACTCCTTGGCAAAGAGATTTTTGCTCAATTTTGCTTTCGTATATCTTCAGTTTATTTAATCTAAAGCAAGCTGTGAACAAGAAAAATTAAAAAACTAGCCAACCAATCCACCATAATATGATGAAATCACGCAACATTTATGTCCCTACCACTAAACCTATCATAGTATCATGCCATATATTATTTAATAATTGTACTAACAATCAATCAATCAACCGTACCAAATGAATAAATTCTCAACAGTTGTATTTTTTGGGTTTTCTACAAAAAAAAATATTTCATATGACTATAACTTTTTGTAAGTTTTACCCTTAACTTATAAAAATATAGGTCAATTCACGAATTCAAATTTAACTCGCAATATAGCATGCGGTTACTGCTATCAAGCTGGTTAGGTTATGATAATTTTTTTTACATCAACGAAGACTATGTGACAAGAAGTCTAAATCTATTCTTAGGATTTAAAAGCTCTAATGTATATATCGTAAGATCTTTTCAAACATATATAAGCATTCTATTTCAGGTTAAATTTGTTTCTGTAGGTTTGACCTATATTTTTTCAAGTTGAAGATAAACTGGAAAAAATAGTCATTTGGAAGGTTTTTTGCAAAAGTTCTTCGAATATGATATCTCATTCTCACCAAACCTAAAAAGTTAAACCTTCTGCTTTTATGACTTTTGGTGTTACACTAATGTAAACAAGAATCACGTGTTTTGGTCCTACCATTCTATAATTTTGTTTCCTACGTACATTATACATATGCTTACTGTTTAGCCAAGTATTTGTTTGTCCCCGCAGATAAATTATAACTGATGGAGTGATGGTAATTTTTTTATTTACGCATTTAGCTAAAGATCACTACAAGAGGGATTTAATGTAATACTCCGATTTCAAGAATATGATGGTGCATGCAGAGAGGTTTAAAAGAATTGATTTGACCACCTATGTCACCAAAATGCACTTATCTTTTCGGTCAACTGTCCTGATAGAACTTCAGGGTTAAGCGTGCTTGAGCTGGAAAGTTTAAGGATGGGTGACCTTCCGGAAAGTAATTGTCGGAACTGTGTGAGTGAGGAAAAAACACAGAGAAAGATCATGTGGTGATTTGTAAGATCGGTAAACAAGTTTTTAAAGCCTCCTAGACATAGCGGACCGACCGTCGGACAAGCGTGGAGCCAACGGACCCGAAAGAAGACATAGGTGCTCACTGATAGGGATGGTCGGGGCGTTACACTTAACATCCGCTTTTTCAAGTCTATCGGTTAATGACTGACTCTAGTTCTGGCGCCCTTTCTAGCATATAGGGAAGCTTCCAAATCTTCTCCCAAAGTGAGCATCACAGCTTCAATGAAGGAAGATCCAATGATACATATGTTTTAGTATTGTATTTTACAAAGTGACTAGATCTTGACCCGCACATACGTGCGGGGTTTCATATTTTTAAAAAAATTCTAACAAATTTTAATTCAATATAGATTATTTCGTTGTTTCTATGATATATATTTTAGTGTATTAGATCTGGATTCACACATACGTGCAGAGATATTTTTATAGAAATTGTTATCTAGATTTTAAAAATATAAAATATTTTGTTGTGTTAGTGAACTTTATAATAGTATAAATATTATAAAATTAGAGTAATGAACGAAATTCAGTTGCGTTAGTGCATAGTTATATTTTAAGATCCTGACCTACACGTACGTGTGAAATTATATTTAAGATAAAACTAATATATAATTTAATTGCAAAAATTAAATGATGTTACTTTTTTTATTTTCTAAACTAATCAAAACATTTCTAATAGTTTGATTACATGTGTTAAATAGGATATAGATTCGGTTTGAGTTTGGTTATTTCATGTATATTAGCTAGGCGTAACTATTTTGGAACGGGAAACCTATCCCGTCTTGTATATGTCATAAATTCTTAGTCCCATAACCCGTATCGTATACGTGAAATAAAAATATGACGGTCCATTATCCGGCATAAATAGAATATGTGTAACTGAAAACGTACGTATAGTATGTAAACAAATTTATATTATATAGTGCTCATAACCCGAACTCATACCAGTTGGGTATTTAGTTTGATTTTTAATTTATGTTCCCCTCCTATCCCGTCTCGTAATTCCTATTCTCATTTTATTCCATTAAAATCATGTTTCAAATTCTTGTTTGCTTACTTTTAAATACCATACAATACATACTGTGAGTTTTGCAGATTAATATATATGCTGCTAAAGTTACAAATATATTTTAACAAATTTATTAATGTTTATTTCCTTACCTAAATTTTGCATATTCACTTTTTATTGTTTAATCATAATTAATTTGATTTTTGGACTAAAAATAAAAATTTGAAATACATCTCTAAAAGGGATATGCTATTGCTGCATAATTTGTTTTGAATTCAAAATATATAATTAGTTTATATTATTTGAAAATTGTGTGCAATATATTAGGGATTTATTTAAGGAAGATCCGGTTGAAAAACAAAAAATAAAACGCAAAATAATTTAGAAATTAATATATATAATTTATTGTTTAGATATTGATCAAACTTGCTCTAAACGAAGGCTATAATGATAATTACTTTAAATTTATTATTATTTGAGTTTATTTCATAGTAAATATAAATAGTTGTTAATATCTAATATCGTATTTTAGAAATTGTGAAATAAAATTTTGTTTTATATTTTAAAATTTGTGAAAATATTATAACAAAACTGAATCTTAAAATATTTGTATTTAATTTTCTTATGAAATTTTAAATTCAATCTTAAAGTCCTCCATTGATAAATTTTTTAAACGATAGTGTTTTTAATTTTGAATTAAAATGATATTATTTTTCTTTTTATTTTTGATATATAATAGTCTATCACGATTGGTTTAGATAAAATCTTAGTTGGATATCAAATCTTAGTTTTTCAATTCTCATTGGTTAACAATTTTTTAAAAATTAATTTCAAATTTTCGTTTATAATTAATAGGAGAGAGAAAGTTAGTTTAATTTTTTAGAAATTAATAATTATTTAAAAGAATTAAACTATTTTTAATTTAAATATATTAATTTTGTGATTACTATTGTACCCTTAATGAAGTTATTTAAAAACACTAAAAACTAATGGCAATCTTTGTAATATCTTACATTTTATAGGGTTATTTAAGTTAGAATGATTCCCAATTAATAGTATAGATATTTGTATGTTCTTTAGTGTCAAATATTTTTATAGTTGTAGTAGATCTTTTGATGGACAAGACTATTCAATTACTTTATAAAATGGTTCATTTTGTTGATTTTCCTTACCTTTCGTAAAATTGTTCATGTATTAGGTAAAATATCTTTGTTAATTTGCGTTTATTTTTTTTGTATTTTTCAGAAATATCTGCTTTTTCTACAATGATTGTTTCGAACTTTTTACATTTTTGGACGGCAACCATTGCTCCAAAAATTTATGACAATTTTATACTATCTCCTTTTTTAATAAACAAGGAATAACATAGTTTATGTGGTTTTTCTTGTCCTATATTAGAACATCATGTATATTCTAAATATAAAGTATTTAACCAGTAACAAAGACCTATAAAATACAAATGATCACAACAAACAAACAAAAAGTTAAATTTTACATTGAACAATGAAGACATCACTAAATTTAAAACAAGAAAATTGTTTTCTAAAACATCATTTAAAATGATACTAGCTAGAGGCGTAATTGATCAATGGGGTTCAAAACTTAAAAAGATCAAACAGGTGTAAAATGAATGATAGTGGATGTTGGGAATGGTAGCTGATAAATTTGATGATGATACATAATACAACATAATTAATGACAATCAATTGTTGTAAGTACAAATCAAAATAATACTGCAGCTTTTAGATCAAATGATTTTCAATTAGATATGATATTTTAATAGGTTTTATGGAACGATTACAAGATTGAAACAGTATATATGAATCTAATAATAATATCTCAAGTTAATCAACTAATGACTAAAGTGGTTTATACATTTTCTATGTTTAGTAAGAATTTAATATGAATCATTTTTTTTTATGAAATTTTTCTTGTTTTATTTTTAGAACATGTTTAGTGGGAATCTCTCATTAAGTCTCTTCAACAAGACAAGACAAAACTGCCCGTGTGAGTGATCATTCTAGGTTCATTGTTAAGTAAAATATCAAACTAAACACATAGTAAGCTAATAATTATTTGGGGCTGATTATTCAATTGGATGGTAATTACATCTATTATAATGAAGTAGGTGATTCAATTGGAGCCTGATATGACCACTCTCATGGAATAACATTTTTCTTTTGGCTCACACTCGCCTTATTTATCAAATTGTGTTTTTTTTTGGTGGGAAACAAAAAAAGAAATCGGAAATGGAGGAAAAAAGTATTTGAACATTGAATAAAGCTTCAACGTGATAAAAAAGTATTGACGAAATGTTACCATTTATGGCAATATGTCTTTCCGTATGTTTTAAAGATTTCGAGATTTTGTAGTATAAAAAGAATTTTTTTTTTTTAATAATTATAAGAAATCCAAAATTTAGCAAAGATGAGATTTAATAGTTTCCAAGCTAAGATTTTGTAGTGTTCCAAATCTAAGATTCTTAGATTATGAATGGATTATTTACGAAATGGTTATAATGTGGCCAGATTTTTGGTTTATATACAAATGTGGTTATAATGTTTTTCTTCGAAAAATTAGAACTCCTCCAAAAAATAGGATTTTAAGTATTCGTAACATATATAGAAAGAAGATTATCTTATTTATTTAAGTAAAAAAATTATGAAAGATGTAAAGATTTTGTAGTTTTGAATTCGAGATTCTTGAACCAAATGTATATATTTTATCATTTAAATATAAACATAAATATAAATATAAATAAAAAAATTGTTTACCCATCCGCTAAAGAAAATTTATATAAATGTATATAAAGAAAAATATAAATATAAAAATATAGTAATATAAGATAAACAAAAAGTGTATGTTTTTAATTATTAATGGAATATATGGATGTATGAGACTAATGGCAAATTCTGTAAATAGTCTAATAAATCTTGGGTAATTATCTAAATAAAAGCCAAATCATTGTGAGAGCGACACATCAGCGTGGCAATCTTGTTAATAACACATGATGGTAAGGTTTTTTTTTTAAATGTTTCTCTATTAATATATAGGGGATAATTAATGACAATCAATTGTTGTAAGTACAAATCTATATATATAATGGGAGAGTCTTCTCTCCATCTAGCCTATCCACCTAAGCATCCACCTAAGCAACATTATTTATTTTATATTAAAATACACTTTAAACATTCATTTAGTACATATTTATGTTACATATAATTAATAAAAAAATTAAATAAATAAAAAACGAATTATGTAACATAAATGATATGTTAAAATAAGAGAAAACTATAAAAAAATTATTAGTAGTAATAAAATACTTCCACTTTTAATAGATAAAAATTACAAATGATCATACTTCACATCTTTAAATGTGTTAATGAGTTTTAGAATGGAAGTAACTTTTAAATACATGGTATAATAAAAATAAATTTATGTAATTCTATATGTAAAATTTTAAACAAGAAAATAAAATTTAAAGTGAAACATTAACTTCTAAGAACAATATACTACATAGTTTAATTTAGTATTAAATTTTTACTTAAAGAACAATAAAAGTTAACTAAACTCAACTTAAATTTATAATTTAAGACGAAGGTAGTGTAAGAGTCACAATTTATCTTGTGAAACTATAAAAAAAAATCTTGAAAATTTTGAAACATTATGATCTATTTTAAAAAAAATAAAATAATCAATGATCACAAGTTCTACACAAAATATACAAAAAAATGAAATATAAGCCATTAAAGAAAAGTGATATGTAATTTGTATAGCATATTCTCAACTGCAACTACAACTTTATAACATGATCAAAAAGAAAAACAAGATTGATATATCATCAATTGAATCAAATACTTTTAACCCAAAAATTTGAGTATTGAAAGATAGTAATTAAGGAGAAAATAGTTAATGATATGTCTTGAAAATCAATTCATAGTCCAATATATATAATATGTGAGTCAATAGAAGGTGAAAAGAAAGTAGATGTCGACCGTGTCAACGAGTGCATCATAGACGATGACGAAAGAATTGGTAATTAAATGTGTTTAAAAATAAATTTCTAAAACTTAGAAATATAATGCACATGAAAAGTTCAAATTCTTTGAGATCTCATGCATTGTGTAAACGAATGAGTTGTTTTTAAAAAATATATGACACACATTATTAAACAGATTATTAGATTCAAATTTGGGCTTAACTGTTTGGTCGTGTAATCATGAAAAGTTAGGTAAAATAGGCACATTGATAACTTAGTCGAGAATTTTTTTATGGCACCATGCACTTGCTTCAATGGCTAAAAAAAGCTTTGATAAAATTTGAAATATTATATTTATGCTCAAATATTTATTTTTAAAATTTAAATGATTATCTTTTGTGCTCAAATTATTTGTTAATAAAAAAAATTAAAATTAAAATCCCGCGCAGCGCGCGGGTACAAAATCTAGTCAAAATAATACTGCAGCTTTTAGATCAAATGATTTTGAATTAGATATGATATTTTAATAGGTTTTATGGAACGATTACAATATTGAAACAGTATATATGAATCTAATAATAATATCTCAAGTTAATCAACTAATGACTAAAGTGGTTTATACATTTTCTATGTTTAGTTGAAGAATTTAATATGAATCGTTTTTTTTTTTTTTAATGAAAACTTTCTTATTTTGTCTTTAAGCCTTCAACAAGAGAAGACAAAACTGCCCGTGTGAGTGATCATTCTATGTTCGTGACATAAGTTGAAAAATAAAAAGTTATTTCATTGTTAAGTAAAATATCAAACTAAACACATAGTAAGCTAAAAATTATTTGGGGCTGATTATTCAATTGGATGGTAATTACATCCCCAGGATTACATCTCATGGAATAATATTTTTCTTTTGGCTCACACTCGCCTTATTTATCTAATTGTGTTTTTTTTTTTGGTGGGAAACAAAAAAAAATTCGGAAATGGAGGAAAAGCCGGAGAGAAGGAGAAGGGTAGTCTTGGTTCCAGTTCCAGCTCAAGGACACATATCTCCGATGATGCAACTTGCGAGAGCCCTTTATTTAAAGGGTTTCTCGATTACAGTTGCTCAGACCAAGTTCAATTACTTAAACCCTTCAAAAGACTTAGCTGATTTTCAGTTCATCACCATCCCAGAGAGCTTACCAGCCTCGGATCTGAATGATCTAGGGCCAGTTTGGTTTCTTATTAAAATCAACAAAGAGTGTGAGGTAAGCTTCAAGAAGTGTTTGGGTCAGTTGCTGTTGCAACAACAAGAAGAGATCGCATGTGTCATCTACGACGAGTTCATGTACTTTGCTGAAGCTGCAGCTAAAGAGTTTAACCTTCCCAAAGTTATTTTCAGTACCGAAAATGCAACGGCTTTCGCTTGTCGCTCTGCCATGTGCAAACTCTATGCAAAAGATGGTTTAGCTCCTCTCAAAGGTATCTGTCTATAGAATCCTTTATTTACTTGCTTTAGGAATTACATGATAAAACACGGTATTTGTTAGAAAGGAGAAAATTTGTCTGCTTTTTGGCATTTGTGTTTAGAGTTACAAAAGTGTTTGTTTTGGTTTCTTCTAAGTTCTAAGTGTGATTTTTTGTTACAAATGTTATTTAACTTAGTTTTTGTTAATTATAAATGCAAATGCCAAAAATATAACAATAGAGGAAATTCCTTCTTTGTGACTATAGTAGTATATGTCGATGATAGGAATATTATCAGGATCCAAATAAATACATGAACTAGCTTTATAAGTTATAACTATATTATTTAAAATTGAGAAAAAAATGGTTTCATTTTTAAACTTGAAATTTTAACATGTTGATGGAAGGCCAACGCATAAATTAATTTAAACGTTTGAGACAATTGTGGCCATAATTTTGCTTTGGCAGAAGGATGTGGAAGTGAGGAGGAGCTAGTGCCAGAGTTGCATCCCATAAGGTACAAAGACCTACCAACTTCAGCATTTGCACCAGTAGAAGCCTCAGTGGAAGTGTTTAAAAACTCATGTGAGAAAGGGACAGCTTCCTCTATGATAATCAACACAGTGTGGTGTCTAGAGATCTCATCTTTGGAGTGGCTTCAACAAGAACTCAAAATTCCAATATATCCTGTAGGACCTCTTCACATGGTTTCTTCGGCTCCTCCTACGAGTCTACTAGAAGAGAACGAGAACTGCATAGATTGGCTGAACAAACAAAAGCCAAGCTCAGTGATATACATAAGCTTGGGAAGCTTTACTTTGATGAAAACTAAAGAAGTGTTGGAAATGGCTTTTGGGTTGGTTAGTAGTAACCAATACTTCTTGTGGGCGATCCGACCTGGCTCCATACTTGGTTCTGAATTATCTAATGAGGAATTATTTAGTACTATTGAAATACCGGATCGAGGCTACATTGTGAAATGGGCTCCACAGAAACAAGTGCTTGCACATTCTGCGATTCGAGCGTTTTGGAGTCATTGTGGATGGAACTCGACTCTAGAAAGCCTTAGCGAAGGAGTTCCAATGATATGTAGACCTTTTACAACTGATCAAAAGGTAAATGCACGGTACGTGGAGTGTGTCTGGAGTGTTGGGGTTCACGTGGAGGGTGAGCTAGAGAGAGGAGTGGTCGAGAGCGCTGTGAGAAGGCTAATGGTGAATGAAGAAGGAGAAGAGATGAAGATAAGAGCTCTCAGTTTGAAAGAGAAACTGAAAGCCTCTGTTTTGCCTGGAGGTTCTTCACACAATTCACTAAATGACTTTATCAAGACCTTGTGAACTTAGTTTAGTATCTACTCATTTCACTACTCTACGTATCTACGCTTTGCTTTTGCAAATTAATGGGGGAAGAATCATGGTGAATAATGTATGTTATGGACAAAAGAAAAGCTTTGAGCATTGTTTCAAAAACTTCATATTAATACAAATAAAAATAGTTTTGGATCCAAACATTGAAAAACCCATTTAAAAAAAAAAAAATGCCACGTCAGCAACAATAGCTCTCTAGGGCGATCAGGGAGGCGATTAGGGTTTTCTGGTGTCTGCCGCAAGGCACAGGCTCCACAAGGGATGTCGGCGCCGGAAAAGGAGGCCTCTCCTTCACCGGTGCAGCAACAGTCAGGTCAGAGTAATACGCAAGTCCAGTCTCAGCAAAAGTCGTATGTTGGAGCAGTTGAAAACAGATTTCCAACACCAAGTCACACGTTTCAAGTCGAAGTGATCGATGGTTCTTCATCAGTGGAAATACCAGAAGATCTAATTCAGAATTCAGTGCCTCTCTGGGAAGATTTCCTAGAAGGTAAGTTTTTGGACAAGGCTCCTCATGTAGCTAAAATCCATGTTATTGTCAATAAGATCTGGCCTTTGGGAAATAGATCAATTCGGATTGATGTGTATGAAGTCAATACAACAACAGTGAAGTTCAGAATAAAAGATGAGCAAACCAGGAGTAGGGTTTTGCGGAGAGGAATGTGGAATATAGCTGATATTCCTATGGTGGTTACGAAGTGGTCACCTATTGCTGAAAAGGAAGAGCAGGAGATCAAATCTATCCCTCTGTGGGTTACTCTCAGAAACGTGCCGCATAAGATGTATTCAAGAGATGGTCTCCACTTCATCGCCCGTGCTGTTGGAAGGCCTATCCGTCTGCATCCAGAAACTGAACTCTGTTCCAGTTTTGAAGAAGCAAAGGTATTTGTCGCAGCTGATATGACGAAGGATCTACCCAAAGCTTATCGATTTCGATCAAAATGTGGAATAGATGCCGAAGTTGCATTTGTCTACCCCTGGTTACCTTCACGATGCTCTGTTTGTTCGAAATGGGGTCATCGAGATTCCGATTGTCAAAATAAACAGGATAAAGCAGTCATTTCGGCTGTGAACGACACAACAGTGGCTGTAAAAGTGTCCACCAATGTAGAGGAGGAGATTGTTGTTGGCGAAACTCAATCCTCTCCAGTACCAACTGAAAGCCATCCCATAGGAGGTTCCACTAGACAAGACGTCTCAGAAAAGTCTGAAACAGAGGAAAAAGAGTGGTCTGTCGTTTCACCAGCTAGAGCGGGTAGGGGTGGAGAGAAGAAGATGGATCATTCTCCCACCGTAGTCTCTCCTTCAAGATTTGCAATTCTAAATTTACAAGATGATGAAATTGAGGAGGGAATGAAGGAGGGTACAGCAGTAAGTGAGGAGATTGATGGGGAAGCAAAATCAATGGCTGACCAAGAAAAGGAAGAAGGGGAAATTGATCAGAATAATAAGGAAGAGGAGGTGAGTAATACGGAGATGAGTCAGGTGGAAACCACCACTCGGAGGTTCCCGCAGCGTTCATCTAAAGGATCAACTAAACAGTCTGAGTCTTTTACTAGGTCTACTAAGGAGTTAAATCCTGGTGCATCGAGTAAAAGGAAAACTACCAAGAAGAAATAATTATGTCGGGCTTCTTTTGGAATGTACGCGGCTTAAACAAATCATCAAAACATTCCGTTATAAAGAAGTGGGTTGAAGGTGAGAATTTTCAGTTTGGGTGTGTGTTGGAGACACGAGTTCAAGAGAGGAAGGCAGTGAAGGTGATAAACAAGGTTTTTAATGATTGGTCGGTTCTCACTAACTATGAATACAACCGTCTTGGGCGTATTTGGGTAGTATGGAGACCAAATGTTAGACTCACACCATTTTTTAAAAGTGGTCAAGTCATAACATGTTCAGTGAAATTGGAAGGTGAAGATTCCGAGTTTTTTTGCTCGTTTATTTACGCTTCAAATTTCGATGAAGAGAGGCGTAATTTGTGGAATGACTTGAGAGCTCACTATGACTCTCCTCTTATTCGTAACAAACCGTGGATGTTGTTGGGGGATTTTAATGTGATTTTGGATGTGGAGGAGCATTCTAGAGCAGATTCATCGAAATTTTCTCATGGAATGCAGGATTTTCAAGACTTAGTGAACTATTGTCATTTATCAGACCTGGCTGCTCAGGGACCTTTATACACTTGGTGTAATAGGAGAGACACTGATCTTATTTCAAAAAAGTTAGACAGAATCTTGGTAAATGATCAATGGAGCCAGAGTTTCCCGCAATCGTATACTGTGTTTGAAGCTGGAGGATGTTCTGACCATTTGAGAAGTAGAGTGAAGTTACGGCCAGAAATAAATGGGGTAAAGAAACGCAGACCTTTCAAATTTGTAAATGCAGTCACCACTTTGGAGGAGTTCAAGCCGACTATAAGTGATTATTGGAGTAAAACAGAGCCGATCTTTGAATCGACCTCTTCTTTGTTTCGATTTTCCAAAAAACTGAAAGCTCTCAAGCCGGTGATCAGAGATTTGGCAAAGAACAGATTGGGTAACTTAGTCAAGCAAACAAAAGAAGCTTATGAGGTTCTATGTGCAAAGCAGGAGGCAACTTTGACAAGTCCATCGCAACAACTAATGGAAGAAGAGTCTATAGCTTATAACAGATGGGACTGGTTATCAGGGATGGAAGAGAAATTTCTTAAACAGAAATCTAAGCTTCATTGGTTGAATGTTGGGGATAAGAACAATAAGATGTTCCATAGAGCTGTAACTACAAGGGAGTCAATCAACACAATTCATGAAATTAAATGTCCAGACGGAAGGATAGTAACGCTAGCTGATGACATAAAATCTGAAGCGGAGAGACATTTTAAAACTTTTTTGCAGCATCAACCGGAAGATTATGAGGGCATAAGAGTGGAGGAACTACAAAATCTGTTGCCATTTCGATGTTCGAATGAGGACAGAGACATGCTAAGCAGAATGGTCACAGCGGAGGAGATCAAAGCTGTCCTTTTTGCCATGCCGAATGATAAGTCGCCAGGCCCGGATGGGTACACTTCGGAGTTTTATAAGGCAGCTTGGGATGTAGTAGGGAATGAGTTCATCACAGCCATACAATCTTTTTTCACCAAAGGCTTTCTACCTAAAGGTTTGAATGCAACAATTTTAGCTCTTATTCCAAAGAAAACAGAAGCAATTGAGATGAAGGATTACCGCCCCATATCCTGCTGTAACGTCATCTACAAAATTATCTCAAAACTTATTGCCAATAGGCTCAAGGAGATGTTACCGAAATTTATTTCGGGTAACCAGTCCGCCTTTGTTAAGGACAGATTGTTGATTGAGAACCTCTTGCTGGCAACAGAATTGGTTAAGGACTATCATAAAGATACGGTCTCAGCGCGATGTGCGATAAAGATCGATATATCAAAGGCTTTCGACTCTGTTCAGTGGTCATTTATCCTTAATGCGCTAGCTGCAATGGATTTCCCATCGGAGTTCATTCACTGGATATCATTGTGTATTACTACGGCTTCGTTTTCGGTCCAAGTAAATGGTGAGCTTGCTGGATATTTTCAGAGTGAGAGAGGACTTAGGCAGGGCTGCGCTCTATCACCTTACTTATTTGTCATAAGCATGGAGGTTCTATCCCGAATGCTTGACAAGGCTGCAAGTATAAAACAGTTTGGGTATCATCCTCGGTGCAACAAACTTGGTCTTACTCATCTGAGCTTCGCTGATGACTTAATGGTTCTCACTGATGGAAAGGTTCGGTCTATAGAGGGTATTTTACACATTTTTGAGGAATTTGCAAAATACTCAGGATTAAAGATAAGTCTTGAAAAATCTTCTTTGTATTTGGCGGGAATAACGGATGAAGTCAAGCAGGAGATCCATTCTCGGTTCCCGTTTGATATTGGTCAACTTCCAGTGAGGTATCTCGGTCTTCCTTTGGTTACAAAGCGTTTATCTGCAGGTGACTATCAGCCACTCCTAGAACAGATTAAGAAACGCATTAGTTCCTGGACATCGAAGTTTTTATCTTATGCGGGTCGCTTAAATCTCATAAGTTCAATTTTGTGGAGTATAACAAACTTCTGGCTAGCAGCCTTTAGGCTCCCGAGAAAATGTATCCGTGAAATTGATAAGCTATGTTCAGCCTTCTTGTGGTCAGGACCAGTCTTGAGCTCTAAGAAAGCTAAAGTGGCATGGGAGGACGTTTGTAGGCCAAAAGATGAAGGAGGCCTGGGATTGAGATCGTTGAAAGAATCTAATGACGTGTGTTGCTTGAAGTTGATATGGCGAGTAGTCTCCCGCAGCTCATCACTGTGGGTTAAATGGGTTTCTACTTACTTAATCAAGAATGCATCATTCTGGTCTCTTCGGGAAAATTCAGTTTCGGGTTCATGGATATGGAGAAAACTCCTAAAATACAGAGCACAAGCAAAACTGCTTTGCAAAACCGAGGTAGGGGATGGGTCCTCAACCTCCTTCTGGTTTGACAATTGGTCTCGGCTGGGACGTCTACTGGATATAACCGGACGTCGCGGAGCAATTGATCTTGGAATTGGTATTGATTCTACACTGGCTGATGCTTGGACGACGCGGAGAAGACGGCATCACCGGGTTGATCACCTCAACTGTATCGAAGATGAGCTAGAACAGAAGAAAAGGGGCAGGGATACGCTGAGGATTGATTCATCTCTATGGAAAGGCAAAGGAAACACATATCGATCATCGTTCTCCACAAAAGATACATGGAACAATACTCGGACAGCAACGGGAAAGATTTCTTGGACTAAGGCAGTTTGGTTCACACATGCGACACCAAAGTATGCCTTTTGCACATGGCTTGCTATGAAAAACAGGCTCTCAACGGCAGACCGAATGATGGGATGGACTGCAGGTGTGATACCAACATGTGTCTTATGTAACCACCAACACGAGACACGGGACCATCTGTTTTTTAGCTGCAAGTACTCAAAGGAAATCTGGTCCACATTAGCCCGGCCACTACTTCAGCGTCACTTCTCCACCAATTGGCACGATGTAGTGAATATCATCTCAGCAGGCCACAAAGATAAGATCAACACATTTCTACTTCGATACAGTTTTCAAATAATAGTTCACACGATTTGGCGGGAGCGTAATGGGAGGAAGCATGGCGAGAAACCGACTTCCCCTACAACACTCGTCACTTGGATGGACAAGCAAATTCGGAACAAGCTCTCGGTCATTAGGAAGGAAGGAGACACACGATACGAACCAAGCCTCCAAGCATGGTTTGCATCAAGAAGCCTCTAATCAACTAGATGTATCTATATTTTCAAAAACATTTCAGCAACTTCTGCTTTTGATGTACAAAACGTTATTTTTTTCTTGAATTTAATTTAACATTTTATTCAAAAAAAAAAAAAAAAAAAAAAACAAATAAAAATAGTTTAATTTGTTATAAGACAAGGTATATACTTCATAATACAATTTGTCAAATAAAAATGTTTGTAAAAGTTTATACAAGTTTTTCCTAAAGAAACCCTTCAACAAAAAAATGAGTTTCTAAAATATGAACCATTCGTTTGTTTGTAAACTAGTACTTATGTATTGAAGGCTATTTATCTTTTATAGTTTACGTATCATATTTATTACATATCATATATTATAATACAATCTATAACACGTTAATCAACATAATCCCTCTATAACCACAATCCATAATTTAATTATCTTCTTCATTGCCAATAGTCAACAACCAACAAATTTTTATTTTTTTTCCTTTCGAATTGCTACTTAAATAGCAACGAATAGTATTTTAATCTATAAATATTCTTATCTTTTACTCATATCTTCTATTGTTTCTCAAATTTTCATTAAAAATTGTTATATTTATTTTTAAGAAAAATGGTTCATAAGTTGTTAGTTCTTGCAATAAGTATAATCTTCGTTTCATATATGATATTTTCCCTTGAGAAGTCACTGTCAAATTATAAATAGAATGAATATTTCTCTTCTTCTTTGTGTTCCTTTGTTTTTTAATGTTGCGTGCAATTGCATTACTTATCAATGTATGACACACGTTTTTAAACTAAATAAAATTATCATATTAATAATATTTGTGATTATCTTAGAAATCAATGGTAAATCATGTGAAGACTATGTTTGCAGCTCTCAAAACAACTATGGAAACTAAAACTCATGTGGCGTGGACTACTGAATATCAATGTAAAGTAGAGTCGCATGGTGAATTGGTGATGACAATTTTTCGTTGCTTCTTGTTCCTTGTGGTGGGTTAGAAATCTTAAATTGTTGTTGGTTTAATTTTAATTTTATTCCCGGCTTATGATGATGAGATTGACGGAACACTTTAGCAATTAACGACAAAGATTTACCATTTGATATTCAAATTTTATGGGGTTATATATTGTCAAGTTTCACTGTGTAGCTATAGCCAGATGTTCAAATTTGATGGACTTTTGGAAGTAATTGCAAATTTGCGTGGGATTGTATACCATTAGTCCAAAATAATACTCATATTTTAAAACTTACCAAAACTTACCAACTACATTTCAAAGTAATATCAAGAACCATTCTTATGTTTCTCTTTCTCCACCGGTGGATTCACACCATGAAAGTGTTCATGTGGAACACTCGTTGCTACTTCCATTAATTATTGAAGATAACATTTATATTCCATTAGCGGTTGCTAATGTAGCAATCTAGAAACTGTTAGATTAACTCAAAACAAGAAAAAAAAAAACCTAAGATTTCACCAAATGTAAAAAGAAGTAAGCAAGCATTGTTCCGTTTGCTTTTCTAAAATCGAATTGGGGGGAACATAAACTCTAAATCTCAAAACTTGGAAATTCTACATTGTAAAGTCTTTGATAAATATAGAAATCACAATCTCTACAAATCACACTATAATTTTTTACAATTGGTATATATAGTTGAACTTGAACCATAGTGGCGGATCTAGCCCTTTATTTTACCGGTGGCAATATCAAATAATAGAATAATTTTTTACAATTGGTATAGTTGAACCATACGTAGTGTCACTTTCAAACTATGTTTGCCACATCGAGTAATAATGCTTTTCTTGTTGTTTGACCTCATTAAGTAGCTCAACTATCATTGTCGTTTCTTTCACTTTTCTTTATTCTTTTTTTTTTGTTTTTTTTTTTTGCTAAACATGTAATTTTCTTTATTCTTATTATGCTATAATCTATATCATTATTTCTTTGAATTCTCTTTATTCTTATATATATATATCATTCTCGTTATTTGAATCAAAATTAGATGAACTCAAACTGCAATTACATAATGTGAATCGTTTTTGTTTGTGTGTTTATCAAAGAAAAGAGAAAGATACAGTATGTTTGCATCTTGTTTGGGAAAAGATATATTACTCTCTTTGTTTAAAATGAATCTATTAAAATCACGACAATGCGCGGGACCCCATATTCAAGCTTCTGGGAAACTTAAAATAACGACAAAGGACAGGACAACACGTTTATTTATTAGTAAAATGAATGTAGACATAAATAACAATAATATTCATTGAATTATTTTACCAAAAACTAAAGAAGATCCATTAAATTATTAAAAGGGACAAAGAAGACAAAAGTGTCCTCGAACACGTGAAATGGACCATGTCCAAACTCTTCGGAAACTTTAACTACAATACTATTGTTACAATAGTATAGTGGTACCACAAAATTAGCCGACACTGTATTTTGTTTTTTCTTCTGAAAAAGTATCCGACAAATACATCACCTAACGCTAAAACTTGTATGTCACTTTGATTATCACTATTTTTCCTTTTTCGATGTGATTATAATGGTGTCGATCAAAAAAAATAAGAAGAATTGAGTACATATTATTATCTACAATTATAATATAATATAAATATTTATACTAGTAGTTTTACAATATTTTGGTGACGGGTGGGTAAAAATTCTTCTGGATTAATCGGATCTCCGACCCGTTTTTTAAATTTCTTCACAAAAATATGTTGGGTCGGGTTATATTTAACCCAACTCATACACCGGATATTTCATATTTAATAATTTAGATATTTAGAAGATTTGATTAAGATTTAGAATTATGATTCTCCTATCATCTTTGTTTGATTTGTTTTTAACTGTTTTGAATCATCATATAATACATAAAGTAAAAAAAATCAATTTTTTTCTGCATATACTGTGATTCGAAATTTTAAAAACGGACATATATTATCCAATTGACGAAAATGTGTGTTCAACGTTCTACATCGATTAAAATATTTAGACAATGATTCAGAATCATATCATAAATAAGATCAACATTAATAAAATAAATGAGTTTTTGGCCGGACGGGTTTGGCGTGACGGGTTTTTGAATCAACAATAATAAAAAGATTAAAATATCATTAATCCGCCGCTTCAATACGGGTTAAATCCTTTTTTTAATACCACCAATATTAGACATATTAAATCAGTCTCAGTTAGAAAAGATTGTATAAAACAAAAAATTGTCCCGGGGTGTAATGTTACTTAATAAAAATATTTATAAAATTTTAAAATATCATTAACATGCCGCTTTAATACATATTAAATCTTCACTTTATTAAAATATAAATGTCTTAGAGAATGATATGATTTGTAAACTTTTATATATAATAAATAATCATTAAATTTTAAAATAAAAACAAATCACGGGACGAGTTAAGAAATTACGGAACGAGTTATATTTCGGAAAGGATTTATATGGCGAACGAATTTGAATCAATATTTGTATACCGCTTTAATACGGGTTAAATCCTCAATTTGTTAATAATTGTCTCGTGGACTCGTGGTATACCGTTACTTAATAACAATTGTAAACTATAATATAAATATGTTATAACGAGATACAATTTACAAAATATTTTTATACTAACTTTAAATTAAATTACACCGCGGGTTAAAATCTAGTGTTAAATTAATAAATTTGTGTATATGTGTTTTCTAAATTAAAAAGTTGTGGATGTTTTAAAAAAAAATGAATACAACTAAATATTAATGGGTGTTTAGAAAATTAATATAAATTGAAAAAATTAAGGTGATTTGAAATAAAACAAGAAAACTATCCTAACAATCACAAACAAAAATAAAATAATCTAATCAAATAATAAACTGTATAATATTTATATTTGAGAATGCTATTTGGAAATTAGAATAGTTATGGTAGATTGAAGAGTTTTTAATTAGAAGTAAGAAAGATTTTTTTTATTATTATTTTAAATACACGTATTTTAGAATTAGAATAGTTTTTATGAGTTCGTAAGTTAAAATCAACATCAAAAATACTATCCAGAATAATAATATACTTCAAATATTATATATATGAAAAGAGAATTTTGTATTTTCAAACGGTTAAGGTAAAATGCAAAATTTTGACGTTGAAACCCGATGTTTGTGAATAGAAATGAGTCCATATATGAGATTTGTTGTCTATAAAGTAATTTTATATTCACCAAAACATTGTAAAAAAAACTTATGATAAATATCTATCAAGATTTTTTTGTTCAAGCTAATAAAATTATCATATACTTTATAAAAAATTGAGTATTGAAAAGTAGGAATGAAAAAAGATATATGATCTATCTTGAAAGCTAATTCATAGTCGACTATATTATATATGAACTAATATAAGGTGAAAAAGAGTAGCTATCGGGAGACGACGAGTGAATTATAGAAGATAACAAAAGAAATTGTAGTAAAAATGTGAGAAATTTTGACTACTTTAAAAAGATAATGTATATTAGTAAATAAAATATTTTAAAATTTAAATAATTATATTTATTTATAGATTCGTATTGATAAAAGTTTTAAACTAAAATTCCGCACAACGCACGTGTGCATAATCTAGTAATATGAAATTTCATTCCGCACAACGCACGGGCATTAATCGCAGCGACAGCGACTAAATATCAGAAAAATGGCCTTTACATCTCCTTCATCCCTTCTTCACCTCCTCTTCATCTCTCCTAATTTCTGTCGCTGCGATTGAATCTGAAGAATTTGGAATCGCTAGAGAAATCAGCGACCAAACCCAAGCTTTTCTATTGAAGTAGCGACAGTCGCTTGTTTTTTTAAATCAAATTGTCATTTTCAGATCTGTACTATTTTTTATCTTCTTCTCCAATTTACAGATTTGTACGACACAACCCAACTTTAAGGAAAAAAAAAGAAAAAAAAAAGAAGCCAAAACACAGTCGTTTAAAAGACAGTCGCTAGTTAGAGTTGTACGACTGTTAAAAGAACATGGCCTATATCGTAGAATTATGTGTAGTATCATTTACACGATTTGGGTATTTGTTAATGCGATCAATATTGGGCTTGGGTCTTGATCCATTGTAATTTGTATGGTTTTGTTTTGTGGCTACTGCTTAGAGACTTTTATAACTAAAAGTGCTTTGTGACTATAAAAAAAAAGAAAGTAAACAAATATGAACAAACTAGAGATGGTTCGTTTTATCATTTCGCATTTCCTTTCATACGATTTATCTAAATATTCTATCTAATGATATATTTGAATGTTATTCGTTTCAATTTTTGGATATTCCTTTGGATAAAACATCTGAATGATTTTTTGTTTGTTTGTTTAATTTTTATAAATCTTTATTTTCATCAATATGAGTTTCATAACCAAATGACTAAAATACTAATACTTTAATCTAATTATACTTTGATTTAATCATATTTTTAATCTTAATCTTAGCTATATTAATTTAGTTATTGCTCTAAAATATATTTACAACTAAACAATTTTAAATTATTATTTTAACATAAATAAACCACTTTCAAGGTTATAGTGGGAAAACATGATTTTACGGTTTTGCCGGTAAACCATGATTTTACAGTTTTGGCGGAAAAACATGATTTGATGGAATATATGATTTTGCGGTTTTTGCGAGAAAATTAGATTTGGCGAGAAGATATGATTTTAGCGGGAAAATTCAATTTTTTGTTTTAGCGGAAAAACATGATTTTGTGGTTTTGACGGAAAAACATGATTTGGCGGATAAACCTTGTTCCACATTTCTACGATTTAACAGATTTGGTGGAAAAGCACAATTCCACAATTTTCAATATAAAAATCGTGATTTCACTATTTTAGCGGAAAAAATGCAATTCCATATTTTATGATTTTGACGGAAAATGATAATGCGTTATTTCATGATTTTTAGAGATTTTTTAGTGCAAGTATGTGATTTTTAAATTTTAAAATGAAAAATCTTTAGAAAATTAACTTGATTTGAGAAATAATTGTAAATGAGGTTATATTTATCATTTAGTATTTTTGACTGAAACATCTATATCCAAATGTTCCAATCAGGTTCATCCAGATGAGTTTGTCTAATTTACTTAAATTTTAAAAACTCATTAAGATGATCTATATGGATGTTGCTCATTTTTAGCACTAAACGAACATCATTTTTTATCTTCATCTGAATGAGCAAACGAACATGGACCTAAGCTACTGCATGGTTTTTATGGCTAAAAATGCTTTATATTTGTAATAAAAAAAATGAACCGAACAACTATTTATGCTTTATGCGTATTTAAAAGCTACTCAATGTTTCAATTATAGGTTTTTGTTTTCCTATTAAAAAGAAAACTACTCCCTTAAACAACTCGACCCGTTTTTTATATAATTAATTAACTAATATCCCCATAATTATCCCTCCCCTCCGATTAAAATCATGCCAAAACCAACACAAACTAACATCCAAAATCCAATTTAATTTATTATAAATTAATCAACATAAACCAGCAAGTTATCCAACAATCCTAACAAGCTTCTAATCCAAGGTTGCATAATACTCAAAATATTAAAATAACACCAACATCACGGAAAGGAGATTCTAGATCATCCCCTCTTCCTCGCCATGATTCCACGTCACACTTTATCTATATGTGCACCAAGAAAAAAGATGCATATATATAAATATTTAGTGAGGCGATCTTCCCATCTATGGGTTATACACACAAGCAAATAAGAACATTAAGATGCACAATCAATAACCAAGCAAAACAACCAAACTAGGCAAATATGAAGTTGACGATCTCTCAGCTGACCCGGGTGTCGACCGACACCCACACATGGTGTCGATCTTCACTTCGACACACTAATGGTGTCGATCGACATCACTCTTGGTGTTATTAATGACAATCACATTAATTAGACATCAGAACTGTACACTGAATCTGCATTATGCACAATCATTTACTGCAAGTTGGAACAATAAATGAATTTAAAGAAAACTACCAATCAAAGAATAATGATGCTAGGACTTATGACAAAATAATTTTTAAAACACCAGTTAGAAATGTATGTGGATATGAATTTTGAGAGACACTAATGTTCCTTTTATTTAGACCGTCGGAGTGGTTGAGATATGGGACATATGTAGTAACTCGGTCATTAGAGATTTTTTCTACAAAAAAAAAGAAGAAGCATTTTTGGACATATCTGCCACCAATTAAGTTGTTAAGACAGAATAAGTTTTCTTTCTTTCTTTTTATTATTATTATTATTATTTTTTTTCCCTTTTTGCTAAAGAGGAAATAAGGTAAAACATGCACTTAGGTATATGCATATGATATCTTAATACTTGTATCTAATTCGGAAGAATGAGAGATTAGGGTTCGGTAGAACCGTAGAATCATAGAAAAAAACATGTCACGAAACTAATGACAACAGAATATTCAAATTTCTTGTTTTTATCTGGTTATATAAACGTGGTTTAGACCTATATTCACACAATACTGTCCTATATATCCATTTGAGCCGATCTTGTTTGAAAACATAAATCATTGTTTTTTGACCGAATAGTACTGTCAAACGTCAATGCAAGAACCTATATGAAACAATCCGGGAAGAATGAATTTCACGTTACCATTGAAGATTCTTTGTCCCTATTAGGTAGGTTAAATCCAATCCATATACGATTCTATCTTCTATTTACTTTAGGGCTCTCATGATCTTTAATTGTATATGTTAACTAGGTACCATCCTTTTTAACAAAAAAAAAAAAAAAAAAAAACACTAGGTATCATCCTAGTCGATAGATTTATGTGATTATATTGATTTGAATATAAATAGAGAGATATACGAATTAGCCATACGAGGTTAATATTAAGTTTGATTTTTGTTCGGACATATTCTCTTACAAAACTAAAAATAATTTAAACTAGAAAACTCAATAGCTATTTCTTTTTAGTTAAAGAACAACCTGACCTAAGACAAAAACCGAGAATAGCAAAACGAATTGAACTAGATTTGTTTTTCTGAGATAAGCTAAGTACTCTCTCCGGGTTTTTTTTCTTAACACCACTATTACCAATGCAGTTGCTTCGAGATCTCGACAAACAATTTCGAAACCGGATTTCCTTTATGCGCGAACAAACCGATAGAAGATACGATCTTCAAGATAAACACAAAGAGAAGCAGTTTTATTGGAAATTTGTATGCAAACTTTTAACCAAATGATGCACTTGATGTAAAAAAGTTTTTACGAATAAAGTTTACATTTTATTCAAAAAAAAATAGTTGAAAAAGTAAAAAGATAAAAATAATTTTCTGTTTTACTCTTTATTAATACACTTAAGAAAAAAACTTTCATTTGTCAATACATTAAAATAGTGAAGATAAAACTGAATTTTTATTTATCATAAATCTGCATTGAATATCTAAAACAATACTTATTACAAAACAAATTATTATTTTAAAAATGACATTTGAACTGAAAAGGATGGTGTATATGATTGATTACCTGATAAGGCAGATTGGACATTGTTGATGACATTGTATTGACAACAATAACGATTTTTATTAACAATAATGATTTCTTTGTCTCCCACAAGACACTGTCATTTTCTCTCGTTACTTTAATATTTAACTAGGTAAGGACCCGTGTCATGCACATATTAACTTGTATATTTAAAATTTATTCTATTAAAATTAATACATTTGATGTACATTGAAGAATAATCACCAAGTTGAGTTTGACTAAATATTTTGGCAACTTGCTAAGTCTTAATATTCAAATTTAAAAATACAATTATTATCATAAAATGGTTTATTTATTTAGATAAGTCATCTAAATATATAACATTTAAAATCTATTTTATAATTAACTGTAAATGCTAAATAAAAATTTAATTTTTTATATAATTACTTTATGTGAAAATGTCAAATAAAAACTTAGACTTATTTTTGGTCATATAATTTAATAGTATATTTTATTTAATTTTCCAATTATAAAACAAATACATTTAATATAGTAGAAATTCAAATATGTAAATTTGGTAATAAAGAAATTTTGAAATATCTAATTTTGGTAACTTTAGATATTAAAAATATTTTAGGTGTGTTTGGCAATTAATTTTAAGAAATAAATATATTAGTGTTTGGAAACAAATGTGTTTGGTAAAACAGATAGAGAATTAAAAAAAAATAGTTGAGAAAAATTATGAACTTGCCACCTAAGCACTAAAACCATCTTTTAATATATAGACGATATTCGATAAAGACAAAACTTTCACCCGATTTTTCAAAATTGCTTCTTTTGTTGGAATTCAAATGTTTTAGATTTTTGGGTCATTTGGTATTTTCCTTTTTATTCAAACAAAAATTAAGTAGTTCAGATATGGACCCAAAATCTGCAATAAAATTTTTTCAGAGCAAAATCTGCATTATTCACAATCATTTACCGAAGATTGGAATAATCAACGAAAAAGATATACCAATAGAAAAATAATATTGATATGAAATGTATGTGGATGAGAATTTGGAGAAGATACAATAATGTTTCTTGATTTAGGCTGTTGGAGTGGTTGAGATATGAAATATAAGTGTATACAACCTTGATAATTAGAGACTTTTTGGACGATAAAAAAATCTAAAACATTTGAATTCCAACAAAAGAAATGGTAGAGAATTTTACCATTATAGTTTTAAAAAAATTGCTTCTTTATATAGTGTATTAAAAAATGGTAGAGAATTTTACCAAAAAAAAAAAAAAAAATGGTAGAGAAGAAATTTGTTTATTTTTATTAATTTTTTGTGAAAAATACTAGAATGACATTCTTTGTAAAATAGAGGGAGTGTAAATGAAGAGAACTGTAATTACTGACAAAATTTGCTTAACCAGCTCAATAGTTTTTATAAAGAAACTAGCTCAATGTATGAAAATATTAAATTGTTCTACACAACATATTTCATCTTATAGTAAAACCACTATAAAGTATAGGCCAATAATTGATAAATTACTAAATATTACTCCTTCTCTTTCAAAATATAGGATGTATTAGATAAAAGCACATAGTTTAAGAAATTATTTCTCTTTAAGACTATCATTTAATATTTGATTTTTTAAAAAATTAACAAGTTACAAAAAAAGACTGCAGAATATAAATAGTCACAAAATACCAAATACATTTAAAACTTGCGTAAAAACTTGTAAAACATCTTATATTTTGAAACAAAAAAAAATTCCCGAAAGCATCCTATATTTTGAAACAGAGAAAGTATAAAATAATAAGATTTTATGATCTTGAGTCGAACTAATGTAAAATAACAAAATTAGATCAGACAATAACTTTTGAAAAATCCTATGTGTATATATGGTTCTATTTCTAAATCGACTTTTATCTCTTGACATGAGTTCAAGTACGATGGAAAAATGGTCTGCAACTCTTCAGTTTGCTTCAAGACCATAAAGCTTCAGTTATGTTCTAGATTTAAACCTCTGTTTTTTATTCATCACAAATTCAGCTTCAAGAGGCATTTAATATAACCAAAGGGACATAAAACATCTCCTTGAACTTATGCATTACTACGGACTAAAACTTTGTCCAAATGACAATTAATTTTTATATTGAACTAATAAAACTTAATTATAATGAACTAATAGAGTCCCTTCCCCTTGCCTTCTTTGTCTTACTGGGGAAGAATCCAGAGATCATCTCTTCTTCCAATGCAACTACTCTAAGGTTCTGGTATAGTTATTATAATTTGTGTGGTTTGATGGAGTCTAAATTGAAAATCTTGAAATTTATTGATATGATTAAAAATTAAACCGGGGTAGAGAATAGAGAATATAAATTAGTGGGGGCATCATTACTATGCCATGTAAACTAACATGGAAAGTTACTATTTATAAAACGGTATTGATTTTTTTTTTTTTGTTTTGAACACCAAACGGTATTGATTTAAAAGAATAAAAATATCAGTATGGTTTATGAAGGTTACTACCAGAGTTTACTTAATAATCTCCAATGATTTGGCTAGTGTAGGAGTTGGTGAACATAAATTAATGACGTTACTTTTAATCATTGTTCAATCAGTGACGTCATACGATAATTTTTTTTTTGTTTCTTTTAAACAATTATGAGTTATGAGTTATGACTGAGTGAAGGAAATTATCATCTTCTTCCCTATCAAATTTTCAGCAGCGAAAATGGCGAACATCGGCTTGGTGTCGGTGACTAACAACCAGGTGATTCTCCGTGACTACGTGAGTGGATTCCCTAAAGAATCCGACCTCTACATTGCCCCAACCACAGTTGACTTACGTGTACCTCCTGGATCCATGGCGGTTCTAGTCAAGAATCTCTACTTATCTTGTGATCCTTTCAGCCGCATTCGCATGGAAAAACCCGACCCTTCGTCCCCTGCTTCCGTAGCTCGCGCTTACTCTATTGGAAAGGTATAAAATAATCTTTAGATTATTCTTCTGTTAGAACTCTGAATCTTTTTGCTTTGGAGTTCACTCTCGCTTTCATTGTGTTGTGTGTTTTGTAGCCAATCTCTGGATATGGAGTGGCTAAAGCAATAGATTCAGATCATCCAAATTACAAAAATGGAGATTTACTTTGGGGAAGAGTTGGATGGGAAGAGTATAGTGTTATTACTCCAACTCCTTCTTCACATTTCAAGATTCATCACACCGATGTTCCATTATCTTTCTACACTGGACTTCTTGGTATACACTTTCTCTAAATGCTCTTCTTGGTGATTTTAATTCTTCATTTGCTTCAATTATCAAAACTTGTAGATGATTATTTTTCCTTTGTTTTGATTTGGAATTTTTTTTTTTTGAATACTTTACTTATTTTCTATTATCTGTTTTCCTCTGTTCTGTTCTTTTAAAGGTATTCCGGGTCTAACTGCGTATGTTGGGTTTTACGAAATATGTTCTCCGAAGAAAGGAGAGACTGTTTTTGTATCGGCTGCATCTGGCGCAGTAGGTCAACTTGTTGGACAGTTTGCGAAGTTGGCGGGATGCTATGTCGTTGGATGCGCCAGTAGTAAAGAGAAGGTCTTTATCACCATTTAATTTTGTCTTCTATCAAGAGAGTAATGCCTAAGTTATAGGTCCCCTTATTCGTTTCTTGGTTATAGGTTGATCTTCTCAAGACTAAGTTTGGGTATGACGATGCTTTCAATTATAAGGAAGAGCGTGACCTTAGTGCTGCCCTGAAGAGGTCAGTAAATTCTAGGGATTTGTTCAGTTTTCGATTTTTTGTCGGCTTTGATACTGAAATAGAGCCAAATGTTTTTTCCGGCTTGGTTCATTTTAAATGTTTAGTTTGGATAATAAAAACATGAAATTCTTTAGTTTATTCATTTCGACTTCAATAAGTTTGGGTTTGTAAGAAAATTTGGTTTGGTTTCGCTGTTTGGGATTATCAGGTGTTTTCCAGAAGGAATAGACATATACTTTGAAAATGTGGGAGGCAAAATGTTAGACGCAGTGCTCGAAAACATGAGGACACATGGGCGAATCGCAGCGTGTGGAATGATCTCACAATACAATCTAAAGGAACCAGAAGGTGTACATAACTTAGCCACCATTGTTTACAAACGTATTCGGATTCAAGGTTTTGCAGCTGTCGAATTCTTTGATAAATACTCCAAGTTTTTGGATTTTGTGCTTCCATATGTAAGAGAAGGAAAGATAACATATGTCGAGGATATAGCGCAAGGACTCCAGAACGGACCTTCTGCTTTGATTGGACTGTTCCATGGTAAGAACGTTGGGAAACAACTTGTTGAAGTTGCTCGCGAGTAAGATTGAATTAGCAAATGTGGTTATTACCGTTTGTTTTATTTGTTGTTGTGACATTGCTTTGTTTGAAGGTCAGAAAAAATTGGACTGTTGTTAAATGTTTAATAGATAATATTCCACCCGAGGTGCTGGTTAATTTATGTTGTTTGTGTGATAAGATATGTATAAAGGTTAGTTCTTATCTAATAATTAGAATTGAAACAACATTTTTAAAACTGGATGATGAAGCTAGAAAATTTTCTGTGTCTTGGATCAATCCGATTCAACCAGTCCGACTGTACAATATTTTTTTGAGCGGTATTGATTTTTTTTTTCTGTAATTAACAGAAAATGAAATAAAAAATATCATTGAATTTAAATTAGTATAGTATAATTTTTTTTCAGAGAGAGATAGAGAAGACTGTAAATTATTCACATAATTTATTCATATATTTCTGTTTTTTACTTTAATAAAACTAATTTACATCGTTATATTTTTAATTTATTGTTAACATGTATTACAACAAATTTAGTAATGTTAATCACCAAAACCTTTGCTAAATCTGCATCTCCACTAATGTTTTCTTCACCAGAAGCCACCGCTTTTTTTTGGCCTTGTGCAAGTCCAGGTATGAAGGTTCCAGGTATATTGATGTAATCCAAACCAAAGACTGTAAATTTAAAATGTTTGAGTTTGGGAAAGCAAGCTTCAAGATTTTTTCTATTGTTTCGAAATTTTTAGACATCAACGATTGGTAAGAAATTCATGAAACACACACAATTGACCTTTTTTTTTTATTGAATTCAAACACAAACACGCACACACAATTACAATGATTTTTTTTTTTGATAACACAACATAATAATGACATAACTAGTATTGTCATTATCTCCATTTTCATTTTCTTTTAAGCACGATAAAATAGTTCACATACTTTTTACACATTTTGAAATCAATTGGGTACTTGTCCAGCTTCTTAGCAAGTCGTTCGAATAGCTCATCGACCACACCGTCTCCAAAGTGTTCTTCAATAATAGTATTGAGAATGGCTCGAAACATGGAAGTGATGAAGTCGTTGGTTAATGGCATATAATCCATAGGGTGACTTATCTCCTCCATTGTCTCGATCCTAAAGTTTTCATTTTGCTCAATGTTTGCCTTGAATTCACTAATATGCGGGATATATGTGGGCAAACTGAACAGTTCGATCTTTTCCTTGCTCGTTATTCCCTACAAAATCAAACAATTCGCAACAATAAGTGTAAAAATTCAGAGTTAGTTCTTTAACATTTAAGAGAAGATTAAGCATTAAAATATGATCCATGTTTTGAAAACTAAGAATATAAGAAAAATTCTTAAGGGATTAAATTCCTTACCAGTTTAGCCATATCCATAAGACAATCTCCAATCATATCGATCACAACACCTTGCCATGTCAAAGCCTTTGGGATCCCATCTGGCAAGCATTGTCCTGAAAGGATCATCAATCCGCCCGAGACAATTTCTTCTGCTCTTGCTTCAAGAAAACTTCCCATGTCTATTTTGAACTGGATCTCGTACGCCTTAGTCACTTCCTCTACTAAATTATTACATTGAATATAGCTTTTATTGATTGCGGGAGATTTATTGTTACTGACATGTTGGGGAACTTTAGAAAGCCAGTGGAGTGTATAGGTAGTGTGACCAATATGGAGGCTATTTTTTGGTAATACTCTACCATGGAAGGACCCTGGAACTCCGACCGATAAATATGCTTGTTTGGAAGAGAGAGGTTGGGTTCTAAAAAGTGTGTTAAAATCGTTATTTGGTTGATCATTGAAGCATACTTGGAACTCGAGAGGAGCACCAATATTGTTTTTTTTTTCTTTTAGGTTTTTTTGTTTGACCGTATCAATGATATTTTGGACAACGTCAAATGTGTTTGGCCCAATGGAACAACCAAAATCCGCAATTCTTACGATGCTTGCATCAGAATTACGGTTCAGGAGTTCGAGATCGAGGTTCTTTAAGATGGCTTCACTTGTCTTTTCTTTAGCGCCATCTATCGCCACTTTCTGTATCACAAGTGATACATACTATCTTAGCAATAATATCTTAATTAGCTATTAAATCATATCGTATAAAAAGAGAAATTTCGTATACTTACTTGATAAGAGGAGTTGTGGATGTAACTGTGCGGACCATCACCACCGTTCATAGGAAACGATTGAGGAAATGTTGGCATTTCTCTTTGTTTTTCAACGACGCCCACTTGTTTCATCTCTCCGTATATTGGTCGCCTTAATTTAAATTAAAATGTAAAGAAAAAAGATGAATATGCATGCTTGTAAACAATTAACTGAAAATGACATTGAAAAAAAGAGAGTACAAAATTCACATAAAGCCAAAAGTATAAACCAAGAAAATAACCTGATGCCCACAATGCTGACTACTGGTGAAGCTATAGCAATAGCTGACGCATGACCCAAAAAAGAACTCAACATTGTTTCTTAGAGGCGAGAGAAAAACAAAGATGCTACTTTAAGAGGGGATTATTGTTTTTGGGTATGAAGAATTGGAAGACAACAAGTTTATAAGGACCAAGAGAGGGAAGCGTGGGGGGTAAAAAATTGGGGCCACCTTGTATAATCAATAATTCATTTTATGATTTATATTAACGTCTAGTGTTAATTTTTTGTAGGAGTAATTTATTCTAATAAGACTTTAATTCAAGGCAGGATATCCTCCATATAGGTTCTTACACGAACTATGCTTCTACATTAATACTTTTGTTGAATTAAGAGAGCGAAAAATCGTTGAATTTTCATGCTTATGGAAAAAGATCGTTTCCATTGATAAGATTAGTAGTAATCTTGGGAGTATGTTCTAATGGAACAGAAATTCTCTGAGCAGCAGGTTGGTGTTAACGATTGTAACTCCGTTAAAGAAACTTTAATTCTAGCCACTTGTGTGTTTGGTTAAGTAACCAAATAGCCTAAAAAGAGGAAAAGAGAGTAAATAATAAGAGTAAATCTTGTTTCTCTCCATAACTACCGCAAAGAAAAAACATGATTTACCTTCTCAAATTGGAATAAAACACCAAATGATTAAAGGGAACATGAGACGCCACAAAAAAACAAAGAGAGGTTGGTGACGACGTTGCTACAAGATAATCTGTGTTTTGGGATTCTTTTTACTTTTCCTTTTTTTGGTCGCTAAAATTTGTGACGATTAAAAGAATATTTTACAACTGATTTTACAGTCGCGAAATAGTCACACATTTACGAGTGACGACGAAATAATTAAGTTGGTTAACCGTCGCATATTGGCTATAATATCAAGACCAATATTCGACTATAGAAAACAGGTTGCAAAGTCATCTCAAAATAAGATGATTTGCGACCTTTAGTTTATTCCTAATATATAGTTATTCTTTTATTTTCCACGGTTGCATATAATTTGTTGTATGTGCGACTAACTTCTTAAATTGGGAGGCATTTGCAATCTTCTCGATTTCTTTCCCCAAATTCGCCAAAACATGAAAAATGATCGTAAATATGTTTTAGCTATGTGTTTGTACATATTTTTGAACTACTAAATACAACAAGTTCTTAGAAATTCCGCAAAAAATAAACAATTTCCAATATTTTAACCTTAAGATTGAATCACATCTTAAATATGTAATGTGTTTATATGTTTCTTCATGTGATGATGTTGCATGTCTTAAAAAAATTTAAAATTTCACTTACCAAATATTCGTTTACTCTTTGTATCCAAAATTATTTTTAAATGGATATAATTTTGATTTTATTATATCAGTAATATTAATGATATATAAAAATAAAATTAGTCTAATGTGTATATATATATACACAACATATATAGTAAATGTGACACAGATAAGGTAAGTAAAATATGTTATGTATTTTATATATAACATAATAATTATATTTATTGGGAGAATTTCAAAATGTCCGTTTTCTAATACTATTTTTCAAAAATGTTCATTCTCTATAACATTATAAAAACTGTCCCTAAAAATCTGAGATTTACCCAAATACAAGTATATCTTTATTAAAACATACACACACTACTTTTATATGTGTGTAAATCTTATAAAAGTCGTATAAATACCTTCCAAATACCTTATAAATACCTCGTAAAACCTTATAAATACCTTATAAAACTTTTTAAAATACTTGTAAAACCTGATAAATACTTGAATCGAGTCTCCGAGTATTAGTTACTATCGAGAAGTACCTTATAAACCTTTGAAAAATTTATAAATGTTTCAGATTTAATTAATTGTGTATTTTTGATAATAGACACCTAAATTACGTAATTTTTATTAAGAACACACCAAAAATTACGTATTTTCTATTAATCTACAAAAAATAGAATAACAATTTACTCTATAAAATACTAGAAAAAAAATTTACGCTAAAATCGTATTTTCTTTCTTTTCATTTTCTCTTTCTCATAAGTTCAACTGTTCAGCTTTTTCTCATCAATCAAAATATATTTTTCTAAAAGTTTTATTAGTTGGTGTGAAAATATTTCTCTCAAAGAAAAATAAACTCATGGCCGAAAAATAGTCACGTGGCGCCTATTATGGGGTATCACACTATTCTTTTATTAAATGTATTCAAAAAAATAAAACTCGTGACGTCTCTTAACGCGTAACTACTTTTTGAATGATATCTAATTAATGATAAAGTATTACTATAGTTTTATTAAATGTATACGTCTATTATTGTGTCAAGATTCATTTTGAACTTATCATATTATCAACTGAAAGTGATAATAGAATATATTATTCACATAAATTTATTAGTTAGGTATATCACCAATAGTGTATAATAGCGAAAATTCAATAAAATTAAATTCTTGGATGATACCAAAACCATGTGAATCTCGAGGATATATTTTAATCATACTCCCTCTATTAATTGGGTTAGAAACTCATACGTCATACCCATTATTTCCCTATAAAAATACCAATAATATTAAAAGCGAAAAGAGTTCAATTCAATTTCTTTGGTGTCAGCACATGTTACAAAAATTGTGATTCTCGTGGATCTTTTTTTGTCAAGTTCTTACTATAGTACGTAACTACATATATAATATATTACTTCTTCCGTTTCATAATATAAGTCGTTTTAGGTAAAAACACGCTAAGAAGATCTATTTTTAAAAAATTCAACCAATCATAAAAAAAAAACTACATAATATAAATAATCATAATATATAATTTGCATCGAAACTCGAAAACGACTTATATTGTGAAACAAAAAACTTTTTCCAAAACGTCTTATATTATGAAACAGAGGGAGTATAAGATACTAAATTTAAAAATAAATACTCATACAAATAAAAAGATTTAAAATCTCTTATTTTCCGGTCTCTAGTATGTATGTAGAATTTTTATAATATTAGTATTCCAAAAAAAAAAAATTTGATCAAAATTTTATTTTCCTTTTTTGTTCACGAGCTTATTCATTATTTTGTTTCTATACTTTCTAATAATTGGTTCATGTATATATACCGAAATTAATGTATTATTTGAAAAGAATCCTTAAAATATTTGTTATAAATAATTTTTCCCTATAAAAGTTAATATTATTAAAAAAGAAAAGAGTTTACGTACAATTCAATTTCTTGGGTGTCAGCACATGTCACAAAAATTGTGATTCTCGTGGATACTTTTTTGTCAAGTTCTTAATATAGTACATATATAATACAGTATAAGACAACAAATTTAAAATAAATATGCAACAGTACAAATCAAAAGATTTAAAAACTTTTATTTTTCGGTTTCTAGTATTTACTTAGAAGTTTAATAATTTTAGTTCTCCAAACAAAATAATTTGTTTAGAAGAATGTAAATATTACGCTTTCTCTAGTTTTATAGGTTTTTAGTTTTGTTCTTATTTTCTTCTTTTATTTTTTTTTATCAAAACCTTTGGGGAATCTTTTCTAAACTATTGATCCCTTTTTTATAATGATCACATGTACTTATGTCATCTGTAAATAGGCTCATCATGGAGTTTTACCGATCGGTATTGCACTCTACCGATCGACACCGATCGACTTGGACTTTTATCAATCGGTTGGAATCGCCAAAGAGATTGATTATATGCTAGGCATAAGTGTAAGTATAGTATTCCTGATAGGATTTCTACTAGTTTTATGTCTTTAATTGTTTTTAAAGCCTCAAATAAATTAGGCCAATTCACATATTGTTCATGATCGAACTTACATGTTAATTATATATTCTCTAATGAATCCTCTAACACTCTATTTCTTATATGTTATATCATTTTTATTTTTATTATTTATTTTATTTTTGGAAATTTTTCTGAGTTGTTGTAGTCCATGTCATCCTTGTTCAATTATAAGTCTTTGCAAGTCTTTTGTGTGTTTTTTGGTCTACGTGGATTCAGGGTCGGTCCTGAAATTTTGGAGGCCCAAACAAATTTTAGGGTAGTTTAAAGTTGTAAAATTAGGGGCCTCTTTCGTAAAAAATATAAAATTGGGGGCCTATTTCTTAAATAAAAATAACTTGAAATTTTGGGGGCCCTAAGCCCATGTTTCACCTTGTTGGGCTCAGGGCCGGTCCTGTATGGATTCGATCCCTAAATACTATTGCGTTTGCCTATGCACTTGTAGTTAATATTAAGGGTAAAAATTTTATTAGCAAATTTACTCGTAACAATCACCACTTTAGCAAAGGGAGTTTGAATCATTTGATGAATGTTAGAAAAGATTTAGAGAATATTTTAGGGACTACGCACACTACAGCTACACAAATCTCGATCTCTAGAAATATTCTCCAGCGGAATGCGGAGAGCTTAAGTAAAAGTTTAATCTGGCTCTAAACAAAGGTAGCATGGGTGATTTACCCACTAACAATCTAGTAGAAGCTATACTATGATCGAGAATATGGCTCCCAACAACAATAATATTCGTTTTCAAAAATACGATAGATCACATCATGTCAAGAGTTATGGAGGATTGATGATCTAATTGCCAAAATGGATCAACTTCAGCAGAAGGATCAATGAATGGTCAATTAGTGTGAAGACTTCGGTTTTCAAGCGTCCAATGGAGATGGTGTTGATGAGCTTCATGCTAAGATTAATAAGAATCATTTTTTTCAATGCTTTCAATATTAATGTAAGGGTAACAACTTCAACCAAGAAGGATAACAGCAAAAACCTCGGTCAACAACTTCCTAGCGGAATATGAATATCATGCACCTTTCCAAGCTCCATAGAGCTAAGCCATTGTGCCTCAAGCCAATAATCTTGAGCTTATTATGTAGCAAATTTTAGAGAACCAAGAAAAGAGTGCAAACGACATCAGTTTCAAGATGGATACCATGTGAGATGATCTTAGTGGGAGGTTAGAAGCAATCTAAACTCATGTCGTAATACTAGATACAGAAGTAGCTCAGACTCCAAAAGCAATGACAAGGTAAAATGGTGTCTTTTAGGAAAAATCGAGGGAAATCGCAAGGCATTCTGTTAAATTTTTAAGGATAAATTTATTTTGCAGAATAAGTTTTTTTGTCGAGAAGCTATCGAATAAAAAAAAGAGTTTATTGAAATTTTCAAATATAACTCGGTATGACTTTGTATTTCAATGAAAACTAAAGGTGAACATAGTAGTAATTAAAGTTCCGCTTGTCGATGAGTTATTTTTGCTACGAGTGGTGAGAATCATAAAGTTCTGATCGCTGGTGAGTTATTTGCTACTAATGGTGATAATAGCGATCATGTAGATATTTTTTGAAGCTTTTGAATTCATCAATCAAAATATGATCGAGTTACTAACTCCTTGGTTTCTTTGCAGTGGCGGAGTCAGAAAAATTGTTTATAGGGGTCAAATTTTTTTATATAAAAAATACATAAGTTCATTAGAAAAAATAAAGTAGCGTCAATATATACGTTTAAGAATTTTATCATAGGATTGTTCATATTTTGTAAGTGTTTTATTATTATTTCCTTTGTTACATAAATATTTTTATGAGCAAAATCATCAAAATATTTTACCTCAAGCTAAAGTATACAAATTTTAACTTAAAATTTTTTGACAAAAAAAAAACTTAAAATTTTATTTCAATATGATTTTCAATGGATAATGTTAATTCAAATAGAAGAAAAAAAGAAAAAGAAAATCATAAAGTAGCAAAAGAATAGAGATAATTAGGTTGAACTCATTTTAATGGATATATAGTTTTATTTTTGATTATTTGTAATGAGTTTATTTGTATTAATTCTTTTTGATATATAATATTTAGTGCTTTTCTTTTAAATTAAAATTTGATGGGGTCAAATTTTATTTTGTAATGGGGTCAATTTATAAATGATTAATCAAATTAAACTAAGTTTTAAAAATCCATGGGTGTCAATTGACCCCCATGGTATAGTGCTACCTCCGCCACTGTTTCTGTGAACTCTTCTTCGTTTAGAACTCTACACATATTTCTTCTTTTCCGCCCCTTTTTTAAGATTAATATCTCCCCACGTGATGATGGTCCTTGTTTTAAACCATGACCAACGCAAAAGCTTTTTTCAAACTTTCTAGTGCAAAAATACCACCAATGAGATTCCTAACCAATGGGTCCTGAAACATTATAGATGAACCATCTATTACATTTTCGTCATGAGCGCTAACTTTCTTGGCAATCATCGAAACACTCACATACTCCCATATTTGGAGAACTCGGACAAAACTATCCATAGCATAAGATGGATGACGCAAATTTTTCCTATAATTAAACAAACAAATATGTAAATTTTTCGTAGATCCACAAGAATTTTTTTGTTTTTGACATTTCATGCAGAACAAGAATTATTTAATCTAAAAAGATTTGGCCAATTTTAATAATTTTACTAAACTTTTTGGCCTATTGTATATTGGATGATATTTAGTAGAATATATCGATAAACTACCATTTGCATGTCTTACATCTCATTGTAACAATTTACAGATACTTGGTTTGGTAAGGGAAATATAGGTTTGATAATAGTATTTTTTGTCCTGAATAAGGGAAAACTACGTTTTGTTTTTAAAGAAATTTTGTTAGTCACTTTCTATTGTTAGATAATGCACTTACTCTATCATTCTTTTCTTAAAAAACATTTCATATTTCTTGATTTTTTCTTTCTTATAAAAAGAAAAAAAGGAAATAAGTTATATTATTTGAGTCAATTTCTTGTAGCTGCCAAGAAAGCAACCGGAACAAAAAAAAAAAAAAAAAACAGAAGAAAGAGAAATTTGGAAATGGAGGAAAAGCAAGAGAGGAAGAGAAGGATCGTGTTGATTCCAGCTCCAGCACAAGGACACATATCTCCAATGATGCAACTCGCGAGAGCCCTTCACTTAAAGGGTTTCTCCATTACAGTTGCTCAGACCAAGTTCAATTACTTGAAGCCTTCAAAAGACTTAACTGATTTTCAGTTTATCACCATCCCAGAGAGCTTACCAGCCTCGGATCTGAATGATCTAGGGCCAGTTTGGTTTCTTATTAAACTCAACAAAGAGTGTGAGGTTAGCTTTAAGAAGTGTTTGGGTCAATTTTTGGCGCAACAACAAGAAGAGATCGCATGTGTCATCTACGACGAGTTCATGTACTTTGCTGAAGCTGCAGCCAAAGAGTTTAACCTTCCCAAAGTTATTTTCAGTACCGAAAATGCAACGGCTTTCGCTTGTCGCTCTGCCATGTGTAAACTCTATGCAAAAGATGGCTTGGCTCCCCTCAAAGGTATCTCTGTCTATATATACGTTAATACTGATTCTCTTTTTTTTTTTTTTTTTTTGAACTAAAATATACTGATTCTCTTACTTTTGCAAATTACATGTTAAAATATGGTATTTGTACGAAGGGAAAATATATGTTGATGATATGAATATAATCAAGATGCATAAATAAATACATGACTTTGCGTTTATGATTTACAAAATATTTTGTTTTTATTGAAAAATGAGAAAAATACATTCGTTTTTCTTTGTTAAAGAAATACATTCGTTTTTAAAAACTGAAATTGAATCACCTTAATATTGGTTTTAATATTGGTTTTTACAGAAGGATATGGGCGAGAAGAGGAGCTAGTGCCAGAGTTGCATCCCCTTAGATACAAAGACCTACCAACTTCAGCATTTGCACCAGTAGAAGCCTCAGTGGAAGTGTTTAAAAGTTCATGTGATATAGGCACAGCTTCCTCTATGATAATCAACACAGTGAGTTGTCTAGAGATTTCATCCTTGGAGTGGCTTCAACAAGAACTTAAAATTCCGATATATCCTATAGGCCCTCTTCACATGATGGCTTCAGCTCCTCCTACAAGTCTAATAGAAGAGAATGAGAGCTGCATAGACTGGCTGAACAAACAAAAGCCGAGCTCGGTGATTTACATAAGTTTGGGAAGCTTTACTTTGATGGAAACTAAAGAAGTGTTGGAAATGGCTTCGGGGTTGGTTAATAGTAACCAACACTTCTTGTGGGTGATTCGACCGGGGTCCATACTTGGTTCTGAATTGTCTAATGAGGAGTTATTTAGTATGATGAAAATATCCGACCGAGGCTATATTGTGAAATGGGCTCCACAAAAGCAAGTGCTTGCACATTCTGCGGTTGGAGCATTTTGGAGTCATTGTGGATGGAACTCGACTCTAGAGAGCATGGGTGAAGGAGTTCCGATGATTTGTAGGCCTTTTACTACTGATCAAAAGGTAAATGCGCGGTACGTGGAGTGTGTCTGGAGAGTTGGGGTTCAAGTGGAGGGTGAGCTAAAGCGAAGAGTAGTCGAGAGAGCTGTGAAAAGGTTAATGGTGGATGAAGAAGGAGAGGAGATGAAGATGAGAGCTCTCAGTTTGAAAGAGAAACTCAAATGCTCAGTACTACCTGAAGGTTCTTCACACGATTCACTGGATGACTTAATCAAGACTCTATGAACATTTACAAATAAAATTTGTATATTTAGTCATTTCACTTGTAGACATATCTATGGTTTGGGTTTGCCTAAATTAAGTTTAAAATTTTAAATAAAGGTGATGAACTTTTCATAATGAATATATAAGATAAATTCGATCAACGAACATAGAAAAAAGAGGTTTACGGTTCATATAAAAGGCTATATTTTCTTAAGGAAATATTCAAAGTTCAAAAATCAAACGGCCGCTTATTAGGCTACCAACTAATTAAAGGCCTCATGAGTTTATATAAACGAACTAAGGAGTTTTTTTTTGTCAAACAAAACTAAGGAGTAAATGTAATGCATAAAATTACATGAATTAGAGTAAAACTAAAATTTCGTACATGAACAACAAAAACATGGTCGAAATTTACATTTATACAAAGGATTTACACCAATGTTATTAATCAAACTTCAAAAACTTGCTGAATAGTATGCTACATGGAGGGGATGTGCCTTTAGTCAAGTGGTTACATCTACTTGACTCTGCCTTCCCCACCGGAGTTCGACTCCACTAAGTCGCGTTACCCCGCGTAATAGGGATTGCCTATGGATCGGACCTTGTCGATCCAAAGATGTCAAAAAAAAAAAAAAGTATGCTACATGGAACAATCAAACGACTGCGTTTTACTAAAACGAATTTGACCTCTTTCAAATAAAACGCCATTTCTTGGTTAGTTTCAAATTTAATTAATTAATCATTATAAACCTATTAAAAAAAAAAACAAAATTGGAGAATACACGCGACATATTCATGTGTGGATAAAAGTGTGACAACAATGATGTATTTTTTATCATCATTATTTGTCAATAAACAAAATAGTTTGTAGTGTTGTGCACTTAAATAATATAAATTACTTCCAGTTTTTGAGTGTGTTCGGAGCACTTAAATAATATAAATATATCAAAGAAAACATGTAACAACTATAATTCGGAATTCAGATGACTCGTCGAGCACGTTAGAAATAACGGACAAAATCTTTTTTCAAGGGCTAGAGGAAGCTCGCTTATTGTCTTGTGAGTGTTGACACGGTCATGCTTGACATGTGATAGATAGTCATTGTTGGTTGCAGATTAACCCTAGCTGATCATACATGCTGAGTCATGCTCTAAAAATATATTTGTAAAAATATATTTGATTTTATTCGATTCGATTCGACTTATTTTATATTTTTATATGTACTAAAATAAAATGAAGAACGTGATGGATTAGTTTAAACAAAACTGAATCTTCTTTGAAAGCAGATTTATTCTGTATAGTTCAATCACTGATTATATATTACTATATCAATTAATACTACCCGTTTATTGAAATGAAAGAAGTACTTGTAAGATTAGTTTAAACAAACCTAATTTTTCCGACAACATCTTTATTTGATATTTATACTATTAATTGAGAATCACTAGATATTAAATAACCTTATGAAGGGTAAAATATTACATAAGATGTCATTGGTTGTAAGTGTTTTTAAATAAATTCATTAAAGGTATAATAGTAATCACAAAATTAATATAGTTAAATAAAAATAGTAAAATTTTGATAACAAAAAAAAAGTAAAATTCTTTGAAGTAATTATATGTTTCCAAAAAATTAATCTCACTTTATCTCTCTTATTAGTTATGGACGAAAATTTGAAATATATTTCTAAAAAATTGTTAACCAATGAGAATTGAAAAACTAAGATTTGATATCCAACTAAGATTTTATCTAAACCAATCCTAATAGACTATTCTATATCAAAAATAAAAATAATATCATTTTAATTCAAAATTAAAAACCCTATCGTTTAAAAAGTTTTATCAATGGAGGATTTTTAGATTGAATTTGAAATTTCTTAAAAAAATTAAATACAAATATTTTAAGATTCAGTTTTGTTATAATATTTTCACAAATTTTGAAATATAAAACGAAAATTATTTCACAATTTCTAAAAAAACGATTTTAGATATTAACAAATATTTATATTTACTATGAAATAAACTCAAATAATAATAAATTTAAAGTAATTATCATTATGGTCTTCGTTTAGAGCAAGTTTTGGAAATATCTAAACAATAGATTGTACATATTAATGATTAAAGAATGAAAAGAAGAATATTCAAAATTTAGCTAAGAAAAGAAACACTAATAAATTTGTTAAAATATATTTGTAACTTTAACAGCATACATATTAATCCGCAAAACTCACATCATATATTGTATGGTATTTAAAGGTAAGTAAACAAGAATTTGGAACATGATTTTAATGGAATGAAATGAGAATAGGAATTACGAGACGGGATGGGAGGGAAACATAAATTAAAAATCAAACTAAATACCCAACTGGTATGAGTTCGGGTTATGACCACTATATAAAATAAATTTGTTTACACAAATAATCATGTACGTACGTTTTCAGTTACACATATTCTATTTATGACGGATACGGGACCGTAATATTTTTATTTCACGTATACGAGATGGGTTATGGGACGAAGAATTTATGACAGATACAGGACGGGATAGGTTTTCCGTTCCAAAATAGTTACGCCTAGCTAATATACATGAAATAACCCAAACTAAAACCGAATCCTTATCCTATTTAACACATTTAATCAAACTGTTAAAAATATTTTAATTAGTTTAGAAAATAAAACATAACATCACTTAACTTTTGCAACTAAACTATATCTTAATTTTATCTTAAATATAATTTTGTACGTACGTGTAGGTCCGGATCTTAAAATATAACTATGCACTAACGCAACTGAATTTCGTTCATTACTCTAACTTTATATTATCTATACTTTTATGAAGTTCACTAACACAACAAAATATTTTATATTTTGAAAATTTATATAACAATTTCTATAAAAATATCTCTGCATGTACGTGTAGATACAGATCTAATACACTAATATATATATATATATCATAAAATAACAAAATAATCTATATTGAATTAAAATTTGTTAGAAATTTGGTTAAAATATGAAACCCTACCGTACGTTCGAGTCACGATCTAGTAATCACTAGATCAATAAATGATTATAAATTACAGCAATGATACAGCTCTTTGAGTATATTTATTTAATAGATTTTTATATTTATTGAAAACAACAAAGTAGGTGATGGATTCATATAAACAAAAATGATTTTTTTCTTCATTCGATAAAGTCAAATCAGTCAATATTAATAATCAACACTATGAGTAGATTTATCTAATATTTTTATATTTAAGTGAAATCAAACAATGATGTATTAGTGTAAACAAAACTGAATTTTCTCAAAAGAAATTTTAATTCAGAAGAGTTAAACAATAACTTCGTTTTTTTGTTAGTTTTGAATTAGTTATTTTGAAAACAAAATGTGTTGATAAAAGTGACATATGTGTGGATAAAAGTGTGAAAACAGTGATATCGGTTTTTATCCTCATATTTTGTTAATAAAAAGATATTTAATTTAAGTCGAACCACTCCTTTAACGCTGGTGGTTGATGTAGTTGGTAATGGTGTATTGCTGCCAGTTTTTGAGTGTTTCAAAGCACTTGAATATTATAAGTTTTTCAGGAAAAACATGTGAAAACCCTCAGAAAATAACGGGCAAAATCTTTTTCGGAGAGATCGAAGAGACTCTCTTATTGCCTCGTGAGTGTTGACACTTGACATGTGATACATGGTGTTATTGGTGGTTGCAGATTCATCTTAACACATGTTCTAAGAATTTGATTTGATTACGCTTATTTTATTTTATTTTACTAAAAAGTCTAAAATAAAAGGAAGAACATGATGGATTAGTTGAAACAAAATCTGTATCTTCTTCGAAAGCATCTTTATTCAGTATAGTCCAGTCAATGATTATAGTATAATATACCCATTAATACAACACACTTAATAGATTAATTGAATATTTTAAAATTTATTGAAATAAAAGAGATACGTGATTGATTATTTTGAACAAAACTATTTTTTTATGACAGCATTTTTCCTCGATAGAGTGAATCAATGGTTATAAATTACAGCAAAAATACAATTTTTTGAGTAGATTTATTTAATAGATTTGTATATTGAAAGAAAACAAAAAAATCATGTGATGGATTAACTTAACCAAAATTGACACTCCCTCTATTTCACAATATTAGATGAACTGAACAATATAATTATTTACAATTATCTTTAATTTTAATCAAAAACAAAAAAAAACATTCGTTTTTACGGTTTTTAACCAAACCAATCCTAAACTGAAAATTTAATAAAAATGACAACCAAATGGATTTTTAGGCTAAACCATAACCAAATCAAATTATTATTTTTTGTTTGGTTCGGTTTGGGTATTCGGATTACGGTTTTTTTGCCCATTCCTAGCAAAAATGATGTTGTTTTTATTCTCATATTTTGTCAATAAACACATTAGTCAATCGAACCATTCCTCTAGTACTGATGGTTGACGTAGTTTGTAGTGGTGTGTTGTTGTCAGTTTTTGAGTATATAGTTTCAGGAAAATACATGTGAAAACACTATAGAAATATCAGGTAAAGTCTTTTCGAGAGCTCGAAGAATATCTCTTTTTTTTTTTTTTTTTTTTGAATAACCGCGGGTCTTCCAAAGGCTTCCTAGGCCCAAGGACTAATCCCACGAGGCTGGCAATTCCCCTATGTAAACCTGCCAGTGGCCGTGCCTCGAACCCTGGTGGCGGAAGTCACAACTGTGACCCCTTTACCACTAGGCCACAAAGCCCGGTTGAAGAATATCTCTTTCGCCTCGTGAGTATTAAACACATCAATAAGTTATAACATTGAGAAGTGTAAGAAATTACATTATATGCCATTACAAATCTCTAATCATAAACATAATTAATCCACGTCATTCATTTTAAACTTCCATTACAAATCTCTAATCACAAATATAATTAATCCACATCATTCATTTTAATCTTGCGGTTCAATGGTAATCAACCTGGTTTTCAAATATTACCTAAACAATAAGATCATATTAATTAAATTAATTACGGGTTTTTCAAAGATTACCTAAACAATCTACTTAACATTTTTGAAGTGTATTTTAAGGAATCCAATCAGGTCAGGTTATTTTAATTTTTGACCCGGAAATAATTTTAATCGGATCTTTGCTAAGAGTTACCAAAAACGAATTAAAGCATTAATGAAACATATTTAATGAAAAAAATCAATAAAAAATCATTAATTATAGTAACAAAATTAAAGGATATTCCTTAAACCAAATATTGTGTTTTCAAATATTTGGAAAACTGTTTAATAATTACGGGTTTTTATATGGTTAATTTTTTGTTACTAAATTACAACATATATTTTTTTATATAGTGTCATTCATGCGTAATGTTTTTTGTTTTCTAATACGTTTTTTTTATATGTATGGTTTAGTTTATATTTTTTTGTATCTAAATTATTAAAATAATTTTTTTTTCTCATACATTTTCGAAATACATATTTGCTCATCTAATCGGGTCGGATTTTTTTTTTTTGACCCGAAAATTTTTCAATATGCTCCTTTCTTAAATTTCGCAGAATGTAGTCTTTTAATTAAGTAAAGTAACAATACGAAGATTTTTAATATATTCGAGTATCATAAATTCATAATTTCTATACTCCGTTTTCTCTTGCCAAATTATCATTAGTATAAATCATATTAAATGTTGACTAATTTCCCGGATTTTATGGTATATATCTATAATTCAAAAACTAAATGATAACAAATCCGATTTTGGTAACTGAATTTCTGTTTGATATTTTTAGTATTATTATAAAATTTAAAACTAAAAACTAACTAATCAAGTAATATCTTCTTTTAAGAAGTAATATCTTCATTTAATTGTTTAATGAGATTAATGATATTTATGGTAATGTACTCAAAACAGGAAAATATGATATCATATATCAAGATTTGAATGATAATTATCTCAAGATTTGCATTTATCTCACAAAACGTTTTAAAAAATAATTGAACGGGTTAACCTAAAAATCAACTAGAGACAATATCTCATTCTACTCTCTATATATAGAGATATATTGGTGGAGCAATGATCACAAATGTATCCTTTTTTTTTAAAGCATGTAAATATTTTAAACTTTTCGAAATGTCTTATTTCACGTCACGATGCTAGAGTTTAATTAGACCATTATTTTCATCTATATATCCCATCGTCTTTTTTATTATTTAAAAATATTTTATTGAAATCCACAAACTTTGATACTACGAGATTCATCGTAACAGTAGAACATGTTCATTGTTGATCTTTTAATGTTTATGAATCTGCATACATTTAATACTATTTGGTTAATTATTATTTTAGGTATTATACATTGGCAACTAACGACGTCGAAGAGACAATGAAATACTAAAGATCTTATGTCAAATATTTTTGCATGGTATGTAGTCTCTCTATATATGTTTTTCAAATAAAATATTATTAAAAACTAAAATAACAAAATGATGTTTAGTTTCACTGGAGTTATATGGTAGGACGGGTTTTGGTCAATATTAATACGGAACGGTATACCACAGGTAAAATCGTAGAACTAACAATCAAATACAATTATACAATCTTAAACACACAAAAAAAAAACAATATTAACAAAATGATTACAACTTAAAATTTAAACTTTTTAGTTACAAAAATATCGTATCGTGGAGTAAAATCTAAATTTATTACAAACCAAATACAATCAATCATAAGATAATAAATAACAATTTTTTTATCAAATATATATAACACAAATAATCAAATTATAAAAAAAAAAAACCAAAAACAAAATTTTAGTTATCCCGCGGTCATATTCTAGTTGAAACAAAACCGAATCTTCTTTGAAAGCAGCATTATTCCGTATCGTCCAATCAAATATTATATATTCTACCAATTAATACTACCCGTTCAATAAATCTATTGAATATTTTAAAATTTATTGAAATAAAAGAAGTAATTGATAGATTAGTTTAAATAAACCTAATTTTCCGGACAACATCTTTATTTGATATAGTCAATCAGTGATTATAAATTACAGCAATAATACAGCTCTTTGAGTATATTTTATTTAATACTCCTAATAATATATTAATATACCAATTCATACAACACATTCAATAGATTAATTGAATATTTTAAAATTTATTAAATAAAAGAGATACGTGATTGATTATTTTGAACAACTATTTTTTTTCTGACAGAATCTTTCCTCGATAAAGTGAATCAATGGTTATAAATTACAACAAACAACTTTTTGAGTAGATTTATTTAATAGAAAATTAGAAAAAAAAATATCTACTTAAAAATTTGTCCATATATCTTTTTTTTTGTAGATTGGTCAAATAGGTTTTTTAAAAATCAAAACCCAACTTTACCCTCATTTCCTCTCACAATTTATTTAAAAAATAAAACTTCATTATTAACTTTACAAAATTAAAATAGAAATAGAAAAATCACAAAACCTTCAAATGAATAAGAGTCTTTCATATATATCCCCTAGATCTTCATTTTTGAGGAATTTTAGAAACATCAAGTCGTAGGATTCCATTCTTTCAGCATCACCTTGAGCTCTTTATTCACGACTCAAGAGAGCATAAAGGCACATTTTTCGCATAAATAAATGACCAATGATAAGTGAATTAAACTTTTTTTCAAGTGAATTAAACATTAAAATAAAGAAATATAATAAAGGAACGATATCATCATTTTTTATTCATATTGCAAAAAGCAAAAAAAGTTGTGTAATACACTTCTAGGGTTTCTATCACGCCTTCAACATTTTAAAAGATAACACACACAAAACAAAAACATGATTTAATTCTATATTTCGAGAATTATAAAAATTTCAGAAAACCAAATCTATAGTATCGTAGAATTTACATTCTAAAAGAAGATTACAAGTTCTAACGATGGCAGAAGATGTAGTAATTAGTAGAACGACTATTCAAAAATCTAAGATATCACATATGACATATGATAACATAAAACAACCATAAAGCTTAGTTACAAACCTATAATTTTGTTAAAATGTTTACCAACGTACTTGAAATAGTTTCACAACACTTTTAAGTATATCACTAAGAATAACACAAATTACAGAGAAGATCATAATATTATGTTTTAATCAAAATCTATGAGAAAATTATGCATTATATTGCAAATGTTCTAACTGATACTTTTCTCGATCCCGTTAACAAGAATTTTGATATATGTCAAATTCTCATGGGAATGTTCAAATTTTATATAAATAAGATATGCTAAATTTAATTAGTTTAATGTTCTAACTCTTATATCAATTTATCTAATCTATATAAATATATCCCTAAACCACCTATATAAGTTAATTATTTTCTTTACTAAACTATCATTACTATGTGAGCAAAACTTTGGATATTAATAACTTGTCATAAAACTCATACTCTAACATTACTACACTTAATCCCTATTCATCCTTGAAACTAATTCCATAATCTTATATAATATGATAAGGTTTTCTTCTAACTTTTCCTACCATTGCGACATTTGGCACTCTCTTTTGGTGACATGTGTCCTCCTTCATTTCATTAATGTTTGTTTTAATTTATTTAAAATCCTTAGTTTTGAAAGTTTGTGCCTACATTCCAAAAAAGATATTTCTCTTATCCTATTGATACATTTGACATGTATTTAAATTGAAATTTGTATCTAATTTGTTTTGCCAAAATTATTATCTACTTAAAATCACCGCTTATTCATCTGATTCAAAATTATGGATCAGTAAAATTTTAACTTCACAAAATATTAGTACATTTTTTAAACTTCTCATAATATTAGTAGTACATTTGGCATCTATTTTTAAATTTAATTGTTTTCCTCATTTTTCTATCTTACATAATATTTTAATATCTCCATAAAATACATTTCTAATCTTTTCTAATTTGTCTCTTTTTTTTTTCTTCTTTCCAATCTAACTTTTTTTAAAAAAATTTCTCTTTTTTTTTCTTCTTTCCAATCTAACTTTTTAAAAAAAAAAATTTATAACACCAATTTATTCTCACACGTTACAACTCCAAGTTGGAATATTTATTTACAATTTTTATTATACAATACATTTAATGTATTTATGTAGTATAATATAATTTACAGGAATTATTAAATTTAATATGTCATCCCATATATTGTTTTATAAATGTCTCAGTGAATGAAATTCTAACTTATATAACAGTCAATGTAATTTTAATAAAGAAATATAGTAGCGTGCATTATATTAATGTATTGCTCCATGTGTTACGCCTTCTCTCAAAATAAATGTTTGCGACGAGTTTTCTTCTCCAGTAACGCTTCTCATGTGGCTTCTAATACCGAAATATATTACCCAAAGTAAAACCCACAAATGAACTTATTAAAACATATGTAACGTCAAATAACTCTAAATTGATGCAGTTAGGTATACGTAAAGCTGTTTCAAGATGATTTTGTTCTTGAATACGTAAAACTCATGGGATCATGAGTCATTCTTTATTTGATAGTTTATGCCATTCTTTATTTCTTTTACATAATTACTCAACGTTTGAGAGGGATCGACGTTTGAGTTTCATATAGCTTGAGTAAATAGTTTTATTTTATTTTTAATATTGTATAACATTTGACTTGATTATGTTTTGAATTCAATTTTTTTTAGTCAATCATACAAATTAAGTAAGAAATAAAGATCATATGAAAGAATATAACATTTGTATTTATTTTTATCAAAGTTTCCATAAAACCAACCCAATGAAATTCAACCAAAAAATTTAAAAAGTTCCACCAAAGATTTTCTTTTAATCTATCCTCATGGGATCTTTTGAAAAGAATTATGTTTGCTAAGGGTAATTGCATAGAATATCATAATTGACTAATTCAGTTAAAACCTAACATGCCATTAAAGTATTTAGTTAAACGGCATTACATTATATTTATTAAATTTTTGTACTCTTATGACCTATATATATATATATATACAAAGTTTATAAAATGGCATTTTGTTTTTCAAAGAATTGAATTTATATATATATATATATATATATATATATATATATATATATATATATATATATATCAAAACTGAACTAAATTTTTTTGATATAAACTTTCAAAGATAAATTTTTTATTATATCATCTGAAGTCATTTTCCTAAATTAAATATGATTATAATTAAGTGTAACATATATATTTGTTTTTTGTGCATAGGCTGATTAAATTTAACTTAGGTTTGGGCCAGACCCATTACAAGAGAAACCAGAGACTGTTTTGACAATGAATCGGCATCTGAGTTCTGCAAACGGGGAATGAAACTAAAAAAAATAACATCAAAGGTAGAAGATAAATTCAGGATATCGAAAAGAATCCCATGAAGCTCCTTGTGTTGAAGCTCTCATTTTAAAGCTTTGACTAGCTGTGCTGAGTCTGAAGCGAGAGAGAGATGTGAAAAACCCAGATTAACTATATAAAATATGTTTTTGCTCATTTGGACCACCTTGCTATTTTATTAAATATAATCATTATCACAAATTATTTAAATTTTTCTTTAATTTTTAACATATATAGATAAAATTTAGCAAAAAAATAATAAATATGATTATGTTTTACCTTTGATCTCCTAATTTTATTAGGGATTATATGGATATAATATCTAAAGCTTATTGTCGAGGGAAAGTCATGAGATCAGGAAGATCTACCTTCTGATGAGATCCAACGAGGGAAAACGGCCAATATCAACCCCAATTATCAACTCGAACCCAAATAAATTTCAAATAACAAACCTGAACTATGTAATCGTTAGCCAATTTTAACATATACCTGTTATTAAATAATGTAACAAACCTGAATTATTTAACCTTTAGCCAATTGAATAAAATGAATGATTCAGATACAAAAAAACAGATAATTACGACTTAACAATTCTAATCGACATTAACAAATACAAAAAAAAAAAAAACTGTGTTGAAATTGGATAACGGTTAGATAGTTTAGGTTTGTTTTTTGAAAATTGTATGAGTTCGGGTTGATAAGTGCAGGGGGTCAGAGTTTGGGATGAAAAAACCCGCATATAAATAGTTGGAGTTGATTTTGACCGTTTTTCGGATCCAAGGATCATGAATCAACAAACAAGAGACTGTACGATGAGGTATGATATATATTTCCACAGTAAAATATTTTATGTAAATTAAGAAAAAGTAGTGGTATATATTTATGTCATACCATCTTGAATAAAAAAGAGCAGAATTTATTTTTTAGCAATTCATAAAAGTACTTCGAAAAGGAACATAAAAGTTAATATTTTAAAAAACAAATTTCAAAAAACTATATTAATAATCGAACGTATTACTTTAATACAAATTTCATTAGTATTCAGAATTAATATTAAATATATAACCTACGCATCGTGTGGGCAGCTTTCTAGTTACATATATATTTCATATGTAATTTATGTAGATATGTGTTTCATTATCATTTTTTTTGTTTTTTTTTAGAAATGAAAAGGATAGATATATTTCAGTTACAAAATTGAAAAATATTAAAACACGTATTAAAATGTAATATATTAATTGAAATGTGTCTCTATTTCCTTAATTACAGTTTTGCAACATGTATTATTTGGACCAACAAGATCCAACCCATAACATAATCCATATAATGCATGGTAAGATGGTTTACTAGCTAAAACCGAATAAGTGACATGTTAACCACTTGACTAGAGATACTTTTCTAGTGTTTATAGAGATAATTTTTTCAAAAAAAAAAACTCATTAGATTAATTTGTTGCAATCACAAATATTGAGTTTATAAGTGGTGGAATGTCCAAAACACCTACTATTTATATTGTTTCTAGTTATTATTTATTTTACTAATAGTCGGCCGATATTTTCATGATTGATGTTACGTTTGTCTGACGTTAATATAGTACAAAAAATGAAGAGAGACAAGGTGAACTTAAGTTAAGCGCTAGTTAGCGTGTAAGAAAAGAGTGGCTAAATTTTGGTTCAGGAATTTGATTTGTTGTGATATCATGTAAATATTTAAGCTTACGATGATCAATGTCTTATTGATCGTACATGTTTAAATACATAAACTGCAACTACACGAAATTAAGTACAAAACTACACGAAAATTTAGATATACATAAAAGAAATATTAAAACCACACATTAACAATATATATCACTCAAATTGCACTCATGAGATTACATTTTAAATTGGCTTTGTTGACCAACTTTTTTCATAAACAAAGAAGAAGGAACAAATGTTCTTACAAACAAGAGAACGCGGACTACTTTGCCCACAAACAAGGAACAAAGCATCACTATAATTATTTCAAATACCAAATTAAAAGAGAAATTTTAAGAAGTGACTTATTCTTAATATCGTGGGTTTTGTTTCTTCACTTACTATCTCCTCATAGGTTTATTACTTCCTTGTCAAGGAAACGAAGAACTGAACAGTTGGTTTGTTGCGCAAAGTATCATAACGCTGGGAAAGATGGTATGTATACCTCTCAAACAGACGATCCATAATGGCGTCTCCAAAATGAGCAGCAAGCATTGGTTCAGTAATGGATCTTATGATGCTTGTCCTCTTTCTAATGACTTCAAATTGACATGATTGGTCCAAATTATTATCATCATAATCTTTCACTTCGGTACGACCAGTTTTGTATGAAAAGAGAAGACCAAAGATTGTCTCGAAATTATTGATTTCGAAAGAGCCCTCGCTTTCGATAACTTCCCTCACCTCACTTTCGTCAGGATTGTAGAATGGCAAGTTAAAAGAAGCTACATCTGATTCCTTCACAATACCCTGCACTCAAAACACATTTCTTTTTTTTTTATTACAACAATCTTTTAATAAGGCAAAATATATAACCTAAAATTTTGAATATGTGAATTTATGTCCATACTTTTTTGCTTGCTCGTTAAAGAATAGAAAACAAAGAAGAGTTATCACAATGAATACCTCAGAAACCAAGTCAATGAGGGAATCAGATATCGACGACCAATTTTGGAAACAATCTTGAGATAAAGGATCCAAAGCTTTTCTTCCCACAAAAGTAAGAGCCATACGTCCATTTGACACAGTCTCATCCGCACGCATTCTTAGAAACAACGAAAAGTCATTCTTGAACTGAGTCAAATAACTCTTGTACACATTTGGAAGGCATGGACTTCTAAGGTACACGTTCTTCTTGTTATCTTCAAGACCCTCAGGAACTTTGGAAAGCCAATGGAGACAAAGAGATGAATGAACAAAATGGAGAGATTTGCTTGGGAAGAGTCTTGAGTAGAATGAGCCTGGGACTCCTGAGATGAAGCATTTTCCTTTAACATCCATCTTCAGCAACTTGTGGAAGGCAGGGACCAACTTGAAAGTAGTGTTGAAATCGTTGTCTGGGAGATCGTTCAGACAACAATTGATCTCTGGTAAGTTTTTGCCTTTTTGTTGGTATGATGTTATGATCGTGTTGACAATTTCGGACATGACCAATAACGTGTTTTCCCCTGAAGAACATCCTAAGTCGGCCACTTTTACACAACCAGGAAAATTCATTTTCACTATCATTTCTTTCACGGTTTCTACCACCACCGGTTTTGCATCAGAAGCAAGACGTTTCTAAGAAGCCAAAATGCCAAAAAAGAGAGACAAAAACACACATATTATTTAACAAAAAAAAAAAAAAACACACACACATATTAATCAGAAAGTTGTTATTCTTTTTTTTTTTTTTTGGGCAAAATAAGTTGTTATTCAATCTAAAAATATATTGATTTATAGATTTTTTTCTTTTTCTTTTTTTCCCGGAGCTTATGGTTCCCTTGTTTAAAAAATCGCTAGGCGCTAGTCGGGCGGTGAGGATGGGCCTAGCGCCTAGCAAGAAAATCGGAGATTATACGGAAATTAATCGGGGACTAGTTTTAAGACTATTTAATATTTTAAAAACATATTAATCTATTATAAATAAGAAATTTATATAATTTTGTTTTTAAAATTGCATTAAACACATGAAAACAAGAATTTAAGGTCAAACTTATGATTTTTATACAAATTATAAACATAAGTGGGACGTTTTAAATTTTAGATTCAAAAAAAGAAAAAAAAACGTTTAAAAAAAAAAAAAAATTGGGCTAGGCGCCGTCTAGGCGGACAAAAATCGGATCACCGATTTTTTTACCGATTTGGACAAAATCGCCGCGGTCCCCACCCGATCAGCGCCTAGGCGGCCGATTTTTAGAACAGGGTATGGTTCATACGTAGCAAAATTTAGATTTGTCGTACAAATTGTCGAGGCAAAACGTACCTGCCCCTCGGAGTTATTGGCATAACTGTGTTCTCCATCTCCCCCTTTCATGCTAAGAACCCCCATGTTAAAGTCCCTATAATACATAACAATTTGATTTGAGTAGATTAAACACAAAAGGGATGCAAGAAAAAACAGGACCTTGTGGGAGACAATGATAGATGGACAAACCTTTGAATTGTATTTTTGCACGATGAATTGTGAATATTTGATCTATGATTGTCTAGAACCATATATATAGACCGCATAATTCATCTTGCAAGAAATTGCATGTGTGTGAGAGAGAGTGTGAGTGTGGGCTTTTCCATGAATAAATTTTATTTCATTTTTGTTTTTTTTCTCACCTTCCCAAATTTATTAATGTTATAACTCAGAAAACGAATATTAATTGTACGTGAGAGTATTTGCAATACGTGGCAAGAAAGATTGTGGAAATTAAGAACTATCTATTAATGGATTTTCTTTTCCAAAAAACCAAAATGAAAGGCACAAGTATTGAATATTTTTATTCTTGTAATTTAATATTTCAACATGCATGATTCATTTATGTAATTTGTTATTTTATCTTTACGCATCATTTTTTTTTTGGGTCAAATCTTTAGGCATCTAATTCATTAAAAATACTTTCATTTATGGCATATTAATTTGTAATTTATTAGTTTAGGACCCAAAATAACAAAAAAAAATATGAAAATGAAATTTTAACCGTTTTTTAAAATTAAACTGAAAAGGTTATTATCATATGATTTTTCCCGATTTTTGTTAGTTTGTGTATTAAACAAAAAAATTCTTACATATTATTAAAAGTGAACGGTTTATTAATATTATGACTACTGTATGACAAATATATGAATGAATCCCGATTTTGTTAGTTTGTCTATGTACTAGAAAATCAATATAGGTTTAGGTAGAATATGAATTAGTAATTAGTACATGCTAGAATTGTTGGGATATGAAAAAAACTGATTATTTTATAAAATTGTGATCATTTAATGTCTTACTTATTGTTGTATAAATCAATAAAAAATATTATGTAAAAACTTTTTTTTTCCAAATTTGTCAATTGAGTTGGTGGGAATTAAAAATGTTAATGAATTATAAATTTGTAAGTGTGCAGCTCGTTGTATATTTTTTATTGAGTAGATTATAAGAAATGATAACATAAAATCAAGAAAATGGTAGATGTGACATATTGTCATCAAATAATGATTTTTTATAAAGATTTTGCATTTAATTTCATTTAACTATTACGAGAGAGATAATTTGTTGGGAATTTGGTCAACTTTACTATATTTTCAGAAAAGTTTTTTCTTTCTACCACATTTGATTTTTTTATATTCATGTGGTATTGTGGTATTTTAAAGACTTTTTTGCCCTCAACTTATGAGAAAAAGTACAACAAGAACTAGAAATGGGGAACATAAGCATTAAATGTGTGCAGTTGTGTAGTTTTGTGTTAGAGAAGAAATACAACTTTATGATCTGAACTTCTCCTTGATATAGTTATATTAGTCATTCGATCTAAACTTGTCTCTGATCTAATTCTATTACTCATTCGATCTGAACTTGTCTTTGTTCTAATTATATTACTCATTCTACACGGCATGTCCCCTAAATATTTACACAAGTTAGTTTTCGCTTTTCCTCAAAACATTTATACTTTACCGGGGACAAGTTCGCAAAAAAATTTCTCAAAATATTACGTCCAATACCAGGGGCAAGTTCTTTACAAGACAACGTCAAGATTCTTCAATTACGTCCACTAGCACCATACACTTTAATCTCTGTTTTCCCAAATATGTATTAGTCTAAAATAAACATTCACTTAAAAATTAAATAAAAGAATCGCGCTACTTTTTTAGTATTATGTATTTACCTTTTAGGTGTTTTTACTAGACTATATATGTATATGATCAAATATATGATTTTAGGTATTAAAAAGTAAAAACTATGTAGGTTCTCACTTCTCACTCGTTAAACTTGTAAAATGAAAAAAAGTCTTCTACGTTTTTCTGGACCCACGATTTTTATCTTTGTTATCAATTTTTTTTTAGTGAATTTGTTCAGAGACGTTATTAGGAAAAATATTTAAGAAAATAACATTAGTAAGGAAGGTCATAGACGACGTGAAAAAAACAGTTGCAATGGGACTTGAAATTGGTAATAATTACGAGAATATCAGCCACTGTTTACGTCGTGCACGTGGTTAAGGTTGGTGTCTCTTGAGAGAGCCGAAGGAACAATCTGCCATATAAGAAATGTTTCATGTTGAACTGACATCGCCACATAGACAAAAAGAACGAATCGTTAATAAATGCAACAGATCTTAACTCGAACTAACTTAAATTTGAATATAGAAAACTATTATAGTTGCATGGATACTCAATAAATAGTTACTTTGAATTTTTTAAACAACTAACCTAGTTGCATGGTCACCCAATAAATATTTTACACGATTTTAATATTTGTATACAAATAAACACATACATATATCTGCATTTATACTTTGTAGATCTATTTGTGAAGATCCAAAAAATGTTTTAGATCCTTATTTGTATCGTGAAAGTTATCTTTTCTGATGAATAAAAAATGGCGGTGTAAATAAGAAACACGATGTTGTTTTTTTTATCGGTTTGAATGAATTAGAACATAATAAGAGAGAGATGAACATGAGATATGCATCTCTACTTTGTAGATCTATTTGTGAAGATCCAAAAAATGTTTTAGATTCTTATTTGTATCGGAAAAATTATCTTTTCCGATGAATAAACAATGGCGGTGTGAATAATAAACACGATGCTGCTTTTTTATCGGTTTGGATGAATTAGAGCAGAGTTGAGAGAGAGATGAACATGAGAAAATAAATAGGAAATGGGCCAATTTCCAGGAGAAGACAAGTTTCGAGGAGACATCGAGCAATTTCCCAAAACACGGCCGAGTCAATTCAAGCTTCGTCGGTTGTAAAGCCTTAAGGACAATTTTAATCGTGTGTAGCTTGAAGTACTGGTTAACACGCTCACCCACATGTTATTCTCGATCGGAAAATAACATAGCATGAAGGTTTAGATCTGTCATGTTCCTGAAGGAAAAAGTGAAGATCTTCATCAGTTATTAGACCAACCAGAAAAATTATGAACATGCAAACACGAAATTATAGATCTATGCTGATTTGTGAATGTCCAAACCAGATCTAAAAAAATAGGTAAAGAACTAAGTGGATATGGGAAGAAGAAACGACTAATATAGATAGTTCGAGTTTTTTTGCAAACGACGGAGAAACAATAGATATAAAACCAACGACGGTGACTAGGAGCATAAAAACAACAGAAATCGACCAAAGATTTCATTAGACTCAAGAAAACTCTGGAAAAACAGACGAGAGAAGCGGGATGTTGCAAAAGAGAGAGACGGGACACGCAAGAGTCAAAATACAAAGACACGCATTATAACCTCGAAAATAGCATAAACGAAGACAATTGTCTAGCGTAATTGGGCCAATTGTTTGCATAAATGAGAGAGGTGTGTGGGGTTAAAATCGAAAAAAAAGATGGCTAATTATTATCAATGTTTCGGTCATATAACCTAATACCAAAAATTTAAATACCCAAAAAAATTGCGTCTCTCACCTAATTATTATTTTTTTTTTTTTGGAAGAAAATTTCCTCTTGCTTAATTTTTGGATGAAAAAATAGAGATTCTTCCACTTTTTTTTTTTTAACTAGAGTTACAGCCACACTTCAAAAGTAAACACACATATGTTGTTGTCCAAAAAAAAGTAAAAATAAAAACACATATACCACATACGTGTATATATATATATATATATATATATATATATATATATATTATTTGATCGATGTAGATATGGGCAACGTGAAACACGTTATCATGGGCATGATTAAACCACTACGTAATTAATGTTTCACGCTAACCTTAATGATTCTTTGAACCACTATGTGACGTCTGTTACGTCTCTCAGAGTCTCTCTCACCAAATTGGTCAACTAAGTAGGTGTAAATAAAAATGTTAATGAATTGTAAGTGTGCAGCTCGTTGTATATTTTACTGAGTAAGTGAGTTTGTATACAAAAGGAAAAGAAATGCTGCAAAAAAAAAGGAAAAACATATTAGAAAAAAAGGGTAAAATGGAAAGAAATGGACATGATATGATATATTTTGTTTACAGTTTTTTCTAATTTTGTTTTTCATGTTACGAAAGGGATAATTATTATACAATGCTTTAAATTATCGTATGGAGCTCTAAATTGTCTCATAAACGTCTAGGTTATCACATATACATACATTACATATTATATTCTTTTGTTATATATAGATGACTAACTTATCGGGTCGGGTGCGTGTTAAATTCTTTAACAAACACATACATTACATATTATGTCTGTTCGTTTGGTCGCCGCAGGTACCTGCGGCAGCGGCAGACGCAAGTGAGGTTGTTCGTTTGGTCGCCGCAGGTACCTGCGGCATAACGCTGCGGCAACCGCTGCGTTCTGCGGCTAAAAATGTTGAACGCTAATTAAAGTCAGCGTCAAACGATTAAAAGTTGCGTCTGCCGCTGCCGCAGCCGCCTGCGGCGACGAAACGAACAACAACCTGCGGTAATGTTGCCACCGCCGCTGCCGCCGCCGCTGCCGCTGCCGCCTGCGGCGACGAAACGAACAGACTAATTATATATTTTTTTATTTTTTTTGTTATATAGATTACTAATTTATCGGGTGCGTGTTAAATTCTTTAACAAACAAAAATCAGGTGAACGTAAAATTTTCACTTAAATTTTCAAAATTAGCACGAAAACTAATATTAAACCACATAATTCAAAACAAAAAAAAAAATCAAATCTAATCATAAACTCAAACCTCTATTTCATAAAACTGAATGTTGTATAGATTAGAGTAAATTTTTAGAGTAATTATCCATAGAATATATCTTTATATTAAATATAAAATGTGTTTTTTTTAATTACACAACATGCACCATAAACGATTCAACAGAACAATTTAACTAGTTTTGTTTTAATATTAAAAAAAAATTGTTGGTCAACGCCGGATGTCTAAGAACAGTGTACTGGAATAAGATAGTCGTGATATTGGTTATATGTAGTCATATAGTTGGTTACATGTGGGCATGCGATATATTTAGTTCATGTAACTAATTATATATTTTTAAACTTGGGATGTGAATATATTATAGTATACGTCGTGTAATTTGTATTGAGCATATCACAAAGTTTTTGGGGAGAATAAGATTAAATACATGCATGATATCTTAATACTCATGTCCAATTCGAAGAATGAGAAAATATGGTGAGATAGAAAAAAGTTAGAATGCATGTTACCTATATGGCTATATGTATATCCAAAAAAAGTGGCTTAGTCCAATATCCACACAGTTTGTCCTATCCATATGAGCCGTTCTTTTTTTGAAAACTTAAATCATTATTTTTCGACTGCATCATCACAATCAAATTAAATGTCAAGAATCTTTGTAAAACAACCAATCTGAAAGATTAATTTGCTGTGAGTTTTGAAATATGGGGATTGGGTTTAACATTACGATTCTATCTCCTTACATGATCCTCGGTTGAATTTGTTAACATAATTGGTGTGATTGTTTTTATTCATGGACATAAATGGAGAGATATACAAAGTAGCCGTAAGAGGGTCATCTTAAGTTTCCTACACAAATGAATATGAATTCCTATTCTAATATCCTCCCGGAGTCGAAAGATAAGGTTCTTGGACGTGAAGACTGAAGTTGAATTTTGAACAGTGCAGCAGGAAGCCCTTTTGTGAAGACTACATATCTATATTTCTATCGAACATTTTTTTTTTGAATGAAATGTAAAATTTATTCAAAAAAAAACATTGTTTACAATATATGCAATTTTTGAAAGATTAGGTGATAGAGAGATTTTAAAAGAAGATAAAAAACCAGAACAAATAAAACCAAGATCAAAAGGGAGAGCTGGCGAGCCATATACGCAGCCCATCTTCGAATTTTGTTTGGCATGTTTGCTTGATTGAACTTAGTCTGTTATGAACCATACGATCTAGAGTTTTGACTTTGTGTTCTGGCGATTCGGGAAGTTCACCATGCTATCATCTATTGGGCTCATGCCATATGGAGTGGGTGGTGGCGAAGAATGAAACGGGTAGAAATATTAAACCTAGAATCTAAAACAAGATGATCAATCCAATTTTAGAGTTAGGAATACGTAAATCGAAGAAAACAAGAATAGAGAGTTTCAAATAACAATCAAATCATCGATTCATTGAATCTGCTATTTAAAATCCTAAAACGCAACTAAAAGATTACACACACATAATAAAAAGAACAAAACAAATTATGATGAAAGTTGCTTACAAAGGAGAAGGTTCTCAAGAAAAACTTAGAAAAGAAAGCGCGTGTTAGGGGTATTTTACTCGTTATAGAAAATAGAAAGCATAAATAACCAAAAATGAAAACAACATTAAGTTGCCAGAAAGAGCGACCAGTCGATCTATTCGTCTTTTCTCGTTCTTTCTCGACCCGGACAAGTCCATATTGAACGTCTATTTCCAGCATATCATCTCTAAACATGGACAAGAGTCAAGATACAACCAAAAAGACACAAAAACAAACTTTGATGCAACAAAAGATTCAACATGAATACAAATCACGAGGTCAATGAAACACTAAAAACACAAAATATCACTTCTTATAATGTCTTTTTAGTTTAAGAGTTGCTCTGATCCTTCTCCTCCCCACTTTCTTATCCTACCCTCAGCCATTGCAGCCTACACAAGAAAACGTATTAGTAACATTATATTAATTAGGACATTTTGAAGACTCGAATTTAGATATCTCATCATTGCCTTTCAAATTTTTGACTCACCTCTGTGTCCCAATTTGTTCTGCAGATCATCCATGTTAAGACTATTGTCTGAACCACGGTTCCCGTCAACATTCCGCACCAAATTCCCTAACACATCAAAGATTTTTGCATTATCGGTCTTTTAGTTCTTGGTTTTTTTCCAATGGTTAGTTGAAAAGGAAGATTCAAGCTTTCATTACCATTACACCAAAGTTAAGCTTGTATCCTAGTAACAGACCAAATGGGATCCCAAACACGTAATAGCAGACTATGTTAACGTACGCCACGACTGCTTGCCATCCAGCTCCCACAGCCACCCCTGTGTTCATTACCATATTTCCATCGGATTCACTAAACTTCTTAGAGCATGTTTAGTAGGAGTCTTTCATTGAGTCTCTCACAATTAAAGATATTAAAAATAATTTTTCTTTTAAAAGAGCCAAAATCAGTTTTCATTTGAGAGATTTTAAAAACCCCTTGGGACACATATCTCTTCCTAAGTGGTTTAAATTTTCTTACGATAAATCAAACCCATAATAGTTTAAAAAATTAAATCAATAGTTTATATGCATGTTATTATTTTTTGTTTTTGTTTTTTTTTATAAATTATAAAATAAAATTATCTATCTAACAAGTTTCATTATGCTTGAGTTTAAATTATATACTTTTAATAAATATTAGTTAAATTATAATAATAATAAATTGATATTATCTTAGTGAATACACAAATTTGAAGTTGTATACGTAAGAAAAAAATCTGAGATTTAAAAAATTAAAATCTATATTTTGATATTATTAAATTCATATATTATATATAAGCAAATGTAACTATTTAGTTTAACGGGAAGGTATTAAAAATGTAATTTAATATTATTTAAAACATATTAATTAGAAAATTTTCTAATTTAGGATAAATTTTATGATAAATATTAAGGTAAATTATATTAAAAATATTAAATTACGCTACCAAAATTATTATAGTGATGAAAGACTTAATGAGTGTCTCACCAATAGAGGAAACAAATCTTGAAAAAGTTCATGTACAAAAATACACAAAAGTAATAATATTATATTGATAAGAGAGTTATCAATGCACATGCTTTTATATAACCAAAAAAGTCTTCATGTCAAATAATAATTTTTAGCCAAAGACCAACCATGATCTAAGACGGAAACCGAGATTGTATGAAAACGAATTGAACTATAGATTTGTTTCTTTGAGATAAATATATAGATTGAGTACCTGATAAGACAGGTTGGACATTGTTGATGACAATGGAGAGTGCAAGTAGTGGTGTAAGTTCTTTAACAACAATGATGACTTCTTCGTCTCCCACAAAAAGCGATGGATATTGATCTCTAAAGATGAGTAGAGCAATTGATATAGCAAGTCCGAGCAGTGTCGATGTTATCACTGCCACTAGTAGTGAAAATTTCGCGGTTCTTGGATGCTTTGCTCCTAATTCATTAGACACTCTCACACTGCACCATTTAAAATTTTATATAATATATATTAATCATAGTAATACCGAAGAGAGGTTTAAAAACAAAAGTTTTACCTTACGGCTGCGTTCATTCCAATAGCAATCATTGCAGTCCATCCCAAAATGTTCATGCTTCATTTTTAATATCGTTACAAGACCAAAACAAAAGAATTAGAGGCAGTGGCTATATGATTAATCATACTATTTTTAATTACAAAGAATTTACTATGATTAATATAGGTGTTGAATCGATAAGTGTAGTGGGTCAAAAAGGAAAAATTTAATTACCAACTACTAATTCTTTTGACATTTTTGTATATTGATAATTTAGAATGATTGAACCAAGTCAAGTGACCCCTTTTCTACCGTAGTAGGTTTTTCGCCCATGATTAATTTTACTTTTGAAATTTCTTATTACGATACAATATTTGTTTTAAAGTTTATATGTGCTCCCATGAATAATTACTGTTGAACAACCTGTGGACACATTCGAAACAGTCGATTTTTGTATATATATATGTATAATTACTAGTACTGCATGACTAAAAATAAAATATTGCAGAAAAAAATGGAACGAATAATAATAAAAGATAGAATCATACTAATATTAATTAATGCAACAAATTATTTTGATAGATAATTATCATATTAATGCAGCAAAAAATGACTAGCCACTAGCTAGGGTTTCACTGCTCAAGAACCAACGAATAATATAAGTCAACTACGCACGACGAATTATATTAGTGCTAATTTCTAGAGATTTTTTTAATTCTCATAAATAGATCCTAGAGATTCTTGATGAGAATTTTCTAAAATATAAAAACTGAACAAATCAAACAACAAATCTTATAAACATTATTAATTTGAAAATATACTAATAAATTAGAATTTACCAGATGGAGAGAGCGGCTACGGAGATCTCAGCATTCTTCAAATATCCAGCAAATAGTATGACTGCCATGAGATACCAGACCTCCAAACTTCCAAAGTAAAAAAAAAAACAATGTAACAATAAATAATGATGATATTATTTTCATTATAAAAATTTAACAATCGAGTCGTATGGGTTAGGTATTGTGACTCACCAAAGCATAACAGCAGAAGCCAAAGATAATCTAACGAAACTCCACAAATTATGGAAAGCTTCCCAAGAGAATCCAGACCAAGCTTCACCACATGTGCCACTAAATATGTACACGAGCTGTGCCACGACAATGAACCACCACGAGGCGTTAAGCACGACGGCTAGACCCGCCGTGCCCCACTGGAGCCCCTCAATGACAAACCACGTGAGGAGCACGTGTAGAACAAGTGCAACCGCTGATATCGCAGCCATGACCATGATTTTGCTTTGTGATTGCAAGAATTTAGCGGTTGGGTAATTAACGGCGTAAGCAAAGATCTGAGGGATCATGTAGATGGAAAATATTCCCGTGGCGCTAGAGATCGCCGGCGTCTGGCCGATGAACGCGAGGATTGGAGCGGCGAAAATGTAAAGGAGAGAGAGTAAAATCGCGGTCACGTTTAGTATCACCCATGATCGTTGCAAGTAAACGCCAAGCATTGACAATTTCCCTGCTCCAAACGCTTGTCCACATAGCGTTTCTAACGCGCTTCCCATTCCAAGCTAACGTTCACATTCGCACAATTATTTTTACAACTCAAAAACAAAAACTTCTTGACAAAAAAAAAACTTTTTCTGAAAAAACTCTTTAAATCTTTCGATTAATCAATTCAATAACAACTGAAAAATACAAAGACCTAAAAAGACTATTTATAATAAAAAAAATAAAACTCTAAAACTTAAAATATTCTACAATAGTTATAATTAATAAATTAAAAGATAATAGAAATAGATATTTCCAAATATCTGGCTGCATCACAAATTTTGGATCTTGTGTGTTTTAGACTAATATTAAATTCAGCACATTTGAATGTTAAACGCAAACCAAAAAAATGTCCACAAGGGTGAAACTAATTTACCATGACGCCAAATGAGAACCCGGCGATGACCGAGTTTTCGACGGAGACGGCGGCGAGAGCGATGGTGCTGATGTGTCCGGCGAAGACCTGAGTAGCAGCACCAAGAGAATATTGGGTTAACGACATGAAAATAGCTGGCCCGGCCAAGTACCATAGCTTTTTGACCTCCACGTTAAACTCCCTGAGGAAGCCACGAACGGTGGTGATCGGAGGAATATCTTCTACGGATGAGAAAGGAAGATGAGGTCGTTCTTCCGCCGCAGATAGAAGGGTCTCCGTTAGATTTTTGTCTTTTTCCATGTCGACGAGATAGAGACAGAGATGGAAAGATTAAAGAATGTCAAAAGACTAAAGACCAAAGACCAAAGAGTGAGAGGATCTTGGGATTAGTCATACATGAATTATATAGAAAATAAGTTCTATTTCTATTTTTGACACAATATTGAAAATATATATATATATATATATATATGTATATTTTCACGAAATAAAGGGATAATAGCATTTCAATAATTTAATTGCCCAATGTTAAAAAAATATTGATGTGTTGATAAAATTGATGCAGCGCACCCTTTACCAGTTTAAAATTTTAATACGAACACGTCATTGGGTTAATTTAATCGTGCACGACAAGTAAGATTTTGTTTTTGTTTTGTAACAGGTTTAACTTTTCTTTTATATTCATGAAACAAAAATCTTAAGACTAGGCCTAACTAAACAATTTAATTTGTTTTTGAAACCTAATATTCTCTATCATAATCGGGCAGCTTCTTCTGCACTTAATCTCTGAAACCAGCTTCTCCTTCTATCTTCAATCTTTGGTGATTCTCCTCTTGTATGTCTCTTCTATTTTTTTTTTTTTTTTTCTTATCAAGTTTGTCGACAATTTCTGTTTCTTTTTAATATTTTTTTTGTATGAATAGTTTTCAGGCTCTTTCACTTAGCACTTGGTTAGAGGAATATCTTTCGTGAAGTAGAAAATTGATGTTTTTGTCCTCTTTTTTTTTTTTTTTTTTTTGGTTTTAACACTTTTCCTTTTATCAACTCGTGTTAACAAATTAAATTTCAAGGAATGATGTTGTTTTGTTATGGGCAAAAACAATATGGGGAAACAATTTTTAATCTGCTTTAAACATCAAATAACTTTTGACCGCCCTCACAACCAATAGAATTATTTTTGTCACATAAATTCATTTTTAGCATAACTAATACTAATAAAAAATATTTAATGATAATAAAAATAATTATCTCCGTTTCTAAACTTTTTTTTGTTACCAATCAGATTTTAACATCCAAAGTTTATAGAGTCAAAATTTCTATAGCCAAAGTTTCTACAACCAAAGTCTCTAAAACCAAAGTAACAGTCGTTATCAATCAAACCTTTTGTTTTTTCTTCTTAATGTAGCCCATAAAATTCACTTAACGCTAAACATGTTCCATGTTAAAAATCTACCGTAAAATTCAGCGATCTATATATGAGACATGTACATAAATTGCTATAATGTCCAAAATCACTTGTTCCATTTATTATTTTATATATATGGTTAATTATTGTTAATCAAAATTTTAAAAATCAACCAAGAGAGCTTATTCATACAAATATGTATTATTAATGATTTTAACATATATTTTTTGATAACTAGAAAATAATCCTAATGTCTACCACTCGACTAATTTTTCAGAGTGAATGTAGCTGTCGAATAGTTCATCACTAAATATTTTAATGAAAATATGACACCATGTTGCAACTAGGTAAATGAGAGTGGTTAGATAATTTGGCGCTAGAGAAGAATTGATACAACATGTTTGTTACTTAAATTGTCACTTTCGTAATTTATAAGTACAATTTGAAGATATGTGGCATGATTGATACAAATAAAACGTGAACGCTCAGTTTTATTGAGAGATGCCCTCTTGACCGCTCAGTTTGATCTTTTTACTTTTTATATGTTAAATAAAGTTCGAACAACTACATAAGTAATTTTTTTAAATATGTTAAGTAACTTTTTAAAAATCTACTTGACATTGAAAAATAAGAAAGGTGAAAGATTCAATTCATTTTCACTGACATGACATCATATGAAATGATAAACTAATCGTTCTATTAAAATAAAGATGGATTTATTAACAAAATATATTTACATAATTTCTGTTCTTTGTTTTCCTTTGTAGATAGTATGATGAAACAAAGTACAAAATACTAAAATATTTCATACTTTTTGAAGTACAAAGTATATAGGGCTGATTGGTAACGACTGTTACCTTCGGCTGTAGAGACTTTGGCTGTAAGAACTTTAGCTGTAGAAACTTTGACTGTAGAGACTTTAACTTTGGAAACTTTAACTGTTAAAATGTGATTGGTAACAACAAAACTGTAGAAACTGTGGCTGTAAAAATTATGATTTTAAATAAAATAAATTACAATGAATATAAACCCAAAATGTGATATAACGACGAAATTCATACAAAGAACTTTATGAAAAGTTTTTATACATTCATATTTCTCCAATTTTGTATCAAATGTAATATCTGATGTGTTTTTTATATACATAAATGGATCTTAAAAGAACAGAAAAAAAAATCAATTGTAAATTAGTTAATACTTTTTTAAGATTAATTTTACAATAAATTTTATTAGAGGTTTTCTTATAATGAGAAAAAGAAAATAAAGAAAACTATTAATTTTTATTCTTTTTACTTTTAAAGTCATGTTTACGTGGCTTTAGAAAAAAACTGATTTCAAAGAGTAAAAAAAAAAAGAAGGACTTTGAAGGCTTTAAAATTATTTAAAGCCAAAAAAGTTTGATTGGCAAAATAAAAACTTTAAAAGCTTTAAAACTTTTCTAAAGCCTTAAAAGTGCTTACCAATCACCCTCATAGTATTGTTTTCAAAGTCTTACGATCTTGAATTTTATTTTCAACATATTCTTGAAAAGTTTCAAGTAAAAAAATTATAAGAGTTTTCCGGTATATTTTCAATTTAAAATTCGTATGATACAAATCATACGACTTGTATTGATTGTGTTTGTTAATAGTGTATATTTATGCCTTTGTTATTTAATAGTCTTTGTTAATTGTATTTTTGAAAAATAGTGAAGTAAAATATGTATAAGTAACACCAATTGCAAAATTTGTAACTAATCTAGTGAAGGTTGGACATTTAATTTTCTGAGAAGCCATGTGAGTGCGACACATCAGCATAACATTTTCGTTAATCATTCGTGAGGATAAGGTCATTTTCTTAAAATGTTTGTCAATTAATATATATGAGATGTGGAGTCTCTTACAACGTAGGTATCACTTTACATTGCTTTAAACTCACAAAATGACTTTGAAATAGTTTTTGTCTATAAAAAATAACGAAAAGAGAAAGAAAAAAATTATAAGGAAAACATTCATTAGCTCATTAGTTGGATTTATTTTGCTTAATTGGTAAATTTTGTGTCTATGCCCGAATAAGTGATGAATATGTCCATGGAGAAAATTCACCTGAACTTTACTCGAAGTTGTGTTACTATGATGTGGCTTTCTGAAAGGTTTTCTTGACATCGAGAAGGACGATATGCGTTCGTAGATGATGATAAGCCATAGTTCGTAGATGATGATCCGCCAATCTGGAATCGTCCGATCATGGAGATCTTGATCAAATCATAGATCTTTTTTTTTTTTGTGCAAATCAAATCATAGATCATGTCTCATCTAGTTGGGAAAGAGGAGTGATCAAAACGTAGCATAGAAGCATTTCAAACAGTCGCATAGTGGAAGCATTTTAACAACAAAAAAATAAGACAAACTCAAAGACCAATGGGCCAATTCTCTCCTTAAGCATAGATCCTCTCAGCCCATTAACCCAAAGAATAGAGTTTCTTCAAATTCGAAACTTAAAAAAAAATTGAATTGAACCAAAAAAAAAAAAAAAAAAAAGAGTCAAACACGAACCCTAAAATTTGGGTGATTTTATTCAATTTGATCATCATGATTCAGAAACTTTTCAATTTGGTCATGAATTTTGAAGTTTATAATGGGTAATTCGAAAAATTCGATCTTTAAAGCTAATTTTTGGAAATGGAAGAGAAGCTAGCGAGGAGAAGAAGGGTAGTGTTGGTTCCAGCTCCAGCTCAAGGACATATAACTCCAATGATGCAACTTGCAAAAGCACTTCACTTAAAAGGTTTCTCTATTACAGTTGCTCAAACCAAGTTCAACTACTTAAACCCTTCAAATGATTTGTCTGAGTTTCAGTTTGTAACCATCCCAGAGAACTTACCAGTGTCTGATCTTAGGAATCTTGGACCAGGACGGTTTTTGATTAAGCTAGCTAATGAGTGTTATGTTAGCTTTAAGGAGTTGTTAGGTCAGTTGTTGGCTAATGAAGAAGAAGAGATCGCTTGTGTTATCTACGATGAGTTCATGTACTTTGTTGAAGTAGCAGTCAAAGAGTTTAAGCTTCGTAATGTTATTTTTAGTACTACAAGTGCAACAGCTTTTGTTTGTCGCTTTGTTATGTGCAAACTCTATGCAAAAGATGGTTTGGCTCAACTTAAAGGTATATATAATTCTAACTATCGTTTTAAAACGCTAATTCATGTGTTTTGCGTTTAAAAAGGATTGGTTTTTTCAGAAGGTGGTGGGCGAGAAGAGGAGCTAGTACCGGAGTTATATCCTATACGGTACAAAGATCTACCAAGTTCGGTATTTGCATCAGTCGAATGTTCGGTGGAGTTGTTTAAGAATACATGTTATAAAGGGACAGCTTCCTCTGTGATAATCAATACAGTGAGCTGTCTAGAGATCTCATCTTTGGAGTGGCTTCGACAAGAACTAGATATTCCGGTGTATCCTATAGGCCCTCTTCACATGGCGGTTTCTGCTCCTTCTACGAGTCTTTTAGAAGAGAATGAGAGCTGCATTGAATGGCTGAACAAACAAAAGCCGAGTTCGGTGATTTATATAAGCTTGGGAAGCTTTACTATGGTGGAAACTAAGGAAGTATTGGAGATGGCTTATGGGTTGGTTAGTAGTAACCAACACTTCTTGTGGGTGATTCGACCGGGATCCATAAATGGTTCTGAAATATCTGAGGAAGAGTTGTTGAAGAAGATGGTAATTACCGATCGAGGTTACATTGTGAAATGGGCACCGCAGAAGCAAGTGCTTGCACATTCTGCGGTTGGAGCATTTTGGAGTCATTGCGGATGGAATTCGACTCTAGAAAGCCTTGGTGAAGGAGTCCCAATGATATGTAGACCTTTTACAACTGATCAAAAGGGGAATGCAAGGTACTTGGAATGTGTGTGGAAAGTAGGGATTCAAGTAGAGGGTAAGCTAGAGAGAGGCGCCGTCGAAAAAGCTGTGAAGAGGTTAATGGTCGATGAAGAAGGAGAAGAGATGAAGAGAAGAGCTTTAAGTTTGAAAGAGAAACTCAAAGACTCTGTTTTAGCTCAAGGCTCTTCACATAACTCACTAGATGACTTCATCAAGACTCTGTGAACTCATGAATTATTAATGGGCCAAATATATATTTGTAATCTCTAATGGGCCGTTTCGAGCCCGTTTACGTGAAAGAATCGCTAAAATTGAATCGAACACGAACACAAACCCTAAAAATTTGGGGATTTTTCGATTTGAGCACAATTTTGAAATTGGATAAAGAAGAAATGGACAATCACAATGAAGAACCAAACATCGCACCAGAACCTAATCGTTGGTACAATATTACGTTAGGACCAACACTACTCAACGACAATCACTCATACTCTCCCAAATTCTGCACTTTACGATGTAAGTAACAATTCTCTTAATGGGTTTGTTTTGTTTTCGAGAATGAAATTAGAAATTCGAAAACTTTCTGGAATTTTTTTTGGTTTATGTTGAATTTTGCTTGCAGATGAATTTAAACCGGCGTCAATTGATGATACTAAACCAGGATTGTTACATAAGAGTAAAGATAATAAGGTTATGTTGGAGTTTCAAAACAATCAAGTTAATAAACCAAAAGTTAGATTTGATGGTGTTAGTGAGGATTATAATGATAGAGATAAAGATGCAATTCTTTTCTTTGATGGCGAAAATTTTCGATTGGAGAAGCTTCACCGGGCTGTTACGCGTTTAAAATACTTACGTGTTCCTGACGAATCCGCTGCGGCTAGTAGAGTAGTTACAAAGGTTGTTGTACCTCCAGTTGCAGACACGGTTAAGCCGGTATGAAGTCTTTTTTTCGATCTTTGGTTAGTTAACGGGTTTTCGAGAAGTGTTACCGAGGTTTCTGTTTGTTTCTCGGTGTTGCAGGTTAAGATGGCAGAGATTGACATTAACAATCCTGTTGACTTTGAGGAGGATGTGAACATTGATGATTGCGAAGAACCAGCAAGAGAAGAAATTATACCGAAAAAGGAATTTCAAACTGGTGGCCTTGACATTGACATTAATCTTCCGCATCCTTCAGAAATGGAAGATGATGAGATTGCAGTTGTAGATATTAATGATGATGAATCCTACAAAGGTCTTAATGCAGCAGAAGCACTCAGGGCGCAAGTAAATGCAGAAGCAAGAGAGGAGTTTGGAAAGAGTTCGAATTCAGGCAGTGGTAGAGAAAGTGAGAGCAGTGAAAGCGGAGTTGAGAGTAGCGGTGGTAGTAGTAGTAGCAGTGGAAGCAGAAACAGCGGTAGTGAAGGTGGAACTGCTAGCGAGAGTGGAAGCCGGGCTAGTCACTAGGTCAGTTATGTATTTTCTAGTGTTTATGCTTTTGATGTTAAGTTTTTTCGTGAACGAAATAGGGAATGTGGATTCAGTGTCTTAGCTTTAGGAGTTTAGTAAATAAATATTGTGTTGTTCAGTTCTCTTTTAAGGATCACACTGTTTCCATCAAGCTAGTTAGTTCTTGAAATCAAGTTTCATATACGTAAGTTTATATAAAGCACAAAATAATGCACATTTTCTCAATCATAAGTAAGATGGATATCGCCGGGGCTGATACAAATGGACATAAGTGACTGTCATCTTCGGGATGTTGATCACTCACTTTCTGAATTTTCCTTGCCGGCCATTTCTGTGGTTGGCACGGACGTGTTTGTAGAGATCCTTGGATGAGCCGGTATAGTTGCAGTTACGCATTGGGCAAGAACATTGTGTGAAACGACACTGCTTCTCATGGCTAGAGAGATTTGTGTATGAGACATTCTTTTTACACCCGTAACTGGCGTTTGGACATGACACCATTGCTGCTTCGATTACTTTCTCCATCGCTCTGCAGCGAAAATCGTACTTAGCCGGTTTTTGACAGAACGGGCAGATGTTCTTAACTTTTTTCCAGCACGGAGTACAAGCCAGATGACCATTAATACACTGTCAAAATTTAAGAACCGGTGTTATTATCACAAACAGTTACACTCACAGAGAAAAAAAAAAGAGAATCTAGTAACCTGATATATAGGAATCTTGAGGGGCTCGCAGCAAATGGGGCATTCGAGAACATCTTTATCTAGTAGCATGACAGAAGCACGGGCTAATTTTCTATTCCTCAGCATATCTTTTTCTAAATTCAATCTATAGATGATCAAGAAAACATAAGCTAAAGCAATGAATAACAAGGAACCGATCGCGATAATAAACATGTATAAGGAGCCAAGATCAGTAAAATCCATCATCAACATGTCAAGCTAAATCTACTTGAAAAATAGATTCAAGTAAGAATTTTTAAAGCTCTTTATATTTCTGATGATTGATTTGCTAGGTATTAAGATATATATCAATATATTTACCTAGATATGATTCTATCAAGAATAGGAAACTAGTCTCAACCTATCACCTATGGAATAAACACTCTATGGTTATGTTATTTTCCGCATTAAGAAAAGAAAAAATGGTTTATGGCTAGTAGGGAATTTGTGAACTTAACCTATTTTTCGCAGGAAAGTTGAAAGGACAAATTCGGTTGGGCTTAAACAAAAGACAAGGAAATTAAAGGTTATTTGGAAACTTGCCTTTGAAGAAAAAGTGGGTTTGCAGAAGAAGTCAAATCCAATTAGGAAACTTGACATGTACACTTGGATAAGTCCTTTATGTTTTGGTTTTGGGCTTTAGAGTTTTCATGTAAGCGTAGCAGGGCTCGTGTTTCTTTGAACAATATGTCGAGAGTTCTGGCTGGGTTCGGTTCGGGTTTTTGGGTTTTCGCGTTTTCGGGTTTGGGTTCATAGACCATGTTCATGTATTTATAATATGCGGGTCGAGTTTGGTTCGGTTTCTCCTTATTTCAGTTCGTATCGAGTTTTACCTTTCAAGTTCGGTTTCTTCTGGGTCGGTTTGGATCCAAAATTATCCGGAAAAATATTCACTTTTAGATATAATTTGAAGTAAAATATTATGGGTCAAAATTAGAATAGTTCAAAATTATAACCAAAAATATCAACTTTTTACCAAGTTTTTCTCCCTTCATTGATAAAGATTGTTAGAGCATCTCCAATGGTTACAACTCCATCATGGGTTCTCTGCATTTTATAAGAATAAATTTTAGCTTTTTTCAAACTTAAAAACTTGCATAGGAACTCTTAAGTTTTGTGACCTCCAATGATTAAAACTACTAATGGGGTTCTCTAAGAAAAAATTCAAATTTTGTAAAACAATACATGGTTTTTTTTTTGGTAAAAACAATACATGGTTTTACAATACATATTCACAAAAAGAAACAACTCTTGGTTGCACATGTTTTCTTTTACTCGTTTATTAATCAAAGAGTACTAGAATGTGAATTAACTATGCTTTGGTTTGGACAAGACAGTGAAACAAGAATGACACTTGCACAAGACCTTTGGTTCTGCCTCCTTGATCTCATCTCCTGCTTCGTCCTATTGACCAAAGAGTTATAATCATGTCAATTACAGAACTCAGGGAACAATGATCAAAAAAACTTAAGAAGTATGCAACACAAACACAGAACAGAAGCACAAACATTGATTAGAGACAATTATATTCTATTAATCTAGTCAGACAAGAAATGCAATGCAAGACAATCATGAAACCAAATTCTAGCTTCAAGAACAAAGATCTTGCTACGACAACATTTAGATGAAGCAATTAATGAGTAGAAGCATCTAATAATCAGTTATAGCTAGCATTGATTATGAACAATCAATCATTTGGCGAAAACCATGCTTCACAAACCCCAAATCATCAAAAGCTCAGTGACCATAGAAAGAATGAAATTGAAACCAGTGATCAAAAACAAGACAAAGCCAACAAATAGACTTTATCAAATTTAAATCTAGATTTCACAAAACCAGTGATCAATACACATAGAATTTATCAAAATCAGTCATGTTCATACCTAACGGATTCATAAGCAATCTGCAAACTATTACTAGATCATATGAAAAGCTACCCACATGGAAGTGTAACAAGTAAACTACATAACACGTTTTTGCCACATTATAGAGATATATATATAAAAAAAGAACCTCTTATGTGCTTAAGTTTTATCAAGTAGAACAGTTGGACTATAGGTTTGTTAGTTAATAACATAAACCATATACCAAATGAGAAAGTAACACAGACCTGCTTTGCGAGACTACATGCACGATCAGATGACTTGAGAATCTCATAGTAGGAAACAGAGAAGTTAAGAGCAACCCCCAGTCTGATCGGGTGAGTGGGAGCCAAATCAGCAAGAGCAATATCCTACATAAAAAGACAAACACCAATAGCATGAGTCAACCGGTTATCTCAGCCAAAGAAGCAGCATGTATAAAATGAGCCTTGAGAAGGTTCAAAATGCCATCACAAATCTTGCTGAGCTCAGTTTCATCCAGATGAGAGCGGTTCTACTCGGTTTGATTCGATTTTCGCTTCATGTCTCTACAACACAGATATAATCGAGATTGATCCAAGTGTTTCAAAGTCTTGTTTCTACCGACATCTCCATCTCTGGATTATAAAGAAGGAATCCAAAATTTGCGATGTAAACTTAAACTTAACATCACTAAAGGAAACATTTGTTATCGGAGTTTTGATCATTTCACGGCTTTTTCAGTAAATCTCTTCCATAAATTTCAAAAAAAGGAAAAATATTAAAAACGGACCAACTCTACAAAAGTTTAAGCGCAAAAAAAAAAAACTTTTGTATTAAAACGCAACCGTTTCAATAGAATAATATTTCATGTTTCTATAATTTCTCTGGTTCCATCATCTCTCCCATTTGATCGGAACACAATGTCTCAAGCTTTACTAAATTTTCAAGTTCCTCCTTCTTTCTCAATCCCCAAAACCCTAATTCACTCTCACTCCCTCAAAACCTTAAAGAATCCGAAACTAAACTCACGAAAATTCCTCTCACAATGCTCACTTTCTTCTTCCGACAGAAGCAAAACCTTAAGAACTTGCAAAAACTGCAAAACCCAATTCGATCCTCTCCTCAACAACCCACGCGCTTGTAGATTCCACACTGCTCATTACGGAGGTAAAATTTGTAAATTCACTCTCTGATTTCGGAATAAGGTTTAGTAATGAAGAAATTTTGAATTTTGAATCTTGGGTTTTTTTAGGTGAGACAAAGAGGAAATTTGAGAGTGTATATACTGGTGGAACAATGGATACACCAAATTCTGGAAAAGTTTTACAGTATTGGCATTGTTGTGGTTCTGAAGATCCTTTTGATTCTGGTTGTACTGCTTCTCCTCATGTAACATATGATGATTGATTCAATTTCTTGAATATTATGAAGATCTGACATGAAGAAGAAGAAAGGAAAAGAATATTGTGTAAAAGTTATCTTTATGTATTCTTTTCTTGCAGAGAATCTTTTGTACAAAACAACATTTTTGTGATATGAGATTCTTGTTTTGTTTTGTCCAAACTTCTAACTTAATTTGCTTCTCAAGTTTCCGTTAGTTTGCTTGATGTTTTGTCTCTTCTTTGTTTATTGTTCTTGTTTTCATGATAATTCCATCTCTTGTTGTTGTTGCTGATTGATTTTTTTCTGAAATTTGGTTTCTATATATCATTGTGAGATTTTGTTTTTTTTCTGGTGGTGAGAATTAGGATGGGAGATCATTTAGTGTTGGTGGTTGATCGATTATCAAGCGATTCGGGAGTTGGGACGGTGAACCGAACAGAGGTTAAAACTGACTTGGTTAATGGAGATGGTGCACCTGAATCTGTATCTGCAGGAGCTGATTTATGTGAGAGTAAATTCGTACAATGTAGGATTTGTCATGATGAAGATGAAGATTCCAACATGGATACGCCTTGTTCTTGTTCTGGAACATTAAAGGTTGTGTCTTTAGTTTGCGGTTGTCCAATCTTTAATTCATAACCTCAGTAATTCTTTCTTCAACTCTTTGCAGTTTGCACATCATAATTGCGTCCAGAGATGGTGCAATGAGAAAGGTGATACCGTATGCGAAATTTGTCGTCAGGTATAAATTCTATAGCGCAACGTAATCATATAGTCTCTTGATGAAAATTCTCTGTTTTGATGAAATTGTCTCACCAAACCTTGTTCAAATTGCAGCAATATAAACCTGGTTACACGGCTCCTCGGCAATTGTTTCACTACACAGGCATTTCTATGAACTTCGGGTACTTTTGTTCGTTTTACTTTGATAACCTCCTTTGTTCCTCTGCACAATGTAGAAATCATTTTCTTTGATGGGAACGTTGCAGGAGCGATTGGGGAATCGAAGGACTAGATCTTCGTAATCCTTATTTCCTAACCTGGGGGGATGCAGATGATGATCATGATCTTTACTCATTTCATAGCCCTACAAGCTTGATTTGTTGCCGTGTAATTGCCTTGCTAGTATGTTTCTTCTCTCTGTATCCTTGAGAACATATAGATCCAAAATTCTGATTTGAACACATGATCTTTCGTGTGCAGTTCGTCCTTCTGCTCTTTCTGCGCCATTCTCTTCCAGTTTTACTAGGTGGAGTCGATGATTTCTCGTTGACGTTGCTCATGGTAAGCTCGATAAGAAACTGTTCAAACATACATATATCCTCTGTTTTCCTGATTTATAGAAAGATTTTGTTGTCTTTTGCAGTTACCATTAGTGAGAACATTAGCAATATTGTTGCTTGCCTATGTATTCGTCAAGTCATTCATTGTTATACAACGTTGCAGGCAAGAGAGGGTGAGAAACAATATTCTTTGAATTCTAAAATATGATCTTGTCTTGATTTTGAAACCTAAAACATGTTTCGGGTTATGTGAAGCTATATAACTTGTTCCTTTATTCTCTATTTGTTGAATAGTAGGATTCCAGACTCTCTGGTTTCTCGTCTGATGAAGAAACTGCACCGCCTCGGATATCGATGGCATTGCCGGAAAGACCTGAACTTCATGTTCCCGTAAACTAAGATGATCAATATTCAATATAACTTCTCCTTATAGATGTTGTTTGATTTGTATATAACTACCCCACAGAATAAATGTTGGTATTCCAATTTAAAAGGCAAAACGAAGCAAAATGAATCATAAAATTTTTAAACAATAACCGAGGATTGTGGTCGATTCACATGCTTCCACCAATCTCGTAATTCTTGCACTTTGTTGCATAGGCCTTTCCATAGATATGGACAATCTGGTGCAATCATGACAGCTACGAAACCTAGTAAACAAGAGAGGCCGAAGTATAGAGCCAAATGAGGAGAAACCGAATAGAGGAGGTTGAAGAAAATACAAAAGCCGAACGTGTGACATATGCGTCCCACGAAGTAAGCTTTAGATGCTAAGACATTCTCGATTGCCTTAAACCAACATATGCAGCTAAGTATGCCGGTAATAACGTAGTAAAATATTTACTCATATAAAGTATGTTACTCGAGATCAAATAATTTATAGAAAATATTTTTTTCTTCTTCAAGATTCACATATTTTAGAAAAATCATATAAAATATCATTTGTTCTTCAAACTAATATATTTATTCTACAAAATCTAATCACGATAGCAAAAGCTTACAAAAAGAAAAGTCTTTATTAATAGAGAGACTCACAAAAATGCCTTTTTTTCAATACCCCTTTTCAAAAATACCCCCTTTGGCTGTCCATTTTTAAAAATACCCCTTTTTATGTACAAAATGACTAAATTACCCTTCTTTTAATAAAAGATATCACAAATATATAAGGAAATATAACAAAATTAGGTCCACAAAATACAAAATATTTTTTGGCGGGAAAAGTGATCTCGCAATTTTCCCGCCAAAACACTTGTAAAAAACCTTTAAAATACCTTGTAAAATTTTCCAGTAAAATTTTTTCCCGCCAAAAAATTTTCCCGCCAAAAAATTTTTTTTGCGGGAAAAGTGATTCCGCAATTTTTTTTTTTGGCGGGAAAATTTTTGGCGGGAAAAATTTACAAGGTATTTTAAAGGTTTTACAGAGTATTTACAAGTGTTTTGTAAGGTTTTACAATGTATTTTAAAAGGTTTTACAAGGTACTTATAAGGTTTTCCCGCCAAAAATTTAACGCCAAAAAAATTGCGGAATCACTTTTCCCGCAAAAAAAATTTTTTGGCGGGAAAAAATTTTACTGGAAAATTTTACAAGGTATTTTAAAGGTTTTTTACAAGTGTTTTGGCGGGAAAATTGCGGGATCACTTTTCCCGCCAAAAAATATTTTGTATTTTGTGGACCTAATTTTGTTTCAAATAAGGGTAAAATGGTCATTAAAAATTAAAAGAGGGCAAACTTAAAAATGGACTCTCAAAGGGGGCATTTTTGAAAAGGGGTATTGAAAAATGGGCATTTTTAACAATTTCTCTTATTAATATTTTAATTTGTAACTTATGCATTTAATTGAATTCTTTTAAATGCAATTAAATTATTTTTATTGCATTTGCATATAACCCCCTTCAACAACAACTGATTGTGGTTGATTCACAAACTCCCACCAATCTCGTAGAGCTTGCATTGCTATGCATAGCAAACATAGGAAAAAGGGTAGAACATACAATAGACCGACGAGTAGGGCAAAGTTGAGAGATATACAATAGAGGAAGTGGAGGAGAACAACGAAGCCAAGGTTGTGACTGACACATCCAGAAGTGTATCCTAGGTCACATACTGACACATCCGTGATTGCCACAATCCAACTTATGAAACTAACTAGGACGCAAATGATATACGAAACACCGAAACCACTTAGCAAATCTGTAGTTATATCTGATTCAACCGCAATCTTGTGGGTGATCATATACGATATCGCTGCGATGTTGAGGATTAAAATGAAGCTGTTCATCGCAATGTTATATTGTAGGTCCTTGTTCATCCTGCAACCAACCATTAATATAGTTTAAGAGGATTTGATTTAGTTTACATAATACAATATATAGTAATGGACGAACAAAACAAATCATTGATATGGAGTCTCACCACCATACGCGTAAGCGGCTAGGATATTCATGGACGGTTGTTGCAGTAGGCTTAGTAGCAGCAACGTTAGTATTAGTCATGTCTTCTTCGATTGCTAATGATGCGGAAGAAAACTATGTAATGAGACGTAGCTCCTTAGTTAAATCTTAATGATGCCTACTATATATAGGTCTCTTCTAGCTAGTCCCATTTCATGCTTGTTTGAGATTTTGTTTTAATTTTTTTTAATATTTAATTAATGAAAAATACTTGTTGGTTTTATTACTTTATAAAATATATATAACACATGTTTGTATATTACCTGTGAAACAAATTACATATATACTGTCACATTGCCACATGTATATTTGATAAGGAAGCTTATCACTAATTAGTTAGATAAGATCCTCTTAGAAGATTTGTTACTATATATTATACAGAAAGATAAAGGAGAAACAACAACATTATTTACTAAAGTTAAGAGTTTCCCTAAAGTTAATTACTATTAATTTTTTTTTTTTTTGTCAACCACACATTAATTAATACTATTAAATTATTTAAACAACATATATCCAAAGAATAAAATACATGATTTAAACCAATTCAAAATTAAAAAATGTTATAGTTTGGTTTCATAAGTTGGTTCGGTTCAAAGAACACTTTTCGAACGGGAAAAGATCGAAAATCTGGATCATGAGGGATAAATGCATAAGCCTTGGATGCAAAGCATCTTGTAAATTCACCAACCCTAAATTCTTCAGAACATGGCGACAGTCATAGATCTTTTTCTGACGAAGAAAGTGAGAAGCAGTAAGTACTCGAGATGCTTAAGGTGGAGCTAAAATAACTTCCAACTGATGAACGAATTCAACCCTAACATGGTATGATTTCTAGATCTAGCTCTGGTTCTTCACTTATTTAATATTGTGGATTCTTTGAAAATGATTCAAATATCATGTTAGGGTTGAATCATTTCAAAAATTATTTTGAATCATTTTCACATAATTTTCTTACAGAGAATCAGAATATCGGCTCCGATTGGGAACACCGCATAATCGCCTAATGATATAAATCGAATATTGAAAAGTCGCAGAATAAAAATTCGCAAAATGAATACTCGCAAAATAAAAAATCGTATAATGAAATAAGCAACTATGTACTCATTTATTTATCTGCATAATGAGTTTTTACTTGAATTGTTTTAGGCGAAAACTCAAATCCTGAGTTTTTGTGTTTTGGTAAATATTATACAAATTTTCTTAAAATTCTTGCATAATCGGATTATAAAATGCCATTCCGCCATTATTCGTGTTACCAATCATAGCTGTCTTATTAATTGCATCATTGGATTAAAATATCTTTAATAACCAACATTGTGAATCAACTTACCTCACAATATCTTTTACCACATTATCTGATATCTCCATGTACACAACAGCATTTTGGCATATGATTTCTTGTCTGTTTTTCCCTACCGCTAACTTTGCTTCTCAAGTTTTTGTTTCTTTTCTTGTCTTTCGCTACCTAAGGACACCCAAACTCTAAAGCTAACATTGGGAATTTTCTACTCAAAGGTCTTGTGGACTCCATTTGGGCCTAGTTCCTATCAATTAGTCCGGCATATACCGACCTTGACATGCGACGGTGGGCTCATATAGTTGGGAAAGACTCGTCTGGGATAAGTAAACTTAAATCTTCTTAAGTAACCATTCATATGTCTCAAAACATCCAACATAAGGCATATCAAACTAATTTAGCGAAACAGTATGTTAAGTTTGTTACAAAAAAATAAAAGAAAGAACTTCGAAAATACTCGAATTTAAAGCAAAATATATATATATATATATATAGAAATTGAAAAGAAATTTTTTTTTGCGCATTACAAGAAAGCATGATATTTGCGAGGAAATAGTTCCTAGCAAATCGTAAAGAGCCTTTAGCGAGAGAATTGCAAGGAACATCGCACTACAGTCCTCGCAAATTAGGAATTATATCGCAAACCCCTCGCAAAATTTGCAAAGGAAAATCATGTAGCAGTTCCCTCGCAAATGTTGTCTAGTATATCTCTCTCAAATATTGCGATGGCTTTCCGTGTAAGAATACCATCGAGTAAACAAATATATTTGTTTTTTATAAATTTTTATTGTCCCTTGCAAATAAAGTTTTAGCAAATTAATAAATTATAAATTAGTGAAAATTTTAGCAGATTTTTATAAAATTATATTTTTATATATCCTTCCTTGGTTGCCAATTATTAGTTTACTGGTTTCTCGTCTGATGAAGAAATTGCACAGTCTCAGATATTGATGGCATTGCCGAAAAGATCCGAACTTCATATTCAATATAACCTCTCCTTATATATATACTAGAAAGCCGCTCACGCGATGCGTGGGTTATATATTTAATATTAATTCTGGATAATAATAAAATTTGTATTAAAGTAATACGTTCGATTATTAATATAGTTTTTTTGAAAAGAATTTTTTAAAATATTAACTTTTATGTTCCTTTTCGAAGTACTTTTGTGAATTGCTAAAAAATAAATTCTGTTCTTTTTTTATTCAAGATGGTATGACATAAATATATACCACTACTTTCTTCATTTACATAAAATATTTTATTGTGGAAATATATATATCATACCTCATCGTAGAGTCTCTTGTTTGCTGCTTCATGATCCTTGGATCGGGAAAACGGTCAAAATCAACTCCAACTATTTCTATGCGATTTTTTTCATCCCAAACTCTGACCCCAGAACTAATCAACCCGAAATCATACAATTTTTAAAAAACAAACCTAAACTATCTAACCTTTATCCAATTTCAACACAGTTTTTTTTTTGTATTTGTTAATGTCGATTAGAATTGTTAAGTCGTAATTATATGTTCTTTTGTATCTGAATCATTCCTTTTATTCAATTGGCTAAAGGTTAAATAATTCAGGTTTGTTACATTATTTAATAACAGGTATATGTTAAAATTGGCTAATGATTACATAGTTTAGGTTTGTTATTTGACATTTATGTGGTTGCGAGTTGATAATTGGGGTTGATATCGGGCGTTTTCCCTCGTTGGATCTCATGAGAAGGTAGATCTTCCCGATCTCATGAATTTCCCTAGACAATAAGGTTTAGATATTATATCCATATAATCCATAATAAAATTAGGAGATCAAAGGTAAAACATATTCATATTTATTATTTTTTTTGCTAAATTTTATCTATATATGTAAAAAATTTAAGAAAAATTTAAATAATTTGTGATAATGATTAAATTTAATAAAATAGCAAGGTGGTCCAAATGAGCAGAAACATATTTTATACATGTTAATCTGGGTTTTTCACATCTCTCTCTCGCTTCCGACTCAGCACAGCTAGTCAAAGCTTTAAAATCGGAGCTTCAACACAAGGAGCTTCATGGGATTCTCTTCGATATCCTGAATTTATCTTCTACCTTTGATGTTATTTCGTTTAGTTTCATTCCCCGTTTCCAGAACTCCGATGCCGATTCATTGGCAAAACAGTCTCTGGTTTCTCTTGTAATGGGCCTGGCCCAAACCTAAGTTAAATTGAATCAGCCTTTGCGCAAAAATATATATATATATATGTTACACTAAATTATAATCATATTTAATTTAGGAAAATGACTTCAGATGATATAATAAAAATTTTATTTTTGAAAGTTTATATTAAAAAATTTTAGTTCAGTTTTAATATAAATTATATATATATATATACATATATAAATTCAATTGTTTGAAAACAAAATAAATATGCCATTTATAAAATTTGTATATATATATATATATATAGGTCATAAGAGTACAAAAATTTAATAAATATAATGTAATGCCGTTTATCTAAATACTTTAATGGCATGTTAGGTTTTAACTGAATTAGTCAATTATGATATTCTATGCAAATGCCCTTAGCAAACATAATTCTTTTCAAAAATTCCATGAGGATAGATAAAAAAAAAACCTTTGGTGGAACTTTTTAAATTTTTTGGGTACATTTCATTGGGTTGGTTTTATGGAAACTTTGATAAAAATAAATACAAATTTTATATTCTTTCATATGATCTTTATTTCTTACTTAATTTGTATGATAAACTAAAAAAAATTGAATTCAAAACATAATCAAGTCAAATGTTATACAATATTAAAAATAAAAAAAAACTATTTACTCGAGATATATGAAACTCAAACGTCGATCCCTCTCAAACGTTGAGTAGTTATGTAAAAGAAATAAAGAATGGCATAAACTATATGATTTTTTTTTTTTGACTCATGATCCCATGAGTTTTACGTATTCAAGAACAAAATCATCTTGAAACAGCTTTACATATTCATAAATTTGAAAACAAACTCTTAACTTTTTGATAAGTGATGTTGAGAATAATTACATAAATGGTTTTTCAATTTATATCCTATTTTTTTTTAACAAACTTATGGTTTTCAAATTTATGAATACATATAGATCATAAGAGTGAAAATTTTTAATAAATATAATGTAATGTCATTTATCTAAATACTTAAATTTATAATTACACTTTAATTGATCATAATAATAGATATAAATTTTCTCAATGTATGTATACAAATCTTATTGGTGAGTTGAATTAAAAATAGAGAAACAATTAAAAATAGAACTTAAAAAAAAATAGAACACTTTTATTTAGAACTAATGGTGTTGCTGAACCTAACTTGAACACCATATGAAATCACAAACCTAACTTGAACACCAAATGAGAAAAATTTTGTAGATATTTTTACTATATGGAATAGCCTGAAATAAAAAGAAAGCAACTAAAAGTCAATAAAAAATAAAAGAACGGACTGGAAAAAGCAAAAACTCTACAATAGTTTTTTTAGCTTCACATGTGGGTAATATATAGAAGTAGACTGAGCGTACATGTTTGTGAATTAATTGGATTTAATGTTTTGAATTAATTAGAGTTATTGTGGTTATCTGTTAGCCTAATCACTAATGCATCAATTTAGAGTTATTTGACGTTACATATGTTTTAATAAGTTCATTTGTGGGTTTTACTTTGGGTAACTAATTCTAGAACAAAAAAAAAACACTAATATATTTCGGAGCCACATGAAAAGCGTTACTGGAGAAGAAAACTCGTCGCAAACATTTATTTTGAGAGAAGACGTAACATATGGAGCAATACATTAATATAATGCACGCTACTATATTTCTTTATTAAAATTATATTGACTGTTATATAAGTTAGAATTTCATTCACTGAGATATTTATAAAACAATATATGGGATGACATATTAAATTTAATAATTCCTGTAAATTATATTATACTATATAAATACATTAAATGTATTGTGTAATAAAAATTGTAAATAAATACTCCAACTTGGAGTTGTAACGTGTGAGAATAAATTGGTGTTATAAATTTTTTTTTTAAAAAAAGTTTCATTGGAAAGAAGGAAAAAAAAAGAGAAATTTTTTTTAAAAAAAAGTTAGATTGGAAAGAAGAAAAAAAAAAGAGATAAATTAGAAAAGATTAGAAATGTATTATATGGAGATATTAAAATATTATGTAAGATAGAAAAATGAGGAAAACAATTAAATTTAAAAATAGATGCCAAATGTACTAATATTTTGTGAAGTTAAAATTTTACTGATCCATAATTTCGAATCAGATGAATAAGTGGTGATTTTAAGTAGATAATAGTTTTGGCAAAACAAATTAGATACAAATTTCATTTTAAATACATGTCAAATGTATCAATAGGATAAGAGAAATATCTTCTTTGGAATTAAATTGTAGGCACAAACTTTCAAACCTTAAGGATTTTAAATAAATTAAAACAAACATTAATGAAATGAAGGAGGACACATGTCACCAAAAGAGAGTGCCAAATGTCGCAATGGTAATTAAAGTTAGAAGAAAACCTTCTCATATTATATAAGATGCTGTTTGATTTGTAAATATCTTCATGAACACAAAATAAATATTGATATTCCAAGTTGATTAGATGATAAAAGATGTTACCAAAAAACGTGATTTAAGATTATCAAATAATTTCAACTACAATCGATGGTCATAAAAGGAAAAAAGAAAGCAAAAAAAAAAAAAGCCTAAAATTCACATCTTAAACAAGAAAAGACCTTAAACAATAACAACTGACGATTGTGGTCGATTCACAAACTTCCACCAATCTCGTAGTTCTTGCACTCTTTTGCATAGACCTTTCCATAGATACGGACAACACGGTGCAATCATGGCGGCTACGAACCATAGCAAACAAGGTAGACCGAAGTGTAGAGCCAAGTGAGGAGAAATCGAATAGAGGAGGGCTAGGAATATACCAAAGCCAGACGTGTGACCTATACGTCCATAGACGTAAGCTTCAGATGCTAGGCGGACATTCTCGATTGCCATAACCCAACTGATGCAGCTAATTATGCCGGTAACGACGTATAGAGCAGTGGAAATCACCAAAATTGCAAGAACTGGATCAGCTTTATTTAAGGGGATCTTGTGGGTTATCATATACACGATCGCTGCAATATTAATGATTATAATGATGCTGCTCATGGCAACATCGTATCGTAGGTTCTTGTTCATCCTGCAACCAACCATAAAAATATAATTTTAGAAGATTAAATTCATATAATCAATCGTATATTATATAGTAATGGACAAAAAAAACGTGAAAAAGAAAATCGTTAATATGTAGTCTTACCACCATGCACGAAGGAGGCTAGGAGATTCATGGACGATAGGAGATTCATGGACGATTGTAGTATCATTAGTCATGGCTTCTTCGATAATTGATTTGTTGTTATTGATGTAGAAGAAAACTCAGTTATGATACGTGGCTCTGTAGTTAAACCCTAATTTGTATATATAGGACTCTTGTTAACCTAGCCCGTTCCAAGCCTGATTGAGTTTATTTATTTTATTTATATAATTATAAAAATGGTTCTTGTAAATTATATTATTTCTATATTATTATTTCACAAATAGAGAGTTGTGGCTTTAAATTGAAACGAATTCTCTTAATCACCCTTAATGAATACACTTTTAAATCCGATTTTCTATTTTTTGTGAGGGTAAAACGATAAAAACGTGTGGATAATATGGAATCTTTCGTTTTTTTTTTTTGAAAATAGTAAGATAAATTCTAAATATATTACGGATATTTGTATCAAGAATATTTCCAATTTTTAAAAATTAAATTTTAAGAGATAAATATGACTGTTTGCCTTAGATATTAAACTATAAATATAGAGTCTCGACCACACCATTAGAACTCATATTCGTTAGCCTAAACACAATCATAATCATCTATATATACATTTTTGGAACACTTTTAGCAAATAAATCCTGGGGTTGGGCAGTATTTACAAAGAATGCCATTGGCATTTATTATTACTTTTACAAAATTTAAATAAAATATATTAACCAAACAATATCTTGCCTAATTTGTTTCTAAAAATCTCTACACAATCTTTCCATATATCTTCAAAAATATTTATAGCAAATATTTATATTAACATTTTGCATAGCAATAAAAATACTAATTTATAATAATAAAAATATTCACATAGAAAAATCAAATACACATACAGGAAAAAGAACTATATCTATCATCATTTAAGCCGTTGCTTTATTTAAATTAAAAAAAAAAACACAAAACTTGAAATCATATATTTTATATGATAAATTTTAAATATATATTAGTATTATAAATTTAAAATCGTTCAAAGAACGGTATACTACGGGTGAGATCCTAAAATTATTAGATTTTATAACAATAATAATTTATTTTCTTGGATTTTATAATACTAATAATTTAGCTAACGAGATAATATAGACGGGTTTATATGGGATGATGGGTTTGGGTCGATATTAATAAATAACGGTATATCACGGATGAAATCTTAAAATTAACAATCAAAATACAATTATACAATCTTAAACACAAAACAAAAGAAACAATATTAACAAAACAAATCCAACTTAAATTTAAAATTTTTAGTTATAAAAAAACCGACCCACGGTATATTGCAGAGTAAAATATTCAAAATTTTAAAATCCACCATACATCGTTACTTAAAATGTATGTTTTCGTATTTATACTTCAAAAATTGATAGATAGATATCTACATTTAAAAATACAAATTAATATGATATATCTTCAGTTAATCTTTTAAAAAATAACATTACATTTTTTTAAAAAAATATAGCCCTGCGGTATACCGCGGGTTAAATTCTAGTTCCATAGTAAATTCGATTCATAAGAACCAAAACAATACAAATATATGTATATATATATATATATATATATATATATATATACTATACTATTATTTGAGGAGTACAATTTATAATTACCCTTTAATAACCTTCCTCTTTGTAAGTTATTACATTAGAATGCCATTAGAGATAAAAATTTAAAAAGTAAATTAATTCAGCTCATTAAGGATAAACAAGTCAAATACTAATTTATACAATTTAATTAATTTAATTATTAAAAACGAAAAAATATTATTAACTTAAAAAAAATGACCAATAAAAACGAACATATAAGATTTGATATCTAACTTACTATATTAATTTGTTATTAATCATGATTAGCAAAAATACCCCTTTTCTCATGCCCCTTTTCAAAAATGCCCCTTTTAAATGTCCATTTTCAAAAATGCCCCTTTTTAAATATGAAATTTTTATAAAGTTTTATTAGGTTTATAAGGTACTTATGGATTGTAACTACTACTTGAAGACTCGATCCAAGTATTTATAAGGTTTTATAAGGTGTTTTTAAAGGTTTTACAAGTTATTTTAAAGGATTTTTAAGGTTTTTCAAAGGTTTTACAAGATATTTTAAAGGTTTTTAAAGGTATTTAAAATGCATTTATAAGGTATTTGTAAAGTATTTATAAGATTTTAGATACATAGAAATGTAGTTTGTGTATGTTTTAATAATATTACATACATATTTAGGTAAATCTTATATTTTTAAGAGCATTTTTTATAAGGTTTTTAAAAAGGGGTATTTTTGAAAAGTGGCATTGAAAAAGTGGCATTATTAACAATTGATAATTACTCGATAATGTCGATCGATCCCAATTGATAAGTGGCATTATACTTCACCTCTCATCTTTTTTTGATTCTATTTTAATGAAACAAATAAATCATCATATCATCCATATAACAAAAAAAAGTAAATTTTTTCTGCATATGCCAAGATTTGAATTTTTAAAAACGAATATAAATTGTTAAATCTATGAAGAAAAAAATTTAATGGGTCAAAAATTCAAATTTGAGTAATATAAATCTTTTAACCAAAAATAAGTTCAACAAAAATTTCGACTGAGTAACGGGTCAGAATTTGAATATTTATATTCAATTTCATACATTTATTTTTTGAAATGTATTATTTTATATACTAGAATAAGATTTTTAAATATTTTAATTTGCAACATATAAAATTAGTTTTACTTGATATTTTTTAAGAATATCATCAATATTTAAAGAATATCATCAATAAATACTCTAATTTGATTTTTTAAAACAAATATTTATAATAGGAAGTGGGTTATAATATATTATATTAACAAATGAGTTATGATCCTTATAAATGTTTGAATATTTCTATTTAATTTCATGTAATTCTTTTTTGAAATTCATAATTTTATATACTACAAGAAATACTTTTAAAGATTTTAATTTGGAACATTTAAAAATAGTTTAATTTAATATTTTAATGAATATCATAAATTTTTAATAGATTAAAAAGATAAAAAAAATTATAAATACTTTAATTTGATTTTCTAAAAAGATATATTTAAGAATCAATTACCGGGTTGAGCTTTATTCCAACCAAAATTACCAATTCCAGTACATCGGTCAAGCATTAGGTTTTAGGCATTTTCTCCTGACTTGAAATGTCTACATTACCCTTACCCATAGTTTTGTGTGTGTTTGTGAAAAATGTCGGAGATGATGGTGTCGATCAAGATCCGGTGGTGTTGGTCAAGAGATGAGACGAAGATGAAGACACTGTAAACAAAATGGTGGTGATGATGATGAGATCCAGTGACGGATGAGGAGATGATGAGATCCAATGACAAATTTTGTTTAGATTTAAAGATAGATTAAGTAGTTTTGATTTGATTTACGTTTCGATTTGAACCCTTGGGTTTACTAGATAGTATCCCCTAGGGTTTAGCTTCTTTATTCAAAACGCAATTGATTGAATTCATGAGATCGGAAAAGATGTTAGCGGCGGAGGTTTTGTGTTTCGGATTTTGTGTGTTCGGAAACAAAAGAGGTGGTGTTGAAAGTAACCGATATGATGTTGAGGGAGCACGAATATGGTGTTGATAGATTTGACTGAGAAAGGGAGGGTTGTGGTCGGAATCAAAAATTTTGCTCGGAGGAGCCGCAGAGTTGGTGTCGAGAGAGAATGAAGGAGAAGAATAGGCAGGGGCAAAACGGTCTTTTGACGAAGCCCAAAATACCTAAATGAGTAAGTATGGGTATTCATTCCATTTCTCAAATTTTTGGACCAAAAAAGGCCCAAACCAACCATATTCCCTATTTTTAAAATAGTTATAGTAGGCGGAAGGTTAAATGTAATATATTATATGATCCTTATAATAGACGGCATGTTAAGATTATATGATCAGATAGATTAAATAAGGTTGACACCACAAAATATTGAAAATAACGAATAATAGATTGTGCACGCAATATTTTCATTAGGATTCTAAAATAAAAATATAGACTCCACGCACAGGTTGAATTTGGTATATTATATACTAAATATATGTTCATAACATATTCGATTACGCGAATAATTGGTAAATTCCGTAGTTACCTCAAACAAATCTCTATTTCAACAACTAAAGAATTAGAAATTAAAAAAAGAATTTCCTAAATTAATTCAAAATTATATCTAACTTTATTAATTAATTAAAAATAATCTACGTTTTAGAAGCGATTCATTTATAATATTTTGATTTTTGATCTAACTGAATTATATGCAATCTCATTTTGTCGTTGTTAATACTCCCTCCGTTTCAAAATATAAGTCGTTTTAGGTAAAAACACACAGATTAAGAAGATCTACTTTTTAAAAGTTCAGCCAATCATAAAAGAGACTGCATAATATAAATAATCATAAAATATTAAAATAATATATAATTTGCATTGAAACTCGAAAACGACTTATATTGTGAAACAAAATACTTTATCTAAAACGCCTTATATAATGAAACGGAGGGAGTATAAATTAACTCATTATTGAGACCATATTAATTTATTAAAATAATTTTATTTTCCGTTTTCATATCTTAAAAAAATATACCTATAATTGAGTATAATTAAAAAAAGAAAATATATTCATTCTAATATTATATATGGGAACTGACAAAAATCTAAAAAAAATTTCAATTACTATTATAGTATATCACAACTATATTCTAAAATATATAATATATAAATTTTGTAATAAATAAAATTTAACCCGTACTATAGTACGGGTGATGATCTAGTATATATATATATATATATATATATATATATATATATATATATATATATATATATACACACTATCAAAACTATATGTTTAGGCTAACTATGAGTTCTGACGAACATTCAATACACTTAAATATCACAAGAACATTCGGAGTCTTGTTGGTTGCATATTTCTTTTTGTGAAGGCATTCTCATAATTAAGCACATAATTTAAATTAATATTATGATAAATATTTCTTATTTTATTTACTATTTTATTTCAAATGAGAATATATATATTTTTTTTTCTTTTGAGTTAGAGTTTTACAGTTTGTAGGGTTTTGTTAATATGTTTAAGATTTTAGGCATTCATGATCTAAATTTATAAAGTTGAGAGTTTTGTTTTTATCTCTCTTTGATTCCCAGGGTCAATGGGGGAATCAGGAAATAAATCTTCATAATCTTTAGAAAATATAGATCCAAAATAATTCTGAATAAAGTAAAATTCCTTAAACTAGTACTCATTCCCAATTTAAACTTCAAGAAATCTTTTTACTGTGACAACAAACCTCCAAGCTAATATTTATCTCAGGAAAAAAAATCCCATTAGATAATGAGATTTTTAACCAATCTACCCTCGAATCGTGTTTTGATTTTTCATAATGCCATTGAAAAAAAGTCGTTTCCGAAAGAGGTCATATTCAAGTTCTGTGGCATATGGTAAAGACGTATTTGCCCCCATGGACATTGGCATGGAATTATTGACATCCACACCTTCATCAGGTTTGGTGGACTTTTCTTGGACAGATGTATTCATTTTGTCCACCGTTACCTCACAACCAAAATTGTCTACAGTTTATTCATCATTTTGGATGGACAATTGGCTGATATGTTCTGCGTTAATGTCCACAGCGTCCTTCTCCTAGAGAACATCATGATAGTACCAATAGGATCAGTTTATAGAGTGTAAAACAAATAATCCAAAATTTAATTTCAAATACTACCTCCTCAGTTGCAGCTTCTTTTTTTCCTTTATCGCAAGTTGAATTATTGACATCCACACTTTCATCAGGTTCGATGGACTTGTCTGGAACAGGTGTATTCATTTTGTCCACCGTTACCTCACAACCAGAATTGTCTACAGTTTGTTCATCATTTTAAATGGACAATTGGCTGACATGTTCTGTGTTAATGTCCACAGCTTCCTTCAGCTGATTATTGTCCTCGTTCAAAGGCAAATACGTCTTTCCATGTGACGTAAATGGCGTTGCGCACAAAAGGTTTTTTTTAATGTCATTTTAAAAAAACAAAACTCAAATAAGGCTATTATTATCAAAATTCCCTTAGATAATTCCAATTTCTAGTGCACTATTGTTCGTATGTGTTTTCTTACTAAAAAAAAAAACAAATGTTTATTAAATTCTTTTATTTGCTACAATAAATAATAAACTTAAGAAAAAACCATATGCTTTCAGTTAAAATCTTTCATATTCAATAAACTTTTTTTGTTGAATAGCCTCGTTGAACAGTACCAACTGATTGTGGTTTATTCACAAACTTCCACCAATTTCGTAGATCTTGCATTCCTTCCCATAGAGACGGTCCAATCATGGAAGTTATATACCATAGCCAACAAGGTAGACCTAAATGTAGACCAACGAGTAGAGCCAAGTAGGGAGAAATACAATAGAGGAGTTCTAGGAAGAAAATAAATCCCATGTTGTGACTGATGCGTCCGAAGAGGTAGGCGTCTCCACATAATGAAACATCCGTGATTGCGCTAACCCAAAGAATGCAACTTCCTAGGCCGCAAGGCAAATAGATGATTATAGCGGAGAGTGTCAAAAACAAGGAATAATTGTCCGTTACGTGAATTTCGTGGTTTATCATATACAAGATTGCTTCGATGTTGATGATTATCATGAAGATGTTCATCGCAAAGTTGTATTGTAGGTTCTTGTTCATACTGCAACCAATATAATTTAAGAGGATCAGATTCAGTTTAATCAATCTTATATATGTTACATAATAAAGTAAAGGAAAAAAAGAAGACAAATCATTGATATAGAGTCTCACCACCATGCACGAAGGAGACTAGAAGATTCATCTTCGATAGTAGAAGTAGGCTTAGTAGCAGCAACATTTGTATTAGTCATGACTTCTTCGATAATTGATTGCTAAAGATGCGCAAGAAAACTCTATAATGAGGCTTTTTGCTCGGTAGTTAAACCCTAATAATGCCTAGATATATATAGACCTCTGGTTAACCTAATCCAATAATTCCTGAGATTTAGTTCATCTAATATATCTTATTATATATATAAAAGAAATCAAGACATAAATGAAAAAGAATTCTGTTACGATATTAAAAAAATCTTTTTTTTTAGAATTAGCAATATATTGTATAATTTTCTTAAGATAATCTTATTATACAATTTTTCTTTTAGAATTAATCATTAATTGTATAATTTTCTAAATTAACGAAATATATCATTAAAAAAATAGTAACAATCATTTTCCTTTCTGCTTTAGTAGAAGAAAATAAACAAAAGTTTTTTCTTTTAGTAAAATTTATCTTTTGATAATCTTATTGTATATGTTTTTCTTAAGGATTAGTAATTAATTATATATTTTTGTCGAAATTTCCTATTTTCTAAAAATAGTAATAAGAATCATTTTTTTTCTTTCAGGTTTATTAAAGGATAAATAAAAGTATTTTGGGTACACTTGTTATTTTTCTGTAAACTTATCTCGATTTTTTTAATATATAACCAGAGAATAAAAAAGATATGTCAGTGATTAACTAGTTCTATTCAAAGTCAGATGGAAATTTTTTCTTTTTAATTAATATTTAATAAATAAAACTGTATCGAAATTTTTTTTTTAATTAAGTGGTTAAATGACTACATCTCCAACTTTCTTTTAACGGAGTTCGAATTTGACACTTGAATTGTTTTGTAAAGTATGTCAAATATAAATGTCCCTATATTGCATGTGGAACAAAAATTCACATATAATGTCAAATTGTTACATGTAGAGTTGATAAGATCTTGTTAGAAGATATTGATTAGGACATCCAACCCACAACACGGAACCAGATCAAGAAATATTTTGGACGTCAAAACTTTGAAATATTTTAGTTATTTTGTACATAAATATTTTACTTCGATGGAAAATTAAATAAATGTACTAACTTAATTAAAAAGTTCAAAATTATAATTAATCTATATTTTATTTGATAGATTTTCTAGATATCTTTTACCACGTATCATATTAATTTGTGATAGATTTTCTACTTAAAAAAAACCCCTGGTGGGCGGATTAGAGTCGAAGTTTTACGACTGCAATATTTGGGTAGTTGGTCCTCCAAAAGAATCGGTATCCTTCCTTATTCATATATCATCCATCCCAAACGAGAATAAGGACGGAGACCGATTCTTTTCTCTTGGACTAAATCTCGTTCTTGATTTGAAGGAAAAAGAGTGAAGATAGTGTTTATATAGATAGTGAAGTGGTGACGTTGCCTAAAACATGTTCTTTGGGTTGTGTGAAGACATATGTTAAAAACATGTTCTTAGAGTCTCTGGTTGATCTTTCTGATAATGAAAAAGGTAAGTTTCTAATAAATCATGGAATTAAAAACAAATTTTCATTAAAATATTTTGCTAAGTTTTTAAGTAATTGCAAAATGACAAACATTTTTTTTTTAATTAGGTTTATACAATATACATTTTTATTTCTTTATGGTTATTACACAATGAAAACGATACACATAACATAGAGGAAAGGAAACACTTGACCAGAGAAAAGAAAAGACTTGACATAAAAAAGAAGAAGAGACTTGACTATTCGTTAGTCATTATCATTCATTTTCGTTTAAGTACGGTATAGTATACCACTTGTTTCTTCCACATCTCAAAATCAATTGGGTGCATGGTGAGTTTCTTAGCCAGTTGATTGAATAGCTCATTGACTGCACCATCTCCAAAATGTTTTTCAACAATTGTTGTGAGAAAAGCTCGAAACGTGGAAGTGATAAAGTCATTGGTTAATGGAATATCGTCTAATGGATGGCTTATAGTCTCCATCAGCTCAATTGTAAAGCTTCCATTTTGCTCAATTCACTAAATTGAGGAAAATACATAGTAAGCTGAATTACTCGATCTTTTCCTTGCTTGTTACTCTCTACGAAAAAAAAGAATCGATGATTACTAGTAATATCTCATGACTCTTAAGCATTATTTTTATTAATGAACTAGGCTTCAAAACTACATTTCTTATGTGAATTAAAAAAACAAAAAAAAAAACTGAAAAAATTGTGGGTTTGTCAAATCAGTAACTAAAAAGCTTTCTAGAATATCTTGTAGTGCTTTTCGAAAATCCTAGAAACAAAAAATCTTTCTAGAATCAGTCAAAATGGAGAATATCTACGACTTATTAGGCGTATCTTGTAGTGATGATCTTCTAACGGATATCTTGTAGTGTTTTCGAAAACCCTGGAAACAAAAATCTTTCAAAATAATTGCAGTTCACAACACTTTAAATTCACCAACATTTTTCAATCTTATCAAAAACTTCAAAACTAATATTTTTGTAGAAAAATCTCAATCTCATATATTAGTAAAATTAATAAATTAGTTAATCTGCTAACGGATGTTTAACACCTTGAACAAGCAACTTTTCTTTTGATAAAAAAGCAAAAGTTTATTAACTTTTATTTATTTATTGATTACAATAAATTAACGTAAGAGGAGAAAAAAAACCCTAACAAACTATCAAAATATATCTGCGACTTATTAGGCGTTAAAATTGAGTTCTTTAAAACTCAATTAAATTTAACAGCAACTGATTGAGGTTGACTCACAAACTTCCACCAATCTCGTAGTGCTTCCATTTCTTTGCATAGAGTAGGTCCAAACATGGCATTTGCATACCATAGCCAACAAGGTAGACCAAAGTGTAGACCAACGAATAGAGCCAAACGGGTAGAGATACAATAAAGGAGGTGGAGGAAAATAACAAAGCCAATGTTATGACAGATGCGTCCTATGATGTAGGCATCTTTGCATACTGAAGAATCCTTGATTCCCGAAATCCACATTAAGCAACTTGTTAGGCCGAAAATGAAATAGAAAAAAGCTAAAAATGCCAGAGATACAGTTACACCTTCGTTTGAAGGAATATTGTTAAATTTCATATACAAGATCGCTGCAATGTTGAGGATTATAATGAAGCTGTTCATCGCAATGTCATATCGTACATTCGAGTTCATCCTGAAACCAACCATTAACACAATTTTATATATAGATCTATCTTATGTTATGTAACATAAAAAGATAGAAAAAAGCAATGTTATGGAGTCTCACCACCAAAGACGGAGGAGGCTAGGAGATTCATGGAAGACTGTTTCAGTAGACTTAGTAGCAGAAACATTAGTATTAGTCATGGCTTCTTCGATAATTTACTGGTTGCTAAAAAGAAAGGGTGCGTTAAACCCTAATGTCTACAAATGATATATTTATATATAGTGTTAGAAGTTGGGCTTTGGTCTAGGTTTCAGATAGAATAGAGTTTTACTTGGTAATGGGTTTGTCTCATGGGCTTTATTGTTCGGGCTTGTAGAGTCTTGTGGGATTAAGCAAAGTTATAAACCAGAGATGATGATGAAACCAACGAGGAAAAACATGTTTTTGGAGTTGGAGTTCGATTTATTAAGTCTTAGCCGAAAAAAAAATGACAATTAAGAAATGTATGGGAGGAGATTCATTGGTTCTAAATGACATTATGACAATTACAGAAAGTATGAAGGAGATTCATTGGTTCGTAGGTTCTAAATGAATTCCACATGGTTTGTTAAGTCTTAACTAAGACTGGTTTGCCTATTTTATGGGAGGTCTAGGTTTCTTAGATATTGATAATACGAGACTCTCTGATTTATTTTCTGACGTCGCCTTGGATATCGGTAGCAATGCCCCAAGGACGTACATGAAGACAATAGAATCAATAAATCCTAGTGGTTTGAGTTGTATGTGTATCATAAAAACATGATGACAAAATAAATGTTGCTTTGTTATGGTCAAAGATAAACAATTTCAAGAACAAATGTTTGGTCTAAAAACAAAACAAAATCGTCCAAGAAAAATAAATTCCACAAAAAAATCTTGAAAGTAATTCCTAGCGACGACGATCCTCGAAAACCCCTTTAAACAGTAGCAACTACCGACTGTGGTTGATTCACAAACTTCCTCCGACCTCGTGATATTATTATTATGGGACATAGATGTAAGTCAAGCATGGCGGATACAGTATTTTACTTTCAAAATTATATCTTTTAGTTTCTAATTATCTTCAATTTGTCATTTGTTTAGAGAAACTCTCCATTCATATATTTATTTTTATTCTTAAAATAAAATAACTCTATTTTGGAGTTGAATTTTCTAATTTTATTTTTCAACTCCAAAATGAAAATTTTCAATTTTTAGTGTAAATTAAAAATGGAGAACCCAAATATAGAAAAATAAGATCCTTATTTTAAAGTTGAAAATGAAGATGGGGTGGAGAAAATTTTACTCCAAAATTAAATTTGGATGAGTTGAGATGGTCTTATAGATCAACAATATGCACTGTGTAGGGGTGTCAAAATGGGTCAAGATTCATGGGTCAACCAAAACTCAACTCAACCCATGAACCCTAATGAGTTGAAAATTTTGACTCAAATGAGTTGATGGATCAAATGAGTTATTGAGTCAAATGAGTTGATGGATCAAATGAGTTGGGTTGTAATGGGTCAATGGTTTCAATGGTTTACCCATTTGACCTATCAATTATTGTTAAATTGAATCAAACCAATTTAAATCTCTAAACCGATTTCAATTTGAGTCTAACCAAAACTTCTAAACCGATTGAATATAGTCTTTAATTTTCCCGCCAAAAAAAATTATAATTTTTAACAAAAAACAAAAATATGTAATTTTCCCGCCAAAAACATAAACCCATGATTTTCCCGCCAAAAACGTAAACCCGTAATTTTCCCGCCAAAATTTTTTATAATTTGTAACCAAAAATGAAAATGTAAAATTTTCCCGCCAAAAATGTAAACCCGAGATTTTCCCGCCAAAAACGTAAATCCGTGATTTTTCCGCCAAATTTTTTTATAATTTTTAACCAAAAATGAAAATGTAAAATTTTCCCGCCAAAAACGTAAATCCATAATTTTCCCGCCAAAAACGTAAATCCATGATTTTCCCGCCAAAAACGTAAATCCGTAATTTTCCCGCCAAAAACATAAGTCCGTAATTTTCCCGCCAAAAACGTAAATCCGTGATTTTCCCGCCAAAAATTTATAATTTTTAACCCAAAACAAAAATGTGTAATTTTCCCGCCAAAAACGTAAATCCGTGATTTTTCCGCCAAATAATAGTGATGTTGATGATGATTATTATTATTATTATTATATTTTAATTATTAATTTATTTATTACATTAATAGGTCAATGGGTCAACCCATTTAACCTTCTAACCCATCAAATTAAATGAGTTCATGGGTTGACTCAACTCATGAACTCATTTAACTCTAAACTCATTGGGTAATGAGTTGAGTTGAGTTGGGTTAACCATTTTGACACCCCTAGCACTGTGACAGAAAAAGAAAAAATGTTAATTGTATATGGTTTATAATTATTTTTTTGTTTCTTAAGAAGTTCAAAATATTTGCAAACTTAGCTTTAACCCCCTAATATACTCTTTACTATAATTCTGAGGGTATTGTTGGATTTTAATTAATATAAAATTTCAGATCACCAAACGGTGTACAAAAAATCAAGATTCACAAACCTAGGGTAAATTTATCCTTTCTAGCTAATTTTCTCTTTCCAATTTTCCCATTGAAAAATAAAAACATTTTTTTATTAGATGTATACACCAAATACATATGTATTTCTTATGTATTGTTTTGGTGATTACATAGTGAAAACAGCATATATAACTTTAAGAAAAAATAAAAGTCTTCGACAGGGAAAAAAAAAGAGACTTGAACAAATAAAAAAGAGTTACCAGAAAACAGTCTTGAACCAAATATAAAAAAAAAAGACTTACCAGAAACAAAGACTTGAACCAAATATAAAAAAAAAAAGACTTACCGAAAGAAAAGACATGACTCATTATATCATTATCCCAAGATTTATTTTCGTTTAAGTACGATATAATACACCACTAGTTTCTTCCGCATTTCAAAATCAATTGGGTGCTTGTAGAGTTTTTTAGCAAGTCGATCGAATAGCTCATCGACCACACCATCACCAAAATGTTTTTCTATGATTGTAGTGAGAAAAGCTCGAAACGTGGAAGTGATGAACTCGTTGGTTAATGCCATACCCTCCAATGGATGGCTTGTGGTCTCCATCAGCTCAATTGTAAAGCTTCCATTTCTCTCAATCTCTCCCTTCAATTCACTAAATTGAGGAAAATACACTGGCAAACTAAACACATCGATCTTTTCCTCGCTCGTTATTCCCTAAAAAGAAAAGATAACTAACTATTACTAGTAAATTTTCATGACCCTATAAACTTTAAAAAAAAATATATGAAATGATATAGAACTCAAAAACATTGATGCTTTTTAAATATATTAAAAGAATAATTATCTTACCGATTTGGCCATATCCATAAGACAATCACCAATGGTGTCCATCACAAAACCCTGCCATGTCTCATACAAGGACACACCATCAGGCAAACATTCTCCTATTATAGTCATCAGTCCTCCGGGCACAAGTTCTTCTCCTCTAGCATCAAGAAAAGCGTCCATGTCTTCTATGAACTGGACCTTGTAAGCCTTGGTAACTTCTTCCAACAAATTATTACATTGAATGTAATTTTTGTTCCAGGCAATAGATTTCTTGTCACATACGTGTTCAGGAGCTTTGGAAAGCCAGTGAGTCGTGTATGAAGTGTGTCCAATGTGGATGCTGTTTCTTGGTAACACCCGACCATAGAAAGAGCCTGGAACTCCGACAGAGAAATATTCGCGTTCCGAGGAAGGAGGTTGGGTTTTGAAGAGTGTGTTGAAGTCATTGGTGGTGTGATCGTTGAAGAAAACTTGGAACTCGAGAGGCACAAGGCTATGTTCGTTGTTTTCTTTAAAGTGTCTAGATTTGACCGTATCAATGATACTTTGAACAACATGAAACGTGTTAGGTCCAGTAGAACAACCAAAATCTGCAATTCTAAAAGTACTAAAATCAGAACTCAGTTGGAGGTCGAGCTTTTCCAAGATGCATCGTCTTGTCTTTTCTTCAGCGCCACTTATAGCTACTTTCTGTATCACACAATAATTTTAGTTAGTAAAAATAAATTTTTTTGGATCAAATATTTATTTCTAATACAAAAAAAACGTATAACATGGTGAAATTCTAGCAATAAAATATTTAGATTAAACGTATAACATGATTCAATTCTAGCATATAATCAAGTGAATTTGTAAGATTAGATTTAGAAACTCTTGAATTATCCAACAAAAAAGTTGTGAAAGTTTTGAAATGAAATTTGAACAATATTTATACGGTATATATAAACACGTCAAAAATTTCTAAGAGTTTGTGATTTTTTATATAATTTGTTAACATTTCCAAAAACTTAATGAAAGTTTGGAAAATTATCATAAATATCTGATAATTTCACGTGATGAACACTACCTCTTCCAACAAATTTTTCCAGTTATCCGAATCTATGTCATCTCAAAGGTACAATTTTTGTTATGAAAGTGTTAAGTTTTTCATGACTTATGTAAAAGGGGTTACGTAAGACAAAATGGGTTAGTCAGACGGTTGCTCTTATAACCATCCAAATATTTCGAATTCACAAGAAGAGAATATAATTCAAAATATATCATAACATTACCTGGTATGAAGAGTTATGGATGTAACTGTGTTGATCGTCACCGCTGCTCATCGGGTACAAGTGAGATGATGTTGACATTGCTCCGTTTTTGTGAACTTATAATCTCTTAAAACCTTAGTTTCTGTATATTTATAACGAAAGAGATGAAATCAAATTGAATTTTTTAAAGGTGGGAACAGGTAAGCATTCAGTAAGACAAATAAAATATGTATTTTCAGAAGAATTAAATATACTTTATATGTTTTGCATGTGATTTAAAAGAGTTGACTGACAATAACAGAAGTTTGAACACACCAAAAAATAAAATAAAACAATGTAGGATCGTCTTTCACGCTAACATGGGTACCAATTGTTTATTTGTGCAGTCTGTTTAATTGTTAAATGATTGAAGATAATATTGTCAAAGTTTAATAGACATCGACGCTTTCACGTCTAAGATCTGGCATTGTGGAGTGGTAGTGGCAAAAATGTTTACTTGGTTTCCGCTGCTACTGATGTTTATATTCTTAACACGCTTTTGATTTAAATAAGTTTTTAATTTGATTACTAGATTTTAATCCGCGATACATTGCAGGATGATTTATTTTTTAAAGTTAGTATATATAAAATTTTGCAAATTGAATCTCTTTAAAAAATATTTATATTTTATAATTTACAATTGTTATTAAGTGACGGTAAACCACGAGTCTACGGGACATTTTTTAATAAACTGAGGATTTAAGCAGTATTAAAGCGGCATGTTAATGATGTTTTGAAATTTTATAAATATTGATTCAAACCCGTCCGCCATATAAATCCGTTCCGAAATATAACTAAGTTATTTAAATTAAATAATTTTTCAATTTGATTATGCTAGATATTAAATTTTATTTTTATCTAGACATTTTTTGTTCTGTGTTTTTCTTGTTGGTTTGTTGATTATTTTTTTCAGGTTGAACTATAAAAATATTTGAGTATCAAACTAAACTAGCAAGTTGATGGATAACAATGAGCTGATACCAACATGGCAACAGCAAATATCAAAAAGGGAGATTGTACATGCATATATGGCATTAGCGAGCTGATGGACAACAACGAGCTGATGCCAACATGAGTCTGCATCTGTTATCTACATTAAGCGTCTGATGAGTGCGAGAAAACTAGAAGCTAACGTGAAACTTTTGAGAAGCTGATGTGTTTTGGTACAGAAGTAAGGAGCTGGCGTGTCATGGATATATGGTTGAATTTGATATGGAGATTCAAGAAATATTATCTAGAACTTGTATCTAATACTTTTTTATCTTCACGGATGCGTTATAAGAAAAGGAAAGGAGAAAAAATGTAACGCCCGCAACAATACATTGATAATGTCTTGTAAAAACATAGTATATACAATTTGAAACACATGGAGTTAAAATTCAACACTATTAAATGGTTCTGTAAAACCCGTTAACAGATGTTTAGTTGCGGGTTCGATTTCACCAACAATTCAAAGATGAGATATTTTTAGACTATATATATATTGAATTACTAATATATAAGAATGTATGGAACTAGGCTCGTACATCCCCTCAAACTAAGGACCAAAGCATTTTATAAGGTCTCCATCCAATGAAAACGAAAGGGTTTATGACGAAAAACTCAGTTTGAGAACATCAATTATTTATTTATATGTATATTTCGACAGGAAAAACAGACAAAAAGAAACAACATATATAAATAAATTATCATTTTATTTTAATAATTTCAGATACATTTTAAATAACATCTTTTTCCTTGTTTTTGTGCACAATTTCAGTTTTCGCCCCATCTAATATGAGCAATATTTGGGTTCACCCCTAGGGGTGAATCCTTTTATTTACCCTTTTTTATTTTAACCAATCAGAATTCGCTATATAATAAAGAAAAAATTATTTAATTATTAAATCTAATCTCTAACCATTCTTTTATGAACCCAACCCACCATTTAAACTCGTTTAATCGTAGAAAATCTAAGCCCTAATCGTACTTTTTAAACCCAAACGACATCTAACCTCGTTTAATTGTAAAATCTAAACCCGTTTATAAATCTAAACCGATATTTAACCTCGTTTAGTCATAAAATCTAAACCCTAATCCTTTCTAATAAACCCAAATCGATACATAATTTTGTTTTAATGGGCAAATTAGATTTTATAATTAATTGAATTTTTTATTGTTATTAGGTGGCAGATTCTGATTAGCTAAAATAAAAAGGGTGAATATAAGAGTGAACCCAAGTATTTTTCATCTAATATTCATTGTAGAGGTCAGATTTGTTGTCAACAACCTAAAGATTGTCTCCAGCAAAATCGTTTGTATACGGTCTTTAATCAATTTACAATAAATTATTTTGAATTAATATTAAATAGAATTACGTACGGCCACAATGAAACAATTAATTCCAATGAAAGCATGAAGATGATTACTCATGAAAGCTTGTCATGTTCTTCGAAGTCTTTCTCCTCTATACGTCGAAGTGAAAGCTTTAGTACCTCTGCAAAGCTTGACTTCCAACAAGAGGAATGAAGTAGTTTTCATCACGGACTGCTTCGATCTAGTGAAAATGGTGTTTATATAAACAGAACGGCAGATTTTTGCGATTTATTTAGATGAGCTAAAAAAGAGTGAGGAGTTTTTTTCGTCGTTTTTTATCTCTTTTATTTTTCGTAGCACTAACATTAAAGTGAATAAATTAGCACAAGATATTTAGATATACATGTATTATATTAGGGTTTTTTGCAAAAAAAACTCTTCAACTCTTCAATTTTTGCAACTTTACCCTTCAACTCTGAAAATGAACATTAATTCTACGAAGTCCAAAATAATACCCAATATAACCCTTATACAAAATAATACAATTCAATTGCTTGACTGTCACATGTTAGTGTTACTAATATTGGCTATCACATTATCACATTACCCCACTGAATTAAATCTTTGTAAAACACATTTTTAAGAATATGAAATCCCGCACAGTTCGGATCAGGATCTTGTATTAACTAAGAAGAGCCCCAGTAGTAAAACATAGTTTAAATGTATATCTAAATATTTTGTGCTAATTGGTACTTTAAATTGTATTGAACTCGTTTCTCTTTTAATATAATTGGTACTTTTACGGAGAAATAATATTTATAACAAATATTTTAAGGATTCGGTTCAACCAATACTTCACTTTCAGTATATATTTAATATTGACATAAAACATAGAACGTGATGGATTAGTTTAAAAAAAAAACAAAAAGATTCTTAAAGCATCTTTATTTGATAAAATCAATCAATGATATAGTAATTATCTATATTTCATGGAAACGGAAACGGAAATGCGGTAGCGAAACGTTTCGGCAACGAGAAGCAATTTTTTTCTAAAATTAGGAGTTGGAAACAATTTGGAAACGTATACATCTATATATATATATAAGATATATAACATTAAAATAAAACTATATTAAAAATGGTTTAAACAATACAAGTCTAAAACATTAAATATTAAATAGGTTAACTAAAATTCTAAAAGATAAAAATTAATTGGTTCAAGTTCAAATATTTAACTTAGACCAACATTTTCATTCACATTTTCATTAGTTTCGTCAAAGATCATATAAAACTGCATCCAAAACTGGTTTGTAGAGAGAAAGATCTTAAAACTCAGAGTCTTCCAAAATTAGTTATATGTATTATAAATCTTAATATTTCTAATTTTTATTTATTAAGTTTCTAAAGTCAATAAAAAGGATTTGTCGCGTTTCCATCGTATTTCCAAACATAGATTTTTAGGAAACGCGTTTCCGTGATATTTTTTGTGTTTCCGAAGAGTTTTTGTTTCCGAAACGTTTCGGAAACGGGAAACGGACCTCGGAGAGACTAATTATTGAAACAAAATAATTAATAAGATCCTGAACAATAATAAAACAGATAAAATTTGATCAAAACATTAAGTAGGATAAAAATTTGGAACTAAATCACACAACAATCAAAATCTTTAAGGGTGTGTATCAACCATGTACATACTTCAAACAAAATTAAGATTTGTCTAAATTTTAAGCATAAACACTTAAGCACCTATAACATTTTTTTCAAAAAAAAACCCTCTAACTCGACAATTTTTGCAAATTTACCCTCCACCTCTAAAAATAGAGAAAAATCATACGAATTTTAAGATAATACGCAATGTAACCGTTTTTCGTTACCGTCAAGTTTTTGAAATTTTGATAAATAATATGTCAAATCCAAGCCTTTACAACTATTTTTGACTGATATATTACGTATTATTGTTTTACTTCGTTAGATTAATCTGCATTTTCTGGAGATAGCGGGTAAAGTTTTAAAAATTGTCGAGTTAAAAGGTTTTTTTGCACAAAACCCATATATAAAAAAAAATATTTTAAAAAATATTAATCTTGTATAGCTCCAAAGAAGCGTTAGAAGTTCGATCTCTGATGGAAGACTTCCCACCGATAGATCTTTCTTATTTTTGGACACAATATATCAGAGGATGTTAGCTTTCCTTTGCCAGTGCAATTAAAGAAATCCAACGGTGTGATAAGACGTTATGACTAATTTATTGAAGACAGGTCAAGCTGGTTCACGGATGAATACCGAACGGAATAAGTCGGATGGAGTACTGATCGATTCCAAGTTGTACAGATCGGTAGGAACTTTAATTTTATTTACTTTTGTTATAAGTTGCAAGGAAGTTGCAAAGTAGTCACAATTTTGAGAATATGTTGCGACTCCATTTTAGGAATAAAAGAAGATACTAATTCATCTTAAATTGCGAGTGTTTTGAGATTGATCTTGTATTGCTACAAAATAGTTGTTACTATAGGACTTTACCGACTATATTTGTCTGTCGTAAATATGCGACGAGTTTGCGTCTAATGCGACTATAGTCGTCAATAAATTACAAAAGCATCAAACTTTTTTGCAACTAAAAAAAGGATCACAAATGGTAGTCTCAAAAATGCAGGTTTTCTTGTAGCACAAAGCTAACTTTGCATAAAACCCATTTAACAAATTTAACATCTCCAAAAAAATCTTAATTCATATTACAGTGAAACCTCTATAAATTAATAATTGTCTCCAGTCCTAAATTGATATTTTGGCCTAAATATCACCTCTATAAAATAATAAACACGATACATTTAATAAAATTTAGTAAAATACATTGATCCCAATATTATTAATTTAAAGAGGTTTTTATATGTTTGGCTTACACCCTCAAATTATCTTAACTGTTATTTAATTTACTTCTGATTTTATCTTTTTCTGGCAAAAGCATTTTTTTTCATTCCAACCAAATATTTTACAAAGCTTAAGAATACTACAAATTTAGAGCTTACAAACTCAAATATAAAGGCATCTAGAGATGCAACAAAGTTAAATCTAGGATAAGGCGGCAATGGATCCATGAAATCACAGAGACAAGAGTTGAAACACAAGTTGCCACAAGCGAAAGAATGGTTAATCGGGATCACACCCACGAACTCTTCGAGGATTGAGGAATTAGTCACATTCAAAAGAAGTGGTGCGTTGAAAATACTTCCAACACCTTGAAAATACTTCCAACACCATCTTACTAATTATATGTTCCTATAATATATTTAAACAGAAAAGGGTTTCATACATTTAAAATTCTTGGTTGTTTGCACATATTATAAAAATCTTGTGAATCTCGTGGACATTTTTTTATAAACATTACATTAAGAAAAACTACCAACAACATTAAAATAGAATAGGGTTTAATACAACTAAAATTATTGGCTGTTTGCACATATTAAAAAAATCTTGAGAATCTCGTGGATATTTTTATAAACATTAAGAAAAACTACCAACAATATTAAAATAGAAAAGGGTTTAATACAATTAAAATTCTTGGATGTTTGCATAGGTACGTGTAACGTGTGACGTGTTCAAGAATTACAATGGGCTTGAATGGAGACGTGGAATAAAAGCAGTTCATTTGGCGGAGCAGAACGTATGCAGTTTAGTTCCCATTCAACAAACAAAATTGATCTGCTTGTGTTTCTTATTAAAAAAATAAAACATAAGAAAGTGTTCCAAATAGTATCACATGCAGTCCAATTTTACAAAGAAAAGTGGAGGATCCACGTTTATTCTTGTACACAGCAAATTGGGTGTGTGCCAACACACCATCCATGTTTTTTCCTTTTATATTAAAAACTTTTGAATTTTTTTACTTAATAATATTACAAATCTTGACAATTTTATTTGATAACATATTATTCTGATAAAAATATTTTAATCATACCTAAAATACTGAAAATTCATATATAAGTATTAAACTGATCCGAACCATATGTATTGTTATTTTTTTATGTTTTGTATTTAATAGATATATTTCAAAAGTACTTTTAAACAACATAAATTATCGAGTAACAATAGAACAAAATTATCTTTATCCAATTTTTACTATTTTTCTAGTATAATTTATTTTAATGCTAAGTATTCAAATGATCCAAACCATATCTATTATTTAAATTTTTATGCTTCGTAGTTATTAGATATATTTTGGGACTGCTTTTAAATAATAAAAATTATCGAGTAACAATAGATCAAATTATCTTTGTCGATTTTTTATTATTTTTGCTGATATAATTTATTTTAATATATATAGTATTATGTAACATATTTTATTTAATATTAGCGCTTTATATTATCTACATATTTGATCTGCAATACTTGATCCGCTTTTACCATTCAAACATACTTTTTGAACTGCTAGATCCGTTTGATCCACTTTTGTTCCGCCAGATCTGCTAGATCCGCATTTGTTCTACTTGATCCGCTTGGTACGCTTGATCCGATCTGCTATATCCGTTTTCTCCATTCGAAGCCATTAATATTGTATCCATGAGATTCACAAGATTTGCTTTCTATTTACTCTAAAACATGACAAAACTCAAGAAAGACTAAAAGACACTACAAACACTCTTGAACTCAATAAAATTAAATACTCAAAATAGACATCAAAACAATTGTTAAAAGCTATAAATAATATGATTAACATCGTGCTCCGAAATGAAAGTTGGTTTTTCTTTTTGATTATTTATTTTCGGATTCTCCTAGACTTTTAGATTTTTCTGCTAGGATTTTTATTTTATATTTTTACATAAGGAGAAATGGTAATTCTTTTGAACATGATTACTGATTGCTCGAGTATTTACCCGATACACTTAACCGCAAGGTAGTATATACGAGGTCGATCCACAAGAACAATTGGTACACTAAAGATTTCCGAGACTCGTTCTTAGCTAAAACTAAAAGATTGTTTTGTTTGGGTTTTCAGTTTGTAAAATAAAAATGCAAATAAATTAAACGATTTAACTTCAAGATTTAAAGACATTGGGCATTAGGGTATTTCAGAGATCAACGAATAATGGAAACATGAAACCAGGAATTCAATAATTAAGAACCGTTCTCGAACATGAACACATTTAGACCAATTCTCTTTCAAGACATTAATCACTAAATTTGACTATTCGATTACTAAACTTTCGCATGCAATTTCCTAGTCAAATTCGCATTACCAAACAAGTTCATTAAGTTCACAATGCGTCCTAACGTCAACTTTCGTTGGCTAAGCATACATTGCTCAATCCACATTCTTTCAGGCATTCTATCGAACACTTTTGATGCATAGAAAAACCTAGAATCTACAACAGGGTGATCAATCATATTCTAACATTAAGAACATGTGAATCAAAGAACCTAGAGAATGAGAATTCCTAATACAATCAATCCATTAATCCATTGAATCTCCTAATTGGAACCCTAAAACCCAATTGGAGAACTACTCACACATAGCAATGAAAACAACGCAAATAGATAAAGAAGAAAACATAGTTCAATTGAATAAATGAGATAAAGGTTTAGAAATCTTCTCCAAATTGTCAAGAAGGAATGAATCTCTAATCCAAAGGGGAGTAGCTTACAAAAGAGCTCTCAGAAAAATTGCAGAAAAACAACGTGAAAAGAAAATTAGGTCTCTGGGGTTTTTATACCCATGTACAACAAATAGAAGATAAATCCGGTTAAGGAAAACCAAAACCGGACGTCAGGAAATCAGACCGATCGGTCCAGAGGAGGACCGATCGGTCCAACCAAATCTGCTCTCCGTCAAAGCTCCGGACCGATCGGTCTAGTGGAGGACCGATCGGTCCAACCGGCTTTGGTCCACGTTTTCAGCTTTGGACCGATCGGTCTAGTTGGTATCTGATCGGTCTAGTTTGTGACTGGTCGGTCTAACTGGCTGTGTCTGCAAAATCAACTTCTCTCTCCTGTTTTGACCCGAACAAGTCCAAAAATGCACGAAAATCTCCAGATCCCGCTCAAACACCTATGACCTGTAAAAGATTCAAGACAAGACCAAAAAGACGCAAAAGATGGACTAGACATGACTAATGACTCAGAACGACACCTAAAACAAAGACTCAAAACCGATAAAAACACAACACATCAATTACATGAGTCTTATAGCCTTATAGGTCACGAAATTGTACCTTAAGTTTTGTGAATACCATAGGAGGAATAAACTCCCAACTCAAATCTCTGTATTTCAATTTGATTTTCAAAGTTTAAATCTTCTGCGGTGGAAAACTGCGTCGTTCGTTTCTCTCATACATTTCTGCACATAACTGCTAATATGAGAAAAGTAAAAGACAGCGCATGGAGTCTAAAAAGAGGTAATGGTTTAAGGGTGAGAAACACTAAACTGATGAGCAGCCATCTAGCTTCAACTGAGACTTGTAAAACGAATAAAGAGTCCTCAATGTATCCGCTTGTTTTCTTGGTCTAACACCTTCAATGAGAAAGAATTAAGTCCGGTTAGTTGTCCAAAATAATAGAGTTCACATCAGTCGTACCAAGAAAATCGCTGTAAGATGAGGTTTCCGAGAAGAGATCTAGCGGTGGTTTTCTAAGTATTGTCCACTTTAAATGAATCCTACAAAAGTTGTCACTTAATGATTTAAAACACAAGATAGTCATGTATTATCAATCGATTATATGTATTTATTTAATCGTAAAGATTTGTATCCCTTAATTACATAATTTAATTTGTATTTTTGTTTTAATGAATTAAGTAAAATATGTGTAAGTAATATCAATTTCAAATTATGTAATGTTGGAAAATTAATTAATGGAAGATCGACAAAAATATCACTAAAATAAGTTTTTCTTCCAAAAACAGTACTACAATTGAAAAATTCCAGCCAAAATTGGAAAATTAGAAATTTCTCGCCAAAATTTATTTTTTCCGCCAAAAAATTTTCGTAACGTAAAAATATTTTCCCGTCGAAAATTTTTTTTCAACATTTTCCCGCAAAAAAAAACCTTCAAAATTTTCCCGCAAAAAAAATCCACGAAAAACAGGAAGGACTCCTTGAATTTCAGGAAAGGATTCTTTAAAGGATTGCACGAAATTCAGGAAGGATTCAACAAAATTCAGGAAGGATTTCATGAATTCATGAATTTCAAGAAGGATTCCACGTAATTCAGGAAGGGTTTCACGATCCTTCGTAAATTTCGTGGAATCCTTCATGAATTTCTTGGATTTTTTTTGGCGGAAAAAGTCGGGCAGAATTTTTTTTGGCGGGAAAATTTTGATGATATTTTTTTTGTGGGAGCGGAAAATAATTTGGCGGGAAACTTTTGACGGGATTTTGTTTTGGCGGGAAATATTAACGATGAATTCATGATTTTTTGTATTTATTTATAATTATTTATTAATTTAAAAAATCAGAAAATAAGGTACTATTTTTATATAGATTTATAATTATTTATTAATTTAAACAATGATTTTTACTGTATGGGCCTTAATACTAGTGCAATTAAGTATAATCGGTTAAAATGGCCTCAATTTCAATCTTTTTTTTTCTCCTTCTCCTAATTTGGGGTTTTAAAGCTCTCCCGCCAAAATAGTTGACCGGTAATTGCCGGTTCTTAGCCTTATACCAACCGGTTAAAAAAAAACCTATGAATCTGACCGACCATCATTCTTCTGGCGCCGGCGATTTCACTCTTTTCCGAGAAAAATCGAAAACCCTAATTTTTTCTCTCTTTGAACAGATTCACTCTTCTTTGGTAGTTTAAAACGAAATTCTCACCTGGGTCTCTCTAGATTTCGATGAAATTTCGAGAATCTAGGGTTCCAAACTAAAATTGAGTCCTCGAGATTTGCCAATTTTCATTATGAGCTCCATCAATATCACTAACGTCACCGTCTTGGACAATCCAGCCCCATTCGTGAATCCATTCCAGTTCGAGATTTCTTACGAATGCTTGACTTCTCTCAAAGACGGTACCTTTTACTCTCCCTTATCCTCTATCGTTCGAATTGACTCGATTTTGTTATACAATTTCAGAGTGAAGAACCTGTGATTGGTATATGTGAATAATGCTTCAAAATTTCAACTTTTGGAGTTTTAAACATTGATTTGTAGCTAATTAACTTCACTGTGTTACGATTTGCTTGCATCTGTATGAGCTCAAACACGGTCTATCTCGAGCAATTGTTCTTATTCAACATTGAAGTTTTGGTATTTAGGAGCCTCGTCTCTGCTCTATGAGGATTGTTTACTGTGAATAGTGATTCTGTATGTGTTGGCTCTCAAATAGAATTTGACCTCTGGCTCAGTGGCTCTGTAATTTCACACATTACTTGTTCGAATCGAAGTTATCGGTTTTTGATTATGGCAAAAAATTATTGTTCTACACATGTTTTAGTGTGTTGCTTATCTTTCTAGAATAAAAGCGTAAAACCTTGAAGTTTGTGCTTGTAAATTTTAGTGAATTCTAGTCATGATCACATTCTTGTAAGCACGATGTCGGAGATAATGTATCTTTGCTTATGGTACAGATTTGGAATGGAAGCTTATCTACGTAGGATCAGCTGAAGATGAAACCTATGATCAAGTTTTGGAAAGTGTTCTTGTTGGTCCTGTTAATGTTGGGAATTACCGATTTGTGTTACAGGTAAACATCTCTCCATTTTTTGTTGGTTTAGTTGCATAATCTCATACTGATTTCTGTTCAATTATGTTAGGCTGACTCTCCAGATCCGTTAAAGATTCGTGAGGAAGATATTATTGGTGTAACTGTGCTATTGTTGACTTGCTCATACATGGATCAAGAGTTTATTAGAGTTGGCTATTATGTGAACAATGACTATGATGATGAACAACTCAGGGAAGAGCCTCCTACCAAGGTTTTGATTAATAAAGTCCAAAGGAACATACTCACGGACAAACCTCGAGTCACTAAGTTCCCTGTCAACTTTCATCCTGAGGATGAGCAGGCTGGTGGTGATGGGCCTCCACCTGCTGAACCATTTGATGATTCTGTTGTGAATGGAGAAGCTCGAGTGTTGGTTGAGCAGTCGCAAAAGCTACAGGAGACAGAACCATTTGATGATTCTGTTGTAAATGGAGAAGCTCTAGTGTTGCTTGAGCAGCCACAAAAGCTCCAGGAGACATGATTCTAGTTTCACTCAAACCTAACTGGAAACTGGATTAGAACTATCATCTCAATACTAATCGAAAGTTCTTGCATTTGTATTTTGTTTCTTTTATCTAGAACTTTAACTGCAATTGTGTTATTTTTGTAGAAATTAAAGTTCTTTTTGCAACATGTGGTATGTTCAGAGTTCATAGTTCCCATTCTTCTTGTTTTCGTAGTCCAAAGTTAATTTGCTTCTTCTTCAATGGATCATATCATCATACTCCTATAATCCATGAAATGTAGATTCTCCTTATTTATTATTACAGGAGCTGAAAAAATCACGTGATGGAACTCATCGATGCATCCTCTTCACAAGGCAAGTTTACATCTCCATATCTCTTAATCTCCTCAAGTCCTATATGTTAATGAAGTTGAAGTGTCTAGCTATTTGTCGCAAAATAATGGGTAGTGCATAGGTCAGAATTCTTGGCTTCTGACTGCTCCTATGTTTTTGGCTGCGCTAGATTTTTATAGCTTCTGGTTTGTAATGGTGAGATTCCTTTCACAGCATGTGGTTTCAATGCCAAATAGTATACATATTGGAGATCACGCTTTTCTAAAACTAGCTGATTTTGGTTCAGTGTGGTTGTTTGGGAGTACTGTTCGGAGATTTACTCATCATGTATTGCTTTGGCTATTAAGTTATATGAAGTGTGGGATTTTGGTTGATTTAGAAAAATGTTTTTGGCCATTGATGTCTTAGCATTGGTTACTTTTGATATTTTGATGATTTATTATAGTTTCATAGATGCAATTCAGTGAAAGTTTGGTGCATACTAGTTCAGAAACACACTCATGTTGATTACTTGTTGCATTACTTTTTGATACTAGAAGGTTTCCTTCCGAATGTCCCTTGTTTGTTTTGAAAAGTGGTCTGTTAGCATATGGTATCTTTGTATTCATACAAACGGTGTCTTTTCGAGTAAAGAAAGCTTATACTACAGTATTGGATATTCGCATATACAAGGCTGATCATCGACAAGCACAAATTTTAATATTTACAATTTCTGATTGGAACTTGTTTCACATTGATCACATATGCTTTTTGGTCTAGTAGAGTGGCGGATCAGATGAAAAGTTAATTAACATAAAGGTTAGATTGCATTTACATGAAAAGTTGCAAGCAGTTCATTGCAAGCTATTTATTAAAAGATGCACGTATTCTCAAAATAAGTTATGGCTTAATGACCCATAAAACTTTCGTTTAGGCCAGATATAAGGAGTTGTAAAAATTTAAAGGTAAAAACTAACACATTTCAACAATTTTCTCACAATCATCACATTTAAAACAAGGTTTATGGGTGAATTGTTCTTCAGATTTCTTCGCCGTCTTTCAACTTAGTTTCTCTTCGAAAACAGCTTCCACCAAGACAATTTTCACTGCACAATCAAAGTCATAAGTACAATCCATGGCAGAGACATCAAATATTAAGATACAAAACAAACAAATGCCGTTTTAGTTTGATGGTTTTAAAATCCGAACGATTATTAGCTCGGGAACGTTTTCTTCAAGAAGTCTCAAGCCTAACAAAAGTATTTTAAAAACCTTCAAGGAACCAAAATATAGTTGAAAAATGCTTAATGGTCGACCTATATTTATGCATGCGTACAGCATAACACAATGCTATAATATTACTGTTGGTGTGCATATAGAGGTTCAAAGAAAATTACCTGGTACTTAGGGTCGAGCTCAAACTCTCCAGTGTCGATAAAATGCTCAGTGGTTTGAAAGTAAAGGCATTGCTTCAAAAGCAACAAACAAACACGATATCTAATTAAGCATCACATCAAACTGTTTTTTCTCAAGTAAAACCAATCAAAATATAAACTCATACCTGCTGAATCTTATCTATATCAATCGGATCTTTCATTTCCGGCACATTCATGTTAGCAGATGGAAACAGTTGCTGCTGCACTACATCTTGTGGCACACCCTAAACAAACAGAACAATTTAAGCAAATATAATATCATCTTAATATGAATAACATATCTTAACCATAACATGAACAAAATTTTAGTTGATTTTATCGAGAAATCTAACCTGATGGGTGACAGAGTGTTGTCCAAAAGAAACAAGATCAGTTAGTTCATCATAAATAACAGATTCTTTTAAGGCCTTGTATATATCACAACTCTGGATGGTGTTGCGAGAGCATGATTGAGTATTCCTCCAAGCACGGAGGGCTACCTCCTCAATGAATATATCACAAGCTTTAGCCAAGAGAACATGACTATCCGAGCTAACCATCTGAAAGATTGACATTTATCTCACTCAATAAAATCAACAATAATAAAATATTATTATCAGCCACCCCTATTAAATGATCAGCTGAACGGTAAAATCATTAACAATAAAAATTTAGAACTAAGAAAACAACAATTTTACCATGATAGAAATTTCAAAAAAATCCAGGCACAATCAACAAAAATCAAATGATTATCGAAAGAGACAATTTTGGTATTTTCTAAACCTTGACTTGAGGATCGGACTTCATAACTTTTTTTATCCTAGCCAGAGGTAAATCAAGCTTGTCATGTAATCCTATCATTCACCAAAACAAGCCAGAGAGTTAGGTAAGGGTAAGCGGGAAAAAATGTTTGAAATCTAATTGTTTTGTCTACTTTTTTTTCTTGTTTTGATGTTGTTAACAATATTGAAATAAAATACCTATGGAATTGTGGTGAGCCCAAAACTTCACCAGATCTTGGTTAAGTAGATGTCTCTGCTCATCAAAAAGATGTAACAATGCCAGTTCAGATCATCATACGAAAAGGTTAAACACGAGAAACAAAAAGACTTCAAGCAAAGACAGAGAAAGATGACTAGATGAATTTACCTCTTGGTCCATAGGACAAACAAGCGTGCTTTGATCATGTATTTGCCTAACGCTATTAACATAATGCTCGCTAGGTTCCATCATCACAAAAGATTCTTCCACAGTTGGATTTGGATTTACACTTGATGTTGCAACGATCGGTCTCACCATACTTCAAAACAGATAATCAAAATAAAAAATGATGAAGATGTTGAAGAAAGTGTTTGTGAAAAGCACATATATATATGATCTAGAGCCATAAAAACAATCATTATCATTTAAGATACTACCAATATAACTAGATTTACTACCTAATCGGGAATCCTAACGAGGGAAAACAATTAGTTATGACATTAATTCTACAACTTTGGTAAATGTAATTGTGAGGCTTGAATAAAGAATAACTACTTATGAACGTAGTCACTGAAAGCCACGCGCCACGTAGAAAAAAACATGATAACCAATAGTCGTGGCGCGTGGCTTTCACGGAAAACGCGTGCGAATGGTTATCTCTTATTCAAGCCTCTCGAGCCCAAATAGGTATACATTTTCCAATTTGTAAACTTAATTTCACAATTCATTGTTTTCCTCTTTAGGATTCCCAATAAGGTAAAGAATCCAGTTATATAGGTAGTCTCTTAAATGATAATTATTGTTTGTTACGGATCAAGCTCGATATATATACTTGCTTTTCACAAAAGCTCTCTTCATCATCTTCATCGTATCCGATTTTGATTATCTGTTTTGAACTATAACATGATGAGACCGACCGTTGCATCATCAAGCGTAAATCCAAATCCATCTATTGAAGAATCTTTTATAATGATAAAACCTAGCGAGCCTTATGTACATAGTGTGAGGAAAATACATGATCAAAGAAGTCTTATCTGTCCTACCTATGGCTGGGATAAAAAATGTTATGAAATTCATTCCTCATGTCAAGGTTTAAACAATAAAAGAAATTGTCTTTTTCGATAATCTTTTGATTTTTATTGATTGTGGCTGGATTTTTTGAAATTTTCATTCTGATAAAATTGGTGTTTTCTTAGATTTAGAATCTGTTATTGTTAACGATTTCACCGTTGAACTAATCATGTAATAGGGGTAACAAGTAACAATATGTTATTGTTGTTGATTTTATTAAGAACTTGTTGTTGTGTGAAATAAATATCATTTTTTCAGATGGTGAGCTTGGATAGTCCATGTCATTTGGCCAAAGCTTGTGAGATATTCATTGAGGAGGTAACTCTTAGTGCCTCTAGGCAAACTCAATCATGGTCTCACAACACCATCCAGAGTTGTGATATATACAAGGCCTTAAAAATTCAGTTACTTATGATGAACTGACTGATCTTGTTTCTTTTGAACAACACTCTATCACTCAATATGTAGATTTCTCGATGATAAAAAATATGTTCATGTTATGTTTAAGATACATTATTCATGTTAAGATGATAATATATTTGCTTAAATTGTTTTGTTTTGTTTAGGGTGTACCACATGATGAAGTGCATCAGCAAGTGTTTACATCTGCTAATGTGAATGTGCCGGAAATGAAAACTCTGATTGATGTAGATCAGCTTTAGCAGGTATCAGTTTTCGTTTTGATTGGTTTTACTTGTGAACAAATAGTTTGATGTGATGCTTAATTAGATATCTTGTTTGTTTGTTGCATTTTCAGCAATGCCATTATTATCTAACCACTGAGCATTTTATCAACATTGGAGAGTTTTAGCTCGACCCTAACTACCAGGTAGATTTCTTTAAACTGCTATATGCACAACAACAATAGCATTATAGCATTGTGTTATGGTGTATACATGCATGAATACATGTCGACCATTAGTCATTTTTCAACTATATTTTTGGTTCCTTGAAGGTTTTTAAATACTTTTGTTAGGCTTGAGACTTCTTTATGAAAGCTTTTATGAGCTAATAATCGTTTGAATTTCAAAAACATCAAACTAAAAAGCATTTGTTTGTTTTGTAGCTTAAATTTGATTTTGTGCCATGGATTGTAATTATGGCTTTGTTGTGAAGTAAAAATTGTCTTGGTGGAAGCTGTTTTGGAAGAGAAACTAAGTTGAAAGACAGGAGAAGAAATCTAAAGAACTATCACCCATAAACCATGTTTTTGAATATGATGCTCGTGAGAAAATTGTTGAAATGTGTAGTTTTTACTCTTGTGGCCTAAACTAATTAATGTTTTATGGTCATTAATTTAAGCCATAACTAGTTTTGTGAATAAGTATATGTTTTTATTATACATATAACTATATATTTATTATACATTAAATTGTTTTCAATGAACTGTTTGCAACTTTTCATTAATGTGGCAATCTAATCTTCATTAACTCATATCAATCTATGGTAGAATCTTGCATGAGGATGAAACCTCACAAGCCTAATGCACATACCATGAGATCCTCATGTGTTATTGTATATCTAGACAAGTTGAGAATTTAGTCAACGATTTTACTAAAAAAATCAATGTTCAGTAGTTCCTTAAATAATATATAGTTTGCTCACTATAATTCTATATCAAAATATAGTTCCTTAAATAATAGTTTGCTTAATTACTTTCACTTTGTTCGGCTTACCTCTTCAACAACAATTTCTTTCATTAAGAAGGAAATTGTTGTTGATCATGTCGTCAATTTAAGTTCCCCGATTTTAAAAACAAATAGCAAAAGCATAAATATGTAAAAGAACCAAGCAAGGCATATCAAAGCATAATGAGACTGTTTTATGTTTTTTTTTTTGGAAGAACACCTAAGACTAATTATGATAAACATATAAAGCCAAGGATATTTATATATGTTCACATGAATCACAAAAAAATTGAGTATGTTGGAAACTTGCAATGACATACCTGATGCGTTAATCCTAATGGTGACTTGCCTTTGATCATATTCCCTCGTCCCAATGGAGAACAACTATAAACGTGTACGAGGAAAAAGAATTACACATGACAACAAAAGTAACATTAATCCCGAGCCATTGATACCTTGTAAAAGAAAGTGCTCTTCTTCTATTGCTAACACTACTCAATGGATATTGCTTTCATTTTCATACCTGATAAAGCCTCTCCTTCATCATCTAGATTTTCACCACCAGAACATCCATCCATGTCAGGTTGCTCATCAGTTTAAATCTGCTCCTTAGGAATCTGAGTTCTCGTTTTTGGTATATCCAAATTTCGCCAAAATTTTAAACCACCTCCTATAAAAACAAAGCATGCCAATTTTAGGAACTGTTATTAGGGCAAGAGATTGAAAGTTAACATTCTAGAAACACATTACCGTCTTACCGAGGTAGCCAAAAAAAAAAAAATTGAATATATATATGGGAAGTCTACCATTTCCCAGTAACAAAAACAAGTATATGATCTCCTCCAATTCACTCTCACACATTGACCATGCTATATTAATGCAGTAGCTAACCCTAAACCCCATGCGATAGTTTACGTGACACCTATGTGGAGTGATATTTTAAGTCTCAATATATACTCCCTAATGTGATATAAATGGTTTTCAAAGTTCAATACTTTTAGGTCAAACAAATATCACATAAAGGACACCCTATCAAACTGCCTACATAAAATACTCAGGGAATTGCATTGGCAAACCAAATCAAATCGAACATGGACTTTTTAAAAACAAAAAGTAACATCAATTGATATAAACTCAAGCACCTAGTTTGAAAAAATGAGAAAGAGCAATCAATAACTTAGTGTAAATGAATTTTTGACAAGAAATAACTTTTAAACATGTAGAGAAACTAGAATCACAATAAATGGTATCCAAATTTCAAAACTTTCAGAAAAATAGAACCAATAGTGCATAAAGGACAGATCCATAAACTAATATCCTCTTCTATTTGTCTTACTGCTCACATAAAACAGATCTCATCTCAAATAAAAAATTAAAGAGAAGAACATCAAATGTATATAAACTCAAGCACCTAGTTTTGAAACAAGTGGATAAAGAGCATGACAGATCTTATCAAGTAATCTATTGCAAGCAACAATACCAAATTGTTAAAATCCCAAAATAGAAGAGAATCAAGTAATGTATTCCTAAATTCTTATCAATTATTGAATCCGAATCACTTACCCTTTTCTTCTCCTGGATGATTCACCCACACTAGTTTGGTGAAAAGTGTCCCCATGGGCCATGGCACTTGCCACTACTTGATCTCAAAGTAATTGATATACATCATGTTCATAGAGAGAAAGAGAAGAAATATCGGAACCAGGAAGAGAAATCAAAGTCACAAACTCTTGTTGAGAGGGACTGAGGGAGAAAGAGATAGATTTGTTTTGACTCTTAAATATTTGTGTGAACATTAGTAGTCTCTCTTTTATTAGTCAAAAGAGGGTAAGAAATCCTTTAATTAGGCTTCTAATTAATAGAAAGTGAATCTCTTACTTTTAAAATTTATATTAGGTAAATTCCCACAAATTATTTTTACACTAGAGGGTAAAAGAAAGATACATGGGTAAATACGGGTGACTAAGGAATTTAAGTACGGGTGACTAAGTTTTTGATTGATTAAAATACTTTTGAAAATAGTTTAAACAAAACAAAAAATGTAACTAAAATAAAAATGTATTAAGTAATTTTACTTATTATAATATTTGATGTGGTTAATAAAAGAAAAGTTGTTAAAAACTAACAAAACTAAATTGATTTGGTTATAATTTCTTTTTCTTAAAACATGAGTATAAAATATTTTTCTCTATTTTACATTTGGATTACAATCCTGATCTGAGAAGAATAAATTAAATTCAATCTGAACAAAAAAAATTGTTGGGTTTGAAATTTAAATTCAATCATTGAAACTGACAGATGTTTTTGGGTTTTGAAATCCTTTAATTTCAATTGAATTAAATGAAAATTAAGAAAAATGGATTTTATGAGAGTTTCAATATACATATATTATTTCAAAAAATGATTTGAGGGAAAATAAAGAAATGTTCAAAAAATAACATACTTGGTTTAGAACTGCCATAAGCCCATAATTGCATTAGTTCCTACTATACGTCTTCATGTGTCATGTTTATTGTCGCCTTTGTTTTTTTTTTCCTCCGCTGCTATTCCTAATGAGAGAGAAAAGAGAATTAAAAGTTGTTATATGTAGTCATCCGTATGCTTATGGATACAAATGAAGTGCTTAACACAAGCAAAAACTTATGAAAGAAAGTTTTCTTCATGAAATTTTACTTCCCCCAAAAAACGTTTCACACCAAATTCATAAATATACATCACGTATGTGTAGTAGAAATCTAGTTTGAAATTGAAATCATTACTTATAGAAATTTTGTTTTGTAGGTTTTTCATGCATTTTACATAACAACTTTACAGGCTTTTGTTGTTAACTAATCTCGTAATATTTCAGGTTAGTGATACAATCATGTTATAGTAAGTCGTGTTGATCCTGCAGCGTATATCATATCACTTTGATTCTTTTATTTACTGTAGGTTGTCCATACTTTTATGTGTGGGAACTATCTAAGGAAGCAAACGTCATTTTCTGCCCATACGCGTGCATTGTTAGTCCAACCACGCGTGAAAGTATCAATACTGATTTTAGAGATGTGATTGTTATCTTTGACGAGGCACAGTAAGTTTCTAATATAAGCATTTAAATTTTGAGACTCTAAAGTTATTTTTATGTTGAAAACATATTTCCTACTTTGCAGCAACTTGAAAGGGTTTGCTCGTGAAGCTGGACTATGCTTATATACAGTGTCATGCTTCATGTATAACAAAAAAGGCATTTGCCTTAAGCCACAAAAAAAATAAGTAAATAAAAGGCCACATTTTTTTCTAAATTAGGCAAAACACTTATTTTTATATAGTGTTAGGGCTTTTCTTTTGGAAAAAACTCATATCATTAACATTTCTGAAATTTTTTGTTTATTTTTCCTCTTCATTTAACTATTAAATCTTGTTTATTTATGATACTTTTTTAAATTGAGCAAAATTTTCTTTTCTTTTTACATTTTTAAAAAAAATTCTCAAAAATAGAATATATTAGGCCACATTTTTAGCATTTGCCTTAAGCCTCTATTGACCTTGGCACGACACTGCTTATATATACAAAAAATACACGATCTCAAGAGAAACATCTTCTGCATCTACTATGTGTAAATTTAGAAAAGAGTCATCATGTGATACCTGAAACGATGAGAAACGAAAATGACGAAGTGAGATCGAGACTCGAGAAAGAGATACTTAGACTAATAAGTTTAGAGTGTGAAGAAAATAAGTGTTCATAATATCTACCATAAATCGAGAGATGCAAGCGAAATAGTGGTTTCAATTGAAAGAAAATATTACTTTTGCATGAATCCCTTTTATAAATTTAGCCATGTCTGGATTCTCTTGCGAAACCGCAAAAGTAGAGTTGGATAGTGGAGACGTGGGTAAACGGTTACCGGAGATAAAACCTATACATTTTTTTTAATTTTTTTTTGCTAAATAATATCTGATAAAATTCGATTTTAAAGATTTATACAAAATTGATTTATTTATTTTTTAAAAAACTTTTTAAAAAGAAGTTGCCAACTCTTTGCATCGTGTTTTTTTTTAGTTAAATTTTCTTAGAACAAAATCCATGTGGCACATTTCTATTCGTAAGGTGACTTTTGATTTATAATATAAAGGATTTTGAAATGATGTTGTATGCAAACACATAAGTCAAAAAATAAACTAAGAAACACCTTAATTAGCTTTTAAAAGAAAAGTGCATTTTTATTTATTTTGAAGCTTATACTAGGTAAAATCCCGCGCATTATGCGTGTATTCTACGACAAATTATCTTTACACTTTGAAGTGATGTTGTATGCAATCACATTGAGCATTAGTCTCTCTCTCATTAGTCAAAATAAGATAAGAAATTCATTAATTAGGCTTATAAAAGGAAAGTGATCAGTCTTTTGCATTTAAAGTTAATACTATGTTATATTTTCCACTCGCCATGCATGTATTTTACGGCAAACTATCTTTACACTTTGAATAAACCTTGGTGTTTTCTTTGAAAGCTTGTCGTCTTTTGTGTTCTTGTCAATTTAAGTCTATTGGTGTGATTCCTTAGTTTTGTTTGATTACGTTCCTAGAGTGTTTGTGAGACTCAATCATTTTGGTTCGTGTGTTGATTATGTGACCCAATCATCAAAACTTCCATCTCCATCTCTACCTTCGCTCATCAAACCATTCAAGTCGTATGCTTTGAACCGAGAAGCATAAATTTAAGGTGTCATTCCGAGGATTTATATCAGGCACTATATGTTGTGGCACACCCTAAACAAAATAAAATAGTTCAATGAAATATGTTATGTTAAGAAAAACATGAACATATATATTTTTGTCAGAAACAAAGATGGTAGAGCAGAAGTGTGATACCACACTGTTGTTATAACAAATGTGTCAAACATCGAAGTTGAACATAAAACAAAAACATTTTTACTGAATGATACTGTATTCTCTGATTTTTTATGGTTGTCTCTGATAATTTCTAAGAAAGAGATTACATGAATTTATAGAAAGAAAATGTAATTGCACTCATTAGTCCCATAGACTCATTATATCCTACAATTAAACAGAAATTGAAACCCCCAAATTAATTAGAAACCAAAAGTGCAAATAAATATGCATTTAACACACTTAATTACTCTCCCTCTGTTGTTTGGGTTCAAACACACTTAACTCCCCTATTTGAATCACTTTTCAACAAATTTTGGTTGAACTTTTTTTTCGTTCACTAGGTAAGTTGAAAAGTGGAAGAAATCTAACCTGATGGCTAATAGGGCATGGTTCAAAAGAAATAGGGTCAATAACCCATGGGGGCCTAATGTATATCACCGGTCTAGATGGTCTGGCGAGAGTATGATTGAGTCTGCCTCCAAGCATTGAGGGTTAATACCAAGAAATAACTTTCCACATTATAAACTTTATATTTTGATAGATCAAGTTTTCAATACAAGCAAGCATTAAAGCATTCAGAATTCTAGAAATTCTCACAACATTGCCAAAGAATTAACTCTACTAGCAAAATAGACATGGAGATTTTTTCAAGAACCATAATGTCTCTTTAGAGTGGAGAGTTTCATCTTGCAAGTCCATCCTATGCATGGTGAAGCATCATGTTTGGCATAGAGACCGTAACACTCTGCGAGAACATCATTAGTGTGCTCCTCCTCTAGACACGCAATTTAGGTCTATCTTGTTTTCAAAGAGATACAAGTGCCTTCCACTACACTCCTAGGGAGAAGAGTGGCTCGACGCTAGTCCTCTTTCTTTTCCTCTGTGATCACCACTGCTTCTTGGAGAGTTCCAATCCCACATTGTAAATTGGTCTATCTCTCTTCTAGCTCTCACCAAATAGCAGATTGGGCTTTAGATAGTCTTGACTAGAACCCATAACATTTTCCCCACTCCTCCTCTTGTATTAATGGCTCTTCGTCTAGTTACATTGACCACATTTTGAAATGAGCGTTGAATATTTGACCTTCCAGAGATAATTCCTAATCGTACTAATAAGATAAGTAAGTGACTCCGTGAGACGGTCGAATGAGCGAATCATTCACCTAAGGGTCTAAAAATGTCTAGCTTGGTTCACTCTTCAATATAGTCAAATCACTTGCCGGCTATTATTGAGTAATCAACGTTTCTCATGACAAACAAATTTAACCGTCCACAAATTGGGATCTGGAGAAGTTCATTTGATCAATTTCATCACACATATGACATTCGATTTAGTTACAAATATAAATATAAAATGGTAGAAGATAGGCCTGGGCAAAATAACCGAACCACAAGAACCGAACCGGAACCGAAGCAAAAAGAACCGAACCGGAACCGAACCGAAATTTTAAAATACTCAAATGGATCCTAAATTTTAGAACCGAAAGAACCGGAACCGGAACCGAACCGAACCGAAATATTTTGGGTACCCGAAAATAGCCGAAATATGAGATTATATCTAAAAATATTAGTTATTTTTAGATTGAATAACCAAAAATACCCGAAATACCAACAAATATTTAGAAAATACATCCAAAAATACTTAAAATATCCAAAAATACTCAAAAATATCCGAAAATACCCAAAAATATCCAAAATACCTAAAAACATCCGAAAGAAAATATCCGAATAGATCCTAAACTTCAGAACCGGAACCGAACCGAAATTGTTTGGTACATATATGGATCCTAAACTCTAGAACCGAAAAAACTGGAACCGAACCGGAACCTAACCAGAACCAAACGGGTACCCGAACGCCCAGGCCTAGAAGATACATAGAAAATGACATTACAATACAAATTACTCTCTTATTGTCAGGTCATTTTCTATGTATCTTCTGTCATTTTATATTTATATTTGTAACTTTTTTATTAAATAAAAAAAAAAAGTAAAAAAAAAAGTACTATTGTAGTGCCGACACTACAATATTTATTATAAAAAACAAAAGTACTATTGTAGTGCCGACAGTTTTCTGTTTCCCGTATTTATGACAAAATATTAGATCATCTTTTTTCTTTTCTAAACGTCTATGACAAAATGTTAGATCATTGCCAAATTTAAGACATAGAATTAGCCAAAGCTAAAACCTAACTGGTTACACCATTTATGGATAGAAGAAGACTACACCTAAGTTGGTGGATTCTTGGATTTGTACAAGCAGGAAATATAATCTAACTTGAACTACACTTAGATTCTACTAGGTCTTGCCATGCATCTTTCATATATTTATGCCCGCATTCGGTGCTCATTAGTATTAGTAAATCAGAGTACATTTTTGTTTAACTTTATTAAGATTAAATATTGTGTTTATAACCTCAAAATCTATCGGTGATTTATTTTCTTTTTTTCATTTACTAAATTTGTTTAAATTGCTAGATATGCTACCTTTATAAATTGAAAACATACATTAGTACATTACAAATTAAAAGTCAAAAAAAAAAAACACTATTCACTAAAATATAAATCTCTCAATTACACATTTTAAACTTTCACTGCAATCATTTAAAAAGATTTCACTAAATATTCGTAAAAAGTTGATTGTCTAGTGAAATATTTAGTGTTTGTTTGATTTGATTGGACCATAAACTTTTACGAGTATTTGTATTTTAGTGAAAGATATTTAGATAGTTTCAATGAACGTTTAACATGTGTCGTAGTAAGATGCTGATATTTCCATATTATAAGTACTTCAACTATATGAGAGCTTGCATCAATCTAATCCAACCAAAGAATAATGGCGAATTCCCAAAGATCATCATCTCTGGTCGATCCAAGAAACGGTTTCTGCAAAGCAAACTCCACATTTTACAGTAAACGCAAACCATTGGCACTTCCATCAAACGACTCCCTCGACGTCACAACATTCATCTCCTCCCAAACTCACCGTGGCACAACCGCCTTCATAGACGCTGCCACGGACCACCGCATAAGCTTCTCTGATTTATGGAGAGCCGTCGATCGTGTGGCTAACTGTCTCCACCAAGACGTGGGAATACAGAGAGGTGACGTTGTTCTTGTCCTCTCTCCCAACTCCATCTCCATCCCCATTGTCTGCCTCTCCGTTATGTCTCTTGGCGCCGTTGTCACCACTGCAAATCCTCTCAACACCGCCAGTGAAATCTCTAGACAAATCGCCGATAGTAATCCAAAGCTCGCTTTCACAACCCTGGAACTGGCTTCCAAACTAGCCAGTTCTGGTATCTCCATCCTCCTCGAGCGCGTAGTAGACACTCTACGCGCTCCAGGAGGACTCAAAGTGGTTGGGATTCTAAGTGAGATGATGAAGAAAGAACCTAGGGGACAAGAAGTCATCAGAAACCGAGTTAACAAAGACGACACAGCGATATTGCTTTACTCGTCCGGGACAACCGGACGAAGCAAAGGAGTGAATTCGTCCCATGGGAACTTAATAGCACATGTCGCCAGATACATCGCGGAGCCATTTGAGCAGCCACAACAGACCTTCATTTGCACTGTTCCATTGTTCCACACCTTTGGTTTACTAAACTTCGTTTTAGCCACCTTAGCGTTAGGTTCGACCGTTGTCATCCTCCCGAGGTTCGACCTCGGGGAGATGATGGCAGCAGCCGAGAAATACAGAGCCACGACTCTGATTCTGGTGCCGCCAGTTTTAGTAACTATGATAAACAGAGCGGATGAGATAATGGCGAAGTACGACGTGAGCTTCTTGAGAACAGTGCGGTGCGGTGGAGCACCGTTGAGCAAGGAAGTTACTGAAGGGTTTAAGAAGAAATATCCAACGGTTGATGTTTATCAAGGATACGCATTGACGGAATCTAACGGTGCAGGAGCTTCAGTAGATTCAGTGGAGGAGAGTCGGAGGTACGGTGCGGTGGGGTTGTTGTCATGGGTTTGAACCAAACGGGCGAGCTTTGGCTTAAAGGGCCTTCTATTGCCAAAGGTAAATTACACACTTAAATCAATATATTATAAGCCAGAGGTTTCATAAAACAATTTACAGAGTTAATAGTTTCCAAAATTGGCGAGCATTTTGGTAAATACTAAATAGATAGTACTGTTTATCGCGTGTTATTTTCTAAAGGTAATGTAATTTAAATGTTAAAAGTTTCGTAAAAAATAATTAATTTTTAAATATTAGGTTATTTATGGATTTTGTGCAAAAGATAACATCTAGCTCGCCAATTTTGCAATTTTACCTTCTCCTCACTCTAAAAAAATGTAGATTAATCATACGAAGTAAAAAATAATAAGCAATGTTTTATTTTTTTCGCTATCTTCAAGCTTGTAATTTTTTGATGAATCTATACTATTAATTGGGAAGCAATCAAACATAAATAACCTTATAAAGTGTAAAGTATTACAAAAATGCCATTGGTTTTAGTTTTTAAATAAATTCATTAAAGATACTATTATAGTAATCACAAAATAATATATTTAAATAAAAAATAATAAAATTCTTTAAAGTAATTATTAGTTTCCAAAAAATTACACTCACTTTCTCTCTCTTATTAATTATGGACGAAAATTTAAATTTTTTTTCTTAAAAGTTGTTAACCAATGGGAATTGAAAAACTAAGATTTGATATCCAACTAAAATTTTATCTAAACCAATCCTAATAAACTATTGTATATCAAAAATAAAAAGAAAAATAATACCATTTTAATTCAAAATTAAAAACACTATAGTTTAAAATTTTTTATCAATGGAGGATTTAAGATTGAATTTGAAATTTCGTAAAAAAATTAAATACAAATATTTAAGACTCAGTTTTGTTATAATATTTTCACAAATTTTGAAATATAAAACAAAATTTTATTTCATAATTTCTAAAAAACGATATTGGGCATTCATTTAGAGCAAGTTTCGGAAATATCTAAACAATAGATTTTACATATTAATTTCGAATTATTTTGTGTTTTCTTTTTTTTTTCTTCTCAACCGGATCTTCCTTAAACCAATCCATAATATATTGCACACAGTTTTCGAAATAATGTGAACTAATTATATATTTTGCATTCAAAAAAAATTATGCAGCAATAACATATCCCTTTTATAGATATATCTCAAATTTTAGTTTTAGTCTAAAAAATCGAATTAATTATGATTAAACAATGAAAAGAAAAATATGCAAAATTTAGCTAGAAACATTAATAAATTTGTTAAAATATATTTATAACTTTAACAGCATACATATTAATCCGCAAAACTCACAGTATATATTGTAATATTGTATGGTATTTAAAGGTAAGCAAACAAGAATTTGGAACATAATTTTAATGGAATAAAATGGAAATAGAAATTACGAGACGAGATGGAAGGGGAACATATATTAAAAATCAAACTAAATACCCAACTGGTATGAGTTCGGGTTATGAGCACTATATAAAATAAATTTGTTTATACACATAACCATGTACATACGTTTTCAGTTACACATACTCTATTTATGATAGATATGGGACCGTAATATATTTATTTTACGTGTACGTGACAGGTTATGGGACAAAGAATTTATGACAGATACCGGACGGAAAATGTTTCATGTTCCAAAATAGTTATGCCTTGCTAATATACATGAAATAACCCAAACTAAAACCGAATTCATATCATATTTAACATATGTAATCAAATTGTTAGAACTATTTTGATTAGTTAAGAAAATAAAAATGTAACACCATTTAACTTTTGCAACTAAATTAGTCCGGATCTTAAAATATAGTTATGCATTAACGCAACTGAATTTTTTGTTCATTACTCTAACTTTATAATATTTATATTATTACGAAGTTCACTAATACAACAAAATATTTTATATTTTTAAAATCTATATAACAATTTCTATAAAAATATTTCTACACATACGTGGATTCAGATCTAATACACTAAAATATATATCATAAAACAACAAAATAATCTATATTGAATTAAATTTTGTTAAAAAAATTTTAAAATATGAAACCCCGCACGTACGTGCGGGTCATGATCTAGTAATATATTAAATTGAAGCCCTAACAATGAGGAGTTCAACTCTACCTTAGAGTTTTAAAAATTTAATGTACGTGACTATGAAAATGTTTCTAATATACTATAAGGATTATATTTCATATTATTTTTGACTTCGTATAATTAAGCTGCACTTTTTGGAGGTAAAGGGTAAAGTTGCCAAAATTGACGAATTTGAAGTTTTTTTGCACAAAAAACTCATTTTATCATTATTCGAAAAAACTAAGGTTGTGCAACAAATTAAAATATTAGGTTATTTTATCATTATTTGACACAATATCACATTTATTTTTAAGAAAAACGCTCAATAAAATACAACGATTATTTACAAAAATGTTTTTGAAAAAAATGATACTATGTGTTTTTTTGCCAATTATCACCACTAATATAGTCATCTACCAAAATCATTATGATTTATATTTGTTTGTGTTTAAAGGTTATTTTAGGAATGAAGAAGAAATCATAACTTCAAAAGGATGGCTTAAAACAGGAGATCTTTGCTATATAGACGACGATGGATTTCTTTTTATTGTTGATAGATTGAAAGAGCTAATCAAATACAAAGGTTACCAGGTGAAAAATAACTTTAATTATGTCACTCGAATATAAATAAATGCAGTTATTCACTAATTTACATTTCTTAAAACTCAATCACAAGCCAAAAATAAAATGTTTTGGATTGTATAATAGGTACCTCCAGCTGAACTAGAGGCTCTCCTACTAAACCATCCAGATATTCTCGACGCAGCCGTGATTCCGTAAGTCTTTTTTCTATCATCTTTTATTTGTTTAGATTCAGACTTCAAGATTTTTGCTTTTGAAACATAAAAACATTTGTCTTTGTTGTATCGCAAAGTTTTCCGGATAAAGAAGTAGGACAATTTCCGATGGCTTACGTAACACGAAAGCCTGAGAGTAATCTCTGTGAGAAAAAAGTTATCGACTTTATTTCTAAACAGGTGCTTTTATGATCACAGCCATAACTAAACTAATCAATTATATAATGTTTTGTAATTTATGTGATTGATTTTAGTTAATGTAATAAACAGGTGGCACCATATAAGAAAATAAGAAAGGTCGCATTTATAGACTCTATACCAAAGACTCCATCGGGCAAAACACTTCGCAAGGATCTAATCAAATTTGCCATTTCTAAACTTTAAAAGAATCACTATTTAATTTTGTCATTTTTATTTGTATGATTTTTATTTCTGACATAATAAAAGAGAAGTTCTATCCGCTTAGCTTGGTTAGAATCTATATCTAAAGTTTTCTATTTGAATCGTTTGTATCCATCGTAACGATGTAATTGTTTTTTTCAACCTTTTTTTTTTGTAATCTTACTTTATTGACCATTCTTAATTTTTCCCTTAAAGGACATTGTTTAGAGAATACAAGATGATAATAAGTTGAAACGAAAATGAAGTAAGACAGTTGATCTAATTAGCATTGGAATGGATAAGTTGAATACGAAACGTTGGTGAATTGAAGGAGATGGAGTAGAAGTAGGGAATCAGTCCAAAGGCAGAGCAGTGGTTTAGTGGATGTATCTAAACTAGGTAGAAAGATAAGATTCAGAAACTTTGGCCCGAGAGGAAGGCGATCGGTTTGAAGGAGCCAAACGATCAAGGCCAGCTAGTTAGCTTCGGATGATGAATTTCCTTTGCTAAGAGTGCAACGGATTTTGTGGTTGAAGAATGTAATAAATCTGTGTTTTCTTTCTTTCCACAAATGGTAAGTGACACAGCTTGTCAACAAAAGACATTATTTTTTTGCTGGTGAAGCTTTCGATACTACATGCTGCCTCAACGACTCGGGCGGGGTCGGTCCTGACATTTCGAAAAGTTTTTAAAATACGAGAGCAGATTTTAAAGACTTAGAAAAGTGGGGTCAATTATTGCAAAAATATATAAATTTGGGAGCCTATTTATAAATTATTGTTTTGTTGATGAGCTTAAAAATACGTAATGTAACATTTTTTTGTTACCATCAACTTTGTAAAATTTTGATGAATAATATGTTAAATCGAAGCCTCCACGACAAAGGATTCAACTCTTCCTTTAAATTTTAAAAATCTAATGTATGTGACCGTAAAAACATTTACAATATACGTATAAGGGTTATACAACATATTATTTATGACTTCGTAGGATTAAAGTTGCAAAAACTGACGGAGGATTTATTTGTACAAAACCCTTTGGTTTAGTTGTTTTTTGCAGATGGATTATCTATATCAGATCTATACAAAGATATATCGCAAAAAACAACTTCATGGCGTTCCTAGTGAATTCCTAGTAAAAGACTTTGGTCGTCACTTGTTCAAGTCATGCCAAAATTATTGCGTTTCATGAGTATATTGAGAATCTATATGGCTCATATTATTGCCGCAACATATACAAAAAATAAAGCAATATAGTCATCAGTGGAAAGCCAACAACATTGTTTGAAGACAATTCTTCACCCGTCGCCCAATTCAAAGGAATCTATATCAAGAGTGATAAGAGTAATGCTTCCAAGATTGTTCTCCTATAGTCAAGAATTTAAGACGAAACAGGAAGTTGCTATCCGGTACATCTGCTCAAGTAAAAATGTAGCAGATTTACTTACAAAGGCGTGTTCTGCTACAACATTCAGAAAACATCTTTATAGATCGAAATGCATATTTTGAAGATAATGCTTCCAAGGAGAGACATATGATGATGAGCGTGGCAGCACTCTTTTTCCCTTACCATGGTTGTTTTCCCAGAGTTTTTCCATGGAAAAGGTTTTAACGAGGCATCAAATAACACGCAAAAGATAGACATCAAAGGAAAATGTCAATGATGAAGGTCTATCTCTTTTTCAAAATCTCTATCATATATTGATGAGATCATGAGAAGAGTAGAGAATGATCGAGAATATGGATCATCTATAAAAACTATGAAGAGAACAAGGTTCTTCTATTTCAGAAGGAGACTATGTCACTGCACTCATTTTCTTTATCATGATTTTTATCCTGTTAGATTTTGCATGATAAAGTGTTTAACGAGACAATAAGTTATATATCAATAGACAATAATAATGGATAACTAAGGAGGAGTATTATAAAATAGTGATTATCCATTACAGATTATTATCCATGTTGTCTCTTACCTGTTGTTTACTTAGCATGTAAATTGCTTGATCATCAACAAGTTATTATTCTCCTATATATAATTGTGTTTCTCGACCTTGAATAATAAGAGTAAGAGAAAGTTAATAAAGAGTGAAGTATATCTGTTTCCCTCTGTCCACTTCCACTCTCTCTTAATTGCTTTGTATAAAATCATATCCATATAATATAATTCTATTCTATTATTTGGGAAGTACATTGAAAAAGTAAACTTATTTTTTTGTAAGATATTACATAAGAATGCCATTGGAGATAAAATTTCAAAGAGTAAATTAATTCATCTCAATAAGGATAAACAAGTCAAATACTAATTTATGCAATTTAACTAATTTAAATTTAATTATTAAAACAAAATAGATTTTTAATTAAAAAAGGTTGACCAATCAAAATAAACATATAAGATTTGATATCTAATTTACCATATTATTTTGTTATTAATCATTATACTTCACCTCTCATCTTTATATGATTCTATTTTTACGAAACAAATAAATCATCATATTATCCATATCATAATAAAAAATAGCTTTTTCCGCTTATGCCATGATTTAAATATTTAAAAACGAATATAAATTGATCAATCTACGAATGAAAAAATATAATGGGACAAAAAATCAGACTTGAATAATATAATTATTTTAAACAAAAATAAATTCATCAAAACTCCGACAGAGTAAGGGGTCAGAATTTGAATATATATTCAATTTCATACTTTTTCTTTTTTGAAATTTATAATTTTATATACTAAAATAAAAATTTTAAATATTTTAATTTGGAACATTTAAAAATAATTTTACTTGATATTTTCAAAGAATATAATCAATACTTAATAATTTAATAGATCAAAGAGTTGACAATTATAAATACTCTAATTTAATTTTTTAAAACAAATATATTTAATATATTCATAATAGACGGCGGGTGAAATATAATGGTGGAATGAGTTATGATCTTTATAACTATTTAAATATTTATATTTAATGTCATACAACTCTTTTTTAGAAATTCATAATTTTATATACTACAATAAAAATTAAATAATTTAATTTACAACATTTAAAAATAATTTAATTTAATATTTTAAATAATAACAGAAATATTTAATAGATTAAAAAGATAAAACTTATAAATACTTTAATTTGATTTTTTAAACAGATATATTTAAAATATGTATAGCAAGTGGCAAGTTATATATAATGTATTATATGATAGAAAGAGTCATGATCCTTATAAGAGAGTGAATGAAAAGATTATATGATGAGATGGATTAAATAAGGTTTGATACTTCTAAATATTTGAAAATTTGAATCTGGAAGCAATTTTAAAAATAACAAATCATGGATTGTGCACGTTGTGTTTTCATTGAGATTCTAAAATAAAAATATAAATTTCATGCACGGGTTAAATTTGGTATTATTATATACCAAAACTATGTTCATAACATATTCGATTACCATAATTCCCAATAATATTCATCACCGTTTTACATTGCTCTGTATCCGCTTTACAGAAAAAGAGGCTATCATCCGCGAAAAGCAAATGTGAAATTGCAGGGCTTCTTTTCGCTATCTTGATTCCAGTCAGCTTTTTCTCTCTTTCCGCCTTGTTAATATTTGCAATAAGAACCTCCGTACATAAAATAAACAAATAAGGCGAAAGGGGATCACCTTGGCGTAATCCTCTTTTGGGAATGATATTTCCTCTCGGTTCTCCATTCAGTAAAACCTGATATGAGACCGAACTAACACTCCACATGATCCAAGAAACCCAATTAGAATTGAATCCCAGCCTAGTCATAACCGCCTCTAAAAATATGGTAAAGCTTCAGGGCAAGAGATAAATCTCAGTAAATCATCGGTCATGTTTGGTAAGCGCGTAGCAACCCAAACAAAAGATCAACTTAAAAACATCCTTGGAATTTCTAAGGAAGGTGGAATGGGTACCTATTTGGGTATACCAGAGAGCTTAGGAGGCTCGAAAAGTAAAATCTTCAATTATGTCCGAGAAAGACTTAACGAACGGATTAACGGCTGGTCAGCTAAATTTTTATCCAAAGGAGGGAAAGAAACAATGATCAAATCAGTGGCTTTAGCACTCCCAACCTATGTTATGTCTTGTTTTAAACTCCCTCAAGAGTTAACTTCCAAGTTAACAAGTGCTATTTCTAATTATTGGTGGAGTTCCAATGGGAGAGATCGTGGGATCCATTGGATAGCTTGGGAGAAAATGTGTAAGGATAAAGAAGAAGGAGGTTTAGGCTTTCACTCCCTAGACATTTTTAATGATGCTATGTTGGCTAAACAGTATTGGCGATTAATCCAATACCCGAATTCTCTATTAGCTCGTGTGCTAAAAGGTAGATATTATAGGAATATTCACCCTTTGCATGCAAAAAAACCAAATTCTCCATCGTTTGGATGGAAGAGCATTTTTTCGACTAAAAAACTAGTTGAAGCGGGAGCTAGATGGTCATTAGGCTCGGGTTTTAACCTATCGGTATGGCGAGATCCTTGGGTTCCTGATGTTATTCCACGTCCCGCAAATGGAAGAGGAAAATTATTCCTTCCAAGTTTGATGGTTAACCATTTAATTAATCCGGTTTCTAAAGAATGGCACCTTCCCATTTTACAAGAATTTTTGGATCCAGTGGATATTCAGCTTATTAGAGGACTGACTATTAGTCAAGTTTATAAACCTGATAAGCTTATTTGGCATCATACAAAATCAGGAAGATATACAGTAAAGTCAGGCTATCGGGTTGCTCGAGAGCTGACAGAAACGATTGAATGGGGCCCAAATTATAAATCATTACAAGCACAAGCTTGGAAAGTCAAAGCCCCTCCAAAAATAAAACATTTCTTATGGCAAATTGCGTCGGGATCCCTAGCAGTGACTTCAAAATTAGCACATCGAGGAATTCAATGTGATATTATCTGTAAAAGGTGTGAGATGGCAGAGGAAACAATAAATCATGCTTTATTTGAATGCCCTCACTCTAAGGAAATATGGGAATTATCCACAATACCTACGGCAGCAGGTTTATTTCCTTTAAACTCGGAATTTTTAAATCTAGATTATCTTTATCGGAGATTACCTTCTACTCCAGATGGGGGGGAGTTCACATACTGTTATGCTTGGATTTTGTGGTTCATATGGAAAAATAGGAATAAAAAGGTTTTCAAAGGTTTACAATCAGTACCCATAGATATTTTAAATCATGCTTTGAGTGAAAAATTAATGTGGGAAGAAGCTCAATTGGAAACGGTCGAAACTAGCTCTACTACGGAAGTTCTGGAAAACCCAGTTCAATCAATAAGATGTCGAATTGATGGCTCTTGGAAATATTCGGATCCAACTATGGGTATAGGATGGTGGTGTTTTCAAGGAATCGACCAATCAATTCTGCTCGGTGCAAAGTGCCTTCGGAGATGTCCCTCCCCCCTTCATTCGGAAATGGAAGCTTTAATTTGGGCTATGAAGAATATCCTTTCAAGAAGGATAGATTGTCAGGTGTTTGAAACAGATTGTTCGGAGTTAGTCTCGATGATACAGTCACCTGAAGATTGGCCCGCTTTCTCCAACCTGCTAGATGAGTTTGGTTTGCTCCGTGTCTACTTTCCCTTGTTCTCGCTTTCTCTTATTTCTCGTTTATGTAATGTTCAAGCGGACTGTTTAGCCCGTTCTTCTAGACTTTTACTCTCTGAAGTTTCTTTTGTAAACACTTCTCCTCCTAATTGGGCAACCAATCAAGGAGTTATTTATTAATTAATGTGTGGTTGACAAAAAAAAAAAAAACATATTCGATTATACGAATAATTGCTAAATTCCATAATTAGCTCAAAAAACCCCTTTTTTTAACAATCAAAGAATTAAAAATTGAAAAAAGAAACTTCGTAAATTAATTCAAAATAATACTAGCTAAATTTTTTTAATTAAATCAAAATAATTTATGTTTTAGATGCGATTCATTTATGATATTTCGATTTTTGATCTAACTGAACTATATGCAATCTCATTTTGTGGTTGTTATCATAAATTTACTCATTGTTTCATTTTTCAAATAATATTATTTTTAAAAAATTAATTTACTTTCCGCTTTATGTCTTAAGAAAAAATATTCATAATTGAGTATTACATGAAAAAAGAAAATATATTTATTCTAATATTCTATATAGGGACTGAAACAAAGAAATTAATATTTTTCACTTACTACTATAATATATCAAAATTTTATTCTAAAATACAGTAAAATCTCTATAAATTAATAATATTGAGACCATGATATTATTAATTTATAGTGATATTAATTGACCTATAAATTAATATTTATTATTTATCATATAAATTTATATTTATCAATTTATAGAGAGATTTGGATTAATTTTGAAATTTCTAAAAAATATGAAATGGATATTTTGGATCTTAAATTATGGACTTTGGATTTGATATTTTTGGAAAAAAAATTGTTTAGCCAAGTTACAAAGAGTATAAGGAAATTCACTTATACAAACGATATACATAAATTCAAATTTATGATTAATGACCTCATGTGTCATATTTTAACATCATAAAAGACTATCAAAATAAAAATTATGTATATTCATAAAAACTTATAGAAAAATTAGTTATTTTTATTACGTAATTATAAAATATAATACAATACTTTATTTTACAAGCACAAAACAATACGTTAGAGACAATCTCTAAGAAAAATATAATTTCTTAGAAAAATAACTAAATTATGCATTAGTATATTCTATATATATATATATATATATATTTATATATATATTATTTATATAATTATTAATTTATGATATTATTGGGACCATATTTTTACAAAGAAATTTCAAAAAAAATATTATCTTATTATCTTATCAAATTTGATTAATTTTGTACACTAGCCGACTCGGGACTGAGAAAATTTATTATTTTATCTTGTTTATTAATTTATCGAGTATTAATTTATAGAGGTTCTACTGTCTATAATATATAAAGATTTATACTAAATGAAATTCAATCCGGCTGTAGTACGGGTTTGATTTAGTAATATTATATATTTGCAACAGTGTTGATTTTATCATGTCTGAATAAACCTAGATAATCTATACTATTAATTGAGAATCATTAAAACATAAGTAACCCTATTTTGGTAGAATATTTACAAAGAACTAGTGATTGACCCGCGGTACACCGCGGGACGATATTTTATAACAAAAAATGAAATTTTAAGTTGTATTTGTTTTGTTAATATTATTTGTTTTGTTTAGTGTTTAAGATTGTATAAGTGTATTTTGATTGTTAATTATAAGATTTCACCCGCAGTATACCATCCCGTATTAATATTGACCATAACCCATCCCAACATATAACCCCGTCCCGTGAAATTAAACATTATTTTGTCATTTTCTTATAAAGTTCCAATATATATAATATTTTATCGATCCAAACTTCATAATTGTATTTTGATTGTTATATCTAGGATTTCATCCGTAGTATATTGTCCCGTATTAATATCTTTTTATAAATATTTATAATGTTTAAACTTCTTATAAATTCATATAAAGTTCAAATATTTGAAACTTCATACAAAATTTAATATTATAAATATTTAAAATGTTTTATAAAGTTTAACTTTTTAAAAATCTTACATAATTACAATATTTAAATTTTAATAAATTTTAAATATTTATAATATTTTGAATTTGTATATATAACATTAAAAAAAAATATTATTTCGTATTAAAGATGTATGATTACATTTTTGGATTGTTAGATTTAATCCATAAAACATATGTATTTTAGTAACTCAATTACACATTTAGATATTGACCCGTGGGACAATTTTGACTTTTTAATTTTGTTCTTCATAAATTTATGATTTTCATAGTATATAAAACTGATTGGTGGTGTATGGTTTTTGATAATTTTAGCTCTTATAGTTAAATGTAGTATTATTTATATTCATATGTATGACAAAATATTTCTTAAAGTAAATAAAAGGATTTGTAAAATTATTCACAAACCAAAAATTCAGCCCATTTTCATGGATACGGGATCTTTGTTTAAACTGAAAATTATACATCTTTTTTTTTCTTTTGATTTTTTGAACTTTTTATTAAAGTAAAAAAAGTATTTGTAAAATAATTCACAAACCAAAATTCAGCCTGTTTCTATGGAACAATAAAAAGATTACACCAATTCCAAATCAATTTTTTCAAAAGTGTTTAGTATCTCCGATCAATAAGAATAAAGCAAGAACCTATACAAATTTTTTCGTCTACAAAAAAAGAAGGAGAAGACAAATATTTAAAATCCAAAAAACAAAGATACCAATCAATTCTTAGTGCTTAGTTTTGTTATACATCCAAGCTACAAACGCCACATTAAAAAAAAAAAACAAAAACTTTCAATTCCCACATAAACCCTAATCAGACATTAACCAAAAAGTAGAGAAAGAGCGCCATTAACGTTACCGTTGATGCTGGTCTCGATTTCTAGGGCGGTCCATCCAAGTAATAAATCTGACCGCAAACCATCATCGCCGGTGCCACCGTACCTGAGTGGTCGACTTTGAAATCAGACCGATTGTGAACCGTAATACTTCACGTCTTTCTTTCTACAAACCTGCTTGTGTGTATGCAAATCCATTCTGCAATCATACATAAATGTAAACAACATTAATATTTTTATAAAAATCGAGCCATAAATAAATTACAGAAGAAAAAAAAAACAGGGGTTAGTTGTGATCTAAAAGTGACTACCAAGCAAGGTATTTATATGAAATTAAGAGGGCGGTGTAATATCTACAACAAAAAAGGAAGATTTATATATTTTTTAAGAAGCGAATCTTTATCATAACAATTAATATTTTAAAATTATCTTATTCAATAATTTTAGATTTACTACTATATTTAACATTGTTTAGATTCACCGTCATTATCGTCATAAAATATTAAAAATAATAATTTATTAGAGATATGAATCAGATTTAAAGAATATACGTAAGATTGTTTTGATATTTTTTTGACAATATCTACTAATCAAAAAAGGAAAATTTACTTTTTAACTCATAATTATCACAAACGATTGGTTGAGAAAGAAAAAAAAAAACAAAAAAAAAAAACAAAAAGAAAAACAGAAAAAAAAAACGAAAAAAAAAGGAAAAAAAAAAGAAGAGAGGAAGACAGACGACCATTCTCCGTCTCCTTCTACGACATCCCACGTTTTTCATTACGATCAATGGAGATTAATACACTTTCATCGAGTCTATATTCATTACTCGTGCATGATCCAATCAGATTAATCCAAGGTAATTTTAAAGAACACCCTCTTTTATTAGCTCGAACTGTATGATGCAGGATAACATCAATAATTCAATATGATGGTTAGAAGACTTTGCATGGGCAAGATGTTAAGAGTCGACTTTCCATCATGTCAGATTCGATCAAAAGGTGATGTTCTATCATTAAATTGTCAATTCTCTTTTGCTATATGTTATATTTTAGGTTTTCAAGTCCAGTATCTATATTAAAAATTTTACATGTGATGAAGAACATGTTGAGGTACGATGAACTGCTTCTAAAGTGGTACGTAAATTACAATCGATCCATTTTTTTTTAGGTCTTCTTATTTTTCGTGTTTACGAATATTTTAATTTTAAAAAATGTAAAACATATCAAATATTCATATATTAGGGTTAGTTATGTATATTTAGATGCCTAAACGATTTTATTGTTTTATTAGTTTCCATTTGGTAGATATTCTTAATATATGTTTAATAGCATTATCAAACAATGGTAATTAAGATTTGATTACGATTAGGTTTTGGTTAGTAGTTAATATTTAGTAGATATGACCGAAATTATGATAATTAATAGTTTTAATTTTGAATATTTGAATTCCATATGTTAAGATCTCAAATCTCGTAATCATAAAAATAGGAATTGTTTGTGGACTTTATTTATTGTTTTGTAAATTTGATTAAGACATATATTTTTTCCAGATTTTATTTGTAGGGACTAAATGTACAATATTGAAATTGTAAAAGGATTTTTGAGGCCAAATCTTCACCAAAAATGTATATATAGATGTCATTGAAAATTTGAATATAAAGAAACAAAAAAAATTCACGTGGAAGGGTAAAAATTTTTTTTCCCATTTTAAGAAACACGCGGATCTTGGATCTTCAATCGGATCTTCTAATATTACAAACGAAACAACACGCGGATCTATATTTGCTGAGTTGGATGATCCGAATAACAGTCCCTCTCAATATTAATGGGTTGGATGACATTTTAGATGGGCTTCATATTTGACAAATGGGCTTCGCCGACAATCACAACCTCACAATTAATCCCAATATTGTTTGAGATACTCTGGATATTAATGACACATAAACAAAATGGTTAGTTATCATTCAAAAAGATTTCCATAACAAACAAAATCATTCAATATCCATAACTACATAAATTTCAACAGATTTCCATAACAAACAAATCCTCGACAATCTTTTTAGCCCAATTTATCATAATCACGATTTCCCAATTTATATCTAAACAAATTATTTATCTTAACAAACAAATTCAATTACCAAACTCTATCAAAAACTAGATATTGAGATATGTTTAAATCGAGAATATACCCTAAAATTCGAGCATCTACCTTATATGGTTGTTGATTTAATTCTCTAAACCCTAAAATCTGCTTACCTCCCTCAACTCATATAAATAGATGCCTAATGTGAAAGTTCAGAAACACACTAACCTTTCATAAAAGCATTCTTCACTTTTTACTATTTCGTAACCATGGCTCAAAATCACGGTATCACCACCCTTGCTGATGTGAGAGCTTTCAAGACGAATTGGAAGATCCAAGTGAAAATTGTCCATTCCTGGACACAATACATGCAATTCACTGGTGAAACAACAGAAATGATCCTTGCAGATCATGCTGTAAATATTTCTGTTTCAGGTAATGGCCCATTGAATTTAGTTTTGACTTTAGTATTAAACATCTTATGCTAAGTGTACAATTAAACTATTTATTTTATTATATAACACATTTTTATTATGACAAATGTTGCATCTTTTAGTAAATACACTTTTCTGCAGAATGTATAATTAATCAAACTGAAAATAAATGTGTGTAATATTGTTTATTCTAAAGATTGATATTTTCACTATTAATTACATAAAACAAAACAATACATTTAAATTACAACTTTATGTAAATCCTATCGATTCAAAATAACAACCCGCACGTACGTGCGGGTCCGGATCTAGTGTTTTATATTTGGGATGTGCCTTTAGTCATGTTGTTAAGTCTATTTGACTCCGCTTTTCCCACCGGAGTTCGACAGTAAGGATTGCCTATGGATCGAGCCTTGTCGATCCAAATATGTTAAAAAAAAAGATAATGTTTTATATTACAAAGTTTGCGTCTTGTTCTGAGTTTCTATTTGTGACCGACTGACCGCAAACGCAAAATGGCAGAAGTTATCGTGCTTTCTTCAAGCATTGTTCGTCCCAAAACGATAAACAAATCAGATCATACAAAGATCCATTTAACTCCATATGATCTTAAACTTCTTCATTTTGCTTATCCTCAAAGAGGTCTTCTCTTCCCAAAACCCGACGACGAAACCCGTATCATCCATCGATTAAAGACCTCTCTTTCGATTGCATTGGAAATCTACTTCCCGTTCGCTGGTCGTCTCGTCAAAGTGAACAACCATGAAGATAACACAGTGTCGTTTTACATTGACTGCGACAGCTCCGGCGCTAGATTCGTTCACGCCAAAGTCGAATCCGTCTCCGCAAACGATTTCCTTCAACCTTATGACTCTGTTCCTGACTTTAAAAGGTGTTTCTTTCCCGCGAATGATCTCAAAAGCTCTGATGGTGTCTCTGAGCCCTTGCTTGCATTGCAAGTCACCGAGATTAAGGATGGAGTTTTCATTAGTTTTGGTTACAATCACATGGTGGCCGATGGTTCTTCCTTCTGGAATTTCTTCCACACTTGGTCTAAGATATGTATGAATGGTTCGAGTTCGGATACTCACCCTCTTGTTCTCAAAGATTTTCCTTGACAAAGTCGAATACCCGATTCATATGCCAGCTCGAGAGACGGGGAGGCCACCAAGATGTGAAATTCCAACTAAAGAGAGAGTTTTTCACTTCACAAAGACGAATATCTCAGATCTTAAAGCGGAAGCCAACGCGGATATTACTTTCACCGATATGAAAATCTCGTCTCTTCAAGCTGTTTTGGCTCATCTATGGATATCAATTATCAAACACAGTGGTCTAAACAGAGAAGAGGATACACATTGTATTGTAGCTGCAGATATGAGAAGGAGGCTGAACCCTCCTCTTAAGAAAGAGTGTTTCGGGAATGTGACTCATCAAGCGATTGCAACAGCCAAGGTGGGAGAGATCTTGGATCATGGACTAGGCTGGGCCGCTTTGCAGATAAATAAACAGGTGAGAATGAAAATTACAAGGCATTTGCGGAGAATTGGGTTAGAAATGTAAAGGTCCCAAAAATAAGTGGTGGAATTTGTAGGAAGGCTAATACTTATTTGATTGTCACAAGCTCTCCATGGTTTGAAGTGTACGACAACGATTTCGGTTGGGGAAAACCAATTGCGGTTCGAGCTGAACCGGGCAATGGTATCGGTATCTCACTCGTAGTTTTTAGGGGTATTGAAGAAGGGAGTATTGATGTTAATGCGACCATACCCTTATCTATGTGGTCCGATGTACTAGTGAACTTATTGACCGATGTTTGAATCGTTGTACACATCAAGCTTCCTCCGTCAAGCATTCTCTCGTCGTAATCATCAGCGTTGGCATCGCCGGAAAAAAAGTCAAAATCAAAAATGGAATTTCACCAACAAGCCTTTTCAAGCCACAGCAACAGCATCGTCGAGAGCATGAGCAGCTTCCTCCATCAAGCATTCTCTCGCCGTAATCACCAGCGTTGGCATCGCCGGAAAAAAAGTCAAAATCAAAAGTAGAATTTCACCAACAAGCCTTTTCTATAGTCAAAACCAAATTCTACTGTCGTTTGTTCTTCCTTTGAATCGATAATTTTGTTTTTAACAATAGTTTGAAATTTTTGGTTTTTCGATTTATTTGGGGACTGTTCTATCTAGATCTACAATCAAACTAGTTTTTCTGTTTTTATTTTTTGAGAGATCTATCTCGTTTATTTCTTTATTTCACAGACTGGGAGAATAATTGCAAATTTGATTGTGATGGGTTTTGGGATTATTGGTCGTTCTGGGAATGAAGAGGAAGAAGAAGAAAAAATTTTTTGGTCAAAATCGGGTGAAGAGGAAGAAGATTCGGGTCAAAATCAGGTTTAAATTTGGTTAAATTTGAATTAAATCAAACCAGATTATGTGGTACCGGTTTATTGGCCGGTTCAATTGGAGGCGTAGTTTTAAGGATGAATCCGAAAGTACATGTTGCAATTGTGAGAATTATCTAAGTTGATGGTGGAATTTTCAGGGGCAAAAAGGTTGGGGGGAAAAGCTGAGAATGCAACTAGTTTATGGCTATAAAATCAGCCAACCCTTCTATTAAATGTAATAATATAAATTATTTATTTTAAATACAATTCAGAATCAGAAATATTTGAAATACCACGAGATGCATATATAACAGTTTAGTAGAAGAAAAATTGAGATATGTACGAAAAAACAAATTAAGGGGGTGTTATTGGTTCCTAATTTACAAAGAATCTTGATGACTTTAATAAAATCATAGAAAGTAACCAAATGAACGATTCTAAACTATTATTAGAGAGTTTTCTATAATCTTGTTGATTAGTTTTTCAGAGTCTTATAAAGTTTCTCAAACAATCTCTCTATTTTGTTGATACTATTCATGCACTACAAGAAAACAAGGGTTTTGCGATGGAATATTTCGTCGTAATTCCCTCGCAATTCGACTATAGCAAGGGATTTGCGACGCCACGTCATCCCTCGCAAATCGCGTGTCGCAAACAGTTATTGCTTGCAACTCCCTCGCAACTTTTGCGACGAACATAATTCCTCGCAATATTTGCGAGGACGTACATCCCTCGCAATATTTGCGATGAACTACATCCCTCGCAAATTAAACCTGTAGCACTTCCCTCGCATTATTTTGCTAGGGATTTGCTAGTCGTTTGCAAGTCTTTTGATTTTATCATTTTAAATTCTGATTTTATCCAGTATGATTGTATTGGTGCAATTTAACTTTTGATTTAAACAAAACAAAAATCAAATCAGATTACATGAAATAGAATAAACCACAAGTCTTAAACAAAATAAACCATAAGTCTTACAAAAGCATAATTAAGTCATAAAACATGAAATTAAAATATAGGTCTTAAACTTAGATTACAAACCAATCAACATTTAATTAAAAGGCTTGTGAAGTAGAGGAGCCTGGTCTGGTACCAGTTGCAGTCTGATCGGTTCCGGTTTGAGTGGTTCCGGTCTGATTGGTTCCGGTCTGATCGCCCTCCGCAGTCCTTGTCGCGTCTGCATTTGCCGGTTCAGATGGTCCTCGATACATGCCTGCAAACACTGGATCCTTCTCTGCGAGGTATTCCCAATAGGCATCGAAGCTATTGATCTTCTCAGCCTGAAGTTGAAGACGAGCTTCAGCAGCAGCAAGCTTCTCCAATAGAACCTCTCGATCATTATGAGTAGGCAGTGGACCAACATGGACTGAGGATGCTTCATTCTGCAGAGAACCAACCCCATATATCCTTCCTTTCTTCCTTGGAGCAACCTGATACAAACCCCACAAGCATAATGAGTTGGCTGCTAAGAGAATGAGAAACTCTTACCAAATACCCAAGCTTTACCTCAGCATAAATCTTATTCTTGGCAGCCACAGATAATCCACCTGAAGCAGAGCTCTCCCCTGAACACAGCTGAGACTCCTCCTCTTCAATCCTTGATGTCACTTCCTTGTAGAGCTCCTCTGACTTTCTATTAATGAAAGTCCCATCAGGTTTTCTATGTGTCTCATCTAAGAGCACAAGGAAATCAGGAGTTGTGTCTCCGATCTTCTCACACTAAAACACATAAACAGATAAGAAGAATGTCAATGTAACATTGTGGATTAAGTAATCATATGAAAGAAGCAGAGCTAACTTACATGTTTTCGCGCACGGGCTTTGAAAGAAGTCTGACCAGAACGGTGTTTATGTATGCCGAGGCCATCAGGATCATGATATCTGGCATTCCGTGCGTTTATACTCCTTATTTCTGATTGTGGATCTAACCAATACCGAACAAGACCAGCCCACACCTCAGGATCAATCCACTTCGGCTTTGCTTCATCACCCTTTCTCTTCCACTTTCCCTTCCACCTAGAGATTTGATCACACATCCTATCCTTCAGCTTTGTTTCAAACTCCATCCTAACTCTCTTGTTTATTGAACGGTCCCAGTTATATACTTGCTACAAAATAGAGACAAGACATATCAATATGGAGTAAAGTTTCAGATGGACTTAAACAAACATAGTTTCAAAATCAGATGGACCAGTTATATACTTGCTACAAAATAGAGACAAGACATATCAATATGGAATAAAGTTTCAGATTGACTTACTGCAAAAGTTTCATACCAACGGTTGACCACTGGTTCCGGTGTCTGTGTCCAATTTGCATGAGGTTCTTTGAAATCTCTTTCAAAGATACTGCGGACAGTACCTGCAACTGCAGGATCATCGTCAAACCTACAACAAAAAATCAATTGGAATGAGAAGGCAAATCTGTTAACTTAAACAAAACATAGAATGAGAAGCCAATTAAATCAAATCATCTTAAATACACATCTTACCAGAGAGTTCCCGGAGGACGTCTTGGGTCTAGTCTCTTCAAATTAAAACCCAAATCAAAACCCCAAATCGATAGAAAGACTTAACCTTTCAGATCGAGGATGCGAGACTTCGAATCGAGGATGCGAGACTTCAAATCGAGGAAGAAAGACTTCAGATCCGAGAAGAAGAAGAGAAAATCAAAGATTAAGAGAGGGGAAGAGAGAATCGGAGATGAAGAGAGGGGATGAGAGAGGTTAATCGGAGAAAACAGCGGTTAATCGGAGAAAACGAGAGAGTCGGAGAAGACGAGAGGAGATTAGGGTTTTTAGGCGGCTAGTTTGAGCGAAGCTCAAACCAGGTTATCGATGTATATATAGAAATTAAATATGTCGCAAATCCCTCGCAACCTTTGCTAGGCTTTTGCGAGGAACCGTCAAAACAACCAATGAAAACGAAGCAAATATTGCAAGGATATTGCGAGGCTTCCTTGTAAATCCCTCGCAAATTGTTTAATAGGTAAAAAAAAATTAAACAAAATTAAACAAAATTAAGGGTTTAATAAAAAACAAAATTAAAAAAAATAAACAAAATTTAGGATTTAGGGTAGATTAAATAGAAAAACAAACTTAAAAAAAAATAAACAAAATTAAACAAAATTTAGGGATTAAATAGAAAAACATAATTAAAAAAAAAATAAACAGTTTTTATGTGGTTTAGGGTAGATTAAATAGAAAACAAAATTTAGGGTTTAAGGTATAGCTGCTTTGCGAGGGAAGTACTACGAAATTTAGGGTTTAGGGTATAGCTTCTTTGCGAGGGAAGTGCTACGACTCAATTAATTTAGGGTATTGTTTTGCGAGGGAATTGCTAGTAAACCCTCGCAAATCCCTCGCTAAAAGGGAATCAATTTTAGAAAATAACAACAAAACACTACTAAAAATCATTTGGATTCAGTTTTTTGAATCATTATCTTCATTACAATCTACTCCATCGTCATATTCTTCGAATTCATCCGAATGTGCATTTTCTTCAAATGCATGAATGATGACTTATGTTTCTCTATACATTTTCTATTGAAACTTAGGGTATTGAATACTATCAAACTATTTTTTCATGCATCACCACATATTCTACTTACCCTATTATATGGCCAATTGTATTCACTTTTACAATTAAAAAGCAGAGTTCGCAAACATCTTAAGCACTTTAGGGTTTAGGGTGCGAGGGAAATGCTACGGATCCGTCGTATATCCATCGCAATGCCATTGCAAAATCTCCTTATTGCGAGGGAAGTGCTAGTAATGATATTAAATATTATTACTAAATGCAATGAAATGTAATAATTAATAACATATGTTTATGCGATGGATAGAGTATTTTCAAACAAATTAATTTGAACAATAGATGTTTTAAATGGCTTTTGGAAAAATTAAACAAATGTTCACTATTTGCGAGTGATTTGCGATGGATTAGGTTTTCACCGCAAATATCTCGTAAAGCCCTCGCAAAGTTGCGAGGGAAACTGGGCCTCGCAATATTGCGACGACTTTGCGAGATTGGTCCAGGGCGTAGCAAATGACTAGCAAAGCCCTCGCAATTTTGCGAGGGATATTGGGCCTCGCAAATTTACGTCGCAAATAGCTTGTTTTCTTGTAGTGATGACTTTATTTTGTGAAGAAAAGTGTAGAGAGTCATAAACCAATAACATAATAATTGAATTCATTAACAATCATAGATTCTTTTGTTTTAATTGAATAACACAAAACTTTTATTGACTTTATAAAAGTATGAATCCAATAACTCAGATTTATGAAGATTTTATATTACTTTTTACAAATCTTAAACTAATAACACCAAATTTTAACAGTTTTTTTAAAAATCTTGATTGAATAACAACAAATTCTACAAAACATTTGAAGTCACTAAAACTCTATCTAAATCACAAACCAATAACACCCCCTAAATGATTGATCATTTCTCTAGGTAAAATTTATATGAGTAGAGAAATTTTTAACTATTTTTAACCGACATTCTTCCCCGGAAAATAAATCCAACCATCTGGACAATCCGAAAATCCAACCCGAACATAAATATATAGGAAAAATGTCAATAACTTACTAATTACTATCATAATACAAAACATAGCTTCGAATTATCAACTAATATACTCCATCCAATGTTCAATACTTTTAATAATTGAATTGATCAATTAAACTTTAACTATGGTCATTTTCATTCACGTTTTTATTTGAGGTTTTTTAAATATTTGTATAAACATGACAAAAAAATATTTTCCAACATCACTTTCTTCTTTTGTCGTCACTGAGAAAAACAATGGTGTGGGAAAATATTTCTTCGTCAAATGCTTGTCAAAATGTTTTTATTTAGTAGGGCTCAATATGTGGTCCTTTACACAACAATAACTCAAATGTTAAACCAAAATTAATTAAACTTTTCCCGCCTCCAATTGATCCAACTATCACTTGTTCATATGATTAACAAGATTTATTTATTGACCAACCATATCATTTATCAATAGGTTCACTAGTACATCAGACCACAAAGAAGAATTTAAGGTCGCATGAACATCAATACTCCCCTCTTCAACTCCCCGAAACATTACAAGCATACCACCAGTACCATCAGCCGGTCCAGCTCGAGCCGCGATTGGTTTTCCCCAACCGAAATCATGATTGTACACATCAAACCGTGGGGAGCTTGAGATGATCAAAGAATTGTTAGCCAATCTACTTCCAACTGATGTTTTTGGCCTCTTAACATTTCTAACCCAATTCTTTGCAATATTTTCATAACTCTCATTCGTTTTTAACCTCACCGTTTTACATATTTGCAAAGCAGTCCAGCCTAGACCATGATCCAACAGCTCTCCCACAGTGGTTGTAGCCGTTGCGAGATTCGTCACATTCCCAAAACACTCTTTCTTGAGAGGAGGGTTTAGCCTCTGTCTCATATCCGCCGTTACTTTGCATTGCGTTTCCTCTTCTCGGTTTAGACCACTGTGTCTGATGATTGATAGCCATAGATATGCCACAACCGCTTGAAGCGACGATATTTTCAGATCCATAGTGCCAATTTCGTAGTTGGCTTTCGCTTTGAGATCTGAAATTTTCATCTTTGAGAAGTGAAAAACTCTCTCTTTAGTTGAAGGTTCACAACGTGGTAGCGTCTCCATCTCTAAAACCGGAATATGTACCGGGTAATCGATCCCCTTACAGACCCAATCTTTGAGAACAAGAGGCTGAATATTAGAATCCGAACCATTCAGACAAATCTTGGACCAAGTGTGGAAGAAATTCCATAAGGAAGAACCATCGGCCACCATGTGGTTGTAACCAAAACTAATGAACACTCCATCTTTCATCTCGGTGACTTGCAATGCAAGCAAGGGCTCCGAGATTAGGGCATCACGGCTTTGGACATTGTTCGCTGGGTAAAAATGCGGTAGGAAATCAGGAACAGAACCATGAGATTGAAAGACATCATTCATGGTGACAGATTCGGCTTTCGCGTGGACGAATTTGGCACCCGAACCATCACATTCGATGTAAAAGGACACCGTATCATCTTCTTGATTGTTTACTTTGACGAGACGACCAGCGAACGGGAAATAAATCTCCAAGGCAGTCGAAAGAGAAGCCATTAATCGAGGAATGAAACGGTTTTCCGGGTCCGGTTTGTGGAAGAGAAGACCTCTTTGAGGATAATAAAGATAAAGAAGATCAAGATCATGTGGAGTTAGATGGATCTTTTCACGACGACCCGATCGGTTTATGTTTTCGGGTCGCACCATGCTTGAAGAAATCACGATTACTTCTCTCATTTTGAATCAGAAATAAATCAGATCAAATAGAAGCATATAGAAAAACTCGAAAAAATATCTTTAAAACTCGGTGCCTCCACCTTTACGATGAATAAAATATATTTATAGTATATTTTATCGTTAAAAGTTTTAGTATTTGTTCTTGAGGACATGCGAATATGTGAAGATTTATGTTATGATATAATAGTAAAAAAAGAAAAAGAACAAGAACATGTTATATATGTGAACTTTTGATGTTATATGACGAAGTGTCGTTTACTCTAATGATTTAGATCGATAGTTCCAAACGCACCGGCACCGTCCATGCTTACAAGAACAAACATATTATCGTAAATTTTTTTTGTCAACAACTTATAAAAAGATTGGATCCAATGAGCCAATCGAAAGAAAAGTTATTGTTTACATACACCATATCTATCACAGTAAGTATCACAATTTATACTCTGTTTTCTCAATACGTAACCGAAACACAAACTGAGAAGATTTTCCAAATGAAATGGCATAACTTTGGAAGACATCGTATTTTACATGTGAAAGCTTGTAAACAACTAATATGATGGGTCAACATTTTGATCCTTTCTTAATGCTGGTCTCGAATATTAAGTTGGGATCCAGGGTTATTCCATACAAAAATAGTTGAACTGGAGCCAACTCTTTTAATAAGTCTTTTTTAACTAAAAATCGAAATGAAGTAATGCTTTTCCATTCATAGGAAGGTGAATATGATTTTATTAGATTCAAAGGATTGCGTTTACGATAATATTTACCTTTAAAGCCCTTATTAAAAAATGAATCTAGGACTGTAATTAGCCGCCATACTTGTTTTGCATGTATTGAATCCATCCACATTTCGAAACCTGATTACACCTTATGTTTTACTACGACATAACTTGTCTCATGCCATTCAATGCCTTCCTTTTTTTGGCCATTGGAACTCCATCAAAATCTGGAGATCGCACTCGTGAGTTTAGATGTAACCGATATAGGTACCATGAAACATATATGACATCACGTATGTTGGTAATACAGTGCCTACTAATTTAATCATTACCTCTTTACCTCCTTTAGATAAAAAATTTGCCGACCATCCATTTATATGGGAATATAGTCAGTTCTTGACAAACGCAAAGATTTTCTTTTTTAAACCACCCAAACTTTCAGATAAACTTAAATAAGATCCCACTCCACCAACATTAGTAATACCTAAAGTATCCACTAATTCAGTTCGTCTTGCTCCATCTACTTTGTTACCAAACTGAACCTAGGATTTTGAAAAGTAATCATAAACAATATTCATAAATTATAAACGTAACTGTAGAAGAAAATAGTTTTTGTTTGCGTTACGAGTTTAAACTGCTGAAACTGTAATACTTCTTTTTCTCTCTATAGTATATTTAATTGACATACATTGGAAACGAACTCTTATATTTGTAATTAATTCCATGATAAGGCATTACTTATATTTGTATCCCTCATTAAAGGGTTTAGTATCTAGTATATTTAACTGGCATATATACACTGGAAACTAACTCTTATATTTGTAATTAATTACATGATATTCCCTCCGTTTTAATTTAGTTATCAATTTAGACTTAATTTTTACTCCCTCCGTATTTTAATAATTGTCGTTTTAGAATTTTCATTTTTTAAAATTGGATGTCGTTTTCAAATTTCTATGCAAAATTTATTACTTTTTAATGTTTTATGAATGTCATAAAACATTAAAAAGTAATAAATTTTGCATAGAAATTTGAAAACGACATCCAATTTTAAAAAATGAAAATTCTAAAACGACAATTATTAAAATACGGAGGGAGTATTTCATAATAATTGTCGTTTTAGGTTTTCAATGCAGATGTTTGGTAAAAATTTCAGTTTTATCCTTATTGTTTTAATGTTTTGAACAATGAAATTTTTTAAAAAATATATTAATAAAAGGGTAAAACATAAAATTTAATGGTTTTCTTAATTTGTGTGAGAAAATCTTAAACGACAACTAAAAAAAACGGAGGCGGTATGCTGTTACTTACATTTGTATCCCTCATTAAAGGGTTTAGTATAGTTTTGAGATCTTTTGGTGTTTTAATGACATTGAGATTACAAAGAGAAAATCCATATACAAGAGTAGGGGTGGGCATTCGGTTGTTCGGTTTAATTTTTGTTCTGATTTTTTTGGTTTACGGTTTTTCGGTTTTACAAAAGCAGAAACCATATAAAAACCATATGTAATTCGGTTTGGTTACGGTATGGGTTTTACGGTTTTACAGTTTTTCGGTTTACAAAAATTGAAACCATATAAAACCATATGTATCTTGGTTCGGTTCGGTTTTGGTTTGGTTCTGGTTTTTTAGGTTATGGCATGTTTTTACAAAGACCAAAAACATGGACCATCAAAATGGATTGATTTTTTTATAGGCATAACCTATAAAAAACATGTTTATCAAAATGTTCAGTTGATTTATTTATAGGCATAACTTAACAGTAACGGTTATCCACCGAAAACATGTTCATCAAAATAGATTGATTTTTTCTTTTCTTTCTCAAATATTTTTCTTCAATTCACAAATTGTTCCTCATCGTTACTAGAAATTTCTCATTTAAGACTTTTGCTAGTGAGAATTTGGATCTTTGTTTTACAAACAGTTCGATTGATTGGTTTAAGTTAATACGATTTAACTGTAACAAAGGTAACAAAGGTATATGAACTCAAATCCAATCAACTGAACCAATGTTCATTAGACAAAAATCTGAATTCTTACAAATTTTTAGAATTTTTGCATAATGAAGAAGAAGAGAACATTGTTTGCTATGAAGACTGTCAAAATTTTTCTACCTTGGACCAATCTCTTTTTTTCTACGTGGTTTCATGTGGCATTTCATATTACTTCCACCAGTCCTCATGTTACATGTGGCATTTCATATTTTTGACACCTAATTCCTATGTATTAGGGTCAAAACAAATGGTAGGTCAAGGATCGACTTTTTCAGTTTCTCAAGAAAAATTTTGTACGTCCCAGTTTGATCACTCGTATAAGAAAAACACAGATTTTTTTTTTGAATTTAATGTTAAATTATATTCAAAGAAAAAATAAACATTTATACATAATTATGCAAATTTTTTATAAAAAGATAAGGAACTTTCATCCATGATGTTGTCTCGATGCAAACCACATTTGAATCCCATCCGCGTACTTCTCGACACCTCCTTTCCTTAGAGTGCTTAATCGATTTCGAATATTCTTGTCAATCAACTTAACAATCTTTTTCGTTGTCGATGGTTGCTCTCCGTGCCTCCTGCCATTTCTTTCTCTCCAAATGGAGTGAATTGCATTCTAAAACACGAAACGAAGTATAAACCTTTTGGTGTTGCAGTGATCTCTACTCGCAAGCTCCTTTATAACTTCTGGCCAGGTTGTCGTAAATTTGTTTAAACGAATCCCATGAACCAGCTCCTCCCACAGCTTTTTTTAGTACGGGCATTGGAAGAACAAATGATCCCTTGTCTCCAACGGGTCATTGCACATAACACAACTTGTATCCGCATTTTGCTTCCATTGAACCATTCTTTCTCCAGTTGCTACCCTGTTTTTTACAACCAAACATGTGACGAAAGCATACCTTGGAGTTGCATCCGAAAACCAGACCTCTTTGTACCCCTGCATCGCAGCCTTGGGCGTACGGATTTGATACCAAGTCTCTCGAGAAATAAATCATTTCCGGTAGCAGTCATCCTTTCCTCTCCACAACACTACATCCGGCTTTGTTTCCACCCGTCGTTGTCTTTGTTTTTGCAGCTCATCCTCAATGTGATTTAGAATTTCTTGACGATGCTTTCTCCTTCTTGTTATGTTCATCGCCTCATTAAGACTGCTCTGTTTTGGGATCCCCATATCAATACAGCCCCTGTCTCCTAGTTTCTCATGAAGGCAGCCCAGTGAGCTCCATGAATCAACCAAAAGAAAGTCGTTTCACCGTTATGAGCTTCTACCCGATGGAACTGTTTTGCTTGTTCTCGATATTTCAACAATTTTCGCCAAATCCACGAGCCACTTGACGTGTAATCTTTTATTGCCCCGAAGGAACCACCTCGTATTAGATGTTTATGCACCCAATCCACCCACAAGGAGCCTTTCGCTGACAGGATTCTCCAAATCAGCTTTAAAACACACACTTTCTCGCTCTTTCATCTTTAAAAAACACACACATATTGATATATTTTTTGAAACATATATATATATATTTTATCTTCAATCTCGCTCTTTCATCTTTGCTTCTGTAGATTCTCGATTTCGAGTTTCTCACCAATTCCTTTGATTTCTTTTCTTTCACCAGAGGCATGATTTTTCCTGACAGAGTTCTCTTGATTTTTTCTTTCAGTGGAGTTTTTAGGTATTGAACACATGAATAGAGTCGGATCCGGATATCCGGTTTTTCTTACGGATATTCACATGCCGGATATCCAATATTACGAATCCGGATCCGGATAATAGGATTGTGGATCTAGTTGGATGCGGATCTGGATACTTTTTATTTGCCCGATATCCATATCTATCTCGGGGCTACTTTTTAGTGTACCACTTTTTGTTATGTTGAGATGTTAATTTTGCGATGTAACATAATCACCGTCTTATCAAAAAAACTTAGTGTACTGTAAATTTGTTGCTTCTACCAATTTTGTGTTAACATCATTTGATTCAATTGATGAAATCTCAAATTTATTTTTCTTTTTGATCATGTCATAGAGTCGTAGTTCCACTTGAGAATAGACTTTTCTTCGAGAATTGCTGCACAAATTATAGATCATTTTTTAACGGCTTACATATCACTTCTTGTATTTTGTTGTAGAACTAATGAATAATATGACCTTTGATTTTTTTTTTCTTTTTTTTAGAGGATGGATTATAATATTTAAGACTTTTAAGATCTTCTTTTTTTATAATCATACATATAAAAGTAAGGTTTCACTCTCTCCTTATTGGGCCACTTGGCATTTTTTATATTTTTTTAAAAAACCTATAATATATTCATCTCTAATTAACTTACTTTAAAACTCATGTGTAACTCCATATTTAAATTCATTTGTAACTCCTCCACTAATATACATTAACTATTTGAAAAATTGTATTGACTATAATTTAAACTCAATATTTAAACTCAATTGTAACTCCTACCAATCAATAATAATATGTAACTTTTATTCAATAATTATAAGAGTTTCACCACTTCTCATCTATAAATATTCATTCTCTTATCATCTTCCACCATATTTTCAAATCTGTAAATTTACTTTATTTTTATGTTCTTGCATGAGTTATAAAACAATTGTGCCATAGTGATGGTAAGAGTTTGATTGTAAAATTTATTTTTAGAGATTATATGATATGTAGTTTATATTGTATTCGCTTTTTATTTTGTTTATTTTATTTTCAGAGATTATACGGTACATATGTAGTTTATATTGTATTCAATTTTATTTTGTTTCTATCGCATTCCAAGAATATATTTCTTTCATATTTAGTTTTTAAAATTCTTAGTATAATATTTATCTATTTTGCCGATTAATCTATGAAAGTTCAATAGCTAACTATTTTAATATTCACATAACAAGTGAATCGAATTGAAATGATCTATCTTCCTTTTCCACTATTGGTGTATGATTATTCTCTTTATATACTCATTTAAACAAAAGCATTATTCGATCGCACCAAAAAAAAAAAGCATTATTCGATATTTAAACTATTTTTAAATTAAAATCTTTAATGAAAAATGTACAATATCTAAATAAATTAAATTATCTTGAAATTTAATATATTAGAATTTATAATTAAGAAAATGTAAGAAGGTGTTAGATCTATCTGGAAAATATAATATTCTCTATATATGTTTTTATTATGATATACAAATAATTTAAAACATTTCGAGTCGTAATAAGTAATGTTAAAAATGTGTGCATTGTAAACATATAAGAATTTGTGTGATAATATTAAAAACATCATTTTTTTTAGTTTTCATTTCAAATTTTTTTTTTATAATAAAAATATAACAAGTCACGCGTAGCGTGGCTACATTCATCTAGTTTCTCAAAAAAGTGTGAACTATACAATTTCTTCTTTTTAAAATTTTAAATTGAGTTTAGTAATCTCTTATTTTTTTCTTAAGTAAAAATGTAATTATAAATAAAAATACTTAGTATATTATTTTTAGAAATATATTTTTAACTTTAAATTTTATTTTCCTGTCTAAAATTTTATAAATAGAGTTATAGAATTGTTATTTACTATACCATGCATTGAATCTTACTTCTATTCTAAAACTCATTAACACATTAAAATCTTGAAATATGATCACTTAAAATATTTGTTTCTATTAGAAGTTGAATTATACTATTATTACTAATAAAATTTTCATATTATTTTTTGGGAGACTCACAAAAATGCCCCTTTTTCAATACCCCTTTTCAAAAATACCCCCTTTGGCTGTCCATTTTTAAAAATACCCCTTTTTATGTACAAAATGACTAAATTACCCTTCTTTTAATAAAAGATATCACAAATATATAAGAAAATATAACAAAATTAGGTCCACAAAATACAAAATATTTTTTGGCGGGAAAAGTGATCCCGCAATTTTTCCCGCCAAAACACTTGTAAAAACTTGTAAAAAACCTTTAAAATACCTTGTAAAATTTTCCCGTAAAATTTTTTCCCGCCAAAAAATTTTCCCGCCAAAAAATATTTTTTGCGGGAAAAGTGATTCCGCAATTTTTTTGGCGTTAAATTTTTGGCGGGAAAATTTTTCCCGCCAAAAATTTACAAGGTATTTTAAAGGTTTTTTACAAGGTATTTATAAGGTTTTACAATGTATTTTAAAAGGTTTTACAACGTATTTACAAGGTATTTATAAGATATTATAAGATTTTACAAGCTATTTTATAAGGTTTTTACAAGTTATAAGGTTTTACAAGTTTTTTATAAGGTTTTACAAGTTATAAATACCTTATAAAACCTTATAAGTACCTTGTAAAACCTTTTAAAATACATTGTAAAACCTTACAAAACACTTGTAAATACTCTGTAAAACCTTTAAAATACCTTGTAAATTTTGCCCGCCAAAAAAAAAAATTGCGGAATCACTTTTCCCGCAAAAAAATTTTTTTGGCGGGAAAATTTTTTGGCGGGAAAAATTTTTACGGGAAAATTTTACAAGGTATTTTAAAGGTTTTTTACAAGTGTTTTGGCGGGAAAATTGCGGGATCACTTTTCCCGCCAAAAAATATTTTGTATTTTGTGGACCTAATTTTGTTTCAAATAAGGGTAAAATGGTCATTAAAAATTAAAAGAGGGCAAACTTAAAAATGGACTCTCAAAGGGGGCATTTTTGAAAAGGGGTATTGAAAAAGGGGCATTTTTAACAATTTCTCTTATTTTTTTTACTATTTTAAAATTTCATTTATTTTATTTAATTTGTTTTTTATTTAATTAAAATTTTCAATTAATTATAAACAACTAAGTATGCACTAAATGAATATTTTAAATATACTTTATATAAATTATTATTATTATAGTGGGCTACTTAAAGGACAAAATTCGGTATTAGATCAAAGATTTTTGAAAATCATCTTTATTTTTTTTTATTTTTTTTTTGTTCATGTTCTTGGTTTATCCAAATGACATAATATGTTTAATATAGTAAACAAACTCAAAGAAACAAATATATATAACAATAATTTTTTAACATATTAAACATTATATTATCATTAAGGAACAATTGATATACCCATAGTTTAGTGATTCAACTTATTATAAACTATCATAGTTTTTTTTATTTCTTTCTTTTCTGCATTACTATATGGTGAACATAGTACTGCCTGATTCCTCTTCAGATTTCTTCTCTTTTTCAATCATGTTTATCTTCCTGACCAGCTTCATGTTTACTGCAGAATCCAAAGCCACAAGTACAAATCCATAGCAGAGAGATCAAATGTTAAGCAACAAAAACAACCAAATGCTTTCTTAGTTTATATATACTCTGCAATAGCTAACCATAAGTATCAACTAACAACTCCAAAAACAACAAAAGCTCAAATTGAAATCCTTCACTGAACCAAATACTGCAAATAGCTCATGGATTTTCATGGATTGATGTAATATTGAAGCTACAATGTGTTTTCTTTTCTAAATGGGTTCTTTAACAATATGTTGCCTATTTAGTCATCTTAGTGCATACCAATTTACAATGATTGCAAGAATAGAAGTTCAAAGAAAACTACCTGGAGATCAGAGTTGAGGTCAAACCCTCTATTATTGATAGAGCACTCTTCAGTCAGATTCTCCTGGTTTTGGTGCAAAATGCAATAAACAAACATGAATTCTTACTTAGCATCGCATCAAACTATTTTGTTTTAGGTAATACCGATTGCAATAAGTAAACTAATCACCTGCTCAGTCTCGTTCATATCGATTGGAACATTTATGTCCGGCAAAATCATTTCAGCAGGAGTTGGCACACCCTGAACAGAACAATTTAGCACATAATAATATTGTCTGACATAAACACATAAAACTGTGATTTCACCAAGATAGCGAAAGGAGAAGAAATCTAACCTGATGGACGACACAGTGCGGTCCAAAAGGAACACGATCAATCAGGAAATCATAAGTTCCTGAGTTCTTTACGGCCTGGAAGATATCACAACGCCGGATGGTCTGACGAGTGCATGATTGAGTATTCATCCAAGCTCGTAATGTTACCTCTAGAATGAAGTATTCACAAGCTTTCGAAAACAAGGCAGGAACATCACAGCTTATCTTCTGAAAAATCACATCACATGAAAATTTGTAATACCAAACATTTTTCTTCAAATCTTTGATGTTACATATATCTTGCCTATAAAGTATCAATACCATCCTTAGAATAAATAACAATAAAAGATTCAGAAACTCTAGACCAGCCAACAGAAGCTCAAGGTAACATCCCATACCTGGACTTCAGGATTGGATTTCAAAATCTTTCTGACCCTAGATAGCGGCAAATAAGTTTGGCCTGTAGGTAACCAAAACAAGTAGAAGAATTACGTAATCGACAAGCATTTAGATGTCAATGTATAGGTACTCTAAACATCTCTATATATCAGTCACCTGCAAAGTTTCCTAGTTGCTCCCTTTGATTGTTCCAAAAAACGTTCAGAGCTGTTTCCAATGAAGAGGCTCCCTCGTTCTGTTCAGACCAAAAGGTTAAAGATACGATACATCAAAAGACTTCAAGCCAATAACACAGAGCAAGAACTGAATGTATTTACCTTGCTCGGTGGAGGATGATTAGACCGAACAGATTGCATCCTGATGCGAGATGACTTTGGCCTCCTCATGTTATATTTCACAAGAGATGATGAAAATTCTTTGAAGATGTAGAGGTTGGCAAGAACAGGGGTCTCTATATATGGAGCTAGCTAGAATCATAACGTATTAATAGTCATTAAGAGTGTACCAATGAGTAAGAGATTCCTTATAAAATGGTGAACAACCTTTTCTGGAATAAAGAGGAAAACATTAAATACTCACACGTTAGTAAGGATATACCTCGTGGGGCTCGTGAGGCGTACATACCAAAGAACCATTCGCAGACCTTTTCCGTGAAAGCCACGCGCTGTGTAGAAGATACCGGATGACTAAACTAAGTCTAAAATGTAATTTTAAGAAGCCAAAGATATCAATATGCCACAACCCATCCTCATACTAAGACACTATGTGATCTAGTCATCAATGAAGTTGTCACACAAGTAAACCTGGATTAGATCAAAGCCACATCAAGTTTATGAGTTCTGATTTTGGTAACTCCTAACTTGCACAAATGATAGAAATGTAAAACAAGTAAATGTTCTTAGAAACATTCAGATTAGTAAAAAGAATATATTTGGTTATGGTATCAGTTAGACACAACAAGTAATGACCAATTTTCACAAAAACAGACCATAGAGCACAGTGACCAACCACTAGATCTTGTTGCTCTCTAAGATTCAACCCCAAAATGATATATATAGATCAAATAAATCATATAAATATGCTCACACATTGTCAAACAGCACCAAACATATGCACTAAATGGTATCCAGAAATCAATATTTTCAGACAACTATAACCAAAATTACATACAGAAACTCTAATTTCGTGACAGAACAGACCCAGGAGACACATTCTTGCTCTAACTGGCCTAGTGTATTCTTAAAGATCAGCAACATGTATAATATGATCATGCACAGCAATGAGCAAGAACAAGAATGTGAATCATTTCATAGAATTTAGACTTCTTAGAGATTCTAACAATTCTTACTGGTCTCAAAAGTCAAAATGATTTTGAGTTTTTAACTTTTCCGACTAAAAAACTTGGCCAAGCGTGGAACTTTCTTTTTCTTCTTGATTACAAAGAAAGTTGGAGTCCCTGCAGATGAATATCTTCTTGCCTTCCCACGTTGTACCGGTGTGAATTTTCCAACTGGTTTGGGAGAAATATAGCCTTCGGTTTCCGAGTTCTGCTTAAACTTCTGAATCTCGCCCTCCACCAATCTCTTTGTCGACAATGACCTTTCCATCCTAAACAATTCTTTCTCTTCTTCCACTCTCATCATTCCACTTTCTCTCATCAGAGTATCCGACTTCATCAGAACCGATTTGGTGCTAGCTTTGAGTGCTTCCAACCACGCCTCTGCTGCTGCAATTTTCTTCACTGCGGTTTCTTCTGCTTGAGAAGCATGTTTACTCAAATACTCGTACTCAAACCTCGAGATTGTTATTGTTGAACACTGCTCAGACTTCATTTCGCGGCTCTCCATCGTGTCTTCTACTATAGTCTCAAGCTTCTCAAGCACTAAAGCCTCAGTATGCTTCACTTTTTCAAGCTCATCCAACTTTGAAATCAGTTCTCTTTCTTTTTTATCAATTTTGAGTTTTGTTTCCTCTGTTTCCGCCTTTGTAACCGTCTTCTCTTCTTTGAGAAGGAACTCCTCTTTCTTTGCAGCTTTCCTACTTTTCCTTAACTTCTCAAGCGAACCAACTAAATTGTCCGCAAGAGAACTAATTCTTTCTTCGGCAATAGAAACTGCTTCCAACTTCGATCTTTCGATAAGCATCTTCGAGTTAAGCTTCTGAATCTTAACATCATCTTTCCTTAAGATTTTTTCGAGTCGAGCTGTTTCATCGTTGGCTCGGATAATCTCATTCCTCAATGCATCCATTACCGTCATGATCCTAAATATTTCTACATTAACAGAAGCAAGTTCCTCCTTTCTCGCTTCAGTCGCTTCAGTCACTTCTTTCAACACCGATAAACTATACTTCCCTCTTCCAAAAGACCGGTTTGATCTCGACATGCTATTGTCTCTCCCCTGAACTCTCCTCTCCATTTTCTTGAAAAGCTTTAACTGTATTTCCAACATCTCAACATCCGAATTCGTCTCAAACAACTCATTCTCAATATCCTTCGATCTTTCCGCCTCGTCCAACATTTTCTTGATTCTCTTATTCCTTTCCACCAACAAATCCAAAACCTCTATAGCTCTCATTTCTCTCTGCCTTTCTATCTCTTTATATCCCTTCAACGCCTCAATCTTTCCCAATGCAGCCATCAAATGTTCCTCATTCGCAACCTCGATTTCGTTCTTAATACTCTCCAACAATCTCATATTCCCTTCCGTTTTAAACCGCAATTCTTCGACTTCTTTCTCCGCTGCAATTCTCTCTCCCAAAACAGATGATACCTCAAGCTTCACTCTACTCACTTCTTCTTTCACAGCCTCCAAAACTCTCATAACTTCCGCGTACTTCTCTTCGATCTTCGACACTTCCCTATCTTTTTTCTTCAACTCCGGACCGCGATTCGACCTCTCTATAAGTAATGCGAGCTCCTCCACCGACTTCTTTACCTCAAACAATCCCGCTTCTGCTCTAGCTTTTGCAGTCTCTGAATCTCTTCTTCTCTCATTGTAACCACCAAGTTTCTTTCTTGACATGTGCATAGCCTCCCCAACTAATGACGACTGATTACAGAAATTAATCAAAAAAAAAAAACAAAGAATCATTATCAATCCCAAGTTTTTTTTAAATAAAACACAAAGTCCTATTTAAACGATTTTGGTTCTACCTTAACGATTGGTACCTTCATGTCGGAATTTGCCATCGCTCGATTCCTCTTTGACACATATAAAAACAAACACACAGATTTTTTCAACACAAGCGTAAACGTACCGGTGAGCAAGAAGGAAACGACCGGTGAGTGATGATGATGATGATGATGATGATGATGATGGTGCTTGATAAGTTGTTATCATCATTTTGATATTCCTTGGAGAAATTAAAGACGTTTTGTTTCTTTCTGGGAATATAATCTGAGGACGAGGACTAAACAAGTAGCATGAATATTGCCAAGAATCACAAAACATTGTAATATAATTAAGATTCGAAAATAGTTAACAAATCGTCTGGGTGGTGTAGTCGGTTATCACGCTAGTCTCACACACTAGAGGTCCCCGGTTCGAACCCGGGCTCAGACATTGTTTTTAACTTTTTTATTTTTGGGTTTTGTGCAAAAAACCCCTCCAACTTGCCCATTTTTGTATACTTACCCTCCATCTCCGAAAGTGTATATTAATCCTACGAAGTTCAAAATAATACGCAATATAACTCTTATACGTATCTTGTAAACGTTTTTCCGGCTACATACATTTTTTATCGCGAGGTTTCGATTTGAGTTCTGTCATAATATTTGTCAAAATTTTACGAACTTGAACGAATTTGACGGTAGCAAATAAGGATTATATTACGTATTATTTTGAATTTCGTATGATTAATCTGCATTTTTGCGGAGATAAAAGGTAAAGTTGTAAAAATGGATGAATTAGAGAGTTTTTTTTTCACCAAACCCTTAATTTTTTTCTTTTAGAAGCCCAATTAATATTAATAAATCATCAACTTGAATGGACGTACTTTTCAATTTTTTCTTGACATGTATTTGAATATCTTTTGTAGTGTCTGAATATATTTTTTTAACTTTTTCTATAAATCCATTTGATATTTATTACTAAAGGTAGCCTATGATAGGAGTTTCAATAAATTACATATACTTTAAGTCTTTAACGGACGTACACATACATGACATGTGAGCATTTGTAAATCATTATTTTTCACGTCCTATGCATGATTGCCAAATGTATGAGCGTTTAGTAATGAGACAAGACTTAAGAACTTGTACGTTACAACTACATCTATATATAACAGCAGTTCTACCATCCTGAAAATCACAAACACATTCTCATTTCTCAAATACACACTTCAAAAAAGAAAAAAATTTGAAAGTTGAGAAAAGTTGCTAGGGTTTTGAAGATATGAAGTTCACAGCATTTGTGTTCATTGTGTTCGTGGTAGGTGCCATTTTATCTCCAGTTCCAGTCAGAGCAAGAGTGGTTGAAGGTTTTAAAGAAGAAGTGAATGTAACGTGTGATGCTAATGAGCTTAGTTCATGCTTACTGCCATTCACCTCAGGAGTATCACCGTCTACAACTTGTTGCACGAAACTAAAGGAGCAACAGCCGTGTTTTTGTACATATATTAAAGATCCAAAATATAGTCCATATGTTGGTTCTGCAAACGCTAAGAAAACGTTAGCAACTTGTGGTGTTCCTTATCCTACTTGTTGAAGTTTGAGATATTGCTAAAAGAAGTTATTAATAATCATCAGATATATAATGAGAGAGTTTTCTTATTTTGGGAAAGAAGTTATTAATGATTATTAATCACATAATCATGACAAACACCTAATCAATACAAACACTGGCAAATAATAGTTCTTATTTTCATGCTAATTAATTTTACCGTAGTAAGAATTACTTTTATTTAATTTTTGTAATAATCATTAATTAGACTCAGTAATTGATGACTACTAAAACCAATATACGAGAGTCGGTTCTCTCTCTCTCTTATCTCTCTAACATCTTTTAGAGCGAGAGAGATCGATTTGTCTCTGTTCCGGTGAATTCCATGTCCCGATTTAGTCGGGCTTTACGTCTAGCATACTCCGGCTTCGTCAGCGGAGATGGTTAGCTTTGTGTCTGGCATCTTCCGGCTTAGTTAGCGGAGATGGCTAGCTATGATGAGTTCGGCATCGTCCGGCTTGCATTAGCGGTGGTGGCCGGTTTAGTTCTAGCGTATCTTGGCGCTAGTCCCTATCACGGTGGTCAATGATGTGCACAAGCCCAAGTGGTGCTTCTTCGAATTTCGAAATCAATTTTGAATCCCAAGTTCTTATGTGTCTTCAATTCCTTCAGCTAAAGCTTCTCCTCCCTAGGCCTTCAACCGATTGATCCTAATTTCTCATCGTTGAGATGGGCGATGATGCGGTTAGGCGGCTCCTTCAGTTTCCTCCGACTAGAATTCACGATCAGATCCGGGTCAAGATCTGAAAAGGTCTACTTCTGCTTAATCGGAGCTTCGTCGAGTGAATCTCGATGTTACCGGTGTCAGCATAGTTTCGATGGTTCCAAAGCTTCTTCAATGAAGCCCCATCAAGCTAGAGTTTGTAAGTAGATGGTTTAATTTCATAAGTCTTTTAAACACTAATTATGCGAGGACGAGTAGTTCCGAATTTCCGGTGGTTGTGGCGTTTTCCATCATCATCAACAAATTTCAGTTCTCGGAGAAGAAGTAATTGTGTTGTGATATGCTTCCCAGTGGAAGTAATTAAGGGTTCAGTTTTAAAATTTTGTTTGCTGAATTTGTATCAATTGTGGCTTTGTGCTTTAAATTGGCTGTTTGCTTATGTAATTTTGGTTTATGCTTTGGTTCCGGGGAATTTGTTTTTCCGCCGGCTAAAACTCCGGAGATTTAAACGTGTTCTCCGACTTTGTATCTTAGTTTCCTTCGTTTGAAGGTTTTAATAAACAGTGACAAAAAAAAAAAAAAAAATTGATGACTACTACTTATATAGTTAACCATAGCTTCTTGTACCTTCATTCGGAATTTGCCATTACTCGATTCCTCTTGATTTTTCAGTCCGTTGTGTTCGGGCAATTACAAATCCAATCCTTTAATCACCCAAATGATTAAAAGCACATGTAAATGCAAACCCTGAGAATTTTTCAATACAAGATTCAAAAAATTTTGGGCACTTCAAATTTTAAAGGGGGCATTAAAAGAAATTAAAAGTTCTTTTGAGTAAAACGTACCGGTGAGTGATGATGATGATGATGATGGATTGATGGTGATGTTTGATAAGTTGGTATCATCATTTTGATATTCCTGGGAGAAATTTTTAACGTTTTGTTTCTTTTGATAATATAATCTATGGGCGAGTACTGAACAAGTAGCATGAAAAATGGCAAGAATTCAAGAACCAGTTTGAACCAGGGCTCAAACATTTAATTTGACTTTTCTAACATTTTAATTAGAAACTATTAACATCTTATCTATCTGTATTTTTGATTTCTGCCCAATTCACCCTATACTTGTTCTAAACTTCCTAATTCTACATAAACTATTAAATTCTTTATAATTAACCAAAATCAATAATTCTCTCTAATTACGATTTAAAATCATCAAATCGCGATTCAAAACTAGTGTTATGTGTATTATAACTCTAAAAAATTTAAATTTATATTGACATCTTCAACGGACAAAATGATGATATGTCTATAGCAAGCTTATGCCAAAACACACACATATAAACCTTTGTTTGTTTGGTTAGTTTTTGCAAAACAACCAATAAGAATGCTTTTGTTTGAATAAGAAAACAACTAATATGTTTATGTTTTAGTTTAACCATAACTTTTTAATCTTAACTATACTAATCTTTAGTCTAAAGTACATTTACACCAAATAATATTCAAATTATTATTATGTGTCAATAACTCAATTGGTAAAGTATCTCACATAAGCCCTAGAGGTCGCTGGTTCGAGTGGCATTTGGGAGAAACCATATTAAATGCTTTAGTCTCCGACATGAGGGGATGTAAGGGTCTAGGCTCAGAACCTCTTAGTAATTCAAAATATATATATATATATTCAAATTATTATGTTTGGTAATTATAAACTGATTTTGGTCGTATAAATTCACACACACATATATATATATATATATATATATATATAAAATTTGAGATTCAAATTTTTAGTTTTATGAAATATAAATAAATTTAACGTACCTTTTCGAAAAACAATTTTATATAAAATACAGTTTTGTGGTTTTTGATGAATATTATATTGGTGTGAAAATGAAATTATACAATTCATTGGTTTTAGTGGGATAATGTGATTTTGCAGTTTGGCAAACAAACGGAACTTAGCGAGTATGGCGATAAACGTGATATTACAGTTTTGACGAAAAACATACAATGTAATTTTATAGTTTTGATGGAAAATTATGATTTTCAGTTTCTTTTTAAAAGATAATTTTAAAACTATCATATAGGTTATGTTTCTTTCTCTTCTAGAATTTGGAGCCAACTGGATCATTTGGATATTTAGGGTATATCTGTCATTTATTATTTTTGACTAAACTATCAGTCCATCACCAGCCAAATGCTCCAATTTGGTTCATCCAGATGAGTTTGAAAATTTTGCATGAATTATAAAAAAGTCATTTAGATGATCATCTAGATGTTGCCTATTTATGCACAAAACCGAATATCATTTTGCAGCTTCATCCAAATTAACTATCTGAATGACCAAACGAACATGTCTATAGTCAAACCAAAAATTAAATAAAATTTTAGAAACAATGATTAAAAAAACAAAGAAAAGTAAAGGAAAGACAAAAGAATATCTTTTATTGCACCATATCAAATTTAATAGGAATATTTTTGGTAGTTTACATATAAAATTTTGTTAGTTTTATTTTGTTTTTATATGATAGTTTCTCTTTTATCCATTTTTAATGTTGCCTTTGAGACAGATTCCAAGGAGTTGGTTCAGCTTTTGGACACTCCGAATTAGTGGTCCGCCTTTGCTTCGGAGTTAAAAGATTTTAATGCTTTAAAACTTGTTTTTCTTCTGTTTTCATTAGATTTTATTCCACGTTTAAACAATGTCCGTGCCGATTGTCTTGCTAAGAAGGCAAGAGCACGCGATTCTATTTTTTTCCATATGTAAGCTCATCTACACCGGATTGGTTTCCTCCCGAAAAAAACCGCCGGTTTCTAGCTTAAATGGATAAATTTATTTTGCTGTCAAAAAAAAAAAATGTTTCTATTGCAATATTCTCTAAATCTTGTAACGGACGTATCACTATGCAACTTACACACTCAACATGTGTGAGAACTTGTGAAACATGAGTCATGGACCTTTACTTTATTTTGCATGATGGCCGACTAGATGAGTTTTTCTTACAGAGGTAAGACTAATTTGACTTGTCTGTTACAACAATTTATCATACTCAAAACCTTCAAAACAAATCTCAAATATATATTTTTTAAGAAAACGAAAAGCAAAGAAGAGTCATCACATTTTCAAAACATGAAGTTAATGACACTAATGGTCATCACATTTGTGATAATCGTCATGTCATCTCCTGTCTTGATGAAAGCAGAAGTGGCACAGTCGTGTGTTCCGGCGGAACTCATGCCATGCTTACCGGCAATAACCACAGGAGGACAACCGGCTAAAGATTGTTGCGACAAACTGATTGAGCAAAAATCATGTTTATGTGGTTACATTAAAAACCCATTATATAGTATGTTTGTTAGCTCTCCATTTGCTCGCAAAGTTTTAGAAGCTTGTAATATTCCTTATCCTAGTTGTTAAATCTCAATATTTATAATAAGAAAGTATTATTAATAATAAATCTAAATCTTATATAACAACATATCAGTGATGATGATGGTTGTTGGGAGTTTTTCATGCAACGTTGAAGCTTAAAAGGTTTGGTGTTCCAATGAAAAAATGTGGTGTTTATTGGTTCCAATCAAAAGAACACACACTTCCACTGTTTTTCTATGTCTTTTTCATTTAGTATTTTGAGTTTGAGTTGGAAAACAAAACAAATGGAATGTTTATTTGTACAAGGGAAAAATGTAGTACTGGAATATAGATTCATAGACTTCTATTAACCAAAAAGAAAAAATAGACTAATTAATTAATTCCTACCACTATTATCTTGCAAAACAAATGAAAATGATTAAGCTCATATTGACTTTATCAAATATCACGATTCACATCACCACTTTGTGCTCATGAAATACTCTTCCGTCCGAAAGAAGTGTAAGTTTGTGGTACTTTTGTGGTATTTTTAGAAATTTGTCAAAATAAATTTTAGAGCAACCAACAATATCAACATAAATGGAAAATACAGAAAATCAAATCTTTTTATCTTATGTCAAGTAGAGAAAATATAGTAGAAAATCTATCTTTTTTTTTGTCAAGTAGGGAAATATAATTTATTACTTTTTCTTGTAAAAAATAATTACCATATTATAGGTTGTGTCAATAAGACAGTGATATGGGGAAATAAAAAAAAGTAAGATTGCCTCTAATTTTTCAATTTTAGTTTCTCATTTACACATTGATTTGTAAAAGTACTGTAGTGTCTATAAGGCCTTCGTGAATATGGGCCCGTATGCAAATAAATATTAATCGAATCGAAAGAGACTCATCTCGATTTTAAGTCCTTAGAGCATCATTATTGGGGGGGCCTTAATTTTGGTTCTTAGTAATTTTTTAGTATTAAAATTGTAAAAGTTTTACTTAAGAGCTTGTATTTTGTTTTCAAATTTTATTTATCTCCAATGGTAGTCTCTTAGCATATGGTTCTTAGAAATTTTTTTTTTAAAACAAAACTAAAATTTTATAAAACTTAATAATTGTTGCAAATTTAAAAATTTAAAACATACATGAGATACAATTTAAAACATACATAATATAAAGCACAAAAAATTTAAGCTTGATTTCTGGAATATTTAGTCCATATATGCTCGACCAAATTCTTCTTCAATTCTTGATGCATACCTCGATCTCGAACTCGAGTTCTAGCGGCCATCATTTCGACGAAATTTGTAGGCATTTCTGTAGAATAGGTGAAATCCACCTGTGAACTTCCGGCAGATTCCGCTTGTTGGAATTCGGTTACATTAAACAGAGTATACCCATCTCGTTCGTCTTCTACTATCATATTATGAAGTATTATACATGCTTGCATAATATTGCCTATTTTTGTCTTATCCCAAATAAGAGCCGGATTTTGCCTCCGTTGTCGCTAAAAGAATAAAAATCTCGACAAAGAGAGAGAGGAGGAGAAGAAAGAGAAACGCGACACGTGTCCGTCTCTTAACATTAATTTTGACTCTTAGTTAAGAGCCATTTCTTACCAAAATCAACAATTAAACATTTAATTTTAATCTCAATTTCCTTAAGAACCATGTTAAGAACCTTGCAATAAGGATGGTCTTAAAGACCTTAAGTGTGGCTAGAAGTCTAAAAGTAAACGAATTTGCTCGAAGTAGATCAAGAGATAACAAGACTGAAGCTCATCTTCGGAGCATGTTCAACCAAAATTGTGTAGCTGATTTTTAAACAAGGACATGTCCTCTCTGATCTCTTTTAGCACGTTACTAATTAATTTAACATGTTGTTCTTTCATACGTCATGCTATTTTCAAATTCCACGCTATTTTGTTTAAATTTCATGCTATATATATTTTCATTCATCATGCTATATATTGTTGGAACTTTTTCGACAAACTATTTTCCGGTGACTTTCCGGCTAAATTCCGGCTGCACGGAATTGTCGGATTGATAGTGCAATGGAAAGCTGGTGACGAGTACTATAGATGGTATACTCATACGTCAAAAACAGAGTTGATTTTTGAATGAGAAATAAGGGGGTAACGTGAGCAACTTGGGCCAAACCAAACCGAACCGAACCAGGCTGGGCACGGGCGCTAGTCGTCGGATCGTCGGCTTGTGGGTCGTGGGCTCTTGGGCCTTGCCGAGTAATTTTTGGACCGTGGATAGGTCCAATATTGAGAGTTGAATGTTATAGAAATATTCCATTTTTTGGCAAAAACTTGGAGTGAACTCCAAGTAACTTGGGAAATACTCTAAGAATTCTACTATATAAAGAGACCCAGCCTCTCACTATTTCTCAAGCTCTCAAACAGAAAACACTCTTAGTTCTAAAATATCGCTTCTCTTTTGCTTCTTAAAAGTAAGTTCTTAGTTTAGTAGTTTCGAGGGTATATATTAAATCAAGTTCGCTTGAGTCTATATCTCATGTGCTTGGGTATAAGTTCGTGATCGGTTGTATTCTAGAATTCATAAATCGATATTGTCCGGAAGCACTTACGGCCGATAGTTGAATCCCAGGATACAACTGATCACGAACTAGTACACGAGCACACAAGAAATAGACTCAAGCGAACTTGATCTACGATATACTGTCGAAACTACTAAACTAAGAACTTACTTTTAAGAAGCAAGAGAGAGATGAGATTTTAAAACTGAGAGTGTATTCTGTTTGAGAGCTTGAAAAATAATGAGAGGCTTTAAAGATACGTCAAAGTGTAGCGCGTGTTTCTTAAAGGAAAGATGAAGAAACTTTTGGTTTGATGACATTTTATGATTGGTGGGAGTTGGAGAAAGAACGAAACATAATTTATCAAAAAAATTATATTTTCTCACCTTCATATTTTGCACAAATTTTATAATTTATCAATTTAATAAATATGCTCCTTTTTTCGTTCCTGCCGTTTTATTGCATAAGTTGGTTAGAAAGAAAGAGTCAATAATAAGTAAAAGTTACTAAATTCAAATTGATGGGGCGGCCAATAGAAAGGGAGAGATATACTTTTAATATTTGTTTCACACTCAAACAATTTGTATTTAAAAGAATTCACTAAAAAAAAATTAAAAACATAAAAAAATCTTCAACGTATCTCTCTCAACTGACTTAAAACAATCACCAAACAAACTATATAAAGAAATTCAAATTTAGACAAAACAAATTTGAAATGATCAATTTAGACCCCATATAAAAAAAAATACAATCAATCAGACAAAGGACCTGGTGAAGCAGGTGAACGAGAAACCTCCTCAATGAGCCTTGTGACTTCAGGCATTGTAGGACGACTATCTGGATACTGAGCCGTACAACTTATACCGATGTTTAAAAGCCTGATCATGTTCTCGTTGATGTCCGATTGATACCTTGTGAGCTCTGGATCAAACACATCCGATGGTGATTGTTGTTCAGTTATCGATGAAACCCATCTCGGTAAATCTACTCCTTCTTCATGTAACTGCTGATGCGTTGGAGATTTCCCTGCAAATTAATACAAACCAATATTTGAATCACATTTTGACCGAAAAATGTGGTTTTCAAGAACTTTGTTTTGTATGTGTTGTACCTGTGAGTAGTTCAAGAATGAGAACACCGAAGCTGTAAACATCAGCCTTTTGGGAGATTTTACGAGCATCGGTTACTTCAGGAGCTCGGTAACCATCAATGCGGTTAGGTGTAGAAGTAGGGCTGATCATAGGTGCAAAACAGTAATCAGATACCTTGGCCTCAAAGGATTCAGACAAGAGAATGTTAGAAGATTTAATGTTGCCATGAGATGTTGTCGCGTCACGCGAATGGAGGTAGCTAATCGCTTTTGCGGCTCCTAACGCTATAGAGGCTCTTGTTTCCCAATTCAATGGACTTCTGCCACTTCCTTTGTTCCCTGTGAATACCAAAGTCTTGGTTTTATAAATCTATGATCACTAAAGAATCTAAATTACGGAATTGGAAACAATAGAAAGATTTTTGTTTACCGTGTAAAAGCGCAGACAAGCTTCCTCTAGACATGTATTCGAAAACAACGAGCTTTTCGTCGCGGCTGAAGTAATATGCGATTAATGTCACAAGATTAGGATGGCTTATTGATCCAAGAACCTGCAATTTCTCTCTAAACTCTTTCTCAGGAACAACCACATCTCTCAATCGTTTCACAGCAAGCACTAATCCCTGATCAAAACTCGCCTTGTACGATGATCCGAATGTTCCTTTACCAAGTACTTCCGCCGAAGCTTTTAACAATCCATCAAGATCAAACTCACCGAAAGATTTCACGAAAAATGTCAAATCTTTACTCACTACAGGGTTCTTTGATGCACCATTTAAATGTGGTGCACCATTAGCCACCGGAGGAGGACCATTAGCCACCGCCGATTCCTTAGCTACGGCGGCGGATGAGGTCGGAATAGGAGCTGCTTCAATGTTTCTCGATCGGACTTCCTCTTTCTTCTTCTTTCTACAAAGACAGAACAAGATCAAGAAAACCAAGAGAAGCCCTAAGAAACAACCGATCACTATTCCGGCAATAACTCCGGCGGATAACTTGTCGCTTTTCCCTTTTACAGGCGTCACAGTGCCGTTACCATTAACGGGGCAAGCATCTAACGGCTTCCCACATAGCAAATTCCCTAAAAAAGCGGTTTTGGGCATACCCGACAACGGATCCGGAATCGACCCGTTTAACTGATTCGACGATACATTAAACTGTTGAAGCTTAATCTTAATCTCCGGGATCGGACCGGTAAGTTGATTGTCCTGCAAGTAAAGAGTAGCTAACCGGGTAGCTGAATCGACATTATCCGGGATCCGACCCGAGAAATTGTTTTGGGCGAGATTGATCCGAATAATGTTTGGTAAAGTGAAGAGAAACGAAGGAATCTCGCCGGAAAATGCGTTTCCTTGAAGATACAAGTATCGGAGGAGAGTTAGGTTAGCGAAATCCGGTGGGAGAGGACCATTAAGAGCATTGAATCGGAAAGATAAAGTTTCGAGCTTGGTTAAGTTTCCAATGGCGATTGGTAATGGACCAGATAAACCCACACCGGGTAATCGGAGTGCTGTGACCCGACCCGAATCGCATTGGACTCCTCCCCAAGTACATGGTGGTGCTGATAGATTCCAGAGCAATGGACGGCCATGGACGCCGTCACGGAGAGCTATTAATGCTCGTCGATCAGCTTCTAGATCTGATGTTACGGAAATGAGACAGAAGAAAAAGAAGAAGACAGAGAAGCTTAAGTTGGTCGTGTTCTTCATCTTCTTCTTACCAAAGTTTGATTCTTTCGAACAGTGAACGCATTTATCTGATAAAAGACCTCTTTTTAAATCAGGTCTTAAATTATTTATCCATCGCAATCTGCAGCTTTCAACACACCTCAGTAGTCCTGCATTTAATTTATTAACAAATATAGTGATTAAATTAACGATACTTAAACTACAAATTAAAATTGATTAGAAACCAAATAATAGAAATCAGTAGGACTGAAAAAGCGCCTTTTTTTTTTTTTTTACAAAACACAAACAAAACAGTATCGTTTTTGTCGGTAAGAGACAGGGTAAAGAAAAAGTGTTTAACAAAACTGAAATTTTTGAACATGAAACGGTATCGTTTTGAAGTTGAGAGAGAGAGAGAGAGTGAACCAGAAAGCTTGGGAAGAACTCTCCAAGAGCAATGGCCATTGGTGAGGATGAAGTTGATGAGCTTCTTGTCTTCTTCAATAGTCCATGGCCCTTTCGTTAACCCTACCTTGTCACAACATGGTTGCCTCCCCATTTCTCTCTCTCTCTCGCTCAAAATATATATTACCTACTTAATATATAGAGATATGCTCAAATATGAGTCGGGCCAGATCTTGAGTTCTTTTTTTTTTTTTTTTTTGGGCAAGCCAGATCTTGAGTTCAAACGTTGCAAATAACCACTATTTAGACTTTTGGCCCGAAAAGATGTATGTGTTTTGATCCGTAATTTCTTAGACATTTGAAAAAAAATACCAATTACTTTACCTTTTTTTTTTTTTTTTTTTTTTTTTTTGTGCACACCAATTACTTTACTTTACCTTATTGTTTTCAACACTCTTTTTGTGGTTGTCAAAATAATTTATTCAGTTTGTATTGTTGGCATAATCATTGGCATTGGAGGAGAAACCGCGTCCAATACTGCCTTGATGAGGTGGCCATGTTTCTATTGTCGGTCTCGAACAAACTTATCATATAATATATGAATCTCACTAGAAAATATTTTTATGTATAACTATTTTAATCCACATATATAATGGAGTAAACAAAGATTAGTTTTATCTTCTTCCGTTGGAACTAAATTTCTATGTGGATTATGGTCTTGTTCGTTTACCTGTCGTTGGCGAATAAAACCAACGACAACGACCAAAAGTTGTTCGTTTGTTTGTCATTGATTCAACGACCAATTACAGCACCTGTTTGCAGCGACAATCAAACGAACAACACAGCGACATAGAAACGAACAATACATGATATCGTTGATCGCTATTGCTGGATTCAGCAACAGGCAAACGAACATAGTCTATATATTTTTTTTTCTTTTTTTGTGGGTGAACTTTTGATGGCATCTCAATTAATTCATTTTCCAGCTCATGTCATATATTACTTAGCATGCATAATTAAAATATGTTCATTATGGTTTTGTAGTTTTTATACGGTAAAAAGAAAATATTATTATCATATTCGGCAACCATGTTCAAACAAACTTTGTAGTACTAAACAATTTAAGGAATAAATTATGAGCTGGCAGAAGTTAAAATTAATGATATATATTTAGGAAAATGAACCACAAGTTGTAAAGGCTTAAATTTTTTTATATGGATTTGACAGGGTAGATAAGATATGTGGCATTTTCTTGGGCACATTTGCTCACAATAAAATAAAATAAATACACTTAACATATATACAAGTGCATGTGCACCCACATGGATATGAGCTAGAACAAGAGAAAAAATGCTGTGTCCATGTATGACTAGGTGTAAAATGATTTATGCCACCTGATTAACAACTGAGCAACACCTAAAACATTCATATTAAGTCACATAGAGTTATTGGAGCCTAGAGTTATAAACTGTTTAGGATATCAATTAAGTCGATTTAAAAAAATATAATGCTTTGACTGATTTTGTCTGTTATCTGTCTTGGTCTATTATATCGTACATGGGTCATCAGTCATCACTTAGACTTAGCTACTATACAAAGTCTCAGAAGACTTGTCAACTAGATACCATGACTTAATCCTTTGTGATTTATTTGATAGAAGTCAAATTGTAGCTACCAACTAACAAGTCACACTGTAAGAGTAATTATTTAACAAATGTAGTTACGTTAATTGATTATGATAAAATTTGTGTTACTTCATTTAATGATTACAAATTTTAACAAGACACACCAAACATTTTAGTGGGGCACCAATACAATTCCCATTGATATCGCTTAAACTTCCAAACTAAACCAAAATCATTAACTAATTCTTAACTAACATTTTTTATTTACATCTCAACCAAACCAAATTAGATATATTCTAAGTAATACATGAATGATGCACTCAACTAATTCTTTCACACATTAAGTCCTTGTGGTTTTCTGAAACCCAGTATATGTCTTGATCAATACACTTTATAAAGATAGTATATCTTTTGTTTTATTCTTAAAGAGAGTCACTTGAAATTTACTTTAAAGGTTAAAGGAAAGATGAAGAAACTTTTGCTTTGATGGCTTACCAAATTATCTGGATTTGAATTTGAAAGGTGGGGACTAACTTGGCCGATTCAGTTTTCAATAGACCCGTTACCTAAAATTATATTTATTCCATGGAGTTTGTAATAAGTATTTAGAAACCTATAGTCTTAGTCGCTAATACAAGTAAGACTTGAGATTGAGGAAAGACAATAAATATGTGTCGTTAACTTTTTTGGTCGGAGTTGGGAGAAAGAACCAAAACACAATTTAACCAAAAATTTGTATTTTCTCACCTTTATATTTTGCCCACTTTTTATAATTTACCAATTTAATAAACCGGCTCCTTTATTTCGTTTCTGCCGTTTTAATTGGTTAGAAAGAAAGAGTCAATAGTGGATAGGTGAGAAATCCTTGTTTTTGCTTCAACTATGGCTATGATCTATGATTCCAAAAGTTTGAAATCTTATGGTTTTTTGTTCCCAAATTCAATTTTTTGGAGTTTTGAAGGCAGTCATGAAAGATTTGTGCCTATGTTTCAATCTATGACAATCATTTCTAACGATTTCAAACACCGTCCAATCATCACCTCTTCTAAGATTCAGATCCTTCTTAATATTTTGGTAACAAATCGTATGATTTATATATTGAAATAATTTTTTCCATATATAAAAAACTCTAGGGAGATTTATAAAAAATTGTGATAAACCTAATATAAAAATAATAATATAAATGCTTAACTAAAGAGAGTATTCTCTTAATGTGGAAATTAAACTAATAGTATATGTTTTCTTAGTTAGTTGTTTTTTTTTCTATTAATGAATAATTTAAACGTTTTAATGATGTTATTGTTTTAGTATGTTTTGTATGACGGGAACAAGCAACTCTTCGAAAATATGTCTGACTCAATACTGAACCTCTACTAATTTATTACTTTTGGATATGTAATACATAAAAATTAACAGTATTAAATTTTTATTTTATAAAAAAACATAAAATTTATTACTTCCTGCGTTTCGTTTTAGTTGTCGTTTAAGGTTTTTTCACACAAATTAAGAAAAGCATTAAATTTTATGTTTTACCCTTTATTAATATATATATTTTATAAAAAATTTCATTGGCCAAAACATTAAAACAGTAGGGATAAAACTAGAAGTTTCACCAAAAATTTGCATTGAAAACCTAAAACGACAACTATTATGAAACAAAATTTAGATCCTAAAACGACAACTAAACTGAAACGGAGAGAGTAACTTACAATATTAAATTCTTAGCTATATATGATCATCAGTACAAAAATATGTGTGTGTAAAGTAAGAAATATTTTCTATTAAATGGGATATTTCAAATCGAAATTTTATGGGAAAAAATACAAATGTTAGATTACCTCATTAAAATATTTTAGTAATGAAGACATAAAATAAAGGTAAAGCAATTGGACTTTGATAAGACCCAACGTTTCTATCTCGGCCCAAACTATAAATGTTACTCAATCAAAGTATATTGTCGAAAGTAAGCCCATTATAATAATTTCGGTTGCGGCCCACAAAACTAAGGATAATGGGTTCTTAAATTATTTCATTGGACAACAATACTACTCTAGTTGCATTTTTCTTTATTTGATGAAAGAGTAGTGTACTAGTGTACTCAACTAGCATAAATTGACGTTACAAATGGTTCTTCTTTTTTTTGTTCGTAATATGCTTTTTTCCACTTTCCATTCATATAATGAGAAATTTTTATGTTATTCATATTTGCCGTGTGAGAATTGTTTTGTGATGTTACTTAGCGTTTGCTTATTACCAATCGTATTACACAATATCCGTTTTTAACAAGTTTTAACTAATATTTGAATCATCTCAAATTATTACATGCTATGTAGATATGTATGTTTCTTCATCATTTCTTAGTACTTTTTAAATGTTAAAAATAACCATCTCAAATAAAAAAAAACTCTCTAACATGTATAAAAGTAAAACAGGACCACCAAATTGTCCATCGCCAGAAAATTTGATATTTAACCCGAGTTGCAAAATTTGATATTTAAATTGTGGATTTCAAAAACTTTTTTATTTTCGAATCTAAACCACTAAACCAATAACTTATATATTCATTTTAATGAGTAGTTCTTTATTCATGTTGAAGCCACAAACGTTAAATTGAAGAAAACATAAATCAAAAGACAAAATATTTTTACAATACTTTTCAAAAATATTTTAGAATTTTTTTACAATTAATATATAAAAAACAATCGACCCGAAACGCAGACACAAAGGATCAGACCCTCTTGTTGAACGATCCTTTGACCAGTTGAGAAAAATAATAATATAATTTTAGATTCAATTGTGACAGAAACGCAGACACAATATTGCATGGGTCCTTCGCATCCCTTGTTATGGTCAATATGGCGAGAAAAATCTTTGCATGGTCCGATATGAATGCTTTATATGTGCATTTTTATATTTTGATACAATTATATCTCTAGCAGACGGTAGTCTAAAAATGTATATGCATATAATATTTTAATTTAAAATAAAATAAATGATAAATATTGAAGATTCAATTAATTATAATATTTGTTATAGTCTTTCAGATTTGTATCTTAATTTTTTATCATATAGATTGTTTTTTTAATTCCCTTTTTGGTTTATTTTATTCTTGTTATGACTTGATACTTGATAGTAGTACGTAGATAAATCTTGCGTAAAGAGTAAAACGTCAGCTATGACGGGGACCATAGAGAGAGCCTTCCCACCTAGAGCTGTCAAATGGGCTTTGGGACCATGGACTAGACCGGTCCAAATAAAAATGCTCTTATTTTGGTCAAGCCCAAAATGAAAATGGTTAATATGGACTAAAAACCAATTAGGCCCGTACGTAAATGGTCCGGACTTATTTGGACATGGGCTGTCCAACAATCATTAAAAATTAGGGTTATGAATATTTGGGGGAAAATTAGATCTGCAATCAAAATCTCATTTCTCAAATTTCTTTCTCTCTCTCTCGATTTTAGACGATCTCAGAGACGATCTCGGATTTGAGGCTTGGTGGGTTCCTTCGTCTCTTCTTCTCTTCTCTAAGTTGGTTTTTTGAAAAACTTTTCTGGGTTTGTGTTGATTCACGATTTGTGTAACTGTGTTTATGGGTTTGTGTTGATTTGTGTTTATGGGTATGTACGTTGATTTGTGTTTATGCGTATGTACGTTGATTTGTGTTTATGGGTTTGTGTTGATTTGTGTTTATAATTACTCTGTTGCTCTTGCTCAGCTCTTGTGTTTAATTATAGAGTCTTATCAAGCATGACGTTCTCTACCTTGTGTAGCTCTAGTCTCAGAATTTTTAGCTTCTGTAGCTCTAGTTTCATATTTTGTAGCTTTTGTTTTTGTAGCTCTAATCACAGATTTTGTAGCTTTTGTAGCTCTAGTCTCATATTTTGTAGCTTTTGTTTTTGTAGCTCTAGTCTCAGATTTTGTAGCTTTTGTAGCTCTTGTCTCATATTTTGTAACTTTTGTTTTTGTAGCTCTAGTCTCAGATTTACACTTCTGGGATCTGTTGGTTTTGTTCTTTCTTTTTCATGTATTCTCTGATTTTACCTAATTTTGATTCCTTCTTTTATCTTGTTTCAGACGATGGATAATGCTATCATTAACTTGAATGGCAATGACAATACTATTGATGAAGATATGGACCATCTTGATGGCAATCCTCCTAAGAAAAAGAGAGGTACACCCAAGCCAATTCGCCCTACCCGTAGATTTTCTAAGTGTTGGAATAAGTTCACTATAATTGGAGAGAAGTTACCTACTGGTGAACATGATATTAGATGCAAAAAATGTAAAATGCAGTATAGATTGAATCTAAATAGAAATGGGACGACAACTTTGCTTCGTCATATGGGAGTTTGCGATGGAAGTTCACCCACTGTTCATAAGTTAGATATGAGGGTTTTCCGTGAAATGATTGCAATGGCCATCATTGAACATATTTTACCATACTCGTTTGTCGAGTATAGAAGGATTAGAATGGCTTTAGCTTATGCTAATTCTACTATTAAGTTCTGGAGTAGAAACACAGCAGCAGCGGATGTGTTAAAGATCTTCGAGAAAGAGAAAAATAAACTTAGAGAAATTTTGACAAATGTTCCTAATAGGGTTTGCTTGACTACTGATTTATGGCGGGCTATTACTATTGAGGGTTACCTATGTTTAACAGCTCACTACATTGATACTGATTGGAATTTAAAATCAAAGATATTGTCTTTCACTGCATTTCCTCCTCCTCATTCTGGAATTGCTATAGCTATGAAACTTATTGAGCTGTTGAAGGAGTGGGGGTTAGAAAAGAAAGTGTTTTGTCTTACGGTTGACAATGCTTCTGCGAATGACAGTATGCAAAGTATTATGAAGAGACAACTAGAGAAAAATTTAGTTTGCAACGGAGAGTTTTTTCATGTTCGATGTTCAGCCCACATTTTGAATCTTATCGTATTGGTCTTATTGTTTTTATGATGTCTCTAATTACAATGTTGGTCTTAGTCATTTTGGATTATTGTGATGTTAAACTGTTTTTCTCTGTCCATGGACATATTTATTTGGTCATGGTCATTTTTGGACTTGGTCACTTTTGGGCTTGGTCACTTTTGGGCTTGGTCATTTTTTTCAACAAAAAAAAAGTGTCCAACTGGACAAGATCATTTGGTCATGGTCAAGACCAATTGACAGCTCTATTCCCACCACACGTGTCATAAACCTTTAGCTGACTCAAATTATAGATAAACTAAACAAAATCTGTAGCTGTATTTTTAAGAACGAAAATTTATTCATAATGAAGTTTTTTAAAGATTTAAAATCGACAAAAATTTTATATGTATTTTTGGATATAAGTTTGTCTATCTATGTAGGTTGTATGAACAATTTTTTTGTAGCAACAATAGAAAGCTATTTTAGATTTTTGATTATTAGAATATAAATTAAATTTATATTTAATCTGCAAATATAAATGTATTTTCAATTTCTCATTATAATAAAAATCGTAATATATAAACTTTAATTAATGATAGAAAAACACAGTATTTTTCTATTAAAAAACATGAAAACACAATATTTTTTTAATAAAAAAAGACACATGAAAATGTGGCAACCTTATCAAGAATTCATTGTATTCGTTTCTATCAAATGCAAATAAAGTAACTAATATTTAATTTCCTTTTCCAAATGATTACATACTTGTTTTCGAAAATCCAAAAGTGTACCAAAATTAAGAAGAAATGCATATTTATATCCAAAAAAGCAAAATTAAGCAGAAAAATTATAAATTACTAAAGTGGGCCAGATAAAATTAATTACATAGAGCCACTCAAATATTTAGATTTGATCTGAGGAAGTTGTTAACCAGACACAACGTATATGAATTCGATTCATTTCCTCATTAACTCTTTTCATTTTCAAATTTGTTTTATTAAAAGTAATCTCTATCAATTTATATCTTTATCCATTATAATTCCAATATAGTCAGCAACTTAATAAGACCTGTCTCCTTCTGTATTCCTTCAATGCAACAACAGAAAAAAAAAACGAAACCGTAAAAACAATATTTATAATTTTAAATTTGGAAAAAAGTAGTAAGAAAATAAAATAAAATAAAGAGAGAAAATCCAAGTCGGCTTTAGCCTCTCTTTGGTCACTATAAATTCGCCTTTTGCTTCTCTCTATCTCTATCACGAGAACTCTCTCTCTGTTAGCGTTTCACGTCACCATCAAATCTAACAAAACACAGAAACTATTTTTTTTGTTATTTGATTTTTTCATTTTCTGGGTTAAATCAAATGGGAACAATAGAGATGGATCCAAAACTGAATGATCTCTCTCGTATCCTCCCTCGTGTCCTCGTCGTCTCTAGACGCACCGTTCGTAAAAACAAATTCGTCGATTTCGTTGGTTCGAACAAAACAAAACTCTGCTTTTGTTTTTTTCATTCATGCATGGTTCTGTTTTTTGTCTTACAAATCGAAACTTTTGATTGTTTTCTCTTCATATTGCAAATGGGTTCTCTTTGGCTTTGATTTGCTTTCATTTACCACTATTTTTTACAGTTTTGCATTATTCCGTAAAAACTTACCGCTCTAGTTTACAGCTAAACTATTTGTACAACTAGTGTTACCAATTAGACCTAGTTTTTGTGGTTATCTGATTTCAAAGTTGTGTGTTTTTTTTTTCAGGTGAATATCATCTTGATTTGATAGTACGTTACGGATGTGTACCAGTGATTGTACCAAGAGTAACTGGTGTTCACATGTTACTTGAGAGCTTTAAACCAATTCATGGAGTTTTACTTTGTGAAGGAGAAGATATTGATCCTTCTCTTTATGAATCTGAAATATCTTCTCTTTCTCCTGAAGAGCTTCAAGAGATTAGAGAAACACATGCTAGTGATACAGCTATTGATAAAGAGAAAGATTCTATTGAGTTAGGTCTTGCTAAGCTTTGTCTTGAACAGAACATTCCTTACTTAGGAATCTGCAGAGGATCACAAGTAAATAACTAATGTCTCTTTATTAGTCTTTTGTGTCTTTTGCTTGGTAACAGAAAATGTTAATGATGATAAGTGTCTTTTTGCAGATTTTGAATGTTGCTTGTGGTGGGACTCTTTATCTAGATTTAGAAAAAGAACTTACAAATAAGTTACCGGAAGAACGTAGAACGAATCATATCGATTATGATAATTATGATGGACATAGACATGTTGTGAGGATTGTTGAGAACAGTCCACTTCATTCTTGGTTTAAAGATTCATTGGATGGTGATAAAATGGAGATTTTGGTTAATAGTTATCACCATCAAGGTGTTAAGAGATTGGCACAGAGATTTGTACCAATGGCGTTTGCTTCTGATGGGTTAATGGAAGGTTTTTACGATCCGGATGCGTATAATCCCGAAGAAGGGAAGTTCATAATGGGTTTGCAGTTTCATCCAGAGAGAATGAGACAACATGATCTTGATGAGTTTGATTATCCTGGTTGTCCTGCTGCATATCAGGTTTTGTGTGTATTGTTGTTAGTTACATTTTCAGCTCAAAAGAAGTTTTGAAATTGAGTTTTGATGTGATTTGTAGGAGTTTGCAAAGGCGGTGATTGCGTATCAGAAGAAGCTGAATAGCTCATTGTCGGTTCCAAAGACATTGAAGCTTGATACTGAAATGGAGAATAAAAGAAAGATACTTGTTAGGAGTTTCTCACTTGCTAAGTATATGTACGTTAGAGGAGCACCAGGGAAGAACTCATCAAAAGAATCAGAACTCGAAGTTGGAGCCGAGTTTCTTGAGGTAAATGATCACTAAATCTCTCTACTTAACTTTACATAATCTTTGATTCCATATTATTGCAAGAGGCAAAATGGTTTTAGACACTTGTTTGGCCTTTCGCTGTCCTTAAGGGTCACATAGTAATAGTCAGTTTTTTTTATATATATTTAGCATTCATTTTAGATGATGTCTATGGTTGTTGTGATGGGCTAAAGCGGCTCGGAACAGACCAGCCCATTTCATGCCGGTTCTGATTTTGGCACATGGGAAACAAAAAATGCATGTGGGATGACATAAACATGCATGTAGGTCTAAACCCGTCTTAATGGGTTTAGACCAAAACATGCGGTGCGGGTTTTGAAAACTAAAAAACGGACATTCATGCGAGCCGATCGTTAGGCCCGGCCCACGGGATTGTGACCCACCAGGCCACCACAACAACCTTAGTGATGTCCTACTTTTTTGACCCATCTTTTATCATAGTTGAATTATTATTGTATCTTTTTGCTAAGTTGGTTCTTTTATGTATGGTGTAGTCCAACACGGCGCTAAGCGCGGAACAAGAGATGAGGCTGAAGGAGATGGGAGCGACGGTGAGGAATGGAGGATCATATATGAAAAAGTTGAAAGTAGACGAGGATAAGAAGAGGATGGCGAGGAATATGATGAACAAGATGAACATAGAGCAACTCTCAGAGCTTATGGCATTTTATCATTTGATGGGTAATATTTGTGGGGAAGTTTTGGAGAGAAAGCTTCAAGGCAATGTCAATGAATGCTTGAAGGATCTTTGAGTTTCATATGAATGAAACGCATGCAGAGGATGCTTTAAGAAAAAAGGCCACTTTTGTGAATTTTGCTTTTTTTTTTTGAAATTTTTTGGTCAAAAGATGGGAAAATGGTAACGCGTGTGTGATCAATTTAATGGTATCTAGCAGTCATAGATGATTTGCCAACAAAATTTTTTTTATTACAATTATTATCATGATTTGCTTTGGCTAATATTGCTCATGTAAATCTAACGATGGTTTAAACGTTTTTGTGAAACTAGCACATTTATTATGAATTATGGAAGATATACTACCGGGTATAGTCCTGGGCAAATTAACCGACCGATAGTATTGAACCGGAACTGAAGTAAAAAAGCCGAACCGAAATTATAACATACTCGAATGGATTTTAAATTCTAAAACCGGAACCGGTACAGAACCGAAATATTTCGGATATCGAAAAATATCTGAAATACAATTATATATCAAAAATATTAGTAATTTTAGACATAATAACCAAAATACTTGAAAAATATAAAAATACCAAAATATCCAAAAGGATCCTAAACTTCACAACCGAAAAAAACGGAACGAAACCGAGATTAATATATCCGATTGGATCATAAACTTTATAACTAAAAGAGCCGGAACCAAATGGAACAAGAACCGAATGGAACCGATCCGAATACTTGAACGTCCAACCAACTGGTGTACGAAATTAAAATAAACAATTTTAATAATATATCAGAAAAATTTAGGATTATCGCCATTTTAATCACCCCTTTGTCTTGCATATTTATTCGATAACGATTAGAATGACGTTAATTCCAAACATGAGTCATGAGTAGTCATGACAAATAAATCTGCAAGAGAAAGAGAGATGCTATTAATTCAAGCAGATGTTCTGATGGGCCAAACAGCCCCAGGTCGACCCATTCCATTTCAAGCCCAGGAGCCTTGATTAATGCAGTGGGCAGATGATGTTTATGGTCCATAGCCTTAATTAATTGTGTCAACTGTCAATGATTCAATAATCAATAGCTTTAATTTCCACAAAATCATCTCATGCCTGTAGTGAATTCTCCTAATATATGTTCCTCTGCACACTAATTGTTTCGTACAACAAGAATAATATATCCGTTACATTTACACATTGCAGAGTCATAAAGTATAAGATAATTTTATTTTTTCAATTATTCACTCATCTTCTTCACAAATCCAAAGGCTCTCTCATCTTCGATCTCTTCTATCGAGATGAAGTCTATGCCAAGAAGTCAACCTTCTAACTTTAATTCTATAGAATTAATTAGCCAATAATGCATTCTCATTGACTAGAGTGAGCCAATTTCTATACTCCAATAACGTTTAATATTACTTATAGTTGTTGTCATATTTTTGTATAAACAAACGTAAAATGCTATTTCTACATAACACAGTATGAATAAAATTAGATTCCAACTCTATCACTTTTCTTCCTAGAAATATTTGTCTGAAATAGTTTTTCTTCTACGTTAACAAGATTTTCCACAGTGAATGGCTTTAAGTTTTTTTTTGGATGACTTACAAATAAAACGAAGAAAAGTCTTCCAAAGTCAACTAAAAAAGACGTGCCATTTAATTATCCAAGTCTAGAATATGAGTATATGTCCTTCTCAATCTTGACTTAGTCGTGGTTCGACATTTCCACTAGCTCTTTTCTGTCTCCACTTGATTTTTTTTTTTTTCTGGTTTATTTTTGTTTAATCATTTATCTACTCTGCTTTAACTCGAACCAACAACTCCAGAAAAAGAAACTACTTTTCAGATATCAATCATGTTCTCTGCATTACTCTTCAGATTCTCAAAACCTAATTCTTTTTTGGTCCTTCTCTTCTTCTTGTCCTATTTTCACCTTCTTCCTTGTGCTCTAAGTAAACAGGAACCGATATGTGATTCTCTGTTTCGTTGTGGCAATCTAACAGCTGGTTTCCCTTTCTGGGGAGAGTCCCGACCAGAACCTTGTGGTCATCCTTCTTTGGTGCTTCACTGTTACGAGAACAAGACTTCCCTAATTATCTCAGGTCAGATGTACCGTGTTCTCCAAATAGACAATTCATCTAACACTCTTAGACTTGCGAGGCAAGACTTTTTAAATGAAACATTCTGCTCTGCTACTTTTACCGGCACAACGTTGACTCCTGAACTCTTTGAGCTTTTGCCAGACTACACGACCCTCTTTGTTTACTATGTCTGTAACCCTCTTTTTCATAGTCTTGCAAATTTCACATGTCCAAAGATAGGTGTTGCTTCGGTACATCAGGATAATAACTACGAAGAACACTGTGCTGCGAGTTTCAACATCACTGTTCCCATTAGTTATGAACCAGAGGAGGATGCTTTGAATTTGGACCATTTAGGAAGTGTACTGAGAAATGGATTCAAGGTGAAGCTGAAGCTTGATGAGAGACCGTGTCAAGAATGTCAATCTACTGGTGGCATCTGCGCCTACCAAGTTGCAACTCCCGTTTGCTGCGACACAAACTCGTCATCAGAACCCAAATGCACTCCAATGATTCCAGTTGGATCTAGTGGTACGTTTCTGAACTATCAGCAAATTTCATATGCATAACATATACGTTTTCCACATGCCAAATTTGGACAGTATTACTACAGTGCAACCAGACAGAAAATAGACTTGTCGATCTGCATCCTCTATAAGTTCCGCTATGACACATACCACAAGTCCACAACTATTATCCCCTAGGTTGCACAATTGGTAAGCCCCCAAGCATATAGAACATGCTAATCACAAAGAACCGCAAAAACAAAAACAAAAAACCATTTAACCAAGTCACAAGTTTCTTTTCTTCCAGTCTTTCACAGTCAGTTTAAGTAGTGTATACCTTACTTACTCCCTAGTGAGCTCAAGAGAGAAGGTAGAAACTTGAGTGGTCTAAAAAGTCTTGATCTGTCTCCAGCAACTTGGCATACACAATGTCCATAAGTCATTGTCAAGGTATGGAAGTCTTCCTTACCATGATTCTGTCATCTTTATCAACATCGTTCAGTTTCCGTGGTAAATACTAAAGAATCTTTGTCTTGTTCCACTCTTCATTCTGTCCACATACCTTTTGATGCCTTCACATTTGTCTGAAACTGATAAAGAAAGTGGAGAGTAAAGGAAGGGCCAACTACGGTCAAGTCTTTCTTCCCTTTCTTGATGCCCTTTAGTCGATTTTCTTCGTATAGTCGATTTTTAACCCCTTTGGAGATTTTCTTCAATAGTCTATTTTTATCTCTTTTTCTACTTTGCCTGGCTTTTACAAGTAAAGTTCTTGTACCGGCACTTGGTTTAGGTCATCCTACAAACACAAAGAAATTAATAATTTAATAGCAACCAAATCAAAAATAAAATCTTTTAAATAATGTAATATCTTGATTGTCTATCAGTCTATTCGAAGACTTAGTCCTCCTAACCCACCTAATTCCAAAGAAATTTCCCATTGGAAATACTATCAGATAAACAACAAAGGAAAAGAAACCTTAATATTATTTTCTTTCTTTCAACTCATATAAAACCATGACTTAGACAAACACAATTCACCAATTCCTCATCTGTCTTTTACCTCTTCTTCTTTATTCTCTTTTTCATCTCCAACCCAACAAAAACAGAGGAGAGCACCATGATAAATCTTTCTCTGTCTCTGACAAAATCATGGTCCTATACAATCATATTGATGCTCTTTGTGATCCCCTATTGTGTTTTGTCAGTTGTTGATGAGCGTCACAAACACTGCACTCCTAGGTTTAAATGCGGCAATCAGACAGAACTCTATTATCCCTTTTGGATATCTGAGAGAGAAGAGTGCGGTCACCCAGATTTTGAGGTCAACTGCAGCGGAGATTTCGCAGAGCTTATTTTATCCTCTGTTAAGTTCCAAATCCTTGAGATGAACTATGATTCTCGTATAGTAAGACTAGCCAGAATGGATTATCTCAACAATCTTTGTCCTCAGCATCCTGGGAATGCATCGATCAACCATGATGTCCTTCCATTTTCTCCCGACACCAAGCTGTCAACTTTTTATCACGGCTGCGATTCAACGGTAGAAATACATTCCAGTGATTACATTAAACAGCTTAACTGTGAGGATTATATTGGTAGGAAAAGTTACTTTGTCTCGTCCCCTTCACATTCTGGGGACAGAGCTAACTTAGCTGCATTAAGTGCATCATGCGAAAGGGTCGATATTCCAGTCTCTCAGTCTGCCTTGAGGACAGTAGAGAAAAATCAGAGTCTGGAGGCTATGAAGAAGGCTCTTGATGAGGGTTTCGAACTTAGCTTCAACAATGACTGTTCCCAATGCGTAATATCAGGGGGCGCTTGTGGCTTTAATCAGAAGTTGAAGGCATTCGTTTGCTATTGTGCGGATGAGCCTCACGAGCATACTTGCTATTCTGAAATAGTAAAGAAGAGTAATGATTTTATCTCTCTCTGTTTTACTGAATATTTTAGCTGACCTAAGTTAATCTGATCCTAAATTCTTGTCTGAATCTAATTGGCTAATGTCCTTCCGTAAGAACCAGATCTCTTATCTTCCTCAGAAACTCTCTTGAATATCAAACTATGTTTTATGCACGATTCTAAAATTCTGTCTTGAATTTGAACTGACTTTTTTCTCATGGTAGCTCATGCAGGTCTCTCCAAACGAGCGAAAATAGGTAGGTGTCTATCCTTTTCCTTTCAAGGAAAACTAATTTCAGTAGAACATACCTCAAAACAATGAAATCTTACAAAGCTCTTGTCTTTTTGTTTGCCTCTAGGCATCGGATTCGCTTCTGGATTCTTGGGTGCCACTCTTATCGGCGGATGTTTGCTCTGTATCTTCATCCAGAGAAGGAAGAAACTTGCAGCACAATACACAAGCAAAGGCCTATCTACAACAACGACTTACTCAAGCAATACAATGTCAAACACTCCAACTTCCACAACAATTTCCGGCAGCAATCACTCTCTTGTACCTTCAATGTCTAACCTTGCAAACGGAAGCATCTACTTTGGAGTTCAAGTCTTCAGCTACGAAGAACTCGAAGAAGCTACTGATAATTTCTCTAAAGAGCTTGGAGATGGAGGCTTCGGAACTGTCTACTACGGTACACTAAAGGACGGACGAGCTGTAGCTGTAAAACGACTCTTCGAAAGATCACTAAAACGCGTGGAACAATTCAAGAACGAGATCGAAATCTTGAAGTCCTTAAAACACCCGAACCTAGTGATTCTATACGGATGCACAACAAGACATAGCAGAGAGTTACTCCTAGTATACGAATACATTTCCAACGGCACACTCGCTGAACATCTCCATGGAAACCAAGCACAATCTCGCCCTATTTGTTGGCCTGCTCGACTCCAAATCGCCATCGAAACCGCAAGCGCATTGTCCTTCCTCCACACCTCAGGTAACACAAACTGAACACACACAATGAGAGATTCCTAATGATTCTTGATTAGTGATGATAACTTCTCTATTTCAGGGATCATACACAGAGATGTCAAAACTACTAACATTCTTCTAGATAACAATTACCAAGTGAAAGTAGCTGATTTCGGACTTTCGCGGTTGTTTCCGACGGATCAAACTCACATCTCCACCGCACCACAAGGTACTCCGGGATATGTAGATCCTGAGTACTATCAATGTTACCGTCTCAACGAGAAGAGCGACGTATACAGCTTCGGAGTCGTCCTCTCCGAACTAATCTCATCAAAAGAAGCCGTCGATATCACCAGACACCGCCACGATATTAACCTAGCGAACATGGCGATTTCGAAAATCCAAAACGACGCCATTCACGAACTCGCGGATCTATCACTCGGATTCGCGAGAGATCCTTCCGTGAAGAAGATGATGTCGTCGGTTGCTGAATTAGCGTTCCGGTGTTTGCAACAAGAGAGAGAAGTACGGCCATCGATGGATGAGATCGTTGAGATTTTGAGAGGGATTCAAAAGGAAGGGATTAGAGATTCGAAGGATGTGGTGGTGGAGATTGATGTGAACGGTGGGGATGATGTTGGATTGTTGAAGAACGGTGTTCCTCCGCCGTTATCGCCGGAGACTGATCAAATGACGGCGAGTAGTTCGAATACGACGGCGAGTTCGTTTTGAAAGAGAGTAGGAAGAGACTCTGGACCTAAAAGAGGGTTCGTTGTCAGTAAATAAAACCATTGTTAAATTTTCACCTTTTGACTCTTTTTGTTTTTCTCTTGTCGTTAACTTTTTAACTTTTTTGTTAGTTTGTTTGATTTTGCATGAATGGACCATTACTATTACGATTACTATTACGATTAGTATTAGTAATATACTGTATGACATATATGTCGAAACTAAGTAGGTTTGTACCCTGTGAGCAATTACAAAGTAATTTTGTGGTATTTGATTGTAAGAAAATTTGTGATTGTAAAAATGATATTATATAACATATATGTATAACATAGGAGTACATGTTCAATGTCGACATCATAACAAGCAAGTAAATTACTCCCTCCGTATTTTAATAATTGTCGTTTTAGGATTTTCTTTTTTTAAAAATTAGATGTCGTTTTCAAATTTCTATGCAAAATTTCTTACTTTTTAATGTTTTATGATGTCATAAAACATTAAAAAGTAATAAATTTTGCATAGAAATTTGAAAACGACATCCAATTCAAAAATGTAAAAATTCTAAAACGACACTTATTAAAATACGGAGGGAGTATATGGTTTTATAACAGAATTTGTGATTTTTTTTTTTATGAATGTAGTTGCATATTTATGAGTGTGAAAATAAACTAAACCGTTGACTACCGTCGTGAAAACATCAATACTAACTTGTCTTACAATATGATAACAAATTTTGCGGAACTAGTCTAGTAGTGGGCTAGTGGTTATAGTCTGGTGGAAGAGTGACCCTGGTTGTATAGGTCAGGAATCGATTATCCCCAGACACAGAATTGCTTAGCTTTATCCCTTTGGCCACATGAGTATGGGTCCATTGTTTACAGCACATTTGAAAACCTGGAGGAGACCCTACTTGTGGGATACCCTCTCCCCAGGGATTAGTTCTAGACCCCTCCATAGGTCTAGGGATTTACCCTGAGTTATCAAAAAAAAAAAAAAAAAAAATTTGCGGATCAATGCGTATGCTATTAAAATAAAATAAATTTTCATAAATTAATAGGATATTTATTGAGGTTTTAACAACTAAAATATATTTATTCGACTAAGTTTTAACATTAGCTATAATTGTTTTCAATATTAAAAAATATTTGATGTAGGTTAAATATATATGATATTTCTATTTATAATATTTTAAACTTTTTGCCAAATTAACATATTAAAAATATTTTACTTTATGATCAACTCATATTATAAATATTTGAACATTTTTTTTACCAAGATTAAATATGTACGCTTTATATTATTTGGTTTAGTTAGATGGTTTAACTGAGAAATCAGATTAAATCAAAGAAAAGCATTTAAATTTGGACGCTTATTAAGTCTGTATGATTCATCGGTAATAACATCAAAAAGATATTTTACTTAAGCGTAGAAAGCAGCATTGAAATAGTTTGGAGACAAATCAATCCTGGCTATAGTAGACGTGTCTTTGTAGCGGTTTCAGGCCGTGTTCAAAAAATCGCTAGGCGCTAGTCGGGCGGTGAGGGTGCGCCTAGCGCCTAGCAAGAAAATCGGGGATTACACGGGGATTAATCGGGGATTAGTTTTAGGGCTATTTAATATTTTAAAAACATATTAATCCATTATAATTAAGTAATTTATATAATATTGTTTTTAAAATTGTATTAAACACATGAAAACAAGATTTTAATTTCAAATTTATGATTTTTATACAAATTACGAACATAAGTAGGACGTTTTGAATTTTAGATGAAAAAAAAAAAGTAAAAAAAAAAAAAAAAAAAAAAAAAGGGCTAGGCGCCGTCTAGGCGGGCTAGGCGGCCGCCTAGGCGGTCCAGGCGGACAAAAATCGGATCTCCGATTTTTCTCACCGATTTGGACAAAATCGCCGCGGTGCTCCTCCGATCAGCGCCTAGGCGGCTAGGCGGCCGATTTTTAGAACAAGGGTTTCAGGTATGTAGAAGTTCTACACTAATGAATCTAGCACATGCAACCTAGATAGATAACAAAATGAATGAAGTTAAAACCAATCAACTCAAAAGATAATTCCAGAAAAGAAGAAGCCCAATCCTTTAAAAAAAGGACCAATCAAGTAAAAGAAAATTAGAGAAAAAAATTCGTAGATAATATATATAATTTACGATAATTTCCATCAGAACTTTTGGACCAACATATATGTCTTCAATATCGGTCTCGGTTAAGGCTTGGCAATTTAGCGACTACACACTAAAGATTGCTGTGACTGTTAATTTTGTAGAATTGTATATATTCATAATAAATATAAATAATGTTATAAATGAATTAATGTGACAATATAATTTTATTAATGATAAGAATTTAGAAAAATACAAAAATACATAAATAAATGAGTATAAACATTTTCTCAATAAATAAACGAAATATGTATTGAATGGCTTATATGAAAGTATATGTTTTATTGAAAATATTATTCTATAAACTCTTTTATACCAATATTAATGGTGATTATGAAAATAATATGATTATTATTGAAATGGATTTTAAAAGAAAGATTGAAAAATGATAATACTTAATTTATCAAAAAATATTTGTGAAACAATATATGTAAACATGTAAGGAGATTCTAATTATTGTGGAGAGAAGAAAAAAGAAAGTTTTTAATTATTATTTATTTAGAAGCTTTATTATTTGTTTGAAAGCCTCATATTTGTGACTTTAGAAAATTGAACATAAGAATAAGAAGTGGGCAGTTAGACTTTAAAAGCTTTTTTAAAAAATAAAGTCTTAAAATTGTGGTTGGTAAATTTTTAGCTTTTAAAACTTTTTAAAAAAATTAGAGCCCTTAAAGCCTCTCCCAATCACCCCCATAATATTGCTTGGTCGTTAGAAAATCTATGCGAAAGAGAACATAATAGTAGCATATAATATGCTATATATAAAAGATGAAGAGCGTAGAAAGTCTCTCCATAATACATCATCATCTCTATATAGTTGTTAAAAAAATTAGATGTCTTTTTTTTTATCACTTTTTGATGAAAAAATATTAACTAAGAAACTTGTTGAATCCTATATAAGTCGGTTTAGAGTCTCATTTTCCTAGCTGTAAATCGCAATTAATCCAATTTTTTAAGAAAACACAATAAAACATAAATTGAAGTAAGCTGATTTTGGTCCAGTATATTACTTAAAAGTTTTTCTTTGTCATCATCATTAATTTTTTAAAATGATATGAAGTAATGAACCGAAAATAAAAGAGATCTCACTTTTATTTGACTAATAACATAAGCTTTCTGCAGTTGTACTATACTTGTGCAAAAGTTAAAAATTGATAAATCTAGAAAATTCCACCACTTAGTAAGATGAGCATAAAGATTAGCTTCAACTCTTTGTTTTTTCAAAATTTGCACAAAATTGATTTTCTTTCTTAATACAAAAAGAATGAATATTGTTGGAACTACTTTAAAACATAATGGTATTCAGTCAATTCCTAATGTAATAGCGCAATTTTTTTAATAGGATCTCTAAAATATGATATATAGAAACTGCAGAGGTGCATTGTGCATACGGAGAATCTTCAGGATTCAAAGATTGCACAGTTAAGGTTGTTTAACTCTTTAGAATTTTATTTATAGCTCTTTAAAAATAATGCGTTGTTGTTTCAGAAAGTTTCTGGGATGAATGCTCAACTCGCCACAGCTAAAGTCGACATTGTGAAGATGTGTTTGGGTGCGTTCTTTTCAGGAACCGCACTAGCTCTTGGGGCCTTACGCCTTTTTCCAAAGCAGAATTCACCTGTTTAGTTATTCCTTTAGTTTGTTCTAGGAAAGTAATATCTATTTTTGTAATGACTAATTTGCTCTATCCACGCTAGATTAGGTTCAATGATCGTCTCTTGTCTGTTTTTTAAAAAAGAGAAAAAAGAACTTTATAAAAAAAATAGTAATCCTTAAACCCACTTAAAGAGTATGTTTTCAAGATTAAAACGTTAAAGAAAATTAGACATATTATGAGGCAAGCTTTGTTTGGAGTAATCATATATAAACGGTTGGTAACAACGTGACCATATATAAACGGTTTGTAACAACGTGACCAATTTCGGGTTGCATATAACCCACATGGTCCATGCGGATCGTTCATATTCCCAATTTCTTTTCACCTTTTGCCACTTCATAGAAATGATATTATTCATGATAGAAATGCTCCTCTTGTTACTCACCTTAGTTTTGCAGATGATGTTCTGATTTTTTTTAATGGGGCTGAGGATTCTCTGATTGGTATTCTGTATATTTTGGAAGACTTTAAAGTTGCTTATGGCTTGGGAATTAATAGAGACAAGATGGCTCTGTTCCTTGATGGTGGGGACTTTGTCAGCCTTGACGCAATGGCTACCGGGTTGGGCCTGAAACATGGCTCTTTTCCTGTCCGGTATTTGGGTGTCCCTCTCACCTCTAAGAAACTTAGAGCTCATGACTACAAGCCTCTTATTGTGGTAACTTGGGAAGCAAGACAGCGGACCAAGCCCGTGAAGCCCAAACCGAAGAATATTCTAGAAATCCTATTGTGATAAGGATTAAGAGATTTAGAATATTTACTTATTCATGTTTATCTATTTCCTATTCTAATTAGGTTAAACATAAGTTAGTCTCTCAATATATATTGTGTATCAATTCTATTGAGATCGATAACAGATAATAAAGAGTTTTCCCCCAAATCCTTCTCTAGTTTCTACATGGTATCAGAGCAGTCGATCATTGTGGATCAAAGTTAAAACGCTTCCGCATTAGACACTTTGTGATCTCATCTTCAAAAGAGATCATGGAGAAACTCACTGGAGGTGACGATGTTGAAGTCGGCGAGGAAGCCGATGAAGATGACGTGGGGTTAGGTGTTTAAACATATTTTTTAATTTTTTTAAAAAAAAATTGTTGGTGTTCTTAGTTAATTTACGTTTTGCTTTTATGGTTTTCAAGTTTATTTAGTTTATTTGGGGTTTCTCTTTTAAATGAGTTTCTTTTATTTGTTACAAGAGGCATAATTATTGGGAGAGTTTTCTTCTACAAAATTTATGATTATAATTTTTTGGGTTTTCACAGGTTAGGTTTCTTGGGATATGATTCTTAAGTTTTAGAATTTCTCAAGTTTGTTAAGTATTTTGAGTTTGGTAATAGTTTTACCATTACGGGGGAGTTTGGTTATAGTTTAACCATTAATATAGTTTATTGGAACGTTCATGTTTTTAGGTCATGTTTAGTCCGAGTTATGGACCATCCAAGATAAGGATGATTGTTTGTGGAGCAGCATAATTTGCGCCCACGGGATGTATTCCCTTTTACCAAGACCAAAGACGAGCAAAAATTCCACCCCTATTTTCAAGATTGAAGCTTATACCCTGAGGCGTTTGTTGACATGATTTGTCCGTCCCGACATATCGTCCACGACATACGTGTTCCGCTTTGTGATTGCAAAGTTTGCGTTTTGCGTACCACGTTTGTCGTGCGGGGGAGTATTGAGGTAACTTGGGAAACAAGACAGCGGACCAAGCCCGTGAAGCCCAAACCGAAGAATATTCTAGAAATCCTATTGTGATAAGGATTAAGAGATTTAGAATATTTACTTATTCATGTTTATCTATTTCCTATTCTAATTAGGTTAAACATAAGTTACGTCTCTCTATATATATTGTGTATCAATTCTATTGAGATCGATAACAGATAATAAAGAGTTTTCCCCCAAATCCTTCTCTAGTTTCTACACCTCTTCTAGACATAATGTCCAAAAGGTTTAATAGTTGGACTATTAAACATCTTTCTTTTGCTAGGAGGTTACAGCTTATAAGGTCAGTCATTTACTCCACCATTACCTTCTGGGCTTCAATTTTTATTCTTCCCAATTAGTGTTTGGAGGAAATCGAACAGATGTGCAATGCATTTCTCTGGAAATTTACTATTAGATAAACAACAAAGAAAAAGAAACCTTACTTTTCTTTCACCTCATATAAAACCATTGCTTAGATAAACACAATTTACCAATTCCTCAACTGTCTTTGACCTCTTCTTCTTGTTCATCTCCAAAGAAAAAAAAAATCAGAGAGCACCATGATCAATCTGATTCAGTCTCTTACAAAATCTTGGTCCTATACAATCATATGGATGCTCTATGTGATTTCCTCTTGTGTTTTGTCAGTTGATGAGCGTCACACTCGCTGCGGCCATCCATTTAGCTATGGTTATCATATGGATCTCTATTATCCCTTTTGGACACCTGAGAATTTCACATTGTTTATACTAGAATTTCAAATTTTTAACCTAGTCGTCTGAGGAAAAATGAATCGAATACCTTAATCAATAAGGAACAGATCAGAGTACATGCCAGCACACGCTAAGACCAATCAACAATGAATTATTGCCTTAATTTAAAAGATATGCATAGTAACAATAACAAAATCCTGTGAGCATTGGTTTACTTTAAAAGAATTATGGCATGAAATACACATGCGCTTGATTTCCAAACATGAGCATTGGTTTACTTTTTTTTTTTTTTTTTTTTTTTAGTACATTATAGAAGATACGTAACGTAATCACCTCAATTTTATTCATTATAGAATAGTATCGTTGAAAAAAGGTTTGACAATTTTATGTTTAAACTTGAGTTTCTTAATGCTAATAATATACAAGTAATTTTCGATTTTTCTTCTCTACAAAAATATAGATATATTTCTTTTGTAAATATTTTGATTCAAGTCAATTACGTAATATGCAATACTTTAATATAACTACACTATACTTCAAAGTTCAAAGGAAATATCCTTGAGGAAAGAAAGCAGAAAATGTCTACCATAGAGACAAAACAACATGCACGAACAAACAACATGTTGAGTGGTGGAGAAGGTAAACCAATTTGAAGTTTTCTTCGGTAAGCTTAACACATGCCATGGTGATGTGGAGTGGCAAGTTCCCACCTTTTGGGATGACTTTTCCTGACTACTTAATTAATCGAACGGCTGAGATTGAACCAGTTCGTTGCTCGTCAAATCTTTTTAGGACAAAAACTGTCTACCTTTTACAAGATTGGATTATGAATTTCTGACAAAGACTGAACCTTGTTTTCTTTTCATGAAAGATCAATGATTCATTAAGAGTATTAAGATGTTTAAGCTCTAATATTCACCACATTATGTTATGTCTAATAATTCTTTGAATTTAGGTAAACAAAAAAAATTGTAGAACAGCTATTTATTTATATAAACGTTTTACTTGCGGGAGCAGTGACTATGGTATATGTTCGTAAATAATTAAGATAAAAAAGGTTACATGTTTTTTACTTCTAAAAAGTTTTTGTTGATAAATGGGTTTTTTTGCAAAAAAACACTCAAAGTCGTTCATTTTTATAATTTTACCATCCGCCTCTGAAAAATGCAGAATAATCCTACGAAGTCATATTATATATATCCCTTATACAATATTGTAATCGTATTTACGATCTTATACATTTGAATTTTAAAAATCTAAAGATAGAGTTGAATTCCTCGTCTCGAGGACTTCGATTTGATATATTTTAAAATTTTGGCAATATCAAAAGAGCTATATTGCGTATTAATTAACTTTATATGATTATTTTGCATTTTTAGGAAGTAGAGGGTAAAGTTGCAAAAGTGGACGACTTTGAGGGTTTTTTTGCACGAAACACATAATAAATAAAAAGAAGTGAACAGTGAACACTATAATGCTTTTTTGGTCGGTGAAGAATGCTAATAAACGAGAAACCGACAAAGAACCAAAAGTAAATGAGACTTTTAAGACAGTCTCGTACAGTTAGATACAAAATTAAATGGACCAAAACCGCATTCACTTGGTGTTAAAAAGGTTTGAGTGTGCGTACAAGCATTGATCGAGACTCATGCGATGGGAGGAGAGAGTGGTGAAGATGATCCCATAATTCACTTTGTGTTTGTTCATGGGGCTAGTCACGGAGCTTGGTGTTGGTATAAAATCATCACTCTTCTCGACGCGGCCGGATTCAAATCCTCCACTGTCGACCTCACCGGTGCTGGCATCAGTCTTACGGACTCTAACACCGTCTTCCACTCTGACCAATATAACCGTCCTCTCTTTTCTCTCTTGTCCGACCTCCCTCCTTTCCACAAAGTCATACTCGTTGGACATAGCATCGGTGGAGCAAGTGTCACGGAAGCTCTATGCAAGTTCACTGACAAAATATCCATGGCCATTTACATCACGGCTTCCATGGTTAAGCCCGGATCCATCTCTTCTCCAAATCTTTTAAACGTGAGTGTGACTCTTTTTGTTATGGTCTAAAATAATATGATATAAAGATCAATCCACTCAGTAGTAAACTCTTGTGAGTATTTGATAGATTCTTGAGGGAGAAGAAGAAATACATGACTACACATTTGGTGAAGGTACCGATAAGCCACCCACTGGCTACATCATCAAGGAGGAGTTTAGACGCCATTATTACTATAACCAAAGCCCTCTTGAGGTTACTCTCTTAATCACTTCATAAATTATGTTTTAACTAACACACCTACTATAGTATGGTGAATAATTATATGGTAACAAAAACAAATAATAAAAAACAAATTATATGGTGAAAAATTAAATGGTTATTGTAGGACATAACTCTATCATCAAAATTGTTGCGTCCTGCTCCTATGAGAGCCTTCCAAGATCTAGATAAGCTGCCTCCAAATCCCAAGGCCGAGAATGTTCCTCGAGTGTGAAAGTGCAAGAGCTATTAAGTACTTGAGAACTAGCTCACGATTTAAGACAGAAACTGAGTCAGGAACTGAGTCACAAGCTGAGACAAGGATTTCTTCTTAAAACTCTTTTGATTAATAGAAAATACGTTTACAAGGTCTTCCTTAAACTATTTTCTATTCTCTCAATCTCTCGTTCTTAGATCACAACCCGATCAAGAACTCTCTCAAGACAAATCCCTTAGCCCCCTTAAGCATTATGCTTTCTCACAAGAAACCACATAACCTTAATGTCTAAGAATTCTCTTTCTCTCTTGTGCTAAGCTTTTCTAAAGCCTAAGCACCCTATTTATACTAAATAGGTCGTGGCTATACAACAAGCCGATTTCCTATTCTAACACTAATAGGAATAGACAATTTCCTTTTTCTTTAAGGATTAGGAAATTGTCCTTTCTCTTCATGTTTCCTTTTCCTCCTATGAAAAGGAAACTCTTCAGTCTTCTAGAATCTTCTCCAAGCTTCTAGTATCCACAGCCAACCGCCATAGACCGACTTTACCAATTTCCATATGCTCGCTTCACGTTGCTCTGTTCCCCTGAACTACTTCTTGAAGTACTCTGAACTAGTACAACGACTGCTTCAACAGCTTCATCTTTATTATTTGCCTTCTATAAATGCCGCTTTCTGTTTCTCTTCATCTTGATATAAAACTCATTAAGAATACATCAACAATCTCTCCCTTTCTTAGTGAGTTTTATAATCCAAGCTTCACACATCATTAACTTCAATTATTACTTTGATGATCTCCAAACTCTCTCTCAACCTTGAAACAAAGATCTCAGCAGCTTCTAAAACTCGGTCTTCACAACACCAACAATCTCCCCCTTGATGACTGAGTTTTAGAACCAAAGCACATACTTAATGTTGAGATAAAACATCATGCTTCGTTATATCACTTCATGTGCTACTTTGTCACCGATACATCGAGTGTGTCAACTGGCTGCATCAATAATCTCCCCCTTTTTAACTTTGTGTGTCTCACAAGCATCTGTAAAGCAGACCCATAAAGCTACACACAAGCCACATAGGGTTCTAGCAAAGAACAAGCAAAACCATCTTCAAAACTCCCCCTTAATCCTATGCCATCTTATGAAAACTCCCCCATAAAACAACATCCTTCTCTTAGTCACATTCTTCTCCCCCTGCTTGTGAGCACACACAAGTTAAAAACACTTTCGTAGGTTGACACACACATGAATCCCAGCTGGACTACTTCAAAGGTCAAGTTGGTCAATTATGAAATTTTATATGAACTCTGTCCAAAACAGGTTGAATAAGACCCAAACCAACCGTCAAAATCTCAATCCCACCGTTGAATCTCAAGACAATAGTTCCACGAAACATGCCACAAAGTTTCAGCTCGATCTGACTACAATTAGATCTCCAAACGTTGCCTTGAATTTGACATCTTGAAACTGTTTTTTTTTTTAATCCGAAAATATCATACTTTGACCTTGATGATGCAGATCATATGTTCTCTTCTTATTACTTCTCCTCATTGATGTAGCTCTCTCTAATAACCACCAGAGATAAACATTGTATCTGATTTTGAAAGATTTCCTTTAAATCCAAGACCATATCGATCAGTTTTGCCAATGTTTAGAATATGATCCAACTGCTTCGTGCCATTATTAAGCATCCTCAAATTCTTGTGAGTTTCTTCAAGTTGCACTCTGGCTTGTGATGCTTCTTCTTCTTTCTCTATTGCATATTTTTGTGTTTCAGCCACCTTTGCCTCTATCTTGAGTTTTTCCCTTGTTAACACTGAATTCTCCTCAACTAGGTTAAGCCATTGTTCATATAACATCTTGTACTTGACACTCTCTACCTCGTTGCAGCCTTCTGATGCAAGTTCTGATACAGTTGGAGCTTCTGATGCAGGTTCTGCTGCAGGTTTTAATGCAGGTTCTGCTGCAGGTTTTAATGCAGGTTCTGCTGCAGGTTTTAATGCAGATTCTGCTGCAGATTCTGCTGCAGGTTCTGTTGCAAGTTCTGCTGCAGGTTCTGTTGCAGGTTTTAAAGCAGGTTCTGTAGCAGTTGCAGTCATATTGCGAGAATATCCACTTCCTGACGTACTTCTTGATTTTCCTGACTTACTTCCTATCCTTCCTGACGTATGTTCTGATGTAATCTGATACAGATCAGATTTCTTCACCCATATTTGACTTCGGAATCCATTCCAGGAAAATTTCCCTTGATGTTTGAGTCTACTTATTCTGTCTCTGAATTTGTAGCAATATGCTTTAATGTGCCCATTCTTTCCACAAAAATAACATCCAGTTCCTTTGGATGCATTACTTTCATATTTGTTTGGATTTGGTGGAGAGACACTTTCAGCTACAAACTTGATTTGCCCTGTTTGAGATCCTTTTTGTCCAGTATATCCCAAACCTCTGTTAGATTTTCCTACTCTTGTAGAAACAGTCAGCTTGTCCTTCATACTTTCTTGACAGATTTTTGTTTTATCCCTCAGTTCATTCTGCAGTAACTCAACAAGTTCGTCAAGACGACGCTTTTCTTTTACTAAGGCTTGATTTTCTTTTCCAATCTTAATCAGTGTCTCACGTACCTCCTTATAACATTCAGCAAAGTCAACTTCATGTTCTTCTTCAGACTCAGACCCTAACACTTCTTCACCACCTTCAAATTCAGCTTTTCCCAAAAGTGTAACAAAATGATTTACTTCTTCTTCAACATCACTTTCTTCCTCTGAATCTTCTTCTATTCTCTGTATTGATTTTTCTTTTCTTATTTTCTGATTACTAACACATTCATGCTGAGTATGTCCAATACCTTTGCACCCAAAGCACTTTACATCCTTTTTCTTGAATGTAGGACATTCATATTTGAAGTGTCCATACCCTAAGCACTCATGACATTGCATATTTGCCTTCTTAATAGTTTTACCTTCTTCTGGATATTTTTTGCTTGAGCTGAACCTCCTCTGTCCTTGTTCTTCTTCTACCTTCCTTAATAGTTGATCAAGTCTTTGAAACAACAAACTTTTAGGATCATCTTCTTCTACCTCTTGAGTTTTCCTTTCAAGAGAAGTTAATGCCAAATCCTTTGGATTTTTCACTTTCTTCACACCCTCTAGTTCCATCTCATGAGCTTGAAGCATTCCGACCACATCTCCAAAGCTAAGGTCTTCCGTGTTATGTGACACACTTAAGGCAGTTTTGTATGCCATGAATCTTGAAGGTAAACATCGTAGAAACTTCTTCACTAGTTTCTTATCTTTGTACTTCTTTCCAAGTGTCAATGCTTCTTGAGCTAGAGAACTTATCTTTGAACTAAAATCAGAAATTGAATCACGTTCTTCCATCTTCAGATTTTCGAATCTTGAGGCTAACATGTCTTTCCTTGAGTTCTTCACCTTTGTGGTTCCTTCAAAGTGATTTTGCAAGATATCCCAAGCTTCTTTTGCTGTTTCACATCCCTGAATTAGTTCGAACTGGTTTCTTCCAACATTAATGTGAATAGCGGTGAGTGCCTTTGCGTTGTACTTTGATTTTTTCAATTCATCATTAGTCCAGTCCTTCTCCGGTTTAGCAACCTCGGCTCCTGATTCATCCTTGATTTTTGGTTCTTCCCACTTTTCCAATATGGCTTTCCAAGCATAGACATCAATGCCTCTTATAACCGCCTTCATCCTTGATTTCCAAAAACCATAGTTTCCATCATTCAATATTACTCTTGACCCGATGTCAAGTCCATGATAGCTCTCCATCTTCTCCACAAGATCTCACCTGTATGCAATCCTCACAAGTGACCGCTCTGATACCAATTGAAAGTGCAAGAGCTATTAAGTACTTGAGAACTAGCTCACGATTTAAGACAGAAACTGAGTCAGGAACTGAGTCACAAGCTGAGACAAGGATTTCTTCTTAAAACTCTTTTGATTAATAGAAAATACGTTTACAAGGTCTTCCTTAAACTATTTTCTATTCTCTCAATCTCTCGTTCTTAGATCACAACCCGATCAAGAACTCTCTCAAGACAAATCCCTTAGCCCCCTTAAGCATTATGCTTTCTCACAAGAAACCACATAACCTTAATGTCTAAGAATTCTCTTTCTCTCTTGTGCTAAGCTTTTCTAAAGCCTAAGCACCCTATTTATACTAAATAGGTCGTGGCTATACAACAAGCCGATTTCCTATTCTAACACTAATAGGAATAGACAATTTCCTTTTTCTTTAAGGATTAGGAAATTGTCCTTTCTCTTCATGTTTCCTTTTCCTCCTATGAAAAGGAAACTCTTCAGTCTTCTAGAATCTTCTCCAAGCTTCTAGTATCCACAGCCAACCGCCATAGACCGACTTTACCAATTTCCATATGCTCGCTTCACGTTGCTCTGTTCCCCTGAACTACTTCTTGAAGTACTCTGAACTAGTACAACGACTGCTTCAACAGCTTCATCTTTATTATTTGCCTTCTATAAATGCCGCTTTCTGTTTCTCTTCATCTTGATATAAAACTCATTAAGAATACATCAACAGAGTGTACATCAAGACTGCTAAGGACAATATAATTGATCCTATGCGTCAAGACCAAATGGTGGAGAATTGGCCAGTTTTTCAGATGTATGTCTTGGAGGAGAGTGATCATTCTCCTTTCTTCTCTGTGCCAACTACCTTATTCGATTATCTCCTTCATGCGGTTTCTTCTCTCCAACAATAAACTTCAACTATGTTTTTGATTAATAATTTATGTGTCCTTCGTACATTTCCCTCTCATAGCTAATTCAATGGGAGGAAAGATTTGGGTAATAATATATATGATAATTTGTTTGGAAGATGATTTGGTATGAAATTATGATGTTTTTAGTAGTTTATGTTTTATGTTATTTCATTTGAGTTTAAATATGCTTTACAACTTTACAAGCGCACAAAACAGAGTGCATAACCCAACTTATATATATTTTAACAATTATATGCAAAATGAAATTGAGAAACAATAAACTGAAATTTCTATTTTTATAATATTAATGCATGAATTCAGGTGTATAAATTACGTACATATATGAAGTTTAGTATGCATATATATATATATGACGATGACAAAACGTTGTCACATACTCCGATGACGAAACAATTGCTGATGAGCAACTTCGAAGAACACACACGAAACGATTCACGAAACAAAACGATTGCAACATCAAAGTGTGTGAACAGATTTATACGCGTCGGAGATGCAGATATATGATGTTTTTTTCTGATTGTGGTTGTTGAAAAAACGTAGTAGACGCGACGGGAAACTTCAAAAATTAAGCTCTATGAAATTTCGAAATAGGAATGATTCACAGTTCTTTTAAGTTTTTCCCTTGAGTTTACCAGTTACTAGCTTCCTTTTAGGGTTTAATTTTCATCAATGGAGTTCAGATTTAGAGATGGTTGAGACAACTAACGTCGGAAGAATGCCCAATTGTCTCTCTTTCAAAGGGTTAATTTTGTTTTTTAGCCCTTACAAAAATTACCCGGTTTTGAAAGCATGGATAAAAATACTCTATTTCAAATATATGACCCAAAAAAGGTCCAAATCGACAATAAACCCATAAAATAGATCTTTAGCAAACTTAAAATGGATAGAAAAACCTTCACTTTTCCTTAAAACATATTAAAAATCCTTATTTTTTTGGTGACTGAATAGTACGAGCCATAATCAAGTAAGATATATATTTTTGTTATCCTAGTCAAAAAATGAAATTATCATATAAAAATAGACACATTGATAAACTGGAAAATTCAAAACGAAATACATGAATTAAATTATCATTTTACTCTCAGTTTGGTCAAAACAATAGTCTTATACTAAGAAACAAGATTCTTCATTTTATGAATTCTATATGTCTCCACAAGCAACAATCAGCTGGATTATATGGAGAAGTGGGATGCCACTAACTGTATTTGATCCGTTAACGTGAATTCAAATCCACCACCCCCACAAGTCACCACAGCTCACGAATATTTACTTGGCCATTGGAATTTTTAAAGAGAAAAACGAAAAAGATATGTACAATATTTTGAAAATTGTGAGTTACGTTATCTATCGACTATCGAGTCTGATTGGTAATGAAAAGCTGTACAAGTTTTTTAGTTGTTAGCTGGAGCTGTAAGCTTTACATGAATAATGCAAAATTGTAAGAAAGAGCTGTACAAAAAACCTAAGAATAAAATTGTTGATAACGGTTTTGATAAAACTTTTGTGTTTAGTAACTGTCAAAACTGTATGTCCTATACTGCTTTGATATTGGGTTAATTACCATTCAAAGGCATCATAAATACTAAATCAAATAAATTGGGAAAACTATGACAAGGCACTATGAAAATGTGCCTTTAATTTACAATTCGAAGTTAAAGGTTATATGTTTTAATGAAGACTACATATTCGTTTAACAATAATTAAAAATACAAATTAATATAGAGCTACCTTTGTAAACTCGTTATGTCCGACTTGGACAGCCAATAGAGGACGGTTGTTTACCTTAGAATGTTTGGTAGACAAACAGAAAAACAGCTTTAGTCATCAAAAATATTTATTTACTAACATTTAATTGACGGTATACTGCATGACAATTTTTTCTTACAATCTTACAATCTTAATGAGTCAACTTAATTCGACATATTTAATATTCTAATTAATTGTCGAATTAATTAGTATTTGATTATATGAATAGTAAAAAGTTAATTGTAAAGCTTATTTAGATACATAGATATAAATATTTTTCTATATCATATTACTTTTAATGAACTTCCTAATTTATTCTTTAAATCAATGATATTTTTTTATATAATATTAATATCTTACTAAACAAAAGTTTTTTCTTAAAATGTATTTCAAAACTAGTATAGATATAATAATAACATAACATGTCTTCTATGATTTTTATATAAATTAAGGTTAGAAAGATTATTATATAAATCTATATCCAAAGATTTCTGAAGATTATTTTCTTAGTCATAGTTTTATGAAAATATTAGTACTATAGTTTGACAAAAAAAAAGGTAGTAAACATAGTTTCTTCATTTTTTTTTTTTTTTGATAACTAACATAGTTTCTTCATTATAACAACCATAATGACATAAGCTTCAATAATTTATCACTTTTTACTCCTTTTTCTTTATAATTTCTAAAATAATATACACACAGTCACAGAATTGATCTCCAAACATACTCGCGAAAATTGATACTCAAAACTAATTAATTTCTTTTAAAAAAAACAAAAACAAAAATGGTTTAACAAAAAAAATATATATCAAAAGTAAAATAAAATACAAATAAAGAAGTGAAAGCTCCGTTTCACAACGGCCATTTAGAGAGAACCACGACATTATTTTTCAACGAAACTTCGCAACTGTTCCTCTCAACTCACACGCGCCGCTTGTTTATCTCTCACGCGCCACCGTCGTGTAAACCATTAAAAAATCTCAAATCTAAAACTCTTTCGTTTTCAACTTTTCCTTTTCTTCTTCTTCTTCCTTCTTTATCTTTCTCACTTCTCCTTTTTCCATCGTCCTATCATTTTCTCCTTCTTCTTCACCTCAAGATCTCAAAAAACAAAAAGAGAAATCAATCAAAACCTTAGGGTTTCTACTAATTTATGTGTGTGATGATAAGACAATCATCTTCATCATCTTCGTCTTCGTCGTCGTTATGGGAGGAGTAACTTCATCAATCGCAGCAAAATTCGCTTTTTTCCCGCCATCACCACCGTCTTATGGATTTGTTTCCGACGTTGACCGATTATATATAACAGAAGTACCTCGCCGTGATGATGTTGATGTATTGAAGCTAAAGACTCGTCGTGGTAACGAGATTGTAGCTATTTATATTAAACATCCTAAAGCTAATGGTACGCTTTTGTATTCACATGGTAACGCTGCTGATTTGGGTCAAATGTTTGAGCTTTTCGTTGAGCTTAGTAATCGTCTCCGACTTAATCTCATGGGGTAAGTTTTTATCTTTATCTTTATCTCTGTTTATGGTATAAAGCTTCGATTTTTAAAGAGAAAGTTTTGGATTTTACATTCCAAATTTGACTAATTTGGGTCTTTTATCTATCTCTTTGATATTTTGTTAAATTGAATAAAAGATTTGGTTTTGGATTGATCATTAATGCCGGATGTGTTTTTAGTTAAGTGGTTAAATCTATTTGACTCTACTTTCTCTACCGGAGTTGGACTTGATTTGTCTTATACGCAACTGCATAGTAGGAATTTGCTATGGATGGGGCTTTGTCGATCTAAAGATGTAAAACAAAAGAATGATTAGTCATTAATGATGTTTATATTCCTGGAATTGTTACAACATAATGACAAATGAAAGTCAGAGATTGATAGCCATCTAAGTTTTTTTCTTAATGTTTTGACATTTCTATTGAAATAGTTTTGACTTTTGTGATGCAAGCATTTTCACTACAACTGTTTTAGTCATACTTCTCCTCTGTGGTATAAGAAGAATTTGGACTCTGAGAATGCGATTTCGTATATCTTCATGCATACTTGCTTAGTGTACTTTAACAACATTAACGAATTTCTACATTGACTAGATTTCTATGAAGACTGGAAATTGGTAACTTTGCTTGTGTTTGATTTATTTGTGTCATATTTTTAAGGGTTTACTGCAAGTAGCAAAATCTTTTCCGCTTGACTTGCGTTCTTGCAGCCATCACGGTTGATATAGCAGTTATATCCAATGATGAGTTGAGTAGGTGATAGGTGATAGTTCTTTTAATTCATCTTTTCGTTTCCGTTTCCAGGTACGACTACTCTGGTTATGGTCAGTCTACTGGAAAGGTAAGTATCCTAAGCTAAACTATATGAAAATGTATCTGACCTTCTCGTAATATGCTAAGAGAGTCCACAGATTGTTTTTTGATGGATTTAAGTTTGTTACTTGAATCAGGCAAGTGAGTGTAATACATATGCTGACATAGATGCATCATATACCTGCCTCAAGGAACATTATGGTGTTAAAGATGATCAATTGATATTATATGGTCAGTCTGTTGGTAGTGGACCAACGATTGATCTAGCTTCACGCACGCCTAATTTAAGAGGGGTGGTTTTGCACAGCCCTATTCTCTCTGGGATGAGAGTTTTGTATCCTGTTAAACGTACGTATTGGTTTGACATTTACAAGGTAATTTATTTAACATTCAGCCATGTTTGTTGTGGTTTTCATGTGTTCATGCTTACACGCGTAATTCCTTGTTTCAGAATATCGACAAGATCGGTGCAGTTACGTGTCCTGTCTTAGTAATCCATGTGAGTAAATAATCATTCCTCTTTCATTGCTGTCTCTTTCGCTTTCCCTTCAATCTTCTCATTATTGGTGGAATCTTGTTGTCATCTATTGCCTCCACAGATTCTTGCAAATGAATTAAAACTTGTAGGTTAATTGGACCATTTGACAAGAAAATGTTTGGTGAAACTCAAGTTGTTGAATTAATGAGATATTTATTGAGTAGCCAACTTGAGTATTTCTCCAATATGAATCAATAGATAATGATGATCTGTTTCTGTCCCGGGAAACATGTATTAGTTGACGAAATCATCGTGTTGTGCCTTAAACAGATTAGTGACATTAGTACTCTTAATTTAAATCACTGAGATGTTATTTAACTCTCTTGTTTGATCTGGTAGGGGACTGCAGATGAAGTGGTTGATTGTTCTCATGGAAAACAGCTTTGGGAACTTTCAAAAGAGAAGTATGAACCTTTATGGGTATCTGGAGGAGGACACTGCAATCTAGAACTTTATCCAGAGTTCATAAAACATCTGAAGAAATTCGTAATAACGATTTCCAAACCCAAGGGACCAAGAAATGGTTCGAATAAGACTGCAACAACGGATACAGCCAAAAGCCAGAGTAAGCCGTCAGAGAACGGTCGTTCTGATACATTTCAACTCGGCTGTTGCATTCCGGAAGTTTCTAGAAACAGTGTAGACAGTCAGCTGGAGAAATCTAAGAAGACTAGTAAACCCGAGAAGTCCCGAATGAGCATTGATAGGTTTAGAAGGAAAAAAGGTCTAGTCTGGTGACATAAAGCGATCAGAACCATCACCAAAACAGGTTATTTGTAACTCCTGTTTCTGTAATCCATGTATTTTGTTTTCTCTCTGCAGCCACTAAATATGTTTCTGCATAAATTTATAACGTGTGTTTTGTTTTTTCTCAGGCTTGTGTATGTATTTTCTGATAGAAACAGATCAAACTCAAAAGTCTTGATTTCATATTTGGTTGTAACTTTTTCATGGTACAAAAGCTGTAATGACTGACTAGTTTGACATTAATACCACCTGGTTAAATCGTACATCTATACAATAATTTAGGGGTGGACAAAAATATCCATTACCAATCTCCATCAAATAACCTGGTACTCGTAGCAATATTTTCAACAACCTAATCAAACCGAACTTACTTTTCCCAAAACAAGAATACCCCGAGTCCCGAGAGGCCGAGACCTGAACATAACAGAAAATCCGAGTACTAGACTTTAGATAATATAATAATGTGGTTTTATAGGATCGAACATTCATATTCATAGTTGAAAAGAATGATTTCTGCTGTCGGGCTTTGAACCCGGAATAAGCAAGATCAAAGAGATCATTAGAGCATATAACCTATGTGGTACAACGGATCTTTTTATATTATGAGAATATATACTATACATATAGATTTATGTGAAGATTTTATTATAGACTTAATATTTTGTTTAACAGATTTTAGGGTAAATTTGCATTTATATTTTCGATTTTTTTTAAAAATATATTATGTTATTAGGATAAAGTTTTTGATAAAAAACAATTCATACAATCAATCTCCAATTAAAAAAAAAATTAACAAAAAAATAATTTCCGTTGCCGAGCTTTGAACCTGGGATGAGCAAGGATCAAACAGATCATTGGAGCATATAGCCTATGTGCTACAACGGATCTTTTGATTATATGTGAATTTATACTATACATATAGATTTATGCGAAAATTTTATCATAGACAATATTTTCCTTTTTTTTTTTAATTTAATGTTAGGGTAAATTTGCATTTATATTTTCGATTTTTTTTTAAAACATATCTACATATACATTTTTGCAGGGGTTTTTTGCTTTTAATTCAAATGGGTCAAGTTTTACCCGGTTTAATCCTATTCGGATCTAGGATAAGGGATTTAAGGAATGTTGTAATAAAAAAACCGACAATTATGACAATTATGACTAATCCTATTAAGAAAATATTTGAATTATTAAGCATATTTGAATTAATGATCTAATTAATGCACAATTACCGGAATAAGAGGTCCGTAATTAATGCAAATCGTAGTATTGTTATTGTTAAGAAAATCTTTGCATCAATAAACGTTTCCAAAATATCTTAAAAAATTTATTAACCTTAAATGTTAAGATTTGCTAGATTTAATGAAAGATATTAATCAAATAAATCGTTGCTCATATATCCTCTAATTTTATCAACTATTCCTTTTTATATTCTCCGAGATTACTGTGATCCCAACTAATTACTCTCGCAAAATGATTTAATGATTTCTAATCTACAAAATATTTATTAGATCGATTTTATAGAAACTATTTACTACTCTTCAAAAACGGATTGATAGCATATTCCAAAATACTAATCGAGTACAAAGATTTTATTCTAATTTAGTTAGAGTATCGAATATATTATGCTTGGCGTTCAAGAGATTTGTGACCTAATTTAGCAGCCTATAAATACTCTAACATCATCATAACATCACAAAACAACTCTCTGAATCTGCGAAGAGGATTTGTCGAGCTTCCGTCTTTGGGCTGATCGGGTCAAGTTTAGATACCAACCACTGGTCTTCTCCGCTTCACTACATCAACATTCCTTATGCATGTTCATATCAATACAATAGTAAGCTTTTTTATATATATAATATCCATATCACAAAACAATCAAAAGTATAAGAGTTATGATACCAACCACATTTTCTTTTTTTCGGGTCCAAAGGGGACTTCAAGGATGAAGCTGGAGAGAAAGGAAGATGTGTTGCAGGAGCCATTTACAATTACACCACACAGCATCTTTCCTACATCACTGCAGCTTCATCTCAGTCACAATGTAGTATCAAAACGTTGCCACCTTTTTTTGCTTTTCACCAATTTTCTCATCTTTTGTCACCCTCTTAAGTTCAGTTTCTATTTTTTCTTGTCGTCAGACAACTTAACTGAGGCCATGTTCTTAGTGTTCATGGATGATATCCATCATGTATAATTATAAATTCGATCAAGATGACCAATTTCTTAATCGGATATATCTAAATAGCATAGTTGTAAAATGCAGCCTCTACTTGGGGGCTATGCTTCAGCAAAGGAGGAACACCATCAAAGTGCACTGGTACAAGAGAAAAGCTAACCTCCACTATGTAAGAACTGCCAAACGCATATCATTTAATTTAAGCCTCAAAAATTTAGATTCATACAGATATGGGATTCCAATATTATCGAAACAGCTGAAACCAATCTCTATAACTCCGAACTAGAAGGAATGGTGGATACAATCTAAAAGAATATCACGGTACTCTTGAATCGAAAAGACTGTTCTCTTCCTGTTTACTACAAGATGTTTTTGACTTGCTCGCATATATATTTTAATAAATTGCAAATAGAATGAGCAGATCAAGTAAAGAGATGGAAAATGATGCGGACATCCAAATCAAACCAAACCGGGAGTATACCAAACCAACCGGCACATGTATCAAACCGGTTGATATGGAGCATTTTGGAGGATTTTTGCCCAAATGGAGTCCTAATCAAGCACAAGGCCTAGGGTTAATTATTCGCCAGCAAATTAACCCTAAGAAGACTAACGATAGCTCAAGAGGAATCAAAGATCAGCGAGCCGAATCACCATATTGTGGAAATTTGACCGTTGCACTTTTTTTCCCTTATCTAGGGTTTGTCCCAATGGGTTTACCTAGAAAGGTTTTTAACGAGGCAACATCAAGTCATCAAGGAATCATTCACCAGGCAATTGATTCGAAGATGTTACAAGTACATATAGCTGATGTACTTCCTGACAGACCGGCTGAACTACTTGCTGAACTACTCGCTGAACTACTTTATGAAGTATTGCGCCAACTGAAGCCAAACAAGAAAATCTTCCTTATTCTATACTTGGACGTGCCTCAAAGCTTTATTTGGCGACCTGGAGAGTATCTAGATCACTTAGAGGCTTCACTACACGCTCTAAGATACACCACATTTGATCAAGCAGATCAATTCTGAGCTCTACTTACCATATTTGGACCCGACTGTCATCAATGTCCCATGGATCTTTCCCCTTTTGTTTGAGCGTTCAATTAAGATATTTCAGAGCATCAATAAGCTTCCAAGACGTCACAACTTCCTCCCCAAGTTGACAAGATACAAGGCACACCTCACTTGCCTTATTTGGACATATTCTACAATTAATGTCCAACGGCCATATCTCTTTAATGCTGTGATTTATTTCTTGTTTTAGAGTAGTAGAATATTGTATATGAGCCTATATAAACTCATTATTTCGTTCATTGTAAAACACCATTGAATATTGAAAGTTAATACAAAGTTTGTTCTTCTTCACAAAGTTTGAGTCTTTGTGTGTTTTTATTCATTAGAGTTTAAGTGAGCGATTCACTTCTATTCTCTTGAAGCCTCGGATCAGCTTGTTTGAGTGATTCAAACAATCTAGTTCGACCAGCGATTGAGCGAGTCAATCAACCCTTTATCCACCATTTCCCCTTGAATTGATCCCACACGAGAGAAGCGACCGCCATCATGTCAGATTTCCACCTTCGACCATCTTTCCTTCACAAGAGAGAAGCGACCGCCAGCTTGTGAAGCCACCATCTCTATCCCGGTACAAGTCTCACCACCGAGTCTTGTATCAGAAAAGTTGAAAGAAGACAGCATGAATCGATGCCCGACCCGAAATTAAGATATGAGATTAAGAGAGGATTCCAAAACATAAAACTCTTACTTGGTTGTTTGTTCTTAATCGATGCCCGACCCGTGATCGGCGGCTTCTCTCTTGGGGACTCTTTGTTGTTTTGTTCTGTATCCTCTGCAATCAATACTCAGAGTCGAGAAACCACCTCTTTTTCTTTTGTGCCTTCTCCAAACTGATTTGATCCCAACTTTCTTCAAGGATCAATCTCCTCAACAAGATTCTCAACTTCTCATGCAATCCAAAGCTTCGTTACCTCCTGTTGTTTGCTTGGCGAATCACATGAGATATGGCGAGAAAGAATATCAACAAATCTCTGGACTAGATCATCCGCACCATACAAGTCACCATCAAATACATGATCTCAGCTTTCCGATCTGAGAACCCAGCAACAACAAGCGACATCATGCAGCTATGGATCTCTCTCGGCTGATTTCTTCTCTTTGTCACCATCGTTTCGACTTCTCAGAGGAATGGGCTGGGCTTCTTACATATGGGTTCGATTATATTGTGTAATTGGTTTTATCATATACGGACTGTAAACTTTAATGGCCTTAATGCCACCTTTTAATTTTATGCAACGAATTAACAAAACAAAAACAAAAAGACAGCATGAATCCATATTTGGAATCTAATCTTATAATATATTTTTTTGGTATGATGGAACCCACTATTATATTTAGAAAACGAATTCATAGTGTAATATTTTAGAATTCTCATAATGAGTATGATTATTAAAGGTTAGTCCGATATACTAAAGGCCAAATCTCTTAATATTTATATAATTATTTTACAAAATAGTAATGTAATGTTTCTAATAATTAATTGTCTTTTTTTATATAAATACACACACATATATCATATATGGCCCAAGCAAAATACACACATACACACATATGAGGCTCCAAATGGTTATATCTATAGGTAATCTTCAATAAAATAAATTTTTATTTTTTTTAAAAAAATATAAGCCCGCGATCTTACTAACTATTACTAATGACATAAAATAAATCCAAAACACTTTATCTTCTAAATATACACACATTTAAAACTTATATTTCCTTTTCACTAAATATATGTTCATAAATACTATAAATTTTATTTTTACAAAACTCAATATATTCAAATGAAATCAAATACAATATCTTATGTGTGTAATTTTATAACATTGGAAATGGCATAATTTGGGTACAAGTTAGTGATGTATTGGAAATTTTTATAAATCTATTTTTACTAAAATGAAATTGAAATTGACTAATTCTACCATTTATAGATATATACAACTCTAAATTTCAATATATACATTTAAATTAATTAAAAAATTCATATATGTCAAATAAAATATTTAAATTAATAGTTAAAAAACAAATCAAATAATATTTAGGCCCGCGGTGTAACGCGGGTTAACATCTAGTATTATGTTATTAGGATAAAGTTTTTAATAAAAAAAATTCATACAATCAATCTCCAATTAAAAAAAAAATTAACAAAAAAATAATTTTCCGTTGCCGGGCTTTGAACCCGGGATGAGCAAGGATCAAACAGATCATTTGAGCATATAGCCTATGTGCTACAACGGATCTTTTGATTGTATGTGAATTTATACTATACATATAGATTTATGCGAAGATTTTATCATAGACAATATTTTCCTTTTTTAAAAAATTTAATGTTAGGGTAAATTTGCATTTATATTTTCGATTTTTTAAAAAAATATATTATGTTATTAGGATAAAGTTTTTGATAAAAAAAAAATTCATACAATCAATCTCCAATTAAAAAAAATTAACAAAAAAAATAATTTCCGTTGCCGGGCTTTGAACCCGGGATGAGCAAGGATCAACAGATCATTGGAGCATATAGCCTATGTGCAACAACGGATCTTTTGATTGTATGTGAATTTATACTATACATATAGATTTATGCGAAGATTTTATCATAGACAATATTTTCCTTTTTTTTTAATTTATTGTTAGGGTAAATTTGCATTTATATTTTCGATTTTTTTTTAAAAATATATTATGTTATTAGGATAAAGTTTTTAATAAAAAAAAATTCATACAATCAATCTCCAATTAAAAAAAAAATTAACAAAAAAATAATTTTCCGTTGCCGGGCTTTGAACCCGGGATGAGCAAGGATCAAACAGATCATTTGAGCATATAGCCTATGTGCTACAACGGATCTTTTGATTGTATGTGAATTTATACTATACATATAGATTTATGCGAAGATTTTATCATAGACAATATTTTCCTTTTTTAAAAAATTTAATGTTAGGGTAAATTTGCATTTATATTTTCGATTTTTTAAAAAAATATATTATGTTATTAGGATAAAGTTTTTGATAAAAAAAAAATTCATACAATCAATCTCCAATTAAAAAAAATTAACAAAAAAAATAATTTCCGTTGCCGGGCTTTGAACCCGGGATGAGCAAGGATCAACAGATCATTGGAGCATATAGCCTATGTGCAACAACGGATCTTTTGATTGTATGTGAATTTATACTATACATATAGATTTATGCGAAGATTTTATCATAGACAATATTTTCCTTTTTTTTTAATTTATTGTTAGGGTAAATTTGCATTTATATTTTCGATTTTTTTTTAAAAATATATTATGTTATTAGGATAAAGTTTTTAATAAAAAAAAATTCATACAATCAATCTCCAATTAAAAAAAAAATTAACAAAAAAATAATTTTCCGTTGCCGGGCTTTGAACCCGGGATGAGCAAGGATCAAACAGATCATTTGAGCATATAGCCTATGTGCTACAACGGATCTTTTGATTGTATGTGAATTTATACTATACATATAGATTTATGCGAAGATTTTATCATAGACAATATTTTCCTTTTTTAAAAAATTTAATGTTAGGGTAAATTTGCATTTATATTTTCGATTTTTTTAAAAAATATATTATGTTATTAGGATAAAGTTTTTGATAAAAAAAAAATTCATACAATCAATCTCCAATTAAAAAAAATTAACAAAAAAAAATAATTTCCGTTGCCGGGCTTTGAACCCGGGATGAGCAAGGATCAACAGATCATTGGAGCATATAGCCTATGTGCAACAACGGATCTTTTGATTGTATGTGAATTTATACTATACATATAGATTTATGCGAAGATTTTATCATAGACAATATTTTCCTTTTTTTTTAATTTATTGTTAGGGTAAATTTGCATTTATATTTTCGATTTTTTTTTAAAAATATATTATGTTATTAGGATAAAGTTTTTGATAAAAAAAAAATTCATACAATCAATCTCCAATTTAAAAAAAAATCAACAAAAAAATAATTTACGTTGCCGAGCTTTGAACCCGGGATGAGCAAGGATCAAACAGATCATTGGAGCATATAGCCTATGTGCTACAACGGATCTTTTGATCGTATGTGAATTTATACAATACATATAGATTTATGCGAAGATTTTATCATAGACAAATAAGACAATATTTTCCTTTTTTTATAAATTTAATGTTAGGGTAAATTTGCATTTTTTTTTTTTTTTTTTTTGACATCTTTGGATCGACAAGGCCCGATCCATAGCCAATCCCTACTACGCGGGGTAACGCGACTTAGTGGAGTCGAACTCCGGTGGGGAAGGCGGAGTTAAGTGGACTTAACCACTTGACTAAAGGCCCATCCCCGGGTCAATTTGCATTTATATTTTCGATTTTTTGAAAAAAATATATTATATGATTAGGATAAAGTTTTTGATAAAAAAATTCATACAATCAATCTCCAATTAAAAAAAAAATTAACAAAAAATTAATTTCTGTTGCCGAGCTTTGAACCCGGGATGAGCAAGGATCAAACAGATCAATGGAGCATATAGCCTATGTGCTACAATGGATCTTTTGATCGTATGTGAATTTATACAATACATATAGATTTATGCGAAGATTTTATCATAGACAATATTTTCCTTTTTAAAAAAATTTAATGTTAGGGTAAATTTGCATTTATATTTTTGATTTTTTTAAAAAAATATATTATGTTATTATGATAAAGTTTTTGATAAAAAAAATTCATACAATCAATCTCCAATTAAAAAAAAAATTAACAAAAAATAATTTCTGTTGCCGGGCTTTGAACCCGGGATGAGCAAGGATCAAACAGATCATTGGAGCATATAGCCTATGTGCTACAACGGATCTTTTGATTGTATGTGAATTTATACTATACATATAGATTTATGCGAAGATTTTATCATAGACAATATTTTCCTTTTTTTTAAAAATTTAATGTTAGGGTAAATTTGCATTTATATTTTCGATTTTTTTTTAAAAATATATTATGTTATTAGGATAAAGTTTTTGATAAAAAAAAATTCATACAATCAATCTCCAATTAAAAAAAAATTAACAAAAAATTAATTTCCGTTGCCGGGCTTTGAACCCGGGATGAGCAAGGATCAAACAGATCATTGGAGCATATAGCCTATGTGCTACAACGGATCTTTTGATCGTATGTGAATTTATACAATACATATAGATTTATGCGAAGATTTTATTATAGACTTAATATATTTTTAATTTTTTAATTTAATGTTAAATTATATTCAAAAAGAAATATAATCTATATTATTAATTGGTAATTACTAAATATTAAATAACCTTATGAAAGATAAAATATTACATAAGATGTCATTGGTTTTTAGTGTTTTTAAATAAATTCATTAAGGGTACAATAGATAGTCACAAATTTAATATATTTAAATAAAAAATAGTAAAATTATTTTAAGTAATTATTAGTTTCCAAAAAATTAAACTCACTTTCTCTCTCTTATTAATTATGGACGAAAATATTAAATTAATTTCTAAAAAATTGTTAACCAATGAAAATTGAAAAACTAAGATTTGATATCCAACTAAGATTTTATCTAAACCAATCCTAATAGATTATTCTATAACAAAAATACATATAAAAATATCATTTTAATTCAAAATTAAAACACTACCGTTTAAAAAGTTTTATCAATGGAGGATTTTAAGATTACGTGACGATATGGGAGAGGAATATAAATTAAAAATCAAACTAAATACTCAACTGGTATGAGTTCGGGTTATGAGCACTATATAAAATAAATTTGTTTACACACATAACCCCTACACGTACATTTTCAATTACACATATTCTATTTATGACGGATACGGGACCATAATATTTTTATTTTAAGTATACGAGACGGGTTATGGGACGAAGAATTTATGACAGATACAGGACGTGATTGGTTTTCCGTTCCAAAATAGTAACACCTAGCTAATATACATGAAATAACTCAAACTAAAACCGAATCCATTTCCTATTTAACACATGTAGTCAAACTGTTAAAAATATTTTGATTAGTTTAAAAAATAAAAACGTAACATCACTTAACTTTCGCAACTAAATTATGCACGTACGTTTAGGGCTGGATCTTAAAATATAACTATGCACTAACGCAACTGAATTTCTTTTATTACTCTAACTTTATAATATATATACTATTACAAAGTTCACTAACACAATAAAATATTTTATATTTTTAAATTCTATATAACAATTTCTGTAAAAATATTTATACACATACGTGTGGATCCACATCTAATACACTAAAATATATATCATAAAAACAACAAGATAATCTATATTGAATTAAAATTTGTTACAATTTTTTTTTAAATATGAAACCCCGCACGTACGTGCGGGTCAGGATCTAGTTGTTTTTACAACTAAGTGCTTCATGAGTTTGAAATGGAATTTGATAAAATTAAAATTTGAGAATGCTTAAAAGACGTTGTGATTTAGACTCGAGAGAGTAGCCACTAGCCACCATTGGTATGCCTCATCATACCGCATGTCTCCCATTTTTCGGATTGTTGAAATCCTGTTTCTCACTTGTTTATCTATCCAATCTGTGATCAGAGCTCCCGAGTGTGGTGTGTCTCCATATCTTCGTCCATTCCGTTCTCTCCAAATCGTGTGAGCTGTGGCTTTAAAAACATATCGAGTAATGTCGCTACTCGATCTTGCTGATGGTTTGATATTTTCTTTCTTCTCTCCCAAAACAAGAATGCTAAAATCATCACCACAAATACAACTACTATTGACCTTGCAACTGAAATATACAAAATATCATTTCTTTATAGTTCAAAACAATTTTGGAAACAATGACTTTAGTCAAACAAGACTAACCTGCAAAATTTAGAGGACCAATGAACAAGATTGCATACACAAAGATTACATGAGATTCAAGATTAAGCAACTTTACCACCAGATGTATACGTTGTAGTACGGCAACTGATTCTTGATCCCGATACGTTCTTGCAGCAATCCTGTCTGGAAAATTGGAAGCCACAGCATCCACCTGAGGATTAACATTCTTGACAAAATATCTCATTAATCATCTTCAGCTTCACGTCAAAACATTTTCCAAATTTGTCAAATTCAAAACTTTTTCCTCTGGAACAAAACTTGTTGGAACCGTGACACTAAAACTCTCATTACAAAGTTTATGATACATAGAGTTTTGAATCAAAGAGCCAAGACCTTTCACTGGACATGTGAAATTCCCAAGGAAATGGCGACGAGGGTCACAAGCATAGAATACAGTGATGCTTTTGTAAGAAGGTAAATTCTGGAAGAGATCTGAAGGTAAGGTGGGGAGGAGAATGAAGCAGACCAGAAAGGACCAGAGAAATCTTGTCTTGAAAGTCTAAGAATGTTGCATTTGTTGTCTATATTGAGAACAGTATAGTTGTAGCCTGAGATCATAATAGAGGTTGTGTTGAACCTTTTGTTGCAGGTAAGTTCAAGAGAAGGGTTACCGCAGAATCTATTGCGATTCTGTCCCGTGAAAGGGAAACCGGCAGTGATATTGCCACACTGAAACAGAGTTTCACATAACCCACTTGGCTTTTGCTGACTTAGAGCAAAAGGAAGATGATAAAACAAGAATATCAAGATCAGACAAAACCTAGTTGTTGGAGATCCCATGAGATGTGTGAATACTTCAGCTGTGATTAGAAACCAAAAAAAAAAAAAAAAAAAAGTGAACTAAAAGAAAGTAAATGATTGAATTTGTTGACTTTTCTTACAGATGTTGAAGATTGTTTCTTTGAAATCAATGATAGGTGCGTGGATCTGAATTGAATTCTTCATGTGATTGAACAAATTGATTTAATTTTTACATATCTTGTTTCTTCTGTTCTGTATTAATCTCAATCTTTTCTATTTGGAACTTTTTGTTTAGCTTATCATTTCTCTCAAGGGTATATTCCAAAAACGATAAGTCACTTGAAGTCATTGGTTTTTCCAAAAACCAACTTTTTCGAAAAAAAATCCTTAAGTGATAGCAAGAACAAGTTCTTGATCTCTCATAACATAAGCAAAGAAAGATGGTTTGTTTGGAAAGATAGTTTTCTTGTCATCTAACATAGTGCTATAGCCTATATGACGTATGCAGAATGGAATTGAGGCAGTTTCGAGAACTATGGAAAATCCAAGAAACTTGGAGCTCACCTAAATTTTCCCACAAATTTAGGGAGTAAGACATGTAACTTGCGGACCAAGGATTATAGGTTATCGTGGTCCGTTTTTGAAATGAAACCAGTGAAACATAAATAGAAAGATTTAGTGTGGGTGCTGAAATCCCCCCTCGAGATTTGTACTTAGTTTTTATGGGCAAAGAGGGCTCGATATTCAATGAAACTCTAAGAATTGAATTGCTAAGAACGAAAGGATTTTATTGATATGAATCAAGTGAGTACAGTGAAAAGTATGAGAATACAAGTGTGTGAAATATTAGGTCTTTGTGAGCCGGCAGGCGATGGTCTTCTCTAAGTCGCCTCCTCTCCTTATATATATAGGACCTCGAACTAGGTTATTAGCTCCGAAATCCTTGCCAACTCCCCCTGGATTCTAGGTCTGTCCCGAGATCTCTGTTGACCTGGTCCAGCTTCGTCATCAAGTCACCTCTTGTTCTTGTATGGGCCGATGGGCCAGGTCTGATGCGTAAGGCCGGTTTAGTGTTTTCGCTAATGGTTTCGAGGTGCGAAATCCAGCTCCAACACTTAAAAAACAAGACATTAATCTCGATATTATTCTAGCATGTTTCCATTATTACTGTTATTCCTTTATGTGTTAGATTCAGATTAGGAAAGTTTACATTGCGTGGTGTTTAGCAATATGTTAATATTAAATACTATATATATGTATGTTAGCATCTTGTATCAAACACCAACAATATTATAGAACACATCAAATTATATTCTAGTAATATTCATTACCATCCAGTGCCCACACAAGTGAAACAGCAAGGTTTGTTGTCGTCAACTCTTTGTGATATTTTGCCCCGTTTCAATTCTCTCCCTTGTTCATTGGTAATTCTAGGGTTTATCGATTCGTCTATGTATTTTTTTTTGCTAGAGTAGGGTTTGGCTTTCACGAATCTATGGTTAGATTCGTTTGCGTTTCAATAGAAGTAATTTTTTTATCTGCTCCGATAGAATAATGAGCTAGGGTCCGCACGGACACGGTGTTGGGGTTATGTAGCTTCTTTGTTTCTCTGTTTCTAGGGTTTTGATTTTGAACCTTGTTTATGGTGTCTAATCCGAGTTTCGTTCCTCAAATCTGTGAAGAATAATTAAAACTAGCACTAAACAGAATTTAATTTTGTTTGATACTTCTTTTTGTAGGATGATTTCCATCGAGGGGATGAGTATTCTTGATGCGATCAATCACATCAAGAACGAAATAAACATTCTCCAGAAAGAAATCGATACAGTAGGTCACCTAGAAGCAAAAATCCCACTCATTATGGCTTTGGCCATGGATGAAAAATCCAAGCTGCAACAAGAGCTCGATGATCAGGAAAACAAGGCGAGACAGATGTGCAAAGACATCGGACTTAATACTACGGAAGACTTCCCAATGCTTTGCCATGTGCTCGGAATTTCTCCTACGAAAGAGTACCTAGAGTACCTAGCAGTAGTGTTCGAGCCATACATGTCTGCTTCTGTCTCTACTGATGTTCCTCAATCTCCTTGCGAATCAAAATTCCCTATAATTTAGTCTTCTTCTTGTTTTATTTTGCTTCATTATTGTTTTCAAACAACTTCTTCAGATATAATTAGTTTTGAACTGGAATAAAATAAAATTTACTTGAACATCATACAAGAATATAAATATTCCCAAGAGTCAAAGAATCATACTTCTGAGTAAATTGAGCTTTCCTCCTCTGATGGCTGAGAGGATTCTGCAATATTTTGCATAGGCATATGCAAAAGAGGCTTAGGAGGAGGATTAAGAGAATCCAAACTTCCTTCCATCATCTCTACAACTTTGTTCATTGATGGACGGTCTGATGGGCAGAACTGAATACACCATAGACCCACCAAGATCATTTTATTCGCAATATCCTCTTCCTCTCGGGTTAGTCCATCGCCATGATGCTTTACGTAATCTCCATTTTGAAGATCCTTATAGATCCAATCTGGAAAGTAAGCCGAGCTATTGTTCGAATCGGCATGTTGGACTCTTTCTTTGTTCCTTGCTCCGGTCATCTCAAGAACCAACATTCCGTAACTGTACACATCCGACTTGTGAGATACATTCCCATAAACTCTTGAAAACAATTCTGGAGCAATGTATCTTATAGTTCCTCTCGTGTCAAGCAATGACAAGATGCTCTCTTGCTTCTCACAAAGCTTAGCCAGGCCAAAATCAGCAACTTTGGGTCGGAGATTTTCATCTAACAGTACATTCTGTGGTTTAATGTCAAAATGCACAATCCTTGTTTTGCAACCAAAGTGCAAGTACTCTATTCCCCGAGCAACGCCTAGCGCGATTCTATATAGTGTACTGACATCAAGACTCAACGAATGATCTAGAGATCCATTTTCTAGAAATTCATACACAATCGCTCTTTTAGATCCTTCATAGCAGAAACCAAGCAAAGAAACAATGTTAACATGAGATGTTTTGCTCATGCTTGCGACTTCGTTGATGAAATCTTCCCAATTTCCCTTTGAATCCTTCAAGAGCTTCACGGCTACTTTACGACCATCGTGTAACATCCCTTTATATACAGTTCCAAATCCTCCTCGTCCAACTACTTGTGCAAATGATTTTGTAATTTTCTTGATTTCTCCATAACTATACCGTCTCAGGGTTACAAGCGCATCAAGGTTCTCATCTCTCAGAGACTTTGTTTTCCTTTTCTCCCAGAACAAAACTGCTCGAATCATAATCACCAATACCACTAATATTGAACCTGAAGCTGTAAATTTCATAAATACAGATAATTTCAAAAATACAGTTAATTTCAAAATTACCATTTCTTATTGTTTTGATTTCTCGTGCACTGCGTTTTGGAGACTCACGTTCAACCAAATGAACTAAAAAGCGCTTTTGCAAAATGATAACTTTGTGGCCAAACAAAACTAACCTGTACCGATTATTATTAGTATGACACGATTCTGGCGGTACATTCCTGCGCAAATTTAATGGACTAGTTAAACAATGTTTTATACAAAAAGATTGGATTCATGGCTAACGCAATTCAAGATAAGTGATTTTACCATCAGATAAAGTCAGCTTCACCTCGAAACCTTTTCTCAAAACACTTTCCAAATTGGTGAAATTCAGAGCTTCTTCCTCTGGAACAAAACTCGTAGGAACTGTGACGCTGAAACTCTCATCGCAAAGTTTATGATACATAGAGTTTTGAATCACAGAGCCAAGACCTTTCACTGGACATGTGAAATTCCCAAGGAAATGACGACGAGGGTCACAAGCGTAGAAGACAGTGAGGCTTTTATAAGATGGCAAAATTTGGAAGAGATCTGAAGGCAAAGGTGTGGAGTTAAATGAAGCAGAACAGAAAGGATCTGAGAAGTCCTGTCGGAAAAGTCTAAGATTCTTAGAAATGCCGTGGCGTGGGAAATACTCCATGTAGTAGTTCTCTATATGGAGGACACTGTAGTTGTGGCCTGAGATTGTAAGAGTTGTTGTATTTGAGAATTTGTTGCAGCTAAGTTTCAGAGTAGGGTAATCTGATTCGCCAACGCAATTCTCTCCCCACAAGGGATAAAAGGCCGTGATGTCACCACACTGATAAGAATGAGAATCACATAACTTACTTCGTTCTTGCTGGCTTAGAGCACAAGGAAGATGATAAAAAAAGAATAATAAGATGAGACAGAACCCAGTTATTTGGAATCCCATGGATGGTAGAGAAAGAGAAACCAGGAGGTACTGTGTGAATATTTCTGCTGTGATTATAAACCAAAAAAAAAAAAACAAAGTGAATAAGGCTACAGAAAGAGGAGACTTAAGTTCACTTGATAAGGTGGAGAGATTTTTCTTACGACAGGTGTATGGCTCTTAACCATAACTAGACTATGTTTCTTCTGTTCTGTCTTTTTTTCAAGCGTTAATATTCATAACTCAATCGCAATCACAATCACAATCACAATCACAATCGCGGTGGTAGCAGTTTAACACCATATTGGATCTAAGCTTTCGGAAACTCCTTGTCGAGACTCGAGAGTCTTCTGTACGGTCAATGTTAGACCCAGTCAACTAACAGAATAGAAACAGAGGACTTGGCGTATGGAGCAGTTTCTTGCTTATTGTTTTCATTTTCTGATTCTTTTCTTCTTTTAATATCTCTCCAAACGAACTCTACGTTTAAAAAATTGATGGATCCTCCAACACTCTTAGGGTTTCTTTTGGTGATATCGTCCATGTTCCTTTCTTGTACTCTAAGTAACCCATCTCTCTTCTCATGTGACTCTGTTTACGAGTGTGGAAACATCACAGCAAGCTTCCCTTTTTGGGGAGAAGAACGTGGTGATCCTTGTGGTCATCCATATCTGAAGCTTAGCTGCGACAGAGTTTCAAACAAAACCTCTTTAACATTCTCCAACATCTCATATGATGTTCACCAAATAGACAACAAACTCAACACTCTTACACTTGCCAGGCAAAATTCTTCTTGTCCCTTCTGCTCTGTTCCATTCACCGACATGAAAATCCCTCTCGAACTCTTTGAGCTTTCGCCGACTTACAAGAACCTAACGGTTTTCTTCAACTGCGACCCTCGTATTCGTTACCTCGAGAATTTCACTTGTTCAGAGGGCAGAATTGGCTCGGTGTACCAAAGCGAAGCATATCATCAATCTTGTCAAACGATTTTCAATGTTATCGCCCCTGAAGGCTACGTACCTGAAGAAGAAGCGTGGAATCTGAGTATGTTGGAAAGTGTCTTGAGAAAAGGATTTAAAGTGAAGCTGAAGATCGATGAGAGACCATGTGAAAATGTTTATTAAGTAGTGGAACTTGCGGGTTCAACAAGTTTGGAACACAATTTTGCTGAAGGAAAGTTTAAAAGAAGCAATCAATACAATCAAATGCAGTATTTATTCTGATGATGATGGTGAGTTTCCATTTTTTTTTTTTTTTGCAACTCTTTTTTTTGCAACACAGTTAGGCTTTACTCTATTCTTTTGTAACAGTCATCGGTAAGGTCCTCGTGATGGTTTTTAAAGGTTAGTTTTCCTAGAGAGATTTTCTTTTGAGTTTTGTGTTGGATCTTTCATGTTCGAAGTTTATCTAAACAAAGATTTCAATTGCAGCGGCGTTACTCCTAATATTTGTAGGAAGTTTGATTGCATCAGTGACTGAATTCTTTTTTGAGAAGATAGATGCATTTAAAAATCCAATGATTGGGAATTTTGAGGAACTTATTCCGCTGAAACGGTATAGCTACACAGAGATTAGTGAAATGACAAACTCGTTCGCTCAAGAAATCGGTAGAGGGGGATTCGGAATTGTCTATGGAGGAACCATTGGGGCCGGTCTCAAGGTCGCAGTGAAGGTCTTGAAAGAGTCAAAGAGAAACGGTGAAGACTTCATAAACGAAGTGGCAAGTATGAGCAGAACATCTCATGTTCATATAGTCTCTTTTTGGATATTGCTTTGAAAGTTCCAAACAAGCGATTATATATGAATTTGTGGAAAATGGTTCACTCGATAAGTTTATATCGGGCGAGGCCTCATCCATTGATCTGAGAAAAATGTATGAGATTTCACTTGGAGTTGCACGAGGACTTCAGTACTTGCACTATGCTTGCAAGACAAGGATCGTCCATTTCGACATAAAACCACAGAACGTGCTGTTGGGAAAAGATCTTTGTCCAAAGATTTCTGATTTTGGACTTGCCAGGCTATGTGGGAGTAAGGAAAGTGTCTTGTTGATGTCAGAGATGAGAGGAACCATCGGGTACATCGCACCCGAAGTGTTTTCAAGAATGTATGGGAGAGTCTCTCACAAGTCGGATGTGTATAGTTATGAAATGTTGGTTCTTGAGATGATAGGAGCAAGAAAGAGGAATTCTGTATCCAGCAACAACATCAGTTCAATGTACTTCCCAGATTGGATCTATAAGGATCTTGAAAAGAAAGACTGTAAAAAGCTTCTCATTGATGAAATAACAGAAGACGAAGATGAAGATTTCGCGAAAAAGATGGTTCTTGTGGGATTGTCATGTATTCAAGCATGCCCATCAGATCGCCCGTCGATGAACAGAGTTGTTGAGATGATGGAGGGAAACTTAAGTGCTCTTGAAGCTCCTCCTAAGTCTCTTTTGCAATTATCTGCATCGCCTATGCTTCCATCATCTTGCCCTGAAGAAGAGAATTCAATCTTATCCGAAGTATCTATATATACATTTTTGGAGTACATTTAGTAAATAAATCATGGAGTTGAGAAGTATTTACAAGGAATGTCATTGGATTTAATTCAAAAAATTTGAAAAACTTAATAAAAGATATTAACACAACGATTTAGATCCTAAATTATCTCTTAAAACTTATCTTTCCATACCTATATTCACTCATTTGCTAATTGCCATTTTTAAAAAAAACATTAATGCTAACAACAATCGTTTAAAGCTAATTTTATAGAAAACATGTTTCCAAAAATTGTAACTAAATCAATATTGTTTCCAAAAACATAGACACCGCGGGTTCAACTCTAGTGATGCTTAAAAACGCATGCTATACTTATATGTTTAAATATGGGGAAAATTAGAAATAAAGGAGGTTTTAATGGATAAATGTCCATATATACCTTTCTATAAAAAGTTTGGTGAAATAGGTTTTTTAAAAATCAAAACTCCTAATTTACCCTCATATTTTCGAAATTGTAATTAACAAAATTTAAAAAATATTACCTAGTTTATTTACATAAATCAGATAATTTTGTTTTCTAAAATACTCTTGCTGAAAAAGAGACTTATACCAACAAAATAATTTTGTGTTCTGAACATACTCCTCTCACGTGCCAACTCGTCTACAACCATCGCCAACTGACGTGACTTTTTCCCTCTTTATACCATGACATGAATATTTCATCAAAAACTTTATAAAAGATTGTAAAAACCATAGGGAAAAAAAACAAAATTTCCTTCTTGACCTGTTTCGTTCTAAATTCTGATATTACAACAAAAATTAAATTGTTTAAACCCTTCGCTGAGAAATGTCTTTTTCTTTCTCTTGGGTTTGTTTTGCGATATCTTCTCAGAAAAGCTTTTTTTTTACCGATGTTTATATCTGCACAACAAAACAAGAAAAAAAAACACCTAGTTAAGCCAACAAATTACAATGTATGGTTATTTTACTTTTAAATTTCATGGTTATGATGAAATGTTTTTTACTGGGCTTTGCTCTTGAACGAGTTGTGGAAAAAACGACAAATCTACCAAATTAGTCTAACGTGGACTCGAAAAGAATATGTGAAAGAAGAAGACTTTGAGAATTAGGGCACAAAAACGTTTTACTTATGGTTTAACGATTTTGGTTTTTTTTTCATCAAAAAAAATTAGAATACGTATTCTAAACATCCTCTTGATCGTAATCTAAGCAATAAAAACGTAATATTTAAAAAATATTCAGTTTCTTTTTTGAAAGATTCACTTTCTATATTTAAGAATTCTAAAAATTTCAGAATTTGAAATCTATATTATTTTAGAAAATGGATTCTAAAATAATAATACATTTTCTAAAGTTTTCAGAATATGTAGTAAATCGTAGAATGGATTTTCTAACTAAATTTAGAACATGAAGAAATGCGTAGAATACATGTTCTACGGATTTTAGGAAATTGTATTCCGGTCTTCTGAATCTGTTAGAACAGATATCTAATCTAAAAGTCGTAGAACATGTTACAAAAGTTTAGAATACAAACTCTGATTTTCGTAGAACATGTACAAAAATTTAGAATATAAACTCTGATATTCGTAGAACACTAGAAAACGTATTCTAATAATTTTAGACGAAATTTTATCCATCAAAAAATCAACTTTTTTCAACTAAATCATCAATTTTTTTTTACAAATCATCTATAATCTTGTATATCTACATGTTTTTTTGGTAAAATCATTTAATAATTGCTTAAAATAGAAAGTAAGGGTATTTTAGTCCGAAGTGACATTCTCAGAAAAAAAGTGTATATGGTCAAACTTTTTTTTAGAGCTCCTTTATTTCTAATTTTCCCTTAAATATGTGTGTAAATGTTTACTTCAACTAATATATGCCTGAAATAGAGATAGATTTGCACATCTTTTTTTTTAAATATAAAATAGAATCGTAATATTTGAATAAAATTTACTTGAAAAAGGTAAATTCAATACTAAAGTTTAAAAAGATACCAAAAACAGGGGATGGATAATTTTAACAGTCATGGTAATCGGCCATAGTATAGAGAATATTCATTAATACTCATAGAATCACACCTCTGATTTGTGAGACTCATTTCCATAGATTCTTGAAAATACTTCTGGAGCAATGTAACCCGATGTTATCATGATGCACCACAATGTGTCAATGTTCTTGGTAGATATTTATCCTGATGCTAGCTTCAAGGCAACACAAATCTTTGGACATGTGAAATTCGCGGGATTGTGAAAACGGGTGTTACAGAAATCTTATAAAATAAAGAAAGGTTCCTCTAAAACATGAGCTATGAGAAGCTGGCAAATGACATTTCTCAAGTTGACATGTGTCCTTTTTTTCTGCAAATACATGTTATTTATTTTTGAAATGAAAAACACATTATGTACTTTTAGATTTAGTTATATCTTTGTAAACATTATGTACCATTCATAAAAACCTTTGTAAAATCTTTTAAAACCCTAGTAAACCATTAAAACCCTTTAAAAACCTTTGTTAGCACTTAACACTTATAAACTCCTTTTAAAACTCTTGTAAATCCTTTTAAATCCATTTAAAATCCTTTAAAAAGCCTTATAAATCTTTTAAAAACACTTGTAAATCCTTTTAAAACCCTTTAAAAACCCTTGTAAATATTATTTGATGGCTTGTACTTTTTTTTGTTATCATTCTAACAACTGTTAAAGACTTGACTGAATATCCAAGAAAATTATAATACCTCGACATTTAAAAAGTTGTAAGACAGAATGGTATATTGGAAAAGGAAATTTAAAATTAAACATCAAATTAGGTGATAAACACCTTTTTATTTTCTTAAGCATAAACCTTTAATTCGTGATACATCATTACTTAAGTGTTAAAACGATAAACACTTGTATTGTTGGTGACTAGATTTAGTTTTTAAACTTGGCTTCAAGATCCTTGACAACATTGACATCTAACTGAAACGCCTGAGCGAGAATATCTGGATTAATCGGGGGCATTGACCCGAACACAGTGTCTGCGATCGTGATAACACCAGCGTTTTGACTATTTAGTCCAGCAAAAGCCACTGCAGGGGTCTTCCCGATATTCACTTGGAAATGGATCATTCCTATGGGGAACACGAACACGTCGCCGGGGTTCAGCACTTTGGCGAATAAACGGTTATTGTCTTGATTGGAAGAGACAAAACCTACATATAACGTTCCCTCAACAAGAACAAGGATCTCAGTGGCACGAGGGTGCGTGTGAGGCGGGTTTTGTCCATAAGGCGCATAGTCTATGCGGACCAAGGATATTCCCAAAGTGTTTAACCCGGGAATCTGGTCGACATTGACTGTTGTCACGTTGGATTTGACTCTATTAGTAGTGTTTCCTGCCTTGTTGAGGCCTGGGAAGAAGAAATCTTCTGCCTTCGCTTGCTTCGGATCCTTACAGAACTTACCATTCACAAAAACTGCAAGTACAAATATTGAGAGTAATAATTAGTTGAGGAGAATCGAACTTACAAAATAATAAAGGAGAATAATAATTAGTTGAGAGTTCAAGAATTCGAGTTTTATACTTACCACCATTCTTGAGGTCACCAATGGCCACACAGAAGTCTTGAAGTGGACTTGGATCATTAGCTTCGGCAAAGGAAATGACCAAAGCCGATATGGTAATCAAGACGAGAAACATGGGAACCCTCATTTTCAAAGAAAAGGTTTTTATGCGTTTTGATCAAGACTTTTTTTTATGTGTGTATGTTGTTAGTGAATTGTGAAGCATTTGAGCTCAGTATTTATAGGGCAACAGCGTGTGTCATATTTGACGTGGTCCAAAGTTATGCTATACATTTGTAAGTCGCATGTTTCAAAGTGGCAGTTCAAAAACGTTTAACAAGTCTATCAATAACCTAATCTATCTTTAATTAAAATTGGATTTTCATGACCAAATACACACTTAAACAGTCCCACGACCAGAGCTTGTAGTGTAGCTTACTGTAGCTTATTGATTTGTAATATTTTTTCCTTGTATTACGTTCTATATTTAAGTCTGGTAAAATATGAGTTTATGAATTATTGGCCAAATATATATATACACGTCATCGGATGTTATGGGGAAATTTGAGAGTAGTAGCAAGTTCAATGGTAAATGGACCTCGCTATTCATAACAATTGGTCATTTACTATGAGTTGTTTATCTCGAGTATTATTTCTTTAACATTTTGTAAACACGAACAAGTCTTCTACGTACATAATTCTGCTTTTATTTTAGATTGAATGTTTGGGTAAGAATATTTTCAAAATATTGGTTGTTACTTGTTAGGGTAAGAAAATATCTAGGTGCGTTGACAAAAAAAAAATATCTAGGTGCATTGATCTTGGTTATTTTCACAATTCACAGGTCTTTTTGGAATACAGTAGTATTCTCTCTTATAAAACGTAATGACTAATTCAAAGCAGGAAAAGTATGTTAATACTAAATTCTCAAATTAAGCAAAAAAACATCATTAGTTGGTATATATCCCAGTCTTTAAACTGCCACAATGACAAAAGTAGTGACCAAATTTCCAACATGCATTTGTGTGTATCTTTTTATCTTTTTCCAACAAGACACGCTTTCGAAAAATCTCAATCAGAATGATACTTTGATTTGGAAAATAAAATAGATATTGATTGTCTATTTCTCATTTATTGCTTGATGATTCACTTGGGTTAATTTCGGTCTTTGAAGGATTGAAGTTTGTTTGTTTACGTACCCAAATATATATATGATACTAGAAAGCTGCCCACGCGATGCGTGGGTTATATATTTAATATTAATTCTGGATAATAATGAAATTTGTATTAAAGTAATATGTTCGATTATTAATATAGTTTTTTGAAAAGAATTTTTTAAAATATTAACTTTTATGTTCCTTTTCGAAGTACTTTTGTGAATTGCTAAAAAATAAATTCTGTTCTTTTTTTATTCAAGATGGTATGACATAAATATATACCACTACTTTTTCTTCATTTACATAAAATATTTTATCGTGGAAATATATATATCATACCTCATCGTAGAGTCTCTTGTTTACTGCTTCATGATCCTTGGATCAAGAAAACGGCCAAAATCAACTCCAACTATTTCTATGCGGCTTTTTTCATCCCAAACTCTAACCCCCGGAACTAATCAACCCGAACTCATACAATTTTAAAAAAACAAACCTAAACTATCTAACCGTTATCCAATTTCAACACAGTTTTTTTTTTGTATTTGTTAATGTCAATTAGAATTGTTAAGTCGTAATTATATGTTCTTTTGTATCTGAATCATTCCTTTTATTCAATTGGCTAAAAGTTAAATAATTCAGGTTTGTTAACTTACATTATTTAATAACAGGTATATGTTAAAATTGGCTAACGATTACATAGTTCAGGTTTGTTATTTGACATTTATGTGATTTCGAGTTGATAATTGGGGTTGATATTGGCCGTTTTCCCTCGTTGGATCTCATCAGAAGGTAGATCTTCCCGATCTCATGACTTTCCCTCGACAATAAGGTTTAGATATTATATATGTTAATCTGGGTTTTTCACATCTCTCTCTCCCTTCCGACTCAGCACAGCTAGTCAAAGCTTTAAAATCGGAGCTTCAACGCAAGGAGCTTCATGGGATTCTCTTCGATATCCTGAATTTATCTTCTACCTTTGATGTTATTTCGTTTAGTTTCATTCCCCGTTTGCAGAACTCAGATGCCGATTCATTGGCAAAACAGTCTCTGGTTTATCTTGTAATGGGTCTGGCCCAAACCTAAGTTAAATTGAATCAGCCTTTGCGCAAAAAACAAATATATATGTTACACTTAATTATAATCATATTTAATTTAGGAAAATGACTTCAGATGATATAATAAAAATTTTATTTTTGAAAGTTTATATTAAAAAAATTGAGTTCAGTTTTAATATATATATATAGGTCATAAGAATACAAAAATTTAATAAATATAATGTAATGCCGTTTATCTAAATACTTTAATGGCATGTTAGGTTTTAACTGAATTAGTCAATTATGATATTCTATGCAAATGCCCTTAGCAAACATAATTCTTTTCAAAAATCCCATGAGGATAGATTAAAAAAAAAACCTTTGGTGGAACTTTTTAAAATTTTTGGTTGAATTTCATTGGGTTGGTTTTATGGAAACTTTGATAAAAATAAATACAAATATTATATTCTTTCATATGATCTTTGTTTCTTACTTAATTTGTATGATAAACTAAAAAAAATTGAATTCAAAACATAATCAAGTCAAATGTTATACAATATTAAAAATCAAAAAACTATTTACTCGAGATATATGAAACTCAAACGTCGATCCCTCTCAAACGTTGAGTAATTATGTAAAAAAAATAAAGAATGGCATAAACTATCTGATTTTTTTTTTGACTCATGATCCCATGAGTTTTACGTATTCAAGAACAAAATCATCTTGAAACAGCTTTACATAATCATAAATTTGAAAACAAACTCTTAACTTTTTGATAAGTGATGTTGAGAATAATTTAACAAACTTATGGTTTTCAAATTATGAATACATATAGATCATAAGAGTAAAAAAATTTAATAAATATAATGTAATGTCATTTATCTAAATACTTAAATTTATAATTACACTTTAACTGACCATAATAATAGATATAAATTTTCTCAATGTATGTATATAAATCTTATTGGTGAATTGAAAAATAGAGAAACAATTAAAAATAGAACTTAAAAAAAAAATAGAACACTTTTATGTAGAACTAATGGTGTTGGTCAACCTAACTTGAACACCATATGAAATCACAAACCTAACTTGAACACCAAATGAGAAAACTTTTGTAGATATTTTTACTATATGGACGATAGCCTGAAATAAAGAGAAAGCAACTAAAAGTCAATAAAAAATAAAAGAACGGACTGGAAAAAGCAAAAACTCTACAATAGTTTTTTTAGCTTCACATGTGGGTAATATATAGAAGTAGACTTAGCGTACATGTTTGTGAATTAATTGGATTTAATGTTTTGAATTAATTAGAGTTATTGTGGTTATTTGTTTGCCTAATCACTAATGCATCAATTTAGAGTTATTTGACGTTACATATGTTTTAATAAGTTCATTTGTGGGTTTTACTTTGGGTAACTAATTCCAGAACAAAAAAAAAACACTAATATATTTCGGTATTAGAAGCCACATGAAAAGCGTTACTGGAAAAGAAAACTCGTCGCAAACATTTATTTTGAGAGAAAGCGTAACACATGGAGCAATACATTAATATAATGCACGCTACTATATTTCTTTATTAAAATTACATTGACTGTTATATAAGTTAGAATTTCATTCACTGAGACATTTATAAAACAATATATGGGATGACATATTAAATTTAATAATTCCTGTAAATTATATTGATGGAGCATGAGTTATCTTAGTTTAGAGTAAAATTATTTAATCTTTATTATATAAGATATATTTGTTTTATGGCTTGTTTACTTTGAGTAGTTTTATCTTTTGTAGCAACTCTAAAATAAAGACCTGATTAGGTATCCATGAAAAGCGATATCATAAAGACCTGATTTGAAAAATTATAACAAAAAAATACCTGATATTAAGTTACGTTGACTAGTAGTAAATAAAGAGGGTTTTGTAGGCTAAAAACGTTCAAATACATTCGAATCAAGGATGCGTATAATGTAGCAAGGTTTTTTGGTTGAATAAATTTTACATTCATTCAAAATAAATTTTATCTTGCAAGGTTACACCAAGTATATGATGGAGTCTCAAATAAAATTTAACTTGCGGATCCTACAAAAACCTCAGTGTAGTTTGAATTCTCTTCTGAGAGCGAAGAAGATTCCCGAAGAGGATCTGGATAATATTGTAAAGAAGGCTTAGGAGGGACTTCAAGAGCATCCAAACTTCCTTCCATCATCTCAACAACTCTGTTCATCGGTGGACGATTTAATGGACATGGTTGTATACACCAGAGACCCACCAATGTCATTTTCTTTGCAATCTCTTTCTCCTCTCTAGTTATTTCAGCACCAAATTTCCATGTATGCTCTTCATTTTCAAGATTCTTATAGATCCAATCTGGAAAATAAGCTGAACTAGAGTTAGAAGCAGCAGTTTCCTCTGTTTCTTTGTTCTTTGCTCCGATCATCTCGAGGACTAACATTCCATAGCTGTAAACATCGGACTTGTGAGAGATTCTTCCATACATTCCTGAAAAGACCTCAGGTGCAATGTAACCTATTGTTCCTCTTGCGTTTTGCAAGGACAATATGCTTTCTCTTTTTTCGCAGAGCTTAGCGAGGCCAAAGTCCGATACTTTAGGGCATAGATTTTCATCTAACAGTATATTTTGCGGTTTGATGTCAAAATGCACTATCCTTGTTTTGCAGCCATGGTGTAGGTACTCAAGTCCCCTAGCAACACCTAGCGCGATTCTGTATAGTGTACTTACATCTAGATTTAGTGACTTCTTTTTGGAGAGGATTTGATCCAGCGACCCATTCTCTAAAAACTCATACACTATTGCTCTTTTGGACCCTTCATAGCAAAAACCGAGCAAAGAAACAATGTTAACATGAGATGTTTGGCTCATGCTTGCTACTTCGTTGATGAAGTCTTCACCATTACTCTTAAAATCTTTCAAGATTTTCACCGCAACCTTACGACCATCGCAGAGGTTTCCCCCATAGACCGTTCCAAATCCTCCTTTCCCAACCGTATGTGAAAATAATTTTGTAATTTTCCTCACTTCCGCATAACTGTACTGTTTCAGTTGTACTAGCTCATTTAGGTTATTGTCTCTTGGTCTTGGATGAGATGAAGTTCGTCTCTTTTGGATAATGAAACAGAGCAAACATCCGGTAATAAGAGTGGCACCCAAAAATCCACAACCGATTCCAATGCCTAGAAAAAAACACAAGACAAGACCTTCATAAGTTTATGCTAGATGTTAGTAGGTATGTTCTACTGAAATTATTTTCCTTGTATCTTGAAAGGAAAAGGATACAACAAATACCTATTTTTGCTCTTATGGAGACCCCTGCATGAATAAATACATGAGAAAGATATCAGTTCAAACGCAAGACAGAACTTAGAATCGTACTTCAAAAAAAAGCTTGAAACGCAAACATATACCTATCTTTCCACAAGTATGCTCGTGAGGCTTATCTGTACAATAGCAGACGAATGCTTTTGAGCTCTGATTAAAGCCACAAGCACCGCCTGATGCTACGCACTGGGAACAGTCACTGTTAAAGCTAAGTTCAAAACCCACATCAAGAACCTTCTTTATAGCCTCAAGGCTCTGATTTCTCTCTGTTGTCTCCATGGCAGATCGAGAGACAGGAACATCGACGTTTCTTTCACACGATGCACTTAACCCATCTAAGATAGCTCTATTCCCAGGATGTGAAGGGGACGAGACAAAGTAACTTTGCCCACCAACTTCTTCATCACACCCAAGCTGTCTGATGTAACCATTGGGAAGTTTGTCTACACTTGGACCAGAGAAGTTGTAATAAAAAGTTCCTAGCTCCGTGTCTTGAAGAAATGGAAGGACATCTTGGTTGATCGATCTGTTCTCAGGATGCCAAGGACAAAGATTGTTGAGATAATCCGTTCTGACTAGTCTTATTATACGAGACTCATAGTTCATCTCGAGGATTTGAAACTTAACCGTCGATATAGTAAACTCTGCGAAATCTCCGCTGCGGGATACCTTGAAAACCGGGTGACCACATTCTTCTCTCTCAGGTGACCAAAAGGGATAATAGAGTTCTATCTGATTGCCACATCTAAACGGATGAGCGCAGCGACTATGACGCTCATCAGCTGACAAAACACAAGAGGGGATCACAAAGAGTATCCATATGATTGTATATGACCAAGAATTTGTTGGAGATAGAAAAAGATTGATCATGGTGCTCTCCTCTAATTTTTTGGAAACTAATAACTATGAAGATGATGAATAAAAGAAAGAAAGAGAAGAACATGATCATCTTTTACTAACTCAACTAAGACGAATCGTGTTTGTCCAGTTCAAGATGATAGGAACTATTTTAACTAGATTTTAAAAATAAAAGTCAAAAAGACTTCTTCTTCACTGAAAATGAGAGTGATTAAATAAATTAATAATCTCTGACAGCAGAAACTTCCGCACAAACATCTCATATTTTTAGACTTGAAAATTAAAGACAAGATCTGTTCCTTATTTTTATTTTTTTTTGGTTCTAAATGAAAAGTTTATATTTGCTTATATACTAGATTCACAAATTACCCATCATACTTGCTTATACACTAGATTCAAGATACATGTGCTATCAGGATTAATGCTATCCAAAGTAATCTTTAAATATTCAATTACATGGCTTTAAATACTCAAGTACCTCTCATATCTAGGATACTTGAACCTATCCGAGTAACAGAACTATATGTTGGAAAGTTTGAGTTATAGAACAGAGCAGAAGCAATGAGAATAATCTTGTCTGACAAGTTAAGAGTGTGTTGTCTAAAACTGTCACAGCTAACCTTCAGATATGGATGACCATAATATTCGCCACAATTCTCTCCCAAGAAGGGGAATTTGGCTGTGATGTTTCTACAGTAGAACACAGAGTCACATGACAAAGAGAGCTTGGTTGCTTAGAGTACAAGGAAGGTTATGGAACAAGAACATGGCCAATGTTACAAAGCTAAACCCTAATAGTGCTGGAGAATTCCTCACTCTTTGTAAGTATATCTTCTTTTGTATGAAAGGAAAATTATAGGAAAAAAGTCTACAAAAGTAAACAAAGTCAAGCTTATGCATCACATATAAGAAAAGTTCTTTCATACATTTTAGATTTTAACTTACAAAGTCTTTTCTTCAACAAAATACTCATGCAGAAAATAACTTTCCAACTTGTAGCTCAGAATTGTTTGAATTCTCCTCCGAAAACCATGAAGATTCTGGAAGAGGCGTTATAGAATTTGGCATATAAGGTTTGGGTGGGACTTCAAGAGCATCCAAGCTTCCTTCCATCATCTCAACGACTTTGTTCATCAGTGGACGTTGTGATGGGTAAGGTTGAATACACCAGAGACCTACCAAGATCATCTTCTTCGCAATATTGTTGTCCTCTCGAGTTATTCCATCACCAGTTATCCATATATGTTCTCCATCTTCAAGATCCTGATAAATCCAATCTGGAAAGTAAGTCGAACTAGCATTAGAAGCAGCGGTTTCTGCCATTTCTTTGTTCTTTGCTCCGATCATCTCAAGGACCAACATTCCGTAACTATAGATATCTGTCTTATGGGAGACTCTACCGTACATTCTTGAGAAGACTTCTGGTGCAATGTAACCTATTGTTCCTCTTGCGTCAAGCGAAGACATCATGCTTTCTCTTTTTTCGCAGAGTTTAGCGAGGCCAAAGTCCGAGACTTTAGGGCAGAGATTGTCATCTAATAGTACATTTTGAGGTTTGATGTCAAAATGCACAATCCTTGTTTTGCACCCATGGTGTAAGTACTCAAGTCCTCGAGCAACACCTAGCGCGATTCCATATAGTGTACCCACATCCAGATTCAACGACTTCTTACTAGATATGTACTTATCTAGAGACCCATACTTGAGGAACTCATACACAATTGCTCTTTTGGACCCTTCATAGCAAAAACCAAGCAAGGAAACAATGTTAATGAAGTCTTCTTACTAGATATGTTTGGCTCATGCTTGCGACTTCGTTGATGAAGTCTTCACCATTGCTCTTAAAATCCTTCAAGATTTTCACCGCAACCTTACGACCATTGCAAAGGTTTCCTCCATAAACAGTTCCAAATCCTCCTTTCCCAACCGTATGCGAAAATGATTTTGTAATTTTCTTCACTTCTGCATAACTGTACTGTTTCAACTGTACCAGTGCTTTTAGGTTACGATATTTTGGATGATGTGAAGTTTCTCTCTTTCGATGGCCTGACGAGAATACCTTGATCATGATAAGGCCAAATGCAACAGCTCCTACAAAACAGAAATATATGTTGAGTTAATGGAAGATCTACCACATTATTTCGAAAGTTACCTGGTCAGAAACTAACCCAAGAATCCACAAGCGAATCCGATGCCTAGAAGAAAAAAAATATATTTATAGAGCTTAGTAAGATTATGTTTTCTATATATGTTTGATATTTTTTGCTGAATTTAATTTTCTTGAAAAAAAAAATAGACACCTACCTATTTTTGCTGTTTTGGAGGGACCTGCATACCATAAGTAAATTAAATGTCAGTTCAAATCCAAGGCAGAACTTTAGACACGTAACATAGAAAAAAGCTTGAGGAAAAGATCAGATTCAGACACAAACTAAGATTCAGATTAATTTAGGTTAGCTGAAATATTCGGAGAAACAAAGCAAGAGAAATTATTGGAAAAATGGGTAGAAAAACCATCACCATTCTTAAAAACATATAAAAACCCTCAACTTTTTTGTGGGTTTTTAAACCCTCGCTTTTTCATAAATGGTAAATCTATATATAATAGCAATCTAATAAATACCATTTGCACATCTGAACGGTTGCGTCTTTTTATCGCAACCTTTCGTTTAAATCGATTATTTTTATACGGTTATTTCAGATGTGTATTTTTATTGCAACTTTTCGTTAAAATATTGATGGTTACTTTTTTGTTAACGGTTATTTTTTGGTTATATGTTTTTATCGCAACTTTTCGATAAAAGTTGGCGGTTATTTGTTGCGTTTGTGTTTTTTATCGCAACTCTTCGTTAAAATTATGACGGTTATTTTTTTCAGTTGTGTCTTTTTATTTTAACTTTTCGTTAAAATATTGACGATTACTTTTTTCGTTGACGGATATTCTTTCGGTTGTATCTTTTTATCGTAACTTTCCGCTAAAATATTGATGGTTACTTTTTTGTTTGTGTCTTTTTATAGCAATTTTCTGTAAAAATATCAACGGTTATTTTTTCCGTTTATGTCTTTTTATCGCAACTTTCCGTTAAAATATTGACGGTTATTTTTTTTGTTGTGTTTTTTTATCTCAACTCTTCGTTAAAATATTGACAGTAATTTTTTCTCGGTTGTGTCTTTTTATCGCAACTCTTCGTTAAAATATTGATGGTCATTTTTTCTCGGTTGTGTTTTTATTGCAACTTTTCGTTGAAATATTGACGGTTACTTTTTCGTTGACGGATATTTTTTCGGTTGTGTATTTTTATCGTAACTTTGCGTTAAAATATTGACGCTTACTTTTTTGTTTGTATCTTTTTATCGCAACTTTCCGTTAAAATATTGACGGTTATTTTTTCTGTTGTGTTTTGTTATCGTAACTTTTCTTTAAAATATTGACGGTTAATTTTGGTTGTGTCTTTTTATCGTAACTTTACGATAAAATATTGACGGTTACTGTTTATATTTGTGTCTTTTTTTATCGCAATTCTCCTTTAAAATATTGACATATTTTTTTCGGTTGTGTCTTTTTATCGCAATTCGCAACTTTCTGTTAAAAAATTGACGGTTAATTTTTTCGTTTGTGTCTTCTTATCGCAACTCTTCATTAAAATATTGACGGTTACTTTTTCCGTTGACGGTTATTTTTCGGTTGTGTCTTTTTATCGTAACTTTTCGTTAAAATATTGACGGTTACTATTTTTTGTTTTGTCTTTTTATCGCAACTTTCCGTTAAAATATTGATGGTTATTTTTTCCCGGCTGTGTCTTTTTATCGCAACTCTTCGTTAAAATATTAACGGTTACATCTTTTGTTGACGGTTATTTTTTCGGTTATGTCTTTTTATCACAACTTTCTGTTAAAATATTCAAGGATACTTTTTTCGTTTGTATCTTTTTATCACTACTTTCCATTTAAATATTGACGGTTATTTTTTCTAAATTGTGTCTTTTTCTCGCATCTTTTCATTAAAATATTGACAGTTATATTTTGGGACAGTTCTATTTGTTCAGTTCTAGTTGTATTTTTTCAGTTTACCTTTGTGTCTTTATAGTTGCATCTATTCATCTAAATACTTCTCTTCACTATATTTCATTACATTTTTCCGTCACAATTTTTTGGATGAATAGTTGTCTATTTAAATGTTCATGACTTTTGAACTCTATATATTTGTCCTTCTTTCTAAGTAGTTCTCAAATTTTTGTTCTTTAACCTTAGATTATTTGTTTCATGATAAATCCAAAAAAAATAATGTGTAAAATGGGTCCAAATTCTTTATTCTCTAAGCTATTTCTAAACATACATTATTTTAATATTAAAGAATTCTTCTTATTCTTGATCTAACCAAAGTTTTTTGGAATGATTATAAAAATGGAGAAGTTTTAATCAACTTTACATATAAAATTCTAATAAAGGTACCAACAATTTTTTTTCTTAGAATTGGACAGATTATATAGTGAATTTTTTTATTTAACTATTTTATATGGTAACAATGATGGTTTCTATCTTAAGGTAATATATATGGGTTGTATACAAGGCAATATTGATGTTGCGTTAACATTATTACAAAGTCCGAATATGAGAAGACATCCTCATGTGACGCTTGTGATTGGGTGTTTTAAATGTGGTAAGAGTCAAATGAAGAATGATTCCAATTCGTCACATGAATATTTAAGGAAGAAGTTTTTTTACTCAGTTAATTTATCAATATAAATATAAATTTATGAGGTCTTGTAAATATTTATTTTTTATTATAGATGTAATTTACGTCATCAAATTTTATATTTTTTCTAATATATATAATAAAATAAATATTAATTTTAATTTTAAAGAACAGTGGACAAACAAAAAAAAACCAATTCTCGGGCGAAGTTTTTCGTCACCCACAAGTCATTCTAAGTACCGACTCCATCCAAATTTTTGAGTTTTGACCCGCTAGAATTTCTCATCTCTATATTATAACTCTTCGTTAGGTATTTTGTCACTTATAAATAATTTTAGATTCATAAAAAATGTTCCAAAAGTGTTTTTAATCATAATTCTTCTTTTTTATATTTTTTTCGTAAATTGTTTTAATATTTTTGGAAAATGTTTACGATATAACTTTAAAACATAGTTAATTATACATATATTTGAATATATCATCATAATAATTTAATACATAAACACAATCAAATATATTTATTGAAAATGAGTTCCCCCGCGATATCGCGGGGGTTCATAACCTAGTAAACCCTAGTATTAATAAACTTAATTTTAATTCAAACAAATGGTCATATTAAAACAGAAATAAATATAAACAATTTGATTTGGGCTTTTTCTTCTAAGATTCTAGTTTAAAATCTTTTTCTAAATTGAAAATTTTAAAGTCATGATGTAAAAAAGATAATTAGTGAAGTTTTATTCGGTTGGGTTACAAAAATTCATCAACGTGAAACCAAACAGATTTTGTTAAATTATATGTAAATTCTTATATCGGACCCAATATGAGTTTATATTAATAAAGGTTTATTCGGTTCGATCACACAAATTTACTAACGTAAAACCAAACCAAATTTTATAATACTATGAAAAGTACATGAATTTCCACATCAAAATATTTTCATTGGACAAACTAAATAAGATTTACTAACAGTTAATATATATATATATATATATATATATATATATATATTACGATATATTAAAATATATTATAAATTACATTTAATTAATCATTATTTAACTATATTTTTATCCAAAACCTCAACACTCGAACAAAACAAATCAAATGTGATATCCTATAAATTATTGTAGTTTATATATCATAACTTCTAATGGTAACAAAAATGATTTACCTAATCTCAACTAAATGGTGATTGAATTTTCATAGCGCAAAAACCCTAATGTTAGAAAGAAAAATCGTAAATTCGAATTTGAAAAAAAAATCATAAATTAAATTGTTTTTGTTTGTTACTGTTTTAATATAACGATTTTTAAAAAGATATTATAGTGAGTTTATTAGTATTAGGGTTTATTTGACCATTTATAAAAAGGGGAGGGTTTAAAAACTCACAAAAAAGTTGAGGGTTTTTACATGTTTTTAGGAAATGTGAGGGTTTTTTTTCCAATTTTTCCGAAATTATTACTCTTCTTTCAGAATTACATATATCAAAACAAGGTAGGTAAGTGAAATTAGCTGATATTAAGCCTAAGAAACTTGCTGATATTTCAGAAACTTACCAATAATAGATCCTGATGGAATCATTGGGATGCATTCGAGTTATGATGACGAGTTTTTCTTGCAGCAAACTGGAGTTGCAACATGGTAAGAGCAGATTCCACCAGTGGATTTACATTCTTGACACGGTCTCTCATCAATGCTCAGCTTCACCTCAAATCCTTTTTTAAGGACTCTTTCCAAATTGGTTACATTCAAACCTTCCTCCTCTGGGTTATAACCTATAGGAACAGTGATGTTGAAACTCCCACCACAGTTATTGTGATTGAAATCATCCTGATTCATCGAGCCAACACCCTTATTTGAACATTTGAAATTCGCAGGATAGTGAATACGAGGGTCACAGAGGTAGTAAGCGGAGAGGGTCTTGTAGTCCGGCAAAAGCTCAAAGAGTTCAGGAGGCAACGTCGCGCCGCTGAATGAAATCGAGCAGAATGGACCTGAAAAGTCTTGCCTTACTAATTTAAGAGTAGTACTATTTATGATATTTACTTCGAGAACACGGTACATCAGACCTGATATTATTAGAGAAGTCGAAGAAGTCGAATTTGGTTGTTTATTGCAGTGAAGCCCTAAAGATGGATGACCACAAGGTTGAGGCCGAGCCACTCCCCAGAAAGGGAAACCGGCTGTGAGATTCCCGCAACGAAACAGAGTATCACATGAAGGTTCTCGTTGACTTAGAGCACAAGGAAGATGGTGAAAATAGGACAAGAACAAGAGAAAGACCAGACAAGAATTGGGTTTTGAGAATCTGAAGAGTAATGGAGAGAACATGATTGATCTCTGAATAGTTTAATCTTGGATGGGTTTGGCTTAGGCTGAGCAGATATGTGATTAAGCATAGTGGTAATCTTGAAGGAGCAAGTCAAGCGTGAAAGCGACAGATAAAAAAGATGGGTAATTTGCAGGCCAGGGCAGAAGACCAAGTTTTATTTTCACGGTTTGGCAAAGTGGGCGTGAGTTCTCATGGATTAGCAATTAAGACAAATTCAGACCAAAATACCCCTGTCTTTGTAACAGATGAACGATGATGTGTACGATTTAGTTAAGGGCTTTAGTTAGACACACTGAAGTGTTTAGTTAGGAAGAGTTTGTTAGTTTTTTATTTGTCTTACTATAGTGCAAACGGGATCCCATAGTGCAAACTAATTTAAAAAAATGTTGAGGGACATAAGCTTTAAATGCTAAAAAGACAAGACAAGACTATTATCCACTATAATTAAGGCAAACTCATCATTACTTCTCTAATATTTACGTACATATGAAGTAATTTGAGAGATAAAATTAAAAAAAAAACTAACAAACTCTTATGAACGAAGGTGATAGCAGAGAAGTTTTGATTTTTATGTTTAAAAAACTTTGATGCGAGATAAACGTTGATTTATTTAGGGCCTGACTGGTTTAAATGCAGCGGGTGCGGTTGCGTCTGCGGGAGTTTGCGGAAGCGGGCGGTTACGGTTTCAAGCGTTATGATGCATTTTGAACGACTGGTTAAGCGGTTGAAAATTGGTGCGTTTGCGGGAGTTTTATGACTGGTTAACCAGCGGATGCGACAACGGTTAAATCGAAAATGATCAAAAGAAATATAATTTATAATTATATAATAAATTATAAAAACACCAAATATTTATATTATTATGATAAAATACAAAACAATTTATATAAAATTAATAATAAAAAAATATATAAAATTACTACATAATTAAAATAATATATTTCATAGTTAAGTGCTTATTACTTCATGCATTTGGTTCATAAAAAAACAGCATCAAGTAATATAACAAATTACAATTAAAATAATATGACAAACTAAAAAAATAGATGTTTTGAATTCTTAGATCCTCTGGATTAATAATTTTATTACAATACTTTGTTTGTATTTTGTGCTTCTTGAGTTTAGATTAACGCCATAATTTTGGTAAATAGAAAAAAATTAGGGTTTTCAGAATTAACGTTAATATATATAGGGTTTGATAATTATTTTTAAAAAAAAAATTTCAGCTTTTTTTTAAATTTATTTGTTATTTATGTATTTTTTAATATTTATATATAGGATTTTAATTAAAAAATAAAATTTTACCAACCGCTACCGCCCGCAACCGCAAACGCTTGCGGGAAGGAGCTTTTGAATTCAGCGGTTCGGAGCGGTCTAGAGCGGTTCAGAGCGGTATAAAACGTTTTTTATGATTGGTTTTAAACGCTAGCAACCGCAACCGCCCGCAAACGCAGCGTTTGCGGGTGGTAGCGGGAGAACCAATCAAGCCCTTAAGCAGTCTTATGCTATTACATACACTTGGATTTTGCTTTCTAAGAAAATAACATTGTTTTATAAAGTGTGTCCAGTAAAACCTCTATAAATTGATAATGTTGGGACCGCAAAATTTTATTAATTTATAGATGTATTAATTTATAGAGATTTTTTTCTAATTTCGTAACTTTTTAATATTTTATGAAAATATAAGATTTTCTTCATAATAGAAAATATATATTTAGAACCAATTATAAGTAAAAAATAATTATCATGTCTACAAAACGACACCAAAAATTATTGATACAGTAAAAATATTAGAATTAAATTCAAACAAGAACTAATGCGAATTTAAGCAAAAAAAAAAAAGCCAATACAAGAATTATATTTCATAGAAGTCTCTTACATAATATATATATATATAGTTGATATATTTATACAATTATTAACTAGATCTTGAATTTTATTTATTTCAAAATTTATATAATATATATATATATTAGAACTAAGTTTTAATATATTATAATAGTAAGTGAAAAAATATTAATTTTTTTGTTCTAAAATAAGATTTTTGTAATGGCATTCTGAAGTAATTTTTTACAAAAGAGAAGGTTAGTTAAGGGTATCTTATAAAGTGTACTCCCCAAATAATAGTATAGGATTTATGATATTAACAGGATCATATGTTTACATAGAATTTTTTTAAAAATATATTCTCTTATTAATTTATCGAGTATTAATTTATAGAGGTTTTATGTAGTTGGAATTCTTTTGTTTTTGTAGATATAAATGATGTTTTCTGTTGCATTTAATGAGGTTCTAATGAATTCATGATGCTGGAGGTTAATGGATATTCTTGTATTTATTATGGTTGGTGAGTGGAGATTCAAAGAAGAAGAATGGACCAGAGGAAGCAAGGTTTGGTCGGTGTGTACGTGTTATGAAAAACATGACGTACACGGAATTTGCATGTACATTATGTGAGGTTTTCAATTTAAAGTCTACTGAATGCAATCCTATAATTAGTTACTGGATGCCAGGAAAGATCTCAATGATGATAGAAAGTAAACGCTTTCCTATCTACATTGACAATCAAATGAGCCTAATTTTTTTTTTTTGATTCGTGGTGGGGATTCTAGTGTCAACTTTTTTGTGTCTTTTAGTGCAACCGTCAAGGCAGGCGAGAATACTGTGTCTAGGATGGATGGCCACGATACTGAAAGTGACCATGTGTTGGGGAGTGAAAACACACCAAAAGCTATTGTAGAGGCTTCATATGTGGATCCAAATAATGAGGCCGTAGATGAGCAAAACGACGTCGAGGACGATAAAACAGATGAGGATGAAGAGGATGAAGAGGATGAGGACAACGAAGAGGCTGATGGGTATGATGATCATCACAGCGACGATGGATCTCTGGGGGGAAGTACCCTCGATCCTACTATAGATAGTAGTGAAGGTAGTGTCATTCACACTCAACAGACTATGGAACATCCAGGAGAATTCAGTCGTCTATGGCAGAGTGTACGTACACAAGTCAGCGTGTACCTAAGGGAGAAAACATTTCTCATTTGGATGAAAGTACACCAACCGGGACTCCAACCCGTAAGGGTCGACATGGTTTGTACCAATATGGTAGTGGTAGTGTCGAAGATTACATTACAACGAGTGGACTGATTTTGGTGTTGAGAAATATGGGATATGACATGTCGGGAATGTTGGTGACACTCAACTTACTATGAGGCTAACATGAAAGATTCAATTAATTATTAGAAACGTGTACGTATACTAATTAACGTGTACGTAATTGATAAAATATCGATCATTTTGGAAAGAATGATGACATTCAACCATTTATGAGTCATAACCAGGAGATCAGACATGATTTATGGAAGAATGTATGTACATTACTAACTATGTACACAAGAAAGTATCTGACGGTAAATGCTTGACGTCCACAAATGCAAATTGGCATGGTAGATGTAAGTGAATGGTAATTGTGTGGATTTTGCTCTAGTCTTCGATGATTTAGTAAATGCTCTAGTTGACGAGACAAAAGTATAAATTAGTATGACAAGAGAGACATTGTTTGTTGGGAGTGTATTTAGAAAAAAAAAATCAAATAACAATGGCTTCATCTCTAGTAGGAGCGTCATAGAATACATTACCGCCATCGCCAATATTAGTTTATTATTTTATTAATAAATTTATCTTAACAAATTTAACTCATCGACAAAGATGTTTGTTCATTATTACACGTGTACGTACATAATTGTTTTTTAGAAAAATATGAAGAACTAATATTCTTTTACCATATATTTTTTTAGTTATTATATATGCATGTATTTATTTTATTGAGATATACAAATAAGTAACAAAATGGCTTGATTTTGAAGTCAAATCATATAATTTTTAATTTTTTTGTAGAGGATGGTTAGAAATTTATTACAAGTCAGCGTGTACCTGACGGAGAAAACATTTCTTATTTGGGTGACATTGCACCAACCGTGACTCCAACCCGTAAGTGTCGACATAGTTTGTACTTTGTACCAATGTACGTACACTAGAGAATGTGTACAAGATACATGATGCGAAGGTGATTTTGTTACGTACACAGATACCAATATTAATGGTAGAGACGAAGTGACTGGGGATGATGTTCTAGAGTGTGGTATTGGAGGTTCATCAAGTGGGGTAGTACATGATAATCGGCTAGTAACCGCATCTGAGGCTTACATAGTGTATAATGGGTTTTCTTCATTACATGGTTGTGAGGCGAAGATTCTCGATAATCATGCTGCTCCGGTATTCGATGATTTACCCAGTTTTTGAGCCGATGAGACACAAGTTGAACTGAGTACGACAAGTGTTACTTTGTATGTGGGGAGTGTTTTTATGAACATGCAAGTCATACAACAAACAATGGCTTATCTTGCAATCAAAGTTTGCTTTTGCTACAAGGTAGTGGCAAAGATTACATTACAATAAGTTGACTCATCTTATTGTTGAAAAATATGGGATAGGACATGTCGGAAATGCTGGTGACACTCAACTTACTGTGGGGCTAACATGAAAATTCAGTTGATTATTAGAAATGTGTACGTATACTAATTAACATGTACGTAATTGAAAAAGCATCGATCATTTTGGAGAGAATGGTGATATTCAACCATTTGTAGTCATAATCAGGAGGTAAAACATGATTTTTTGAAGAATGTACGTACATTACTAATTATGTACACAAAGAAGTATCTGACGATGAATGTTTGATATACACAAATGCAAATTGGCATGGTACATGTCGCCAATAATAGTTTATTATTGTATCAATACATTTATCTTAACAAATTTAACTCACCAACAAAGATGTACGTACATTACTATACGTATACGTACATAATATTTTCAGAAATATGAGGAACAAATATTCTTTGACCATATATTTTTACTTAATTATTATATATGCATGAATTTTATTGAGATAGACGAAAGTAACAAAATAGCTTAATTTTGGAGTCAAAAGAGGGTGGTTAGATATATAATTATTACAACCACTTTAATATTGTATCATATACGTTCCACTAAATATGTTCGTGTACGTACACCGTAAATTATATATACGTACACAGAAGAAATTCGATGAAGGGTAAAACTGTAATTTTCATGTCGTCTTCAACCTAAGTATTCTCTTCTGCAACCCTAATTTTGCGGCCGTCTTTAGCAGTTATCTCATAATCTTGTTTTTCTTAAGTTTTGAATGCTTTCTACATATGAATCTAGTAAACGTTAGCATATTTTAAATTTGAAAAACTAAAGTGTTTGAATCTCAAGAAATTTCTTGTATTTTGTTCATCGCCGGAAAATATGAAATTTGTTTCTACTTACTCGACTCAAAAACTCTCAATCGAAGATGAATGCGAGATTGTTCAGATTTTAAGAAAACTATTATCACAAAGATTTTTGAAGTTGAAAAAATTGATTTTCGATTTGTTTTTCTGCTTCTTCTTCTGTTTTTTTCATTTTTTTTTACACATAATAAGATAAAAAAATAGGAGAAGTCCAAACATAACTGAACGAGAACTGTTTATGGTTTGGGGGTATTTTGGTCAGAAATAACCTAAATTGCTAAATGATGAGAACCAATTCTCACTTTGCCAAACGGTGAGATAGAAACTCAATTTCTTACTAAACGTGAAAATAACTTAAAAAAGATTTGGTGAGTTTTTAACCATACGTCTTTGTCTCATTGACTTAAGAAGACTTTTCTCTTTATTTTTTTAATTAATTTATTTTTCCACTCACCCGAAAATGAAAGTGTTTCCTTACTAGTCAACAATAGTCATTGTGGAGAATGTTGCTAACGTATAAGAAAAAGAAAAACCCACAACTCCATTTTTTTGGATATTTAATGCAAAGATTATTTCGTCGCTTTCGATCGGTTTAAGCGACCATTGTTTTTTTTTTTTTTTTTTTTTTTTTTTTTTTTTTTTTTTAAGCGACCATTGTTCATAAACATAAAAATTTGGAAATAGCCATGATTTCTTAAACAGCTCTTAGAAGTTATAGTTTCCAGTTTCCATGACAAATTATACACTCTCTTTAAAGCCTACTCCAATGTTAGTCTTGACTGGTCTAAGTATCAGGTGGATATACAATTAATCGACGACAAGGAATGTATAAAAAATCAATATCTTTCAGTACTACCATTCGGAGACTTAACTTGAACAAATCATTCCGTGTTGATATCAAATATTTTAGGAAATGTAAGATATCAAATCTGAAATCACTAGCATCATATCGTAAGAAAAGAAAAAAAGAAAAAAAAAGAAGAAGAAGACAATTTACACGGCAATATTTGGTTCTATTCTAATAAGTCCTGATTATTCAAGTAGTCTAAGGGAAAGTTTTGAAACGCTTATATGCATCACATATAAGAAAGATATACTTGGAAACATTTTAGATTTTAAACATACCAAATATTTTCTTAAATTAATTTCTCTTGCATGGTTACACACTTACACCAAGTCTATCTTGGAGTCTCGGAAATAGATTTTCAATTTGTGGTTCATATAGATACCCCAGAGTAGTCCGACTTCTCTTCTGAAAGCGAAGACGATTCCGGAAGAGGCGCTGCAGAAAATTGTAAAGAAGGCTTAGGAGGAACTTCAAGAGCATCCAAACTTCCTTCCATCATCTCAACAACTCTGTTCATCGGTGGACGATTTAATGGACATGGTTGTATACACCAGAGACCCACCAATGTCATCTTCTTTGCAATCTCTTTCTCCTCTCTAGTTATCTCATCACCAAATTTCCATGTATGCTCTCCATTTTCAAGATCCTTGTAGATCCAATCTGGAAAATAAGCTGAACTAGAGTTAGAAGCAACGGTTTCCTCTGTTTCTTTGTTCTGTGCTCCGATCATCTCGAGGACTAACATTCCATAGCTGTAAACATCGGACTTGTGAGAGACTCTTCCATACATTCCTGAAAAGACCTCAGGTGCAATGTAACCTATTGTTCCTCTTGCGTCTTGCAAGGACAATATGCTTTCTCTTTTTTGGCAGAGCTTAGCGAGGCCAGAGTCCGAGACTTTAGGGCATAGATTTTCATCTAACAGCACATTTTGAGGTTTGATGTCAAAATGCACTATCCTTGTTCTGCAGCCATGGTGCAAGTAATCAAGTCCCCGGGCAACACCTAGCGCAATTCTGTATAGTGTATTCACATCTAGATTTAATGAACTCTTTTTAGATATGAACTGATCCAGTGACCCATTCTCTAGAAACTCATACATAATTGCTCTTCTGGACCCATCATAGCAAAAACCAAGCAAAGAAACAATGTTAACATGAGATGTTTGGCTCATGCTTGTGATTTCGTTGATGAAGTCTTCACCATTTCTCTTAAAGTCCTTCAATATTTTCACCGCAACCTTACGACCATCGAAGAGGTGTCCTTCATAGACAGTTCCGAATCCTCCTTTCCCAACCGTGTGTGAAAATGATTTTGTAATTTTCCTCACTTCTGCATAACTGTACTGTTTCATTTCTACTAGCCCCTTAAGGTTTTGGTGTCTTGGATGATTGGAAGTTCTTTTCTTTCGGATCATGAAACAGAGCAAACATCCTGTGATAAAAGTGGCACCCATAAATCCACAAGCATATCCGATGCCTCGAGACGAACAAAGAAACAAGAGATCCATAAGATTATGCTGTTACATAGGTATGTTAAACTGAAATTAGCTAGTTTCCTTGAAAGGAAAAATGATAGACACCTACCTATTTTCGCTTTTTTGGAAAGACCTGCATGAACGAAGACCATGAGAAATGTCAGTTAAAATTCAAGACATAACAAACAAAGCTTGAAGAGGAAAGGAAAAGATTTGGTTCGTATGGAAGAAGATTAGCAAATGAGATTCAGACACACATTGATATTCATATTAACTTAAGCTAGTTGAAATTTTCAAAGAAACAGAGCAAGAGGAATCATTACTCTTCTTTCTGGGATAGCAAGTATGCTTGCGAGGCTTATCTTTACAATAGCAGACGAATTTTGTCGAGCTCCAGCCACAAGCGCCTCCTGATGTTACACATTGGGAACACTCACTGTTAAAGCTAAGTTCAAATCCCTCATTAAAACATCTTCCAGACTCTGATTTTTCTCTGCTGTCTTCAAGGCAGATTGAGATACTGGAATACCGACGTTTCTTTCACAAGATGCATTTAACCGACCTAAAATAGCACTATCCCCAGAATGTGACGAGACAAAGTAACTTCGACTACCAATTTCATCCTTACAGTTAAGCTGTCTAATGTCATCATTGGGTTGAACATCTACCTTTGGATAAGGGCAGTCGTAGTAAAAAGTTGACAGCTTGGTGTCGTTAGAAAACGGAAGGACATCTTGGTTGATTGTTGCATTCTCAGGATACCGAGGACAAAGATTGTTGTGATAATCCGTTCTGGCAAGTCTTATGATATGAGACTCATAGTTCATCTCAAGGATTCGGAACTGCACGGAGGATATACTAAACTCTGCAAAATCTCGGCTGCACTTGACCTCGAAATCCGGGTGACCGCACTCTTTTCTCTCAGGTGTCCAAAAGGGATAATAGAGATCCATATGATAACCACAGCTAAACGGATGAGCGCAGCGACTGTGACGCTCATCGAGTGACAAAACACAAGAGGGGATCACATAGAGCATCCATATGATTGTATAGGACCAATGTTTTGTAAGAGGCAGAGAAAGATTGGTCATGGTGTGCTCCTCTGTTTTTTTTTTTTTTTTTTGAAATGAAAAACTAAGAAGAGGATGCAAAAACAGAAAAAAAGATAGCTAGATAAGAAAAACTTTTACGGACTCAATTATAAAATGATTTTTTATTTTTTAGTGGAAATGAGAGTGTGAATGGGAAAATTAATAAACGTCTACTACACGGCTCTCACAAGTGACCCCACCTACAGTAGAACCTCTATAAATTAATACTCGATAAATTAATAAACACGATAAATTAATAAATTTTACCGGTCCCGAGTCGGGCCAATGTAAAATTTAACTAAATTCGATAAGATAATAAAATAATATTTTTTTTGAAATCTCTATATAAAAATATGGTCCCAATAATATAATAAATTAATAATCATGTAAATTTGTATATATATATATATATATATATATATTAGTGTTTTCATAAAAATAGCCAAACTTTACTCTAAGTTTTCAAATTTTGAATATGCATAATTTTTGTTTTATTAGTCGTATATGTTTTTTAAATACAACTATAGATGTCATTATTTATAAATTTTGATTTATGTATATCGTTTATATATGTAAATTCTATAATTTTTGTTATTCATTGTCAAAAAAATAATTGTTTTCTCTTCGAAATATTAAATGTTTAAGTCTAAAACTATAAAATTTATAACATCCAAAACATTAATTTTATTTAGATTACATTGTTTTCTCTCATATTTTAACTTTTTTAACAATTAAAACAAAACTTTCTATAAATTAATAAATATTAATTTGCACTATAAATTAATAAATATTAATTTATAGATAAATTAATATTACTATAAATTAATAAAATATCATGGTCCCAACATTATTAATTTATAGAGTAAATAGAGGTTTTACTGTATATGTAAAACGTCTACTACACGGCCAGCAAAATATTAAAAAGACTTGGTCATATTTAGGCGTATATAACAAAATATTAACGCAATAATCTCATCTACACAAATATAATTTGACAGATTTGGCAAGTAAAACGACCATTATGCATAGCCATTTACGGTTAAAGAGATCTCTAATACAAGTGTTACATAGAAGGATGTGCACATCTTTTTATATTTAGGGATATAACAGTTTGATTAAGACATATATTTGACATGAAACTTTATACACTTTCTTCAGAGGAGATTGAGTTCTCTTCTTCAGGGCAAGAAGATGGAGGCATAGGAGACGCAGATATTTGCAAAAGATACTTAGGAGGAGCTTCAAGAGCACTTAAGCTTCCCTCCATCATCTCAACAACTCTGTTCATCGATGGACGATCTGATGGGCATGCTTGAATACATGACAATCCCACAAGAACCATCTTCTTCGAAAACTCTTCATCTTCGTCTTCTGTTATTTGATCCTCGAGAAGCCTTTTACTATCGCCCTGTTCAAGACCCTTATAGATCCAATCTGGGAAATACATTGAACTGCTGTTGTTGTTGGATACAGAGTTCCTTTTTCTTGCTCCTATCATCTCAAGAACCAGCATTCCATAACTATACACATCTGACTTGTGAGAGACTCTACCATACATTCTTGAAAACACTTCTTGTGCGATGTACCCGATTGTCCCTCTCGTCTCTGACATCCATAAGACACTTTCTTTACTCCCACAAAGCTTGGCAAGTCCAAAATCAGAAATCTTTGGAATAAAATCTTTTCCCAACAGTATGTTCTGTGGTTTTATGTCGAAATGAACGATCCTTGTCTAGTTGTCTTGCAAGCATAGTGTAAGTACTGAAGGCCTCGTGCAACACCAAGTGCTATCTCAAAAAGTTTTCTCAGATCAATCCGCAATGAGGTCTCGCTCGATATGAACTTATCGAGTGACCCATTCTCCACATATTCATATATAATCGCCCTTTTGGATCCTTCGTAGCAAAAACCAAGCAGAGAAACAATATGAACATAAGATGTTCTACTCATACTCGCCACTTCGTTAATGAAATCTTCACCATTTCTCTTGGAATCTTTCAAGACCTTCACTGCAACCTTGAGGCCGTCAGAGAGATTTCCTCCATAGACAATTCCAAATCCTCCTCTCCCAATTTCTTGGGAAAACGAGTTTGTGATTTCCTTCACTTCTCCATAGCTATACCTCTTCAGTGGTACGAGTTCCTCAAAACTCTCAATTCTTGGATATTGTAATGCTTCTATCTTGTTCAGAAAGTATATGAGCATTGACAAAATCAAACATCCCATACATATAACAAGTACTATCGCTGCAAATCAATTTATTATTGTTAAATAAATATCAACATGAATGATCAAACAATAACAAAACAAAAACAAAACAAAATCTCTCTTGCTAGGAAACTAACCTCGAGAACCCGTCAAGACAAACTCAAAGCTACCTGGAGCAGAACCAGGAGAATGGACGACATCATAAGTAGAAGGACTCGTTTTAGAGCATTTAAATCCAAGTAATGCACCAGAAAACTCTTTAATTTTATCCTGTTTGGATAAAAAGAAAAGTCCTCCTTGCAGCAAAACTGAGTTGCAAACTTATCGAAACTGCAAAATCCACCGGATTTTAAACATTTTTTACATGGTCTCTCATTGATCTTCAGCTTCACTTCGAATCCTTCTCTCAAGACACTTTCCAAATTCCAAGCTTCTTTTTCAGGTACAAAATTAACAGGAACGGTAACATTGGAAATCGTTCGACAAGTGCCGTAGTAAGTTTCATTTCGATGCACGGAACCTATCCCTCCCCCTGAACACGTAAAATTCTGGAGGTAAAGAAAGTGAGGGTTGCAGTTGGAGAAAATTAAACGATGAGGTTTTTGTAATCTGGTGATTGCTCAAAGAGTTTAGGGGGAAACTCCGTTTGTGTGAATGATCGAACAGAGCATAAGGAACGAGAATAATCTTCCCTGACAAGTTTAAGAGTGTTGAATGTGGGGTCTATGTGAAGGACATTGAACAAGATGTTGGAGATATATAAGTAGGTTTTGTTTGAAACTCGGTCGCAGCTAAGCTTCAGAGATGGATGACCACAAGGTTCGCCACGATTCTCGCCCCAGAAAGGAAAGCTTGCTGTGATGTTTCCACAGTCAAAAACAGAGTCACATGACAAGAGAGCTGGGTTGCTTAAAGTACAAGGAAGGTTATGGAACAGAAATATGACATATATCACCAAACCAAACCCTAATAATGCTGGAGAATTCATCACTTTTTGATAGTTTATTTTCATTTGTACGCTCGGTGAAATCGATAAGAATGGCAAAATTATAAAGAAAAATCTACAAAAGGAAATGAAGTCAAGAAGCAGAAAGGTCTTTAGCATTATTAGGACTAGTTTCCATTGACCCTACAGAAGATTCCTCGACAAGGGTTTTTTGGAAGCCCGTAACCAATCAGTCTGAATGTTTTGTCAAGTTTGTTGTTAGTTGTTAAAATTAAATTTCGATTAGATGCAAAGAGATAAGATTACTTGTACTTCTTGTAACAAGAAAGATATAAGCTCTGTAATATCAACCATGTAAATATAATTTGGATTGAAATTCTGCCTAAAACTTAGTATCTTAAACGGTAAATTTTATATTTTGAGTTTAACTCTTTATGTTTCTGTCGCTTTCATTCTTGACTTGGCCCTTTAATTTCTCCAAGTCTCCTGTTCTTTTTTTATTTAACGTATAAGAAAGATTCATTTATAAACCTCAACTCCAATATTTTGATATTTCACGTAAAGAGTATCTCGTAGCTTTCGGTTTACTAAGTCTTTAGACCCGACCATGTCAATAACGCATTGTTCATTGATGTTGAATTGGAGGGCCATGATTTATATTTTCTAAACACATCTCTAACAAGATTTGTTTTCCAGTTTTTATGACAAATCAAACGCTCTCTTCTAAGTTTACTCTAAAGCCATTGACTGGCCTAAAATATCATGTGGATATACAAATAATAGTCTAATAGACCACAACGAAGGTATCAAATATCATAATATTTCCGTTCTACCGTATTCGTAGATATCAAAAATGTTGGGGAAATGTAAGATATCTAATTACTTGCATCATCTCAAAAGAAGAAAAAAGCACAAGACAATTTATGCAGCCAAAAATAGCATGAACAAAATCATAAACCAGTCCAAAATATTACTTTGGGATAAGTTAACGAGTCTAAAAATTTCACTTTTTCAGATATTCAAGTAGTGTAAGGGAAAGTTTTGTAGCGCGTATATGCATCACATATCAAAAAAAAAAAAGATATACTTTGAAACATTTTAGATTATAAACATACAAAATCTTGTCTTCTATTAATTTCACATGCATAATTACACCAATTATATGATGAAGTTTGAGAAATAGATTTTCAACTTGTGGATCATATCAATACCTCAGAGTATTTTGAAGTCTCTTCTGAAACTGAAGAAGATTCTGGAAGAGGCTCCGCTGATAAATGTAAAGAAGGCTTAGGAGGGATTTCAAGAGCATCCAAACTTCCTTCCATCATCTCAACAACTCTGTTCATTGGTGGACGATTCGATGGACATGACTGAATACACCAGAGACCCACCAAGGCCATCTTCTTTGCAATCTCTTTCTCCTCTCTAGTTATCTCATTACCAAATTTCCATGTATAGTCTCCATTTTCAAGATCTTTGTAAATCCAATCTGGAAAGTAAGTTGAACTTGAGTTCGAAGCAGCGGTTTTTTCTGTTTCTTTGTTCTTTACTCCGATCATCTCGAGGACCAACATTCCATAACTATAAACATCTGATTTGTGGGAGATTCTGCCGTACAACCCTGGGAAGACCTCAGGTGCAATGTAACCTATTGTTCCTCTTGCATCTAGCAATGACAATATGCTTTCTCTTTTCTCGCAGAGCTTAGCAAGGCCAAAGTCCGAGAGTTTAGGGCAGAATGTGTCATCTAATAGTATATTTTGAGGTTTGATGTCAAAATGCACAATCCTTGTTTTGCAGCCATGGTGTAAGTACTCAAGTCCTCGAGCAACACCTTGCGCGATTTTGTATAGAGTACTCACATCCAAGTTCAATGGCTTATCTGTATAGATGAACTGTTCGAGAGACCCATTCTCTAAAAACTCATACACAATCGCTCTTTTGGACCCTTCATAGCAGAAACCAAGCAAAGAAACAATGTTAACATGTGACGTTTGGCCATGCTTGTGACTTCATTGATGAAGTCTTCACCATTGCTCTTAAAATCCTTCAAGATTTTCACCGCAACCTTACGACCATTGCAAAGGTTTCCTCCATAAACAGTTCCAAATCCTCCTTTCCCAACCGTATGCGAAAATGCATGATTTTGTAATTTTCTTCACTTCTGCATAACTGTACTGTTTCAGTTGTAGTAGTCCCTTTAGATTATGGTCTTTTAGATGTTGTGAACTTCCTCTTTTTTGGATTATGAACCGCAAACATCCGGCGACAAGAGTGACACCCAAGATTCCACAAGCCAATCCAATGCCTAGTGACAAACAAATAGACAAGAGTTGTGTGGGATAAACATGTTTTTAGTTAGGTATGTATCTTCTACTTCAATTAGTTTCCATGCATGTAATAAGACAAATATATATACCTATATCTGTACTGGAGATATCTGCATGAATGAATACCATGAAAAAAGGTCAGTTCAAAAGCAAGACGGAACATAGAATCATACTTGAAGCAAATTAGCTTGAAACTGACATGCCCAAGAAAATGGAGTGGTTGAGGAAATGGGGAATATGAGTTCTTTTGGAAGAACATTAGAAAATTAGTTTCAAGAAATCAGTCTAAAAATAATCAGTTAAAACAAAGAAAAATAAGTTATTACCTTTCTTTCCACAAGTATGCGTATGAGCCGTCTCATCTATACAATAGCAAACGAATTTTCTCGAGAGTAGATTATATCCACAAGTACCCCCTGATGTTAGGCATCGCGAACAGTCATTGTTGAATCGAAGCTTGAAACCCTTATCAAGAGCCTTCTTTAAAGTCTCCAGACTCTGATTTCTCTCTGTTGCCTTCAAAGCAGATCGAGAAACTGGAATATCGATGGTTCTTTTGCAGGAGGACATAAGCTCGCTTGAGATGGCTCCAACCAACTCATATGAAGATGAGAGCTCTTTTCTCACAAAGTAACTTTGCTCATCAGTAGTATCCCCACACTGAAGCTGCCTAATGTAATCACCAGGAGGAAAATCTACCCTTGGACCAGGGCATTCGTAGAAAAAAGTTAGCAACTCAGTGTCATTTGAAAATGGAAGGATATGTTGGTTGATTAAAGCGCTCTCAGGGTCCCGGGGACAAAGATTGTTGGGATAATCCATTCTGGCAAGTCTTATGATACGAGACTCATGGTTCATTTCAAGTATTTGGAACTTAACAAAAGATATATTGAACTCTGCAAAATCTCCGTTGCAATTGACCTTAAATTCCGGATGACCACATTCTTCTCTGTCAGGTTTCCAGAAGGGATAATAGAGATCTGTCTGCTTGCCACATCTAAATGTAGGAAAGCAGCGCTCATAAACTGAAAATCACATGAGATAGAATCACAATAAATAAGCCATATGATTGTTAGAGACAAGAAGACTTATCATGGTGTCTCTTAATATAAGTTGTTTTACTATGCTATCAAGATATATATTTTTTGGTTTAACTAAAAAGTTCCGGAACTACGTCCCTACATTATCTCAGGCTCGACAGAGCATTTAATATGGTTTTCTCCCAAATGTCACTCAAACCAGCGACATCTAGGCTTTGTCTGGGATATTTATCAGTTGAGCTATTGACACTTGGTAAATTATAAAATATTTAAAACTGGATAAGTGAAATTAGGTGATATTAAGCCTAAGAAACTTGCCGAGAGTTCAGAAACTTACCAGATGGAATCATTGGGGTGCATTTGGGTTCTGATGACGAGTTTGCTGCCTTGCAGTTGCAGCAAACTGGAGTTGCAACGCGGTAGGCGCAGACTCCACCACTGGATTTACATTCTTGACACGGTCTCTCATTAATCCTCAGCTTTACCTCAAATCCTTCTTTAATAACATTTTGCAAATTGGTTACATTCAAAGATTCCCCTTGTGGAACATAACTCCTGGGGACAATGATTTTGAAACTCGAACCACAGTTTTCATGATAGTTATTATCCCGATGCACTGATGCAACACCAATTTTTGGACATGTGAAATTCACGGGATCTTGAAAACGAGCATTACAACCATAGTAAACGTAGAGGTTCGTGTAGTCTGGCAAAAGCTCAAAGAGCTCAGGAGTCACCGTTGTGCTGGTGAAAGTAGCAGAGCAGAATGATTCACCTAAGAAGTCGTCCCTCGCAAGTCTAAGACTGTTAGATGTTTTGTCTATTTGGAGAACTCGGTACTTCTGACCTGAGATAATTAGGTCAGTCTTATTCTGATGACAGTGAAGCACCAAAGACGGATGGCCACAAGTTTCTGGTCGGGACTCTCCCCAGAAAGGGAAGCCGGCTGTGAGATTCCCACAACGAAACAGAGTATCACATATAGGTTCGCGTTGACTTAGAACGCAAGCAAGAAAGTGAATATAGGACAAGAAGAGAAGGACCAGACAAGGGTTGGGTTTTCCGAATCTGAAGAGTAATGGAGAGAACATGATTGATCTGTGAATAGTTTAATCTTCGATGGGTTTGGCTTGGGCTGAGCAGATAAGCGATGAAGGATAAACCATGAATAAAAGACTTGGTGAGAGTTTAATCATTTGTCTCTGTTTCGTCATTTGTCTCTGTTTCGTTGACATTAGAAGACTTTTCTCTTCAATATTCATCACATAAAACGAGATACTTCTAAACATCATTTTTTCAACAAAAAACAAAAAAAACGATATACTTCTAAACATTTTAGATTTTAAACATACAAAATCTTTTCTTAAATTAATTTTTTCTTGAGTGGTTTTACACAAGTATGTGATGGAGTCTCGGAGATAGATTTTCAACTTGTGGATCCTAGCTATAAATACCTCAGAGTAGTTTGAATTCTCTTCTGAGAGCGAGGAAGATTCCGGAAGAAGCTCTGTAGAAAATTGTAAAGAAGGCTTAGGAGGAACTTCAAGAGCATCCAAACTTCCTTCCATCATCTCAACAACCCGGTTCATCGGTGGACGATTTGATGGACTTGGCTGAATACACCAGAGACCCACTAAGGTCATCTTCTTTGCAATCTCTTTCTCCTCTCTAGTTATCTTATCACCAAATTTCCATGTATGCTTTCCATTTTCAAGATCCTTATAGATCCAATTTGGAAAGTAAGATGAACTTGAGTTAGAAGCAGCGGTTTCTTCTGTTTCTTTGTTCCTTTCTCCGATCATCTCGAGGACCAACATTCCATAGCTATAAACATCTGATTTGTGGGAGACTCTTCCATACATTCTTGAGAACACCTCTGGTGCGATATAGCCGATTGTTCCTCTTGTGTCTAGCAATGAAAAGATGCTTTCTCTTTTCTCACATAGCTTAGCAAGACCAAAGTCCGACACTTTTGGGCAAAGATTTTCATCTAACAGTACATTTTGAGGTTTGATGTCAAAATGCACAATCCTTGTTTTGCAGCCATGGTGCAAGTACTCAAGTCCTCGAGCAACACCTAGCGCAATTCCGTTTAGAGTAGTCACATCCAGATTCAATGACTTCTCTTTTGCAATGAACTGATCCAGAGATCCATTCTCTAGAAACTCATACACAATTGCTCTTTTCGACCCCTCAAAACAGAATCCAAGCAAAGAAACAATGTTAACATGAGATGTTTGGCTCATGCTTGTGATTTCGTTGATGAAGTCTTCACCATTGCTCTTAAAGTCCTTCAATATTTTCACCGCAACCTTACGACCATCGAAGAGGTGTCCTTCATAGACAGTTCCAAATCCTCCTTTCCCAACCGTTTGTGAAAATGATTTTGTAATTTTCTTCCGTTCTGCATATCTATACGGCTTCATTTCTACTAGCCTCTTAAGGTTATACTGTCTTGAATGATGTGAAGTTCCTCTCTTTCGGATCATGAAACAGATCAAACATCCAGTGATCAGAGTAGCCCCTAATCCACCAGCGCATCCGATGCCTAGATACGAACAAAAACACAAAAACCTGTAAGATTATGCTATTTCCGAGGCATATTCTATTGAAATTAGCGTCATACCTATTTTTGATTTCTTGGAGAGACCTGCGTGAACAAATACCATGAGGAAAAATATCAGTTCAAACTCAAGACAGAATTTAGAATTATACTAGAAATAAAGCTTGAAACGCAAGGAAGTTTCTGAAGAAGGGAAAATATATATGCTTTTTTATACAAGTATTCAGACAAAGATAAATATTCAAATTAGGTCATCTAAAATATTCAGAGAATGAGAAAGCATTACTCTTCTTTTTCTCTCCAGAAGTGCAAGTATGCTCGTGAGGCTCATCTGTACAATAGCAGACGAATGCTCTTGAACTCTTTTTAAAGCCACAAGCACCGTCTGACGCTACGCATTGGGAACAATCACTGTTAAAGCTAAGTTCAAAACCCTTATCAAGAACCTTCTTTATAGCCTCAAGACTCTGATTTCTCTCTGTTGTCTTCATTGCGGATCGAGAGACAGGAACATCGACGTTTCTTTCACAAGATGCACTTAACCCATCTAAGATAGCTCTATTCTCAGAATATGACGTGGACGAGACAAAGTAACTTTGCACACCAATATCATCCTTACACTCAAGCTGTCTAATATAACCATTAATTAGGAAGAACATCTACCTTTGAACCAGAACAGTTGTAATAAAAAGTTGACAACTCAGTGTCGGAAGAAAATGGAAGGAGTTGTTGGTTGATTGTTGCCTTCTCAAGGTCTTGTGGACAAAGATTGTTGTTGAGATAATCAATTCTATTAAGTCTTATTATACGAGACTCAAAGTTCATCTCAAGGATTCTGAACCTAACCGAGGATATACTAAACTCCGCGAAACTTCCGCTACAATTTACCTTGTAATCCGGGTGAGCGCACTCTTCTCTATCAGGTGTCCAAAAGGGATAATAGAGATATGTTTGATTGCCACATCTAAACATAGGAGTGCAGTGCATCAGAGGTTCATCAACTGATAAAACACAAGAGATGGTCACAAATATGATTGTATATGACAATAGAGATAGAGAATGATTGATCATGGCGGTTTAATTTCCTCTGGTTTTTTTTTTTTTTGGGAATTTAAAAACTAAGAAGAATGATAATCTTTTACTAACACAACTAAGAAGTACGTAATGTGTTTGTCCAGTTCAAGATAATAGTAGAAATTTTTTATTAAACAAAATAAAAGTCAAGCAAGAGCCTAAACAACAAAATAAAAGTCAAAGAGTGTAATCAATATATGACCTAAAAATACTGGAAATGAGAAGGATTGAGCAAATTAATTGTCTTTGGCAAAAGAAACTTTCGCACAACTTCACAACACCCCAACAATTCATTCACTGTCTACTCTCCATTAATAATGAGAAGACTTTGTCATATTTTGAGACTAAGTCATTTACCTATCATACCACATGCATATACTAGTATCTCTAATATCTAAAGATACTTGACCCAATCCTAGATATTAAAGATATAAATTATCGGACCAAAATGTACTTGTTTATCGATCTTTAAACCGAGTCATATATATATACACAGATTTGAGTTAACCGGTCTCGAACAAGCTCCATTAACCGGTAATCGAATTTGTTAAGGATAAACCGGACTATGTTATCCAATCAAATCCAACTAAAGAATACCTAAATATTCACTCCAAAAATATTTTATTGCTAATGGCTACCAGGCAGAGTTGCGCATGATGATTTTACACTCGAAAGCCTAGGGACGTGAAATCTTCCACACCAAGTAAATTTCTTTTATTAAATCTTCCAAACCCTAAAACCAAACCCTAGATCCAGTAGAATGCTCGGCAGGTAACTGCAGACATGTAGTCATATTTTGAGACCTATTCTTTTGTTTTTTCCTTTCTTAAAAAGGCAAATATCTATCCAGTTTTTAATAGAATAGGAATACAAATATACGTTTGTGTATATTAGGAAAGCTTAGTTAATAGCCTTAACGGCTCTCTTGTACAATCTCTGTTATATATTCACATCAATACTATAGCTCCAATCATCGATTGGATTAACCTAATCAAACATGGTATCAGAGCTAGTACTCTAACCAGCCGCCTCCCTCTCAAAATTTTCTTTTCTCTCTTTTCTCTGTTATCTTCTAAAAACCCTCTCTGTTTCTCCTTTTATCTCACGAGTCTCTTGTTCTGTTTTTCTCTTCTCTCTCCTACTAATCCCTCTGCTCTTTCTCGTTTGAGACAAACCAAACCATGTATGCCTTCTCAAGAAATCATTATACGGCCTCAAACAATCACCGAGAGCATGGTACCACCGCTTTGCTCAATATGCTACAAAAATTGGTTTCAAGAATAGTAAGAGCGACGCGTCTCTATTCGTTTATCGACAAGGCACAGATCTTGCTTACCTTCTCCTATACGTGGATGATATTATACTCACTGCATCTTCAACCACCGTTATAAGGTCAATTCTCTCCTCTCTCAAATCTGAATTTGCTATGACTGATCTTGGTTTACTTCACTATTTTCTTGGAATTGCGGTTCGTAGGGACAGTAATGGACTCTTTTTGGACCAACGCAATTACGCAGCAGACATTCTTCATCGTGCTAATATGTCCAACTGTACGCCAAGTAAAACTCCAGTTGACACGTCCGCCAAACTCCACGCGGATGAAGGACCTCCAGTGGCTGACCCAACACTCTACCGAAGCCTTGCCGGTGCTCTACAATATCTCACATTTACTCGACCGGACATCGCATACGCAGTGCAACAGATTTGTCTCTATATGCATGACCCTCGCGAGCCTCATTTCAATGCAATGAAACGCATCCTTCGGTATCTCAAAGGCACCATTTCTGAAGGCTTACACATTGCTCGATCAAAAACAACCACACTCACCGCCTATACAGACGCAGATTGGGCTGGCTGCCCAAATACACGACGATCCACATCCGGCTATGCTGTGTTCCTTGGAGACAACCTCATTTCTTGGTCATCCAAACGACAACAAACCGTCTCCCGCTCCAGCGCAGAAGCCGAGTACCGCGGTGTCGCCAATGCCGTTGCGGAGACTATATGGATACGCAACCTCCTTCTCGAACTTCATTGCCCTCTTTCAACAGCCACGCTTGTCTATTGTGATAATGTGAGTGCAGTTTACCTTTCGACAAACCCAATACAACACCAGCGGACTAAACATATTGAGTTGGATATCCTATTTGTCCGTGAAAGAGTGGCACTTGGTCAGGTTCGTGTCTTACATGTTCCTTCCGCCCATCAATATGCCGATATCTTCACCAAAGGCCTCCCTACTTCTCTATTCAACGAATTCAAGTCCAGTCTTCACGTTCATAGTTACCACGGTTCGACTGCGGGAGGGTAATAGAATAGGAATACAAATATACGTTTGTGTATATTAGGAAAGCTTAGTTAATAGCCTTAACGGCTCTCTTGTACAATCTCTGTTATATATTCACATCAATACTATAGCTCCAATCATCGATTGGATTAACCTAATCAAACAGTTTTGCCACAAATTATCGATCATGGGACATGCAGATACATGTACGATCCGGCTAAATACTAATATCTCTAATAGCTAAGATACTTAACCCAATTCTAGATATTAAAAGGTTTTTAGTAATAAAACCTCCCAACTAAAAATAGATCATAAAAAATCCTGTTAATTATATATTTAAGAAAGATAAACTTTCAACATTGAACGGTTACTACTAAAATAAAACGCTGCGTTTTAACAACATGGTTTTCATTGAACGAGAATTTTGACGGATCCAAAAATTTCTTTAGAAATCCAAGTGTACTTAAAACCTATTAGAACATTAAAATTTTCTTAAAGCCAATATTACTAGCCCAGTGAAACATCAAAATCAAACATGTTGAAACATCAAAATCCAGAAAAACATAACAGTAGCAGGAAGTTCTATACTCTGTTATGGTAATTTTGGTCACTAGTTTATTATTAGAAAAATAAACTAGTGATGGTAATTTTGGTACAAAAACTTAAAATATGGTGTTTTAGGGTATTTCTCAATATTAAAGAAATTAATACAACATGTACATTATTTAAAAGTTACATTCCATTTTAAAGAAAATGAAATTATCAAAATTTTAATTAATATGAGAATCATATATATCTTATTTTAGAGTAAAGAAACTTAATTTTAACTTATTATTTTAAATGATAAAAAATTAGGATAAAAGTATCTCTGAGATAGGTTTTTAAAATAATGATATACATAATTAAATCTAATGAAATTAAATAATGATATTTTTTATTAAAAGAGAAACAATGATTTTAGGCTAAAGTGAAAGAAAACCCATGTCACAAGGAGAGATTCACCTGTTAGCTTGTCAGAGTATAAATTTGAAGAGAAGGTTTTTGAAAATAATGATATACATAACTAAATCTAATCAAATTAAATAATGATATATTTTTTTGTTAAAAACGTAAATAATGACTTTAGGATCAAATGAAAGAAGACAAGACACATGTCTCAAAGACAACTATATATATTGGACCAAACCTAGATACTTACTTGTTCATCTTTAACCGAGTTAGAGTGCTCGGCAGGTAAGCGCAACATGGATATGCCAAACGATTTGATGAGAGAAGAGACGAGACGAAAAGTGTCTGAAAATCATGATTGGTCCAAACTTTGTCCCGATCTCTTACGGTCGATCCTCGAAAGCTTGAGCTCTATTGATTTTCACCGAACAAAAACCGTTTGCTCAGATTGGTATTCAATTTGGAAAACATGCGTGAAGCGTCCTCTTTGTCCATGGCGGATCATATACGTAAAAGATTCTTTGATGTTGTTCAATCCCGGAGAAGACAAGATCTACGAAGGAACAAACGTTGGACTCTCCAAAGACAGCTATTATATGGCTAGCTCCGGGAATTGGCTCTTGATGGTAGATTCTCATCTCGGTTTCTACATTTTTAACCTGTTAACGTACAAAAGAATCGATCTTCCATCAATGGAATCTTCAATTCGCGGTGGAAAAGTGAGATTCGAGCGAAGCATGGGCCAGTGGGGACACTTTGTCGAGCCTTGTCGTAAGGATAACGTGTCAAAAAACTTCATCATATGCCAAAGATTAGCTGTTTTATGGATAGATGAGAGAGCAGGAGATTATGTGGTTGCTTGGATTTACGATAATCATTACTTGTTCTCATGCAAGAAAGGAGATGATTCGTGGTGGAACTTGAATGACCATTGGAATATGGGAAGCCTAAATTTAAGTTTTTTGGATTTGGCTTATAGAAACAGCAAGCTTTATCTCTATACTACTAATGGTCACATCAAAATTGTTGATTTCTCTGGAAATGATCCCAAAGAAGTAATCGAAAAAAATCCGTATTGGGAACATCCGTTTCGATGCCTTTTAAAAGAAGGGGATTACATTTGTAAGAAGAAAATGGCGATTCAGAAATCAGGAGACGTTTTGATTATCATGAGTATATTCTCACTATCGAAAGATAAACTTTTGTTTTACATCTTTAAGCTGAATCTTGAGAGTAACATATGGGAAAGAGTAGAATCTATTGGAGATGATGAGATGTTGATCTTTGGTCATGGGGTTACAATAAAAGCACCGGTTCAAGATGTTGGTGATGGAATCAAGAGTGGTTCAATCTATTTCGCTACAGTTGACTCACGACCAGTATATGATTGTACTGTTTCAAGTTGCGGTGTCTTCGATCTTGCAACAAGTATAACCAAATGGCCTAAGGAAGACAGTTTTAATAATAGATTTGTTATAACTCAGTGGTTTGTTCCAGGATTTGCTTAGTCTTTTGGTTAACTAGTTTTCTTCAATATTTAGTATTTCTTTTTTTGCTACAGGCTTCTACAATAAGTTCTTCTTTTTTGTTTTCATTTTATTAATGATTGCCAGTGAAAAAAAAAAAAGAACATAGAATCTAGAAATGTAAATTTTGCATCCTGATTTTGATTTTTTTTTATGTTTGATAAATAATTTCACTGTTTAAAAAGAAAACAAGAACAAGGGAGACTTGGGTTGTTGAAGGACCAAATCAAGTGTGAAAGTGACATTACAAAAGACTTTAGACGACTTTTATTTTCTTACAAGTCCTTGAGAATGATCTTGTTAACATTTTAGACTTTAACTTAAAAGTTATTTTCTTCAATATATAAAATTATCATACATTGATTCAGCGAGTGGAGACACTTTGTCGATCCATTTCGTACGGATTGTGCGTCGAAAGACATCATCATATGGAAAATATCAGATGTTCTGTGGATAGACGAGAGAACATGAGATTATGTTGTTGATTGGATTTTCAATAACCATTACTTGTTCTCATACAAGAAATGAGATGATTCGTGGTGGAATTGGAATAAGGATTGGAATATCGAAGTCTCAATATAAGTTATTCGGATTTGGCTTATAGAAACAGCAAGCTCTATCTCTATACTACTAATGATCAAATGAAGATTGTTGGTTTCTGTAGAGTTTGGAGATCATCCCATAGAAGTTATTGAAAAAAAAACTGTATTGGGATCATCCGTTTCGCTACATTCGGAAAGAATCAGAATACATTTTTAAGAAGAGAATAGTGATTCAGAAATCAGGAAAGGTTTTGATCATCTTGAGTGTATTTGAAAAGATATTGGAAGATAAATTTTTGCTTTTACATTTTTAAGATGAATCTTGAGAGTAACATATGGGCCAAGGGCATATGGGAAAGAGTAGATTCTATTGGAGATGATGAGATGTTGATCTTTAGTCATGGGGTACAATAAGAGCACCGGTTCAAGATGTTGGTGATGATTGAATCACGAGTGGTTTCAATCTGTTTCGTTAGAGATGGCATATGGCCAGTATATATTGTGCTGTTTCAAATTGCCGTGTCTTCGATCTTGCCACAAGTATAATCAAATAGCCTCCGAATTTATTTTTCAATAATAGAGTTATTGCCATAATCAAATGGCCTCAGAATATATTTTTCAAATGGCGGTGGGCATAATCCTGGTTCCAGGATTTGCTTAGTCTTTTGGTTAAGGTAGGTTTCTTTATTTCCAATGGAAGTACATTGGTTTGTTACATTTTTCTTCTTTTTTCATAAACCGTTGTTACAGTTTTTTTTGGCTTAAAGAATTTTGTCACGTAACCGTTAAAAATTTGGCACAAACGTTACTAAAAAGAACAAACAATTGAATACCTATATCTAGTTGTAAGATTTTATCAAGAAACATAAAATAAGTTCCATGATATCTTGGCTACACACACCGTTTGTTTTGAGGAGTTTAAATTTAGGTTGCTCTCTGACGATGCTAATGGTGTTTTAGGGTATTTCCCAATATTAAATAAATTACTGCACATGTACCTTCTTTAAAAGCTACATTTCATTTTAAAGAAAATGAAATAATCATACAAAATCAGGAAGACATACAGTAAAGTCAGGCTATCGGGTTGCTCGAGAGATGACAGAAACGATCAAATGGGGCCTAAATTATAAATCATTACAAGCATATGCTTGGAAAGTCAAAGCCCCTTTAAAAATAAAACATTTCTTATGGCAAATAACTTCGGAATCCCTAGCAGTTACTTCAAAATTAGCACATAGAGAGATTTGATGTGATACTATCTGTAAAAGGTGTGAGCTGGCAGAGGAAACAATAAATCATGCTTTATTTGAGTGCTCTCATTCTCAGAAAATATGGGAATTATCCGCAATTCCTACGGCATCAGGTAGTTTTCCTCTGAGTTCGGAATTTTCAAATCTAGATTATCTTTATTGGAGGTTACCATCTTCGATAGATGGGGGAGAGAAATCCTACTGTTATGCTTGGATTTTGTGGTTCATATGGAAGGATATGAATAAAAAGGTTTTTAAAGGATTACAGTCTGATCCCACAAATATTTTAAATCACGCTTTGAGTGAAAAAATATTGTGGAAAGAAGCTCAGTTGGAACCGATCGAAAATAACTATATTACGGAAACTTTGGAAAGCCCAGTTCAGTCTATAACATGTCAGATTGATGGCTCTTGGAAAAATTCGGATCCAACTATGGGTTTAGGATGGTGGTGTTTTCAAGGAACTGAACAAACGATACTGCTCGGTGCAAAATGTCTTCGGAGATGTCCCTCCCGCCCCCTTTCACTCGGAGATGGAAGCTTTAATTTGGGCTATGAAGAATATCCTTTCAAGAAGGATCGATTGTCAGGCGTTTGAAACAGATTGTTCGGAGTTAGTCTCGATGATACAGTCATCTGATGAATGGCCCGCTTTCTCCAATCTACTAGATGAGTTTTGCTCTCTCCGTGCCTATTTCCTAGTCTTCTCGCTTTCTCTTATTTCTCGTTTATGTAATGTTAAAGCGGACTGCTTAGCCCGTTCTTCTAGACTTTTATTTTCTGAAGTTTCTTTTGTAGACTCTTTTCCTCCTAATTGGGCAACCAATCAAGGAGTTACTTATTAATTAATGTGTGGTTAACAAAAAAAAAAAATGAAATAATCAAGATTTTAATTATTATGAGAATCTTATATATCTTAGTTTAGAGTAAAGTTACTTAATTTTAAATGACAAAAAATAGGGTAAGAGTATCTCTCATTTATGTTTTTGAAATAATGACATACAAAATTAAATCTAATGAAATTAAATAATAATATTTTTGTTAAAAAGGTAAATAACGATTTTAGGATTAAATGGAAGAAGATCCATGTCACAAGGATGTCACGTATCAGTTTGTGAAAGTATGTATTTGAAGAGATTTTACTTTAATATATAATATAGATTTTAAAAATAATGATGTACATAATGAAATTAAATAATGATATATTTTTTTTGCTATAAAACTAAATAATGATTTTAGGATAAAATGGAAAAAGACACATGTTACAAGGGGAATTGTCGCGTTTTAGCTTATCAGAGTACGGATTTGAAGAGAATCTTATATGATATTCAAACTATATATATTGGACAAACTAAACTAAACCTCGATACTTGTTCATCTTTTAACCGAGTTAGAGTGCTCGCCAAGTAAACGCAACATGGATACGCCAAACGATTTGATGAGAGAAGAGAAGAGACAAAAAGTGTCTGAAAATCACGATTGGTCCAAACTTTATCCCGATCTCTTACGGTCGATCCTCGAAAGCTTGAACTCTATTGATTTTCACCGAGCAAAAACCGTTTGCTCAGATTGGTATTCAATTTGGAAAACATGCGTTAAGCGTCCTCTTTGTCCATGGCGGATCATATACGGAAAAGATTCTTTGATGTTGTTCAATCCCGGAGAAGACAAGATCTACAAAGGAACAAACGTTGGACTCTCCAACGACAGCTATTTTATGGCTGGCTCCGGGAATTGGCTCTTGATGGTAGATTCTCATCTCGATTTTTACATTTTTAACCTGTTAACGTACAAAAGAATCGATCTTCCATCTATGGAGTCTTCAATTCGCGGTGGGAATGTGAGATTCGAGCGAAACCGCGAGCATGGATCCAGCGAGTGGGGACACTTTGTTGATCCATGTCGTAAGGATTGTGTGAGGAAAGACATCATCATATGCCGAAGAACAGCTGTTTTATGGATAGATGAGAAAACAGGTGATTATGTGGTTGCTTGGATTTTGAATTATCATTACTTATTCTCATACAAGAAAGGAGATGATTCGTGGTGGAACTGGAATAACCATTTGAGTATGGAAAGCCTAAATTTCAGTTTTTCGGACTTGGCTTATAGAAACAGCAAGCTTTATCTCTATACCACTAATGGTCACATCAAAATTGTTGATTTCTCTGGAAATGATCCCATAGAAGTAATCGAAAAAAACCCGTATTGGGAACATCCGTTTCGATACTTTTCAAAAAAAGGGGAATACAATTGCAAAAAGAAAATAGCCATTCAGAAATCAGGAGAGGTTTTGATTATCTTGAGTGCATTAGTAATGAGATCGAAGGACAAAATTTTGTTTTACATCTTTAAGATGAATCTTGAGAGTAACATATGGGAAAGAGTAGAATCTATTGGAGATGATGAGATGTTGATCTTTGGTCATGGGGTTACAATAAGAGCACCCGTTCAAGAGGTTGGTGATGATGGAATCAAGAGTGGTTCAATCTGTTTCGTTAGAGGTGACATATGGCCAACATATTATTGTTCTGTTTCAAATTGTGGTGTCTTCGATCTTGCCACAAGTATAATCAAATGGCCTAAGGAAGTAAGTTTTAATAATAGATATGTTAAAACTCAGTGGTTTGTTCCAGGATTTGCTTAGTCTTTTGGTTAACATGTTTTCTTCACTATTTAGTATTGGCTTCTACAATATGTTCTTCTTTTTTGTTTTCATTTTATTAATAATTGCCCATGAAAAAAAAAACATAGAATCTAGAAATGTAAATTCTGCATTCTGATTTTGATCTTTTTTATGTTTGACAAATAAATTTACTGTTTAAAAAGAAAACAAGAACAAGGGAGACTTGGGGTATTGAAGGACCAAGTCAAGTGTGAAAGTGACATTACAAAAGACTTTAAACGACTTTTATTTTCTTACAAGACCTTGAGAATGATCTACTTAACATTTTACACGTTAACTTACCAATTATTTTCTTCAATATATAAAATTATCATAGGTTTAATTTAAGTACAACTTATTTTCTTCAATATATAAAATTATTTTCTTCAATATATAAAATTATCATACTTTAAATAATCACATCAATTGTGTTTATTCTAAGCAATTTAATGATGTTTATTTTATTCAATATATAATTTTTTTACTTAAGTTAAACCTAAAGACCACTCTCTGTCAAACAAGAGATCACTATATTACTTAAGGGTCGGATTCCACAAAGTTCTCTTGTTCACACAATAAGTTAACAGCCTCGAAATTAGGCTAAATAAAATATGAGAATACTAAAATAAAACAAAGCAATTAAATCAGGTGAAAGTTCAAATAGATTAAAACGTTAGGTTTAGGGGAATTCTCAGGAATAAACTAATAGTAGATCTTGCAAATTAATTAGGATTATTTATCGAACCATTCTAGAACTCAAATCACTAATCTATAGCCAACCAACTCTCGCCTGAATTGACTAACTAAACCTAATATCAGGAAGTTCCAACTCTCGTCTGTAAACTCCTAAAATTAGACTAGCATTAAAATCATGTTTGATGATATGTTCACAGATATTTCTAGACCAACTCTCGTCCGAATCTAGTAATTTCTGCCCATCTAAATCCCTAATAAGAGAATTACAAAGCAAATTACACGAGAAAAAGATAATGAAATAGATAAACCCTAAAAATTATTTATAATATCTCCAAAACGTGCAGGGACTAAAGTAGCAAATAGGTAAGTCTTCTGGGTTGATTTTGCAGGCTTTAAAACTCTTAAACTGAAGTAGCAAAGAGAAACTTTTGTTTTACATCTTTAAGCTGAATCTTGAGAGTAACATATGGGAAAGAGTAGAATCTATTGGAGATGATGAGATGTTGATCTTTAGTCATGGGGTACAATAAGAGCACCGATTCAAGATGTTGGTGATGAATGAATCACGAGTGGTTTCAATCTGTTTCGTTAGAGATGGCATATGGCCAGTATATTATCGTGCTGTTTCAGATTGTCGTGTCTTCGATCTTGCCACAAGTATAATTTGTTACTTTGAATAACATTCGCATAATTGTTTTTCAGGATGAAGCACACATATTTTGTAAAGAGGATCAGGTTTGTGATATTAGTTTCTTATCCTTGGAGTTCTTTATCCTCCTAGTTTCTTGTTATAAGTATTTTGTCTTGTTGCAGATTGAAGAAGAAGTGAAGTGCGCATTGGATTTAGTGTACTCTTTTTGCACAAAATTTGGGTTTACGTATCAGCTAAAGCTTTTAAGGGTAGGCTATTTTCTACCAAATCTGTGTGACTTTGTGTGATATGATATGTGTCCCATCGTTTGCATGCTGTTTTCAGTTTCAGACGCCAGAGAAGCACATTGGTGATTTGGAAACATGGGATAGAGCTGAAGAGGCTCTAAAGAATGCGATAAGGGATTGCGGAAAGCCTTTGCTTGTATGTGTACTACTTCTTATTACTTATACTCAAGCTCATCAATTCACTCTAAAGTGTGATGTTTTTCTGTAGCTGAACGAGAGAGATAGGGAATTATGGAAAAAATCATCTTAAAGTGTCTATTTGTAGAGCACCTACACATCCACGGCTTAAAATAAAAGATGTGATTAAGCAAAAATGTTCCTAAACTCTCTGTTTTGGGGGCTCATAAACCAGAATCCATGTTTATGGGAATCTCACACAGTACGCACGGCTTAAAACGTAATGATCAACAAAATAGAAGTAATCGAAAAAAACCGTGTTGGGAACATCCGTTTAAAAGAAAGGGATTACATTTGTAAGAAGAAAATGGTGATTTAGAAATCAGGAGACATTTTGATTATCAGGAGTATATTCTCATATCGACAGAGAAACTTTTGTTTTACATCTTTAAGCTGAATCTTGAGAGTAACATATGAGAAAGAGTAGAATCTATTGGAGATGATGAGATGTTGATCTTTGGTCATGGGGTTACAATAAAAGCACCGGTTCAAGATGTTGGTGATGGAATCAAGAGTGGTTCAATCTATTTCGCTAAATCACTTCTTTGGAAAAGTGTAAAGCATGTTCAATGCTAATGGTGTTTTAGGGTATTTCTCAATATTAAATAAATTACTCAACATGTACCTTCTTTAAAAGCTATATTCCATTTTAAAGAAAAATAAATAATCAAGATTTTAATTATTATGAGAATCTTATATATCTTAGTTTAGAGTAAAGTATCTTAATTTTAAATTTTTATTTTAAATGATGAAAATTAGGATAAAAGTATCTCTCATTTATGTTTTTTAAATTGACATACATAATTAAATCTAATGAAATTAAATATTAATATTTTTTGTTAAAAAGGTAAATAATGATTTTAGGATAAAATGGAAGAAGATCCATGTCACAAGGAGAGATGTCACGTACCAGCTTGTGAAAGTATGTATTTGAAGAGAACCTTACTTTAATATATAATATAGATTTTAAAAGTAATGATGTATATAATTAAATCTGATGAAATTAAATAATGATATATTTTTTTTGTTATAAAACTAAATAATAATTTTAGAATAAAATGGAAAAAGACACATGTTACAAGGAGAATTGTGGCGTTTTAGCTTATCAGAGTACGAATTTGAAGAGAATCTTATATGATATTAAAACTATATATATTGGACAAACTAAACTAAACCTCGATACTTTTTCATCTTTAACCGAGTTAGAGTGCTCGGCAAGTAAACGCAACATGGATACGCCAAACGGTTTGATGAGAGAAGAGGAGAGACGAAATGTGTCTGAAAATCATGATTGGTCCAAACTTTATCCTGATCTCTTACGGTCGATACTCGAAAGCTTGAACTCTATTGATTTTCACCGAGCAAGAACCGTTTGCTCAGATTGGTATTCAATTTGGAAAACATGCGTGAAGCGTCCTCTTTGTCCATGGCGGATCATATACGGAAAAGACTCTTTGATGTTGTTAAATCCCGGAGAAGGCAAGATTTACAAAGGAACAAACGTTGGACTCTCTAACGACAGCTATTATATGACTAGCTCCGGAAACTGGCTCTTGATGGTAGATTCTCATCTCGGTTTCTACATTTTTAACCTGTTAACGTACAAAAGAATCGATCTTCCATCTATGGAGTCTTCAATTCGCGGTGGGAATGTGAGATTCGAGCGAAACCGCGAGCATGGAGTCAGCGAGTGGGGCCACTTTGTTGATCCAGGTCGTAAGGATTATGTGGGGAAAGACATCATCATATGCCGAAGATCAGCTGTTTTATGGATAGATGAGAGAACAGGAGATTATGTGGTTGCTTGGATTTTCAATAATCATTACTTGTTCTCATACAAGAAAGGAGATGATTCATGGTGGAACTGGAATGACCATTTGAATATGGAAAGCCTAAATTTAAGTTTTTTTGGATTTGGCTTATAGAAACAGCAAGCTTTATCTCTATACTACCAATGGTAACATCAAAATTGTTGATTTCTCTGGAAATAATCCCATAGAAGTAATCGAGAAAAACCCGTATTGGGAACATCCGTTTCGATACTTTACAAAAGAAGGGGAAAATATTTGTAAGACGAGAATGGCGATTCAGAAATCAGGAGAGGTTTTGATTATCCTGAGTGTATTGAGTCTAATAACGAAAAGGAAACTTTTGTTTTACATCTTTAAGATGAATCTTGAGAGTAACATATGGGAAAGAGTAGAATCTATTGGAGATGATGAGATGTTGATCTTTGGTCATGGGGTTACAATAAGAGCACCGGTTCAAGATGTTGGTGATGGAATCAAGAGTGGTTCAATCTATTTTGCTAGAGATGACTTTCAGTTACGGCTAATTTATTATCTTGCTTTTTCAAACTGTGGTGTCTTCGATCTTGCAACAAGTATAATCAAATGGCTTAAGGAAGACAGTTTTAATAATAGATTTGTTGAAACTCAGTGGTTTGTTCCACGATTTGCTTAGTCTTTTGGTTAACTAGTTTTCTTCAATATTTAGTAATTTGTTTTTGCTACAGGCTTACAATGGCCGTGTTCTTTTCTTAGTCGCTGAACTAGCGACAGTGACAAAAATAAAATAAAAGACCCAAATGTTTTACTTAAAAGAATAGGACCATAATACAAGTTGGCAGAGAAAACAACCGACAACTTTAGTTTTATAAAAGGCAAAAATGATCGGGGATGGAGTCGCTGGAAAAATCAGCGTTCACCGGCGACACCACATTTTCCAAAATTAATGTCGTAGCCTTTTAAAATCTGTCGCTGAGTTAGTTTTAGCGACAGTTAATTACATAAATTCAGTCTAGTTTCTGGTCGCTGCGATCGAGAAAAGAACAAGGTCAATATGTTCTTCTTTTTTGTTTTCATTTTATTAATGATTGCCCGGGAAGAAAAAAACATAGAATCAAGAAATGTAAATTCTGCATTCTGATTTTGACTTTTTTATGTTTGATAAATAAATTCACTGTTTAAAAAGAAAACAAGAACTAGGAAGACTTGGGGTGTTGAAGGACCAAGTCAAGTGTGAAAGCCTCATTACAAAATACTTTAGAAGACTTTAATTTTCTTACAAGTCCTTGAGAATGATCTTGTTAGAATTTTAGACTTTAACTTACAAATTTATTTTCTTCAATATATAAAATTTTCTTCAAATTTCCTTTCCCTTTTTCTCGCTTTCTCTTATTTCTCGGTTATGTAATGTTAAGGTGGACTGTTTAGCACGTTCTTCTAGATTTTTATTTGCTGATGTTACTTTCGTAAACTCCTCTCCTCCTAATTGGGCAACCAATTGTGGAGTTATTTTTTAATGAATGTATGGTCGACAAAAAAAAAAAAAAATCTCATACATGGATTCAGCGCGTGGAGACACTTTGTCAATCCATGTCGTACGGATTGTGTGTCGAAGACATCATCATATGCAAAACATCAGCTGTTCTATGGATAGATGAGCAAACATACAAGAAAGGAGTCCATCCTAGAGAAGAATCGAAAAAAAAAACGTATTGGGATCATCCATTTCGCTACATTTGGAAAGAATGGGAATACATTTGTAAGAAGAGGATAGAGATTCAGAAATCAGGAGAGGTTTTGATCATCTTGAGTTTTTTGGTTTGTTACATTTGTTCTTTTATCTCTTTTTGATCGGTTGTTACAATTTTTTGGGACTTAAGAATTTTGTCACGTAACCATTAAAATTTTGGCGCAAACGTTACTACAAACAACTGAATACCTATCTACTTGTAAGATTTTACCATGGCTACACACACCTTTTTATTAGCTTTTTTTCTTGAGGAGTTTAAATTTTGCTCTCTTCCAAAGCATCTTGTACCATTTACAAGAAAAACAACAGAAAATTGTCTCCATTAACCAATGATGTCGAGTGTCTGCGTCAATAAACATCATTTAATAAGCTTAGAATAAACACAATCAAATCCGAAGTTGTATATAACTAACCGAGAAAAATACCTCAAGATCTTGATAAGTTTTAAGAGATCCACTCTTTTGTTGACTTTAGTTTAGGAGGACCTTGACCTAAATTGACTCTCTTCAACAGTTTGTTGAATCACTTCTTTGGAAAAGTGTAAAACATCTTCACTAGCTAGCTGATGGAGTACCTCTTTCAAACTGATTTGGATTAGAGAAGCTTGTAGTCTCATTACTATCTTCAAGAGTTTCTGGAACCGTTGCTGCGGGTAAATACAAGAGAGGTTTAGGTGGAACTTCGAGAGCCTCTAGATTCCCCTCTAACATTTCAATGACTTTGATCATTGGTGGACGGTCAGATGGATTCGTCTGAATACACCACAAACCAACCAATACCATTTTCTTCGCAATTTTCTCTTCTTCTTCGGTTATCTGATCTCCCAAAATCCTCATAATTTCTCCTTGCTCAAAATCCTTATAGATCCAATCTGGAAAGTACACTGAACTATTAGTGGAACGAGCATTTTTAACCTTGTTTATATTCCTTGCTCCAATCATCTCAAGAATCACCATCCCATAACTATACACATCTGACTTATGCGAAGCTCCCCCAAAATTCTTGGAAAATACTTCAGGGGCAATGTATCCTGCTGTCCCTCTGGCATCTAGCATTGAAATTATGCTTACTTCCTTATTCTTGCATAGTTTAGCAAGACCAAAATCCGAAATCTTAGGGCAAAGATGATCGTCCATCAGTATGTTCTGCGGCTTTATGTCGAAATGTATAATCCTTGTGACACAACGATTGTGTAAATACTCTAGGCCGCGAGAGATACCTAGCGCAATGTCATATAATCTTTCCCAATCCAACTTGGTTGACATATTATCAGAAATATACTTGTCGAGGGATCCATTCGGCATGAACTCATAGACTATAGCTCTCTTGTTCCTTTCATAACAGAATCCAAGAAGAGAAACAATATTGACATGAGATGTTCTACTCATGCTAGCTACTTCATTGATAAACTCTTCCCCATTCCCCTCTGTCTCCTTCAAGATCTTCACTGCAACATCCCGACCGCTATCGGGTAACTTTCCTTTGGAGACGGTTCCAAATCCTCCTTTCCCAAGAACATGCGCAAATGAGTTTGTCATCCTCTTGACTCTTTTATAACTATATCGTTTCAACATTACAACTGCTTCAACGTTCTGGTCATTCCAATCACTCTTTCTTTTCACTATTATTACGAGCACAATAATGATCAACATAGTTAAAGCTGCAGCAGAGACTCCTGTAATAAGATAAACAAAATCAAAATCTAGGTGTTTCTATATATATATAAGAGTATATATAAGAGTATATCCAGTGGATTGATCGATATATAGTACCAAGTATGAGTTTTAACTTCCATGATGATTTTTCTGCAAAAAAAAAGATGTTCAAACAAGAATTATTGTTATGGAAAAAATAACATAAGATATATTGGTATGAAAAGATAAATAAAAAACTTACGTTTTGTTCCTCCATTAGTTTCCTTGGAAGGTTGAGATTCCGAGGGAGGTTCAAGAGTTCCATTTTTTGTTTGAGCTGGAAATGGAGCTTCAGCCGCTGAGCTCCTATTGTTGCTATCCCACAAGTAACATAATTACATCAGTTTATAAGACATAAAAGCAATATTTTAAAAAGGACTATATTAATTTCTATGCTCAGAAGACTTAAAAATTAGATTTGTACCATTGATAATTCAAAAATTAGAAAAGTAGGAAAGAGAAAAAAATTAAAGCCATAACTATCCTTCTTATTTTGTTTTAATTACACAGAATGCCATTGCCGAATACACTATTCATTATCGGGTACTGTACACATGATACTGTTCATCAACTGTTTGACGACACTATTCATCTGAGATTGCCGATACTATTTATCACCGGATTGCATAAAACATTTTGTGATTTGTGTGGATAACTATTTGATTAACGTGTTAACTAGTACAATATCGCGATAAATTTATATATTATGTGTTAAATGCATATTTATCGTGTTAAACCAGTTATCATATCATATAAATTAATGTGAAATATCAATTTTAAATTGTGAATTATAATTTACTTTATTCATCAAATACTTGGGTAAAAATATATATAAGTTAGGTGATTATCTATTAGGTTACCATGTTAACAACCGAGTTAAATCATAATGTATTGCGGTAACTTTATAAATATGTGATAAATTAATATTTATCGTGCTACCTCATTGATTATATCATATATAAAATATAACGAGTTACATATAGTATAGTATTTGTGTAGAAAACTATTTAATTAACATGTTAACTAATATAGTATCGTAATAGATTCATAAATTATGTGTTAACTATTTATTTACCTGGATATAAAACTACGGTAAATAGAATTGTAACGGGCTAATTTTTCATTTAGCAAAGTATCTCACCATTTTTCTAAATGATGTTCTATTACGAGAAAAATTTGATTGAATCGATTTCAACACTTTGAAAATCCGATTGATGACATCAATTGTGATGTTTTGTTACCAGAAAATTGTAGGTGGAGCCTTTGATGCACTGGATCTAATAAATCTTTCTCGCTCAACTCCGAATCAAACCGCGGTCTCGTCGTCACCATCGTCATCCCTAACTCTCGACGTAGTGATAGCCGTCTGACAGAAATTAGATGATGAACGGTTAGGACTGATCAGTGTGTTGGTTATCTCCCACGATCCACACCGCCGCTCGTTGGTTATGGAAATAAGCTACGAAAGTAGCCGGAACTCCAATCATCTTCATCGTCTCTATGCCCAGTAAACCAGCCCCGTCACAAGTGAATCACACAACTCTCCGATTTGCTTTTCCGGCCAACTTCTGATTTCAATATCTTTTTTCCAATTTTAGATTTATGTTGCCATTATTATTGTCATGGTTTTGTGTCGTCGGAGAAACAAAAGAAAGAAGAAAAGACAACAGAGATATTAAAGGGGTAAAAGAGTCTAAAAGATGGTGATATTAATATTTGCACAGTGACCAACAGTGACCAATTGGTCAAACTAATTAATGAGTCGTCCAGGCATAGATATTGATATTACTCTTTTAAAAATCGGTTGTTACCCTTTTCCCAAAAAACTAATCGTTTATGCCCCATCATGTTTTTAATTTTATTTTTTATTTTCTTTTAAATCGAATTTAATAGAAAAAGTCTAAAAACCCTTACCCTAATCTAGTAATTACGTATCAATGCCACAACTCAACAACAAAAACATAACTGCCTCCTCTTTTTCTTTTATCACGCCTCCTTCTTCTTCTTCTTTTTTTCTCCAGATTTTTTTCTCTTCTCACTAGATCTCTTCTTCTCCATAGATCTCTATTCTTCTTCTCTATGGATCTCTCTTCTTCTTCTTCTTCATCATCATCAACAAAACTTTAGATTTCTTATTCTCCATTGATTTCTTTTTGCGTTTCTCATTAACCATTTGTTGTTTTCCTCTCCATCACCATAGCTTCGCAAATCAGAGATCTAACGATAATCTCTATATAGATCTAGGATTTCGTTGGGGAATCGGCGATGGCGACAGTAACGACGTCGGCGGCAGTTACGGCAACAGTGCCGACGACAAAGAAGGTGACAGCGAAGATTCGGCGACAATGACGGCGATAATGAACAACGCAAGAAGAAACGAAATAGTGTGACGCGCTAGGGTTTAGAATTACAAATGGTTTTAGTACCATTTGTACTAGTTGTCCCTATTTATATCTCAGTTGTACCGTTTCTATCAATTGTAGTTGTACTAGTTGTCTATATTCATATGTTAGTTGTACAATTTGTTTTAGTTGTACTATTATGTTTCATTAATACCATTTGTACCAGTTGTTCCTATTTATATATAGTTATACCATTTGTACCAGTTGTACCTTTATAATTCAGTTGTACCATTTGGACTAGTTATCTTACGATCTCTTATATGAATCAGTTGTACCAAGTTGTACTATTCCGTACCATTTCGTTCTTAATTTCATTAAGGGTAATTTGGGGATATCACATTTATAGTGGCACCCAGATTATAAAGTGGCACGCCAGATTAATTTTTTCCAAATAGTGGCATATGTGGCTCGGACTCTTTGCCTAGCACCTAAACCATTTAGGCCGCCATCCATTAAGAAACTCAAGTGAGTCTCTTAACAAGAAATTATCATTATTGAATGCACTTTAGATATAGAATTAAATTTTAATTCTCTTAAAAAATTTGTATCACTCATAATAAATACAAGTGACAAAAGAGTTTTTATGATACACATCTCATTCTCTCTCAACCTTTTCGATTATTTTTAGTTATTTTTTTTTTATTTTATTACGAGAACCATATCTAAGAAACCTCCAATTGAAGTGCTCTAAGAACCGATTAGTTTAAGAATTTTCTATTATTTTCCCTATTTTTTACAAGTATGTTTTATTTGTATCATTATTTTTCATTTTAATTTCGTTATTAAAAGTTTCTCATAAAAACTGTCTTGGCCGACTAAATGGCATAAACTCCCTAAGTCATGTGTTTTTTTTTTTGTTTTTTGTGTTTACTGATTTTTAACAAATTTGACAAAAGTTCTAAAATGTAATTATTTATTGACGACTTAGGCTAGATGGAAAATTTAGACATCTAGACAAACAATTTATATAAACAATTTATGATACATTTAATCGTATATTAAACAAGGTGGAAATATTGGATCAACTCTTTAGCGTGATGAGTTGGATTGGGTTGTGTGTTATGTATTTTGACACAACTATAAACACCAAACGGAATTCGTATTGTAATTGTCAATTCAAAATATATGGTCCATTTCAACTTGTATCAACATTCTAGAAAAAATATCTCTAGAATGTATGGTCAAAATTAATGCCGTGTATGATCCAATATCTCTTAGAACATTGGATCTATCCACCCTCCTAAGTCCTAACGTCTTAATCGAAATAGAAATTGACTAGATAAAGGGTAGTTAAGGGAATTTACTTGGTGTTGTTGGGAGTGACCGGCGGGCAAAAGGTGATTACGTAGTTAGGTGAGTTTGAGCATTTGAAGGTGCTGGTGGCATCATCATAAGCATAGCTATAAGCGAGTGGACATTCGTTCTTGAAATTCTTCGCGTAAAGCGAGGGTGGACATTTCTGAGGCGTAGAGTACTCGCCGGTGCAGCAGAATTCCGCTGTTTTGAATTTCTGACAAGCGTTCATGCAAGCAATTGGCTCTTCCTCGCTGGAGCTTCCCATAACCTGAAGCTCTGACGGACACGTTTCGTTCAGGTTGACCACGCAACCGATGCTAATGCATGCCCGGCCACTCTGTGGACGTTGAGGTACCACCACTAAAGGAAGGTTGTAACCGTCTACGAGGCTTACATCATAGAAGTCTTGACCGTTGAAACTGTCGAGGGTAAACTCGGCTAGTGTCGTTGGAGGCGCTGCGCCTCCAGAGCACTCGATTTTTCCAGAGCCGCAGTCTCCGGTGGCGCAGGAGAAGTTTCCTTTTGAGCTGGTTGAGCAGAGAGACCTACCCCAGAAACGACCAGTCCATGACGACGGCGCGTTGATGACACGCGCCTCTCCTTTCTTGAGTTCGAAGCCGGTGGTGGAGAGAGGAACCGTACTCGCGGTTGAAACTCCCGGCCAGACAGTATAGTCGCATTTGTTTTCGATAGTAAAGTTTCTTGACGTTACTCCTGCGATTAGAACAATTAACAATTAACAATTAAGAAAAATATCACCAAATAAGAAATAACCAAAAATGTTCTCTGGAATAATGGATAAGGCCGTACGTGAGACGAATAAAAGTGAAACAAGGAGGAACATCAATGACAACCCTTCAACCATTGGCTCGAAGAAGACAGTATAGGATAAAGAATTTGTTAGAACATTAGCAAAAGGAAGAAATAAAAAGAACTAGAAGATATAGAAAATATAGTCAGAATTTGACTGCCCTTGGAAAATCTTGACAAGGATAGAAGAAGTAAATTGGAAATTTCTCGACGCCAAAAAGTATCTAATAAATAATTATAATTTATTTGTTCATCTGGTTATGAAAGGCAATAAAGGCATCCCAAAATAAATAAACAGGCCAAAAGACTTTTTTTTTTTTTTTGTCATCCGAAATAAATTAAAACTCAAAAGAGTCATTCATGAGGAATGTTGTTTACATATGTGATATGTAGCGGTTCTGTACGAAGTTTTCGTGCCAGATTATCCGCTTTTAAATTAGCACAACGAGAAATTAAAGATAAAGAGAAAGTAGAGAATTCTTCCTTGTCGCTCTGAAATTCCTCCAAAAATACTGAAAACGCCGGCCATTCGGTTGGAGAAGACACCATCTTCACCAGGTTAGAACAGTCTGTAAAGAACGCTACCTCTTGATTATCTGCACCAATCATACACTTCATCGCCCAGAGAAAGGCCTCGACTTCTGTATGTAGGGGAGATAGACTTCTACGGAGGTTGGCAGCTCCCATGGTTGGCAGCTCCCATGGTTGGCGGCTCTCCACTTAATGATGTACAGAACCATCCTGTACCGGAGAACTTATCACTTCCTTTCCATGATCCATCCACAAAACAACGGTACCCTGAATAGGTCGATTCAAATGAAACATCCCTCACTCGAGATCGAGTTACCAAATCCACAGAACCCTGATTTTCGTTAATAAGCTCGATTTGAGCTGCCTGCCACAATTGTGCCTCTTTTTCCGCTAACCGTAATACCTCCAGTGGATCATTGTCTATATTTTCAAATATTTTCTCATTCCTTGCTTTCCAAATATACCAGATAATCCATGGGAAAGCTGACGAATCGAATTCCGAAGGTATTCTCCAAAATAAGTGATCCAAGTTCGCAAAAATAGATTCTGTGGGAAAAAACCCCATACCTCTTTTTCCGCCAAAAGACTTTCAATCTAGTCAAATTTATTATCATTCAAATTTTTAATTTTTTATAATTTTGAAAAATATATAAATAATTAGGTTATTAAGTGGTACGTAAATCGTGAAAATGGCATACATGCAAATATCCACAGTCCACAGATATAAAATTGTTGGTAGAGAATTTGGAAAATAGCAAAAAGAATTTTAATCTATTCATTCTCTTTTTTCTTTTGTGTGAACATCTATTCCTTCTCTAATACAAGTATACAACTATAATTAGTTCATGTTTCTAACTTATAGTCTTAGGTGATATTAGGGCCGGTAGAAATTTTTTTTTTTTTTAAATGTTTAAGGTTTTATTTTATTTTAAAACCAAAATTTTCCTAATAAAATTCATTAACAACACATTAATTAATAATTTATTAATTTAAAGGCATAAAACGCACAAAAATATAATGAAAGAAAAGCCTAACAAATTTTTTTTTAAAAAAAACTTATAATTTTTTTTTTAAATATAAAAGACCTAAAAAACTTTTTTAAAATATATGCCCCCTTTAATTTGATGCCTTAAGCCATGACTTCACTTGATTGTGCCACATAATAATATAATCTATATATCCAGTAAAACATATTTGGTGAGAACATTACATCGTTGTCTCAATTCTTTCAAGAAAGTTGCCTCTAATTCTATATTTATATATATATATATATATATAAGAATGTTATCAGAGTATATGTGAAGTACCGTGAAGAAGAAGAAACAAGGAAGCAGATAGTTGACAGAATATACTTATTCTGTTACTTGATAAACAGAGTATTAACACTGTTAATGACTCACTTGTATAGTAAAATATCTAGTTGTATAGATAAGTATCTAACTTAGTATATAAGCCAAATGTACAGCTACACAAATCTTTAATGAGAATTCTAGAATGTTTTACAATTCTAATATGGTATCAGAGCCAGGTTGAAGTCGAATATGTAAATGTACTGTTGCTGAAACTCTACAAAAACTTGGCTTTCAAACGAATCATTCTGATCATACTTTGTTTACAAAATTCAGTGATTCTGCTTTAATCATTGTCTTGGTTTATGTGGATGACATAATTGTTTCTAGCAACAGTGAAGAAGCTGCAGCTAATCTCAAGTCTCAGTTAAAGTCTCATTTAAAGCTGAGGGATCTAGGACCTGCTCAATACTTTCTTGGACTTGAAATCGCAAGATCTGCAGAAGGTATCTCTTTGTGTAAAAAAAATATGTTATTGAACTTCTTGATTCAGCTGGTGTGTTGGGATGCAAACCTTCTTCAATTCCTATGGAACCAAATCAGAAACTATCTCAAGATGATGGAGAGCTCTATGATAATCCTGAGAGTTACAGAAGCATTATTGGGAAACTTATCTACTTGACTATAACACGCCCAGATATATGCTTTGCGGTTGGTAAATTGGCTCAATATACTGGTGCTCCTAGAGTGTCTCATCATCGTGCAGTACTCAAGCTACTTGCTTATATTAAAGGGACTGTAGGTCAAGGACTGTTCTACTCTTCGAATCCTAATATGGATTTGAAAGCTTTTGCAGATGCTGATCTTAGCGCTTGTCCAGACTCAAGACGTTCTGTTTCAGCTTATTGCATATTTCTTGGGGATTCTCTCATTTCATGGAAATCAAGGAAGCAGGATGTTGTTTCTAGATCATCTGCAGAATCAGAGTATAGAGCTATGGCATTGGCAGTATGTGATATTCTTTGGGTTCGGAGTTTGATGGAAGACTTGCATTTGCCTCCTTCTTCTCCAACAGTTCTTTATTGTGATAATGAAGCAGCGATACACATTGCGAATAACCCAGTATTTCATGAAAGAACGAAACACGTAGAGCGTGATTGTCATACGGTACGAGACAGAGTTACTGATGGAACCATTATTTTGGCTCATGTCAGGACAGAGTGTCAGATTGCAGATCTTTTGACCAAGGCTTTGTATCCTGGACAGTTCCGAGCTCTAGTGGGTAAGCTTGGCATTTCAAACATCTTCATGCCAGCTTAAGGGGGACTATCAGAGTATATGAGTATATGTGAAGTACCGTGAAGAAGAAGAAACAAGGAAGCAGATAGTTGACAGAATATACTTATTCTGTTACTTGATAAACAGAGTATTAACACTGTTAATGACTCACTTGTATAGTAAAATATCTAGTTGTATAGATAAGTATCTAGCTTAGTATATAAGCCAAATGTACAGCTACACAAATCTTTAATGAGAATTCTAGAATGTTTTACAATTCTAATAAATGTAAATATCACTAATGAAAATGAAAGTTTAGGTTTTACTTGAAGTAAAACCTTAAGTGATGAGGCTCTTGGCAAGAAGATGTATTGGACTCGATCTATAGACTCCCCTAAGTGAAAACTGAGACACTAAACAAGAGCAACAAAGGGAACAAGATAAGCTTAAGATCGATCAATTATTTTCAAGTTCTTTTCATATTTAGTTTACTTTTTTAAAGTTGTAGCCTACCTCTTTTACCAATGATTCCAAGACCAAGCCTGCGATTCAAGTTTATGAAAGAAAGAAACAACAGAAATTTGAAGCTGCTCTATGGAACAACAACAAAATTTGTTAACTCCATGAATATATTGAAGAGAAATAAGGATTAGACTCGCTCTAAGAAGTATTGAGAAAGGTTGGTGGGGAAAAAGATGACTCAGAAACGAATGATTAAGTGACATACTCAAGTGCGTCTTCTTTTTAGTTTTTGCCTTTGTTTATTCCAATTTTTTCCCCCTTTTCTATTTTCTTTAACCCCCTGTTTCTTTTATGCGCTTAATCAATATAAAAACATGTATTAGTATGTCTTATTGACTTAAACTTTTTGGCCAGAAATAACAAGATATAGTGGAAGCTCCTTGACCGTTTAAACGCTTTTACATGAAGTGGGAGATTCAATTTTTATAAAACCCAATTTCTTGTTGATTGTTAATACAAAGTTTATCGGAGGTTTGAATAGTAAGAGTACTGCAGACAGTGCCATCCGTCGTGGTTCGTGTATTGTGGAAAGAGCTTGTCCATCGGATGTCGTACATGCAAATTAAAACTGTCCATTGTGGATCCCATTGTTGTTTAGAGAACTTCATCGTAAAATCATTGTTCGTGGAAGCATTTCATCGTAATCAGATATATTGTACCAATCTATCATCATGATTAGATAAAATATTACTCACTTTGTTCCTAAAATAATGATGTTTTGAGTTTTACACACAAATTAAGAAAAAGTAACTTTTATATTTTTTTATTATTATTTTCTTAGTTTAATAATATTAGTTTTACTTCCTTCATTTCTCTATTGGTCACAAACAAAAATAATAATAATATTTTTACAGAACATCAAATTTGGTGGAACAAGTAAAAAACCTAAAACATCAAATAATTAGGAACAGAGGGAGTACTAATGATAATATAATAGGTGACAAAAGAAACAAAAGCAACAAGATATATGAAGGATATAACAGACCCAATATTTAAAATGGATTTTGGATATTTGTCTAGACATTAAAATATTAGGTAAGAACCCGTAATATGCACGAGTGCATTTTATGGCACTTAGAGCATCAATAACGTTGGTATGCTATGAGATTTCTTAAAAGACAAAAAGTAATAATATTTTAATTTTGCAATTATATTCTAAGATTTTAATATAGATAGATCAATGACAGAGCTATACGTGTTTTTAGTTTGTAAGAATGTCTTTTATCTAAGAGTTTTTAGACATTCTCTCTCTTCCTTCTCTTAACTTTTTATTATTTTTCTTTATTTTTATTGGTAAGAGTTATACTAAGAAACTAACGTTAATGGTGTTCTTAGTCTTAGTTATTTTGTATATATTAGAATATTTACATTTGATTAATTTATTAGGAAATTTTGATAGGGAAAAAACTAGTTTGACCGAGAAATAAGGTTTAATTACTAAAATAACTCATAAAATGTATGGGTTAATCTAGTTATTTTCATGACCAAAATATCATTTGTCTCTTTGGTAGAAAAAAAAGTCAATATTACCCTTTGATTGTTTTGGAAACGTGGGTGAAATTTTTTCTAAAAAACAAATCTGCCGTTAAAAGTCTGCGGACGTCATTGTGACAGATTTATTTTCCTCGACAGGCTTAATGGTCTACGACAGATTTTCTGCGGTAGTTTTTTTCCTCCCACAGACTTATTTGAATATGGTTACGACAGATATTTAATTTGTAGCAGATTTTTTTCCTTTGCCAGACTTATTTTATGATGACGCCTCATACTTTCGTAATTTTGACAGTTTTATTATAATGTGTAACAGATTTTAGTTTCTAGTGGCGTCAGACTTATATATTTTGGAAAAAAAATATGTCATAATGCAGCAGATTTGTTAATAAAAAAATAATTACTAGTTTGACTTTTTAGTATTGACAGATTTGTTTTACGTTATAACAGATTTTTTAATGATAACAAAAAATCTGGAATATTATAGCAGATTTGTTTTAAAAAAATAAAAATTGCTAGAATGACATATAGTCACAACCGATATGTTTAACGTTATGACAGATTTTTTTTACGTTATGCCAGATTTATGTTTAATTTACAAAAATCTTGTGTTTCATAGCAGATTTCTTGAATTAAAAATAAATTATTGGAATGACCTATTTAGCGACAACTGATTTTTTCATGTTATGACAGATTTTTATTTTATCATGACAGATTTGTAATTTTTATTTGAAGTCTGATTTTATCACGACAAGATTATGTTTGACAATTTTTTAAAAAATCTGCAAAATTAGGATACGACAGACTTAATTTTAACGTAACAAACTTGTTAAAATTAACCGCCATATTTAATTTTTAATTTAAAAAAACGAATTTGGTTTTTATTTTTAAAGGAAATGGCATAATGAAAGGTTAAATAGTCTTTTAACATAAAATTTGGGTTAGTCTAGTTATCCATTTGGATTGAGAGTCATTCTAGTTATTTTTGCTAAGTTTTGAGTCAAACTGGGTAAATTTCACTTTTTCATACGTTCAAAAATCACAAACTTGTTGTGTTAGTTATGGTTTCAATATAAGGATTTCAATTTTTGCATCTGTATTTAAATATATTACTTATGTTAATTTATGAAGGCAAAAATAATAGAGGATCAGAGAGATTTTTTTTTTTGTCGGCCAAACGATTCTATTAAAGGCCCAAAGGGCAAATACAGAAGGCCCACTAAAAGGATACAAGCGAAATATAACGGCCCAATCTAAATCATAATTAAAATTAACAAATAAACATAATTTAGCGAGTGACATGTGTAGAAGACGTGTTCTTTTCAACTCACACGCGTCAAGATATCAAGCGCCACCGTCAACCGTTCACAAATCGCCTAATTCCGATTAACCACCGCCAATCAGCCAGGGTATCCTCCTCCCTTCTGCCGATCTCCAATCCAATCGAAAGTATCATCGAAATTTGCCGGATTTAAATAAAAATTGCTTCACAATTTATCCGGAAAGCACCAACGCCGGGGAAGCTCTACCACCAACTACACCTAATTTGAATCCATCTTTGCTCATGCATCTTGAGCAAAAGGAGAGTGACAAAGATAAAGCGGAGACATCGATGGTCAAAGGTAAGTATAGAAAGAAATCGAAGCTTGCTATAAATGAGAGAAAACTGGACTTAACCGGTAGCAAAAATCTGAGAGAAAGCCGAAATTTATTGAAATTGCATAAAGGCGAAATATACACAGATCTGGTCGAAACCGGAAATAAACTGATACTAAACTCTCTAATTGTTATCGGGAAAGAAAATTCTCTCTCTCTCAAAGATACGAGAGCGTTAGAGCATGTGCAGTAGTAGTCTCTCACCATAGTCTCTCATCTACAAAAGAATTAATAAAATAAAAATATATATTACTTAATTGTATGAGTCTCTCAAAAAAGGTGAGAGAGTCTCTCATTTGAGACACAATGAGAAACTCTCTCACCTTTTTTGAGAGATTCATATATTTAAATAATATTTTTTTATTTTATTAATTCTTTTATTGATGAGAGATTAGGCCATCTGCAGTGGCATAACTTGGGTCATGTTCTTCACATTATTAAAATTGGGAAATAATGAATAGTGGGCTTGAATCAGAGAGAATCGATCTTGCCCAAGATGTGTTTTAACCCTTGTTCTTCGGTCTACGTGGCACTTTTCTAGTGGTTCCGAATTTTAGCACACGTGGGCTGTGGACAAATTCATCAATGCCTCCAAATGAGAAAACATTTGTTCTACCGAAAGAATCAAGTCAATATGTATTAGTCTCTAAATTAAAGAAAACAAAAATCTCTTAACATTCGTTTTTTTGGACATTAAACTTTGTATTACTTAAATAAAATGTTTGTGTGCTTTAATTAAGTAAGAAGTTTGTTTGTTTATATGTTTTTCATTTATATCTTTAATGTTTTTTGTTTCATAAAAATTTGGTCTTGTATTTTGAATTTTAGTATAAGTTTTTTATGTTTTCAATTTAAATGTTATTTTTTAAAGTTTTTAAAATTGTAATATTTTATTATTATTATATTATTAAATCTTATGATCTTACACATGTTCTCCCAATAACCAACTTATTAACAAAAGATCTAAACTCCTGATCTTACATTATTTTAATAATATTCTTACTCTAAGAACACCCAAAACAGTTCCCCCATTAAGGATGCCCTTAATGAGAGACTACCACTGAACATGATCTTAAGAGAGATCCAAAAGTCCCTCTGATCAGTGAGACTTAGAAAGCCATTGAATATTTTTACCCAATGAATATATTTATAAACATAAAAAACAATTCCTCTATTTTTACATCTTAAAAAAGAAAACAAAACAAAAAAAAAAACAAAAAAAAAAAGAGGATCAGTGAGACTGATGAGAAAGTCATTGTCGCATGTACTTATCCTCTCTTGAGGCTTCGTTTCGAATTCTTCAATCGTCCTTTAGAAATCCTCAAATTCTCCGCAAAGTTCTTCTCTTTACTCATAAGAGTTCATCAGAACCTCGTCGTCATTAATGGGTTAGTGTTACTTTCCCTTTAGAATTTAGGGTTTAGGGTTTTTCATTCCAGAATCAATTCTTAACGAATCAATTTCAAATCTTGTTTATTTCAGTTACATCGATGTTTTGTGCATCATCTTCTCCAATTACATCTCTTCTCTACCCAAAAGCTCAAACAAAATCGAATTCGAAGAGATTCTCCTCTCTGCGTGCTTCATTACCTGTTTCTGATAACAAGCTTAAAGTTGAATACACACCATGGCTTATCGTTGGACTTGGTAACCCTGGATTAAAGTATTATGGAACAAGGCATAATGTAAAAAGTTCACTCTTTTAGATTCAATTTTGGTGTTTTGAAATCAAAGTTCTCTTCTTTTTTTTTGATTCTTGATTTGTTTTTGTTATGTGTAGATTGGTTTTGAGATGATTGATCATATAGCTCGAGCAATGGAGATTTCTATGAACACTATACAGTCCAAGGCTTTAGTTGGGATAGGTTCTCTTCTCACCAGTTTCCTGCTTTTTGATGCATTTGTTTCACTTGTTTGTTTGTTTATTTGGGTGGATTCACTATGTGACCAGAACAGGTTCTGTTGGAGAAGTACCGATTTTGTTGGTTAAACCTCAAGCATACATGAATTTCAGCGGTGAATCGGTTAGTCTTTTTTACATTGTTATCTCTAATGGCCTGTGTACATGAGATTTGATAAAACCCAAAGGCTTACGCTTTATCATTGATTTATTTGTCTTTTAATGTGTTTTGAAGGTTGGGCCGTTAGCGGCTTACTATCAAATACCCTTACGCCACATTCTGATGGTAAGTACTGTCTTATTGTTTGCTGTGTGATGATGGTGAAATGGAATTGATCAAAAAATTGTGTTTGCTTCTATGGTGTAGATATATGATGACATGGGTTTGCCTAATGGTGTCTTGAGGCTTCAACCAAAAGGAGGTCATAGCCAACATAATGGGTAAGTAATGTTTCTGAATAAGGAAGTGATCAATGTGGGTTCTTTTGGTTTTAGAGAAGTTTAGGGAAGGAACCATATACAAAGTTTAAAAACAAGTACGGGTAATGTCTCTGAATAGTGAAGTGATCAATATGGGTTCTTTTGGTTTAGGGAATGAACAAGAATTGTTCTTTGCTTAAAAAGTTACCATAAGGCAAGGAAACATATATGAAGTCAAAATTTTCAAATCTCCAGCAATCTTTTTTCCGAATGATTGGGATTAGAAATGTTGAATATTTTCAATTTCTAAACTTTATCCTCACACTCTTGAGGAAGGGAGACGTTATCTTGAAAGGACACAAAAGTTCAAGATCCAAGGTTTTTGGATAATGAAGAATAGAAACGAATTCAAATAGTATAAAGCATTTTTTTTTCTAGGAAGCGCATCACACTGTGAAAAAGTAATGCATCATCATCATTTACGACTTCTAATCAGAACTAGAAGTCTAGAACAATATAACTATTTCTTGTGCTTTTCTGAAAAGGCTTATAACTTCTTTTGCTATGTGCCAGATTGAAGAATGTGACAGAACATTTAAATGGTTGTCGCGGCTATCCCCGCTTATCAATTGGTTTGTGTCCTGCTTCACCTTGAAGTTCTGTCGCCGAATACCTTTTTGCAATCATAATAAAATTGTCTGTTGCGTTGCAGGAATAGGAAATCCACCAGGTAACATGGACATGAAAGCGTTTCTTCTCCAGAAATTCAGCCCCTTGGAGCGCAAACAGGTAATAAATAAAAACGCTTGCATTAACCTAAGTTCACCAGTCTGCAGTCAAGTGATCTCTGCAAGTCTGAAACTTTTTGGATTTAAGATACTGTATGATTATTTGTTCATCGAATTTACGTTGGATTTTTAACGGATCTGTTGTACTGAATCATGTTTAGATCGATGCGGGACTGGAACAAGGTGTTGAAGGTGTGAAGACACTTGTTGAAGAGGGATTCAGTGACTCAATATCTCGATTCAATTTGAAGCAGAAATACAAGTTTCACACAGTTTGAGTCCTTCACATTTGCCTCATCGTGATACCTGTCACAGTAACAATAGTAATACCCATAGTCCAACATTGTTCTTATGCTTAGTCTTTCTCTAGCTGATAGGTAATATTATAACCTTTAGATTCTCTAAGATCAATTTTATTGATATATAATTTTGTGATGAGTTTATTGATCCAATTCAATTAACAGTGACAAAAAAAAAAAAATATGAAATAAAAACTAGTCAAATTAATTTATGTTGAAATGATGGAATATATTTGGCCTAAACATGGATGGTTAATTATTAAAAAATAAAATCAGATATTACGGTTGTCAAAACAAAACAAACGATCAGATATCATCATTACCAGACTAAACAAAATTATAAATGATAGATAATTGATGATTAAGGAAATTAATGACCGTTTGATCAAAGATTTACTGGGTCCCACACTACCAAAATAAGACCGTTAGACGTAAGCAAAAAAAAAACAGAAGGGTAAAATCGTCAACGTAACAAAATCTCTGAAGAGTCACCACTCTAATTTTTCTATCAGACCGTTACGAAAGCCATAAAAGAGAAACCTTTTAATTACCATTAAATAAAGTCTTTTTGCATACAACAAAATCTAGTTCTCTCTTTTACTGAAGAAGTGATCGAGAGATTTTATCCAACAATGGCGGATATAATCTCAAATCCGACTATGGAACAACTGTTCTTCTCTGTTGATCCAATGTCTCTTATACTCTCTCAAAACTCCGACACTCATCAGCTTAAACTCTTGTTAGATGGTTTCTCCGGATTCGAAAGAGGTCCAAGATACGATGAATACTCGAGATTACGTGAATCAAAGCTTCTAATGAAACGTGATTTTCAGAAATTCCTTGAGGAAGAAGAAGAAGAAGAAGAGCCGAGGATCAAGAAACAAGTGAGGTTCGAGGGTAATTCTGTAATTCCACTAGAAGATGAGAAGAAGAAACAGAGTCGATTCGAGGGTAATTCAGTAATTTCACAAGAAGAAGATAAGTTTACGCCGGAGAAGAAGAAACAGAGTCGATTTGGGTTTTCTCCGATGAGAAAAGCTGTTCCTTCTTCATTGGCTCAATCTGTTCCTGATTTCTCCGCTGTGATACGTAAAGAGAATCGTTGTCCGGTTAATTACAACAATACTACTCCGCCTCCGCCGAGAAACGGCGGCGTTTTGACGGGATCGGCTTCGAGAGGGAGCAAGTCGGCGAGTGCTGGAGAGAAGAAGAGTAAAGGAATGATGGGAATGGCTCGTAAGAGTTACGCTAATGTTGAGGATCTTAAGAAGATTTCATTGGCGGCTGCTTCTGCTATTAATGGTGGTGGCGGCGGAGGAGGAGGGAGAAAAGTTGGTGACGGTTGTGGTGGTGGTCGTCGGACTATTCTTGGTTACAGACAAATTTACTGATTTTCGTTTCGAAAGCTTTGATTTTTACACGATTTTATTAGTTTTTTTTTTTTGGTGGGTTTTTGATTGATGAGAAGCAATTCTTGGATTTGATTTGTTGATTTGGGTTTTCGTGGCTTTTTTTTTGGTTTGTTGGTGTCTTGGTGATTTGATTTGTTTGTAAAAAATAAAGCATATTCTTGATATTGAAACTCGTTTGATTTTTTTCATATAATTTTGTCATATTCAATCGTTCCATCATAGCCATCAAAGATCTTCACAAATCGTTCCATCATTGCCATCAAAGATCTTCACAAAGGTAGATAGATGTTCACAAAATTGATTGGTTCGTGTCTGTTTTTGCGTGCTTAGTAATAGGTTCTACTCTAATTTATAAAATTTATCTGATTTCTCTTTGCCCAGAAATTCCATCGTCATCACCAAATCAAGATCCTTCTTCTCTTAGCAAAGACCATTCGGCGACCAGTCGCAGCGACTATTAAACGAACAACAAAAAAATAACAACGACCAGTCGCATCGACTGTCAAACGGACAACAAACCAGTCGATGTCATTGATTGGTGGTCGTTAGCGATTCCCAAACGAACAAGGGCCACAAGGCCATACTCCGAGACTTCACTCTCCATCCATTATGTCCATCTAAGCAAAACAATTATATTTACGTTAAAATATATTTAAAATATTTATATATGTGCATACCTATATTACTTATAATTAATAGAAAATTAAATTAAAAAAAAATTAAGTAAAATAAATAAAATATTAAGATAGTAAAAACAATACTATGAAAATTGTATTAGTAATAGTAATATGATTCAAAATTTTAACTGAAAAAAATTAGAAGTGGTCATATTTCAAAATTTTTAATGTGTTCATGAGTTTTACAATAGAAGTAAAATTAAATGCATGCTATAGTAAAAAACACTTTATATAACTCTATTTATAAAATTTTAAGCAGGAAAATAAAATTTAAAATTAAACATAAAATAATATACTACAAAGAGTTTTATTTATTATTAAATTTTCCTGAATTCCAGTGGTATTTGTTTTATCTACATATGTTCCTCAGGTAACCAAAATTTTGTTTATATCTAACTATTCGGCCAGATTTTTGATCTATTATAGTATTTTATTATTATTATTTTAAAGTATTTAATATTTCTAGAAAAACTCAAACTTCAACTCCAAAAATTTGCACTATTTATGGAGAAAATTTGTTTTTTTTTTTGTTTTGAGTTTTTTTTTATAAATAATTTTAATTTAATATATATATTTATGTATACCGATAAAAATTATAAAATTTATAGAATTTGTATAGATCTAACTATATATATATATATATATATATATATATATATATGTCTGACCAGCCATTTTATTAGAACATTTGAGAAATCGGTTTCAAATAGGTGGTTTCTCTTTGATATCAAGATTCTCCTAGATTCCAAACACTCTTAGATTGATGGTCCGAATTAGAGGTTTCCAATAAATTTATCTTTGGCTATTTTTTTTTCATTTTCCACTTGTTTGTACATAACTTTCGTTTTGGTGATTAATTAGTTTAGCCGTTCATAGAAAGAAATTCATGTTTTTAATTTTTTTTGTTCTTAATGGAGATTTTTGTTTTTTGCTCTGTAAAATAATGGATATCCAAATATTTTGGAAATTTTGTCCAGCTATTTGTAAATCAATCAAGCCTAAAAAAACAAAATGCTGCTCAAAACATTATACTAAATTTGTTCTTTTTTTTAGTTTTCCAATTGGTGTTTAGTTATTGATTTTCTTTAGAAAAAGTTCCATAGTTATTTTTTCTGGCATAATAATTACGTTGGACTAAAAAACTGAAATGGAATTCAATGTTCTTTTCAATTATTTGGACGCTGGTTTTTGGCCTTCAAAACTTGGACTAGTCCGACTCTTTTGACTATGAATTAGTATTCATATTTCCTGCCAAATAAAATCAAATGAAAAATCCAAATATCTAGCTATCTTTATACATTTACACAATATATATGACAACAAATAAAAAATCCACATCTCTTTAGCTGCTTATTCATTCTTTACAAGCCAGACTGACTACTCACTTGATAGAGCCTACTCACTTGACAGAACCTGTTCCTAGCCACCACATGGTCACTAGCTCACATCAAGAAAGAGATCTTTAAGCCTAACTTCTTTGTCTTCACATTGTTTTTTTTAACCCTTTTCCATATTTTACATGCATATATACTACAAATGATTCTAATTGAAAAAGTGCTAATAAAATGAAATGTCGACGGTAGTCGTCTCTCATGATCTGTTGCTATTAAAGTGGTTCGTTAATCTTGATTTTCCATAGTACAATGCATATATCAAAATGGTTCGCTAATATACAACACTAAATAGTTGCTAATGAGAAGTAGAAACAATTAGGTGTAAACTTTGAGATGTTTAGCCTAGTAGTCAAATTAACAACCATCTATTTCGTTCAGTGTGTAATGTTGTCGCTAAATTAGTTATTTCCTCAGCTGGACGTCAATAACACATTCTTACGCGATGACCGTTAAAACGTTGTGTACGTGCATTAGCCTATATGATTCACTCACAAAAGTCAAGACCAAACTAAATAATATGTCTTTAATGTCGAGACCAAACAAGCATCTCGAACATAGTACATAAGGTCTACACAGTTCATGCAAAACACTTTGGTTTCGTTCAAAGTAGATGTGATCCCACTCCTTCCTTATAAGTTTCAGGGAAAATGTATTATCTTCTACTTCTCATAGATGACATTACTCTCAAAACCTCGACTCAAATATTACTTGAAGACGATCATCTCTAGAATTAATTATTGTACTTCTTGCCAGCAATGTAACTATGTTGTAAACGTTTGCATCACGCATAAATGGCCGACTCCAACCCTTGTCTCATGCTAGTTGACTCAAAGAAAAAGTTTGGACGACAATTCCTGTCTCTAACCCATTTTACATGTCTTCCATAGATAAAGTGGTCTTTCTTCGACCACCGAATTTGTGGTACTTGGATGCATATTTGATAAGATGCATCGAAACGGCGTTCAAATTTTAAATTTTGTGTATCAACTACCGACAAAGTGCATCCACAATCTTGGACTTCAAAGCAACAAATACACATGTGGACGGAATTTGTTTTTTAACTGTACTGGATTGCATTCATTTTAGTATATATTCGATCCACCGTACGTTGTAAGTTTTGAAATATTAGGTCCTCACATATTTTTATAGAAGATAGATAATAGTGCAACTGAATAATATAATTATAGAGAAAAACTATATTTTCATTAATAATTAAACCTTAATCGTTCTTAAAACCTTCTAAAATTTACGCATCAAAAAGAAATAAAAAATTTACGCGTCATTATTTTTTTTATATAACTTTCTCTTTGCCTGCTCATATTACATAGAAGATGCTTTAATTTTCTTAACACAAATTACGTCGTTTTATATAAGATCGAACAATATTAACATGTAGCAAAAATCCACGAATAAAGTTTTTGGAACACCAATACGACAACAATACAAGTAAACCAGTCAACTTTATTCATTAATCATCTATCCGTCAAATTTGGTCAAACTTATTAGTCAAAGGTTTTAAAATTCACACATTTAATCAATCGATGTGTACAGTTTGATTAGTATTTCTACTATTTGATCATTTGTCGGTTTAATGTTTTTTTTGCCATTATAATTTAAGCATTTCACAAAATAGTACAGTATATTTATTCCTATTGAAATGTGAAAATTACATTTCTATATTACAACCAACGTATATGTTACATCAATGTACAAACAAATCAATAACATGAAAAACAAAAAAACTCGAATTAGATTCTTAGTATAATGTATGAGTATACCAATCATATACCTAACTCTTCACATGTTCCACAAATTAGGTCAGGACCATGGTTATAAGATAAGAGCACACTTTCATTTTCTTCGATCACGGCTACCGGAAAAAACAGGGCCTAAGCAAAATATATCAGCCAACGGAACATTCAACGCCGGACTATTCATGGATCTTGGAGCTCTAATCTCTGTAGAATTCATCTTCTGCAAAGTCTTTTTCTTCTTCTTTTTATGTGGATCACTATTGCTCCGTTGATATTCCGAAGAAGAATTTGTTTTCTTGTTTCTCATTGAGTACCCAACAGATTTGCTTCTAACAAGCCAAAACCCACAACCAAAACTTGGATCATCTGAGTCAGAATCTCTTGTGTCGGATTTCGCAGCTAGGGTTTGAAGATTGCTTCTTGGAGAAGTAATCTCGGTCTTCTTCGAGATCGTGTCGGTGGCCTTGTGAGAGAGGTTTTTCCAGTCTGAGAAGAGCTCTTCGGCGTGAGAAAACCGTTGTTTTGAGTTCTGACGGAGACAAAAGTCGAACTCTGGACTTGAATTCAGACATGACTGGTCTGAATCTGATCGGAGAGGGACTCTTTCTTCCGAATGATGAAGATTGTGTGAAGATGTTGAGGTTACTCTGCTTTTAAGACTCATCGTGAAGATTATTAAAAAAGGATACAAAATAGTATTATTTTTCACGAATGTCTTAATAAACAAATTGTGAGGAATAGAAAGAAGAGCAACAAGGTAGATAGATATATATACGACTATACGAAGAATGTCTAGACAACAATTCACCTACCATTATTGACTATATGCAAAAAGTTATTTTTTGTTTTTCTTACTTTTTTACATTCTTTTGGAATTTCTTTTCTTTTTTTTTGCTAACTAATTTCTTTTCTTACTTTATTATTAAAAAATATCGGCTACATGAAATTTTTTTCTTCTCATAGATGAATTTTCTGCTATTTGGATCAAACGTTATAATATACCCCGGTTTACTTTTACCGAACTTGGATATATCTCCAATGGATCCTAAATTCATTACCCATTTAACCCATCTAACTTGGATATATCTCGAATGGGTATGTAGTAAATTTATTACTTATTTAACCCGAATTCGAAAGGATTTTACCCGAACATTATAATATATTCCGGTTTACCGGATTAAATGGATAATAAATTTACGACTCAGACTTATAAAAAACCAAAAAAAAAGTAGAAAAGTAAAATCTAACTTGGAATTTAAGTTAATTTTGCTTTATTGGGTGTAGGAAAGACTTTGACTTCAGCACTGATATTTGGTAGACTTTGAAGCATTGATCTTTTGGTCGACTTTGAAAAAAGTTGTAGGGAAGGGAGAAGACTCCACATCTCAGTTTGTTGAACAGAGAATTATTCATCTAATTTAATTTACAAATTATGAACATGTCACTAGTATTTATAATAATCATTCTTTCTCTAATACTAATAATTGTATATTAATAACTGAGAATAATTCTGCACTAATTTGTTTTGCTTTTTTTTGTCAACTATCGGCCTTGGAGGAACAATGAAGCATCCTATGATCAGGGATACGGATGTGTATTTATAGTACTATAAAAAAAATTAGGAGGGTTTATTAGTTCATGTATTTTTAAAGCATCTACCAATTTAAACGGATTTACTTAATTTAAACCCATTTTAAGGTGTGTCGAATTTATTTGATTATGATATGAATTTCCAAATAAATAGTTTGTACTTAGATGTGCTTCTTTGTATGTTTAACTAGAAAACCTCAAAGATTTTTGTCTGTAACTTGTGTTTCAATTTACTGATTAAATAATACAAAAATTAAACACTGTTTAATAAACAGTGAGAAACCATAAAGGAAAAAAAAAACCAATCAAATAACATCAAATTTTTCATGAAAAATTTACCAATCAAAATACCCAATCTATTTTTTACCAACATCTTTTATAACTAAAACGGTTTAGAAATTCAAACAGGAAGTATAATAGTTAAATAACTTATATATTGCCGATGTAGTCGCTAACCTATCACCTTTAAAATTTAAAGTAATGTACGAGGTATACAACTAATTAAACAAGTTCTTCTTATTATTTTTGTGAACTCTATAAAAAAAAAGACCAATCCGTCGGTGATGACACTATCTTCGCCAAATTAGAACAATCTGTTGCAATTGCCATTGTTGTCTTCAGCTAGTTGATCATACAATGCATGGCCTAGATGAGTGATTAATTTAATGTGTAGTGAACAGATATTCTTTTTAAATTTTGAACTCCTATATACATGATGAATCCTACTACATCATTTTGAAACCTAAATCTGCCAGTAAATATGTGTCTTTCCACCGTCAACATAACATCAATATCCCTTAAAACCTGTATTACCGGTCCAAGCTATCTTGACATATCCAATATTGAATTCTCCTATTTGTTTAGTATAGAAAATTCTAGATATATAAAATGTAGAAATTATAGGTATCTACTGAAAAATCTATTACACATTAGTCGAACCAGTTACTAAAATCTTAGAGTAGAATACGAACACCAAATATATAACATGTGTATGTTCTTAGTCCTACCAATTTATATCATTTTCATTTTCAAGGAGAATTGGTCTTGCCAAATTCAAGAAATCAAAATTCTAACTATACTTTTCGTTCCGCTATTCACCAAACCCATGAAGTTGATTTTCTTTAGCATAAAAGTCTAAAGTTATATCGTAGTTAGTATGTTACAATACTTTGGACGTCGTAGCTTAGAATATCAATATACCATTAACAAACACTAAGAGATAATTTTGTTAACGAAACACATGATAACTTTTAAAAAGGGTTTATATCAAATTCTCTGTCATTCGACAAATAATTTTCCTGCATGATCAAGTAAATAATTTCAATAAACTCATTCAAATTTCATTTTTTTACATATAAATATACCACTAACAAATACTAAGAAAGATATAAATTTTGTTAACGAAACATATGATAACCTTTAAAAAAGATTTATACCAAACTCCGAGAAATTAATTGATTACAGCTTTGAGAAATTACCGGTTATTGAGACCCATATATCTCCGCGTTGGAATATAAGATCCCTCCCAACCAAAAATCAAATTACCGGTCTAGACCCATATATCTTCTCACTCCCAACAAAAGGTCTCACAACCACTAGTATAATTTTTAGTTAGTATAGCCAATACATATTACTTCGTACTTATAACACAATTATTTAGGTAATGATTAAAAATCACTAAAAGAACAATGGTTTATTATAAATATCAATAATATGAATTACTGTTACATAAAAAAAATCTAAGGATCGAAAAAAATTATGATTAAAAAATGCCTATTAATTTGCATGTAATCTTGAGTACGACACGATAGTAGAAACGCATAGGAAATAAAATTCCAAAACAATCTTCGGGAAGACCAAGTAGAATAATGCAACATTCTTTTTTTATATCTTTCAATTTGCCTTGTTTCAGTGCTTCTACACAATCTGGAATTTTTCTTGCATCTGACACACAAGACATTGGATTTGGCAGCAACCCTTTCTCTGACATTGGAGTCATTGCAAAATCATTATTACCTTTCGTATCTTCAAAAAGTGATAGCATCACAACTATCACTGTTAAGATAGACGCACACACTCTTTGTATGTTCTCACCCATTGTTAAATATTTGTACAACTTGTATTTTATCTTGTGATCGCTGCTATGACATTGTTTATAGTATTTATATATCTAGTATGGTTATGAAACTTTTTGCTAGACATGATATATTGCCTTTTTTATAGATTGTGTACATGCATGTATTAGTTGTCTTCGAATGTCTAACGTTCATGAGAAAAAGAATGCAATGTATTTAATCAGAAAAAGAAGAATACAATGTAATTCATCAACTTTTTTTTTGGGTCAAAAGTATTTCGTTAACCATTTATGACAAGTTTATATATATTAAAGGAAACTATATATTCGATTAAGATTTTTGTACAAAGAATATTTTCCTTTTCCTTCTTATATCCATAATAATTAAAGATAAACTATTTTTATTTATAAAAAATATTTTAAAACTTTTTGCTGTTTTCAATAGAAAATAAAATACTGTATATTATGTATTATTTTCAATAATAAAATAAAACATAAAATTCAAAAAAGTTATAACGAAATCATATAGAAATAAATTTAAAAAACTCTAGATGCAATACAATGAAACTTTAGAAAAAGATTATATAAAACAGTCTTTTTAGTATTAAAAAGTTAGAGAAATTTTAAAAGGTTTACAATCAGTACCCATAGATATTTTAAATCATGCTTTGAGTGAAAAATTAATGTGGGAAGAAGCTCAATTGGAAACGGTCGAAACTAGCTCTACTACGGAAGTTCTGGAAAACCCAGTTCAATCAATAAGATGTCGAATTGATGGCTCTTGGAAATATTCGGATCCAACTATGGGTATAGGATGGTGGTGTTTTCAAGGAATCGACCAAACAATTCTGCTCGGTGCAAAGTGCCTTCGGAGATGTCCCTCCCCCCTTCATTCGGAAATGGAAGCTTTAATTTGGGCTATGAAGAATATCCTTTCAAGAAGGATAGATTGTCAGGTGTTTGAAACAGATTGTTCGGAGTTAGTCTCGATGATACAGTCACCTGAAGATTGGCCCACTTTCTCCAACCTGCTAGATGAGTTTGGTTTGCTCCGTGTCTACTTTCCCTTGTTCTCGCTTTCTCTTATTTCTCGTTTATGTGTTCAAGCGGACTGTTTAGCCAGTTCTTCTAGACTTTTACTTTCTGAAGTTTCTTTTGTAAACACTTCTCCTCCTAATTGGGCAACCAATCAAGGAGTTATTTATTAATTAATGTGTTGACAAAAAAAAAAAAGTTAGAGAAATTGTCACTTGATGCATTATTTTTTCTTTGTCTGATTAACTTAGTAGCTCCTGACTTAAACTCCAAGTCTCCCTGAAAGCATCACTATCTTTTATACTTGAATATTACAAGTACCAACCTACCACCATAAGTGAACAATATTCTAGAAAAAGTTTCCATGGTGGTAGGCTAGTGAAATTTACACGGCGGCAGTATAAATACTCTAGAAAAAAAGTTAGTTTTCTAAATATATAGAGTACATTAAAACCTCTATAAATTAATAATTTTGGGACCATGATAATTTATTAATTTATAGTGATATTAATTTATCTATAAATTAATAATTATTAATTTATAGTGTAAATTAATATTTATTAATTTATAGAGAGATTTTTTAAAAATTTTAAAAACTTGTTTAAAAAATATGAGAGAAAATAAATTGATCTAAATAAAAGTAATGCTTTGGATGTTATAACTTTGGTAGTTTTAGACTTAAATATTTAATATTTAATATTTAGAAGAAAGACAATTTTTAAAAAACAATAACAACCAAGATTATAGATAAATTCACATATACAAAAAATATGTAACATAATGACTTCAACTGTTGTATTTGAACGGTCTATACGATTATTCAAATAAAAATTATACTTATTTCAATTTTGAAAACTTACATAAGATAGCTATTTTATGAATAGAAATTTATTTTTAAAAACTACTAGAAATATATTATCTTTAGATATATATATATATATATATATAAATTCACATGATTATTAATTTATGATATTATTGGGACCATATTTTTACATAGAGATTTGAAAAATTTTATTATCTTATTATCTTATCAAATTTGGTTAATTTTTACACTGGCCCGACTTGGGACCGGCAAAATTTATTATTTTATCGTGTTTATTAATTTATCGAGTATTAATTTATAGAGGTTTAACTGTACTTGTTTTTTTTTTTTTCAAGAACAAGTATTAGCCACTTATGGTGGGTTACTAATTTTTCGAATTTTGTTGTGTGGAAATTAAGACGATTTAGCAACCGTTGAAGGTTACCTATTTGTGTCAAGCAAGTAACGGCGAATTTGTAATTGTCGCTAATCTAACACAACTTCTTGTTTGCAACAATTTCAGTGGTTGCTATAATCGTGTTTTATTATTGGTTCTAGCTTCTAAGTTGACTGGGAGAATATTCAAGTTCATCTCAGTACAATTCAACTGTGGTTAATAGATTACTAATTTAAGTTTAGACAGATGATACATAGTTAATTTTTTCAAGATAAAGTTAGACAGCATAACCATAAAACGACTAACCTAACTTAAATTGGTCCTAATATATATTACTTGGTTTCTTTATTTATTTTATTTAAACATATTTTATTGAAAAACCTAATCCAAAATATAAGTATATATAAATCTTATTAATAATCAATCATATATCTCTAAAAAAAAACTCAAACAAAAGTAGTATTCAATGAATTTAACGAGAGACTATATATATGTTCAGTTGTTCGATTGGTTGCATAAACAAAAAAAAAAAGACAAAAAAGGAGAAACATAAAAAAAGTAAGTATTAATCAGAGTTTAGGAAATTTACATAGATTAAAAAATTAGAATAAATTGAAATAAAACAGAAATAAAGTAAACGAATCGAATAATAAAAACTTTGTAATAATAATATTTGAGAATGATATTTGGAAACTAGAATAGTAAAAGTAATGCTAGATTGAAGAGGCTTTTAATTAGAAATAAGAAGGATTTTGTTTTTTTTCGAAAAAGAAATATATTTTAAAGTTAGAATAATTTTTATGTGTTTGTAAGTTACACATTTTAGAAAAATCATACTTAAGAATATTATTTAGAATGATAATATTCGTCTCATTATATATATGAAAAGAGAATTTTGCATTTTCCAAATGGTCAAAATAAAGTGCACGATTTGACGTTGAAATCTGAAGTACGTGGATATGAAGAGTCCATATATGAGATTTACAAAGCAATTTTACATGCGCCAAGACATGGTTAAAGAAACCTCATGACAAACATCTTTCCAAAATTTATCGACGTTCACTTTAACAAGAATATTATTCAGATTATAAAACATAAAGAGAGTGATGTCGAGTGAATCATAGAAAAACAACAAAAGAAATTGTAGTGAAAAGTGTTTTGAAATTATTTACTAAAATTTCGAAAGCTAATGCATATGAAAAAACTAAAATATTTTAAAATTCAAATGATTATATTTATAAACAAAGGCCGTATAGATGAAAGTTTAAAATTAAAATCATGCGCAACGCGGATGATACATAATCCACTTGTAAATAAAATTGTGAAATTCAAATTTAAAATAGTGAGATGCTATAAAAGCATTAAAAATACAATAAGAGATTATACTAGCTTAAAACAAAATTCAATAATTAAATTATTCTTTCCATTTGTTTTGGAAAAATTTAGATTGTAGCTTTTCCTAATTTTTGAGTGCTAAGTTAATTGTTATCTTATACATTTAAAAATGTAAAAATAAATGTTACTCATTTAATATATTTCAATTGCTTACTTCAAATATTTTGATTGTTTTTTTTGTTTTTAAAAAAATATTAAAAACAAATAAGGAATGATATATAAACCCAGGCTTGAGTTTGTTCTAAATATGTTTAGAGGTATTCTTCTGTTTAAATCTAAAAAGAAAATGGAAAATGATAATGAAATCTCATAAAATCATGCATAAAAGATAGTATGGGATTTTTAGAAATTAATTTTGAAATGATATTAGATTTGATGGAGTGATGTATGCATTTTATTGGTTTAGTATCTAATTTCTATTTACATTTCATCTCTTTTAGAAGAAACTAAGATTTTGTAACCCATAATAAATAAGTATTCATGGAGGAGAAATTAATGTCCTTATCTTCAAACTCTTTTCTTCTTAGCTTGTTTTATAAAGATGAACTAAATGCCCCAATATCATACAATCAATTATCTTAAAGAGAGACGTTAAGAAGAAACCAAAAAAACGTGAAAGTATGGAGAGGATAACGTCAATTGTATTCTTTGCTAGCTTACTTATCATATTTGTCTCAGGTATTTTGTATATTTTGTATATCTTTCAATTGTTGTCTCTTTATTTTATTCGATTTTTAATCAAATTTTGCTATTACCAGTTTATGGACAATTGACCAAACCACCTCTGCTTGATAAATATTTCTAGTACAACGTAGATAAAATAACATATATCAAATTGCAATGGTTGAAAAGAAAATAAAAACAATAGTGTGATTTTTGATAATTAAAACAATAGTATGATGGTAATATGAATTTGTTTTTTCATAGAAAATGATAGGTTCTTATAATGATAACATAAATAAGACCTATTATGTCTAATCAATAATCATACACAAATGTAACAACAAATAAGCCAGGATTTAGAGTGAATTAGGTATACGCCAACAAAATTCAGAAAATTAGCAATGGCATGACTAATTTTCATCAAATAGTGCAGTGTTTTTATTTTCTGTCACTAGTTTAAAATTTACAGGAACCATGAATTTTTCTGTAACTCTTTTCTCTTTAATTATGTTCACGTCTAATTTTTCAAAATTACGCTCTAAGAAAACTAAATCGTAAACCCAAAATTTTAAACTCTAACCTCTGTTTAATAAATTAGATGTCTTCATAAGAATAAAATGTCACGAGAGATAGTCACATATTCCATAATTATTAACAGAAGAGTAAGAGTTCATTTTTTTTTTAAGTCTTCTCATTGTTAGTATTTACTTGTACTTTATTTCTATAGAGTGTGTAATTACTCTTATCTCTATATTAAGTTTAATAAGGTATACAATGCTCTAGTTGTGAATCAGACAAGAGCAATTTCATGCGATGAAAGCCTAGGCCTTTGCAAAAAATGTGACGAAAGATGCAAGGCCAAACACGGACCATCGTGCCTAAGCAAATGTGACGGAGAGGTTGGGATGTTGTCGTGCACATGCACTTACGAGTGTGGACCACCTTTACCCCCCAAAAGAAACGTTTGCAGCGGTGGGACTGGTATGTGCAGTGGGAATTGTCCTGATAAATGTTGTGATACCAATTGCGCACAAAAGTATAATGGTGGACGTGGATTTTGTAACTCCCTTGGTAATTATAATTTGTGCCAATGCGAATACCCTTGCTAAAACAGGGTAAATGAATTTGTAATCCAGTTAATTGGCTTTGTTTTGTTATTATGAGTTTAGTGATATTGCTATAACTTTTATATGATTTGATATCAAGACATAGAAGGTTCTTTAATAACGTTCTAGAAGGTATTCTTGTTTTTAAATTCCACTGATTTTGTTAATCATAAATACATATATATATATATATATATATTTTTTTTTTAATGTAATGTTAAATTATATTCAAAAGAAAAATAAAGTTTTAACAACAAAGTGCAACTTGAGTTTGATAATGGTTTGAATGTTAAGATCGAAATCAAATTTTTGAGAAAACTGTAGATCTTAGCCTCGAGCAGTGAGCCACTGTTGGCACGCCTCGTCGTATCGCCTATCTCCAAGTCTTCAGATCATTAAAATCTGGTTTTGGATTTGCTTGTCTATCCATATAAATACATATTGTAACCCTACTACAATGACATTTTTTACTGAAACAAGAAGAGTAGTAAAAATTAAAATATTCGTACAAATTACCAAAAACATTAATGTTGACTAATCACACCTTAGGTATTGACTAGTTTGATGACTATACATAACATGATAAGATCGACGGTACACGTATGTTTAATATTAATGCCATGTTTCTTCATTTTCCTTTAGAGCATCAAATACATCTAGACACACCATGTAAGACAAAGACTTTTGACAAAAACAAAACAAAAATCTTGAAAAGATGGGAAAATTATTTAAATGGATAACGGAGTAGGACAAGCTTGAAATGGAATTGGTTACTTGTCGAATTTTCTAATTGTCTTCAGTAACTAATTTATCATTATTTGTGTAACAACAATGCAACCAAATTTCTTAGTATTGTAAACGAAGCTAGGTTTTATTTGCATTTCATGTGGAAGTTCTGCTCTAACTCGAGCAATTGGGATTATTAATAAAGAAAAAGATTTATTTAGAGGATTATAAACAATTCTTCATGTATTAATTAAGAGAAATGATACATCATCGTATAATTATTCTGAAATACAAAAAGTTAAGGAAACAGAGAAGAGAATAAAACACTAATTCATTGAACTCCACAAAAAGTCATTCTTACCAATAAAAAAACATTGATCTTAACTTGTTCTTGTTTCTTCCACCATCAAAATTTATCGAACCTAAACCAAACAAATCCCCCGAAGGAACCATATCAAGAAATGAGCTCACCCTAATCACACCTCCATTTCCCTTGTAGTTGTAACCTCCATGTTTCTTCTTCAATATCGGTTTCGGAATACTACTGTTTAAAGAAGAAGAAGAAGAAGAAGACGACGAAACGTGACTCTTCATAGAATTCGAACCGGTCGAGTTATAAGGAAGTAATGGCAACTTTACCTCATCCTCTTGGTCTCCAATTTCTTCAATTTCAAGAACCGGTTCAACATCATCAATTGGACTTATCTCCGGTTTGGGTAAACCGGTTTTATATTTCTCGCTTTTACTACGATATATAGGTTCCGGGATCTTTTTCATTTCTATAGGGAGGATTTTGCCTTCGTTGAAAAATTCTTCGGCGGACCACGAGCTCTCGCCGGAGATTGCGCCGCGGGGAATTGAAAACTCCAAAGGAAAGCCCCAATAAAAGTTGGAGATATCAAACGGAGATTGTAATGGACGTTGCTCGATTGGTATGGACTCATGGTGGCAAAAATCGTTAGAAAATGAGATTCTTGGACTATCATTAGCATTTTCCGTCATTGTTATTAATTTTCTCAAGAAATATTTTGAGAGGATTGAAAAAATGGTGATGGTAAAACTCCTTTTTATATGTGAAAATTATGTATATAGGGGAATTAAATGAAGGAGTGGCTATTTTCAAATGTTTGGTAAAGTTTGGTGTATATTTAAACTTATGTTTTGATCTTTGTTGTGTTATGCAGGTGTCGAGTGGTCTTCACAACTGGGCCTAACTTCTCTTGGGTCAATGTTTTAGTTTTCCCAAACTTTGTTTCTGATGTCTTGCTGACTTGCTCACATGACTTAGTTTTGAAATCTCTACATGTGATCTTTTATTGAGAGCCCAATTATCTAATCCTTTCTGTTTTTTTTTTCAATGCTAAGTTGATTGTTGTCATGTATTTTTTTAAAAATTGTAAGATTATTTTAACTCATTAAATATATTCTAATGTCAACAACCTTTTATTTTCTACTTTTTTGCATAAATATTATAAGGAAAGGAGTAATATATATGTAAACCCATACTAGAGTTATCTCTGTTTAATAATATTATCTTTAAAAGTATTTATTCTTTAGAATTAAATAAGAAAATTGAAAATAAAAATGAAATCTTTCAGAAAATCTTGCAAAAATATAGTATGGTAATTTTCTTATTAATTTTTGAAATGTTATAGATTTTATGGAGTGATGCTAAGCATTTTATTTGTTTAGTACATTATATAATTCTCTTACATAACATTATTTTTAGTAGAAAATAAGATTTTATTACCAAATGAACTTTATTAGTCATAACAATTAATTTAGCCAAAAATTTGTGGATATGTAAAAAGATCATGATACCATATTAATGGATAGTACCAGTTTTCAATTAGTGTATAAAGTATCATTATCTTCAATTGTTTTCAAGTTCTTTGATTGTGAGTCCTCAGCTTGCTTTTAAAAAGATTAGCTAAATGCCACAATAACATAAAAACAATTATCTTAGAGAAAAGTTTAGAAGAAAACGTGAAAGTATGGAGAGGATACCTTCACTTGTATCCCTTGTTAGCTTGATTATCATATTTGCCTCAGGTATTATAAAATTTTATATACCTTTCAATCGTCATGTTTTTATATTCATTTGATATATTTTGTTTTGTTTTGTTAATAGGTTATTTTATTATATGAACATCTAATCAAACTGCCACTCTAACAAACCCAAATAAAGAGTCTTGAAAGTTTAACCTTAGTTTTAATAATTTAGACGTCCACATAAAAGATTAATGTTATGAGAAAGAAATACATGTTTCATAACAATTAAATGAAGGATAAGATAAATTTTTTCTTAAGTCTTCTTGTCGCTATATTCTTGAATTACTTGTACTTAATTTCTATAGAGTGAATATATTCTTATTTTTCTGTTAAGTTTAATAAGGTATACAATGCTCTAGTTGTTGATCAGACAAGAGCAGGTATCTGCAACGATAGCCTAGGCCTTTGCGATGGTTGCGATCAAAGATGTAAGGCCAAACACGGGCCATCGTGCGAAAGTAAATGTGACGGTCCGGTTGGAATGTTGATGTGCACGTGCAGTTACGAGTGTCCCCCAAAGCTTTGCAATGGTGGGCTTGGCAATTGCGGTGAAAGTTGTAATGAACAATGTTGTGATAGGAAATGTGCACTAAAATACAATGGTGGACATGGATATTGTAACACCCTTGATGATTTTAGTTTGTGCTTATGCAAGTACCCTTGCTAAAACAAGTTGACAAAATTTGTAAACCAATTAGCTTCTTTTGTAACTGTCACTTCGATAATAATTCATGATATGGTAATAAATTTCCTTTCGATAAAAATGTTATTATTATTTGCATGTAAGGTATGTGAGATACTGTAAGTAGAGACATTCATGACTCGATAATATTTCTAAGTTTTCACAATCTATATTCTTGATTGGTGTTTCCTGGAAAATGGATTTCGAAACAAATTTCCATGCAAAACTAGATTTTCACAATCTATACCAAAATATTATCATAGCTAAAAAGAAACTACATGAATGTGTTTACACAATTAAATAATATCTTATAAGAGCTACAACTCATTATGCATTTTCAATTTTGTTTAAATTTGATGTACTAATCCAGAGTTTTTATTAAAGAAAAAAAAATTCTTTTGGATTACGAACCAACGTTCCACATTCGAAGATTAGAAAATAACAGTCTAATATATAAGTCAAGTCTAACTCTAATTAGTATGAGTTTTTTTTGGGAAGGAACCCAAATATAAATCCGTGTGGGTTTTGCCTTTTGCTCCAAAGCGGACAGTATCATACTAATAAGGAAGTTGAATTAGGTTTGGAGACCCCAACAATTGGTATCAGAGCCTAGGTCCAAACAAATGAGACCTAGGGAGTGGGCTTGGACTGGATGCTCGGTGTGGCCCTCGATGTGACACGATGAAAAGGGTACCTCAAGGAGACCTCGCTAACAAGGGTACCGGTGTTCGGGTGCCAAAGTTTTGCTGGAGGTGAGGCCATAGGTTCTTGATCTTTGGTTTGAGATGATTATTGTTGGGATACAAGCTAACGTCCTACATCGGAAGATTAGAAAATAACAATCTAATATATAAGTCAAGTATAACTCCAATTAGTATGAGGCTTTTTGAAAAAGAATCTAAATACAAATCCGTACAGACTTGGCTTTTGGCTTAAAACAAATAATATCATACTAATGGAGGAGTTGGATTGAACTTAGAGAACCTAATATTCTCGACCAGAAATTAAGAAAAAAAATGTCGGCAATAGATTAAGTTTAAGAGCATCAAAGTTTCATCCAGAATAATTATGTCAACGGAAAATTCGACTAAAGAAATCGAAGAAAAAAAAAGATAATACACACCTAATCGGTAATACAAATGAGAGATTTGCCTACTTTATATAAAGCGATAAGTTTTACACCTAATGATATTTAGCGTCTGTCGTCCTTAGACCATCCTTAACGGTCAGCTCTTAGCCTTGTTCTTAGCATAACATAGAATATGGACAAGTTGTAATTTTTTTAACTGACATTCTATTTATTGTTGTTTGACTTTTATGTGTCGGTCATTATTTATCAGTTTCGGCCTTATTCCAAGAAAATATGATTAAAAATTACAAGTAGAGTGACTTGTTGCAGATTGCTCTTTTATGACTATCTAAATAAAATCATTTTTTCAGATTCAACAAACAAAGAAAAACCCCTTTGGAAATTTCTGAAAAGCTTTGAGATATTGATCTTCTCTCCATCATACTCGATGAATCCTTTATCTCTTTCAACTACTCCATCTTCTTTGTCCCGAAAATACGATGTCTTTCCCAGTTTCCACGGTGCAGATGTTCGCAAAACCTTTCTTGCTCACATCCTAAAAGAGTTCAAAGGAAAGGGAATCGTTCCATTTATTGATAATGATATCAAGAGGAGCAAGTCTATCGGTCCTGAGCTCAAAGATGCCATTAGAGGATCAAAGATCGCGATCGTCTTACTCTCAAGGAACTACGCTGCTTCTTCATGGTGCCTAAATGAGTTGGTGGAGATCATAAAATGCAGAAAAGAGTTGGGTCAAATAGTGATGACCATTTTCTATGACGTTGATCCAACAGAGGTAAAGAAGCAGGAAGGAGATTTTGGGAAGGTCTTCAAAAGAACTTGTGAAAGTAAAACACAGGAAGATGTTAAGAGATGGCAAAAAGTTTTAAAGTCTGTGGCAAAAATCGCTGGAGAGCATTGGCGCAACTGGTTAGCCCTCTTGATTTTGTTTTTATTTGCTCTAATTAAGTAATATTTTACTAACACATCAAGCAATACATATTTTTTTGGATGTGTAAAAGAAAATTTCATGAATAATTAGTGGATGTAATTAAAAATTGATCTCTCTATTTTTGCTAGGGATAATGAAGCGAGCATGATTGAAAAAATCGCCATTGATGTTTCGGACATGCTGAATATTTCCTCACCATCAAGAGATTTTGACGATTTGATTGGGATGGAAGCTCATACGGAAAAGGTGAAATCGTTGTTGGGCCTACACTCTAATGAAGTGAGGATGATTGGGATTTGGGGTCCGTCTGGGATTGGGAAGACCACCATTGCAAGGGTCTTATATAACGAGTTATCAAAATCTGACGGTTTTGGATTGAGTGTCTTTATGGATAATATTAAAGAGTTAATGTATACAAGAGTAGTGGGTTCTGACGATTACAGTGCAAAGTTGCACTTACAGAAACACTTAATGTCCGAGATACTCAACCATAAGGATATCAAGATACATCATCTAGGAGTTGCACGTGATAGGTTGAACGACAAGAAAGTGCTTATTGTCCTTGATAGCATTGATCAATCCATACAACTAGATGCTATCGCAAAAGAAACTCAATGGTTCGGTCCTGGGAGTCGAATTATCATCACAACGCAAGACCAAAAACTTTTGAAGGCACATGACATCAACCATATTTACAGGGTGATGTTTCCATCAAGATATGAAGCTTTTCAAATATTTTGTAAGTATGCTTTTGGTAAAAAATTTCCTAAAGATGGTTTTGAGGAGCTTGCTTGGGAAGTTATAGAACTTTTAGGTGAACTACCATTGGGACTAAGAGTTATGGGCTCCCACTTCCGGGGAATGTCTAAGGATGAGTGGGTAAATGCACTACCAAGGTTAAAGACTCGCCTTGATGCTAATATTCAAAGCATTTTGAAGTTTAGTTACGATGCTTTATGCTATGAAGATAAAGATTTGTTCCTTCATCTAGCCTGCCTTTTCAACAATGATGAAATGGTGAAAGTCGAAAATTATCTTGCTTTAGATTTCTTGGATGTGAGGCATGGGCTTCACCTATTAGCTGAGAAATCTCTCATAGCTCTTGATTTCGAAGGTGTTAACTACAAAGTGCTAAAAATGCATAATCTACTAGTACAATTGGGTAGAGAAATTGTCAGGCATCATCATGTGCACCAATCCATTCTCGAGCCTGAAAAGCGTCAGTTTGTGGTGGATACTAAAGATATTTGTGAATTACTCGCTGATGGCTCGGTTAGTTCTATTTTTAGTTTTATGTTTCATGTTCCCTACAAATTAAATTCATTAAGTAGCTTACTATCTCTCCTTTTTCCACCTTTTTTGGTTTTTTTTTGCAGGGTAGTAGAAGTATTATAGGTATATATTTCGACGTAGGTAACCTATCAGGGAGATTAAATATAAGTAAGAAAGCTTTTGAAAAGATGTCTAACCTGAAATTCTTAAGATTTTTGGGAGACCGAAGCGAGAAGTTGTACTTACCGAAAGGTTTAAATTATCTACCTAAGAAACTTAGATTAATAGAATGGAACTATTTTCCGATGAAAAGTTTGCCTTCCGATTTTTGTACGACGTACCTAGTCAACCTACATATGCGGAAAAGCAAACTTGAGAAGTTGTGGGATGGAAAGCAGGTACATAATTGTTCTGTTTGTCTCCATTTTGATAATATGGGTTTATTTCCCTTATATATATGCTTTAGGGATCAATAAGGACTAATCTAAACACTGTTATTCTTTGAAATTTAATCTTAATGATTTGGAAGTTTCTTTTAGTTTCCTGCACTAGTAAATGTGTTTCCTTATGCTATCTTTATTTAATTTGTATGTCCAGCCACTTGGAAACCTGAAGTGGATGAATTTAAGTTACTCGAGAAACCTAAAGGAGCTACCTGATCTCTCAACTGCTACTAAACTTCAAGATTTGAATCTCACTAGATGCTCAAGCTTGGTGGAGATTCCTTTCTCTATTGGAAACACCACTAACCTCGAGAAATTGAATCTTGGAATGTGCACTAGCTTGGTGGAGCTGCCCTCCTCTATTGGAAGACTTCATAAATTGCAAGAGTTGAGATTGCGAGGATGCTCAAAGCTAGAGGTTCTTCCTACCAACATAAGCTTGGAATCTCTAGATAACCTTGATCTCACTGATTGCTCACTGTTGAAAAGTTTTCCTGAGATCTCCACAAACATTAAGCATCTCAGTCTCGCGAGAACTGCAATAAAAGAAGTGCCCTCGAGGATCAAGTCATGGTCTCGTCTTCGTTACTTGGTAGTGTCGTACAATGAAAACCTCAAGGAATTCCCGCACGCTCTTGATACCATCACAATGTTGTCTTCTAACGATACAAAAATGCAAGAATTTCCTCGGTGGGTCAAGAAATTCTCTCGTCTAGATACACTTATGCTAGAGGGATGCAAGAAGCTGGTAACACTCCCACAGCTTCCGGATTCCTTATCAAACATAGGGGTAATAAATTGCGACTCACTAGAAAGGCTTGATTGCTCCTTTAACAATCATCCAAATATGTTTATCGGGTTTGTTAACTGCTTGAAGCTGAATAAACAAGCGAGAGAACTCATCCAGACCAGTACTAGTACTTGTTCAATCTTACCCGGAAGACGAGTGCCTTCAAACTTCACTTACCGAGCAAATACTGGAGGTTCCGTGCTGGTGAATTTGAATCAAAGTTCTCTTTCTACAGCCTTGAGATTTAAAGCTTGTGTCTTGTTGGCTAATAAAGATGACAAGGAAAAGGAGGCCAATGGTAGGCCATTTGGGGTATATTATCGTATAATGGACAAACACAAAGTGGGCGTTGTTGTGCCATGGAGATCTGCACACGGCTTTGGTGTGCCACCCATTTTAGCGGAGCATTTGCTCACCTTTGAACTTGAAGTGGATGTGACGTCCAGCGAGTTTTTCTTCGAGTTCGAAGTCAATTGTTACGAAGTGGTGATAAAAGAATGTGGAGTACTCCAACTCTAAGCCCTTCCATTTTTTGGAGAGAAAATAATTCAAGACTAGTTGGGACGTACTTGGTTGAGAACTTCAGAGAAGAACAAAAAACAATGATCTCCTATTTTTCTTGTTTCTTCCACTCATCTTAATCCTACCTCCATTTCCTCTACAATATTCATGGCATGGCGCTTCATCAATGCGGTTTTCTTGACAACTACCGTTCAAAGACGGAGAAGGAGATGAGGTAAAGTTTTTTCCAAAGTAATCAAAACTTTTTACTAAAATTTATCCCTAGATTGGGGAAGTTTGTTGCACAAAAAGCAGTTTAGAACATCCATGTAAAGCTTTTGTGCCGCAAGATTCCTCGATCAAACCATACAATGTTACTATAGCTAACTGAATGTTTTCTTTCTCTTATGATGTCGTAGATTTGACCAGCACAGTAGTTTGTATGCTTTACTCCTTCGATTATCCAAGCTGGAGAATCTACAGAGTCGAAGAGGATGAATGTTGTGAGGTGCCATTTCAGCGATTAGATGTTCATAGCTAGTCCAAATATTTGAAAAGAGTTCCGATTAGATCTGATGAAAATGTTAATTTGTTCTTGTCTAATCATTGCCATTTCAGCGATATCAATTTTGCAGCAATTTTCTTGAGTTTATTCTTGGCTTTGAGATTCTCTCATCATCATGGTTGAATTGTTGGCTGCATCTTAACAAACTCAGAATCGTTGAAGAAAATAAGGTCAGAAATAGTTTCTTGGGTTACAAGCTACACCAATCCTCAACTAATGTATGAAATTTTCATTCTTTATAATAACTAGAAACTATTTGAAGTAGAGCAAACTTTCACTCGAATATCTGAAATTTTTAGTGGAATTCAAACATAAATGGATTTAATAAAAATAACAACACAGATGAAAGTTCATGAAACATGTAACGTATTTTCAAAATCAGCATGAAACGTATTGCAGATACTTCACGAGATACTACACTACTAAGTAAGATAATTTCTCAAATGGACTGTTAAATTGACTTGCGGGACTTTCTTAAAAATTGGATCCTTCCTTTACGTGTTCCTTTTTTTTTGAATATAGTGTTAAATTATATTCACGAAAAAATAACGTTTGTTACATTAAATGCAAATATTTCTGAATAATTTGAGAAGGTATAAAATTAAGAACTAAAAAAAAAAAAAACTTCTAGAAGACTAGAAGCATGGTTCATATCTCTTGTCAGCATGGAGGCATGGTTCGTATCTCTGGCCACCCGTAGCCCGAATCACTGACAGTTGGTTTCGAATTTGTTTGTCTATCCAAATGATGAGTTGCGTGGCTGGAGTTAATAATAGATTAACTGACTTAAAGATGTTAATCAAATGCAAATGTTTCTGAATATTTTTAGAAGGTAATAAAATTGAGAACTGAAAAAAAATTAACTTCTAGAAGCACAGTTCGTATCTCTGGCCGTCCGTAGCCCAAATCACTGACAGTTGGTTTCTAATTTGTTTGTCTATCCAAATGATGAGTTGCGTGGCTAGAGTTGATGTCTCACCTTGTATCTTTCCATTCCGCTCTCTCCATTACGTTTTCATCTTTTTTTTTGACATCTTTGGATCGACAAGACCAGATCCATAACCAATCCTTACTACGCGGGGTAACGCGACTTAATAGAGTCGAACTCCGGTGGGGAAGACGGAGTCGAATCTCCATTACGTTTTCATCTTAATCCCTGATCTATTTATTTTTCAATGTCTTCGGTCTTCACCATGACTTATAAAATAATACAAATCAGAGGATCCAAAAACTTATAAAATTAATCTCTATATTCTACACCTACTTTATAAATAAATATAAAATTAGGTTTTACACCTAATCGATACCCCTTAAGGAGACTGACCGCTATTTAGCTTTTGTCTTTACTTCGACAAGTTGTAATAAATTTTTGAAGTGACTTTTTTTTATATATCTTTGTTTGACTTGTGGCTAAGTAATATGAGTCTTACCTTCGTATTTCATTGTCTAACTAACGTCTGCAATTTTGGTCTAACATTGATCATCGCTCCATTTTCAGCGTTAAAATCTTTTTCTAAGAAAATATAAACCCTGCATCATTTTCGTTCCAGCTTCGGCATTCATTATTCTTTTTCCAAGAAAATTAACAGGATTAAAAAAATTTCTTCCAAGAGTTAAATAGTATTATATAATTGAACCTCAAATTTTTAGGAATTATCAAAATCTCTCAACATCTTTAACTTATTATCAACTAGATTCTGTAACGCGCGGGATTTTATTTTAATTTTTTTATCAATATGAATTTATAAGTTTTAATATAATCATTTGAATTGTAAAAGATTTTAGTTTACTTTGTGCATTATCTTTCAAAGTAGTACAACATTTCTCACACTTTTTGCTACAATTTTTTTTTTTTTATCTTCTATGATTAACTCATCGTCTCCCAACATCTATTCTCTTTTTACCTTATATTGGCTTATATATAATATACTCGAATATAAATTAGTTCTCAAGATAGTTCATATCTATTTTCTCCTTCATATCTTTCAATGCTCAATCTTTTTTATATGTTGCATTATCTTTTTATTAAAGTGAACATTAGATCATAAGGTTTCTTTGACCATGTTTTGGTGCATGTAAAATTACTTTATAAACAACACATCTCATATATAGACTCATTCTTATTCACAAACATCGGATTTTCACATCAAATGTTGTACTTTATCTAGACCGTTTGAGAAATATAAATTTTTTTACATATATAACTTGACGTATATTAGGATTCTATGTAGTATTCTCAATGTTGATTTCCTAAAATTCATAACTTTCGAACTCATGAAAATCATTCTAATTTTGAAATATGTTTTTATTGTGTTTAAATCCGTCTTACTTATAATTAAAAACTCGTCAATATACCATCACTATCAATTTTCCAAATAACATTCTCAAATATTATTATTACACAGTTTCTTATTCGATTGATTGATTTATTTTATTTTTATTTGTGATGTTTAGGATAGTTTTTCGTTTTATTTCAAATCACCTTAAGTTTTTTCAATCTATGTTAATTTCCTAAACACTGATTAATATTTAGTTTTTCCTTTTCAGGTATTCATTTGTTTTTTTTAAACACCACTTTTTTAATTTAGAGAACATTAATGATATAATTTTTTTTATTAATTTACTCTTTATTTTATATTATAGTTATAAATAAAATATTTACTCAATCCTTCTTAATCGATATCATGAATTGATACTTTAAAATTAATAAATATCTTTTTAAATGTGTATTTTTCCGAAATGAATCACTTTTTCTTTAAAGTAAAAAACCATTAAATTTGGTATATTTTTAAGTCTTATTTTTTCTTTATTCTACTAAATAATTGTAACTCTTAAAAATGATTGTTGCGCTATTAAAATGTATGATAAGTTTGCTTTTTCATATCTTTAGTCATTTAAAAATATTTACGCATTATATCTTAAGATATGATTATCTAATTTTATATTTATCCAATTTATATTCAAAAATTTCATATTTTTGTTATAAAATTATTTTTTTTGTTATTTAAATATTTATTTTTTATTTTGTAAATTATTTGTTTGTTAATGAAATATAATAGTATAAATTACAAAGTGTTTTAATTAATTTTAGTTTTAATGTTTTTTAATAAATAAAATATGTGGAGTTCACATAAAATATAAAATATAATGACATGGATGATGATGTGGACATTTTAGATGGAGAGACAAATCTCCTATTATATAGTATAGATTCTCTTTACATTTCAGTTTTTTCATACGGTGGTATTCATTAAAGTTGCTCAGAAAAATTATTTGTTAAGACATTCAATGTTGTTTCTTTTCTTTTTTTTTATCATCCAAAATTAAATAGTGTTCAAGAGAGTCATTCCTGGGGAATGTTGTTTACAGAAGTGACATGAAGCGGTTATGTACGAACTTTTCGTGCCAGATTATCCGCTTTTACATTAGCACTGCGAGAAATTAGAGATAAGGAGAAAGTTGAAAAATCTTTCTTGTCGCTCTGAAACTCCTCTAAATACACTGAAAACGCTGACCATTCGGTTGGAGATGACACCATCGTCACCAGATCAGAACAGTCTGTAAAGATTCCTACCTCTTGATTATCTGCACCAATCATACACTTCATCGCCCAAAGAAGGGTCTCGACTTCTGTATGTACTGGAGATAGACTTCTACGGAGGTTGGCAGCTCTCCATTTGATGATGTACAAAACCACCCTGTACCAGAGAACATATCACTTTCTTTCCATGATCCATCCACAAAACAGCGGTATCCAGAATAATTCGAATCAAGTGAAGCATCCTCCACTTGAGATCGAGTTACCAAATCCACATAACCATGATTTTCAATAAGAAGTTATTTTCCAAATATACCAGAGAATCCATGGAAAAGCTGATGAATCGAATTCGGAAGATATTCTCCAAAACAAATGATCCAAATTCGCAAAAACAGATTCCGGAGGGGAAATTCCCCAAAGCCGTAGGAATCTGTGAGAGCGCCCAAATTTGTCGTGCAGGGTGGCATTGAAAGATTGTATGATTGATCGTTTCCTCTGATGCCCCACATCTGACACACCCTGAGTCACAATCAAAACCTCTTTTCCGCAAATTCTCCGTAACCGGTACACAACCCATTAAGATTTACCACAAGAAATGACGGACCTTAGGTTGACATTGCACTTGCCAAGAATGTGCTTTTAGCGTTTTGATATCCGGGCCAATAAATGATAAATTGGTCTCCGAATTTTCTATCCGTGTGGTATGATATCCCGATTTGACTGTATATTTTTCTGATTTTGTAAATGTCAATCCAGAGTATCTTCATTAGTTGGTGCACTCACAGGTAGGGCACTTATTAGCACGACATCTTCTGGATCAAAAATCGCATTTAAGAGATCAATATTCCAAAAGTTCGACTGACTGTCTATAAGACTGTTAACTTTTAAAAATGGATCAACAAATGAACCATTAAAATAATTGAAATTTAGAGAAATTAACTATAAATTATATAAACTGACGAAATAAGTATTTAAAATGTAGGCAAGTTAAATATCACTATTAGTCTTTTGAATTAGAAAGGCAATTATTAGCATACGTAGACATACTGATAAACAGTAGTATTCATTAGCGCTGTGAAGAAAAAATGAATTTGTTAAGACACTCAATGTTATTTTTTCCGTATATTTTGATGTTACTTGTTTACTTTTTTTTTTTTTTTGTCAACCACACATTTATTAAAAAATAACTCCACGATTGGTTGCCCAATTAGGAAAAGAGGAGCATGTTACTTGTTTACTTTAAAATAGTGAATGTTTAGGTAAATTGATTTTAAATATACAAAATGTTGGAGTAGTTATTTAAAATTTAGGCAAGTTAAATATCATTAGAAGATAATTTATACAATGTACACTCGAAGTGTGAATCCGCAAATCTCAGCGACAAAATATTGTGAATCGGCAAATTTCCCGATCCGGTTTGAAAAACTATATGCCATGTCGTTCTCTCTTGAACGATCTCCAAACCAATTGTTGGGTTGGGTTGTTCGTGAATAGACTCAAGAATTTGAACCACCCATCTATACAATAATTGACACTGTAAAAAAATAAAACTAAATTATTTTTAACTATATATACTTCATATCCATTTTCAAACTATCTATTTTTGAATTAGATTCTTTTCATTCCTATTTTTTTCTTGTGCAATAAATTTTTCATTAATAATTATAAACGAAAGATAAAAAAAAACTATAAACTATAGTTTTGTGCGTTGGAAGAAATATAAAAAAAAAACAAACACAAACTATACGTCGAATATTTTAACTGACTTTAAGATAGTCACCACCTTAACATATGACTTTCGAACATATTAAAAAATATCCAGCTCTACAAACATATATAACATAAGAAAGAACTGACAAAAAAAATATATGCAAAAAATAAGAAAGAAGATTAGAAACTATTAAGTGAATAGAAAAATGTTACAAAATTTGTGGGGCTTGAAATATGATGGTTAGTATTGAACATGTCTTACTATTTATAAAGAAATTATATTGTCAAAACAATAATAAATTGCTTTTAATATTATATATGCGAATAAAATTAATTGTAGTTTTAGCATCATGAGCTACCGTTACATTTGTAGAATTAAATGTGTTATACAGTAATAGCATTTACCTTTGTATGTAGTCTACCTACATGCTAACGACAATGAAAGGTATTTGATTGAATATTAACTGTAGTTTTCAATTAGACATACAATTAAGTATCACACGTTACAGCTTTGTGATTTTTGGGCTAACTTTTTTTGGGTGTAACTTAAAGTGAGTTGTGTATTCTTTCTGAGTGATATATCAAAAATAATCTAAGGACACTTAATAATCTTTCTTAGCAGTTACATGTGTATTAATCTCATGGGAGTTTTTTCTGTGTGTTTTTGCCTTTTTGGTCAAATATGATGGGAGTTATGGTACATTTTAAGGAATTAATATGCCAATAATTGGAATTAATGTTTTAAAAAAACACATTTTCTTTCATGCATTTAAATAAACATATATAATTGATTATGTGATTAACATTATTTTATTTGGTATATTTTGAATAATTTCTTGTTTATGAGATTTCAATTCTTAAATTAGTTTTTTTCTTACACATGTTCTTTATATTTTGAATATCTTATGCAGTATAAACTAATTCTAAAATAGATTAGCTGTTGTAGTAGTTATTTTTTAGACCATTGATATATTAGAAATTATTATTAGACGATCCCAAAAGAATAGAATAGAATATATTATTGTGAAATAATTTCATGTTTTATTTATTTTAATTATGATGATAAAATATAAACATCTTATAGTTTTTTTAATAATATAATGTGAATTTTATAAAATAATCTAAGGAAAAAATATATAAAATTATAGAAAATATGGTATATGAAGCCAAAAATTATATATAAATGATTTACACTAATATGGCATAAAGTTGGTCTTTACATATACACTGTAGATAATAAATTGTATGAAAGAAAAAATTCTACAATTTTAGTGTAGATAATAAATTGTATGAAATAACAAATTCTAAGATTCCAATATTTTTAATTATTTTTGTATTTAAACTTTTTATATATTTTAATTGATATATATATATAAGTATATAATAAGTGGTGTGAAAGAAAATTTTCCCTATTAAATGTCATAATAAAAATATATATATGTGCCACATGTCGTAAGAAGAAAGTGACAAATGTCGTGATAATAGAGCTCCTTACAGAAAAACCTTGTTATATTATATAAGATTTACCTCCATTATACACAAATTCTTGAATATTTGAGTTTGGTTTGAGTCAGTTAATCTATTATTAATTCCAAGTGGATATAATGTTCTTTGAAGGTTCCTTTGTGCCTATCTCAATCAAAGCATTTTCCAGATTCAACCAACGAAAAAGCACTTTCAACATCTTTTTACAAATTGCTTTCTGACAAGCTTTGAGATATTGATCTTCTCTTCATCATACTCAGATGGATTCTTCTTTTCTCTCTAGTTTTTGTGTTGCTGCCATAACTTTCTTCACGCTTTTGGGTACAATATTTTTCATGTTTTATAAAAAAGTCAAATCCCATCAAAAAAACAAAAGAATAGCTTCTTCTCCTTCTTCTTTATCTCTTTCATCTACTCCATCTTCTTTGTCTCGAAATCGGAAACACGATGTCTTCCCAAGCTTCCACGGAGCAGATGTTCGGAAAACCTTTCTTGCTCACATCCTAAAAGAGTTCAAAGGAAAGGGAATAGTTCCATTCATTGATAATGATATCGAAAGGAGCAAGTCTATCGGTCCTGAGCTCATAGAAGCTATAAAAGGATCGAAGATCGCGATCGTCTTGCTCTCGAGGAACTACGCTTCTTCGTCTTGGTGCTTAAACGAGTTGGTGGAGATCATGAAGTGTAGAGAAGAACTGGGTCAAACTGTGATGACCATTTTCTATGACGTTGATCCAACAGACGTAAAGAAGCAGACAGGAGATTTTGGGAAGGTCTTCAAGAAAACGTGTAAAGGTAAAACAAAAGAGGACATTAAGAAATGGCGAAACGCTTTGGAGGCTGTGGCAACAATCGCTGGGGAGCATTCCCGTAACTGGTTAGCTTTCTTGATTTATACTTGCCATGATTTATATTTTACTAACACATAAAGCTATATTTATTGGTAGCTTTTAAAGAATTTCAAGACAACCAATACATAATTTTTGGATGTATAAGTGGAATTTTTTATGAATATTAATTGATGTATAAATTGGTCACTTGATTTGTTAGGGATAATGAAGCAGCCATGACTGAAAAAATCGCCACTGATGTTTCAAACATGTTGAATAGATACTCACCGTCAAGAGATTTTGACGGTTTCATTGGGATGGGGGCTCATATGAACGAAATGGAATCGTTGTTATGCCTAGACTCCGATGAAGTAAGGATGATTGGGATTTGGGGTCCGTCTGGGATAGGGAAGACTACCATTGCCAGAGTCTTATATAGTCAATTTTCTGAAAATTTTGAATTGAGTATCTTCATGGAGAATATCAAAGAATTGATGTATACAAGACCAGTGTGTTCTGATGAGTATAGTGCAAAGATTCAGTTACAGCAACAGTTTTTGTCCCAAATAATCAACCACAAGGATATGGAGCTTCCTCATTTAGGAGTTGCACAAGATAGGTTGAACGACAAGAGAGTTCTTATTGTTCTTGATAGCATTGATCAATCAATACAACTAGATGCTATCGCAAAAGAAACTCGGTGGTTCGGTCATGGAAGTCGGATTATCATCACAACACAAGACCAAAAACTTTTGAAGGCACATGGCATCAACCATATTTACAAGGTGGAGTTTCCATCAGCATATGAAGCTTATCAGATGTTTTTTATGTATGCTTTTGACCAAAACTTCCCTAAAGATGGTTTTGAGGAGCTTGCATGGCAAGTTACAAAACTTTTAGGTAATCTACCTTTGGGACTAAGAGTTATGGGATCCCACTTCCGGGGAATGTCTAGGCATGAGTGGGTAAATGCATTACCAAGGTTAAAGATTCGCCTTGATGCTAGTATTCAAAGCATTTTAAAGTTCAGTTACGATGCCTTATGTGATGAAGATAAAGATTTATTCCTTCATATAGCCTGCCTTTTCAACTATGAAGAAATGATGAAAGTAGAAGGTTATCTTGCTTCGAGTTTCTTGAATGTGAGGCAAGGGCTTCACCTCTTAGCTGAGAAATCTCTCATAGCTATTGAGATTCTTTCTACTAACTATACACGTATAAAGATGCACAATCTATTAGTGCAATTAGGTAGAGACATTGTCCGTCATAAGCTTGGGCACCAATGCATTCGTGAGCCTGGGAAGCGTCAATTTTTGGTTGATGCTAGAGATATTAGTGAAGTACTCACTGATAACACGGTTAGTTCAATTATTATTCTCTTGTTTCCTTGTTCTCTACAATTTAAATTCATCCAATAGCTAATTATCTCTTGTTTTCTATCTTTTCTGGTCTTTTTACAGGGTAGTAGAAATGTTATAGGTATACTTTTGGAGGTAGAAAACCTATCAGGCCAATTAAATTTCAGTGAGAGAACTTTCGAAGGAATGTCTAACCTTAAATTCTTAAGATTCCATGGCCCATATGAAGGTGAAAACGATAAATTGTACTTACCGCAAGGTTTGAATAATCTACCCCGGAAACTTAGAATAATAGAATGGTGCCATTTTCCAATGAAATGTTTGCCTTCCAATTTTTGTACGAAGTATCTAGTCAAGCTAAGTATGTGGAACAGCAAAATTCAGAACTTGTGGCAAGGAAATCAGGTACATAATTGTTGTGTTTCTCTCCAATTTTGTAATATTATTGGGTTTGTTTTTCTTACATATATTAGGTGTCAAATAGGAGAGATGTTCCGGTATTATTTCTTAGAAGGCTATCTCTTGAAATCTTTATTCTGCTTGGTGAATTGTAGTTTCCCTCCGTGGTTAGTATCATTGGTGGAAAGGGAGGAAACTATGTATGAATTGTATGAACGAAGAATTTAATTTTTCAGTTAATATAAAAAAAACCCTCTGTTATTATTTGAATTTAATTTTAATGTGTTTCCTTATGTTGTGTTTTTTTGTTTGTGCAGCCGCTTGGAAATCTCAAGAGGATGGATTTGCGTAAGTCTAAACACCTAAAAGAGTTACCTAATCTCTCAACTGCCACTAACCTTGAGAAATTGACTCTGTTTGGATGCTCAAGTTTGGCGGAGCTCCCCTCCTCTCTTGGAAACCTTCAGAAATTGCAAGCGTTGAGTTTACGAGGATGCTCAAAGCTAGAGGCTCTTCCTACTAATATCAACTTGGAATCTCTCAATGACCTTGATCTCACTGATTGCTTACTGATCAAAAAATTTCCTGAGATCTCTACAAACATCAAGGATCTCAAGCTCATGAAAACTGCAGTAAAAAAGGTGCCTTCGACGATCAAGTCATGGTCTCATCTTCGTAACTTGGAAATGTCATACAATGACAATCTCAAGGAATTCCCACATGCTTTCGATATCATCACAAAGCTTTACTTTAACGATGTAGAAATACAAGAAATTCCTCTGTGGGTTAAGAAAATCTCTCGTCTTCAGACACTTTTACTAAAGGGATGCAAGAGGCTGGTAACACTCCCACAACTTTCAGATTCCTTATCACAAATACATGTAGAAAACTGCGAGTCACTGGAGAGACTTGATTTCTCCTTTCAAAATCATCCAGAGAGATCTGCCAAGCTTGTTAACTGCTTCAAACTGAATAAAGAAGCTAGAGAATTAATCCAGAATAGTAGTACCTTGGCGATCTTACCTAGTAGAGAAGTGCCGGCAAACTTCACTTACCGAGCTAATGGGAGTTCCATAATGGTAAATTTGAATCAAAGGCCTCTTTCTACGACCTTGAGATTTAAGGCTTGCGTCTTGCTAGATAAAAATGTTGACAATGACAAGGAGGAGGCCGCTGATAGGAAAACAATTGTATTTCATAGCATCAGGGAGAAAGATAAAATTGGCGTTTATGTTTCATGGAGACCTAAATATTGCTTTCCCGTGCCTCCCATTTTAAGAGAGCATTTGCTCATCTTCGAGTTTGAAGCTGATGTGACGTCCAACGAGCTTATATATATTTTCGTTCGACATCCAGGGTAACGAAGCGGTGATAAAAGAATGTGGAGTACTCCAACTCTAAGTTCATTAATGTGATGGAAAAACAACTCAAGACTTGGTTGGGATCCACAACACAAAGCCACCATGTCCTGTAACTTCAAAGAAGAAGAAAAACACTGATTCACTGATCTCCACCAAAAAGAAATCCCTTGTACCTTTAACCTCCATGGCTCTTCTTCAATGGCGTTTTTGTTGAAAACTACCATCTAAAGACGAAGACGAGGTAAAGTTATTCTGAAGTAATGGCCTTTTAAACATCTCCGGTTGGATTCATCTCTTATTTAGGTAAAACGATCTCATCTTTCTCAGTTTTTTGTGATCTGAACTACAGGTTTTTAAATTTGGGTCTCTCTTTGATTTTTGTAGAGATGGTTTTGTCAACATTGAAGAAATCTTCGACGAACCACGAGCTCTCACCAGGAGTCCACCAGACCGCCTCCGGGAATGGAGAAATCCAAATCGAAGTTGAAATTATGGCTTGAAAATCGATATCGCAACGGGCGCTACTCAATGGATATGGCAAAAATCATGAGACAATGAGATTATTGGAGGGAAAAAACCCGAAAAAACCGCCATTTATTTTTTTTTTGGCCGTTTAATACGTGTAGTTTTAAATTTGGAATAAAAATACCTCGTTTAATTGTTGTTGTCTTTTAAATTCTTTGTTTTTCAAATTTTGGTAGATTCGGACTTCCGCGTTAACGGCAGTTAACGATGGTAACGGAATTGGTAACCACAGTTAAAGCTTAACCCATGCTGTTTACGTATTTATATACGATCTCTTTTCATATCTTTCCGAATATGTTGTCGTAGTCAATTGGTTAAACATGGGTTGTTTTGCCCACCTGTTCCCGAGTTCGATCCCACCTCTTGTCATTTAGAATTTTTTTTTTTCCACCCCATGAACGAGATCCGCCGAGGAACGAGTATTTGCAACCACCAGATCTGGAAACTTTGTTCTACGCACAACCACCGGATCTAGAATTTACTAAAATGAAAATGCGATCTGTTTTCCAATTCGAATTTGTTGGTTTGTGTTGTGTTGTAGATCTAATTTCTTTTGTTTTTTTTTCATATCGGAGATATTGTTGAATGATGAGAAGCACAATTCGTTCCTTTCTCTGTGTATTCGATTATCTATATAAAGAGTACAATGAATCAATTAACATAACTACATAATATACGACATTCCTAAATTAAGATGAGAGTAATCTTGTTTCCTAATCTATCAGATATAAATGTTGCGAGATTGAAATATAGATTTTGAAACTCTGATTCTTTTGTTTATTAGTTAAAAAGTTTGTCAATTACAAAATTGGGTGAGAAAGTGAGATTCAGCAATTGTGAACTAGACAACATCTTAAAGAAAATTACAGTGAAGTCATGACCAAAACCTAACCGTAACCGTATTTCGGACCGTAACCGGACCGTATCTCAACCGTAACCGGACCGTAACCGTATAAAACGGTTAAAAACCGTAACCGTTAACCGTAAAAATAAATTAGTTACGGTTAAAAAATATACTAACCGTAACCGTTAATTAACCGTAAACGTATCAAAACCGTTATTAACCGTACGGTTAACCGTGCGGTTAACCGTATAGTTAACCGTGTAATTAAAACTGTAAAATTGTAATCGTAACTGTGTCTAATGAAAAGACAAATATCGAATGTCCACATACAATTTTTCAAAAAAGTAAATGATACATTATATGACTAACTAAGTAGTAGATTGTGTTTTGGTGTTCATGTTTGACTGTCTAGAGTGAAAACACAATTTAATGAGGCTCATAATATTAAAAAATATAAAATATCATATAATCTGTTTGCTTAAAAAACTGACCCACGTTAAGTAAGAGCGAGTTTTGGAAAACTAATAACTAAGTCACCAACGTTTGCTTATGACCAAGTCTCACCTACGTAAACGTTGGCAACGTTTGTTTTATTTTGGCAACGTTTGTTTCATTTGAAAATTTCAAAGATTTTTTCCACTAATATAGTAACCACTAACCAGTTTTTCTATATATATATGTATTCCATTGTTCCATATGTTAAAACATTTCAGAACAAAGATTATTTTTCTTTTGCTCTAGCCAACGCTGAAGAGTTTTATTTTGTCATACCTTTAAGTTTTTTTTTTGTTTTCTTTGGAAATGTCTTCGGATTCATTTCGATCTAATATCGGCACACCAATAGAAGATGTTCATAACTCAATACCAGCCACCAATACTCAAGAAAGTGCAACCGAAGAACAAGCTAACGTAAGCTCGGGAAAACAACGTCCGAATGCTTCCGATATTTTCAAGGTACACTTTCGAAAAGAAAAAATTGGTGAAAAAACGAAAGCATGTTGCAATTACTGCGATAGAAGTTTCTTTTGGAAATCGGGTTCAGGATATGGATCATATAGATATCATTTGGTTAACAAACATCCTGATAAATATGGTGGAGAAACTAGCCAAACTCATAATGCTAGTCTTTCAAATTTTCATTATTCAGATAAGAAAAATCGAATAGAATTAGCAAAATGTGTTGCTGTTGACCATCTTTCATTTAGTTTTGGCGAGAAACTGGGTTTTAATAATTATTGCCAAAAAGCTTTAAATCCTCAAGCTAAGAGAGTTCCTCGAACTACTATTACTCGTACACTAAGGGGGGTGTATTGAAATCAGGATTTTGGAAAATTTTGGGATTTTCTTTAAATCACCTGTTATTCAACTTGTGATTTTTAAATCACTTCCCAAATCCAATGTTATTGAAATTGAAATTTCTATAAAATCACTTGCAATCTCTTGTTATTCAATTAACAATTTGTAAAACTTATATCAAATTAACTGTTATTGAAAACATAATTTTTTTTTTGGAAGAAATCCACAATACTGATTTTGGGAGACTTTGTATACATTTTTACATGTTAAACCAAATAGAAAAAATCACACCTTCACAGGTGGTATTTGAACAATTTGTTATAAAAAAAAAAATCAGAGAAAAAAATCCTCTATTTCACTCTTCTCGTGTTCATCACTCTTGAAAAAAAAAATAAGGTGTTTGTCATTGTTATGCTTCAGATCAGCTTGGGCGAAAGACGAGATGCGAAGAAGAAGACAATTCAGTCACACACAAACTACTACAAGTGGATGTGGAAGAGCCGCTCCACCGAAATCGATAACGATGGAGTCTAGTATCCTCGATTCTCTCGAAGTTGAGATCGGCATGATGGCTCCTGTCCCCTATATGCATGTTCCTCGTCTTCCTTCTCACCCACTCTCTCTCTCTCTCTCTCACTTCCGACCATCAGATCCGTACTGCCGCTAATCTCATATCACTACAAGAAAACAAGGGTTTTGCGATGGAGTATTTCGTCGTAATTCCCTCGCAATTCGTCTATAGCAAGGGATTTGCGACGCCACGTCATGCCTCGCAAATCGCGTGTCGCAAACAGTTTTTGCTTGCAACTCCCTCGCAACTTTTGCGACGAACATAATTCCTCGCAATATTTGCGAGGACCTGTTTCCCTCGCAATATTTGCGAGGACCTGTTTCCCTCGCAAATTAAAACTGTAGCACTTCCCTCGCATTATTTTGCTAGGGATTTGCTAGTCGTTTGCAAGTCTTTTGATTTTATCATTTTAAATTCTGATTTTATCCAGTATGATTGTATTGGTGCAATTTAACCTTTGATTTAAACAAAACAAAATTCAAATCAGATTAAATGAAACAAAATAAACCACAAATCTTAAACTAAATAAACCATAAGTCTTACAAAAGCATAATTAAGTCATAAAACATGAAATTAAAAACAGGTCTTAAACTTAGATTACAAACCAATCAACATTAAATTAAAAGGCTTGTGAAGTAGAGGAGCCTGGTATGGTACCAGTTGCGGTCTGATCGGTTCCGGTCTGATCGATTCCGGTCTGATTGGTTCCGGTCTGATTGGTTCCGGTCTGATCGCCCCCCACAGTCCTTGTCGCGTCTGCATTTGCCGGTTCAGATGGTCCTCGATACATGCCTGCAAACACTGGATCCTTCTCTGCGAGGTATTCCCAATAGGCATCGAAGCTATTGATCTTCTCAGCCTGAAGTTGAAGACGAGCTTCAGCAGCAGCAAGCTTCTCCAATAGATCCTCTCGATCATTATGAGTAGGCAGTGGACCAACATGGACTGAGGATGCTTCATTCTGCAGAGAACCAACCCCATATATCCTTCCTTTCTTCCTTGGAGCAACCTGATACAAACCACACAAGCATAATGAGTTGGCTGCTAAGAGAATGAGAAACTCTTACCAAATACCCAAGCTTTACCTCAGCATAAATCTTGTTCTTGGCAGCCACAGATAATCCACCTGAAGCAGAGCTCTCCCCTGAACACAGCTGAGACTCCTCCTCTTCAATCCTTGATGTCACTTCCTTGTAGAGCTCCTCTGACTTCTTATTAATGAAAGTCCCATCAGGTTTTCTATGTGTCTCATCTAAGAGCACAAGGAAATCAGGAGTTGTGTCTCCGGTCCTCTCACTCTAAAACACATAAACAGATAAGAAGAATGTCAATGTAACATTGTGGATTAAGTAATCATATGAAAGAAGCAGAGCTAACTTACACGTTTTCGCGCACGGGCTTTGAAAGAAGTCTGACCAGAACGGTGTTTATGTATGCCGAGGCCATCAGGATCATGATATCTGGCATTCCGTGCGTTTATACTCCTTATTTCTGACTGTGGATCTAACCAATACCGAACAAGACCAGCCCACACCTCAGGATCAATCCACTTCGGCTTTGCTTCATCACCCTTTATCTTCCACTTTCCCTTCCACCTAGAGATTTGATCACACATCCTATCCTTCAGCTTTGTTTCAAACTCCATCCTAACTCTCTTGTTTATTGAACGGTCCCAGTTATATACTTGCTACAAAATAGAGACAAGACATATCAATATGGAGTAAAGTTTCAGATGGACTTAAACAAACATAGTTTCAAAATCAGATGGACTTGATAACTTAAACAAAACAATATCAGAATGGACTAAAGTTTCAGATTGACTTACTGCAAAAGTTTCATACCAACGGTTGACCACTGGTTCCGGTGTCTGTGTCCAATTTGCATGAGGTTCTTTGAAATCTCTTTCAAAGATACTGCGGACAGTACCTGCAACTGCAGGATCATCGTCAAACCTACAACAAAAAAATCAATTGGAATGAGAAGGCAAATCTGTTAACTTAAACAAAACATAGAATGAGAAGCCAATTAAATCAAATAATCTTAAATACACATCTTACCAGAGAGTTCCCGGAGGACGTCTAGGGTCTAGTCTCTTCAAAGATGCACGACCAGGACTGTCAAGTAGCTCTTCCAGTGTCAGACTGTTGAGAGCTGGTTGAGTCGCTGAATGGGATGGAATAGGTGAGTTTGGATTGGATGGTGGAGGAGTTGAACCAACGGCTTGTTGGTTTTGACTGGCTGGCGAGCTTGGATTACGATTTCTAGATGATCTCGCTTGAGATCTTGCAGGAGCAGCTACATTTTGCGCGGATAAAAACCGACTGTAGTCGTTTCCGGAAGACATCTACAAGGAAAAAAACAAGAAAACATTAGCAACCCTAAAATCAAATTAAACCCTAAAATTAGCAACCGAAAATTAAACCCTAAAATTAGCAACCTAAAATTAAACCCTAAATCAAATTAAATACATGCAAAACGAAATAAAACCCAAATCAAAACCCCAAAATTAAACCCCGAATCAAAACCCTAAAATTAATCCCTAATCGAAACCCTAAAATTAAACCCTAAATCGAATTAAAACCCAAACATAAACCCCAAATCAAAACCCCAAAATTAAACCCGAATCGAAACCCTAAAACTAAACCCTAAATTAACCCCAAATCGAAACCCTAAAATTAAACCCTAAATTAATCGAATTAAAACCCAAATGAAAACCCCAAATCGATAGAAAGACTTAACCTTTCAGATCGAGGATGAGAGACTTCGAATCGAGGATGAGAGACTTCAAATCGAGGAAGAAAGACTTCAGATCCGAGAAGAAGAAGAGAAAATCAAAGATTAAGAGAGGGGAAGAGAGAATCGGAGATGAAGAGAGGGGATGAGAGAGGTTAATCGGAGAAAACAGCGGTTAATCGGAGAAAACGAGAGAGTCGGAGAAGACGAGAGGAGATTAGGGTTTTTAGGCGGCTAGTTTGAGCGAAGCTCAAACCAGGTTATCGATGTATATATAGAAATTAAATATGTCGCAAATCCCTCGCAACATTTGCTACGCGTTTGCGAGGAACCGTCAAAACAACCAATAAAAACGAAGCAAATATTGCGAGGATATTGCGAGGCTTCCTAGTAAATCCCTCGCAAATGTTTTATTAGGTAAAACAAAAATAAACAAAATTAAACAAAATTAAGGGTTTAATAAAAAAAACAAAATTAAAAAAAATAAACAAAATTTAGGGTTTAGGGTAGATTAAATAGAAAAACAAAATTAAAAAAAATCAAACAGTTTTTATGTGGTTTAGGGTAGATTAAATAGAAAACAAAATTTAGGCTTTAGGGTATAGCTGCTTTGCGAGGGAAGTACTACGAAATTTAGGGTTTAGGGTATACCTGCTTTGCGAGGGAAGTGCTACGAATCAATAAATTTAGGGTATTGTTTTGCGAGGGAATTGCTAGTGCTTCCTCGCAAATCCCTCGCTAAAAGGGAATCAATTTTAGAAAATAACAACAAAACACTACTAAAAATCATTTGGATTCAGTTTTTTGAATCATTATCTTCATTACAATCTACTCCATCGTCATATTCTTCGAATTCATCCGAATGTGCATTTTCTTCAAATGCATGAATGATTACTTATGTTTTCTCTATACATTTTCTATTGAAACTTAGGGTATTGAATACTATCAAACTATTTTTTCATGCATCACCACATATTCTACTTACCCTATTATATGGCCACTTGTATTCACTTTTATAATTAAAAAGCAGAGTTCGCAAACACTCTTAAGCACTTTAGGGTTTAGGGTGCGAGGGAAATGCTACGGATCCGTCGTATATCCATCGCAATACCATTGCAAAATCTCCATATTGCGAGGGAAGTGCTAGTAATGCTAGAAAAATATTATTACTAAATGCAATGAAATGTAATAATTAATAACATATGTTTATGCGATGGATAGAGTATTTTCAAACAAATTAATTTGAACAATAGATGTTTTAAATGGCTTTTGGAAAAATTAAACAAATGTTCACTATTTGCGAGTGATTTGCGATGGATTAGGTTTTAACCGCAAATATCTCGTAAAGCCCTCGCAATTTTGCGAGGGAAACTGGGCCTCGCAATATTGCGACGAATTTGCGAGATGGGCCCATATCGTAGCAAATGACTAGCAAAGCCCTCGCAAAATTGCGAGGGATATTGGGCCTCGCAAATTTACGTCGCAAATAGCTTGTTTTCTTGTAGTGTATACATTGAGAATCACTCCGACTCCACCACCTTCAAGCCCGCAGGTAGCATCGCCAACGTCATCGTCTTCGTCGTCCTTGTTGTCGCCGTCACTTTCCTGTTTGTTCTTCTCTTCTTCACCAATTTCCTCAAGCATTTTGTTTCCTTGAAGCCTCCAATATATTCCGGTTAATCACTCCACAAGCTTTGGCTATAAGATTGTGTATGCTTAAATTCATTCTTATGTATTTCTTTGACGTTTCAAGCTCTTGTTGGATTCTTGTAGATGTATATACACGAACATGTTTGAAACAAATAAGAGACTTTAAAGTTTTATTGGCATTAAAGGATTTATGTCTTTCACAGATCAATGGTAAGACCGCGGGATCGGAGTGGCTGCCTGAAGTAAGTGCAAAATGTATGAGAGGCTCACGATGATCGATTGCTAATCATTTCTCTCCTGCTTTGAATTTCCTCGAAGTAAATAGTAGTCCAAGCCACTTAAAAAATGAAAAGAACAAATATTTATTATCTATCACGCTTTTGTTCTTTGAAGATAAATGATACAAAGTTTTATGATTTTTATTGTGTGTATCTGTCCAGGATGAGACATTTTGCATCCAAGAATTGAACTTTGTATTGCTTCAGCACTAATGTGTGTCCACCAAGGTTATATGCAGCCTGGAAAAGAACTGAACTTTGATGAAAGAGATGATATGAAAATAATGTGGATGAAGAGCTTCATGGTACTCAAGAACAGCAAAGAGTGCTTGCTAATAACTTGAGAACAACAATAACTACACATATGTGGACAGATGCTATGAATATGAGATCTTGATTCAATACGAGTACTCTAATTTATCTTTCTTTAGATTGTTTTTTGTACTTTTCCAATTCAGTATCAACAAAACTCTCTCAGTTTCAAGTTTTCAATATTGAAGTTGTAACACAAAGGCGTAAACTATCTCAGAATCACAACCACAACATCTTTTCTCCAATAAGCAAGCCTTCCCATCTTTGATCAGTTCCATCACGTCATAACGTTTTTAATCGAATGACATGTTTCAAAAGCACAAACGACATTGCAAAGAGAATCAAAGCCAACTTTCTTGTTGTTATAGTTTGGCTCTTTGCACTTGGTACTTGTTGAGAGTGAATCCAGTGACTTTAGCTTTGGAATGGTGCATCAATGGAATTTGTTTTTGCTACGATCAAGTTACGTCACTTCTCTTTTTTTTTTTTTATTGAAATCCAATTTTTCCTTTTTGTTCTAAAAAATCTCACCAAATCACTCAATATTATTTGTTTAAAATCTCACCAAATCACAAATTATTTTTTCTTCTTTTTTAAATTAGAATTTAACAATTCCAACATAAGTATTCTAAAAATTCACAATATCTCTTCAAATCCCAAATTTCCTAAGTTCCACAAAATTCTCCTAAATCTTTACTCCAATACACCCCCCTAAAATCACTTTATGGAAAAACAAAAAAAGATTTAGAATATTTGTTTTCTGGTTTACCAAATAATTTTTCCATATGCTCTGATATTTGGAGTGATCAGTGGCAAATACATCATTATATGGGCATTACTTGTCATTGGGTTGATAGTGATTGGATTATTCAAAAGAGAATTATTGCTTTTCGAGTTTTTGATGAAAGACATACATCCGATAATATTTTTAAATTAATAAAAATAATTTTAGAAGAATATAATTTAACAAACAAAATATTTTCTATTTCGTTTGACAATGCATCGGCTAATACTGCTTCTATTGATGAATTAATAAATAATTGTAGTCCTATTTTAAGTGGAAAATATTTTCATGTTCGATGCATTTGTCATGTTTTAAATTTATGTGTTCAAGATGGTTTATTGGTTTCTCAAAATAACCTTGTTTCACCGATTAAAAATGCTTTGAATTATTTATGGGGGCACCCACAGTTAATGAAAAAATGGTTTCGATTTTGTAAATTGCATAACGTATCTCCCAAAAGGTTTTCTCGAGATGTTCCTACTCGTTGGAATTCAACATATGATATGCTTGTTGATTCTATTGATTATAAAGATTTATTGTGTAGTTTTATTCAACAAAATTGTAGTTCTTTAACTTTATGGCCAACTCATTGGGATGATTGTAGTGCACTTTTAAAATTGTTAAAATGTTTTAATGATGCAACGTTTTTGTTATCTGGTGTTTATTATCCTACTAGTCATTTACTTTTATATAAATGTGTTAATATTGCTGATGTGATGCATGAACATGAAAATAATATTGTTTTGTCAACATGCATACAAACTATGAGAGAAAAATGGATAAAATACTATAGGGAAATTCCACCTCTTAATTTGCTTGCATCCGTTTTTGATCCTCGAACTAAATTTGATACTTTGTATGATTACCTCATCGCATATTATGAATTATTGCATTTGTCTGATAGTACTAATGTTCCCAGCATTATTTCAAACTTAAGAATAGACATAGAAAATTTATATGATGAATATTATAGAATATATCAGCATATGGCACCACAAGAAACTGAATCCTCTCTTCAAACTAATATCTCATCAACTTCTAAGTTAAGTCTTGCAGAAAGAATGCGGCGACAGAAAAGGCAACGACCATCACAAGGTAATAATGCTGAACTTCAAAAATATTTAACTACTAACTTTGAGTTTAGTGATGCAGATGTAGGTAATAACTTTCAAATCATTCATTGGTGGAAGAGTCACCAATCTCACTATCCGATTTTGGCCATGATCGCAAAAGACATTTTTTCTTCACCAGTTTCTACAGTTTCGGTCGAGCGAGCTTTTAGCATGGGAGGTCAAATACTAGATGAAACTAGATCAAGAATGAGTCCAGATTCTCTTGAAGCCCAAGCATGTCTTGATGATTGGACCAGGGCCGAATATAGACAACAGGAATTCCTTCGAGAAAATGAAGAAGATGTAGAAGATATTGATAGTGATGTATCGTCAACGAGATCAGAAGATAGTGACTAATTTTTTTATTTATTTATTACTTATTTTAGCTAGATTAATAAACATCATTATCTTATATAATATGAGAAGGTTTTCTTCTAACTTTTCCTACCATTGCGACATTTGGCACTCTCTTTTGGTGACATGTGTCCTCTTTCATTTCATTAATGTTTGTTTTAATTTATTTAAAATCCTTAGTTTTGAAAGTTTGTACTTACAATTTAATTCCAAAAAAGATATTTCTCTTATCCTATTGATACATTTGACATGTATTTAAATTGAAATTTGTATCTAATTTGTTTTGCCAAAATTATTATCTACTTAATCACCACTTATTCATCTGATTCTAAAAAATGGATCAGTAAAATTTTAACTTCACAAAATATTAGTACATTTTTAAAACTTCTCATAACATTAGTACATTTGGCATCTATTTTTACATTTAATTGTTTTCCTCATTTTTCTATCTTACATAATATTTTCATATCTCCATAAAATACATTTCTAATCTTTTCTAATTTGTCTCTTTTTTTTTCTTCTTTCCAATCTAACTTTTTTATAAAAAACATTTATAACACCATTTATTCTCACCTGTTACAACTCCAAGTTGGAGTATTTATTTACAATTTTTATTACACAATACATTTAATGTATTTATATAGTATAATAAAATTTACAGGAATTATTAATGTATTATTAATTTATTATTAAATTATTTAAAACCTCTATAAATTAATACTCTATACATTAATAACCTCTCTAAATTAATAAATTCTTTAGGTTCCGAGTTAGGACCAGTGTAAAATATGACATAAATCGATAAATTAATAAGATAATAATTTTTTTCCGAGTTGGTCCCAACATTATTAATTTATAGAGGTTTTACTGTATATTGTTTTATAAATGTCTCAGTAAATGAAATTCTAACTTATGTAACAGTTAATGTAATTTTAATAAAGAAATATAGTAACGTGCATTATAGTAATGTATTGCTCCATGTGTTACGCCTTCTCTCAAAATAAATATTTGCGACGAGTTTTCTTCTCCAGTAACGCTTTTCATGTGGCTTCTAATACCGAAATATATTAGTGTTTTTATTTTTGTTCTGGAATTAGTTACCCAAAGTAAAACCCACAAATGAACTTATTAAAACATATGTAACGTCAAATAACTCTAAATTGATGCATTAGGCTAACAGATAACCACAATAACTCCAATTAATTCAAAACATTAAATCTAATTAATTTTAGAGTGTAAATTAATACTCTAAATATTGACTCCAATTAATCTACTTCTATATATTACCCACATGTGAAGCTAAAAAAACTATTGTAGAGTTTTTGCTTTTTCCAGTCCATTCTTTTATTTTTTTATTGACTTTTAGTTGCTTTCTCTTTATTTCAGGCTATCGTCCACATAGTAAAAATATCTTCAAAAGTTTTCTCATTTGGTGTTCAAGTTAGGTTTGTGATTTCATATGGTGTTCAAGTTAGGTTCACCAACACCATTAGTTCTACATAAAAGTGTTCTATTTTTTTAAAAGTTATATTTTTAATTGTTTCTCTATTTTTCAACTCACCAATAAGATTTATATACATACATTGAGAAAATTTATATCTATTATTATGGTCAGTTAAAGTGTAATTATAAATTTAAGTATTTAGATAAATGGTTTTACATTATATTTATTAAATTTTTTACTCTTATGATCTATATGTATTCATAAATTTGAAAACCATAAGTTTGTTAAAATATTTATGATATAAATTGAAAAACCATTTATGTAATTATTCTCAACATCACTTATCAAAAAGTTAAGAGTTTGTTTTCAAATTTATGAATACCTAAAGTTGTTTCAAGATGATTTTGTTCTTGAATACGTAAAACTCATGCGATCATGAGTCATTCTTTATTTGATAGTTTATGCCATTCTTTATTTCTTTTACATAATTACTCAACGTTTGAGAGGGATCGACGTTTGAGTTTCATATATCTCGAGTATATATTTTTTTATTTTATTTTTAATATTGTATAACATTTGACTTGATTATGTTTTGAATTCAATTTTTTTTAGTCAATCATACAAATTAAGTAAGAAATAAAGATCAATGAAAGAATATAAAATTTGTATTTATTTTTATCAAAGTTTCCATAAAACCAACCCAATGAAATTCAACCAAAAAATTTAAAAAGTTCCACCAAAGGTTTTTTTTTAATCTATCCTCATGGGATTTTTGAAAAGAATTATGTTTGCTAAGGGTAATTGCATAGAATATCATAATTGACTAATTCAGTTAAAACCTAACATGCCATTAAAGTATTTAGATAAACGGCATTACATTATATTTATTAAATTTTTGTACTCTTATGAGTTATGACCTATATATATATACAAAGTTTATAAAATGGCATTTTTTTTTTTCAAACAATTGAATTTGTATATATATATATATATATATATATATATATATATATATATATATATATATATTATAAACTGAACTAAATTTTTAAAATATAAACTTTCAAAGATAAATTTTTTATTATATCATCTCAAGTCATTTTCCTAAATTAAATATGATTATAATTAAGTGTAACATATATATTTGTTTTTTGTGCATAGGCTAATTCAATTTAACTTAGGTTTGGGCCAGGCCCATTACAAGAGAAACCAGAGACTGTTTTACCAATGAATCGGCATTTGAGTTCTGCAAACGGGGAATGAAACTAAACGAAATAATATCAAAGGTAGAAGATAAATTCAGGATATTGAAAAGAATCCCATGAAGCTCCTTGTGTTGAAGCTCCGATTTTAAAGCTTTGACTAGCTGTGCTGAGTCGGAAGCGAGAGAGAGATGTGAAAAAACCATATTAACATATATAAAATATGTTTTTGCTCATTTGGACCACCTTGCTATTTTATTAAATTTAATCTTTATCACAAATTATTTAGCAAAAAAAATAATAAATATGATTATGTTTTACCTTTGATCTCCTAATTTTAGTATGGATTATACGGATATAATATCTAAAGCTTATTGTCAAGGGAAAGTCATGAGGTCAGGAAGATCTACCTTCTGATGAGATCCAACGAGGGAAAACGGCCAATATCAACCCCAATTATCAACTCGAACCCACATAAATTTCAAATAACAAACCTGAACTATGTAATCATTAGCCAATTTTAACATATTCCTGTTATTAAATAATGTAACAAACCTGAATTATTTAACCTTTAGCCAATTGAATAAAAGGAATGATTCAGATACAAAAGAACAGATAATTACGACTTAACAATTCTAATCGACATTAACAAATACAAAAAAAAACTGTGTTGAAATTGGATAACGGTTAGATAGTTTAGGTTTGTTTTTTTAAAATTGTATGAGTTCGGGTTGATAAGTTCAGGGGGTCAGAGTTTGGGATGAAAAAAGCCGCATAGAAATAGTTGGAGTTGATTTTGGTCGTTTTCCCGATCCAAAGATCATGAATCAACAAACAAGAGACTGTACGATGAGGTATGATATATATATTTCCACAATAAAATATTTTATGTAAATTAAGAAAAAGTAGTGGTATATATTGATGTCATACCATCTTGAATAAAAAAAGAGCATAATTTATTTTTTAGCAATTCACAAAAATACTTCGAAAATGAACATAAAAGTTAATATTTTAAAAAATTCTTTTCAAAAAACTATATTAATAATCGAACGTATTACTTTAATACAAATTTCATTATTAGGCAGGATTAATATTCAGGTTTTCTTCTAACTTTACCTACCATTGCGACATTTGGCGCTCTCTTTTGGTGACATGTGTCCTCTTTCATTTCATTAATGTTTGTTTTAATTTATTTTAAATCTTTAGTTTTGAAAGTTTGTGCCTACAATTTAATTCCAAAAAAGATATTTCTCTTATCCTATTGTTACATTTGACATGTATTTAAATTGAAATTTGTATCTAATTTGTTTTGCCAAAATTATTATCTACTTAAAATCACCACTTATTCATCTGATTCAAAATTATGGATCAGTAAAATTTTAAATTCATAAAATATTAGTACATTTTTTAAATTCATAAAATATATATTTATTAACATGTTATTTTGTCAGAAGATAGTGACTAATTTTTTTATTTATTTATTACTTATTTTAGCTAGATTAATAAACATCATTATAATTAATAAATATTAATTTTTTTGTTACTTCATTTTCCTAAATACATAATTAGCTCACGAAAAGAGTGCATTAGATGGTTTTGCCCACTACTAAATTTAAGCAATTCCACTAATCCACTATTCATTTTTCATAACAATTCATAAAATAGTTTATATATTAATTACTAAGATTTCACCTCCGATATTAACCGTATTGTAATAATTAAATAATCGTAACCGTATTTAACCGTAACCGTTCTAACCGTAACCGTGTTTAACCGTAACCGTTTTAACCGTATATATAGTGGTTAAGGTTACGGTTAGAGAAAATTTATAACCGTAACCGGTGGTTAATTAACCGTAACCGCAATAACCGTAACCGTGGTCATGTGAAGAAAGAACAGAGAGTTTTGTGAAGAAGAAGAAGTCAAATTAAGGGGACAAAAAAATAAACGTTTAGTTGGTATGAGGTGGAATCGAACTCAGGATTAAGTGGGCAAAACAACCAATGTTTAACCAGTTGACCACGACAACATATTCGGAAATGTATAAAAAGAGATCGTATATAAACACGTAAACAGCATGGGTTAAGCTTTAACTGCGGTTAGCAATTCCGTTACCATCGTTAACTGCCGTTAACGCAGAAGTCCGAATCTACCAAAATTTAAAAAACAAAGAATTTAAAAGACAACAACAATTAAACGAGGTATTTTTATTCCAAATTTAAAACTACACATATTAAACGGCCAAAAAAAAAATAAATGGCATTTTGAAAATTGCAATTTTGTTTGTGTCCCACACTATCATCTTTAATATCCGCAAACTAAATGTGAAAATTCCCAAAAAAAACCTCATTTATTTTTTATTTAGACATTTAGTACCCAATTATTTTTGGTTGGAAAAAATATACACATATTAATTAAACGGTGCGATTTAATACTCAAATAATTAAATATTGTTATTTTCATACTTACAAACTCACAACAACAACAAAATTCTAATTTTACCCTTACCATTTTAATTAATTATTAACTTTTAGATGACGTGTCATTAATTTTTTATTTAAATAAAATTTAATTTTATTAATATTTCATTTCTTTTTTATCCCAAAAAAATTCAAAAAAAATTTCAAAATAATCTTCAATTTATTTTACAAATATTTAATTTTTAAATTTTAAAATAAAATTAATTAGCAAAAAAAATTTTTTTTTTAATAATTAGCCATTTTTATGAATTGTTAAATCTTGAGAAAGACGATGAGATTCGAATTGAGATTTTTTCGAAAATAGTTTCATTCGTAAAGGATTTATATTCGAATAGAGAGTTTTTCACGACGAAGAAAAAGTTCATATCGAAGCTCGTTAATATCATATGCATCACGACGAATAAAATCAAATTAGTTTTATTGGCGATGAAGAATTGAAGATTTTGGATACGACTAAAAGGAGATCGTGAACGGTTATCGAATTTGATTGTTGCAAAAGAGGACGACGGAGATTGTTTACCGGCGATTATAGTAGAGATTAATCGAGAAAATTTGAGAATCGAAGAAGAAACGTCTCTTTGACATTGCAAAGACGGAATGACTATTTATAATATTTTTAATATTTTTGATTTTCTTTTATGTTTAATTTTAAAATAAAATAATTCTATAAAAAAATTTTATTTTTTAGGCAAAATAAAACATTAGTAAAATTAATTTTTATTTAAATAAAAAACTAACGCTATGTCATATAAAAATTAATAATTAGTTGAAATGGTAAGGATAAAATTGGAATATTTTTTTTGTTGTGAGTTCGTGAGTATGAAAATAACAATATTTAATTGTTTAGGTATTAAATCGCACCGTTTAATTAATATGTGTATTTTTCTTCCAACCAAAAACAATTGGGTATTAAACATCCAAATAAAAAATAGGGTTTTGTGCAAAAAAACCCTCGAAGTAGCCAATTTTTGCAAGAAAACCCTCCATCTCAAATAAATGCAAGTCAATACCGCCATCTCAAAAGTCACCCGCAATATAGCCCTCGCGTGTATCGATGACGTGGCAGCCGTTAACTCCGTCAGTGGGTTTTGTGCAAAAAAACCCTCGAAGTAGCCAAATTGCAAAAAAACCCTTCATTAAACCAATTTTTGCAAAAAAAACCCTTTCGGGTATTTTAAAATTCGGGTACGGGTTCGGGTTTACCTATAATACCCAAAAATAAAAATTGTTGTATGTAAATCTATCCACCCTATTGTTCGTACCGAAGTTGCAATAATAAATAAGTACGAGTTTTTGGGAGCGAACGGAGATATTTCTCTTATTAACGATAATCATGCTTCTGTGATTACAGAGATGGAATTCGAGTGAACGAGAATACGAAATATAAGCAAGAGTTAGCTATGATTTTTAGAGAAGTAATATATGTTTTGTCGAGGCTTTGAGCCTTACAGAAGGTGATTCCGTGCCGGGCACGTTTTTCGAGGCTCTGAGTCTTACAGAAGTTGATTTCGTGGCTTGCACGTTTTTCGAAGCTCTGAGTCTTACAGAAGTTGATTTCTGGCTTGCACGTTTTTCGAGGCTCTGAGCCTTACAAAATATTTTGTCTCTTTTGCGACGAATTTGGGCTTTTACAGAAGATTTTCTGGTTTTACAGAAAACTTATGTAAATTTTACAGAATTCTTCTGTTAAACCCTAGATTTTTCCTTCTCGTATAAATGGCTCCACCATGTCTTACTTTGATCATGCCAATGATCATAAATTTAAGAAGATATCAAAATCGATTATTACCATATTGTTTCCTTTGCTTCCCTGTACAATCGAATTCTCCAACAGTCGCTTTTTCAAAACAAACCTTGGCTAATTTGAGGGTTTTTTTGCACAAAATTTGGCTACTTTGAAGGTTTTCTTGCAAAACTTGACTACTTTGAGGGTTTTTTTGCACAAAAGTTCACTTGTCGTGACGTTTTGGAACGGAGTTAACGGCTGCCACGTCATCGATACACGCGAGGGCTATATTGCGGGTGACTTTTGAGATGGTGGTATTGACTTGCATTTATTTGAGATGGAGGGTTTTCTTGCAAAAATTGGCTACTTCGAGGGTTTTTTTGCACAAAACCCTAAAAAATAAATGAGGCTTTTTTTGGGAATTTTCCCCAAACTAAATTAACACTTCACTTTTCTTTCTTTTACCTGAAAAAAAAAGAAGAAGAGAGAAGCAGCTAACTACACAAATAGTCCATTAACCAGATAAATTCCCCGGTTAAGACAAACCACAAAGCCAACTCAAAAGAACCTCAGCACCTTTCCCCCATGAACAATCTAGCATCATGTCATGAGCAACACCTTCAATACAAACCGGTTCAACCTCATAAAACCGCCCGGTTTCCTTCAGCCCCTCATCATCCTGCAAAACCATAACCAGTTTCGGTTTAATACAGTACCAATATTGAAAAACTTTCTGTTTTGGTTAGAAAGACAAAAGGAGGGTGCGTTCTTAGTTCTTACCACTATGAAGTCATCTTTGGCACCTAAAACAAGAACATTTGTAGAATTTTCCATTGGTTTTGGTACTGGAAGTGATGCGTTTAGCTTCCTCAGATCAAACAGCGGCATCCGTGAACTCTCTATCATAAGATCCTGGTAACTGAATCAAGAAAAGAGAGAGACAATTTGTTTAGATTAGTGAAACTTTATTTTAGATTCAAGGTGACTATTGAGCTAGATTAAAGGTATACCGCTTCACAAGTTGATCATCCATAGCTTGAGAGAAGAATGTTTCTCGACAAAGAGGAATAGATTTCTGAAAACCTTTAGCAGCTAAACTGAGAGTAACCTACTCAAGAACATAACCAAGAACAAACATTGCTGAACAAATAGAACATGACACTGAGATCATCCTTGCAAGATACAGAAAAAGAGTTTTACCTTAAAAGCAGCCACAGGTTTAGAGAAGAGATAACGTAACACTAAGCCGCTGAACAACAAAGAGAGCCCCGGAAGTTATATTAAAGCTAAACGAAGAAGTTCACTGATATAGGAAGTAGCCAATAGCTTGCGAGAAGTTTACCTATTTCCCGAAGGTGGAACCGAGCAAACAAGTACAGCCCCTGAAAGTTCTGGAAACGCATTTTCCATTCCTGGAATCGAAACAACAAACTCATCGGTTATCGTATAGGCATTCTTACACCTGATCTGGAAAAACGCAACTCATTTCTATGAATTTACACCTTACCTAACGTCTGCTTGTTTACAATATTTGCCAAGTAATATTGAACAATGAGTCCTCCAAAAGAATGACCAATAAGCACAGGAGGTGAAGAACCAAGATTCGATTCGATAAAATCCGCAATATCACTTGCGTGCGTCTACTACACAAACAAGTAAGAATCTTGCTGAATCAAGTAATTATCCAATGAAGACAATGCACATTGCAAGTTTCAAGTACCTGAAGTGTTCCAGCAACTGTTCCCAAAGGATCATCACTTTCACCCTAAAGATAACAAATCACTCAATTTCAATCCAAAGTTTGAAACTTTATGTTCTTGAAAGTCTAACTAGATAATGGAGATATCAAATTTCATCATAAAAATCAAAACTTTGATGATTTTGAGAATTTACCTGACCTAGTAAGCTAACAGCATAAGAATCAAACCCAGAAGAAGAGAAGAAAGGTAACCAATTTTCAGCCCAACACCAAGCTGCGTGGTAGCTTCCATGTACAAACACCAATGGTGGATTTTCTCTTTCGGATTTGCTTCTTCTCTGTTCGATTACCTCCATTTTTAGACCAGAGGGAAGCTTGTGAAAAAGACGGTTTTGCCCCTTTTTCAGTTCGTATGGAATTGTTGTTCTTGGGGGTTTGGTGAGAGCTGCCATGGGCTTAATCGTCATTTTGAGCGAGGATAGGCATGAGAACGAGGTAAGAGAAGAAGACGCCATTAGCGTGAAGAGAGCTGTTTAGAAGAGGAGAGCTCTCAAGAACTATCGTCACCAAACTTTTTTTTATCAGAAGTTTTTACTGTTTACGCTAAATTATGTAAAAAAAAAAAACCTAACCATAGACTATTAACGCTGTTAACTAGATTTTAACCCGCGGTGTACCACGGAATGATTTAATTTTAAAGTTAGTATAAAAATATTTTGTAAATTGTATCTCCTTATAACATATTTATTTATATTATAGTTTACAATTGTTATTAAGTAACGGTATACCACGAGTCCACGAGACAATTATTAATAAACTCAAGATTTAACCTATATTAAAGCGGTATATAAATATTGATTCAAATTCGTCCGCCATATAAATCCTTTCCGAAATATAATCCGTTCCGTAATTTCTTAACCCGTCCCGTGATTTGTTTTTATTTTAAAATTTAATGATTATTTATTATATATAAAAATTTATAAATCATATCATTCTCTAAGACATTTATATTTTAATAAACTAAAGATTTAATATGTATTAAAGCGGCATGTTAATGATATTTTAAAATTTTATAAATATTGTTATTAAGTAACATTATACCACGGGACAATTTTTGGTTTTATACAATCTTTTCTAAATGAGACTGATTTAATATGTCTAATATTTGTGGTATTAAAAAAAAAAGATTTAATCCATATTGAAGCGGCTGATTAATGATATTTTAATTTTTTTTATTATTGTTGATTCAAAAACCCATCCCGCCAAACCCGTCCCGCCAAAAAACTCATTTATTTTATTAATGTTCTTATTTATGATGTGATTCTTAATCATTGTCAAAATATTTTAATCAATGTAGAACGTTGAACACACATTTTCGTCAATTGGATAATATATGTCCGTTTTAAAAATTTTGAATCACAGTATATGCAGAAAAAAATTGATTTTCTTTTTACTTTATGTATTATATGATGATTCAAAACAGTTCAAAACAAATCAAACAAAGATGATAGGAGAATCATAATTATAAATCTTAATCAAATCTCTAAATATCTAAATTATTAAATATGGAAAATCCGGTGTATGAGTATTAAATATAATCCGACCCAACAAATTTTTTTGTGAAGGATTTTTTGAAACGGGTCGGATATCCAAATAACCCGGAAGCATTTTTACCCACCCGTCACCAAAGTGACTGCAAAAATACTAATATAGATTTTCTTGAAAATTATTTTGAAAATTCTCTAAAATTTCTTAATAAATTCTTTTTTTTTGCTAAGTAAAATAAATCTTAATAAATTCTTGAAAAATTCAAAAGTCCTAAAGATATGTTATTCATATAGCTTACTCCAAACTATTCAATTTTTTTTTTTTAAAAAAAGTAAATAAAAATTTAGTATGAATCTGAAATTTAATATTTAATTTAAGAGAGTTTTCAGTTTTTTTTTGAAATTTTTCAAGAATTTATTATTATTTTAAAAAGTAAATTTTTATAATTTCAGTATTAATATTTTGATTGGTAAATTAGAAAAGTGAACAGAAATTACTTTCGATCAACTTGTGGGTGTTAGTACTATTTGTAAATTTGTGTATGGAAGACAAAATTAATTCATATTTTTTCCTTGTATCCAAAATAATAGTGTATTTTAGTGAATAGATGTATATTTATATGAATTTTGCTCTTAATAAAATAATAAGTAAAGATATTATTAAACAAAACTTTGGAAGGTAAGATATGAGCTTAGAAATTCGCTATATAATAAGCAAAAGGAGAAGTTCGCACACTTGTCTTTGGTAGAGAAGTATCTGCGGCAAACCAATCCGCAGTACTTCCTGGACTTCATGGCCACTCATTCAGCTCCTCAAGAAACCACATACCCTCTCTCGCCTCTTCCTCAAAATGATCCATAGGTTTCTCCTTTTCATCTCTCTTTTATCATGAACAAAAACTTTATCACTCTCTCAGTTTTTGATAACTGTCTTTAATTGTGAATGGTGTGTATGTGTACTTTGATTGTGAATAATGTACTTTGTATGTGATTGTGAATGGTGTGTAACTGTCTTTGTATGTGTTTTGGCTTTTATTTGATGTGGAGTTCTTTTTTGATTTGGATTTGGATTTGGATCAATGTTGTTTTGGTTATGGAATCAAACTCAGAAATGAAACAAAATCGGAATCCAAACAATAGTAATTTCCGTATCAATAAGTCGGTTACTTTCAAATAAAATTGAAACATGATAATCATTATTAAAATAAAGAGCTAAACCGCCACTACAACCAATAGGATCCACTGTTTTCAAATTTTTATAACCAAAATGTCCTACAAATTTTTCCATAAAAAGAGAAGATTGCTTTGTTTCCGAAAAAAATAAAAAATCTGGCCGGTGTTGTTTCCATAAATCCCGAAGATACCCAATCGTTGCCTTATTTCCCAAACCTTGACAATTCCAGCTTAAAATCTTCATTTATCCGATTTTACTTTTTTACGCTAAATTATGTATAAAAAAACCTAACCATAGACTATTAACACTGTTAATATTCTTGAAAATTATTTTGAAAATTCTCTAAAATTTCTTAATAAATTCTTGAAAAATTCAAAGGTCCAAAAGATATGTTATTCATATATCTTACTCCAAACTATTTAATTTTATAAAAATAATTAAAAATAAATAAAAAAAATTCGTATAAATCTGAATTTTAATATTTAATTTAAGAGAGTTTTCATTTTTTTTTTGGACTTTTTCAAGAATTTATTATTATTTTAAAAATAAATTTATAATTTCAGTTTTAATATTTTGATTGATAAATTAGAAAAGTTAACAGAAATTACTTTCGATCAACTTGTGGGTGCTAGTACTATTTGAAAATTTGTGTATGTAAGACAAAATTAATTCATGTTTTTCTTGTATCCAAAATATTAGTGTATTTTAGTGAATAGATGGTATATTTATATGAATTTTGCTCTTAATAAAAATATAAGTTAAGAAATTATTTAAAAAAAAACTTTGGAAGGTAAGATATGAGCTTAGAAATTCACTATATAGTAACCTAAATATTGAATTTTAAACATTCTGGATCCAAATTAACTAAAAATATATATATTGAGACATTAAGCTTCGAACAAAATCATAATATATATTTGGTTCTTGGTAAGCAATGTAAGCTTGTTAGATTTCTTCAAGGAATCCAGCCGCGCTCATCGGTCAAAAATGCAGTCTAGGCATGTGACCTACAGTGTAGTTGGTGGCACCAAATCAGTTCCTTACATGAACCGGACGAATGATATTTCGCACGGTTCCATTAACAATGTTCAACCGAAACACTGGAAGATGATGAGTGTAAGGAAGTTGATGATGCATTTCAATATTTGTGATAATCTTCATTAAACGTGAATGTGATACATGATTGAGCTTAAATACAAAGTAAACTAAACCAAATATGCTAACCAACCTAAACCATAACTAAACCAACTATATACACTCTAATACTCCCCCTCAAGATGAAAGTATCAAGGAACTTTCATCTTGGACTTGGAAAACTCTATGTGTGTATCCTCCATAACTTTCTCGATGAGAGAAACATTCATGTGAACTTGATATATCTTATTTGACGTGAGTGGCTTGAATCCAAGATGAGCTTGATAAAACTGGTGAGTATCACAAGGAAAGAAACTTGAAGTCTCCATGGTTTTGTAGCCAAATAACATCATGAATCAGCCATAGGAGTAACAAGCCGTAGGAGGATATTATAAAAGCACATTTATCTTCTGTTTTGACAGGGAGGCTCAATAACAGCAACTTTATGACACCAACTTCACACGCACCGTGAAACAACAACAACTCAAGGTCATAATCACCATTGCCATGAATCAGAATAAACAAAGAATTGGTCCTATTAGACTTTATCTCCCCCTGTCTAAGAACAGATCCCGATGAAGCAAACTCTTGATAACAACTATCCAAGGAACAACACCTAACTCCATTGCCAAAAGTTCCACAGCCTAATATATTAAAGATTAAGGTCAGGGGAATCATATATATTGGCTTAGATGAAGTTTCTGGTGGTCGTGGAAGGGAACCAAAGAGAAACGCCAACAATATCATCAAATGCAGCCATGAAGCTTCTTCAAATGGCTTATCAATGACATGAAACGCTGCTGGTCGCATAAGAAACTCAACAGATCCAGGAAACGATGAAAATGAATCCATCACAATAGCAATCACGGATCAAGCACAATCGACACACCGTGATAAATGGAAGCAGCACTTGAATCAACAATTCAGAGAATCTACACCATGAACATGAGGCAAAGCAACTCTCATGAGGCGGAACATCTGAAGCAATATGATATACCAATAAGCCATAAGACTTATCACGAGACGACCAAGATCTGATTACTAGTGAATCCGGCGAAACACCGCAAAATTCACTCCAATCTGGAAAACCGAAAAAAACAATTCGAGGTGACAAAAAACCAGAAGGATCATCAACCTTCGGATAAAAAATCTTTTGCAAATCCGTTGTAGTCTGATACAATTGCAATCCGTTTCACCGTTGAGAATCGATTAAGCTCAATTTGGACATATAGAAGCTCAAATCGCACAGGAAATTGAAACACCAAACGACTACAGGAAAGGATCGCGATGTGAAGAAATCCAAGCTTCAAAGAGGCAATCACACAGATCGAGGAAATCTGACCTCAAAATCGAAGGAGAAGAACTCGAATCTGAGAAATCAAGCCAAGAATTGAAGAAACCAATGCTAGATTCAAAGAAAACCAAGCTTGATCGATGAAATTGAAGCTCAAATCAAGCCGGAGAAGAAGAAAGAACTCGATCGGAATGTAACGCGATCGGAATAACAACCGGAATCGAAACAAGATTTCGCCGGTGAAGAAACATAAAATCGAACACGATCAACGCGATCGGAATGTAACACGATCGGAAAAGCAAGAAAACGAAGAAGAAAATCGGAGAACACGATGGATTGATCGGAAAAATCAACCAATCGGAAAAAAACAAACGATCAATCAAAAACGAAATTGATCGGAGAAACTGAATCTCCAAGCAAATCGAGTGAAGAATCGAAAAAAAACAACGAAGAATCAGAGAATCGAATTAAGCGGAAGAAGTGAATGAAGATTGGGGAATTTGCTCTGCTACCATTTCAATATTTGTGATAATCTTCATTAAACGTGAATGTGATACATGATTGAGCTTAAATACAAAGTAAACTAAACCAAATATGCTAACCAACCTAAACCATAACTAAACCAACTATATACACTCTAATAATGCACAACCTCAGGGATATGCGGAATCTCAGCTGCACTCATGAGGTCAACGTATTCCACATGTCTCTCCATTTGTTCCCACCTACATTGCCTTTGTGGATCGACCTTTGGTGGGATGAGACTGCGATGCTCATATTTCAAGTGCTTATCAAGTTGAGAATAAGTCCCGGAGAAATTGCAATCATCGATAGGACAAGACCTCGGTTTAGCATTCATGAATCTACTTGCAGTGCTTGTCACTTTTGCCGTCTCAAAGACTTCTCCTCTGCATAGAGGGCAGTTTAAGGTCTTGTTACTTGAGTGTTTTTTCTTGTTCTTTTTGCGGAACTGCTTGAAACAGTTGGAGTGACTAGCACTTGTGTCGCACATATAAGGACGACATCCATTAAGGGAGGAAGAACACCTCAAAAGGCTAGGACAACATTGTGAGGCGGTTCCATGCAAATCACACACCGCACATCCTCCCATTCTGATTGGATAAACGACTCAGGTGCTTTGTACTTCTTTGTCCTAGAAGAGCGAAGTGGGTATGGCGATACTCTAGTTCTATTGCTTGACTCATGGAGCATCTGATTTTCTTTCGACATTTATCCTGCTTAAAAAATTCTAAATTTACCAAAAAAAATATTTAATCAAAAGATAATAAATTTCATAAACAAAATGTAACATAGTTAGATGACAGATGATTAATGGTTAGTCGAAACAAGTGAACGATCGATTCACTAAACTCAAAAAATTGTGAATATTCGATCGTCTCACCAACGAGATCATTGGAGTTAGCATTCAGCGCACAAACTCGCGGCATTCATTGTAACAAAAAAAAAAGGTTCCAATAAAGTTTTATGTTTCAGCTTAAACAAAACTTAAAATTCGATTCAGACAAAAAGTTAAGACCGAAGAAGAATCACTTCAATCAAAGTAATCAACAAATACAAAAGCGCTAAACAACACAAACAAATGTACATCACTAGCTCAATCATCGAAGTGATTCATCGTAAGCCTTAAAAAAACTAGTTGGAGATTTCTCTAACAGTGTGTGACCAACACAAATGGACACCACTAGATTATCTGGTTAGTTTTTGTGTGCACATGGTATTCTTCTTGTTGTAAATTTTTCTTACGAAACATAATCACAAAAGGGTCAGATATTTCAAACCAAATTATCAACCAAATACCATTAATTAAGTCTTGCAAATATATTTTTATAAGATTTATCGGGGTCACTTGACCCCCCTCATATACAAGCTTTGCCCTTGTACAATAGCACGTATTGGTCACCTCTTACAAGAATTGGCCATGAATTTCAACAGATCAGTGAAATCTATATGAAATTAATTTGGAAAAAATACTCAACCAACAATCGAAGAAAAGTATATACCTTGGTTGTATAGTTCTTGATTTATAAAGGAAAATGAAATCAATGGAATTTGGTTTAAGCAATCGATGAAATTTTTGATGTGAGTGCATGATTGTGTGATTTCTAAGGCTTTTTATAAGCTATTATTGTGTTTGTCTCTCTCATTTTACCAAAATATTTTTTTCTTTTGTATTCCACATTTTGTACTTTTCTTAGTAAAGAAATGTTAATTTTAATTAATATTTTTAAGTAAAAAGAGTGAAATTCAATAATAACACACAATTTAATGAGAGTTAAAAAGTAAAGAAATTACAAATTTTGTGACAACTAAAATTGAAAAGGTTAAAAGGAGATAGTCTAAAAATTATAAGAAGACAGTTTATATAAACTAGACAAATAAACCTTAAAAATTTCAATTTTGTATTAATTTAAGGGGGATTAGCAAAAATACCCCTTTTCTCATGCCCCTTTTCAAAAATGCCCCTTTTAGATGTCCATTTTCAAAAATGCCCCCTTTTAAATCTGAAATTTTTATAAAGTTTTATTAGGTTTATAAGGTACTTATGGATTGTAACTACTACTTGAAGACTCGATCCAAGTATTTATAAAGTTTTATAAGGTGTTTTTAAAGGTTTTACAAGTTATTTTAAAGGATTTTTAAGGTTTTTCAAAAGTTTTACAAGATATTTTAAAGGTTTTTAAAGGTATTTAAAATGCATTTATAAGGTATTTATAAAGTATTTATAAGATTTTAGATACATAGAAATGTAGTTTGTGTATGTTTTAATAATATTACATACATATTTGGGTAAATCTTATATTTTTAAGAGCATTTTTTATAAGGTTTTAAAAAAGGGGTATTTTTGAAAAGTGGCATTGAAAAAGTGGCATTATTAACAATTTCCCTTAATTTAAAGATATATTATCCGTTAATAATATTTGTTTTTTTTCTAGCTAATCACATACAAACTTTACTTTGTCTTAATTAGATATTACGGCGCCGACACTGGTCAATTTTATCAAGTAGTAAATTACTAAAGACACATCTTTCAACTTAATTTAAATTTAGATATTTCGGCGAAACTCTACTCAAAATTAGAATAAAAGTTAAAAGTTAATAAATGACTTATGAAATTATAAAAATGTCACATTTGTAGTACTTTAAAGATTATCCATTAATAATGTTTTATCATAATGTTTTTTTTTAACTAATCATACAATATTGTACTTTCCATAATTAAGATATTACGGCGCCGACACTAGTCAATTTGATCAAAGAATAAATGACTAAAGACACATTTTTAAATTAAATTAAATTTAGAAATTACGGCGCCGTCACTAGTAAAAATTTAAATAAAAATTGCTAAGAAACTCATAAATTTTGCTTAATTTAAATTTAGATATTATGTCGCCGCCACTAACCAATATAAAGTTAATAAGTTACTTAGGACCCTATAAATTTTTTATTTTTGTATTACTTTAAAGATATATTATTCATTAATAATATCTTATCATAATTTTTTTTTTTTTTCTAACTGATCACACACATATTTTACTTTGCCTTAATTTACATACTATGGCGCCGACACTATTAAATTTTGTCAAGTAATAATTTACTAAAGACACATTTCAACTGAATCTAAATTTAAATATTACAGCGCCGATATTAGTAAAAAGTAAAAAGTAAAAACTATAGTAAATTTTGGTACTTCAGATTTAAATTTAATTAAAAAAAACATATATTTTAATTAATATACATGTAATTGTAGATAGAGTAGTACCTAAGCCTAAAACTAAAAACTTCGAGGCCTTGGTTTTCTTTAGATTCAAACCACTTTCTTAATGGGCTTATCAAAGGCCCAATACAAAAATCACGTCTCCTCTATTTCTCCGATCTCAATAGATCGCTGGAGCTGGACTTTGAGAGCTTCGCGACTTAGCGTTCCTTGACGAAGAAGACGATACTTCTTCTTCCATCACAGCTTCACGCAAATCCTTCTACACTTACATCTTCTTAAGATTCCGAGTTTCAACTGATTTCGTGGAAGGATTTTGTTTTTCAACAGTAGATTTAATTTTATACTGGATTTAAGCATCAGTTAATTTTCCGGCTAAAAATGATGTCGCCGAAACAAATCTCCGACGATCGAGGATCTTCACATTTCAGGTATATTCATACCCAAAGTTTCGATTAAAACTTCTCTGCTATTGTGTGTGGTTTCTTCTTTTGCTAATTTTGATTGCGTAGAAGAAAAAAAAAACGAAGTTTCTTCTTCTTGCTCCGATGGAGTTTCATTGAAATTACAACGAAATGTATACTGTTGCTTCGTTTAATCGTCTCTATGAATTGGAAATCGCATTTCTGAAGATAATGCAGTAACATAATTAGGGTTGAATCACTGATTTGAGTACTCATATTCCTCTAGCTTAAGCTTTGAGTTCATTGTGTTTTGATTCAATACTACGATGAAGCAGTTATTGTTTCGGGTTTTATTATCCGTCGTTGTTGGAAATCGCATTCCTCGGTTTACTTTATAATGCAGCAACATAGTTAAGTTGAATCACTGATTTGAGACCTCATATTAAGCTTTTAGTTTACTGTGTTATGTATCAATACTAGATTGAAGCAGTGATTTGTGTCCTCAAAATTGCAATGAAATGTGTACTGTAGCTTGGAATTTATTGTTTCGGGTTTTGAAATCGCATTCCTCGGTTTTCTTTATAATGCAGCAACATAGCTAAGTTGAATCACTGATTTGAGACCTCATATTAAGCTTTTAGTTTACTGTGTTATGATTCAATACTAGGTTGAAGCAGTGATTTTAGTCATTAACTTTGAGCACATTTGTAGTGTTTTTTCGTTTGTCGTTGTTTAGCCATTGGCTTAGAATTGAGTAATCTGCCACCTAAGTTTTGTGTTTTGACCCTCTTTATTTTGCAGGAATACTCCTTTCCAGATAATCCACCTTATTGGGAACTTTTTTAGGATATGGTCAGTTTATTCTATGTACCGATACTTGAATCAGACGGGAGCGCCTGTTGTTCTCTTTCTCTTCTGCTGTCTGGTGCCTTCATCTATCATCTTCTTGATACTTCAAAAACCATGGAAAGGAAGGGCACTTTCTAATCAACAGGTTTACTTTAGTCATATCCAATTTCTTGCATGTATATTTGATACATAGAAATTGGAGAGTTTGGACATAAATTGGTTCTTTACTATTTCAGATTGTACCTTCTCTTATCAATGGAGTCATCACAGCTCTATACTTCATCTTATGGGGAAAAGGTCTCAAGTCTTGTGGACCTCTTAGGTATTCATTAAGCATTCATACTACCGTGAAGTATTCTCTGTTCTTATCTGTCGTTCTTTCTTAGGATATATACTAGATTTTGGCTTCTGAAAAGGGAAATTGAAAGTTTACCTCTGAGCATGATGGTCCCACTTTAGCAGTTTGGTTCAGTACTTACGGAAATTCTGGACTTACAATTCGCTATTTATCCTTTATTTCTGTAGTCTGCCATTTTTAGGCTCTTGTGATAAGTAAAATTATCTTCATTGAAAGTTCGAATCTCCATGCTTGTAATAAATCTTTGTATATTATTGGCAGAGCAATCTTATCAGAGTACTCTGGGGCTGTTCTTGGAGTACTTTCTGGAGTATTATATGGACGGAGAGGTCATGTGTGGAAAAAGGTATTCATCTCATATGTTTCTAATTTAACAGTTGTCAATTCTATAACATCTCTAGTCAATGTAACCAGTTAACTAGGACAGTTTACATAGGTTTTACCCATAGTGTTATGCTGTTTATTACCCTTGGTATGCATCAGCTCACTTGTCTCACTGACAAACTATAGAATTGTGCAATAGTATCTAGCATTTAGTGATGTTTCTTCTGGCTAATCCATGTACTTATATTGCTTGCATTATAATTATTGATATGAAGTCAATTTCAAAGATCAAATTTATGTCTATAAATCGGACAAAATTCTCTGATACTTGCAAATCATGTCAGGTAGGTGGCCTCATCGCAATGCTGGTAGCTCTTTTTTTCTTGTCTCAAGGATGGGCGACATCATCTCTCTCCCCTTTTTATATCCTTTTACGCAAGTTCCTTCTCTCTATCTCTATCAATATGTATACTATGCTTGGTTTTATGTGTTGGTTTGTTTAACTTAACAACAAGCTACCAACAAAAGATAGTACTGAAACCAAAGAGGAAGAAGTGCAAACAGAACAAGCACTAGGTATGATGGGAATGATGATACCAGTTTTTGCTGGAATCTTATCAGCGTTAAGGCGGGTTATCGCGCGCCGTGTTTCTCTAAAGGTATTTTGCTCTCAGATTCCTTCTATTTCTCCAGTCATTTCTTCTCTCATGTCTGCTTCCTTTTTGAACAACCGATTTTCTTCTTTTACAGAACCAGCAGAAGAAACGACTGCATGCGATAACCATTACTTCTGCAACTTGTTTCTTGTTTCCTGTGGCCATGTGGGACCTTATTATAGTAAGTAATGCTACGGTTTTGCAAGAATAATGCATCAAAGGTGGTGTTTACTCCATTGTCTAATACCAGTTTGGTTCACTAATATCTAAATTTTACTTCAGGGGTCATCTTCTGGGAAAACATCCGAGCTGCCATTTTCTGCGTGGGCTTTCCTTAGCACCATTGTTTTCGGAATCATCCTAATATTCTATGTTGACAATATCGCAGAAGAGAGGTTTCCGAAAGCTTTTCCCTTTAATTATCTTTACATTTCATTTACACAAACAAACATTTGCTTTATACATATATATTTTGCTTGTCGCAGATTGCATATGGTGTTTTCTTCGCCAAGGCATTTAATGGTTGCAGGTGCATGCATAATAGTCATGGAGTTAACTTACGAGATGGATTTTTCTCTTCCCGGTTTCATCGTCTGTTGCTTAGTATTAGGGTTTGGAATATTGGAGGCGACATCTCTCGAACGTAGCAAGAAAGACTCTTCGTTGAAATCAGAAGATCCATCAAACGGAATCCTTGGTAATAATGACTTTGATACTTCTCCAATTCTTCCCATATAGCTCACCATTCTCTCCCCCCCACACTAACAACGATGTACTGTTGAATGTACTTGTCCTTGACGATGTAAATCTATCCGGTTTTACTCGTTCTCAATCTTTATACCTTCATTTTTCGGCTTTTTTCTTGATGAAGCATATGTACAACTTTTTGGTCTAACATAGACAAATTTAACCCATGATGATTATAGTTTTATTTATGGTTATACAAAGATAACTCTGTACAATGATCAAATTGAATTGGTTCACTTAAAATGCTAATCTATCTATATATACATTTTTGGAGTACACTTAGCAAATAAATCCTTGAGTTTCACCTTATTTACGAGTCCATGCCATTGGCATTTATTATTTAGTTTTACAAAATTTAAATAAAGATATTAACCAAACGATATCTTGCCTAATTTGTTTCTAAAAATCTCTACACAATCTTTCCATATATCTTCAAAAAACAATTCAGTGAATTTTACTCCACAAAATATGCATAAAACCGATTTATAACAAATATTTATATTAACATTTTGCATAACAATAAAACTACTAATTTATAATAATCAAAATATTCACATAGAAAAATCATTTAATTTTTTTGATAAATTTAAAATATATATTAGTAGTATAAATTTAAAATCATTCAAGGAACGGTATACCACGGGTGAGATCCTAAAATTATTGGATTTTATAACAATAATAATTTATTTTCTTGGATTTTATAACACTAATAATTTAGCCAACGGGATAATATAGACGGGTTTATATGGGATGACGGGTTTGGGTCGATATTAATAAAGAACGGTATATCACGGATGAAATACTGAAATTAACAATCAAAATACAATTATACAACCTTAAACACAAAATAAAACATACAATATTAACAAAACAAATACAACTTAAAATTTAAAAATTTTATTTATAAAAAATCGACCCACAGTATACCGCGAAGTAAAATATTCAAAATTTTAAAATTGACCATACATCGTTACTTAAAAAAATTTATGTTTTCGTATCTATACTTCAAAAATTGAAACCTAAACAATAGTAATCAAACACTAAATAATACATAGATAGATAATTACATTTTAAAATACAAACTAATATGATATATCTTCAGTTAATCTTCTAAAAAATAACATTATATTTTTTAAAAAAATATAGCCTACACCGCGGGTTAAATTCTAGTGAAAGTTAATTGTGAAACCGCGACAACTTTTGCTATCGGTCAAAACCAAACCGACTAAGACCAAGAGAATTTAAACCAAACCCAAACCAAATTTCTGGTTTGAGTGTGCCACGTGTAGTAGAGAGTCAAGCATAAAACGCTCCGTTTCCTTCTCTTTTCGCCGAGAAAAAAAAAATCAATTTTGATGTTTCAGCTTCTTCTCCGATGCATTTACATGTCTCATTGAACTGAAAAATCGACTTTGCCTTCCATTGAAGCCCCTTCAATCTTTTCCTTATCTCTAGGTGTCCACTACTGCGAAATTTACATTTTTGTTCTCTCTATGAGCTGAAAGTGTTGGCCTTGGGTTTCGCTTCTGTCTACAAAGGTAAGCGACGAAGTTAACTCATATCTTCTGCTTCTACTGACTTAATGTAGTCTCTTTAGGTTGTGTTTTCGTTTAGAGTTTCAAAATCTATTTACTTTCTATGGTTTCAGATCTGTGTTATTTGCTCGGTTTGGTAATGGTTGATATTCGAATTTGTCGTAGGAGCATTGTGTAGTTAAGAAGATGGATCTCTTAAGCAGTTTACCAGACGAGCTTCTTTGCCATATATTGTCTTTCCTTACCACAAAGGAGGCTGCTTTAACATCGGTTCTCTCAAAGAGGTGGCGAAATCTGTTTGCACTTGTCCCTAATCTTGACATTGATGACTCTGTCTTTCTATATCCGGAAGAGGGTAAGCGAGAAAGAGACGGAATTTTGCAGAGCTTCATTGATTTTGTGGATAGAGTATTGGTGTTGCAGGGGAATTTTCCCATTGAGAAAGTTTCCATCAAGTGTGGAACTGGTGTTGATCCAGGTCGTGTGAATTGTTGGATATGTAATGCGCTGCAGCGTGGTGTCTCGGAGCTTGATCTTATTGTTCTTGTTACTGGTTTTGGAGATAATTATTTGCTGTCTCCACAAGTTTTCATTAGCTCGACATTAGTTGAGCTGAAATTGGGGAGTGGAATTAAGGTTGATGGGTTGGATGGTGGAGTATTCTTACCGATGCTTAAAATTCTCGTTCTTGACTCGGCTGAGTTTTGTTTTGATCAGTTTCTGATGCTTCTTCGTGGTTGTCCTGTGGTTGAGAAATTGGAAATGGTTAATGTTGATTGCGAAGATTGGGATCAGACTGTGTCTAGTGCAAGTCTCAAGTCTCTAAGAATTAAGTCTGAGAGTTTTAGTTTTGAAAGTTTTTCATTTGATACACCAAATCTTGTTTTCCTAGATTACTCTGAATTAGTCGCGGAGGACTATCCAACAGTGAATTTGGAAAACGTAGTTAATGCTAGAATCAACCTTTTAGCAAACGAATATCAGATCAAGCGAGCAAGAGAACCAGATCATACAATGTTAGAGGAAGATTGGGTAGATGTTGTTGTCCGATTTAGAAATGCGAAGAAGCTCATGAGTGGCATACGAAATGTGAAGAAACTTTTCTTGTCTCCTACTACTCTTGAGGTCAATATACTGTTTTATTTTGATTTTATAGACAAATAAACAATCACTTGATTTTTGGAAACATATTGTGCAACTGTGTAATGTCTCGTTTCAGGTGCTTTCTCTATGCTGTGTGGCGATGCCAGTGTTCAACAACCTCACATTCTTAGCTATTTTGAGTCACGTGGATCTCGGATGGCAAGCAATGCCAGTTATCTTAAAGAACTGCCCACACTTGGAAACTCTAGCCCTTTGGGTAAGAAGATAGACCATGAAAGTATACTTGAACAACACATTGTCTCAAACATTTACATTTGTCTGGTTTTTGCTTTCAGGGTCTCTTACACTGTGTGACAGATAAATGCGGGGATGCGTGTGACTGCATTTCCCGGGATGACAAAGGTCATTCGCTCATATCTTGTCCGGTGAAGAAGTTACATATTAAGGCGTTTCAAGGAACAACTCGAGAGTTAAAGATGATAAAGCATTTCCTAAACTCGTTTCCGTGTTTGAAGGAGATGGAGATACATGTTGAAGAGAATGATCCTAGAACCTTTGAAATCCCTGGAATGTTTGAGCGTATCGTGGAGCTAATGAAACTCTACAATGAGTTATCGAGTTGTAATGTCCGATTCATGGTGTGTGATTCCCTGTACAGGAAGTGGACTGCACAGTGAAGTTTTTAAGGAACATAACTTGCTCTTTGTTTCACCAAAGTCCTCTTTGACGTAAAAAAGAGTCAGTTCATGTTTTGACATCGGTTCTCTCCAAGAGGTGGCTCGATCTGTTTGCTCTTGTCCCTAGCCTCAACATTAATGACTGTCTTTCTGCATCCAGAAGAGGGTAAAGGGGCTGCAGAACTTCTTGGATTTTGTGGATAGAGTATTGGCTTTGCTAGGTGCTTCTCGAATAGATAACATCTCCTTGATGTGTAAAACTGGTGTTGATTTTGATTGCGTGAATCGTTGGATATGAAATGTAATGTGCTGCGACTCAGTTTGGTTTTCTAGTGGTAAGTTTCAGGTGCTCTTTTCTGGTTGCCCTGCTCTTTCAGGAATTAGAAATAGCCGAGGTATAATTCCATCTAAAATGATGAAAGCATTTCTTTGGACTCTTTATTGTGTTTGTAGGAGATGGATATATAATACTAACTAAAGAGAATGATTTTATAGACCTCAAAGTCTCTGGAATGTTTAAACTTGTCGAAACAAGTTTCCTAGTTTTGATGTTTAAGAAGTGGACTAGTGCACACTGATGAGTCTCATAGTTTTTGGTCAGAAGCTAAAGATTTAGTTGCATATTTTGCTCTTCTTTGGTCAACTTTGCTTTCGTTCTCTTCTCTTTAAACCAATACTCCTAAATCTTTTAAGCAATGTAGCCCAAAGAATAAAGATCAAGACGTTCCGGTCCACCGACATTAAACCGGTCATTTCAAAGAACTGGATGAAATAAAAACCCTAAAAATTGGATGTTTCGGCTTCTGCCCCACCTGAAAGCCAAAGATTAAGCAAATTCCAACTCTCTTTGTCTCTCTTCTAACCAAAAGCATTCACTAAAACCCGTAAAAATTAGGGCTTCGATTAAGCTTTTGTAACAAGGTAGGTTTCGAGGTTTACTCATATTTTATTTTTTTGGTCCATAAGATTCCTATTTGTGTTGTGAGCTCTAAGTTTACCTCCATGAAAGTTCATGTTCGAATCCATAAGATTCCTATTTTACCATTTTAACGTGTTTCTTTGCACTTGCTTGGTTTTTTTTTTTCGAATTGAAAGATGAAACCTTTCTCTGTTTTGTAGTGGTAATATACAAAACAATCTACCAGACGAGGTTGTTTGTTTGGTGCAGAGAAGATGGATCGCTTGAGCAATCTACCAGACGAGGTTCTTTGTCATACATTGTCCTTCCTTACCACAAAGGATGCTGCTTTGACATCGGTTCTGTCAAAGAGGTGGCGCAAATTGCATTTGTCCCTAATCTTGATATTGACGACTCTGACTTTTTGTATCCCGAAAAGGGTAAAGAGAAAAGGGAAGATATTAAACAGCTCTTCGTTGATTTTGTTGATAGAGTATTAGCATTGCAGGGTAACTCCCCCATTAAGAAATTCTCCCTCGATTGTTCCGGTGTTTATTCGGATCGGTTGGATAGATGGATACAGAATGTGATGGTGCGTGGTGTTTCGGAGATTAATCTATCAATCATTTTGGTTCTGGCATCAGGAGAGAAATATAATCTGTTTCCAAAAGTTTTTGAGAACGAGAAACTAGTTAAGCTCGAATTAAGTTTTGGATTTGATATTTGTTGGTTGGATGGGACCATTTTCTTACCGATGCTTAAAACTCTCATTCTTAACTTAGTTTTGTTATCTGTTGATAAGTTTGAGATTCTTCTTCATGCTTTGCCTGCGCTTGAGGAATTAGTCCTGGATGATATAGACTGGAAAGAATGGGATGTGACTGTCTCTGTGTCTGTATCAAGTGCAAGCCTCAAGACCCTAACAATTAACTACTCCAGCGATTGGTTAGATACTTTTACATTTGATACACCTAGTCTTGTTTACTTATCTTACTCTGATTTTGTCGCGGAAGATTATTCCGTAGCTAAAATGGAAAACTTGTTTGAGGCTCGAATCAGCCTTTTGGAAAGTGAAGAAGAAATCACGCTAGCAAGAGCGCCAAATAATGATTTGTTAGAGGATGATGTTGTTCTCCGATTTGCAAATGTGGGGAAGCTTATGAATGGTATTCAAAATGTTCGGTATCTAGTTCTGTCTCCCAACACTCTTGAGGTCAGTTTTATTCTTCTTTTCTCTATATGGCTAGTCTTGATGAAATAAAAGAAAGAAAACGATCACTTCGTCTCAAATAATAGAGCATGACAGTCATGTTTGTTAGGTCCCATTTTTAACAAATAAGCAAAGGTCAAATCCTGGTTTATCTTGTTATCAGGTGCTTTCTCTATGCTGTGAATCGATGCCAGTGTTCAAAAACCTCAAATCTTTATCTATCAAGAGTGACGAGAGTCGAGGATGGCAAGCAATGCCGGTTCTTCTAAGGAACTGTCCACATTTAGAAACTCTAGTCCTTGAGGTATAGAAACAACTCATTTACCAAACATGTACAAAGATAGAGTTCACACATTGAAACCTTAATTGTCTCCTTTATGCCTTCAGGGTCTCTTGCACCATGTCACAAATAAATGCGGAGATGCTTGTGAATGCGTTTCCCGAGAAGAAAAAGGTCGTTCACTCACATCTTGTCCAGTAAAATTGTTAGAGATTAAAGGGTTTCAAGGAACAATGAAAGAGATGCACATGATAATGCATTTCCTAGACTATTTTCCATATTTGGAAGAGATAAAGATCTTTATGGAAGAGAATGATCCTACACAACTCAAAGTCACTGAAGTTTCTGAAGTTATGGCGGAGAAGATGGAACTCAACAACAAGTCATCTAGTTGCAATATCCAGCTTCTATTGAGTGGTTGCTTGTATAAGAAGTGGACTGCACAATAACGTCTATTTTCATATTGTCAAAAACAAAAAAAAAAAACAAAAAAGTCTTCTGTTTTAGACTCTTTGAATCTTTTCAAGTAGTAATTCAGTTTTACGAGTAATGTACACTCTTTGAATCTTTTCATAAGTTCCACTCCACACAAATACATTTCTCAAACATTTACAATTGCCTCGTTTTTGCTTTCAGGGTCTCTTACACTGTGTGACAGATAAATGCAGGGATGCGTGTGACTGCATTTCCCGGGATGACAAAGGTCATTCGCTCATATCTTGTCCGGTGAAGAAGTTACATATTAAGGCGTTTCAAGGAACAACTCGAGAGTTAAAGATGATAAAGCATTTCCTAAACTCGTTTCCGTGTTTGAAGGAGATGGAGATACATGTTGAAGAGAATGATCCTAGAACCTTTGAAATCCCTGGAATGTTTGAGCGTATCGTGGAGCTAATGAAACTCTACAATGAGTTATCGAGTTGTAATGTCCGATTCATGGTGTGTGATTCCTTGTACAGGAAGTGGACTGCACAGTGAAGTTTTTAAGGAACATAACTTGCTCTTTGTTTCACCAAAGTCCTCTTTGACGTAAAAAAGAGTCAGTTCATGTTTTGACATCGGTTCTCTCCAAGAGGTGGCTCGATCTGTTTGCTCTTGTCCCTAGCCTCAACATTAATGACTGTCTTTCTGCATCCAGAAGAGGGTAAAGGGGCTGCAGAACTTCTTGGATTTTGTGGATAGAGTATTGGCTTTGCTAGGTGCTTCTCGAATAGATAACATCTCCTTGATGTGTAAAACTGGTGTTGATTTTGATTGCGTGGATCGTTGGATATGAAATGTAATGTGCTGCGACTCAGTTTGGTTTTCTAGTGGTAAGTTTCAGGTGCTCTTTTCTGGTTGCCCTGCTCTTTCAGGAATTAGAAATAGCCGAGGTATAATTCCATCTAAAATGATGAAAGCATTTCTTTGGACTCTTTATTGTGTTTGTAGGAGATGGATATATAATACTAACTAAAGAGAATGATTTTATAGACCTCAAAGTCTCTGGAATGTTTAAACTTGTCGCAACAAGTTTCATAGTTTTCATGTTTAAGAAGTGGACTAGTGCACACTGATGTGTCTCATAGTTTTGGTTCAGAAGCTATTAGTTTAGCTCTTCTTTGCTTTCGGTCTCTGAGTTCTCTTCTCTTTAAGCAATACTTCAAAGTTTGGGCCTAAATCTGTTTAAGCAATGTAGCCCAAAGATCAAGCCGTTCCGGTTTATCAAAACTAAACCGGTGATTTTATAGAACCGGATGAAACAAAACCCTATATTTTGTTTGTTTGCTGTCGGCTTCTCCGATGCCTTTGCATGTCTTGTCGAACCTGAAAAGAGCCATCAAATAATTATCTTCATATCTCCGTTGTAGAGCCATCGAAACCAAGGGGTTAAGCAAATCCCAACTCTCTTTTTCACTGAAAGCCCTAAAAAAATTAGGTCTTGGAAGAAGCTTTTGTTACAAGGTAGGTTTCGAGGTTTTACTCATTATTTTTTTGGGGGATTCCTTAGTCCATAAGATTCCTATTTTACCAGTTTAACGTGTTACATGATTTGAAAGATCAAACGTGTCTCTGTTTGGTAATATACTCTCTTCGTTTCGTGCAGAGAAAATGGATCTCTTAAGCAATCTACCAGACGAGCTTCTTTGCGATATTTTGTCCTTGCTTACCACAAAGGAGGCTGCTTTGACATCGGTTCTCTCCAAGAGGTGGCGCAATTTGATTGCATTTGTCCCTAATCTTGATATTGACGACTGTGAATTTCTGCATCCGGAGGTGCGTAAAGAGGAAAGGGACGATATTCGACAGCTCTTCATGGATTTTGTTGATAGAGTAGTATTACAGGGCAATTCTCCCATAAAGAAATTCTCCCTCTTTTGTGCCAGCCGTGTTGATTCAGAGCGAGTGGATTGTTGGATACAGAATGTGTTGGTGCGTGGTGTTTCGGAGATTAATCTAACAATCCTTTTGGATTCCCCATTAGGAGGAGATAACTGTCATCAGTGTCCAAAAGTTTTCGAGAACAAGAAACTAGTTAAGCTGGAATTAACTCATGGATTTGATATTCGTTGCTTCGATAGGAGCATTTTCTTACCGATTCTTAAAACTCTCGTTCTTGGTTCAGTTTTGTTATCTGTTGATAAGTTTGAGATTCTTCTTCATGCTTTGCCTGCGCTTGAGGAATTAGTCCTGGATAGTATACACTGGAAAGAATTGGATGTGACTGTGTCTGTATCTCTATCAAGTGCAAGCCTCAAGACCCTAACAATAAACTTCATCGATTGTTTCGATACTTTTTCATTGGATACACCTAGTCTTGTTTACTTCTCTTACACTGATTTTATCGCGGAAGATTATTCCGTAGCTAAAATGGAAAACTTGTTTGAGGCTAGAATCAGCCTTTGTGTAATTGAAGAAGATATCAGCATAGCAAGAGCGCCATACAATGATTTGTTAGAGGATGATGAGTACAATGTTGTTCTCCGATTTGCAAATGTGGGGAAGCTTATGAATGGCATTCGAAATGTTCGGTATCTAGTTCTGTCTCGTGATACTCTTGAGGTCAGTTTTCTTCTTTATTTCTCTATTTAGCTGATCTTGATGAAATAAAAGAAAGAAAACTAGCACTTCTTCTCAATTTATGGAGCATGGCAGTCATGTTTGTTCGGTCCCATTTTTAACAAATAAGCAAAGGTCTCATTGTTGTTTGTCTTGTTATCAGGTGCTTTCTCTATGCTGTGAATCATTACCAGTTTTCAAAAACCTCAAATCTTTAACTATAAAGAGTGAAGAGAGCCTAGGATGGCAAGCAATGCCAGTTCTTCTAAGGAATTCTCCGCATCTAGAAACTCTAGTTCTTGAGGTATATATAGAAACAACTCATTAATCTGCCAAACATATTCAGAGACAGAGTTCATACATTGAATCTCTATTGTTTCCTCTATGTTTTCAGGGTCTCTTTCACTATGTCACAGATAAATGCGGGGATGCTTGTGACTGCGTTTCTCGAGAGGGCAAAGGTCGTTCACTCACATCTTGCCCAGTAAAAGTGTTAGAGATTAAAAGGTTTCAAGGAACAATGAAAGAGATGAATATAATAAAGCATTTCTTAGACTATTTGCCATGTTTGAAAGAGATAAAGATCTATATGGAAGAGAAGGATCCTATACAACTCAAAGTCACTGAAGTTTCTGAACTCATGGCGGAGGAGATGGAACTCGACAGCAAGTCATCGAGTTGCAATATCCAGCTCCTATTGAATGGTTGCTTGTATAAGAAGTGGACTTCACATTGAAGAACGAAAGTTGCTCATAATGTTGCCAACGTTTCCTTGGACTTTGACATTGGTTTTATTTTGTTTATTTGGCTTGAAAACATCTTTTACTTCCCCAGCAATTATTTGGTCTTTAATAATGGGACTTCATCAAATCTATTTCTACTAAATCAACAGTCACTTTACCAAAAACTGCCCCATTCTCTTTTTGACACGTGGCAAAACTCTCAAATTTTACTGTTTCACTTTCGTAATCCATTCCTATTATTTCTGATTTTTTTTTAACAAAAAATATCTTACCACTTTCTTAATAACTGCTCCTTCCAACTCTCTCCCACGAAACCACTGTAACTTCTTCTTCTTCTCTTCTTTTTCATAACCTTAGATCCTCCATCCTTTCTTCTAAATCCTCCATTCTTTCTCATTTTTTTTACATGATAAGTCGACAACCATCCACTATCTTTTAATATTTTTTTTTTATTGTTTTCAATCTATATTTCAATCTATATTAAATTTTCAATTTAATATTTTATTGGTTTTTCTTATCATAATGTTTGTTGATCTATTATTTCTGATGTCACTTTTTCAATCTGATTTCAGGTATTATTGTGGTTGCCAGATGCTTGATTTCAGCCCAATCGTTCAATTGAATTTGGGATCTTAAAACAAAACTTAGAAAATTATCGAATCACAAAAAACTGGAGAAGCATGTGGATCGACTTGATTTAATAGTCGTGGATGAAAAGGTAAATAGCCTAATTTTATTTGTTTATGTTTAGCCTCTTATACATTGCTTAATTTCATACACAACCAAATCGATTTGAACACTCTATTATGCTTTACTAGGTTTTCAATTGTATTTGAAATACCTCTAAATTTCTTTCAAAATCACGTCCTCATAAAATTTTTTCAGTGTCAGTTAATAGGTTTCATGGAAATGATGGATTAGTCACTCTCTAAAAATGAGAAAAAGCAAGATGACAATGTTGATCACTGGAGAGGTATAACAACATTGGCATTGGTTAGATCTGATTGAAGTGATATTCAATGGAAACGGGATACAAAAAGAAGAAATATCCTAGAACACAGTTAATTGTTAAGGCTAAAGAACATGTTAATGTATTCTTAGTCTCTTTTGTTAGAATCTCAATTTTCAATTCTAAGAGTACATGTATACTCGCACCTTTGTATGTATCAATTCCAGATCAAATCTTTTCTATGTATTTTGATCATTTTTATATACATCATAATTTCTTATTTCTAAATCCTTTAATATTAACAAAAATCACTAAATTTATAACAATGGCATATGTATGCCCCTGCATGGCAGGGGCCATAATACTAGTATTTTGTGAAAGCAAGAGCCGACTTCATTGAATATGTTAAAATGCTAATGAAAGTCTATTGTGAAACCGTCCATCTTTTGCTATCGGCTAAGAAAATTAAAACCAAAACCAAACCGAATTACTTACTGTTTGTCTTAAATTTTAATATTTTGCCAATAAAATATAAATTTTGGATGTTTCAGCTTCTTCTCCAAAGCATTTACATGTCTCATCACACTGAAAAAAATAGAGTGATTTGCATTCATTGAAGCCTTTGAAGTGACATTTACATTTTTTCTGCCCCTCAGAGCTGAAAACTTACTCATAGTTTTTTGTTGAGAAGCTAAAATTAACTTACATATTATGCTCTTCTCTAGTCAACTTTGCTTTGGTTCTCTGACTTCTCTTTTCTATAACTATAAACAATACTTTCGTAGCCAAAAAAAAAACTCAAGGTGTTCCGGTTAACGAAATTAATCCGGTGATTTGAAACAACTGGATGAAATAAAACCCTCAATTTTGTTTGCTTGCTGTCTTCCTCTTAAACCTTTTTCGACCCCTTTCCATGTCTTGTCAAACCTGAAAGCCATGGAAACCCAACTCTCTCTCTCTCTCTCTCTCTCTCTCTCTCCCTCGCTCCCTCGCTCGCTCCCTCCCTCCCTCCCTCCCTCCCTCCCTCCCTCCCTCCCTCCCTCCCTCCCTCCCTCCCTCCCTCCCTCTCCCTCTCCCTCCCTCCATCTCTCCCTCTCCCTCCCTCCATCCCTCCCTCTCTCTCTCTCTAACCGAATGCATTCACTTGAAATTCCTAAAATTTGAGTCTTTGCTTAATAAGGTAGGTTTACTCATTCTCTTATTTTTTGTTTTTGTATAAATGTAAAATTTATATTCAACAAAAAAGCCGTTGTTTACAATAAATGCAACTGTTGTTTTGAAAAACTTGAAAAAAAATTAAACATAATTAGATATTCTTCGAACTGCGGGTATTAAACCAAAACTGCAGACCACCGACCAGTTTTGAGTTCCCCAACTGTTGGATAGTCCTACACCTGTTTCGAAGCCGGGATAGCAGTCTCACCATGCCGCCTACTGCTGTGTTCTCTTCATAAGCTATGAATCGATGCCAGGTTTAGGAGATATGGAGCTTGATCGTCATCAAAACTATCCAATGCATGGTCCTTGTCCAGATTCCAATGTACAACGAAAGAAAGGTTGGTAAAATGTATTAAGTGACAAGTAAAAAATTTAATATATATTAACAAATCATGGTCTCCGCGTACAATAGTAATCATCGTTTAGTATATTAGTATTTAATTAACATCTACATACGAGATTAAAACAAAATAATTTTGTGAAGAAAGATGGCTCCACCATTTGAGTGGGCTGGTGAATTTTGTAACATTATTGAGTGTATTAGCAGAATACATACCTTAACGTAAAGACGTGGAGGTATGGCTGAGAGGAGTCAAGTAGAAGAGGAGTGATTAAACTCCAGCTCGAGATGTTGCTGCCATGAAAAAATACTTGAATTAACACATTTCTAGAGGTAAAGATGATAAAACATTTCGTGAAAAAGATGATAAAGAACAACTTACCTTTTAAAGTCCTCCCATTTAATGTAAGGTGAAAAAGTTTGATTTCTTCTCTCTGTTTAATTCTAAACCTGTCCCGGTTGAACCGAATCAAACCAGTGATTTTAAGAACCGTATCTACATATTAAATAAAACCCTAAATTTTGTTTGCTTACAATGTTTCGGCTTCTCCGATCACTTTTCTTCATTTCTCTTTAAGCAACTCCCAATCTCTCTTCTCTCTGACCTAAAATTGGGGTCTTGGTAAGTATCGACGTTTACACAATTCTCTTTTTAGGTCTCGTAGTTCACAAGTTTCCTTTTGGATAGATTCCTATTTGCGTTGTTAACTTAGGGTTTACATTGACTTTGGGTTTCTCTCTGTTAACTTAGGGTTCGAAATCAATTGCTTAACGTGTTGGTCACTTCGTTCTTGCAGAGAAAATGGATCTCTTAAGCAAACTACCAGACGAGGTTCTTTGTCATACATTGTCCTTCCTTACCACAAAGGAGGCTGCTGTAACATCGGTTCTCTCCAAGAGATGGCGCAATCTGCTTGCATTTGTCCCTAATCTTCACATTGATGACTCTGTCTTTTTGCATCCCGAAGAGGGTAAGCGGGATAGGAACGAAATTCGACAGAGCTTCGTTGAATTTGTGGATAGAATATTGGCATTGCAAGGTAATTCTCCCATTAAGAAAGTCTCCCTCAAGTGTCTAAGTATGCTTGATGCAGAAAGACTGGATGATTGGATAAGTAATGTGTTGGTGCGTGGGGTTTCCGAACTTGATCTGTCAATCAGTTTCATTGTGGAAGAATACATTCTCATTTCTACAATACGTTTAGAGAGCAAGAATTTAGTTAAGCTGAAATTACACAATGCATATATTGGTTGCCAAATCCAGAGCAAATTATTACCAATGCTTAAAACTCTCGTCCTTGAGTCAGCTAGGTTTTATGTTGATTATAAGTCTTTTCTTAGTGCTTTCGCAGCACTTGAGAAATTAGTCCTGGTTGATGTATTCTGGTTCTTGAGCAGTAAGGATGTCACCGTGTCAAATGCAAGCCTCAAGACCCTAACAATGAATTCCAACCATTTTTCGGGCATTCTTTCATTTGATACACCTAGTCTGGTTTACTTCAGTTACTCTGATTATGTTGCTAAAGACTACCCCTTAGTTAAAATGGAAAACTTACTTGAGGCTAGGATCAGCCTTTTGGTAACTGAAGATCAAATCGAACGAGCGAGAGAGCCAAATAACAATGGGGTGGAGGATGGTGAGGACGATGTTGTTCTCCGATTTGGAAATGTGGGGAAGCTCATGAATGGCATACGAAATGTTCAGTATCTAGACTTGTCTGCTAATACTCTCGAGGTCAGTTTTCTTTTTCTGATCTCTTTCGTGTAATATCCTTATTCAATTGGTCTCGAAGAAATAAAAGAAGGAAATCCAGGACGGTTATGTTTATTTAGTCCCATTTTTATCGAACTAGCGAAGGTCTTGTTTTGAGACATGTAATGGCAAAATGTCTAATTGTAGTTTGTCTTGTTATCAGGTGCTTTCTCTATGCTGTGAGTCGATGCCAGTGTTCAAAAAGCTCAAATCTCTATCTATTAAGAGTGAAGAGAGTCGAGGATGGCAAGCAATGCCAGTTCTTCTAAGGAATTCTCCGCATTTAGAAACTCTAGTCCTTGAGGTATAGAAACAAATCATTTGTCAAACGTGTACACACATAGAGTTCATGCTTTGAATTGAATCTCTTATTGTCTTCTTTATGCTTTCAGGGTCTCTTGCACTATGTCTCAAATAAATGCGGGGATGCTTGTGACTGCGTCTCTCGAGAGGAAAAGGGTCGTTCACTCACATCTTGTCCAGTAAAAGTTTTAGAGATTAAAGGGTTTCAAGGAACAATGAAAGAAATGCACATGATAAAACATTTCTTGGACTATTTTCCGTGTTTGAAGGAGATAAAGATATATATTGATGAGAATGGTATTACACCTGAAGTGTCTAAAGTTATCGCGGAGAGGATGGAACTCCTCAACAAGTTATCGAATTGCAATGTGCAGCTCCTGGTAAGTGGTTGATTGTATAAGGAGTGGAGTGTACAATGAAGTCTTCGAAGAACAAAAGTTGCTCATAGTTTTCCCCTTGGAATTTTACTTTGGTTTGATTTTATTTAATTGGCTTGAAAACATATCAAACCTAACCATCGCAACTTAAACCAATTGCGTCTTTTTATTTTTCGAATGTTTTGAGTCATTTACTATTTGATCGCTTGTCTTCTTTATTTTTTATTCGCTAGCAAGTTTCTCTTAGTTATTTGTTGGCTTGTTTATTAGAAGTGGCAAATGTTATTAAGGTAGTATGGTAGAAAAGAAGCCTAACTTAAGCTTACCAAGGTAGAAAACAAACTTTTTTAGTCTGTCATATATGGAATTAGTACCTTTTTTGATTAACGTCTTTTAAAGTTTTGATCCCATCGATGATAAGCATTCCATCAGCATTAGCAACGAAGGCTGCTCTTTCAACCGTGATGCAGCGCATCCTTCGGAGTTTTGAGTGGTTTTTTTTTTGGTAGGCGGAGTTTTTGAGTGGTTGAACACAAGCGTCGGTGTTTTGTTACGTGTTCAACAAGTTTCGTTTTCTATTTGGTTTTGGCTTTATTTTCTCTTTTAATTAGATAAGCTCAATAACTTCTCAAGTCTTTGTATCAACATCATTGATTTGAAGTTAATAAAGAAAAACCCAAAAAGTGGTAGCCTTTGATATAAGAATCAGTGCGAAACTCGCCCATGAGCTGTTCGGTAGGAGAGGTGGTACGAGTAGCGGTATGAAGCAACAAAGAGAATACTTAACCATGGAGTTTATCCTTCACTTGGAGGAGCTGGGATTCAAAATCTATTCTAAAGAGATTTATCAAAGAAAATCAAGGCTGGTTCGAGTTGGTTTAAGAGATTATTCATGGACCATATCTGCGGGTCATTTTTCACCATAAATGGTTCATTTTATATCTTCCCTTGGCGACCAGGAGCGTATCCAAATCAATCAGAGTCCTTCCTACACGTCCTAAGGTGCACCATCACACACCTGAAGATACAAAACCAAAGAAGACCAAACTTGCCTTATTTGGAGCCGAGAGCATTCAAATCGCAACAACTCTTTCCTTATCCATTCTTGTGCGTGTTTAAGACTCTCCCAGCCATTCAGAATGTTCCAAGACAACTCAACGTTCCATTTTTGAGCCAAAAATCACATTAAACCCTCCAACGGCTCTTTTACTTAATTCTTTGCGATTTCTCTTACCTCTTTTAGCTTTATGACCGTTTGTGGTCTATTCTATATAAGCTTAGCTTAGTTATTCGTTTGTAGTCAGCCTTCTTCAAGTAAAATTAATAAAAACAGTTTGTGGTTTACTTCAAAAGCGAGTGTCTAATTTGATATTGTCGTGTTCATTAGAGTATTGTGAGTGATTCTTTTACTCTCTTGTTCGTGTGGAATAATAACTTGTGAGATTCAAGTTGTTCTTTCATGTGTTGATTGTGCGATTCAATCATCAAAATTCCATCTCCATCTCTACCTTCGTCCATCGATCCCTTTCAAGCCGAAGCCTTGAAACCGAGAAGCATAAATCCAAGGTGTGATTCCGAGGGTTTGTATCATTGGTATCAGAGCTAAAAGCTCCTATCTATCAAGGTGAATTCGTTCTCTTTAGATTTATATTTTTCTGTTTTATAAAATCGAAAACGAAAATAAAAATCTGTTTTGTTTTGATTTATTATTGTTATTTGATTCTGCATTCATAAACCATAAAATCAAAATAAAAACTTATTTAGTTTTAGTTCTTGTTGTGATTCATAAAAAGAAAAGCCATAAAAATTGTTTTGTTCTATTTGTCCTTGTTGTTTGTTGTTTGTTAACTTGATACGCTTCTTTCTCTGTTCTTTTTGCAAGAAAAAACAGAGCATCAATGGCCTATTACATGGAGAAAGAGCAGTCTTACTTCTATGAAGCCGATTGGAGCCAAGGAGAAGAAGACGAACCATACATGAGCACCTATGAGTCTTGTTATGTGGAACCATGGCATGATGATGGTTACACAAGTTCAGATTTTGAGGATGAACCAGATGGAGGAGAGCCTGAACCAGAGCCACCAGAGCCATACCACACAACGCATAGCTATCCAAAGCCATGGATTTCATGGAATCCCTCATCACGGGCTACCAATTTCTATCCCACTCGCAAATCCAAAATCAGATTATTTTTGAATAATGGATATAAAACTTATGGACCTGAATTCTTTTTGTTTTCAGGATTGGATTATATACAATGGGAAGACAATATGGATTATTACTTCGAGTAACATACCACACCACAAGAAGACAAGCGTTCGATTGCCCTAGGACAGCTCAAAGGTAGCGCTTTAAGGTGGTGGGATTAAGACGAGTACAATAGGTGGTATCACCAGCGGCCAAGGATCGGAACGTGGGAGAACCTCAAATGGAATATGTGTACAAAGTACTCCCCTCAAAGTTTAACACCAATGCCCGTGTTGCAACCAAAGCCGAAACCAACACCGAAGAAAGTGGAGTCAACGCCTAAACCGCAAGATACATCTCGAGGTATGTGTACTATCCAAGCAAAACATATTGAATTAACTTGTTACAGGTGCAAAGGACTAGGACACGTTGCCAAGTTTTGTCCCACAAGAGGGGTGACGGCCAAAACAGAACCGGCGCAACAAAGTGTAAGTCATGATCCGCAAGCAACTATCAACAACCCTAAGGATCACATCCAGGTAAGTTCTGATAATCCTTGTGAACGTGCTTTACAAATTCTTGAGAAGCTAATACATAAGAGAGAAAAAGATTTGATTCTATTTAGCGACCGGGAACAAAATCTTCGGTCTACGTCTGATTTATTCATGGTTTCTGGTTTTGGATCAATGTATTAAGGTCCACAAGCTCAAACAGAGCTCCTTTTAGTCATTATCTCTCGAAAACAAAGGCTGCTTCATATCTATAATAGCCCTCATACCATTTAGGCATTTAGCTCTTGCCTTCTTTACTACTTCCTCTGTATGATTTTAAATGTGTTTTAGAGAAAACAATTTGTTTCATTTTATGTAATGTTTTCAGTTTTCTATATTAAACTTAAATGTATTTAATTTTTTTGACCAATAATATTTTACAGTAGTTTTTCTTATTGGGTGAATTAATTGTAGTTAATAATAACAAAAAATCACATTTTTAACTTTCAAAGTGTCACTAGGTACCACTTTAAACCTCCAAAGAATTGCACTAACACTATAAACCACCAAGATAATTTTACTAACACTTTATATCTCCAAACTAGTTTTTTTTGTTTGCACCACCAAGAAAAATAACGAAAACATTAATTTATGTTTGTATAATATTAATTTATTTAATTTTCATTAATTTTATTATTTATAATAATTTTACGATTAATAAAAATGTAAAAAAACTTCATCATTTTCGACTACTCACCATTAGACCACAAAATTTTCAGAAAATTTCATGGTCGTACGAGTAAAAGAGGAAGATGAAGTTTTTTTTTTGTTTTTTTAAAGATTCTATTAAATAAACAGAAATTAATTGTTTCATCATTTTTTATGGCAGTGCAAACAAGAAAGATAGTTTGGAGGTTTAAAGTGTTAGTAAAATTATTTTTGTGATTTATAGTGTTAGTGAAAAATTTTCGAGATTTAAAGTATTATACAGTGATATTTAAAAATGTGATTTTTCCTATTTTTTAATAAATAAAGAAATTTCCCTATATCAAGGTGTGTGCAACGACCTTAAATAGTATGAAACTGGGAGAGTAGTGTATAGAACAAGTTTGGTTCATTTAAGTTACCGGTTCATATTTGGTAAACCGGGAAAGCTTCTTATGTTAACGTGCACGAATCAACTTCTTAAACAATAGTCTGTCTTTTATTCTAGTTTAAGTTTTCCTCTTAAAATATTGATGTTTCGGCTTCTACGAAGCATTTGCAAATCTTGTCGAACTGAAGAAAGCTTAGACTTTTCGCTGGGTATTTTGCAGTTTCTTCAAATCCTTGCTTCTAAATCCTTGCAATTAACTTTTATCCCAAGTCTTATTCTCTCTTCTAAAAGCCCTAAAAATTGAGTCTTGGAGTATATAGGTAGATGTCAAAGTTTTATTTGCGCTGTGATTTGTGAATTGGGTTTGGTAATCATGTTGTTAACTTTACTCTTGTTTCGTGCAGAGAAGATGGATCATGTTAGCAGTCTACCAGACGGTGTTCTTTGTCATATATTGTCCTTCCTTACCACAAAGGAAGCTGCTTTGACCTCGATTCTCTGCAAGAGATGGCGCAATCTGCTTGCCTTTGTCCCTAATCTTGATATTGATGACTCTGTCTTTCTCCATCCCGAAGAGGGTAAGGTGGGTAGGTACGAAATTCAACAGAGCTTCATGGAATTTGTTGATAGAGTATTGGCATTGCAGGGTGATTCTCCCATTAAGAAATTCTCCCTCAAGTTTAGAACTGACTTTGACTTTGTTTCACACCGAGGGGATGGTTGGATAAGTAACGCGTTGGCTCGTGGTGTTTCCGAACTTGATGTGCTAGTCATTTTGTATAGAGCAAGACCAGACGTCTTTCTGCTGTCTCCAAAATGTTTCAAGACCAGGAATCTGGTTACGCTGAAGTTAAAAAATGTTTATATTGATTGGTTGGCTGGGGACATATTCTTACCAATGCTTAAAACTCTCCTTCTACACTCAGTGAGGTTATGTGTTGATAAGTTTTTTTTTTGTGCTTTGCCTGCTCTTGAGGAATTAGTCTTGTTTGATGTTACCTGGGGAGGTATGGATGTCACCGTGTCAAATGCAAGCCTCAAGATCCTAACAATAAATTTCAACTATTACTTAGGCACTCTTTCGCTTGATACACCTAGTCTTGTTTACTTCTGTTTCTCTGAGTATGCTGCTAAAGACTATCCCGTAGTTAACATGGATAACTTATTTGAGGCTAGAATCAGCCTTTTGGTTACTGAAGATCACATCAAGCAATCAAGATGGCCAAATATTACCCATTGGCTGGAGCCTGATGACGACCATGTTGTTCTCCGATTGGTTTATGTGGGGAAGCTCATGAAAGGCATACGAAATGTTCAGTATCTGAACTTGTCTCCGAATACTCTCGATGTCAGTTTTCTTTTTCTTCCCTTTCTTGTAATATCCTTACTCAATTGGTCTCGAGGAAATAAAAGAAGGAAATCCAGGACGGTCATGTTTATTTAGTCCCATTTTTAACGAACTAGCGAAGGTCTTGTTTTGAGACATGTAATGGCAAAATGTCTAATTGTGGTTTGTCTTGTTATCAGGTGCTTTCTCTTAGCTGTGATTCGATGCCAGTGTTCAAAAACCTCAAATCTCTATCTATTAAGAGTGAAGAGAGTCTAGGATGGCAAGCAATGCCAGTTCTTCTAAGGAATTCTCCGCATTTAGAAACTCTAGTCCTTGAGGTATAGAAACAACTCATTTGCCAAACGTGTACACACATAGAGTTCATGCTTTCAATTGAATCTCGTATTGTCTTCGTCTCTATGCTTTCAGGGTCTCTTGCACTATGTCACAGATAAATGCGGGGATGCTTGTGACTGCGTTTCTCGAGAGGAAAAGGGTCGTTCACTCACATCTTGTCCAGTAAAAGTGTTAGAGATTAAAGAGTTTCGAAGAACAACAAAAGAGATGAACATGATAAAACATTTCTTGGACTAGTTTCCGTGTTTGAGGGAGATAAAAATCTATATGGAAGACTATGGTTTTACACCTAAAGTGTCTAAAGTTATCGTGGAGAGGATGGAACTCTACAACCAGTTATCGAATTGCAATGTGCAGCTCCTGGTAGGTGGGTACTTGTATAAGGAGTGGAGTGCACAATGAAGTCTTCGAACAACAAAAGTTTTCCCCTTGGAATTTTACTTTGGTTTGATTTTATTTAATTGGCTTGAAAACATATCAAACCTAACCATCGCATCTTAAACCAATTGCATCTTTTTATTTTTCCAACGTTTCGAGTCATTTACTATATGATCGCTTGTCTTCTTTATATTCTACTAGGATAAAACCCGCGGCTATGCCGCGGGATATTTTTCTTTAGTTCTAATTCAGACTTATCTAATATAACGAGAAGACAAATCACTCTATAATGCGTAATCTTTTCATGAGGTCTAAAAGTTGATAAGCAACATTCATACCAGTCCTAAGCTCAGTTTTAACTAATTTTAAGATCCAAACTCTCGGATTTCTGAAGATTTCACTATCTGCATGTTTTTATAAGCACATTCTAATTGAATACTATCTAACATAAAATGCTATCTTGCAAAAAAAAAAAATCTAACATCTACTGACACATTGCACAAAAAGCCTTAAAATCTCTAATGTAGGTATATAATCTAATTGGCAAATATTTTATATTACAATAAAACTATATCATTGAGATGACATTTTTAAAATAAAATCATGTATTTTTGTGGAAACCATTGTGAATTGTTATTAAGCTAATTTACTCGTATATATATATATATATAATTTTAAAAAACATATGAAATTTGATAGCAAAATGAATTGATTGACTTTATTTTGAAAGGGTACAGAATCGTAGTAATGAGAGTAAAATACATAAACATTAAAAAGGCTGTATACTCTGTTTCCTCTTTATCTGCTAAAGCCATTAAAGAAACAATAAAAACGCAGCAAAGAAAACTCTCTCCTCTCCTCTTCTCTCTCTATCTCATCTAGAAAAGAAAATTCTCTAAAGAAAGGTTCCTTAAAATCAGCCATGAAAGTAATGAAGAGAGGTAAAGTGCACCCATCTCCTCCTCTTCCACCATCTTCTTCTTCAATTGGAGATGTATGTCTCTCTGTCTTTAAGCTTCTCCCGGGTGCGATTCAGGTTCTGGTCCCGGTTTTCTCGGCTGAAGATCGGGTAGTTCTTGCTTGCTTAATCACCAGGTCACTCAACACCACCACCGTCGTATCAAGCAAGAAGAAGAGAAGTCATAAAGCTCCAATAACACTACGCCGCGTATAACTTTGATGAACTTTATTGGATGACTTGGTTCGTGACGTAAAATTGAATGTTCAAATATGAACACTTACAGCTTGGTTTGCGACTTAATCCACAGTAGATAGAACCAAGTGTAATATATGCTTACATTGTTTAGACCTCAATTGTAGAGATAGGCACATCATGATCCGCGGCCTTAGTTGTTGGTGTAAGTATATTAGCTAAAAGCTTCTGTTTTTTTACTAATCCTGCAAAATTTAGTAATCACCATATCAACGATCTTCTAAGATGCACTTAAATAAGAAGACAACTAATAAATGGCAATAAAAGAAATTGTATCATCCAAGAGCCTCATTCCCACAATAGTTTCGAACACCTTTATTGTATGTCAGTACTTCCAATCACGTATCCTCAAACTACAAATAACAAACATAAGAGAACAGCTTAGAACTAAAGGAAATAGAGGCTACTTTGTATCTCGATCCAATACGCACTAACCCACAAACTCTAAGGGAAAAACCGAGCATTTCTTTGCGATAACAACATTTCTATCAGAAGATGAAACGATTGCATTTGGAGTTATGTGTTGTGTGTTATTGAACCACCAAAAACTTGTCTCAATAAGAACCTGAAAGTTATGCACCACAAACTTATAATTCGTTGCAGTTTGAAAAGATATACGAATAAAAATTTGTCGGCAACACTTTAAAGCTATCCAACTTGAATGTACAGCACAAACATGGAGAAAAACAAACCTGGCCTTTGAAGGGAACTGAAGCAAGATTTCTGTCGATCCTAGATTCTTCTGTGACCCAATAACTTGACCAGTCCAATGCCGTTTTCCGCACTTGTCGCTTCAACATGCGCTGCATTAATAGCACGTTGAGCCTCCTCAACCGCAGTATCAATTCCAAAGGACTTGCCGATGACCTGAATCAGAGATAGTATCAAATCGAGTTATATTATTATGTATTTTCTTTACCAAAATATAGATTCTTACAGAGGCTGTTACAGAGCAATCAATACAATAATCGATTGCTCTTTGTCTTCATTATGCTTAGAGGATCACAACAAACTGCAAAAGTGGAGACAGATTGGAGCTTTAATCGAATTGACATGAAAAACAACCTCACCAAAACTAAAACTCAGGATCAATTTCGGAAATTTATGGACTTAGACGAACGGTACCAAATTCAAGAAGATTTAGAGTAGAAAGAGCAAAGAACATATTCGTATTTACCATTCACAACCAGGAATTCGCAAAGTATGTCCGTCTCCGTTTCTGGACATCAGCTCCGGTTAAGTCCCATTTGGGCTCTCGGCAGCCTGAGACGAAGAATCAGAGTACGGCATCTTAATTCTTGATTATCCAATCAAAATCTCTGATCAACGGATCGAACTTGAGGATTGACCGGATCGTGTTACTCATCTTCGTCTTCGTCTTAGTCTTCTTTACTTTGTGAAGAATCGAAATGGAGGAAAAAAATGAAGGTAGTGGGACGATTGATATGATTGTGTTGCTTTACTAAGCCCACTTCAGAAAGAAAAATAAGCCCAAGACGGTGAAATCCGAAAAATGATGTGGAATGGAGAAGGATTTTTAGTGGACAAAAGTGATGAGCTGTATTATTTGTTATAATTTGATTGGATAATTGTTTTTACTGATGTGTCATGCTGAGAACAGCTAATAAAGCTGATGTGTCAACCCAGGAGAGATCCCGGGTGTTATTATTGTATTGATTCGCTAGCAATTTTCTCTTAGTTGTTTGTTGCCTTGTTTATTAGAAGTGGCAAATGTTCTTAAGGTAGTATGGTAGAGAAGAAGCCTAACTTAAGCTTACTAAGGTAGAAATCAAATTTTTTTGTCTCTCGTACATCGAATTGTTACCTTTTTTGATCAACGTCTTTTAAAGTTTTGCTCTCATCGATGATAAGCATTCCATCAGCATTAGCAACCACTACAGAAAATGAGAGTATTAATAGCAGTACAGTATAGCGTTTTTAATGTTTTTGCTATAGTTGAGTTTTGAGAAACTTTTCATAGCGTTTTCGAAAAGACAAACGCTATGGTAGGATAGGCGCGAAAACATTTCACAGTGGCGCTTAGTTTTTGGTTTTATGATAGCATACATGACACTAAAAATGCTATCCTAGGGTAACCGGGAAACTAAAAATATTGGCTCTAAAATTTTACCAATTAACAAAAAATAATAAATAAAAAGAATAAAAAATTATGTGGCCAAAAATTAGGTTTCACGTCTGTTTCTTTTTCCCATTCGACACCTCTATCTCTTTCACTTTTTCTTTCACGCAACACACAAGATGATCTCTGTTTCATTCTCTCACTCAAACTCGTTCTTCCATCTCTGTCTTGATCTCTCAATCATAGTCCCGTTCATCTTACTTTCAATCTCAATCGCTACCGGTCCCCATTTCATTCCCTCTCAATCTCAGTCTTGTTTTCGATCTCTGTCTTGATCTCCCTCTCGGAGTCTCGTTCCCTATTAATTATCGGTCATCTACATCAGTAAATCGTAGTCGTGTGGTCGAATTTGACAGTAAAGGTGAAATTGTGTTTGGGTTTTTGGTTATTTGCACAGATTTAAGGTTCTAATTTACAAATTGGGTATTAATCCATCGATTATTTTGTTTTATTTTTGCAGTAAGAGCTCGGTGAGACTTCAGATAAAGGTATTCGAGTTCACATTGCTGCTCTTTCAGCCTCTAGAAGATCCGGCTTCACCAATCCATCAACGCGTTCTCAGACTCACAAGTCCTCCACAAACTAGCAAAAGGGAGTTCTTCATGATATCTACCTCCTTCGTAGCTTTATCTCTTGTATTTATTTTCTTTAGGCTGGAAGGGTAAGATTTCTTCTATAAAATTATCAGTTTGAACAAGAAAAATAAATCTTTTGTCTACGTCTGATTTATTCATGGTTTCTGGCTTTGGATCAATGTATTAAGGTTCACAAGCTCAAACAGAGCTTCTTCCGGTCCTTATCTCTGTAAAACAAAGGCTGCTTCATGTCTATAATAGCCCTCATACAATTTAGCTCTGGACTTCTTTACTATTTCCTACATATCATTTTAAATGATGTTTTAGAGAAAACAATTTGTTCTATTTTAAGTGATTTTTTTAATTTTCTATGTAAAACTTAAATAAATTTAAATTTAAATGATATTTAATTCAAAAAAAAAAAAAAAAAACTAGATTTTTGTGATTTTTAATATGTATGCAACAACCTTAATATCACCTCCAGTAGAGGTTTACATGATAAATTAGATGGGTTCTCTTAATTTAAGTGAAAATAAATAAATCAAAACATGTAATTATCGAGAGAGTCGTTTCTCTTAAGAGAGTTTTGAGAATGGGAGAGAGCCGCACACGTGGCATGCTCTGATAGGTTGATTAAATTTAACAAAACAAAAAAAACCCTCTCTCTTCATTTCTTCATTTCGTCGGTTCAAGCACCACATCGTGAAACTCATTTCAATCCCTAATTTCTGAATCTTCTTCTTCAATTGATTCTTCTTCATTCTTACTCTAACACTCCCTTCAAGCTTGTACTCCGTAATTCCAAGCTTTTCTCTCAACCTCTCGAACTGTGTCGTTCCGAGAGCTTTGGTAAGTATATCGGCTCTTTGTTCTTCACTTGAACAGTGAGCTTTGGTAAGTATATCGGCTCTTTGTTCTTCACTTGATTACTCCGTCTGATTGTGCTTCTCTTACCACGTAGCTTTACTCAATTTCTTTCTTTTTTGGGTTTCTTACTTCAAAGTTTCTATCTTTGTGAATTGGGTATCAAATCTTTCTCTGTTTGGTAATCATGTTGTTAATATTAACTCTTCTTTCGTGCAAGAGAAGATGGATCATGTTAGCAGTCTACCAGACGGTGTTCTTTGTCATATATTGTCCTTCCTTACCACAAAGGAAGCTGCTTTGACTTCGATTCTCTGCAAGAGATGGCGCAATCTTCTTGCGTTTGTCCCTAATCTCGATATTGACGACTCTGTCTTTCTCCTCCCCGAAGATAGGGTCGATATTCAAGTGAGCTTCATGGAATTTGTTGATAGAGTGTTGGCTTTGCAGGGTAATTCTCCCATTAAGAAATTCTCCCTCAAGTTTAGAACTCTCTTTGATTCTTCACACCGAGTGGATGGTTGGATAAGTAACGTGTTGGCTCGTGGTGTTTCCGAACTTGATGTGCTAATTATTTTGTATGGAGCAGATTTCTTTCGGCTGTCTTCAAAAGGTTTCAAGAACAGGAATCTGGTTACGCTAAAATTAAACTGTGTTGGAATTATTGATTGGTTGGCTGGGGACATATTCTTACCAATGCTTAAAACTCTCGTTCTACACTCAGTTAGGTTATGTGTTGATAAGTTTTTTTTTCGTGCTTTGCCTGCGCTTGAGGAATTAGTCTTGTTTGCTGTTAGCTGGGGAGATAAGGATGTCACCGTGTCAAATGCAAGCCTCAAGACCCTAACAATAAATTTCAACATTTATTTAGGCACTCTTTCGCTTGATACACCTAGTCTTGTTTACTTCTGTTTCTCTGAGTTTGGTGCTAAAGACTATCCTGTAGTTAAAATGGAAAACTTATTTGAGGCTAGAATCAGCCTTTTGGTTACTGGAGATCAAATCGAGCGAGCAAGAGCGCCAAATATCGATTGGGCGGGGGATGATGAGGACAATGTTGTTCTCCGATGGGTATATATGGGGAAGCTCATGAAAGGCATACGAAATGTTCAGTATCTGAACTTGTCTCCGAATACTCTCGAGGTCAGTTTTCTTTTTCTTCTCTTTCTTGTAATATCCTTATTCAATTGGTCTCGAGGAAATAAAGAAGGAAATCCAGGACGGTCATGTTTATTTAGTCCCATTTTTAACAAACTAGCGAAGGTCTTGTTTTGAGACATGTAATGGCAAAATGTCTAATTGTAGTTTGTCTTGTTATCAGGTGCTTTCTCTATGCTGTGAGTCGATGCCAGTGTTCAAAAACCTCAAATCTCTATCTATTAAGAGTAAAGAGAGTCGAGGATGGCAAGCAATGGCCGTTCTTCTAAGGAATTCTCCGCATTTAGAAACTCTAGTCCTTGAGGTATAGAAACAACTCATTTGCCAAACGTTTACACACATAGAGTTCATGCTTTGAATTGGATCTCTTATTGTCTTCTCTATGCTTTCAGGGTCTCTTGCACTATGTCACAGATAAATGCGGGGATGCTTGTGACTGTGTTTCTCGAGAGGAAAAGGGTCTTTCACTCACATCTTGTCCAGTAAAAGTGTTAGAGATTAAAGGGTTTCGAGGAACAACAAAAGAGATGAACATGATAAAACATTTCTTGGACTATCTTCCGTGTTTGAAGGAGATGAAAATCTATATGGAAGAGAATGATTCTACACATCTCAGAGTCCCTGAAGTGTCTGAAGTTATCGCGGAGATGATGGAACACTATGAAAAATCATCAAGTTGCAATGTCCAGCTCCTAGTGGGTGGTAACTTGTATAAGAAGTGGACTGCACAATGAAGTCTCTAAAGAACAAAACTTGCTCATAGTTATGCCAAAGTTTCCTTGAAACTGTTTCAAACTAAACCAATTGGGAAGCTGTAGTTTCTTTTCGTCTTCTTCTTTTTCGAATGTTTACAGTCATTTACTATTGATCGCCATCAATTTTCTTTTAGTTGTTATTCGTTGAAGCCAAATGAAAAAAGGTACAACAGAAGCCTAACAAAACTTAACAAAACTTAACTATCACAAAACTTAACAAAACTTAAAAATCAAAACTTTCTCTGTTTGTACCATAAAAGCTTAGTTGAGGCTCTAATACTTTTATCAAACGGGTTTGTTTAGGCCCAAAAGCCCACTGAACATAAAAGCCTACGAGGACCAAGTCAATTACTTGATGTTTAAGGTAGAACCTTATTATGTTAATGTCGGCAGAAAAATTGCATTAGTAACTCTAACAAGTCCCACATCGGAAACATATGAAAATTTAAGCTAGTATATAAGAAAGGTTAAAACAAGAACTAGTAACCAATTGGCTTTGAGGTAGATAAAGCTCTTTAGCTTTCCCGTGGGATCATAATCCTTGACCCAATAGGGTATACACTAGCATTATAATAGGATATGTATATGATCCATCCTCTTCACGGGAAAGAACTTGAGCTAAAGCCAATTGTTTTTTTTTATGCTATCTAAAATTATTGGATGTACTTGATTGTGTTATTCAGTATCGATTCTTTATCAACCTGCACAAGGATTTAAAACAGAGTGTTGGTTTCTGAAACATGGTCTTGTGTCTAAGGATATAAGGGTTTAGGAAAAGAGTTATTACCTCGTTGACTGTGGGAACCATAGTTCTAAGGACACTGAACTTTTCGTTCTCTTTTCTTGTATCCGAAGGATCATCTTGATTCAGACCAGATAATAAAAATGGAAAGCTTATTTGAGGCTCAACTCTGGTTTTTGGTAACTGAATACGAAATAAAGCGGTTAAGAGCGCCAAATAATGATTGGATACATGACGATGATGTTTTCAGGTGCTTTCCCTAAGCTCTCAAACACAACCTCAAATCTTTAACTATTGAGAGTTACGAGAGGCGAGGATTGCAAGCACTAACACCAGTTCTTCTAAGGAACTGTCCACATTTAGAAACTCAAATCCTTGAGGTAATTTTTTTTTAAAAACTTATTTTCCAAAAATGTACAAAGATAGAATTCATACTTTGAATGTCTTATTGTCTCATTTATGCTTTCAGGGTCTCTTGCACCATGTCACTGATAAATGCGGGGATGCTTGTGACTGCGTCTCTCGGGAGGAGAAAGGTCGTTCATTCAAATTTTGTCCAGTAAAAGTGTTAAAGATTTAAGAGTTTCAAGGAACAATGAAAGAGATGCACTTGATAAAGCATTTCTTGGACTATTTTCCGTGTTTTGAAGGAGATGAAAATCTTCTATATGAAAAAGAATGGTCGTCCTACACAGCTAAGAGTCGTCCCTGAAGTTATTGCGGAGATGGTGGAACACTACAACAAGTTATCGAGTAGCAATGTCCAGCTTGTAGTGAGTGGTTAATTGCATAAGAAGTGGACTTCACATAGAAGTCTCTGAAGAAGAACAAAACTTGCTCATAGTTTTGCCAAAGTCCCCTTGGTATTTAACTTCGGTTCGATTTTGTTTTACCTGAAAAACGTTTGCTTTCTTCTCTGTTTAGTTCTTAAATTTTTTAAGCAGTAGTTTTGCAGCCTAAAACTCAAGCTGTCCCGGTTTAACCGAAATTAAACCGGATAAAATAAAACCCTAAATTTTGTTTGCTTAAAATTTTGATGTTTCGGCTTCTTCGATGGCCGATGCCTTTGCTTTGTAGAGCCAAAGAAACGAGCGACTAAGCAACTACCAACTCTCTCTTCTCTCTGACCTAAAATTCGGGTCCTGGTAAGTAAGTTTACTCAATTCTCTTTTTAGGGTTTCGTAGTTCATAAGTTTTATTTTTGCATAGATTCCTATTTGCTTTGTTAACGTAGGGTTTACATTTACTTAGGGTTTCTCTCTGGTAAAGTTCATGTCCAAAATCAAATATTGTTTTACCAGTTATAATTGTTTCCTTCTGACCAAACCTTTCTCTGTTTGGTAGTATACTCTCTTCGTTCGTGCACAGAAGATGGATCTCTTAAGCAATCTACCAGACGATGTTCTTTGTCATATATTGTCCTTCCTTACCACCAAGGAGGTTGGTTTGACATCGGTTCTCTCCAAGCGCTGGCGCAATCTGCTTGCATTTGTCTCTAATCTTCATATTGATGACTCTATCTTTCTGCATCCCGAAGAGGGTAAGCGGGACAGGTACGAAATTCGACAGAGCTTCGTTGAATTTGTGGATAGAATATTGGCATTGCAAGGTAATTCTCCCATTAAGAAAGTCTCCCTCAAGTGTCTAAGTATGCTTGATGTAGAAAGACTGGATGATTGGATAAGTAATGTGTTGACGCGTGGTGTTTCTGAACTTGATCTGTCAATCGATTTGTGTATGGGTGAATACATTCTGTTGTCTTCAAAACGTTTCGAGAGCAGTAATCTAGTTAAGCTGAAATTACACAGACTTTGTATCCAGATTTGTTGGTTGGCTAGTGGAATATTCTTACCACTGCTTAAAGCTCTTGAACTTGAGTCAGTTGGGTTTTATGTTGATGAGTTCTTTCTTAGAGCTTTGCCTGCGCTCGAGGAATTAGTCATGGTTGATGTATTCTGGTTCTGGAGCGTTACGGATGTCACCGTGTCAAATGCAAGCCTCAAGACCTTAACTTTAAATTCCAACCATTATTCAGGCACTATTTCATTTGATACACCTAGTCTTGTTTACTTCAGTTACTCTGATTATGTTGCTAAAGACTACCCCTTAGTTAAAATGGAGAACTTATTAGAGGCTAGAATCAGCCTTTTGGTAACTGAGGATCAAATCGAACGAGCAAGAGAGCCAAATAACCAGGGGGTGGAGGATGGTGAGGACGATGTTGTTCTCCGATTTGGAAATGTGGGGAAGCTCATGAAAGGCATACAAAATGTTCAGTGTCTAGATTTGTCTGCTAATACTCTCGAGGTCAGTTTTCTTCTTTTCTTTCTTGTAATATCCTCTTCGGCTCAACTCATGGAGCACGACGGTCATGTTTGTTTCGCCCCTTCTCTAACGAAGAAGTGAAGGTCTTGTCTTAAAACGTTTAATGGAGAAATGCTAATTTTGGTTTGGCTTGTGTTTAGGTGCTTTCTCTATGCTGTGAATCATTACCAGTTTTCAACAACCTCAAATCGTTAACTATTAAGAGTGAGGAGACTCGAGGATGGCAAGCAATGCCAGTTCTTCTAAGGAACTGTCCACATTTAGAAACTCTAGTCCTTGAGGTATATATAAAAAAAAAAAAAAACTCATTTGCCAAAACATGAACGAAGATAGAGTTCATTCTTTGAATTGAATCTCTTATTGTCTCCATTATGCTTTCAGGGTCTCTTTCACCATGTCACAAATAAATGTGGGGATGCTTGTGACTGCGTTTCTCGAGAGGAAAAGGCTCGTTCACTCACATCTTGTCCAGTAAAGTTTTTAGAGATTAGAGGGTTTCAAGGAACAATGAAAGAAATGAACATGATAAAGCATTTCTTGGACTATTTTCCGTGTTTAAAGGAGATAAACATCTATATTGAAGAGAATGCACCTGAAGTGACTGAAGTTATCGCGAAGAGGACGAAACTCTACAACAAGTTGTCGAATTGCAATGTGCGGCTCCTGGTAAGTGGTTATTTGTATAAGGAGTGGAGTGCACAATGAAGTATTCGAAGAACAAAGTTGGTCATAGTGTTTTTCTTCTTCTTTTTCAAATTTTTTTGAGTCATTTACTTTGATCTCTTGTCTTGTTTATTTTTATTTGTTAGCAATTTTCTCTGGATGGTATTGTTGGCGTATTTAGTTGAAGTGGCAAATGTTACAAAGGTAGTAAGGTATAACAGAAGCCTACTTTAGAGCTTACTAAGGTGGAAACGAACTTTTTTAGAAAATCGAATTATTAACTTTTTTCATCAATGTCTCATTCAAGTTTTGATTTCATCGATGAGAAGCATTCCATCAGCCTTAGCAACGAAGATCCGGCTTCACCTATCTATCAACGCTTTCTCGGACTCACAAGTTATTGTCTCTCCACATCCATTAGGTGGTTACTTGTATACTAGATTTTAACCCGCGGTACACCGCGGGATGATTTAATTTTAAAGTTAGTATAAAAATATTTTGTAAATTGTATCTCTTTATAACATATTTATTTATATTATAGTTTACAATTGTTATTAAGTAACGGTATACCACGAGTCCACGAGATAATTATTAATAAACTGAGGATTTAACCCGTATTAAAGCGGTATATAAATATTGATTCAAATTCGTCCGCCATATAAATCATTTCCGAAATATAACCCGTTCCGTAATTTCTTAACCCGTTCTGTGATTTGTATTAAAAAAAATAAGGATTAAATCCATATTGAAACGGCGGATTAATGATATTTTAATCTTTTTATTATTGTTTATTCAAAAACCCGTCCCGCCAAACGCATCCCGCCAAAAAACTCATTTATTTTATTAATGTTCTTATTTATGATATAATTCTGAATCATTGTCTAAATATTTTAATCGATGTTGAACGTTGAACACACATTTTCGTCAATTGGATAATATATGTCCGTTTTTAAAATTTTGAATCACAGTATATGCAGAAAAAAAAATTGATTTTTTTTTTACTTTCTGTATTATATGATGATTCAAAACAGTTAAAAACAAATCAAACAAAGATGATAGGAGAATCATAATTATAAATCTTAATCAAATCTTCTAAAAATCTAAATTATTAAATATGGAATATCCGGTGTATGAGTTGGGTTAAATATAACCCGACCCAACAAATTTTTTGTGAAGGAATTTTTAAAATGGGTCGGATATCCGATATACCCGAAAGCTTTTTTACCCACCCGTCACAAAAAGTGCTGCAATTATACTAGTATAGATGAAGTGGACTGCACAATAAAGTCTCTCAAGAACAAAACTTGCTCATAATTTTGCCAAAGTCTCCTTGAAACTGTTTCAAACTAAACCAATCGGGAAATTGTAGTTTTCTTTTCGTCTTCTTCTTTTTCGAATGTTTACAGTCATTAACTATTGATCGCCATCAATTTTCTTTAAGTTGTTATTCGTTGAAGCCAAATGACAAAAGGTACAACAGAAGCCTAAGTTAGGCTTACTATCGCAAAACTTAACATGTTCAGAAACCAAACAAAGTTTGCTATGGCTTGTCTAAATTTTGCTCTTTGAAAATGAAACCGTTTCAATGCTTCGGCATCTCCTGGTTTCAAATACGAAAACAAACTTTCATATCTTGAAAATAGATTCCAGCTTTGTAGTGTGAGACAAGCTTTGTCGAGCATAGTTTTATAGTTGTGCGCATTGATGAGTCTTCAAGGAAGAAAACTTCCTCATAGTTTTGTTCAAAAGCTAAATTATAGTTATGATTTCATTTTTAATTAATACATACTCTCTCTCTCTCTTTTTTTTTTTTTTTTTTTTCAAATTACAGGCTTTCCAGCAGCCAAATTACATAGTAGCACATTTGATGCGTTTAGTATTTCCAATAATTTTAAATAAATTAAATTTTACGCAAATATATTTTGAATACATCAAACTATGTATACATAATCCCACTCAAAATAATTTATGATGAAATAAAATATAATGTGATTACTTATAAATATTTTTAATTCAATTATATAAAAATATTTTGAATTTATTCTAGAGAAATATTATTTTTGCAAATAGTTAATTTAATTTATAAAAATAATATAATTGATTTTAGAGTATTTATCTCTATTACTTATATATTTAGACTTTAAAAACAATTTGTTTTTGAATTTCTCTCTTCCACAATTTTCTTAAATTTTGTAGACTATAAATTAATTAATATTTATTACTACTAAATTCACGTTTAAGAAAAATATACTACTATTAATCAGAATAATAAAAAGAAATTTAAATTAAGATTTTGAGAAGATTTTGTTTCCATATATAAGTGTTAAAATAAGTAATTAACAAAAAAACAATTGTAGTAAATTCTAAATTATTGTGTTTGCTTGTATGGATATTAAAGTAATTAATATTTGTGAGATTTGTTTGGATGTTTAAGTTTCTCGGATGCCTTTGCATGTCTTGTCGAACCTGAAAGCAACTCCCATCTCTTCTCTTCTGACTAAAATCCCTAAAATTTTGGGTCTTGGATTAAGCTTTTGTAACAAGGTAGGTTTCTAAGTTTATTAATTCTGTTTTTGGGGTTTCTTAGTTCACACGTTTCCTTTTGGGTAGAACCCTAATTGCGCTGTTAAATTTCATGTTCAAAGCAATTTTTTTACCACTTTAAAGAAAAAATCTTTGTTTGTTTGTAGTGAAACTGTTTGGTTATACACTGTCTTCCTTCGTGCAGAGAAGATGGATCTCTTAAGCAATTTGCCTGACGATGTTCTTTGTCATGTATTGTCCTTCCTTCCCACAAAAGATGCTGCTTTGACTTCTGTTCTCTCAAAGCGGTGGCGCAATATGATTGCATTTGTCCCTAATCTTGATATTGAGGACTCTGTTTTTTTGTATCCCGAAGAGCGTAAAGAGGAAAGAGATGATATTCGACAGCTCTTCATGGATTTTGTTGATAGAGTACTGGCATTGCAGGGTAACTCTCCCATTAACAAATTCTCCCTCGGTTGTTCCGGTGTTGACTCGGATCGAGTGGATCATTGGATACAGAATGTGATGGTGCGTGGTGTTTCGGAGATTAATCTATCAATCCTTTTGGATCCGGAATCAGGAGATAACTATAATCTTTTTCCAAAAGTTTTTGAGAACAAGAAACTAGTTAAGCTCGAATTAAGATTTGGAGTTGATATTTGTTGGTTGGATGGGACCATTTTCTTACCGATGCTTAAAACTCTCGTTCTTGAATTAGTTTCGTTATCTGTTGATAAGTTTGAGATTCTTCTTCATGCTTTGCCTGCGCTTGAGGAATTAGTCATGGTTTCTATATACTGGATATATGAAGATGTTGCCGATGTGAATGTGTCAAGTGCAAGCCTCAAGACCATAACAATAAATTCCAGTGGTTGTTTAGATACTTTGTCATTCGATACACCTAGTCTTGTTTACATATGTTACTCTGATTATGTCGTGGGAGATTACCCTGTAGCTAAAATGGAAAACTTGTTTGAGGCTAGAATCAGCCTTTGTGTATTTGAAGAAGATATCAGCCGAGCAAGATCGCCAAACAATGATTGGTTAGAGGATGATGAGGACAACGTTGTTCTCCGATTTGCAAATGTGGGGAAGCTTATGAATGGCATTCGAAATGTTCGGTATCTAGTTCTGTCTCCCAACACTCTTGAGGTCAGTTTTCTTCTTCTTTTCTCTATTTAGCTGCTCTTGAAATAAAAGAAAGAAAACCAGCACCTCGTCTCAATTAATTCAGTCATGTTTGTTCGGTCCCATTTTTAACAAATAAGCAAAGGTCTAATTGTGGTTTGTCTTGTTATCAGGTGCTTTCTCTATGCTGTGAATCGATGCCAGTGTTCAAAAACCTCAAAGCTTTAACTATAAAGAGTGACGAGAGCCGAGGATGGCAAGCAATGCCAGTTCTTCTAAGGAACTGTCCACATCTTGAAACTCTAGTCCTTGAGGTATAAAACAACACATTTTCCAAAAATGTACAAAGGTAGAATTCATACTTTGGGTCCCTTATTGTCTCCTTTATGGTTCCAGGGTCTCTTGCATCATGTTACAGATAAATGTGGGGATGCATGTGACTGCGTTACCCGAGAAGAAAAAGGTCGTTCACTCACATCTTGTCCAGTAAAAGTGTTAGAGATTAAAGAGTTTCAAGGAACAATGAAAGAGATGCACATGATAAAGCATTTCTTGGACTATTTTCCGTGTTTAAAGGAGCTAAAGATCTATATTACGGAGAAGGGTCCTACACAGCGCGAAGTGTCTGAAGTTATCGCGGAGAAGATAAAACTCTACAACAAACCATCAAGTTGCAATGTCCAGCTCCTGGTTAGTGGTTACCATGCATAAGAAGTAGACTGCACAATGAAGCCTCTGACGAACAAAACCTAAAGCATATATGTTTATAAGCCGAAAAGACTATACGCGTTATTTAGCTCACAGGCCATAAACTGATGTTAAACATTGTCCCTAGTATCATAATACGTAGTGTTGTGTCCTAGTGTTAAAGCTCACAAATGAAAGACCAATGAATCCAATACAACATCGAACATAAAAGACTTTCTTTTGTTTCTATTTTCATATATGTAGTAAACATTTCCCAAGTAAAGCACGAGACGATAACTCATGGAGATAATAGTAATTCACTTTCACAAGTAATTAGCTTAAGACCTTGAATGTTTTTTTTTTTTTTTTGTCATCAAAAATTAATTAGAGCTCAAAAAAGTCATTTTTGAGAAATGTTGTTTACATATGTGATATGAAGCGGTTCTGTACGTGACAGATTATCCGCTTTTATATTAGCATTACGAGAAATTATGAGACCTTGAATGTTTGTAGTTATCTACAATGGGTTTTTTTTTTTCCAAAAATTATTCTATTATCATTCAAGATAATGGGAATCTAGATTTTTAAAGTTTTTACCGATTACTAAAATAAAGACCAAATTCTATTATTCAAATTCGATTATTTCTCGAATTGATAAACTTAGGTTCGGTTCACACCCAAACAGAAAATTTTCAGAACTTCCTTTGAAGTATGATGAACCTTGAAGAAAAGTCAAATTTAAGTGTTACGTAACGGATGCATGTCCACGTACCCAAATAAAAAGCACACACAAGATACATTACAATTAAACAAACGAAACGCTCGAGCACCATTAATTAATGATGGATTTACTCTTGACAACTTTCATTATATAACCAAGACTTCACGTTAATATATCCCCTTTTCATCTATAGCTTTTTTTTTTAATCTTTCCCTATTTTTGTGTATTTCGAATCTTGTTCTTTTGAAAATTGTGTTCGATTCCTTTCTCTTATTGATTGCTTCTTCTTTTTTTTTGTGTTTGATTCGTTGCTCTTACCATTATAGTTTTTGGAGCTCTTTTGACAAAAAAAAGAAAAAAGAAATCAAAGCTGTTGGAGACTCATACGTGTACGGTGAACCCATAACAACAATACGCGTTTTATAAATGGTATATATATATTAAGTCTTATCCTATTATTCCGAGTTATAAAACACTAATGTTAATGTTAAAAATGGGTGAATGCACGTGGATTCTATGAAGAGAGCTCGTGTAAGCTCGGTGTATGAAGGTAAAGAGGGAAATAGATCAAGAAAAGGAGAGGAAACTCGAAGGGATCAATCTAAACACGCGAGAATGACCGCGAAAGCTCGAATGAACGTTCACAAAGAAAGCATGAAATCTCTGCCTAAACATAAAAAATCAATGATGATCATGAATTTGATGAGAAAGAAGGAAGAGACGCAAAATGATCAAAATAATGTTATTGTTAGTGTTGTCGAAAAGGAAAAGGAGGAGAAAGAGAAAGGCGCGGTGGAGAATATCAAGGAAAAGACGGAAATGCTCTCTTCAAAATGTGTTGAGTGGCCGTATATGTTAACATATGAAGAGGAGTGGACGTGGTTTGCGTTTGCGTTTGGGTGGGAATGGTGGCAGCGTTATGACGCGGTGATGAGCGGTGAGAGTGCGTTTAACTAAATATTAAAGATTAAGGGTTTTGTTACAAGTTATTTTGGGTTGGTGAAAGTATACATAGATAATAGTTAATACTTGATAGGATTTCTTAAGATCGCCGAAGATATTGAGAAATCAGTGTATATCGACCGAAACAATAATATATCATTAAAGGGTTCAGTTTCGTTTATGTTTATATATAGAATGTTCTCAAAATTTCGAATAATATGTTGAAACAACTATATATAGAACACTTAGACTTAGAAATAGATATGCATAGTATGGGAATTAGTCGAAAGGAAACAAAACTAGCCATTGGGCCCAATAAGAGACAAGCCGTTTTGGTACCATATAACGGAATAATTGGTGGAGCATTCTCATAGATTTGAAAGTTTGATCTTTACCTATTATCGGCTCATATGCGATCAATAGGGTCAAGGAGACATCGTAGGAGTTCTCCCATCATCTTCGAATCGATTAGATGTTCCACAACTGGTTCATGGTATCCCTTCGGTATGCATTAAGGGGGCTTGCCCGGAACTTGAGATTTCATTATCATGCAACGCATTATATTATTGTCAAATGGTTTTTGATATGGAATTCTATGAAATAAGATAGTGAGAAAGTCTAACTTTTAATTTGCTCAATAATATGTTCTAGGTAAGGTTTATTGTTGATCCAATAAGTGGAACTCAGTTCGTGATGGATCAGAAGAACCAATATTGTCGAAGATCTACTAAAATAAAATGAGACATATAGTAATATATATACAAGAAAATTTAGCCAAATACACTCATTTCCAATTAATTTTCTAACTCAAAACTTAATAGTTTGGTTCTCTCCAAACATCATTAGCAATATATATATATATATATATTTTAGAATTTCAATGGAGACTCGAATTATTAAAACTTAATAGTTTGGTTCTCTCCAAACGCCTGTAAGTCTACACAAATTATTAAAAAAAAAAAAAACTTCAAAGAATTTTCCGTTACAAATTAGATGATTTCTTCTAGTTTCATAAAGTCAATGAACACACAAGTTTCAAAATGATAGGTGAGATCATTAAGAAAAGGGTCTTAATCATAAATTTAAAAATGGACTCCTATCCACAAGCGCCTATCTTTATGTATAAGGCACTGGCACCGTCCACAAACGTGTCTATCATCCTTTCAAGTGGACCATCCTTTCCTTTAAGGTATTACCTCTGTGTGACTGAGATCTACAAACACATGTTACACACTTTACAGTCCTTATAAAGGAAATTTACTCTAATATTATTTCTTACTCCCTCTGTTTTATTTTAGTTGTCGTTTAAGGTTTTCTCACACATATGAAATCTGTGAAAATCAAATGAAAACTATCGTATGAAATTATCCGCAACATTGAATCTTTTGAATGTTTGACAACTTAATATTATAAACATGATCCATAGGAGAGATCTAAGGTTTATATTGTAGGTGACAATTGTTTTATTATTCTAGTAGTATATTTCTTATCGCAATTAATAAAAATTCTAAACCTAATTAAGCATCGAAAAAATCAAGACGCAAGAATATATAAAATACATATTCATAAATCAGACATTTGACAATCCGATATAAAATGTCTCATAAAGAGAAAACAACACAGACAATAGGAAAGAAATGAGCAGAGATAATTTATATGAATGTTTTAGAAAGGAAATTAAGCATCTGTGAAGCTTGGGGGCTTGTAGGCGATGAAACTGATGCATTGGACTTGACGGTTGTTGTCGAATCCGATGATCCTAATGAAGGCATTAGGGTACTCCTTCTTGCATTCTTGCACTTCCTTCAACACTTGAGCGGAGTCGGTGCATCCGAACAATGGAAGCTTCCACATTGTCCAGTACCGTCCATCGTAGTATCCGGGAGTGTTTCCGTGCTCGCGGTAAACAAATCCGTGCTATAAACACATGACAAAACCATTCAATACCATTGATATTCGAGAACTCACACGGTGATAGTCTATTTCGGTTTTTAAAATCCGGTTATTGACTTATGTTTCTACCAATGAAAATAAATTATAAAGGATGATTAAAGATAGAGGAAAAGTTCAATGTTTAGTACCTCCAACTCGAATTCAACACAAGGAATCCACTTGTTGCGGAGAAGGTAGTCAACTTCCTTAGCCAATTCGACGTCAGAAAGGTCAGGGAGGTAAGATAGAGTCTCAAACTTCTTCTTTCCGATTGGTGGCCACACCTATAATTCCCAATTCCAATTCCAAATTATTCTTAAGTTTTGTGCAGTTGCACTAATTGCACATAAGAAAATAAAGCTTTCACTAATATAATGACATTACCTTCATGCAGCTAACTCTTCCCCCGTTGCTTGCAATGGAAGTAATGTCGTTGTTGGCCTTGCGGGTGACCGGGAAAGCAGCGGATGACTTCAAGCCGGTGAATGGAGCGACCATGGTGGCTTGAGCCGGGGAGGTAACCACAGCGGCCGAGGAGAGCATAGAGGAAGCCATTACTACTTGTTTTTTCTCTTCTTCTTTTGCTCTTTTCACTTACTTGTTTGTCTACTGGTTTTGTCATCTTTATATAGTGAGAACAGCTAAAGGCATAAAGCCCTCATGATCAAAGGGTCCATAATTCATGATAACGTCGTTTACTGCCACAGGATTAAGGAAAGGTGTTGACACCCTTATCGGTACGGACCACTAGGATAAGGCCACGTGGCAGAAAACTCCATTATCTTATCTCTCTCTTGTGGGGGAAACGAAGTGAATGTGTGGTTACTGGTCTCCACTTGATCGGTTGCTTTTGGCTCCTTCCGTTTGGGAGGAAAGAAATCAGACGCATTACCTTAAATTTAATGCTTTTGGACCTTTGATTTATCATGTATGATTTAATTTGGCTTAACTTGATTTGGTGTATAAGGTGGCATTAAAAATATTTATGAGAAAAAAAAATATATATATATTTATGAGAAAAGTTTTTAAATCCGACATTTAGATACATGTATGTAATCAATATCGATTTTTAAGATTTTTTTACGCACACTGAAAATAAGAATAAATTTATTATACCTATATTAATAGGTAAATATAAATATAAATATTCTTTATTTGATAATCTAAAAACATTATAGTGGTCATTGAAGATTAATGGAAGTATACCTATCAATAATTTCTAACGTGATGTAGAGAGACTCCTTCGTCATAGTCCCGTTTGTCAAAGGGTAAAACAATCCATAATGAGCATAATGTAAGAAGAACCATTTATCCATGATAAGTACGGCTAGATTGTCGATTCTGAAGTAATCCTTAAAATCACTTACCATGTACAAAAAATTGTCGATAATCTTTTTGTTGGGAAAATTGTATATTATCTTCAAATGATAATATATTAGCCAACGAAAGAATAGCGAGACAAATTTTGAATAAATTGATTTTGGTTAATTGACTTAATTCTATACTTTCACTTCAGTTTTAGCAAATTACACTTTTATTTCTGATTTACATATGGCTAGGATAGAAACAACACCTTACTGGTTCAAGAGTAAATATTTGAGATACCAACAACAACAACTACATGCAATATATGTTTGTGGTATAAAGCGATCGGGCAAACAACCGAAACCATCATCAACATGTATCATGAGGTAATTGCTTGCCTCATGGAAGATATTCCAAGAAGACCTCCCAAAGTCCATGGTTTCTTCTATATGAGGTAATGCGCACTGCCCCTCGATCAACAAGTAAGATCAGCTCACGATTATCTAGCGACTCTGGTCACATCACAATCACATTGTGGAACCCACGTACACCACCGTTCCCCTTAGAGTACCACACCATTGCACTCACATCCACTCAAGCACAAATATGACACCTCAAGCTGATTTCCACAATGTCAACTTAAGCATGCAATCAACACTGTAGAACCGAGGCAAGAACTCACCAGTCACCCTATAATCACGACTACCAACTTAAAGCTCACAAATGCCCCCATTTCAACCATATGAGAAGAAATGCAGACAAAGTACAAAAACACCATAACTGGTCACGAAAAAACTCTTGTGTAGGGCAAAGAATCACAAGCTCCACTCCACTCCGCACCTCAACCAAATAAATCATTTGTTCGAAAGTCCGATCGTCCTAACTCCTAACCCATCCATCTAAGTTACTAGCTTCTGCCCCTTTTCTTTTTAAGTCATTTTTCTTTTTCTTGGATTTTATTTGAAACCAAAATGGTTTGAATTATATCCGGGAGATGGAAAAAAGGTTCGCTAATTTCAATGATTATCTTTATTTGTATTTTATATTTGAATCATGTATTTTTTTTAATATTTCGTTAGCATAGAAGAATAATCCAAAAACATTTGAGTTTTTTTTGACAAAAAACTAAAACCAAACATGTAGATGCTACGTTTTCTTTCACATTTGGAATCTAGTTTCATTTAGAACTTTTTGGGAACATTAACTGCTTTTCCTTATAAATAACTGTTTCAGCTTTTAACGCATAGTCAATGATCAAATTTAACGTGAACACAATTTCCAAAATTTAGTAACTTCATGCTTGACAAATTTCAGTCTTTGTCGATCCTTGCTTTAGACCATCTCCAATGTATTTCCCTATTTTTAGCTCTATCTCTATAATAGAGTTAAGTTTTCTCTATTTTTACTCCAATGTGTTCCTCTATTTTTTCCTCTAAAAAGTTTAACTCTATTTATAGAGGAAAAAATAGAGATTCTCTATTCTCACCTCTATATATAGAGAAAAAAATAGAGATCTCTATTTTAGAGGTGAGAATAGAGGTGGGTTGCAGCAAATTTGCCTTTAAAATAGAGTTTAGAGGCAAATATAGAGGTGGGTTGGAGATGCTCTTATATAATGCCATTTCTTGGACTTGAATTAAACTTAATATCCACTTAGGGGTTTGGAATACATGTTTACGATTTTAAAGGATACATTTGGATTTTCTTTATAGTGTATATGTCTTTTACTACCTTTTGCTATCTCCAATGGCTATTTCATCTTAAAAATGGTTACACCCCTTAAATAAACTTTTGTTCTAAATCATCGAGGTTTGATTGACTGAGGCATCTTTGTTATGGTTTCATGGGTAAAATTTCTCAAAAAATGTAGCAAATTTTTTTTCTCTTTTATTAAAGTTAATTGGTTAGTCTAGTGAATAAAAAGAAGGAATTATGACTAGAATTTAAAGGAACCAAAATGTTGTTTAAAGGAGCTAAACGAAAAATAAGAGTTCAAAAAGCTAGGGGCAAAATGAAATTGAATGAGTAAATATAATTATAGGGGAATTGATAGAAAAAAACCCGTCAACTTTTTCACTTTCACACAACAATTCCTCAACTTTTAAGTCGGCTAATTAATTTCATAAATTTGCATTAACCACATAGAATTGGATTCCAAAATAGTCAACGCTGAACATTCAAGAAAAGGAATTAAGCATCGGTGAAGCTTGGGGGCTTGTAGGCGATGAAACTGATGCATTGGACTTGACGGTTGTTGTCAAATCCGATGATCCTAATGAAGGCATTAGGGTACTCCTTCTTGCATTCTTGCACTTCCTTCAACACTTGAGCGGAGTCGGTGCATCCGAACAATGGAAGCTTCCACATTGTCCAGTACCGTCCATCGTAGTATCCGGGGGTGTTTCCGTGTTCACGGTACACAAATCCGTGCTATAAACACATAAGAAAACCATTCAATAAAATTGATATTGGCGAACTCACACGGTAATATATAGTTTTTTTGGGTTTTTAAAATCCGGTTATTGACTTATATTTCTACCAATGAAAAATAATTAATAAAGGATGATTAGAGAGACAAAGGAAAAGTTCGGTGTTTAGTACCTCCAACTCGAATTCAACACAAGGAATCCACTTGTTGCGGAGAAGGTAGTCAACTTCCTTAGCCAATTCGACGTCCGTAAGGTCAGGGAGGTAAGATAGAGTCTCAAACTTCTTCTTTCCGATTGGTGGCCACACCTATAATTCCCAATTCCAAATTCCAAATTATCGTATGTTTTGTTCAATTTCACTAATTGCCATGACAAAGACAGTTTTCATTAACAAAATTACCTTCATGCAGCTAACTCTTCCGCCATTGCTTGCGATGGAAGTAATGTCATTGTTGGCCTTGCGGGTGACAGGGAAAGCAGCAGATGATTTCAAGCCAGTGAATGGAGCGACCATGGTGGGTTGAGCTGGGGAGGTAACCACAGCGGCAGAGGAGAGCATAGAGGAAGCCATCACTACTTCTTGTTGTTTCTCTTACTTACTTGTTTGTCGATTGATATATGGTCATCTTTATATAGTGAGAACCGCAAGGCAAAAGCCCTAATGATCAAAGGGGCCATAATTCATGATAACGTCGTTAATTGCCACAGGATTAAGGAAAGGTGTTGACACCCTTATCGATTCGGACCACTAGGATAAGACCAAGTGGCAGAAAACTCCATAATCTTATCTTTCTCTTGTAAGGGAACGAGTGAATGTGTATGGCTACTGGTCTCCACTTGATCGGTTGCTTTTGGCTCCTTTCTTTTGGGAGTTGAGGTGAGAAAATTTAATACTTCTTAGTTCTGTCTAATTGTAAATATGTATCGGTTAAATACTTTTTTACACATATATTAAAAATGATTAAATTTCTATTACCTTGTATTAACACATTAATATTTTTATTTTCCCATTTGATTATATTAACTAAAAAGAATATAAGTAAATTCTATTAAAAAAAACTACACTGAAAATATAGAATTACATTTTGTGTAAAACAAAAATAAAGTCTTGCAACGTTATTTTGTTAACTTTCTCACGTCTTCTTGATCTTAAAACAAGATTACGCTGAGTAAAAATCATTCATAGAAACTTACCCCGGAAAAACAAAACGTGAAAGTAATGAATCATCTTTTAATTCATCACGCACATTTTAAAATTATAATTAAATCAAATAAAAGTTATTTATCTGCTAAATAATACTCTCTCTGTTTCAAAATATTAGATGTTTTGGATGAAAGCACAAAGTTTAAGAAATTAACTAATCTTGACTTTTTTACATTAAAAACATAAATTAATACTATTAAAAATAATTTAATCAATGATATAATTTACTGCATAATATAAATAGTCACAAATTTGTTTAATTTAATGTTTTGCATAGAAACTTGTATTTTTTTCTTCAAAGCATTATATATTGTGAAACAAAAAAAAAGGTCTAAAACATCCTATAATATGAAAGAGAGAGAGCAATTTTTGGCCGTTTGAAAAAATAAATTGTTCAGCTTAAAATTGTTTTTGTCATATTTATACATTGATTTCCTTATTTCATAATTCAGTTATTTCTCTATTCATCTTACAACGAGTAAATGCTAAAGAAAATATTGACAATTGAAAGAAAAAAAATGTGTCACTAATTATGTCTTAGCAGTATAAGAGAGTTAATTAATGGTCATGCAAATTTTCAAACTAAGAAGAGAAAGTTTAGTAGATTTATATCATTCTTATTAAAATTATACTGTATGTTAATTTTTTCTTAAACTGGGACATGTAATCTAGTATTTTGTGTTATTAGTATGTACGATTACTAAAATTTATAATCACATAATGCATATTGTATAGAAAACGATCCAATGCTAGAGGAACCCACGCCACCGTTCCTTTCGGCGCACCACGCCATTGCACGTACGGCCCACTTAAAATGTGGCACCTCAAGATGATTTCCACCATGTCAACTAAAGCATGGAACTATGGAAAGACATGACATATTGTGGGGAATTTTCATAGCACACTTCAATGGACGGTGTGGAACCGAGGCAAGAATCCTCCCTAAGGCCACATGAAGAAGCTATGGTCATGGATCCACGAATACCAACTTAAAGCTCACAAATGTCCCGTTTCAACCATATGAGAAGAAGCGCGTACAGGGTACAAAATAGCCAAACCCGTTCAAGAAAATAGCGCGGAGAAGGTAGTCAAGAATTGCTCCACCCACAGCACAATCAAATAAATCTTTTTTTCGAAAGCGAGATCCTCCTATACCATCCATCTAAGTCACAAGGTACTGCCCCTTTCGAGATTTGATTGATTGAGGCATCTTTGTTATGATGTTATATGCAAAGTTTTTCCAAAATGGTACCTAAAAAGGTCTCTCTCTTCCATTATAGGTTAGTCTAGAGAATCAAAAGCAAAAATTAGGAGGGAAATTTTAAAAGGAAATAAAATGTTTGTTAAAAGAGCTAAATCGAAGATGAAAGAGTTTAAAGTGATATGATCAAAAATGAAATGATATGAATAGATATAATTATAGAGGAATTGATAGAAGATAAACCTTCAACTTTTTCACATTCTCAAAACAATTGCTCAACTTTTAAGTTGGCTATTTAATAGTTACTTAAATTTACATTGACCATACAAAATTGGGTTCCGGATAGTCAACATTGATATTCCAGAAAGGGATTTAATTAAGAATCAGTGAAGCTTGGGGGCTTGTAGGCAATGAAACTGATGCATTGGACTTGACGATTGTTGTCGAATCCGATGATCCTAATGAAGGCATTAGGGTACTCCTTCTTGCATTCTTGCACTTCCTTCAACACTTGAGCGGAGTCGGTGCATCCGAACAATGGAAGCTTCCACATTGTCCAGTACCGTCCATCGTAGTATCCGGGAGTGTTTCCGTGCTCACGGTACACAAATCCGTGCTATAAACACATGACAAAACCATTCAATACCATTGATAGTCGAAGAGTGATCACACGGTGATAGTCTATTTCGGTTTTAAAAATCCGGTTATTGACTTATGTTTCTACTGATGAAAAGAGATAATAAAGGATGATTAGAGACAAAGGAAAAGTTCGGTGTTTAGTACCTCCAACTCGAATTCAACACAAGGAATCCACTTGTTGCGGAGAAGGTAGTCAACTTCCTTAGCTAATTCGACGTCAGTAAGGTCAGGGAGGTAAGATAAAGTCTCAAACTTCTTCTTTCCGATTGGTGGCCACACCTATAATTCCCAAATCCAATTAGAAGTTTTGTTCAATTTCACTAAGGCACATGACAAAATACAGTTTTCATTAATGACAACCTTCATGCAGCTAACTCTTCCGCCGTTGCTTGAGATAGAAGTAATGTCGTTGTTGGCCTTGCGGGTGACGGGGAAAGCAGCAGATGACTTCAAGCCGGTGAATGGAGCGACCATGGTGGCTTGAGCTGGGGAGGTAACCACAGCAGCGGAGGAGAGCATAGAGGAAGCCATAACTACTTCTTCTTCTTTTGCTCTTTTTTCTTACTTAATTGTTTTTCTATTGGTCTGGTCACCTATATATAGTGTGAACCACAAGAGGCAAAAAGCCCTAATGATCAAAGGGTCCAGGGTTCATGATAACGTCGTTAGCTGCCACAGGATTAAGGAAAGGTGTTGACACCCTTATCTTATCTTTCTTTTGTTAGGAAACGAGTGATTGTGTATGGTTTACTAGTCTCCACTTGATCGGTTGCTTTTGGCTCCTTCCTTTTGGACCTTTAAATCTTGTATGTATTTTTTTTTTAAATTTGGTTTACCTTAATTCGGTTAATAAGTTCACAGTTAGTAAATACTATAACAAGAATATCTATAAACAGAGTCATGACTCATAATGCATATCATAATGTCAAAGCTGAACGTTGAGATAAATTTATCAAAAGCATTACTCCTTTAATTAGATACAAATTAGGAAATTAAAACCGATAAGGGCAAATATAAAATAGCAAAAGCGATCAATATATAGATTAGTCAAAAAACAAACATGTTTAAAAATAGGAAAGACCAAAAACGAAAAGATACACTTGTATAAAAAGAAATTGTCCCTATTGATTATCTGCAGATTACTTCAATAAAAAATAATAGAAGAAGGCCAATTCGAACAACGAAAGCAATGCATAGTCTCTCGTGGTTTCTGCTCGTCATTGGATTGTCCGTAGGGTTGAGTAGCGCAAAATGGAATGAGAAAAACGCTGTCTTCTTTAAGAATTCTCTTGGTCGGAACAAAGTCTTGAAAGTAAATTGCATATCAAATGACGACAATCTAGGCTTCCACTTTTTGCGCCCTGGACAAACCTACGATTTTAGTTTCCATGATAGTCTTTTCAAATCAGAATTCTATTGTGACCTATGGCAAGGCCCTGATTTCAAGTTGCATGCATCATTTATGGCATATGAAGGTGGTGGTTTCATAGTTCATTATGGTAAAAAGAACTTTTGGGATGCTAGAGAAGACGGGATCTATTTCACCCATGGCCAGAAAATGCCCAAGTTAGAGTATAAGTGGAAATAATAATTAACCACTCAAAAAAAGATGGAATTTGACTCATCTTTTTGTTTTATTTAGGTGTGCCTTTAGCAATACATCCTTACTATAGCCGTTCAATTTATATTATATATCTTGTTCTTTCAACCTTTATATGTAAATGTATCTTATTATACTCCCTCCGTTTCAAAATGTAAGAAATTTTGATATTTTATTTTTGTTTCAAAATGTAAAACGTTTTGTTATTCTAATGTAATATAATAATAAAAGAATCAAAAACAATTGTGTGTTTTTGTTAAATACATGTAGTATAACATGTTCTTTGCTTTATTAAATGCTTTAAAAGAAAAAATGAATGTTTAGATTAAAAATACTCTCTCCGTTTTATATTACTTGTCGTTCTAGGTTATTTCACACAAATTAAGAAAACAATTAAAGTTATTGTTTTACCTCTAATTAATACATTATTTTGTTTGATATAAGTAATTAATAAGCTTGAAAAGTAGGGTTAAAACTGGAAATTTTGTCATAAATTTGCATTGTAAATATAAAACGACAAGTAATCTGAAACAAAATTTTAACTCTAAAACGACAATTAAAACGAAACTAAAGGAGTATAGTTTTTATTAAGTTGCATGCAAAACCTTAAAACGTCTTACATTTTGAAACGGATGGAGTATTAAAGATAAACTTTATGTGAAATTTTCAATACGAAAACTCCCAAGACTTACGTCCTTATAACCTAAACTAATATTAATTTGCACCTATATGCATGCATGATTATGTAAGAAGACATAGAATGATCATCACCCAATCGTGTAACTTTTCCTTTCCAATGCTTCTATCTCTTTTTTATTTTCTAGCTTTTATACATCATATAGCACATCGAATTTTCATTTAAAATTATGAACTAATTTATTTATTCGATCAAAAATGATCAAATGAAGTGTATATAACTTAACCTTTTACCAAAAAAAAATGAAGTGTATATTGGCTTCAGTATTATTATTTGACTGCTGTGAAAAATTTAAACAAAGTTCTGCATATGATTACCAATAACGTGAGATGAGATCATCGAGATGATGTAAGTGCTGATTTACTTAAGCTTTAAACTCAAACCCCTTGACAATTTTTGGAGTAGTTCATGTCACTATGAAGCACTTGTGATTAAACTAAAGTTGGGTGATTAAACTCAAACCTCTTCATAACTCATAAGTGCTCTTTTTGGGTAAGTTTCTTCAAAGCGTTTAAGAACAATTTCAACATTGCTAATTATGAGATATATGGCAACATTTCAAGCCATTGTTTTATAAAAATTCTAGATGTTTCGCCTAACCACTCGATACTATAATGGGAGTGAAAGCCTTAATATTGGAAAATCAAGACTTTCACATAAACAGAGTCACAAGACTCGTAATGCATATCACTAATGTCAAAAGCATTAATTCTTTAAATAGATGTGAAACAGCAAAATTGATAAGAGCAAAAAGAAAACAGCAAAAGCGATCAACAGATTCGTATTAGTCAAAACAAACATGTTTTAAAATAGGAATGACCGAAAACTAACGAATAACCATGTAATACACTTGTATAAAAAGACAATGTCCCTCTTCATTATCTACAGATTAATTACTTCTAAATTTAAAAGAACTATAGAAGGAAGGCCAATAATTCAGACAGTCAACAATGAATCGTCTTTCGTGTTTTCTGCTTGTTATTGGATTGTGCGTAGGATTGAGTAACGCAGATTTAAAATGGAATGAGAAAAACTCGGTATTCTTCAAGAGTTCCCTTGGTCGAAACAATGTCTTGAAGATTCATTGCACATCCGGCGACGACAATCTAGGCTTCCATTTTTTACGCCCTGGACAAACCTATGATTTTAGTTTCCATGATAGTGTTGTGAGAACAGAATTTTTTTGTGATTTATGGCAAGGGCCTAATTTCAAGTTTCATGCATCGTTTATGGCATATGAAGGTGGAGGTCTCATAGTTCATTATGGTAAAAAGAACTTTTGGGATGCTAGAGAAGATGGAATCTATTTCACTCATGGCAAAGAAATGCCCAAGTTAGAGTATAAGTGGAAATAATAATTAACCACTCAATGGATGATGGAATCTAGATCATCGTTGTTTTACTTTTAACAAAAACTTATTGTTCTTGTGTATTATTGTGGAAGGGAAAACCTTTGAAATAAAATTATCGAAAGTATGTGAATTTTTTTCACTACGAAAACTTTCAAGACTTATGTCCTCATCTAAACTAATATTTGTACTTACATGATTAATGAATAAGGTAAATTAAATATCTCCAAAAACCGAATTGAGAAAAGATATTTATTAAGATAACGATAACATAAATGAATTACAGCAACATTAATTGAAGACATTAATCATGAAGGCATGATATGATATTTTTTTTTAATTCAATAAATCGGTCGTAAGTGGTTTCGGACAATAACGATTTATAAATCCCATGATACAACAGATCACGAACTAATACCCGAACACACGAGTAATAGACTCAAGTAAACTTGATCTACGATATACTTTTGAATAAAACTAAAGAACTTACTCTTGGACGAAGCTAGAGAGAAAGAGATGATTTTAAAATTGAGAGTGTTTTGTGTTTGAAAGCTTGTGAAATAATGAGAGGCGAGCTTCTCTTTACATAGTAGAAGGAAGTAGGTTTCGAGAAAATATTTTCAAAATATTCCACAAGATACTTGAAGTGAAACTCAAGTTACTTAGAGTGAATTTCAAATTTTTTCTAAAAAATATAAATAAATAACTTGTTTGAAAAACTGTCGTTATCTCATTTTTTCTGTAACTTTTTTGTTTGTTTGTCTTGTCTCACCTAACACCTCTTTAATGAGCCTGTAAATATCGGTGTGTGTGTTTGGGGCAAAGCCCTTTCCAGAACATGTTCTCCCATGTCAATTTTTCGTCTGGCTCATGAAAGCCCATTGTTTTGGAAGACCCATTCTTTTTTGTGTGTTAGTCAAACCCAACAACATTAGGATTATGGTCAATCTATCTTGGTTTCTACATCTTAAATGTGTTAATTACTTAAATTAATTTAGTCACTTTTTTTTTTTTTTTTTTTTTTTTTTTTTTTTTTTTTTTTACTTTAAATTTCCATTAATTAAAAAGCAAAATACAAGGCCAAAGCCCAAGACGGCAACAAGCCCAAACAGGGAGAAACAGACCTTCTCATCCTGGAAACCTGCAAGAACAAAAGAACAGGAAACAGACAGAGAAAACCAGAACACCAGAACATACTACTGAAAGACAGCAAACCAAGTAGCAAGGAGAGTTAAAACCGGAGGAACACAAATTTGAGCTCTGGAAAGGGGATCAAGCCGCGCACGAATGGTCTGCTTAATCTCCTTAACGATGGAGGCCGCGTTCCTATGAGTAGTCGAGTGAATACGCTGATTCCTCTCGCGCCAAATGAGGTAGATGGAAGCTTGGTGAATGAGCTTGAGGATGGTAGTTATCTGCTTGTTCCGAGAGGCAGAGTGAACCCAAAGGAGACACCCCATGAATTGAGAAGGTGGCGTCAAACCAGCTTTAGCAGTGAAGTGGAGCCAAATGGAGTTGCTGAAGGGGCAGTCAAAGAACAAATGTTCCCTATTCTCCTCTTGCGCATTGCACAAAATACACATGGAGGGAACATTTAGTCCCCATCTTCGCAGTCTATCTCTTGTATGCAACCTGTTCCAAGCAACAACCCATGATATGAAAGCATGCTTTGGGATATTACCTTTAAACCACACCGATTTGCTCCAGGATACCGCAGCAGGGGAAGGGAATAAGGCCAGCCATGTCTTAGCAGCTGAGAATTTGTTTAAGGGAGCATGATGGTCCGGTTTCCAAAGGAAGGAGTCATCATGCTGGCTCTCAATCATACCCTCAGGATTCGGTAATATGTCTCTAAGGAGAGAAATGATAGGATTCCTACTCCTTGAGACAGAGAAGCGCCAAACTGTACCTTGGACAGCGTCTCTAACAACTGCATCAAGAGACAGCCCTGTAACTTGAGGTCCCAAAGGACCAGTGAGCTCAATAATAGGACCAAGTCCCGACCAATTATCCTGCCAGAACCTTGCAGTTATACCAGACCCAACCTCACATACTATGAAAGGCCTAGCCAAGGGACGAAGCTTGCATAATTTTTTCCAGATCCAACTACCAGAGGAGGCTGGGTTCAAATCCCAGAAGCATCGATTTCCAATCAGATTTAATCTTACCCAAGAGACCCACAATGACCCCGCAGCCGAAAACAAAAGCCATATCAGCTTTAAGGCAAGCACTTTGTTCCAGGAGGTTAAACGTCTCAGCCCCAAACCGCCACTCTCCTTTGAAGTACACACAACATCCCACGCAATTTTTGCGCCTCTAGCAGAGTTAGGAGCGCCCTTCCATAGGAAGGCGTTGCACATTTGTTCCATTTTAAGTAGGCACTGATTTGGAAGAATGAAGATGGAAGTCCAGAAATTGATGGTGGAGTATATGACTGATTTCAAGAGTTGAAGTCTGCCCGCAAAGGAGAGATGCCTTGCAGTCCACGAAGAGAATCTGTGATTAATCTTATCAAGAAGCGGCTGGTAATCTTGCCTCCTCATCTTCTGAGCCATAAGAGGAACACCTAAATAGCGAACAGGAAGGGAGCCGTGATTGAGATGAAACTGTGAAGCTAAATCTCGAACCCCAAAAAAGTCTCCCCCGTCAATTAGAAGAGCCGTCTTCTGTCTATTAATTCCCAAACCAGATCCCTGCTTAAAGTCATCGAGAATGTGGAGAATACCCTCAATTGAAGGCGCAGAACCGTCAAAAAATACCAACACATCATCCGCAAAGCTAAGATGAGTGACGAGAGGAGCATTGCACTTTGGGTGAGGTTGGAATAAGCCATTGACAGCCCCTTTATCCAGAGACCTAGACAAGATATCCATTACCAAGACAAATAAGTGAGAAGACATAGGATCCCCTTGTCTAATTCCCTTCTTACCTTGAAAGAACCCAATGAGCTCACCATGAAAGGCGACACTATAAGAAGGAGTAGATATGCAAACCCATATCCAGCGAATAAACACCTCAGGCAGATTCATAGCTTTAAGAATATTGATGAGGAAGTCCCAGTTCACATTGTCATACGCCTTAGAAAGATCTATTTGCAGGCAGCCTCTAGTAACATTCCCTGGCACCTGAAAATTCTCAACTAATTCCGACGCAAGCAAGACATTTTCACATAGGAGTCTTCCCTTAATGAAGCCTACCTGATTGCCCTGGACTGCATCAGACACAAACAATTTCAGCCTTTTTGAGATGAGGCGAGTAATGATTTTGTACACAGTTGTACAGCAGGCCACTGGCCGAAAGTTGGATAGGTGATCAGCCCCTGTCTCCTTTGGGATAAGAGCAATAGCAGTGGCGTTGAATTTCTTTAGAAGATGACCAGACCTGAAAAAATCCATGACAGCCTTGACAGTACTCTCCCTAACCACAGACCAAGAATCCCAGAAAAACTCTGCAGAGAAGCCATCCGGGCCAGGTGCCTTGTTCTTTGGCATTGAGAAAAGAGTAGCGGTAATCTCCTCCTCAGTTGGAATTGCAATAAGTTTGGCAGCCAGGTCAGAGTCACAGCGGAAGGGCTGGAGACTCTTAATTCTGTCCACAGAATAAGGCTGACTTATATCGCTTTCAGAACCAAACAAGTGAGTATAATAAGCAATGATCATCTCTTTGATCTGGGCCACGTTCTCAACCTTGTCATTATTCTCGTCTCTAAGATAAGAGATAAGGTTCCTGGCTTGGTGAGCAAGCACCGCTCGATGGAAGAAACTCGTATTGGCGTCTCCCTCCTTAAGCCACTTAATTCTGGATTTCTGCTTATAGAAACACTCAAGAGCCGCAGCGTAAAAATCCCATTTCTTTCTGGCCACATGTTCTTCCCTGAATAGAGAATCAGATGGAGAGGAAAGAAGAGCTTGCTGGACGCTTTCCAAGTTAGCCAATGCTTCTTTTGTTCTCTGTTGAATGTTGCTAAACCCAATTCTGTTGAGCCTCTTGCAGCACCTCTTAGCAGCTTTTAACTGCTCACCCAAAGAAAACATTGAGGAACCCACCGGAATCAAAGAACCCCAAGCAGCAGTTAGAGAATCGATGAAAGTTGGGTGAGTGGAAAGGAATGAAAAGTATCTAAAACACTTCTTCGACCGTTCTGGCTGAATGTCTAAATTTAGAATACAAGGAGCATGGTCAGATTCACCCGGAGGATCGAAGACTGCCATAGAATGAGGGAAGTGTGTCATCCACTCGCCATTAGCTAAAGCTCTGTCCAACTTTCTGATAATGGGGTTGTCTTGTTGATGGTTAGACCACGTAAAGAAAACACCACGGCTAGGAATATCATCGAGATCATTATCCCTAAGACAAGACTGGAAATCTTCCATACCCGAGAGTGGGAAAGAGGCCGGGATGACCGAGTAGTGTTCACTGGTGGACGCAATCTGATTAAAATCTCCCAATAAAGCCCAAGGAGTATAGGATAAGGGAGAGGAAGAAGACAAAGAAGAAATATCTTGCCACAGCAACCTTCTCTCAGTTGGAGTGCTTCTCCCATAAACAAAAGCGACCGCAAAGGATCTGCAAACATTTGGCAACTTAACGCTGCAAAGGTTCAACTGATCTGTCTTCTTGAAGACCAAAACTGAGACGGAGGGATCCCAAACTATCCACATTCTCCCCAACTCAGAACAACAATAATTATTATCCGAACGCCATCCCGGAAAGGTAGAAGCTAATACAAAAGGAGCATTAGCCTCAGTGACGTGAGTTTCCAAAATACAACCAACTAGAAGGTTGTTAGAAGCAACCCAACTTCTGACCATTCTCTGGCGGCCTTGGCTATTCAAGCCTCTTATATTCCAACAAAAGACCCTCATTAAAAACTTGTAGAGGGGTGTGAAAGCACAGCTTTCAAAGATCAGATGTCCCACTCGAGGGCTGGCCTCGGATGGGAACATAAACTCCAGGCACTGCAGACGCGACAGAACTACAACGGTTGTGCCACATCTTCAATTGTTTCTTCCTTTGCTTCTTTGACATCGCACCCCAACCCGTAGGCAGAGGGAAGTTATGGTCCAAACCCTGAACACTAACCTCCAAATGATCATCATCATTCTTGTTTGGAACCGAAGCTTTTTCAAGAGAACTAGCAGAAGTAGTAGCAGGCGAGAAAGAAGTAGAACACACTGGAGGGATAGAAGCTTTACAACCACCAGCCCCAACCACAATTGCCTTCTGTTTCCCTTTAGTAAGAGTACTAACAGACAACTCATGAATCAACCCCGAGGGAGGAAGTTCATAAATTCTGGGGGGAGTGCTTCTTGAACGCTTGCTAGAACGAGATCGTCGTCTTTTGGGTTTAGAGACTACAACAGAGTCTCCAACAGACTGAGTAACGCCATTAGCTCCCTTAGACAGAGGATCCGGAGGTAAATTGATTGTGGGATGGTCAACCACATTTGAGCCAGAGTGAATGGGTTTCTTAAAGGGAGACTTCTTCAAGAGGGGCTTTGGACATCTACTCAACAGGTGACCATATCTGCCACAGTTGGTACAATGAGGAGGAGGTCTTGGATATTCAACCGCGACCCGAGAAGTGTTACCCTGAACATCCCTAACAATGACTGTAGTTGGGAGAGTAGATTCCAGATTGATGACAACCTTCACTTTCGTGATGCCCATATTGATGGGATCTAACCTTGACTTCTCTGTGTGCAGAGGCTCGCCGATTCCACTAGCAATGACACTGATTCCATCAAGGGAGTAAAGCTGTGGAGGAACGTTTCTAAGGATTGCCCAAGTCGGAGCAAATTTTAGCTCTTCAAGCTGTAAAGGGCCATCTGGAGACCAAGGGTAAACTGTGCAAGAGCAGTTACCAGCTTGCCAGAACCCTACATCCACCACCCACTCCCTTGTGGCTAAAGACGGAATGAAAATGAGGGAAGCCGTGTCAGAAATCAGCCTAACCGTGATGTTCCCGTATCTTCCCCAAATTGGGTTTAGATCCGATAAAATCCTCGAGGCTGGAGGGCAAAGGCCGTGAAACTGAGCAACCAAGTGGCCCTTCCACAACTCAGCCGTCTTAAGGAGAACTGAAGGAGGCGCGATAACAACCGGAGTACCATCGTCGAGGAAGGTGGGAGAGGACATTTGCTTTAGATTCCGAAGAGAAGCCTTAAACTTCTGTGCCCAAGGAAGACTTGCATTTGTGGTGGAAGTACCATTCACTTGTGTAGGGTTGACAACTGAAGTAGAAGGCAGGCTAGTTGTGGGTTGAGGCGAGTTTGCAGGAGGAGATATTACAACAACAGTGGAGGAAATCTCAGACACCGTTGTCTTAATAGGAGCAACTGGTCCCTTGACCTCGACCAATGAACCGAGGAATTGGTGAGACCCAGCAGATCCGGCGAGTGCAGCGGCGGGAGAGGTTCCAGGAGACGCAAAAGCAGGGCCAGCGGAGGAGATCTCAGACGCTGGGGTGCCAACTGAGGAGCCTGTGACCTGTACTGAGGGAGGCGAGGGTACAGAACCCTTAGTCTCGACCTGAGCAGCGGAGGAGTGAGAAGGAGCGGCGGATCTGTCGGAAGGAACTAAAGAAGGGCCGGCGGAGGAGATCTCAGACGCCGGTAAGCCAACAGACGAGACAGGAACCAAAGCTGAGGGAGGCGAGGGAACAGAGCCCTTGGTCTCGACCTGAGCAGCGGATGAAAGAGATGGAGCGACAGAACTGTCACAAGGAGCGGCGGACGAAGCAGGGAGCTTCGCCGTTGGTAGAGAAGACGCGGTGGACGAAATGGATGCAGCAACGCGGGCAAACTTTGATGTCGGAGGAGGTCTATGGTTGGACCGCTTGTGGCGACCCATCGGAAATTCTCACCTGTCGGCGTAAGGCCGACCGGCGGCGGCGGCCAATTAGGGTAAAGAGAGTCGCCCTAAGAGTCGCGTCTGGAAGAGAGAGAACTTTTTTGTTGTGTGTTTAGTTAATATCTTTAGTCACTTGATTAACTTGTCTACTAATAAAAAAAAAAAAAAAAAAAAACTTGTCTACTAATTAACTCTTTTGCACATAACACGAAAAATTATCTTGTTGGTTTTATATATGTAACATAGTTAGACGTATTATTAGTTTATTTAAAACAGTTGTACCACGATTGTCTAAGAATAAAAAAAAAAGGAAAAAAAATCGAAAAATGAAATTTCCAAGGAAAAACTACGAGGTTTATGTATAAAATTTATAACCTAAAACCTCTGTCAAAAATATAATTATTAAATATTTCTCATAAAATATAGGAAACACAATTGATGTCAATCCCTATATGGCTATATGTATAAGAAAACAATAGTATGTTCACATTTCAACCAAATCTTCTATGATCCTAAAGATTTTTTTTATCTTTTGATAGTGGAGGGATCTTTGTTTATCATCGTCAAACAAGATACAGTATCACTATTTAATTTAAATACACATGCGTGTGCATGTTTCATATAATAAATATTTTCTAAATTGAAGAGGAACACATATATACTCGCATATGATTACATACATGACATAGAGATCTAATTTATTATTCCGAATCTTACAACAACGAAAAAACTGATTTGCATAGGATTGCATCGATTGATTGCGTTACGGAAAAAAATGATCAAAAGATTTCTTTAATATGTATTTTGTTGGAGCGTATCAAAAATAATGACGAAATGTTTTCGACTTGTCAATTCAGAAAAATGTAACAATGAATTTTTCTAAGTCCCATTCGAGCATAATATTCATTGTCAAAAAGTATATTATTAATATTATTTCTGTTTTAAAATAAAAAAAATGTATATTGTTTTTTTCATACGTACATATTAAGAAATTAGTTAGTTTTTTTATACATTAATTTTTTTAATTATCTACATAAATACTATTTAACCAATAATAAATTAAATTGCATAGTACAAACGGTCACAAATTGTTTTAAAAAATATATAAATTTACATTAAAAATAGAAAACATTATTTTAAATCAAACAATTCGTTTGCCTAAAAGTTTTAGGCTAAAACATAGTATATTTATTAAGAGCAGTGGGAGTAATAATTACGACTTATATCAGTGATAAGTTTCTCAATGTTAATAAAAATATATAATTTCATATATCAACTAGAAGAAACAAAGATACATATGCCACATAACACAGATTTTTTTTTCTTCGATGCAATCCGATTAACTAAGACCTAATTATAATTAAAAGATATATATAGTTGCCTTTTTTCTTTATTTCTGAAATCAATTTCAAAGGTTACTGACCACATTTTATTAAAAAAAAATTATAAGATAGAGAAGCAAGAATCAACCTTAGTCATTGTAAGTGCAAAGGCTACCACCAAACTTAACCAAGAAAAATAAAATATGAACTCCTTTTCCCCCATCACTAATCATTCTTTTTGTTTCTTTGATTATTATATATCTTGTTTTATGTTTGTTTATTATTTAAAGGCTTATCTAGATTAAACCCATCTAAATATAACATTATGACTTTTATTATTATTGAATTTTCGACTTCACTTTCAAAGCCAATAAAGGTGATCGATGGACATATGCTTTTGGCCATATGCTAGAGTTTGATACCATTTGCAGTGTCAAAGAACAAAATATGACCTTACACAAATACAACAGTCAGTCACAACCTTTTATAGCTTTCTTCGTTTAATTTAGAACTGAGAAGATTTATTTGCATTCGTACAACTAGTCTTTATTGAATAAATTAAAACATAAGCTTTAATTTGGCCTAAAGAAAACACAATCATTTGGAAGATGTGGAAATGATATAATACATTAGTTCGAAATCTCCTTTTCAGCCTTCTTACTTCGAATCCGAACATTTGATCACTATATTATTAACTAGATAACCGCCCACGCGATGCGTGGGTTATTGTATAATATTCTTTCTTAAACAAATTAATGAAATATACCTTATAAGCAAGCAAACAACATACACAAACATATAGGAAATGAATGGATGGTTAACAAAGCTTATATATATTTGAAGGGATTTTCCCGTATTTTGATACGCGATATAATATTAATCACAAACATAAAAATAAATAATTCGAATTTAGTTATTAACGATATTAATTAAAAATTAAATATTAAATTATATGAGATTGTATAAATAGAAACAGAAAATTAATTAAATTCAAATTTAACTTTACAAAGTAATATGATTTCTTTCGGGTCATTTTTTATTTATTCGGTTTTTTTTTTATAAATAATGTCGTTTAAAAATTTTAATGAATTGAAAGATTACTTTTAGTTTGTTCTTGTTATGTTATGATTCATTTATTCTTGAGAAATTGCCTCTAATAGCCCCAAATCAAGTTGTTGGGACAAAATTAGCACTCCAAAGTTTATTAGACAAAATAGCACATTATTTTTGATTTTATAAATTAATAAATAATTATAAATAAATACAAAAAATCACAAATTCATCGTTAATATTTTCCGTCAAAAATTTTCCACCAAAAAAGTTTTTGTCAAAATTTCCCGCCAAAATATTTTCTGCTCCCGGGAAAAAAAAATTTCGTCAAAATTTTCCTGCCAAAAAATTTTCGTCCGACTTTCGCCAAAAAAAAATCCAAGAAATTCAGGAAGGATTCCATGAAATTTAGGAAGGATTTCACGTAATTTAGGAAGGATTTCACGAATCGGGAAACCCTCACGAATCGGGAAACCCTTCCTGAATTACGTGGAATCCTTCCTGAAATTCATGAATTCATGAATTACGTTGAATCCTTCCTGAGTTTTGTGCAATCCTTTAAAGAATCTTTTCCAGAAATTCAAGGAATCCTTCCTGAATTTCGAGAAATCCTTCTTGAATTTTATGATTTTTTTTTTTTTGCGGGAAAATGTTGAAAAAAAAATTTTGTGGGAAAATTTTGATAAAATTTTTTTGACGAAAATATTTTTACGTTGCGGAAGTTTTTTAGCGGAAAATTTCTAATTTTATTTATTTATTTATTTTAATTAAAATAATTAATAATATTTAATATTTAATTAAAGTTTATAGTGCTATTTGTGGAACTTTTCAAATGTAGTGCTATTTTTGGAAGAAAAACTTATTTTAATGCTATTTTTGTCAATCTCTTTTTTTTTTTTTTTTTTTTTGTCAACAGCTATATTAGATTGGCTCAAATAAGCCAATTTTGTGGAAAATTGTTTACATAAGTGATAAGATGCGGCTGTGTACGAACAGTTCGAGCCAGTTTATCCGCTTTCACATTTGCATTTCAAGAAACTAAAGATAATGAAAATACATCAAACTCCTCCTTGTCACTCTGAATCGCCTCTAAGTATGTTGCAAACGCTGGCCACTGGTGCGGAGAAAACACCATCTTCACCAGGTCTGAGCAGTCTATAAGGAAAGCTACTTCTCTCTTGTCTTGACCGATCATATATCTCATCGTCCAAATTAACGCTTCTACCTCTGTGTGTAGCGAGGTTAAGCTTCTTCGAATATTAGCAGCTCCCATCTCTTGTGTTCCATCATTCGTGTTTGAACAAAACCACCCTAGCCCTGAAAATCGAGAACTCTCTTTCCAAGACCCATCTATATAATACCGTAGTCCATGACGGGATTTCCTTGGTTCATCCCATCTTTTGTGTGAGTGGGCCGGGTATTCCCAACCACTGATTCGGAAATACCCTCCTGGATTTCCACCTGAGCTAGCTGCCAAGCTTGCTCTTTATTCTCTGCTACCCGTAAAATCTCTGGGGGACTTTGATCTACGTTATTATAAACTTTATCATTTCTAGCTTTCCATAAATACCAAAGAATCCATGGGAACGTAGCTTTGTAAACATCCGATGGAATTCGCCAAAATAAATAATCCATATTAGCATATAATGACCGTAACGGAAAACATATGGGGGCGTTGGAATCTTAGATAAAGCCCATGTTTGGCGTGTAGGTGGACATTCGAAAAGGACATGATTAATTGTCTCCTCGGAATCCCCACATCTATCACAACCTATATCGCAATTAACCCCGCGTTTCCGAAGATTTGATGTAACCGAAACACACCCAGTTAATACTTGCCACATAAAATGCCTCAATTTCGGAGGGCATTTTATCTTCCATGTAAAAGCCTTTAAAGGTTTAATATCTGGTCCAAAAACACTTGCATTAGAATCCTTTGTATTTTCAAGTCTAGCTGTATGATAACCTGATTTAACCGTGTATGTACCAGACTTTGTGAAATGCCATCCCATAACATCTGGGTTTGAAAGCTTCCCCAAGGGAAGATCATAAATCAGCTGAACATCCTCCGGATCAACGATTGCGCTTAAACTATATATGTTCCAGGAATTTGATAAGATTTTTAACTTGAAGTAAAGGGTCTGAAAATGAACCATTACTTTTGCTGGTCTCGGGAATTGAGCTGGAATCCACGGGTCCTTCCATACTGAAATGGACTCACCCGATCCAACTCTTTTAATTAGTCCTTTATTAACCAGAGATCTAGCTGAGACAATGCTTCTCCATCCGTAGGATGAAGAATATGATTTGATTGGATCCATTGGATCTGACTTCCGATAGTACCGTCCTTTAAATACCTTCGCAAAAAGAGAATTAGGGACCGTGATCAGACGCCATAGTTGCTTGGCTAGTAAAGCTGTATTAAAGTTATCCACATTCCGGAATCCTATCCCTCCATCAGCTTTACTGAGACACATTTTATCCCATGCAAGCCAGTGCATTCCTCCTGTTTGCCCATTTGTACTCCACCAGAACTTTGCTATTGCACTTGTCAGTTTCGATGTAATTGTTTTAGGGAGTCTAAAACAGGACATAAAATAAGTTGGTAACGCAGTTGCCACCGATTTAATCATCACCTCTTTCCCTCCCTTAGATAAAAATTTTGCCTGTCCATCCATTTATCCTACTCTGTAGCCTATCTCTTACAAAAGAGAAAATTTTTGTTTTCGATCCACCTAAACTTTCTGGTAGTCCTAGATATGATCCCATGCCGCCTATTTTTGTAATACCTTTTTTTTTTTTTTTTTTTTGGGCAAAAATACCTAAAACCGTTTTCACCTCATTTTGTACATCATCTCCAATGGTATGACCAAACTGGAGAGATGATTTGTCAAAATTAATTTATTGACCCGACACCGACTCGTATTGCCAAAGAATACTTAAAATCATTCCATATTGTGGGATATTTGCCTTGCAAAAGAATAAACTATCATCTGCGAAAAGCAAATGAGACACCGCTGGACTCGGAGTTGCCACCTTAATACCAGTTATTGCCTTAGTTTCTTCTGCTTTCCTAATGTTAGCAATCAAAACCTCTGTGCAAAGAATGAATATGTATGGGGATAGAGGATCTCCTTGCCGTAGTCCACGTTCAGGCAAAATCAGTCCTCTAGGTTGTCCGTTAAGTAAAACCTTATATTGGACTGATTTTATACACCACATCATCCATGTTATCCATTTCTCGCAAAAACCCATTTTTCTTAACAGGTTTTCTATAAAGTCCCATTCTAACCGATCATAGGCCTTGCTCATGTCCGTTTTTATCGCCATAAATTTTCCTTTACAAGACGGATTCGTACGAAGAGCATGGAACATTTCCTGAGCATGGAACAATCTCTCTTTATTCTTAGTGTTACATTCAAGTTTTTAACTAAAAAAACAGTTAGTTTATATGACCTCTAAACAGTGTTACATTTTAAGTAATGTATGAGACAAAACACATGAATTATAGAGGATCACAATGGTGTGTGCGATATCCTTGTGCAAAGATAGAGGATCATTTGAAACTTGGACACAAATTAAACTATAAAATGTTAGGAAGTCCCTAATAATCATCGTATATCAAGTAAAAAAAATTATGCTTGATGTAGATGAAAGAACACAAATCATCCATTAATTTTTATAGCTATGAGAGTTATATGATGCAATATTTTATATTTTCTCTATATATATGTACAAAGAGAAACTATATTTTTATTACACTAACTATTTATAACATAAGAGTTAGTACTACATTTTGAGGAATTAATTGTGATATTTGTTTTTAATTAGTCTTATCCTAAAATCATGCATTTTAGTATGAAATTCTGATAACCACATGTTACACAACTGTGTTTTTAAATGATGATATTTTTTAAAATTCATATTGTTTACAATTAACTTATAATATATATATTTATATAACTTTTTACTATCAATACATTGACCGCAACCAATATGAATAGAGTGAAACCCGTCTGTTATATAATTTTTCTAATTAAATACATTAAAAGAATTACTATTACTATAAAATTAATTATTATAGAAATTACAGAGAAATGCAAAAATGAAAAAATAAATTGACAAAACAAAAATATTGGACTTTAATAAAAATTTACTGAATTAAAAACATAAATAATTATTAGTATGGGGGTTACAAATATGAAAACATAGCATTTATGAATAAAGTTAATTGAAGAATTAATTGTGATATTTATTTGTATCCAAAAGGCATGCATTTTAGTATGGGATTCTAATAACCACATGTTACAAAATTTTGTTTTTAAATGGTGATATTTTTATTGAAATTCATATTTTTTTATATGCAAGTAATATATTTATAATTGTTTCCAATAATTTCATTGAAAGTAACCAATTACAAGAAGAGTATAATTGAAAGCATTACTATTACACAAAAAAGTAAATAATATTGAAATTACCGAGAAATATAAACATTAATTTAAAAACATGACAAAACAAAAAGATTGGACTATTAAGAAAATCATTGAATTAAAAACATAAATAATTATTAGTATGTGGGTTACAAATCTGAAAATACATAAAATAATTTATTGTAAATTACTATTATAAATTTTTTTCCGACAATATTGGTGTCAAATAAGATTACTAAAAATTATTGAATTAACAACATAAATAATTATTAGTATGGGGGTTACAAATCTGAAAATACATAAAATAATTTATTGTAAATTATTATATGAAATCTATTTTCCACAATATTGGTGTCAAATAAGATTATTGGTTTCATTATGGTAAATTAATGAGAATACTTAAACACTTAAATAATAATTAAGGTTAAAAAGAAATATAGTTTTCATATTTGAATTTTATTCTCTACATTTTATTGATCTTAAAAAGTATGGAGGAAAAGAATTAAAACTTAAAATATTGAAAAATAAATTAATGGAAAAATATTTATTGAGTTAAATAAATATAGATTGCAGTATATTAATGTGGATGATTAAGAGATGAAAAATATGACACATGTCAAGCATTTGAAGTGCCAAATGTCAAAATATTAAGGCAACTTTAGAAGAAACCTTCTCATATTATATAAGATTGTTTTTCTGAAGTTTTCAAATTATGTGTATAAACAAGTTTAAGAATATCAATTCAAAAAGTTTTTGTCATCAATATATATTTTTCTTCTACCATAGTCCATAGATCATATTAAAATCTTTTACTAAACAAGTTTATGTTTGAAATATTCTAGGAAACAAATACAGTATATTCAAAACATGTTGAAACAATCATGCGGGTTTTGAGTTTGTTCTCGTCACACATTACAAAAAATCACTGGTATGTCGTAAACACATAAAACGATAGAAGATGTCTTTTTGAGGAAAAATAATTAACATAATTTGTTGTCATACTACTAAAAATACCTCAACCCCAAAATCTTCCTCTCCCCGTAGTTTACCAAGGCATTCCAAATCACTATTTTAACCGCAAAATCCTCATGAATCCAATGGCTTCAATATCACTTGAACTCCATACTTAGGTTTTATAGTAAGCACAACCATTGGGGCATGCCTATAATTCTTTGAAATTGTGAAGTTAAACTTGGAAATTAGCGTCGCTAATATTATTTTTGCTTCCATCAAGGCAAATTGTTGTCCAATGCAGTTTCGTGGACCGGCTGCAAATGGGATAAAATGTCGACCAGCCGCGAATGGTCTGCCTCCAAAACGTTCGGGGTTGAATTGGTTTGCGTCTTTACCCCATAATTCTTCACTGTGATGGATCGCAAGAACCGGTATCCATATTGATAAACCTTTGGGAATGGTTAGATCACCTAGTTTTAAATCTTCAAATGCCATCCTTGGTAAAAGAGTAGCTGGAGGGTAAAGTCTAAGTGACTCGTTAATCACTTTGCTTAACTGTTGCAAAGAGAAGAAAAAGACAAAGAAGTTAGTAGAATATTATTCTATTAATTTATTTTGGAATCATATCTTTGTGATCATGCGAAGTGCCTCTTGACTCTTTCTCAAACATCTTTTAGTTTGGGAATTGACTTTTCCTTTTGAAAAAGACTATCAATGAAGCTGTCAAGATCTAATCATTAGTTAATACAGGTTTAGATTTTTTAGATAATATTTTATGCAAAGCATGCCTTAGTGCTAATCACTAAACAAATGGAAGTCATATCTTATTTATGCCTGAAAGATCTATTTACCAATCTCTATATCGTATCAAATCTCAAAGCTGGCTTAACCAATGTTAGTGATATCTAAATATTACAAGTTTACAACTATTGGACTAATCAGAAAAGTATGATTCTATGTAACATCGGTCATAAACGAAGATTGATCCCATGATGATTTCAATAAACATAGGCATAAGTAAAACATTTATTTAGATTCTAACTAGGATTAAAGATAAAGCATGAAGACAATATTAAATGATATCTACTCATTAGGGTTCTTCTGTGCCGACTATGACTATGTTATAAGCTTAGTTATGGAAGAAGCACTACGATGCTAGTTGCATTGCCTATACTGTGTTAAATGTTACTACCCCACACGCACCCATCCATCCATCATAAAACTAATTCTACTAGTTCAAATAAAATAACAAGTAACTATAATATATTGTTATATAATTATTAATTGGAGCAAACAACAAATATCATCTTTTTATATCTATGAGTTAGTGGAGTTCGAGTCCTACTCAAAATCTAAACAATACAGTCAGGGAAAATCTTAAGGTTGAAAAGTTGAAGCGGTCACTGATGGATTAGTACTAGACCGTATTTTTATGTTTTTTTTTATCAACACCAAACTCATGAATGGTGAGCCAAAAATGGTCGTAACCGCGAGTAGACTACTACATGATGTATGTATAACTTAATTCCTACGTTGACTATGACTATGAATCTCACAATAAGTTAAGACTTAGCAAGAGAAGGATTGATCTTAATTAGGTCTAGATTTTAGAAGTTATTAATTAGTTGTGTAACATGTATTTAAAAGTGAATGTACGTACCGAGGTTAGCTTAGATAGTTGATCGACCGAGGGAAGGCCATCGCGGCCAAAGACCTCCCTAACCTCCTCACGGACTTTTTCCTGCCATGTGGGATTATCGGCGAGGAGCATCATTGTCCATGTGAGGAGCAAAGCCGTGGTTTCATGGCCAGCAAAGAAGAATGTCTTGCATTCATCCATTATCAACTGAAGATTGTTGTTGTTATTGTTATTGTTCTTGTCGCTATCCATTTCATTCAAGAGAAGCCCGAGAAGGTCGTCACCGTGAGTGCTGCTCCTTCCCATTTCAGCGCAGTCACGCCGGCTTTGTATGATCTCAATCAACAAACGTTCCACTTCCTTTTTCAGCGACTTGATTTCTCGGTTGTATTTGCTTGGAAGAAACCTAGATACAAAAGATTTGACAAGAAGTCAACGTTTGACCACAGTTAAAAGTTAATCCTAAAACATTTTACGTTTTAAAACATGATAGAGGATATAAATAGTGACAGAAACAAATTGCTTCACAGCCAAAAATCACAAAAAAAAAAACTAGTTTTCAATATCTATTAACTTTTTGTTTACGAATTTGTATGGTGGCAGCGGATGACGGTCTAGTATGTTTCGTCCGCTGCCACCATTCAAAAATTCAAATTTCTTCAATTACTAAAAAATAGAGATTAATTACGATTTTTCGGGTGAGCAAGAAAACCAACCGGCTGCCGGGAAAGCAGAGGTGGCGGGTGGCTTGAGCGCATCGGCGCTGGAGGACAGTGAGGTGGTTAAAAAGCTCTTTGCCTTTCTCAAAGCTGCTTCCAAACTCCGTCCTCGATATAATATCAGCAGTGAGTTTATGCATCTCTTCTCCTATCTCTAACTCACATCCTCCTTCCCCAACTTCGTTCCTCAGCCTCTCCACTAGCTTGCTTGTGCACTCCACCATGTGCCTTGCGTATCCCTACATCATAAGGGTATTTAATTTTTCATTCAACGTCAAGTAACTTTCCTCATTTTTGTTTGCATTATGCTACTTTTATCGACGTGCCTTGAGTCTTTCTCCGGTAAATGCCGGTGCAGCAAGGTGGCGTTGGTGGTGCCAATCTTGGCCATTAGCCATAAGGAGACCTCGACCGATAAAGTTCTTAGTCCCTTGTTGTTGTAGCCACGATCTTCCACTTACACCGTTATGTTTCATCAGCAACTCCTTTATCAATTCCGTTTCCGTTAAGCAAAGCCGAGGATCCGTCCCGTTCCACACAATAAATCTCTTCCCTGTTTCACCAAAACGTAATATAACTAAGATTTACTCATTTCATTACATGAAATCCTCCTCTACTCCTTTGTAATCAAGTTTAAAGGCCAAACATTCTTCGGAAAAAAAATTACGTGGAGGGTATTTCCGTCATTGTATTATGGCTCCATAGAAAGATGTCACTTACAATTAAACGAACCAACTTAATAACAAAATCTATGTTTAGAATTCATGACCAAGAAAACACAAATTTGTTACAATTCAAGAGTCAAGACCATACCATATTGTTTTGACCAAGCAACGTAATGCGGAAGAAGGCGACCGACGATGTCATGGTGAATAGAGTCACAATCCTTGGAAGCAGATTGCGAAACCATGGCCGAGATTTCGAGGATATTTCCGGTTAACAGGCGCGGTTTAGGACCGGTCACGCCTTGCCGTTCCATGATCTTCTTGATTCGCCTAGGTGTTAGCCAGTAGCACGATATGGTGTCGTATAAAACTCTCAATATCATGGTCACGAATATCACGAGGAGTGATTTTAATATTGTAAGCAACATTTTTGGTTTTTGTTTTTGTCCAGCAACAAAGATTCGTAGAGAGAAACAAAAGATATTAAGAGGGAGAGATAGAGAGTAATGGTGTATTTATAGTGTCGAGATACAATATACATTCATGTAGGGTACTAAATCTGGGAGAACTAATTATGGTACTTTGTTACATTTTCATTTAAAGAAATGGAAGATATGGTGAACTAAATCAGTAAATTTCGTTATTTCTTACCTTGCTTTGCTACACATTTCCATTTAATACACATACTTTTAAGAGAGATATTATTATGACAAAAAACAAGTTTTGACATTTCACAAATACCAAAACTTTGGGAAAGTTTCCAAAACTAGAAAAAACATTTATTTCACGAAGGTTTCCTAAAAGTTGAAGAAATAAACTAGTATATCCCTAAATTTTTAAGAACTCTTCTTAAATTTTAAATTTTATGGTACATCCTAAAAGTTTAAATTAAGAAATATGCCTAATAAATCATTTAGTATTTTGGATTTTGGTAGTAATTCTAGAAAACAATATACAGATTTTTAAAAAAAATTTAAACTCATGAAATGGTAAAAAGAAAAATTATATCAAAAGATAAATGTTCGAAAATAGTAATTACAGATGGTAAAAACATATTTCATAATATTCAATCATGAAAGTATATTGCATGCCAACAATTAAATTTTGCAAATTAAGTTGGGAAAAATACGTTTTAAATGTCCATTATTTCATTGAGGGTATTTATATTTTCAATTTACTCATATATAGTGAATTTTTCTTCTTTTTCTTGTTTTTTTTTCAACAACTTTATTAGATTAGCTTATACAAGCCAATGTTGAGGAATATAGGTAATAATTTTCGGTTGGGTACGAACTGTTTGTGCCAAGTTATCCGCTTTTACATTCGCACGTCGAGAAATCAAAGATAAAGAGAAAAAATCAAACTCATCATTGTCGCTTTGAATCGCCTCTAGGTAAGACGAGAAAGCTGGCCATTCCGTCGGAAAAGACACCATCTTTAGCAGATCTGAGCAGTCTATACAGAAATTTACTTCTCGTTTGTCTTGGCCGATCATTTAACAAGATCTTATTCTTTATTTTTTGGTTAAATATAATAACCCATTTTCATTAACTTTATCATTTTGTTCACATCGTTAGTCAACTAACGGAATAAACTAAAGGGTTAATTCTTCATTTTTAATCTCTGTTAAACCAAATGATGTCGTTGTGATATAAAACTTTTTAATGCAACTCTAAGAATTGACTAGCACCTTATATACCGATTAAGCTGAGATGTTCTATTTGTTATTTCACAAACATATATAGTTATATATATTAATATAAAATCTCCAAATAATAAAAGTGATTAACAAAAACATATATGAATATCTATTTTAAAAATCTAAAATACATGTGCATAATGCGGATCCTAATCTCGTAAATCTATAATTTTGTTTCAATCTTTTGACCAAAAAAATTCTTGGTTTTGGTCGATGAATTATTTTAGTCATGTTTTTTTTGGATAAAAAATTATTTTAGTCATATGTTGCAATTTATCGATCTTCAGAGCATTAGTTCTTTATGATTCTACTTTAAGTCTTTAACCAAAATCTGTACTTCTAGGAGATAATAAAGTTTCAAGAATTTGTTTCTGAAGCCAAAAAAAAAAAAAAAAAGAATGTGTTTAATACAAATAAAAAACAATGTGATTGATATATATAAAGATTTATCCTGGCCGTCTCAATAAGGGGACACCATATTAATCTGATAGCTAGGACCTGTGGCACTTTAACATTCGGGACATGATTGCACAACACAAAATTTCATTAAAACCTTACGTTTCCTTTCATAAAAGGTTCAATCTCTACCTTAAATTTTCAAATCTACGTCATAGTACAATTTATAGGCATTGATATATATATACCAACATTTGGTAGATCTGGACCAATTACAACAAGTCTGATGATAAACCACTGGTTCTGTCTAGCCAGATTCTACTGTGATGATCTTGAATTGGACCCTAAACTACATTCAATTTAGCCAAAAAGACAAAGAAAACAAAAATGGAACTAAATTAAACAACCTTGCTCTCATGAGTTCTGTCTTTTGATTTCAGATGTGTTTCTTTTCTTTATCAGAGGACCTGAAATGACTTGACAAAGTCCACTGCGTATAGTTGGTGTAAATGGCAAACATTAAAAAGTATGAGAAACAGAGAATCATGATCAGTGCTTCGAATAGGAAAGGGTACTTTTGAGGAGGTTGAGTGGTAAGGTAGAGGACATGAAGAACTACGGAGATGAAGAAATGGGTTCGTAGTAAGAAAACATAACCCGGAAAGTTTTTAAAGGAGAAAAATGAAGTTTTAGTTTTCTGTATCGAATGTTGATTCTCGGGTGAATGGTAGATGATGGTGAATAGAAACGATAGTGTTAAGTAAGGGATCAAGAGTTTGTCACGGCAAAGAAGAGGGAACATCGAGAAGAGAGCGTAATAGGTTAAATGACTGAAATGGTCAGGGAGTTTGAGAGCTAATAGTGTTGCAGAGAGAAAAGGCATCAGGATTGATTTCTCATGCACTGCAGATTCAAACACAATGAAAGAAACAGGGACTGTTAGATATTGGTTGATGGAAAATATGGTGAAATTGAGTGTGGAGATTGAAGATCAAATTGAAATATATATACCTTGGAAGGAAAACAAGTAGAAAGCCATTGAACTGTTAAGCAAGCCATATAGGAAACCTTCATTGCTTGGTGACAAGATTTGCTGGACCATTGAAGGAAGAGAAGCCAATACAGTTGCAGCTAAGCTAATAGATTTGAGGGATGGTGTTGTGAAGAGTTTTTTCCATTTTACGAGTATGGAAGTAGTGCACCAGAAATTTGCCACGTAATCCTCGTATATTCCCCTCTCAAATGGAGCAAGACGGGAGAGAACCTGCATCATCAGCAATTAATTTGCTTCACATTAATGAGCAAGAAAACGAATGAGACCTATTGATATGCAATTTACATCAGAGGAGGAAGCAAAAGTACAATTTCTTAGTTCTACCAGAGACAGATAATCAGTTTTTCTTTCTCTAGAAATTATTAAATACGTATTTACCATTAAGAAGTCGTCTAAGGAATGCAAATATGGCCACCAAACAATAACAAATGTCACTATGACTGCAATTCCAAGCTTAATCACAGCAAGTATTGGGCTCTTCCGTCTTAGGCATTTACCCAGTAGATGGCTGAAAAAGGCAGGAGCAAAGTATGCACTCATCTGCAACATCGACACAATGAAACAGTATGACCAGCATGTTATAAACTGGAACAGAAATATGAAACTATAATGAGGTACATGCGTTAAAAAAGGGGCATATCAAGCACCACACAACATTTTACATAAATGCAACGATGGGAAATATGTATGGCCATAAACACTACACTATAACCTCAACAAATTAGACATTTTGACATAACGGTAGTAACTAGTCATGTTTTCCAAGGAACTGAAACCATCTAGTTTTCAGTCTATGAGATTGGTAAAATCCATTACGTGTCAGATCATCTACAAATAACTAAAAGAGAGGGCGCTAGCTTAAAATTTCTATAAACTAGAGCAAAGTATACAAACATTCTACTAGGGAAACACAAGAACACAGAAGTAGAATCTCAAAGTCACCTGTTTATGGCTGAGAGCTAGACTGAACAAAACACAAGTGAGAACCTCGCTCTCACAAAGTACCGCAGCTACAGCACCGACAGTAAGTCCCAAGCTGATACAATTGTACTACAACAAACAAATCCTAATGAGAATCATATAAACCATAGAACACGATACATAATCGCAACACCGATAGAGGTAACATTCAATACAAACCTGAAAATGACCATGATCAATAAGGATTAAACAAGGGTTCAAGAGAATCATAGCAATATGCCACGCCACTTCACTCTTACCACTCCTAATTCGATTCCTATGGTACACCAACACAAAAAAGAGAGCAGCTGGGAAAAATATGAGAGCATCAGAAGATAAAACTGTCCATCTCATCAACAATTTTCTGCATAACAAAACCAATGTGACTCCAATTAGTAACCCTAACTTCACAACAAGCAACAAATTGAAGGATCAGATCAATTACCCAAGATAAGACTCGTGACCACGAGAGCTTAGAAGAGCAACAGATTCAGGATTAAAGATTTGAAGGAAGATTCCATGGATATAACTCTGATAAGCAGTTAAAGGAGGATAATCTAATCCCCAGTAAGTGAGATCGTTGTAAGTGCTATTTCTATACCAATTGATAACTGGAAGATTTGTGGTTATCTCCATCCAATGTCTTTGAGCTTCGAAATCGCCGAATTTAGGTGGAATTCCGGCGCCGGAGTATGGATACATTGATACAGCAGATCGGATCAGTAATGCGAAGAGGGAGATGCAGAGGAATGAAGTCGTGGTTCCTTTATGTGTTAACCACCACCAAGTATCAGTTAAAGATCCGGTTTTTGGTGATACCGAAATGGTGATGTCATCGTCGCCGGAATGTTTCGCCGGCTTCTTCTTCGGCATCGTTGTTTTGTTTGTCATCTCCGTTTAGTTTTTTTTTTTTTCTCACCTAAATCGATTTACAGATCGGTGGTCTCAGTTTGGGTTTAAGAAAAATTAATAAAAGGCCCTCGTAATTTTTTGTTTTTATAAATTTATCCTGTATATGTGAAAATCACAAAAAAAAAAAAAAACACCATTCGATTCTCACTAAACTCTGATCAATGTTTAATGTGTTACGGGACTAACATAAAAATGGCGAGTGCGAGTGCGAGCGAGTTGGCGATTTCGAGTGCCGGAGATCCTGATGCGGCTATGACGGATATATGCGAGCAGGATCATCCTCCGGGGAGATGTGTCTGGGTCATGGGTGCAAAAAATTACAGGCGTGAGCGCTGGAGGGAGGTTGACGCCGGAGAAGATTCTAGATGATGAGTTCGTAAAAGAAAGGGTGCACTTGGCTTTTCCAGATGGTGATAATGGGGAGCCAGAGATCACAATTGAGAGAGAAGTATTGGAAGCCATGAATGGCCTGTGAAAGCAATGTATGATTGTCAAGGTATTGGGTCGTAATATCCCTATTGCGGCTTTGACTAGGAAACTACGGGAGATGTGGAATCCTCGAGGATCAATGTCAATCTACCACGACATTTTTTCATGGTTAGGTTCGAACTTGAGGAGGAGTATCTAGCGGCCTTAACCAACGGACCATGGAGAGCTTTTGGTAGTCACTTAGTGGTTCAGGCTTGGACCCCAGAGTTTGAGCCTTTGAGGGATGAGATAGTCACGACGCCGGTCTGGGTTAGACTATCAAATCTTCCAGTGAACTTTTATCATCGATCAATCTTAATGGGGATTGCGAGAGGGTTGGGCAAACCTATTAGGGTTGATTCGACGACGTTGAACTTGGAGCGTACTCGTTTTACGAGAGTGTGTGTTGAGGTTAACCTCACCAAGCCGTTTAAAGGTACGGTAATGGTGAATGGAGATAGGTACTTTGTGGCTTATGAGGGTCTATCGAACATTTGCTCATCGTGCGGGTTGTACGGACATCTAGTACATAACTGTTCCAAGTTGCTGATTGAGAAGGCTAAGAATGTGGTGCCGGCTGGTGTTACGGATGTTGCCAGGGGATCACAGCCGGAAAATGATGGTTCTACGGTGATACGTAGGTCAGGTCGACGGCCGGAGAAACCGGATACTAGGATTGCGTTCACGGCCGGGGAACCAGAGGCAGATTTGGAAAGAAATATTCAGGAAATCTCAGAGAATATTACGGTATCCAACAGATTTGGAGGGTTAGAGGAAAATATGGTAGTTACCGAGATGCGGGAAGCTACCATATTGTCAAGAGGCGATAAGGAAAATATCAATCAAGATCAAGAAAATATTCAGAGGAGAGGGAAGAGTTTTGATCAAGGAAGTGATGGTACGGAGGTCTCGCAATTGATAAAGGGCCCGAGTGGGCCTAGAGGGAATTTGTTGCCTAAAAAGGCCTTGGTGATTAAGCCCAACGGGTTTGCTGGGTCCAAACCAAAACATAAGAGTGTAACTAAGCCTACCCATGGGCTCGTGTTTGGCCCAACTCGGGGAGAGATAGCTCTATCAGAGTCGGGTAAACGTCTGAGAGTGGAGAACAGAGCTGTGGGTCGCCTGAGAGGTGCTTTTGTCAGGGAAGGCGATAACATGCAGGTGAACAGGGATCATTCGCGGGGAGATGATGCGAATGCGAACCGAAACCAATTGGTGCTGGCAGAGGAAGGTCTGCAGAAAGGGAGTAAAACGTCTAGTGGTCTGTCGGAGGAGGAGACTGATGCGGTCATCAACCCAAGAACCAACCATGGAGAAGATTATGGGCGAGAAACAACAACCCAGGAGCAGCCAAGTGGGATTTTTAACCAAGTTTTATCCAAAACTTCAGGCCAAAGCCAATTCAGCCTACCCGAGAAGACCCCTGAGCCTTGTTCAGTCCAGACGAAGTCCAAGATCAATTCATCCTGCCCAGCGAACACTTGGAATACATTCTCAGCTCAACTACCGAGCACCTCGAAGAAGAATCAGCCAAAAAAGAGTTCACACGAAGGAGTTATTCCATTTACAAGTCGGGTGATTCCCAGCTTACCCGATTTGGACATATACGGAGTAATTGGAGGATTCCGACCCGACAAGAAGGATTTAAGCTACGAAGTGAATGTTTCTGCATTCTTGACTCATCATAGGAGCTCGTCGAGTTGGAATCAAGTCAAAACCGATTTTGGTTTAGGAGATATTAATTTTCCAAACCAGATGATTCTCGGCTTGCCTTATTTGGAAGCTGACGGGTTTAGTCACTTGCAAACCAAACTTTGGCGTCCAGGAGAGTTTCTAATACAACTAGAGGATCCTAATATCACCTCAAGCTTCATTCTCAGCCATTGGATTAAGTGGATTCAATCTTGCCTAATCATACACCAAGAGTTACCATATATGGACCCGAGAGCATTCAAAGCCCAACCCCAACGGCTATCTTCTGATTTGGTGCGACTTAAGGGAGTTATTAGAAGATTAATAAGCCATGGAATCATACAGAAGCTTTCAAGATATAAAAGCCCACGAGTTTCCCTTTTTGGACCAAGCATTCAAGCCTAACGGCTACATTATATCAAAGACAATCCCTTTGATATTTCTCATTCATTTGATCGTGTATTTTCTTTCCTTTTTGAATTATTAAACTGTTAGAAATGCCTAGAGGGCGAGCCTATAAAGCTCATGTCACTTGTAACATTTTCATTGACCCTTGATCATATTAAAGTAATAAGAACATTTTCTTCTTGTCAAAGTTTGAGTCTTTGTCGTTTATTCATTAGTCTTAAGTGAGTGAGTCTCTTAGGCCTATTTGAATCTGCGGATCAAGATTGTTGATAAGTTCAACAACCTTCTTTCGTTCATTGATCGAGTGAGTCGATTAACCCATTGATTGAGCGAGTCAATCATTCTATCTCCACGTCGTTTCCATCCTTCCGCGGGATTAAGCTTGGAATCTCTTGATCATTGAGTGATCATAAGTTGGATTGGTTCCAATCTTATATCATTTGGTATCAGAGCTTCAAAAGCTCCTATCTTTCAAGGTTGTATTTCTTCAACCTATATCTATTTCTATTTTCAGTTTTTGTTGTTTGCTTTTTATAAAATTCAAAATAAAAATAAAAATTTGTTTCTTGCTTTTGTTCTAATTAATTTGCTTCAGCACCATTATAAAACAAAAAAAAATAAATTGTTTGAGTTTTGCTATTTATTTTGTTTTATCAAAAGAAAACCCATAAAAATTCATATTTTTTTGTTAATTTAATTAAATATCGTATTTTCATTTGTTAAAATCATAAAAGAAAATCAAAAATCAGTTTTCCTTTTATTTTTTTGTATTTTTCGAGTTTATTTTTAATTAAGAAAAGAAAAATATCAAATTTTCCATAATTTTTGTGTCTTTAACTCTTTCTTGCCATATTTGGTTATTAGAAGTTTGATACGCTTTTTTTTTTTCTTTTTTTTGTGAGAGGAAAAAGAATTGAGAAGGACCAGAGCAAGAATGGCGTCCTATTATATGGAGAAAGAAGAGATTTACTCATATGAAGCTGATTGGAACAAAGACGAGGATGAGTACCAAGGCGTGATCGAAGATGAGGATGACTATGGGAGAACAACGTGGTATGATGAATGTGTTTCTAGCTCTGATTGTGGAGAGGAACCGGATGGTGAAGAACTGGAACCGGAGCCACCAGATTATTACCACTCAAGTCAGCAACATACCAAGCCACATACATACACGGATCACACCAATTGGGTTCAAGAGAATTCATATTTTTGTGAAGAGGATGACGATGCAGATTATCAATACCATCCTCCCAGGCGTGAAGAGAAGTCCCACAGCTATGGACTTGCCTCATATCGAGTGCAAACTCAATCCACACCAGCCGGCCCAACGAAGCCAACTAACAAGAGATGTGATTACACATCTAATCCTTTGATATTTACAGGTTTTAGCAAGGACCCTAAGGTGTATTTGAAGTGGGAGAACAATATGAAACAGTGGCTGCGCTCAAACAACATACCTAAAGAAGAAAAGCTGTACTATGCCCTTAGTAAGCTTAAAGGAGATGCATACGAATGGTGGTTAAAAGAGGATGCTGCTACTTACTACACTACCAAAGCTGTTCTTGATTGGGGAACTCTCAAATCCAGAATGTATAGAGAGTTTACAAAGAAGTACCAACCCCGTATTCGCACCACCAAACCCTTATACATGGAAACGCCGAAGAAAGTGGTGACTACACCAAAACTGCAGCCTATCTTTCAGCCAATGAATGCACACAGCCATGAGCCAAGGAGAACGCCATCAAGCACCCGGCAAACTCCAATAAAGGCTGAGCAGTTCGTTCAAATAAAAGAGGTTCAACAAGATTCAGCCGCAACACTCTTACATGAACTACAAGGAAAACTGAATCGAGGTAAGTCCTCTAACTCATTCTTGAAAAATCCTACCTGCTTTAAATGTCATAAGAGAGGACATTTTGCTGCCAATTGCCCTCCAAAACAAGTAGATAAAACGACACAAAGTATCGATGAGATGTTTTCCAAATTAATTGATATGTTGACACGACGAATTAAAACTTCAAATTCTGTCATATCACACTTGTCTTTGCCAAAAGTTGTTGATGCAGGTGCAAGTCATACTATGGAGAAAACGGCTGTGTTGATAAGCCAAGAGACTACATGTTGTGATTTAGATTCACAAGCACCACATCAATCTGCCATTACGATTCAAGAGGACAAAACACCTACTCTAAAGCAAGAAACAAACTCCATTCTGATTGGAAATCAAGGTAAGTTTCTTGTACCTAAAGATTTCAAAAGACTAACTTGTTATAGGTGCAGAAAGAAAGGACACACAGCAAATTTATGTCCCACAATGAGAGATGAAGCAAAAACAGAACCGGTCACACCAAGTCTGAACCGTGAGCCACAAGTAAATGCCAAACCTATCACGGAATCTCTCACTGTAAGTCATAGTGATACTTTTCTTAAATTGGATAAGAACTTTGAATATGTGCTGCAATTACCTAAGTCCAATATTGAACAAGAGTCTTTAGATGCTGAGGTGAAACAAGAAATTGTTTCAATTCCGAGAAGTGAAAAGGAGCAATTTAAAAATTGTCAATTCGATTTACATGCTTCCATGACTGTTTTAACACACTTGTCTCTTGTCAAAAGTGTTGAAGTTATTACAGGTACAAAGGATGACCACAAAGGCGATTCATTGAAAAGTAAGGAATTCATGGACCAAAACAAAAATCGTGAAGAGTACACGCCTTTACTTATCAAACGAGCTGCCAATGGGGATGATAATTTCAATGAAACCATTCAGATCAAGGAGAAACCACCTGATGAAAAACCACTTCAACCGATCCGAGGTAAGATTCTACACCCTCATGTACTTCAATGGACTAACTTGACTTATCTATGTGTAGGAGATCAAGTTTTGAGGACAAAACTTCTTGAAGAGGGAGGGTATGATGCGGTCATCAACCCAAGAACCAACCATGGAGAAGATTATGGGCGAGAAACAACAACCCAGGAGCAGCCAAGTGGGATTTTTAACCAAGTTTTATCCAAAACTTCAGGCCAAAGCCAATTCAGCCTACCCGAGAAGACCCCTGAGCCTTGTTCAGTCCAGACGAAGTCCAAGATCAATTCATCCTGCCCAGCGAACACTTGGAATACATTCTCAGCTCAACTACCGAGCACCTCGAAGAAGAATCAGCCAAAAAAGAGTTCACACGAAGGAGTTATTCCATTTACAAGTCGGGTGATTCCCAGCTTACCCGATTTGGACATATACGGAGTAATTGGAGGATTCCGACCCGACAAGAAGGATTTAAGCTACGAAGTGAATGTTTCTGCATTCTTGACTCATCATAGGAGCTCGTCGAGTTGGAATCAAGTCAAAACCGATTTTGGTTTAGGAGATATTAATTTTCCAAACCAGATGATTCTCGGCTTGCCTTATTTGGAAGCTGACGGGTTTAGTCACTTGCAAACCAAACTTTGGCGTCCAGGAGAGTTTCTAATACAACTAGAGGATCCTAATATCACCTCAAGCTTCATTCTCAGCCATTGGATTAAGTGGATTCAATCTTGCCTAATCATACACCAAGAGTTACCATATATGGACCCGAGAGCATTCAAAGCCCAACCCCAACGGCTATCTTCTGATTTGGTGCGACTTAAGGGAGTTATTAGAAGATTAATAAGCCATGGAATCATACAGAAGCTTTCAAGATATAAAAGCCCACGAGTTTCCCTTTTTGGACCAAGCATTCAAGCCTAACGGCTACATTATATCAAAGACAATCCCTTTGATATTTCTCATTCATTTGATCGTGTATTTTCTTTCCTTTTTGAATTATTAAACTGTTAGAAATGCCTAGAGGGCGAGCCTATAAAGCTCATGTCACTTGTAACATTTTCATTGACCCTTGATCATATTAAAGTAATAAGAACATTTTCTTCTTGTCAAAGTTTGAGTCTTTGTCGTTTATTCATTAGTCTTAAGTGAGTGAGTCTCTTAGGCCTATTTGAATCTGCGGATCAAGATTGTTGATAAGTTCAACAACCTTCTTTCGTTCATTGATCGAGTGAGTCGATTAACCCATTGATTGAGCGAGTCAATCATTCTATCTCCACGTCGTTTCCATCCTTCCGCGGGATTAAGCTTGGAATCTCTTGATCATTGAGTGATCATAAGTTGGATTGGTTCCAATCTTATATCAGAGACGGGGATGACGGAGGCGTAATGGTGGTCCCTAGTAGTTCAGTTTTGTTATATCAAATTATCGACGAATGCTCTTTTTTGGAATTGCCGGGGGGGGGGGGGGGTTGTGGGTGACACTGAAAAAATGGAACAGAGATGTGTTCGGGGATGTTCATAAGCACAAGGAACAATTAGTGTCAGAGATCAAAATTGTTCAAGATGCTTTAGAACAGAACCAAACAGATGCTTTATTGAGAAGAGAGGAGGAGTTAATAAAGGAGTTTGATGTGGTATTGGAACTAGAGGAAGTACTTTGATTCCAAAAATCTATAGAGAAGTGGATTATCTTGGGGGATCGAAATACAACTTACTTTCACACTTCAACAATAATTCGGAGAAGGAGGAACCAGATTGAATCATTGAAAAACGATGCGGGACAGTGGGTGACAAGTCCTACGGATTTGGAGAAGTTGGTCGTTGATTATTACAAACGGCTCTATTCCATGGATGATCTTGATAGTGAAGTTGAGAGTCTTCCGGCTGCGGGTTTTAGACGTTTGCTTAGAGAGGATTTGCAGGATCTAAGTAGACTATTTACCGCAGAGGAAGTGGAGAAGGCCATAAGGAGTATGGGACAATACAAAGCCCCGGGTCCGGATGGTTTTCAACCCGGTTTTTACCAACAGTGTTGGGATGTCGTTGGTAGTTCGATAACTAAATTTGTGTTGGATTTTTTTGCCACAAGCAGATTACCGGAGGAGACAAATGATGCATTGGTGGTGTTGATAGCGAAAGTGGAGAAGCCGGAGAGAATCACATAATTTAGACCAATTAGCTTGTGTAATGTTTTATTCAAAACAATTACTAACGCTATGGAGATGAGATTAAAAAGAGTAATGCCTATCCTCATAGGTCTTGCGCAATCAAGTTTTATTCCGGGGAGATTAAGCATGGATAACATTGTTCTAGTTCAAGAGGCAGTCCATTCCATGAGGCGCAAGAAGGGAAGGAAAGGGTGGATGCTATTAAAACTTGATCTTGAGAAGGCTTATGATCGAATTCGCTGGGACTTTCTGGAGGATACTCTTAAAGTTTCAGGGCTACCGGAGAAGTATGTTGGCTGGATAATGCAGTGTGTTATGGGTCCATCGATGAATGTTCTATGGAATGGAGAAAAGACGGAGGCCTTTAAACCATCATGTGGACTCAGACAAGGAGATCCTCTCTCGCCATACTAATTTGTTCTTTGCTTGGAAAGACTTTGTCACCAAATTGAGATTGCGGTTGACTCAAAGGGATGGAAGGCAATTAGTCTCTCTTGCGGTGGTCCGAAATTATCACATATTTGTTTCGCCGATGACCTCATTCTATTTGCAGAGGCGTCAATGACACAAATATAGGTAATACGAAAGGTGTTGGAGAAGTTTTGCAGTGTCTCGGGTCAAAAAATGAGTTTGGAGAAGTCAAAATTTTTTTTCTCTAATAATGTCCACCGGGATTTGGCTAAGCTAATCAGTGATGCAAGTGGTATTAAATCAACGTTGGATTTGGGAAAATACTTAGGAATGCCGGTTTGCAAAAGAGAATAAACAAAGACACCTATGATGAGATTCTTCAAAGGGTTAACTCGAGATTATCCGGATGGAGAGGTCGTTTTTTTAGTTTCGCAGGCCGACTCACGCTTACTAAAGCAGTTATGGGTTCAATTCCAGTTCACGCCATGAGTACGATTCACCTTACAGCTTCAGTTTTGGATAGCTTGGACCGTATGGCTAGATCCTTCATATGGGGAAGCTCGCAGGAGAATAAGAAACATCATTTGATTGTCTGGGACAGAATTGGGTTTGCGGTTATTTCATGATTGGAAAAGTCTGTAGGCCAAAGTGTTGAGACATAAATATAAAATTGGAGACGTGAAAGATCCCCGGTGGTTGGTGGCTAAGGGGAGTTGGTCCTCGAGATGGAGGAGCGTTGGAATGGGATTAAGAGAGGTTGTAATCCCAAGACTGAGCTGGGTGCTTGGAGATGGAAAGATAATCCGGTTTTGGACGGATAAGTGGCTATTAGATCAACCATTAATGGACCTGGCATCGCAAGTGGTCTCGTCGAAAGAGAAGAAAATACGGGTTCGGGATGTATGGCGTAATGGGAGTGGCTGGGATTTTACACGCATCGGGACCTTTGTTTCTCTGTAGGTAAAGTTACAATTGGCGGCTATGGTTGTTGATAATGTGACTGGAGCGGTGGACCGTGTATCGTGGGGAGGGATTGGGAATGGTCAGTTCACTGTAAAGTCAGCTTATGTTTTTCTTACACGAGATGATTCGCCGCGACAGTGGCTGGGGAAGCTTTTCCGGCGGGTATGGCATGTCAAAGCTCCAGAGAGAGTTCAGGTATTTCTTTGGCTGGTGGTAAATCAAGCATTAATGACGAATGTTGAGCGACATAGACGGCATCTCTGTGAGTCGGGACTGTGCCAGGTTTGTAAGGCCGGGGAGGATACCATTATTCACGTCCTCCGAGACTGTCTGGCAATGGCCGAAATCTGGCTTCGTCTCTTACCTCCGAGAAAGAGACAATCTTTCTTCACGAAATCAATTCTTGAATGGGTGTATGATAATTTGGGAGTGGAGACAGACATTGTAGGGAGTCCTTGGTCCACCAATTTTGCTATGGCAGTGTGGTGGGGATGGAAGTGGCGATGTGGTAATGTGTTCAATACTAACAGAAAATGCAGGGACAGGATGAGATTCGTCAAAGAGTTGGCTAAAAATGTATCAAGTGCCTTCGTTTTGGCTGCGGATTCCGGACATGGACCTATGAGAGAAGAGAGGATGATAGCTTGGAAGCCGCCGAAGAGTGACTAAGTAAAGTTGAACACGGACATGACTTCTTACGGCAACCCGGGTAGAGCGACAGCCGGGGAGTTTTGCGGGACAATAATGGGAACTGGCGGGATGGTTTTGCTTTGAACATTGGCATATGTTCGGTACCTCTTGCGGAGTAGTGGGGAGTGTACTATGGTCTATATATAGCTTGGGAGCGTGGAATCACGAGACTAGAGCTAGAAGTGGACTCAGAGATAGTGGTCGATTTTCTAAAGATGGGGATAAGCGAGTCTCATTCGCTGTCTTTCCTAGTACGTTTGTGCTATGGCTTTATTTCAAGGGACTGGATAGTCCGGATTTCTCATGTGTATAGGGAAGCTAATCGTCTCACAGATGGATTAGCGAACTATGCGTTTTCTTTACCTTTAGGATTTCATTTGCTTGAGGCTCGGCCGGTTGTTGTTAATCATATTGTTTTAGATGACATTAGTGGAACTGCGTTTCCACGAGATGTTAGAATGTAATTTCCTACCAAAAAATAAAAAAAAAACTCTGATCAAAATTTAATTACCCTTTATGTTTTTTGATAAAATGTGAGATTGACCCCACTGAAAATTTTACGTTGACTCTTATAAATCTAACTTATACCTTTGCTTTACTTAAAAAGAAGATCCAAAACCCACATTCTCGAGGTAAAAGTATATTTAATCTTTTAAATTGAACCCAAATCAATAATACAGTAATTTAGGCCACGTAAACCTCTTAAAATCTGGACTTACAATTATAGAAAAGTTACTTGAGAAATACTATATTTTGTGATTTTTTGTTTTATATAATTTTGACCCCAATAAAAATTGGTTCTAGCTCCGTCACTGATGGGATGTCAATCAAGTACAAGCATTATTTCTTCCAAATAACGTTGATCAAGTCTTATTGATTTCTCTCGATTAAGAAAGATTTTTGGATTTGACAATTCAATAAAACCGAAGCTTATTCATCTTAAAGGTGGAAGTGTCTTTAAAAAAAAGACAAATGACTGAAGACTCGTTAAAGTTTTTAACAAGTCTAAACCACAGAATATGCAAACTGCATACGATTTCCAAAATCAAATTTCTTTCTAGGGATATGGAGAGTTTTTTGGGCTCCTCTTTCTAAAGATTACTTATGAGCAAGTCAGAGAATTGGACGAATACAGCAGCGGAAGCAGCTCAAAAAGCTAACACAGTTAAGAAAATCGCTAAGGCAGATGAATCATGTCAAGCTGAAGAAGCTTTGCTCGCTAGTTAGATCGATTGGTCTATTGATCAGAAGAAACTTGCACAAGTTATAAATATGGGGTCGAAATGAATGATAACTCGTAGGAGAAGTCTCAAAAAGTCGAGAAGATTAACGAGAAGATGAAGAAGAAGCGACATTTTATTTCGTTTTTGGTTTGTTGAATGTTGATCGGTCTTCAGCCGTCATATCATGTTAGTGTTGGACTTAAACTCAAATGTTTACTAATAACTTAAAAAAGAGAGGTTTTATTTAGTACTTACCAAGAGAATCAAAGAATGCAATATCTTCCAACATTTGTACTAAGTTTGCAACTTCTGCTTGTGATTTAAAAGAATTATATTAATTTATATATATATATATATTAATTTATATATATATATATATATATTCATATATATATATATATATATAACTACGATAATATTCTAATATGACTATAATGTTGTTTGTATTTACTTAAAGTAGAAATCTTGTTAGAGTTCACCTCTAATGTTACTTATTATATCAAAAACTTTGGGGGTTTTTTTTTTTCTATTGTATCCAAATTTTATGAAAAGTTCTAAACGCGATAATTGATTTTTAAAAATAAAGTACTTGTTTGAGTACCCCCTAAATTCATGTTTACTTGACTAACCAGTTCCCACCCATGGGTATTTGTTTGGTATGTAATCTTTTTCTTATATTCAAATTATTTAACTAACTTTGGATATGCATTTTTAATTATTAGGAAAATATATACATAGCAATTACAATTATAATATTTATAAGATTAATACATATAAATATATATATATATATATATATATATATATATATATCTAGCTTATTTTATTGGACAATAAATGTTTAACTTTGCAAATACTTAATAATACTTGTGACTAATAAATGAATTCGAGGATAGCCGACCCAGTCCCCACACATGATCCTGAGTCGATTAGTGATTTGGCCAACCCCAAGTAAGGCCACAAGACAGTAAATGGTTCCGAACATGACAATAAGAAATCGTTTGATGCCAGAGAGGTTTCTCGTCTCCAGGAGGCAAAAAATAACACCAACTGCAGAGACGAGGGCTACTAGGTGGAGGAATATAGGACTCAACATAAACATTCCTAGGAAAGCACCGATGTACCCAAGAAAGCCTTCAATGGCTCGGAAAACTTTCCCACTTAGCATGATCGGCGGCTCATTAGCTCCTCCCCCATTATCCATGATGATATATATAGAGAGAGGGAGTGATAAAATGAACGGTTATTATTTTAAGTAATTAATTATATATACTATTATAAATATTTATCAGTATATTGACATTTAAAATGCATAAGTAAAATTTCTTTTGTTATTTTGAACAGAAGTTTTGTTAATAAGTAAAAAGAAAAAATTATAAATAAAAGAAAATTACTTATTATTAACAGAATTCCTTGTAGACAAAGTGAAAAGGTAACTTTTACTTTGTTTCAAACCTCACTATTTAATTTTTTTTATATTTGTGATTTTTTCTTAAAACTTGAAAAATTATGTTATGTAACAATTAATACTATCATTGAGTAAAAATCGCATGCCAAAAAGATTATAGAAAAGATATCCCCAAAAATTTCCAAATACAAAGCAGTAAATTATGTTGATTTTGGAAAAGAGTCTGTAATCAACTGTGCACATCTCCACTATATCCCATACTCCTTTTTTAATCCAACGGCTTAGAAACCCCAATACTCTCCTAATCTCCATGTGATTTACCTTGACACACCAAAGTTTCTATAGACGTGCATGTAGACGATTAACCTTTTATGTATTAACTGTGTTGATATATAAAGTGACTCAATACCCCAAAAGCGGTCTCTCTCTATACTTTGCTTCTCTCTCTAACCTTCTCTCTTTTTTTTTCCTCAAGTTTTTTTTTTCTCTAAACGATGAAGATTTTCGTGAAGACTCTCAGTGGTACGAACTTCGAGATCGAAGTTAAACCTGCGGATACGGTAATACTGATTTCTTGAATTCGAATCGTCTTCTCTGTTTCGTTAACTGTTTATTAGGTTTGATTTGGTTTCGTAATTCGATTTTGCCTTTGGGGAAAAATTCCGGTGAATTAGCGAATCTCGTAGTATCTGATTTGAAATTCTAGGTTTCGTTTGTTTTTTGTTGAGAATTGTTTGTGACGATTCGTGTTTCTGACGATTGGATTCGTATTCGAATTAGGGTTTTTCGTGAGTTATGTATGTATAGTTATAGCTTCGTGTTGTTTTCATCAAGATTCGTTGCTTTAGTGATCTTGCTGGAATCTGATTTTGCTTCTTTAAGATTATGTTAGAGCTAATCTTACTTAGATTCAATAAGAGGAGTCATTATATCTGCTAAACCTTGAGGCACTTATGGATTTATCTGACGTAATGATATAATATTGTGAAGTTTTCGTTGGTGTGACTTAATTTTTTCATTGCTAGTCTCATATCTGCTTGATAGCCTCTAGATTAAGGATGTTTATATGATTTGGTATCTGAGTTATGTGTGATTGAGATGCTTATTAAGATTGTTGGTGATTTCAGGTTTCTGATGTTAAAAAGGCTATAGAAACTGTTAAAGGTGCAGAATACCCTGCTGTGAAGCAGATGCTGATCCACCAAGGAAAGGTTTTAAAGGATGAGACCTCATTGGAAGAGAACAATGTTGTTGAGAACAGTTTCATTGTTATCATGTTGTCCAAGGTGATGTATTAGGTTCAAAGTTTCGTACTAGTATGAGTATTAGGATTCTAGTAATTAGCGGATGCTAACAAGTTTTATTATTTATCTTGATGAAATATAGACTAAGGTTTCTTCAAGTGGGGCATCAACTGCATCTGCACCAGCACCTACTGCTACCCAGGTGAATAACGTTCTTATGTATTATTGTTATGGTTTACTTAGGTGTTCGAGGCTTTCTATTTGTAAGTGCAAGAAACAAAATAGTATATCTAGATCGTACTATTAGTTTTGTCTAATGGAATTGCTTGGATTCTTTGGCTCAGCCTGCACAGACAGTTGCTACACCTCAGGTTTCTGCTCCAACTGTCTCAGTGTGAGTTCTGGGCCTTCCTCTCGCTTTGATATACCTCTTTGAAAGAGAAATTGTCAGCCTCTTTTGTAATTGCCGCTTTGCTGATTTTCTGTTCTTTTTACTTGCTTTTTGCAGTCCAGAGCCTACAAGTGGATCTGCAACCGCTGCAGCTCCAGCTGCTGCTGCTGCTTCGTAAGCACTTCTCAGAACTGTACTCTATTCGTTTTCGAATTTCTGTTCACTGACTGATGATCATTTTAATGTTGTCCTCTTGCTTGGTTGAAACAGGGTTCAAACAGATGTGTATGGTCAAGCAGCATCAAACCTTGTTGCTGGAACTACTCTAGAGTCCACTGTTCAGCAAATTCTTGACATGGGTGGAGGTAGTTGGGACCGTGACACTGTTGTTCGTGCTCTGAGAGCCGCCTTCAACAATCCTGAAAGAGCCGTTGAATATCTATACTCAGTATGATTCATTCCACTTCTTGATTTTATGTTTTTCTTTGACAATTGTTTTTACCTTTGATTTGCGGTTTGCTAGAACTTTAGCAACATTTGCTCTGTCTAGTCTATTGAACTTTTGTTTGATACATTTCAGGGTATCCCTGCTCAAGCTGAAATCCCGGCAGTTGCTCAAGCCCCGTCTACTGGTGAACAGCCAGCAAATCCTCAAGCACAGCCCCAACAAGCAGCTCCGGTAGCTGCAACTGGTGGTCCAAACGCAAATCCATTAAACCTGTTCCCCCAGGTAGGGTTTATAAACTGGTGGACCTGTTTCATTTTTCTACGTTTTCACTTGTATATTTGTTTTTATTGACATCCACTCTTATCTTTCTGCACACAGGGCATGCCCGCTGCAGATGCTGCTGCTGGAGCTGGTAATCTTGATTTCCTGCGAAACAGTCAGCAGGTATTTTCAAATTCTTTTCCATTCGAGAACAGAATCTTCATTTCTCTCTTCTTATGACATTTGCAATTCTTTTGCCTTTTCATAGTTCCAAGCCTTGCGAGCTATGGTACAAGCAAACCCACAAATTCTACAGGTAAAATTATCAACCTCTTTTTCTTTCTTTCGTAGGTTATATGATATTGATTTTCCACTTATACTGTTTCCTTCTGCAGCCTATGCTTCAGGAGCTCGGTAAACAAAACCCGCAGCTTGTGCGACTAATTCAAGAGCACCAGGCTGACTTCCTACGCTTGATAAATGAACCCGTCGAGGGAGAAGAGTGAGTTTATACTTTATATCATCATTCTCCTTTACATTTGCATTTATTCTGTTGTTCAATAAAGCCTGTAATCTGACAATTCATTACCTCACCAATGCTACCAGGAATGTTATGGAACAGTTAGAAGCAGCAATGCCACAAGCTGTTACAGTTACACCTGAAGAGCGTGAAGCCATTGAACGGGTTTGTTCCTCTGATCTTTACATTTGTACTTTAAACTAGATGCATTTCTAGCTGCACTTGTTCCTCAAAATATCTGTGTTGTATTTAAATGTGATTTTGTTATTTGTTTGTTTGGGGGCACAGCTTGAAGCAATGGGGTTTGATCGTGCGATGGTCTTAGAAGTGTTCTTTGCATGTAACAAGAATGAAGAACTTGCAGCGAATTACCTTCTAGATCACATGCATGAGTTTGAGGACCAATAGACAGAGCAAATCCATTCCTCCTCCTTCCTAAACTCATAGACCCATCTTTCTGTTTCTTTTTCTTCTTTTTTTTTTCTTCTTTCTTTTTAATATGATAATCTCTTCTCCAATGCCATTTGACAGTTTCATGTTTATGTTCATGGGAGTTGATGTGTTTATGTTATACATTTAAAACTATCATAGTTTATCTGGTTTGAAGATGCTCCTCCTCTTTTTCATATATTAGGCTTTGAATCCTCTCTTTTGGTGCGATTTGACTCATCTCTCGAGTTGAGAATGGTCAAATCTTGCTCTGCTTTTTTAACTAAATAAACTGTGTCTAATCTGGTTTTAACAGATCTGGCCGATCCAATAATTGGCACTTACATTATTTTCTCATAGCCTCAAGCTATGCTAGATCAATTACTACAATGGATGCCTCTTCCACACTGTTTAAAAGAATTCACAGCACATATCGATGAATTTCGAAGCAAATTTAGACATTGTCGTAATCTCAAATTTGGTAGTTGAGATTAAGAGTTGTAAGTGTTTCAAGTAGTAATAATAATAACCCGTTAGGCCCATTGGCCCATTTATCAGCTCAGAGTTAAATAAGAGATCTCGCCACTAGCATGGCTACACACGTGTCAGATACAATGTATCAGTAATCTTCAGCATCCGACACTTGTCAACCATCCATTGGATCTCTTAACTCTACGCCTCGAAAACAGTTTTTTATTTATTTATTTATTATTCCATTTTCCATTGTATCTGAGTCTTCTTCTTATTCCATTTTTTCAAACCACTTGCAAATTCGAATCAGATCTTCAAACGAAAAAGAAAAAAGAAAAGGTAAATCTCTCTCTAATCATTCGTTCTTGTTCTTGTTCTTGTTTGTGTGTAGATCTGATGTTTGATTGTATGATTCTGGAGATATCGATCTAATCGATTCGCTGTGTTCTTATCACTGATTCAGTGAGAGAGTACGCGTGTGTTTGTTCTCATATCCGATTCGTGTGTAGCTGTTAAATTTGGGTTTCGGTTTTCTTCAATTGTTTCTGCTTTTCAATGATTTGCTCTCGATTCAATGGTTTTTGCGTTGATGTTATGATGTATTTGCTCTAGATTCGTAAACCATGACCGATTCAGTGTTAGTTTTAGTGTGTTCTTAATCTGTGTTGGACGTGATTAACTATATGAGTGTGTAGATGTTAATTTGGGTTATTGTTTAGATTCATATGTGGATCCGTGAAAAACTTGATTAAGTGGATCAATGTGTATATGTTAATTTGTGTTACGATTTTATTCGAAGTGATTTGGTAATCTGTGAAGAACTTGATTAAGTGTATGAGTGTGTAGATGTTAATTTGAGTTCTGGTTCGATTCAATTGTTTCTGATTTTGTTGATATTTGCTTTAGATTCTTAATCTGTGAAGAAGAACTTAATTAAGTGGTTAATTTGGGTTATAGTGTGATTCAATTGTTTCTGATTTTGTAGGATTTGATCTAGATTGTTAAATCGAAGATGTCGACTGAAGCATCAAGGGAAGAGAATGTTTACATGGCGAAATTAGCCGAACAAGCTGAACGTTATGAAGAAATGGTTGAATTCATGGAGAAAGTTGCGAAAACTGTTGATGTTGAAGAACTCTCAGTTGAAGAGAGGAATCTTCTCTCTGTTGCTTACAAGAATGTGATTGGAGCGAGAAGAGCTTCGTGGAGAATCATTTCTTCGATTGAGCAGAAAGAAGAGAGCAAAGGGAACGAGGATCACGTTGCTATTATCAAGGATTACAGGGGAAAGATTGAAACTGAGCTTAGCAAAATCTGTGATGGGATTTTGAATGTTCTTGAAGCTCATCTTATTCCATCTGCTTCACCAGCTGAATCTAAAGTGTTTTACCTTAAAATGAAGGGAGATTATCACAGGTATCTTGCCGAGTTTAAGGCTGGTGCTGAGAGGAAAGAAGCTGCTGAAAGCACTTTGGTTGCTTACAAGTCTGCTTCCGTAAGTCATTCTTACAACATTTTGAATGTTTATTTTCTTTTGTGGCTATGATTGATTTTGTTGTTGTTGTTGTTACATTCTCTGTGATAATGCAGGACATTGCCACTGCTGAGTTAGCTCCCACTCACCCGATAAGGCTTGGTCTTGCCCTCAACTTCTCTGTGTTTTACTATGAAATCCTCAACTCGCCTGATCGTGCTTGCAGCCTCGCAAAGCAGGTTTGTCTACACCACCTGATTTCATTTTTGCTTCATGTTAACACTATCATCTCACTGAATGAGCTCTTTTGGGGTTTGTGCAGGCATTTGATGATGCTATCGCTGAGTTGGATACATTGGGCGAGGAATCATACAAAGACAGTACACTGATTATGCAGCTTCTTAGAGACAATCTCACTCTCTGGACTTCAGATATGACTGTAAGCATCAAACACAATATACATTGATCATTGACATGATCACCGAATCAAACCTAACATTTCCGTAAAACAACTTTAACTTAGGAACTTTAGATGAGAAGTTCTTAAGAGCTTGTAAGTTCTGTTATTGACATGATTGTTACTTTCTTGTGAATAGGACGAAGCAGGAGATGAGATCAAGGAGGCATCGAAGCCTGATGGTGCCGAGTAAACCTGAAGAAAAGGAAGTCATTTTATAATGGTAGAAACTTTCATATGATAATCTGAGTGAGAGATAGCTCAGGATTCTTATAAGGACACAGTTTTATTGTTGTTTGTTTGTTTGGAAAAACTGCTTGCGATTTATTCCTCCTCTAGGTTCCTCAAAAATTTCCTATTCTCCTTCTAATGAAATCAAAACTTGTTTTTTTTCTGATACTGATTCTTATTTTCAATATCTTTGGTTCTGGATTTGATCAACTAAACATAGTTTTCTCAAATTGATAAATTAAAATCCAAATCTCACTGAGAAGAAAGAAAACAAGCCTGATTATTTTTTGTATTGAGCATTTTGACCGAGAATGTACCTAAACACTTCCAGGAGATGGATCATTTCCATCACATTAGACTTTGAGATAATATTACAAGAAATCAGAGGTAACTAAAGAAGACAAAACAAGAAACCATATTCATGACAAAATGTTTATTGCAAACAATGGTAAGGATCTGAGACAATATAGGAGACACGAGACAGACAAGTTACTAATAATAGAGGAGAGAACAACACCAACATGAAAGATCACAATCGTAGTTAATCCCTAATTTTGTTAATTAATACACTTCCAAGAAGTTACTACTGTGCCAAAAACCTCAAGAATCACCTGAATAGCTAATGAACAATTGAAGAGCTACTCTATGTCAAGTGCAAAGCAGAGGACTCCACGGCACCTGAAAGTCCAAAGACTGATCTTGTCGCCGGCTTTCAAGTTGTTACCTTTGACGACATCGTTCCAACCCCAATTCAAAGTGTAATTCAAGGTTCCGTGTCCCGAATCCTTCTTCTCCATCACCCATATCTTAAGACGTAAACCCCACATTTTAAATCTTTGATTCACAAGAATCGTTCCCACACCAATATTCTCTTCGTCTTCATTGTCTTCATCTCTCTCTAAGGCTCGACACTCGGAAGGCGTCAAGAAGTCGTTTCTGATTAGCTTCTGGAAAGGGATTAAGAGACGGCTGAGGATTGAGTTGACATCACTATTGAACAGAGTCCTCTCAAATATCAGCCTCGGGTTTTCGGCATCCGCGTTCATGTATCTCATCACCTGGAAAACCCACTCCGGTGTCTCTCTCTCCACGTGTGGATAAAGTACAACCTTTGCTCTCTTGAATCCACCTTTACCCTTCCTCTGCTGCACGACACGCCTCTTGCGGCTTGTGTTCTCTGTTAGGCACGAAGACGGCGAAGAAGATTGGTAATTAGGGTTAGGTAGGTCTTTCGTCTCTGTCAAAGATTCAAGACAATGAAGGTTCAGGAGCGATGAAGAAGTAGAAGCTCCATTAAGATTATCAAAGTTTTCTCGTAGAAATTTCTTCACATTCTTCTCGAAGAGTCTATTCTCACTCTCGTCGTCATAATCTTCATCGTAGCAGACAATCTTGGATTTACCTTTCTTTGCACGTTTTTCTTCATCACACACCAAAGGCTCATCATCAGAACTAGGGTTTTGTAGGTTTTGTGTCTCAGAATCAGTGGTGATTAGGTTAAGATCGAGAAGCGATGAAGAAGAAGTAGAAGCCACGTTAGGGTTTTGTTGTGTGTATCTTTTCTTCACCAAAGAAGACCTAATTTTTCTCGGGAAAAGATAGAAGAATCTCATCTGGTTATCTTCTTCTTCAGAGACAGTCTTGTGGCATCTTTCTCCTTTCTCTGCAAGAAGACGACGACGTTGTTCTTCTTCCGCAACCATAACCGCCGCATCCGCCAGTAAACATAAACCCGACCACAAATACTTCCTCGAATCCGTAAGGTAATCATCATAATACATACTAGTCATTGTGATCGAACCGAAAGACTCAAAGTTTTGAGAGCAAAGACGTGAGGAACAAGGAAATTGTATAGAGAGAGGAGAAACTTAGCGAAAATGAGAAAGAAAATTGCTTTCTCTTGCCTTAAATACTTACATTAGAGTTTAGGGCTTTTTGTTTTTTCCATTTTTCTTTTGAGTTTAGTGGTTTAATTACTGTGATTAGTAACTAATTATAGCCGTTGTGATCAAGTTAACATTTCGCTAGTGAATATATTAACATTTCGCTATTTCGTTATTTCCTTTTTCCCAAGAGTGAGAAAATGTCAATTTTTAGGAAGTTTCTTTGCCTTTCAACAGGGCCGTGCAAACGTGAGAAGAAAAGAAACATTGGCTTGGGGCATGTGATTTTGGAAAAAAATTAAGGGGCATATATTTTGTTAGTGCCATGTAGTTTATGTATAGTTAAATATATAAATACTAGTGTTATATAATGTTGAAACTCAAAATACAAAGAAAACTTAGTAAAATAATGGGCTTCTACATTCAAATTTCAAACATGGGCTTCAAAATTATTAGTTAATTAAAAAGAATGGACACGACTAATTACTTAACAATTAGGGTTAGAATATTTTTTGTTAGTTTTCACTTTCATCGTCGTCATTCGTCAAGCTTTTGTTTTTGGTCCAGCAGACAACCACTCAAGCTTTTGATTCAAGGTAATATATTATATATACAAGGACAAATATTTTTTATAAACATTCTTTCACTACATCGTGTCTATTTAATCCAAATTAATCATGCTTTTCATTCAATTTTTTTCTAAAATTGCAAGTAATCATTGTAACTTTATTTTTCCTACTACAGAAAAATGTCCTGCTACACCTTGGGTCTTAGGACATTTTATACACCATGTAGTTGTCACAGTTTTCCGTAGATAATGGCTCTAATATGAAGGGAAAGCATAAGGGAGTGCAGAAAAGATTTCTTGAGATAAATCCCAGGGCATTTTATACACCATGTAGTTGTCACAGTTTGAATCTTGCACTTTGTGATATGGCAACCACTTCTTCAAAGGCAATCTCATTTTTTGGGATAATTCAGCGCACTTATTGTTTCTTTTCATCTTCAATTAAGCGGTGGAAAATATTTGAGGATCATGTGGATGGCCTAACACTTAAGCCTTTATCACACACTCGTTGGGAGAGCCATGTTGAAAGTGTAAAGGCTATACGATTTCAGGCTCCTAAAATCATGAATGCGTTAGTGTACATTGCTGAAAATAGTGATGATCCGAAAGAACAGAGCGACGCTGAATGTCTTGCAACAAGTGAAACACATGGAATTGGAAGTTTTGAGTTCCTGGTTTCCATGGTTATTTGGTATAATCTTCTATCTGTTGTTAACATCGTGAGTAAGAGTTTGCAGTCAGAAGACATGAACATTGATGTAGCTATTTCTCAACTCAAGGGGTTGGTTTCATATTTTCAAAAATATAGAGAGTCAGGCTTTGAGAAAGCAAAAACAGAAGCTAAAGAAATTGCAGAATCTTTGGAGATTGATCCTGTATTTCCCAAAAAAGCAAAGCGGGTGATTAAAAGAAAAAGACACTATGGTGAAGAATCAGAGAATATGGAGGGAAGTGTGACACTATCACCTGAGGAGAGCTTTAGGGTTGACTACTTCATCCAAATCATGGATCAAGCTCTCTATTCACTTGAGACGAGGTTTGAGCAATTTCAGAGGTACGAACAAATATTTGGTTTTTTGTTTGATTTGAGAAAATTGCAATCAGCGAGCGATGATAGTTTGATGGCTTCTTGTGTCAATCTTGAAGTTTCTCTAACCCATGGAAAGCAATCAGATGTTGTTGGTCATGATCTTTTCTTTGAACTTAAAGTTCTAAGAGAAGCTTTACCAAAAGAAGTTAAAAGACCTATTGAGGTATTAGACTTTTTGAAAACAGTTGAAGATTGCTATCCAAACTCATGCATCGCTTATCGAATATTGTTGACGATTCCAGTTTCGGTTGCATCTGCTGAGAGAAGTTTTTCAAAGCTGAAGTTGATCAAATCGTATCTTCGTTCGACTATGTCGCAAGAAAGATTGAGTGATTTGGCTATTTTATCCATTGAAAGAGAATTGGTTAGACACATTGATTTTGAAAGCTTGGTTAACGATTTTGTGGAGAGAAAAGGAAAACAAATGTTTAAGGACTGATATTATGTTTGCTAGTTTTTTTTATATATTTTTTTATTATATGATAAGTGACGATGGTTTAGTTTTGTAAACGGTTTTTTTTTTTATAATTAAGGGCATTTTATTTTTATTCGCTTCTGATACTTGGTAACGTTCGCACGGCTCTGCCTTTCAATAGTTTCGTTTCACTTTCTTGTATTTAAGTTATTACTTTTTTCGTCTAAAATACAAAAAACAGTAGAGTCTCAAAAAAATTCATATTTTTAAAAATTACAAAGCCAATGTTGTCGATTGAATTGAAAGTATTTTTGAATTTCCCTTTGTAAAAAAAAATATTTTCCAATTTTGTTATTAAAAAAAGTATTTTTGAAATTTGTTGAAGAACATAAAGAGTTTACACGAGACATGTCTAAACATATAAGCATTTCAACAAAATTGCATAAAAATAGTTGATGAAAATCAGACAAAACTTGAGGTGTATAAAAAGTATAAACCCAACTAAAAAAAAAAAAAACTGCTTTTTCTCTCTTGAGCGACTTCAACGAGACAAAGACAGCGTTTCACTTTTTTCACCGTTCCCGGCCGGCGTCGGCTTCTCCGGCGTCGGCCACCGTCATTTTCATTCTCTGTTGGTTTATATCTCTCTAATTCTTACATAACCTTAGGTTTTAAATACTTAATCATGGCAAATCATGGCTATCAAATCCACGCTCTTTGTCTCTTTGTGATGAGTCAGGGATCGAGTTTGTCGTTTCCAAATCAGAATCTGGTCTCGTTACAGGATCTGTCACTGTTGTGGTTTATGGATCAATTCAACCAAAGGCCTTCGATAGACATGACAGATTTATCCCCTCTACAATGTCGCTCCTTCCTTGTACTGTCGATTCGTTGGAATCGTGATGTCCTTCCATGGAGAAGGTTTGTTTCCGGTGCTTTCTTTCGCTGCCGGTGGATTTTCCGGTTATCAACCGGTGATTGTCCTCTTACCCAAGGGTATGGAGGTTTCACTTGGGTATTTGATATTGGCAGAAGATGAGGAAATAGTCAAATTGGTGATCGAAAGAATCATCCCAGCCTGCTTAATGGAAACAAAGAAGAAGAGTCATACACAGTGGGTTACTTCCCGTGGTCAGGATCATGATAATTTGGAGAGGTTGTCTCTCATTCTCAACAAGTCGACTAGCGGATTATGGCTTCATCCACTTCGCTACTGTTGGATTGTGATTTGGAGATTACACGTGAACGTGATCAAATATTGGCTTGATAGTTTCAACAAACCATGGGAAGACAAGGAGGAAAGCGTAATGATGGCTGGGATATATGACCGTTTGATTGTGGTGGCTACAAACAAAAGTACGTGGGATCGAATCGAGAGGAAATGGAAGTCAAATTATTTCAGAATGACATTGATACGGAATCCTAGGTATCATGTCAACATTTCAGAATTATTTTCGGAAGCATCGAGTTTTATCATGCGGTGTGCATTATGGAGGTTCAGCAAAGAGATGCTACTCACGCACACATTTCGCATTAGAGGAAGATCAGAAATGGTGAAGGAAAATAATGGATTGAATGATTCATTAGCGAATAAGACTTATCTACGGAAAACATCGTCAATTTCACTTTTCTATTGTGTATTTTTCTCACTACTTGGCGCATATATCTGCTTATGTAATAATTTGTTTTCGAAAGTTCTGTTAGACTTTGTAATTTCGATTTGATGTCAATGAAATTATTTGCTGGAAAAAAAAAAAAAAGTATAAACCCAACAATATTTGGTAATTACAAAATTGCCCCATAACTTTGGTAGTTACGTATTTGCTCCCACAACTTTAGGTATTTTCTAACTTGCCCCAAATCTTCTACTAATTACGAAATTGCCCCAAATCTTATGTTAGTTACGGAAATGGACCACATCTATTGGTAATTACAAAATCATCGCATATCTTTTGGTATTTTTTAATTCGGCCCACATCTCTCGAAACAAGATTTCTTGCAATTTCGTATTTACCAAACAAGTATAATAAAAAGGTGGAAACCGACAATCGAGTCCCAATGTTTTCCATTAGATTTCATTTTACTTAAAATAACTCCAACTTAGAAAATTAAGATTGCAGTACAAGTGTTTAAGCTTTTATTTGTTCTTAGTTCTATAATTGACGTGATTGTTTCTTTCTGAACTATAGGACAAAGCAGAAGACAAAACAAGAAACCATATTTCATGACAAATAGTTAATTTCAAAACAATATTAAAGATTTGAGACAACAGAGGAGACAGACAAGTTACTAATACTAATAGAGGAGAGAACCAACCGAAATCCTAATATTGTTAATTAGTTAACACTTCCAAGAAGTTACTACTATACCAAAAAACCTCAAGAGAGCTACCATGTCTCAAGAGCAAAGCAGAGGACTCCACGGCACCTGAAAGTCCAAAGACTGATCTTCTCGCCGGCTTTTAAGCCGTTACCCTTGACGACTTCGTTCCAACCCCAATTCAAAGCGTAATTCAAGGTTCCATGTCCAGAGTCCTTCTGCATCACCCATATCTTAAAACGTAAACCCCACATTTTAAACCTTTGGTTCATAAGAATCGTTCCCACACCAATATTCTCGTCTTCTTCGTCTTCTTCTTCTTCTTCGTCTTTCTGTATGGCTCGACACTCCGCAGGCGTCAAGAAGTCGTTTCTGATTAGCTGCTGGAATGGGATTAAGAGACGGCTTTGGCCTACTTGGACATCACTATTTGTCAGAGCCCTCACAAAGATCAACCTCGGGTTTTCGGCATCAGCTTTCATATATCTCATCACCTCGAAAACCCACTCAGGCGTCTCTGTAGACCAGCTTAGCAAAGGAACAACCTTTGCTTTCTTGAATTTACCACTCTTCCTCTGTTGCACGGCACGCCTCTTGCGACTTGTGTTCTCCGTTAAGCATGAAGACGTAGAAGAAGATTGGTAATTAGGGTTTGGTAGGTCTGTCTTCTCGGATTTAGCCGTGTTGTAATCCAAGAGTAAAGAAGGCTCATAACAACGAAAGTTCAAGTACGATGAAGAAGCTGAAGCTCCATTAAGATTATCAGAGCTTTGTCGTAGGTGTCTTACAAATTTCTTCAGATTCTTCTCGAAGAGTCTCTTCTCACTCTCGTCGTCCTCTTCCTCTTCTTCTTCACATATAATCTTTGATTTACCTTTCTTTGCACGTAATTCTTCATCATACACCAAAGACTTATCAAAACTAGGGTTTTGTGCGTTTTTCGTCTCGTAATTAGTGAGGGTTAGGTTAAGATCGAGAAGCAATGAAGAAGAAGACGTAGAAACCCCATTAGGGTTTTGTTGTGTGTAACTTCTCTTTACCAAAGAAGACCTTTTCTTCCTCGGGAAAAGATAGAAGAATCTCTTCTGGCTATCTTCTTCTTCAGAGACAGTCTTATGGCACTTGGATTCTGCAAGAAGACGATGACGTTGTTCTTCTTCCTCAACCATAACCGCCGTATCCACCAGTAAACACAGATCCGACCACATATCTTTCCCTGAATCCGTGAGATAATCATCGTGATACATAACCATTGTGATCGAACGAAAACTCAAAGTTCTGAGAATGAAACGTGAGGACCAAGGAAATTAGAAAGATAGAGAAAAGCTGAGCAAATGAGAAAAAAATTGCCTTCTCTTGCCTTAAATACTTACCATTAGGGTTTAGGGCTTTTTGTTTTTTCCATTTTTCTTTTGAGTTTAGTGGTTTAATTATTGTGATTAGTAGATAATTATAGCCGTTGTGATCAAGTTTAACATTTCGTTAATTACGATTAAGTCCCTGTTTTGGTATTTCCTTTTTCCGAAAGTGAGAACTGGAAAGTTTCGTTTCCTTTTTTCCATGTATTCAATTTTATTATTTGAGTTTTTCTTGTTACAAAAAAAGCTTGAGATTTCAACATAATTGCATAAAAATAGTTAATGAAAAAACCAATAAAAAAACTTGAGGAATATTAATCAAAATGTGAGAAGAATTCAATATAGTTTTTCTCATTTTCCTATACCATAAACCAAAGAACTCTCTCATTTACCAATACTCAAATTCAGCTTCCCACTACATAAACACACACATACAAGTCTCCTTATATAGTTTGATGTCTTGATGATACACTAGATGAGAGAATACACAACATCATCGTACGTTGGGAAGTCCAATGGTCCGTCCCCAATGAGTACCAGAGAAGTCACAATAACCGCCACAAAGATTGTGAAAAGCAGAAACGATTTACACGGGTCAGCGCTGTTTTGTTTCTCTTGTCCTACCGTTACAATCCCTTCTTGTCTTTCACTTTCTCTTCCAAGTTGGAGCACCGGACAAGTGAAGAATCCGTATACTATCCCGGCTATAAGTGCTCCCAGATTTGTCCTGTGATGACTTATTGGTTAGAAGATAAAACACAGTAACCTTGACAAAGAATCGTATGTGAAGATGTGTCATGATTCTTTATAATGAACTGAACCTAAGAAGAGGCTGCTTACATTAGAATGCTGAACAAGAAACAACTAGCTGAAGAAATCTTGATGGATATTGGAAACTTACCAGTCATCAATTGGACCGAAATGGCTTAATATGAGACCAAATCCTGTCATTATAATGGCTTTCTGAAACAAGTCCTCATATTCGTTGCTTTTAATCATCTCCTTGTTCTGATTTTGGTCGACGAGCCAAGCTCCTATTAATGCAAATGCTGGTCCCTGCACCAACCCATATACACGAAGACGATTGAGAACAGAATGGATGGTGCAATTTGGTAATATCACATGGGAAAAATTAGTGAACTTACAGCTCCTCCAACTGTAGGATCTGGTGTATGAAGAAAGCTCATGAAATTACCAGAGACTCCTCCGAGAATGTAAATGAGACAAAACGTGAATAGTCCATAGTCACGGCAGACTTTTGGTCCAAAAGTAAGCAGAGCCCAGGAACTAAGGGCTACATGAGGAATGCCAGAGTGCTACAGATGTAAAATGAAAGTGTTTCAGTGACAAAAAGGGAATATTACGTGAAACCAAGTCATCAAGAGTGCTAAATTGTGACATGCAAAAAGATGCAACGGAATGAGGAACTAAAGCGATATATACTTCTAATTTTGGCAATGTTGTTGTCAGGTATTTAAAATCTCCCGCTGTTTGGTCAAGTGTGTTTTTGAAACAGTAAAGAATGGGAACACAGACCCAATTTGTTGGTCTTGTACCAGAAACATGGGTGTGACCAGCCTCCACCATTCTCCAGCCAGGATTAGATCATTTATCTTGGCTCCATATAACAACGGGAGTGATAGCAGTCCCATATCGTTATTCCTAACTGGCGCTGCCGCTTCAAACAGACACACTCCGACATTTATGGATGCTAATATGCTCCTGCAATTTTAATGGAGACAAAAACAGATTTTTAAGCATCAATAAGAACCTGCGTGGCATTGCATCTAAGACGAACAAGAGGTGAGTAAAAGTCTTTACACAGCATAGAAGTTCAATGTATCTTCTGATTGATCATCATCATCAAGCTGCTGGAAAGGACTATTATTCCTTTCAATACCAGTCTTTCTCAATTTGTTTGCTACTGAACCGCCTTCTGATTTTACCACGTCCAAGGTGGACGAGACTAAACCTTTAGATTTTGCATCTGACAAACAGCAAAATAAGTGAGCTTAACAAGAGGAAAAACCCGGAAAGATCAAGCAACGAGACACCGAATTCAAGAATATTATATACCTTTTTTGAGTTTGTCAAAATAAACGCTCAAAGAATCCAACTCTTCATCCGCATTGAGTTCAGCTTTCCGATCAATATCATCTCCTGTTGAGATAGAAGGCTTCTCATCGTCATTTCGAAGTTTCCCAAAGTAAGAATCCAACAGTCTAAGTCTCTTTTTGGTAATCTTGTTCTCGGATGACGCCCTAACTAAGCATAACTTTCCTCTCGGTGAACGACAAAACGGTATTGAATTTATACGACCCTTCATCCTACAATCCCTGCCTAGCGTGGTTGCTTCAGCCATTGTTCTATGTTTCAGACCATTACTGCTACCACCAGCCGAAAAACGTCTTAAACCATTTGAATCAAACAATACTTCACCTTTACAGGGGACTTCATGGTGAAGAGGAAACAGTGCCATCTTCAGGTCCTGTCCATTTTAGAGCAACATGTCATCATCATATCTCTTCATTCACCAAACCATAAAGAAGATTTACAAAAACATGTGAATAATTTTGATAAAAACACAAACTTTAGAGATGAACTCAACAAGTTTAAGAATTCAAAAACTTGGGTTAGGCTTAAGATAATCAAAGAACCTATTTGGGATTAAACCCATTTCACCAGACAAAGATCAGATTCAAGGAAAGCTTAAATTAAGTAATCTCATTGAGGAATTTAATCAAACAACTAAAGGGCATAAATTTTTCAAGAACCCAATAGCGAAACGAGTATCAAAATTACTTCTTTGAAGTGAGAAATTGTCTTTAAGACTTTTCAATTTACGAAGTCGTGAGAGGACAATAGAACAGAATTGAGAAAGAAGCATCAGAATTTGAGAAAGTGATTAGATTTTACCTTTGAACGAAGAACCTGATCCTAATCTTAGAGATTGAAGATTTGTGGTTGCGAGGATTAGGAAAATTGGAGTTCGAATAAACGAAGCAGTGTCTTATGAAAATTACGTTTAGGAACAGAACCTAAAGCGACTAAGAAAACAATATTTTATTTTATGGTTCAAATCAAATTTCGTCGCTTTGGATATTTTTTGTTGAAGAAAAAAATGAAGAAGGATATTTTTGTTCTTGGACATTACTGACTCACAAGTACACACTCAAGAATTGACCATTTTTTGCTTTTTATATTTTTTTTATATTTTTTTTCCCTAAATTACAAGTGATTTTCTTATAAAAAAAAACTTATTGAGGACCGACGGACTTACATAAAAAAACAAAAATCACGCGTTCTCGCACATTTCGCAAGTCTATTAGCATGAAAGTTGACATCATGGGAGATATCTAAAATACTAAATAATACAAAAAAAATTCTATCGTACTTGAAATCTATTAGCTCTGATACCAAAATAGGTCAATCCTTGATACTAGCAATCATAGCAAGTAAATGTGAATAATCTGTCTTAAAGAGGACTCTATCCATAGAAAGTGCCAAGATACTCTTTTCTATTTTAATAACGAAAATGTTTTGTTTTTAGTTTTTCTTAGTTAGAACGAAAATGTTTTGTTTTTTCGGCCATAATCCAATTTTTTATTTATTCATATTGGTTTTTAAGCTTTGTTTCACATGAGTTTTGAAAATCTTGCATTTCAGCGTGATTTATCTTTGTGGGATCAATTTGTAATCTTCAAATGATGCCCAATTTTGGGAAAGATAAATATAGTTAAAGATTAAAACAAAATATGAACAACATGATTTATCGGGAAAGCTAAGTTGAGATATCTTTTGTATTGTAGTGATCTCAATTATATCATGTATTCAAAACATTTGCTCACATCAAACTAAGCAATTCCTAACATCTACATAGTATCACTTGGCATATTCCGATGCTGATTGAACTAGAGATCGTGATGACTATACATCTACCAGTGAATACATTGTTTAATTCGGCAAACAACCAATATCTTGGTCTTCAAAAAAACATCTACATAGGAACACGTTTGTCAATGGAGGCCGAATACCGTTTGGTGGCAGTCACAGCCGCTGAGCTTAAATGGCTACTTTATCTCGCAAAAAAGCTCTATATTTATTCCTCTACCATTCCGATCGACTATATATTGTGATAATATTGGAGCTACTCATCTTTGTGTTAACCCTATTTTTAATTCTCGGATGAAACATATTACTCTTGATTGTTCAAATAAGTTCTCGTTTTCAGATTTTATATTTTGGATTTGGTTAACTAAACATATAAAAACTTAAATTTATATAATTTTGTTGATTTCTTTTCATTTCCCATTAATTATTAGCCCTATTGTCCCACACACCTTAATTTTGAAATTCTTCTTATCTTCGTAAACCATCTACCAAATGCCACGTCGACGCTCCATTTCATGTTCTATCCAGATTCGCGGTGGATTCTCCTCCCATCGGATGGATAATTCGGATAGGAGAATTCATTATCCGTTCGGATTTTGTGACTATTCGGTTCGGGTTCGGTTCCGGATTTTTCGGATCGGTTTCGGATCGGTTTTCGGATTTCGGGTTTTATGCCCAGGCCTATCCCATCCCAATCATCGGTTCATTTCATCATTTGGTTCAATCGAATTAATTCTTAACCGGTTTGTACCGAAACTACTCGAACCAGACAATCTTTGATTGGTAGAAAGAAAGCCACGTAAGATTATCTCTAATGGCAAATTAACCAAAAACCAAAACTGAAGAAACCAAAGAGAGAGAGAGAGAAACGACGATGAGAGCTCTAACATGGACGGCAATGTCACCGCCGTCAATGGTGGTCTCACAAACAGCGACTTCTACGGTTAACTTCCGACGTATCAGCCTCCGGAGAGATCGCGTCTGTGTTAAAGCCACGGCATCGTCGGGGACGGCGGTTTCAGGCGGAGGAGTAGTAGAGGCGGTAGAATTGGTAGAGATAGGAGAAAGAAGCAAGAAATGGAAGTGGAAAGGAGAATATTCTGTTAATTACTTTGTCAAAGATTCGCCGGAGGAAGTTACTCCGGCGAGTCAAACTGTTCTTTTGGTTCATGGCTTTGGTGCTTCAATTCCTCACTGGAGAAGGTATTAATCATTGGAAGCTCAAGTGTTTAAAATTATACTTTGGTTCATGTGGTTAGGGTTTTTACTTAGCATCATTCATTTCTTAAGAGGAAATGTATTGATTACTTAAGAATCAAGAAATTGTTGTATGTGGAAGATTTTGTGTATAGGCATTGCTTTAATTACAAGAACAAACTCAACTTGTTTTTCAGGAACATAAATGCTCTGTCCAAGAACCATACAGTGTATGCGATTGATCTTCTCGGGTTTGGTGCTTCGGATAAGCCACCTGGTTTTAGCTATACCATGGAGTCATGGGCTGAAGTAAACAATCTTTGAAAATACTCTAGCATTTTCTGTTTAAAGAAGTGTTTTGGTTTGGTTTGATTTGATTTGATTGTTGCAGTTGATAAATAACTTCTTGGAGGAAGTGGTTCAGAAACCGACTATTTTGATTGGAAACTCTGTTGGAAGCCTTGCTTGTGTCATTGCTGCATCAGGTCTAAGCCCTTTCACTACTTGAATTTGTTTCTATGTCGAATGATATGAACTTAAAAGTACAAGAGCTTGCTTGAGCTAAAGATATCATAAGTATGAATCTTAGGTACTATGTTTCTCATATCTTGAAAAAACAGAATCACAACGAGATCTGGTCAAAGGTCTTGTTCTATTGAATTGTGCTGGTGGTATGAACAACAAAGCGGTGTTTGACGACTGGAGAATTAAGCTGTTGATGCCTTTACTCTTGCTTATCGACTTTTTACTCAAGCAAAGAGGAATTGCTTCTGCACTCTTCAACCGCGTTAAAGACAGGTAATTACCCGTCTTTTTCTTAACTTTGAAAGGATTAAGTCGAGAGCTCTAACGCATTGATGAATATACAAAACGCAGGGAAAATCTCAAGAACATCTTGACAAATGTTTACGGGAACAAGGACAATGTAGATGATACTCTTGTAGAGGTATTGTCCTTATTACTCACTCTCAATGACAAAGAACCAATGAAAGTTTTATTCACTTTTTATTTGAAAATGTTATTGTCAGATCATTGCTGGACCAGCAAATTCCGAAGGTGCACTAGATGCATTTGTATCAATCTTAACGGGTCCACCTGGACCAAACCCGATTAAGCTGATTCCGGAAATAACCAAACCGGTTCTTGTTTTATGGGGAGACCAAGATGGACTAACCCCTCTCGACGGTCCAGTAGGTAAGTACTTCACTTCCCTTCCGGATCAGTTACCTAACTTCAACCTCTATGTTCTACAAGGCGTTGGACATTGCCCACAAGATGATCGCCCGGACCTTGTTCATGAGCGTCTCCTTCCATGGCTGGCTCAACTTTCTTCCACCTAGTTTCGATTTGTTTTGCCGTGTAAACTTGTTTATAAATGTATAACAAATCTATCTTTCTGGAAAAAGACAGCTTTCAAATGTTATTTGACTCGCGGTAGAGCACATAGATTTTGACACATTCGAAGTCGAAAAGGTTGTAAGTTGGTAAAAGAGTTTGTTTATGGAGTGTTAACTAAACAAAATCTATTAACAGAAGCATAAAATCTAATCAAGTAATAAACACAAAATGTCATGTTTTATAACTGAAATATCAATATATATGAAGTAAAGGTCAGAAACCAATATTTCCTAGAGTAAAAGATAGGGTTTATTAAGTCAAAGCTCAATGCCATTAAGGTGAAGAATAGATGAGAACGTGATATTGTGATATTGATACCTTCCACGTTCTTATATTTGTTTATAGAATGGGAGATAAATGGTAATCTTTGTGGTAAAAGAATCTGTTATAAATGTAGAAAATGACTAGTTTGGTTGATGAATGATTGATGGTCCTATACAATTGATACTTCTGTTGGTAGGTAAAAGACACTTTATGAGCTGCTAGAAGCTATTTTTAGCCACAAAATCTGCTATTTGTTTGGTTGTTGAGTCTTTAAAAGGACATTCATGCTGCAATATCATCAACATAGTGAAGAGTATTGGTATCTTGTGATTATTTTATGATGGTTTGTTGAGTTTGGTTTGATGAATTTGATAAAACAACAATAGGAAGAAGAAGAAAAAGAAGACATTTTGGAGAAGAAAATGAGATAGAGTCAAATTCTTGCCTCCTCAAGCAATAGAGAATGAATTTAAATTGTATATATATGGTTGAATATTGATAATCAGTGAGAGTGAATAATAAACCATGGTTTATTTTTTCAAGTTTTCATCAGAAATTGATGCCAAAATGAAGACTAAACAAAACAAAACAAAAAGATTTAAATGGAGTGGTCCAATAAAAATAAATAAAAAGAAGACAAAAACAAAATTGTATTAAAATATGTCGTTGGGTGCCGGGAAGTCTTCCTTGGAATCTATTACTATTTAAATGCTTCAGCGATCTCTCATCACTCTCTATAGTCTTCTAAGCTTTAAACTATATTGGGTGTGACTGGATGTTATAAATAGAGGAAAAGAATTGAAAAGAAAAATAATTCTTCTCAATTACTCTGTCATTCCTCCAATCAAGAAGAATTTATTCACCAACCAATTCTTCTCAATTCTTCTACTTTTCAGTAGAAACAACTATAAAAATTTCCTCCCATAAATACATGGTATACAAATTTCTTCTACTATTTATTTTTCTTTTCTTCTCATTTCCTCTCTTATTTTTCTTCTCTTTTCTTCTTAAACCACACCAGTCACACCCATTATCTTTGATAAAATCCCTAATTCATATCTTTGATAACAAAGAAATGGCCTCTCAATTGCTTTTGCCTCCAAACCATTTCACCAAATCAGTCTCAGCTAAAGTTTTCTTCACTGGTAATTAAGTTCACTTTTGATCTCTTGATTCTTTTGTCAAACATTTATTATTTTTGTTTTTCTTGGTTTTGATTGCTGTTGAAACTCAAGCTTCATAGTTCAATATTTGATGTCTTGAGATTGATTTTGATTTGATTAGGTGAGTATCAAGGATTCAATGACTTAACTCTGAAAAGAGAACCAAATCAAACAAAAAGGGTTTCAAATAATGGATTTAGCTTAAGAGCAAAAGCAGATTTGAGATCTACTAACAACAAATCATTGGTTGAAATTCCAAAACAATGGTACAATCTTGTTGCTGATCTTTCAGTCAAGCCTCCTCCACCGTTGCATCCCAAGACTTTCGAACCGATAAAACCCGAAGATTTGTCTCATCTTTTCCCCAATGAGTTGATTAAACAAGAAGAAACACAAGAGAGGTTTATTGATATCCCTGAGGAAGTTCTTGAAATCTATAAGCTTTGGCGTCCAACTCCTCTAATCAGGTTCTTGATTTTTTTTCTTTCTTTTCTTATGTTTATGATTTCCACTAGAATGTGATGGATAAATATATTAGATTAGTACAAGGTGTTTATTTGTGTTCTCTTTTATATTCATAAAAAGGATTATTTTCTGTTTTTCATAATCCAGATTCAAGACTTTGAATATTAGCTGAAGTATCATTAGTACTCTTAGTCTTAGTTCAGCCAAATTTCTTATCAGATTATTTTTTGTTATTGCTTTGATTATAGAGCAAAGAGATTAGAGAAGCTTCTTCAAACACCGGCAAGGATTTACTTCAAGTATGAAGGTGGTAGCCCAGCTGGTTCACACAAACCCAACACAGCGGTTCCGCAAGCTTATTACAATGCGAAAGAAGGTGTCAAGAACGTTGTGACGGAAACCGGCGCTGGCCAATGGGGCAGTTCTTTAGCCTTTGCTTCTAGTCTATTTGGCCTTGACTGCGAAGTAAGCATAAATATTAAATTTTTGCTGTGATATCTTGACAAATGTAATCTTTTGTTGATGAGTACAATTTCTTATTTTATGCTGTTCCAACATTATAGGTATGGCAAGTAGCCAACTCATACCATACAAAGCCATATCGTCGGTTAATGATGCAAACTTGGGGTGCAAAGGTTCATCCATCGCCATCGGATCTCACTGAGGCGGGTAGAAGAATCCTCGAATCCGATCCATCAAGTCCAGGAAGTTTAGGCATTGCGATTTCAGAAGCTGTTGAAGTTGCAGCGAGAAATGAGAATACAAAATACTGCCTAGGGAGTGTATTGAACCATGTGTTGTTACACCAGACAATTATTGGAGAAGAATGCATTGAACAAATGGAGAATTTTGGTGAAACACCGGATTTGATCATAGGGTGTACTGGTGGAGGATCAAATTTTGCTGGTTTGAGTTTTCCTTTTATTCGAGAGAAACTCAAAGGAAAAATCAACCCTGTTATAAGAGCTGTTGAGCCCTCGGCTTGTCCTTCCTTGACCAAAGGGGTTTACGCGTATGATTTTGGCGATACGGCTGGATTGACTCCTTTGATGAAGATGCATACTTTAGGACATGACTTCATTCCTGATCCTATCCATGCCGGTAATAAAATAAGCTTTAAACCCAAGACACTATATTTGAAGGCTTCTCTGTCTCTGGATTCTTGATTTCTTGATTTTCTTGATTTCTTGATTTTCTTGATATAATTATTTTGTATTTTTCTTGATTCTTTTGTTTTGTCCACACCGGTGATAAATAAGCTTTAAATCCAAGATCTTAAACACACCTAATGCTTCTTGATTATCGTTTTCTGTTTTCTTGATTTCTTAAATTCTTGATTTCTTGAGTTCTTGGAATTTTGGTTCTTGATAAGTGAATTCTTGGTTTTCTTTTTGGCTTAATTTGTTGTGTTGTCTATCGTTGTTGGCAGGTGGATTACGGTACCATGGGATGGCACCCTTGATCTCACATGTTTATGAACAAGGATTCATGGAAGCAATTTCAATTCCTCAAATCGAATGTTTCCAAGGTGGTTCTTCGCCTAATCGCAATTCCTCAAATCTCAATGCCTCAATTATCTTTATTAACTTTTAACATTTTATATTTGCATTGCACTGTAATACAAACTTTCATGTTTAATTTTCTTGCAGGTGCTATTCAGTTTTCAAGAACAGAAGGGATAATACCCGCACCAGAACCGACTCACGCCATTGCTGCAACCATAAGAGAAGCTCTCCGATGCAGAGAGACAGGAGAAGCAAAAGTGATACTAATGGCTATGTGTGGACATGGCCACTTCGACCTTGCCTCTTACGACAAGTATTTAAAAGGCGAGTTGATAGATTTATCATTCAGCGAAGAGAAGATTCGAGAGTCTTTGTCCAAGGTTCCTCATGTTGTTTAAGCTCGAAGGGCTCCATAACCACGGGAAACCAATGCCCCATGTTTCAAACTAGACGTGTGAACAGAAGTTAGGTTTATTCCTGGCTTTTGAAATAAAGAGAGAGAGGGAGAGAGGATAACTTCAATAATGGACAAAATCTCTTGAAATAAAAATAAAAGGCATTTACAAAAACACCACATTTGGGGCTTAGGTCTCTATTGTTTTCATTAGAGTCTTTGACTCTATATATGGATAGAGCTTTTGGCCGGAGAAATCTTTGCAAGATATGAAGCTCGACGATATGTCGATGAATGAATCCTTAATTCTTCCAAAACAGCCAAATATCGTTCGAGTGAAAAAAGAAAAACAGATTGAGCGTTATGGGGATGTTACTAAATGTCTAAATCCATACTGCGAGAAGATAAGTTAGAACTTAAAAAGTTCTTATTAGATTCCTTGTGTTCCTGTGTAGCGTGACAATCACTTCAAAACAAATAACTAAGACACAGTATTAAGTTATACGGACAAGTTTGTCATTCATGACATGCCCACATGATATGAGCTAATCATCTAGTCTCAAGTATATATGCAAGTTTATTTCATCCATAAAATATAATATTAGAATATATGCTTTGAGATAAAATCCTATTTAGCAAAGATCTAGACATTTAGATTCTTTCCAAAGCATATCGTACCAATGTCAATCTCATTGACATATGAATGAGCGAAAACTCTACTTCGCAAGATTATCAATAATGAGAAGATTGTACAAGATACAAAATCAAAGTTTCACATTACTAAATATCAATAGGAAAACATATACGGCAAAAAATAAAAAAAAAATAAAAACAATTGGAATCTAAGCTAAACCGATCGAGTAGCTATGGTCATAAGACATTCTATCACTAATTACAGGATTCCCTTAAATCACTCATATGCGAAGTATGCATGTGCATTTGCTTGGAGCCTAATCTTGAACACTTTAATCTTCTTTTAAACTCAGAGTGTCCTCCCATACTACTTCAAAAGTTCAAAACCTTAAAGCCCTATACACGTCGGTAATTATAGTCAACTAAATATACAATATCCAATTATTAAAAGAGAAAATTTAGGGAGCAAACATGCACACAAAGTTTCAAATATCACCATGATTAGAGTGCGCATGTACACCATAGACCATACACATTTTTCATGATTGCTTACTGTATAACTCGCATTGTCTAAATTTCTATATGTATGTGTGTATGTAGATATAGCTGAGAAATGTAAATCATTGAACCAAAATGTAAGATAAATTTGTGAGAATGTGGTTTTGCAGATTGGGTAAGAAGATCAACACTTGCTGAAGAAGCATCAGAACTTAAATTTTAGGAAAAATAATACACACTTATACAATACAACATAGAAGACGCAATATGTAGAAGATGTTGGGAATGTCCTGAAATCAGTTGTACTTTACTCTAGTTAAAGTTGTAATGTCGAGGTTTGGCATTCGTATAATGTTAGGTGGTTATAATGTTTTGCTAGAGACCGCTTATAATCTATGGGTTTATAAACTCATTACTAATATTATACGAACCTACAGGGTCACACACCTAAGCAGACTGGATCAATAATATGTTGGGTTTAATAATAATATAATATAAGTATATATGAGATATACATATATTTATATTTGTGCATTTAAAAGAAAAAGAATTAACATAATAAATATACATGTCATATACGATATGCATGTGTGTGTTTATATGCACGTTGAAGTAAAATAAAAGGCAAATGACTTTCTCTTATACGTAGAGATTAATAAGTGATTGGGCTTTTAGCCCATTAACTAAACCTAAGTAAGTTAGGTCAAACGTATAGCTATATATATTGATACATAGCAACGTTTATAAGATAAGTCTTTGAGCAGCCAAACCCTAAACATAAGAGACAAACAATTTGTCTAAGTTTTGAGATTAGATCTCAACGGGACTAGCATCCTCTCTGATCCAGTTTGTGTGCGTGTGGATACCGGTAGAGGCACAACACTTGGGGTGCTAAAACAACCTCGAATTAATATGGTTCACCTTTCCGCTGCAGAATATCAAGGTATATTCAAACCCTAAGATCTAGATTTAATTCTTTATTTACACGGTTCCTGGCAATTAAATTCGTAATTAGTATTTATAAATCGTTATAAACCGGTACGAATTCCTACAGTGGTATCAGAGCCTACGTGATTAATACTGAATTTGAATCTAGTTTAATCTATATTTTGATATAGATGAATAATTGTAATTTGTTTGAGCTTGTTTAAATTTATGAAATTTAATTGGTAAAGCATAAGATAAAAACGAAATTATATAATTAGCCTAAACGAACATGTTTTGTGTATGAGATGTACGTTCGTAAAACATATATTATATTCATAGATTGAACCGGTTTGTTCTTATATCATAATTGGATTATGACAACTAGAACACGTTCGTATGTGTATTATAGTTATAGATATTTAATTGTTAAATATGATAATAAGAACTATGTATATATATATAAGTTCGTATATTTATTCTGATTAAAGTAGTTAGAACTAAATATTTTATATAATATATGTAGATCACGTTATGGGTAAAAATGAGATTCTTTACTTGCTTTGGAATTGTTCCAAAATTAGTTACGTGAAATCATAAGTATAATTTTTGATTTGGAATTGTTCCTCATCGATTACCATAAGTATAATAATAATATATTTGGCTTTGGATTTATCTTTTTGAGAAGGAAAAATCAATAGTCGTGGATTTTGATTTGATCATAATCATAATTATCATTATAATAATTGGATAAATCTTAATTCGATTAGGATAAGTTCGATTATAATATATTCTAATCTGATTAGAGATATTAAAATTTAATTAAGATTAATTTTCTAAATATTTAATTATTTTAATTTGATTAAAATTAGTTAAATTGTTTATAATTCAATTAATTACATATTAGATATGTATTAGTTATATTTTTATAAATTTAAATATAAAATTGAGTTATAAAATTAATTCCTCAATTAATATCAAGTATTTGATGTCTCCCCAATTTTATCAACTGTTAAAACTTGAATTGTTGTATGGCGGGTCTGCCAAAGCAGCGGTCTGCAATTGTTTAAGAGTGAGACAGATGGTAACGGTTACCATATGAAATAAAATTGGTTTACTTGACTAGGCTATCAAAACGGTTTTGGGCTTAGAGACATAGAGTTGGATAAGACATAAGATGTCATCCACAACCAAGAATTATATTGGATATAATTAGCAAGGTGTTGCTTACCTAAATAGCTAGATATTCAGGGGTGGAGCCAAAGCTCACTTGGATTCTAGTGAAATATGGATCTTGGATCATTGTACTCATTAGAGGAAATTTTGTTTTGAGTATAGTGTTAGTTTTCTTAATTGTTGAGAATTCTAAAATTTATGAACATCATATTAATTTCTGCTTTTCTTTTTCGTCAGTTATGTCAAACCCTCAAAGTTCTTATTCATTTCGAGATGTTCTTGAGAAGGACAAATTGAATGGATCAAACCCTCTTGACAACTTGGAAGATCTGGAGAAGAAGAAAACTTTCAAGGTCTCTTCTTCGGGTATCTATGTTATAGAAGTAAATGTTACTACTTCTGGTTCTACTCCTTGGGTATTGGATACCGGTTGTGGTGCTCACATTTGTGTAAATGTGCATGGCCTAAACAACAGTAGAACTTTGGAGGAAGGACAAGTGGACCTACGTGTGGCTAATGGAGCAAAAGTTTCTGCATTAGCCGTGGGAACATATTCGTTGTCTTTACCTTCAGGCATGGTTTTGGAGCTTAAGAACTGCTACTATGTTCCTGCTATAAACAAGAATATCATCTCCGTTTCATGTTTGGACATGGAAGGTTTTCACTTTTCGATCAAGAACAAATGTTGTTCATTTGATCGAGATGATATGTTTTATGGTAGCGCTCCATTAGAGAATGGGCTTTATGTTCTAAACCAAACCATGCCAGTCTATAACATTCGTACCAAGAGATTTAAGTCTAATGACGTGAATCCAACTTTTCTCTGGCATTGTCGTTTGGGCCATATAAACGAGAAACGCATTCAAAAGCTTCATAGTGATGGACTTTTGAACTCATTCGATTATGAATCTTATGAGACATGTGAATCTTGTTTGTTGGGAAAAATGACTAAGGCCCCATTTACTGGACACAGTGAGAGGGCTAGTGACTTATTGGGCCTTATACATACAGATGTATGTGGGCCAATGAGCACAAGCGCCAGAGGAAATCATCAGTACTTCATTACATTTACTGATGACTTCAGTAGATATGGTTATGTTTATCTAATGAAACATAAGTCGGAATCCTTTGAAAAGTTCAAGGAGTTCCAGAATGAAGTACAAAATCAACTTGGCAAATCAATTAAAGCTCTTCGATCAGATCGTGGAGGAGAATATTTAAGCCAAGCTTTTAGTGATCATCTAAGAGAGTGTGGAATTGTTTCACAGCTCACTCCTCCAGGAACACCACAGTGGAATGGTGTGTCCGAAAGGAGAAATCGAACTTTATTGGATATGGTTCGATCGATGATGAGTCACGCTGATCTTCCAATATCCTTTTGGGGATATGCTCTAGAGACGTCTGCGTTTATGCTAAACAGATGTCCATCAAAATCAGTTGAAAAGACACCATATGAGATATGGACTGGAAAAGTTCCTAATTTATCTTTTCTCAAAATTTGGGGTTGTGAAGCTTATGTCAAACGGTTGATTACTGATAAGCTTGGACCCAAATCTGATAAATGCTACTTCGTAGGTTATCCTAAAGAGACCAAAGGTTATTACTTCTACCATCCAACTGACAACAAAGTGTTTGTTGCTCGAAATGGAGCCTTTTTGGAAAGGGAGTTTCTTTCAAAAGGAACTAGTGGGAGTAAAGTGTTACTCGAAGAAGTTCGAGAACCACAGGAGGATGTTCCAACTTCTCAGGAAGAACATCAGTTAGATCTACGAAGAGTCGTAGAATCTACACCTGTGGAACCTGAGGTACGTAGGTCCGAAAGGAACCGTCACGAACCCGATAGATTTGGAGATTGGGTGACGGATGATCATGATCTATTGATTATAGAGAGTGATGAACCTACGTCATACGAAGAAGCAATGATGGGCCCCGATTCCGATAAGTGGTTAGAGGCCGCGAAATCCGAGATGGAATCCATGTCACAAAACAAAGTATGGACTTTGGTTGATTTACTTGATGGTGTAAAAGCCATTGAGTGTAAATGGATTTTCAAGAAGAAAATTGACATGGATGGTAATATACAGATATACAAAGCTAGACTGGTGGCGAAAGGTTACAAGCAAATTCATGGTATTGACTATGATGAAACCTATTCACCAGTTGCGATGCTTAAGTCCATTCGGATTCTCCTAGCAACTGCTGCTCATTATGATTATGAGATTTGGCAAATGGATGTGAAAACAGCTTTCCTTAATGGAAATCTTGAAGAGGATGTGTACATGACACAGCCCGAAGGTTTCACTGTTCCTGAAGCTGCTAGGAAGGTATGCAAGCTTCATCATTCCATTTATGGATTGAAGCAAGCATCACGGAGTTGGAATCTTCGTTTTAATGAGGCAATCAAAGAGTTTGATTTCATTAGAAACGAAGAAGAACCTTGTGTTTACAAGAAGACTAGTGGGAGCGCAGTCGCATTTCTGGTATTGTATGTAGATGACATACTGCTCCTTGGAAATGACATTCCCTTGCTCCAGTCTGTCAAGACTTGGCTTGGAAGTTGTTTCTCGATGAAAGACTTGGGAGAAGCTGCCTATATTCTTGGAATAAGGATCTATAGAGATAGATTGAACAAAATAATTGGACTAAGTCAAGACACTTATATAGATAAGGTTTTGCATAGGTTCAATATGCATGATTCTAAGAAAGGCTTTATACCAATGTCTCATGGCATAACTCTTAGCAAGACTCAGTGTCCTTCAACACAAGATGAGCGAGAGCGGATGAGTAAGATTCCATATGCTTCTGCTATAGGATCTATCATGTATGCTGTGCTCTGCACTCGCCCAGATGTTGCTTGTGCTTTGAGCATGACGAGCAGATACCAGTCTGATTCAGGTGAAAGTCACTGGATAGTAGTCAAGAACATCCTTAAGTACTTGAGAAGAACTAAGGATAAGTTTTTGGTCTATGGAGGAAGTGAGGAACTTGTTGTGAGTGGTTATACCGATGCCAGCTTTCAGACAGACAAAGATGATTTCCGATCTCAATCAGGATTTGTCTTTTGTCTCAACGGAGGAGCAGTGAGCTGGAAGAGTTCCAAACAGAGCACTGTGGCAGATTCTACAACTGAGGCTGAGTATATAGCTGCTTCTGAAGCGGCTAAGGAGGCTGTTTGGATCAGGAAGTTCATTACTGAACTTGGTGTGGTTCCTAGTATTTCTGGCCCCATCGATCTTTACTGTGATAACAATGGAGCCATCGCTCAAGCGAAAGAACCTAGATCACACCAGAAATCCAAACACATACAAAGGCGATATCACCTCATTCGTGAGATTATTGATAGAGGTGATGTGAAGATTAGCAGAGTTCCAACGGATGCAAATGTTGCTGATCCTTTTACAAAACCTCTTCCGCAGCCTAAGCATGAGAGTCATACTGCTGCGATTGGCATTAGATTTATAAAGATGTGATCTTATTTCTAGTGGGAGGTTTTTATTTATGATATGATGTTCATGTTAAAATACATTTGAATTTATTTTCAAATTAATGAAATTTGTTTCAGTATTATTTATTTATTGGATAATTAAATAATAGTCCCAAAATAATTTATATCATTCTTATAGGTCATCAAGTACGTGACTTGATCATGAAACCCTTTAAGTGAAAAAATGACATAAATTATTGAAGTCCCTAGTCAAGGTTATTAAAATGGGACATTAATAACTAAGAATGACTAGTATGTGAGGTGACTGATGACTACGTTTCATGGAGTCATTAATATGTGGTATTAAAGTCAATCACATAGATATGTGTTAGAGAACACAGTATTGGACTGACCCGTTATGAGAACTCTACAAGATTGTTATATGAATGTCATAAGAGTTTCTCATCACAACTATAGAGTATAGTCCTTTGACCTGAGTTCGTCATGATTTCTTACTCATGGATTAATTCGCTTTGACTCTGTCAAACGTCAGCCGTAAAAGGTGATTATAAAGACAGTGATTGGGCGCGTTATGAATTGTATAAGGAACAGGGATGGAACAAGATGGGATTTGTCCCTCCCATATAACGGGAGATAAATATCTCTGGGCCTATCGAAGATTTGATACTGAGAAATGCGTGGCCGCGCTCAAACGAGGTGAATGTCAGTCGTTTGTTTTTATCAGTATAAATTGGAGTTCGATAAACATGGTCTAGCTTAATAAGGATGACAATTTCTTGCCTTATGCTGAGATCGAGATATAGAGACGAAGGGATTATGGGAATAGATGATTCCAGTACAAGTGGGAGATTGTTGGGAATGTCCTGAAATCAGTTGTACTTTACTCTAGTTAAAGTTGTAATGTCGAGGTTTGGCATTCGTATAATGTTAGGTGGTTATAATGTTTTGCTAGAGACCGCTTATAATCTATGGGTTTATAAACTCATTACTAATATTATACGAACCTACAGGGTCACACACCTAAGCAGACTGGATCAATAATATGTTGGGTTTAATAATAATATAATATAAGTATATATGAGATATACATATATTTATATTTGTGCATTTAAAAGAAAAAGAATTAACATAATAAATATACATGTCATATACGATATGCATGTGTGTGTTTATATGCACGTTGAAGTAAAATAAAAGGCAAATGACTTTCTCTTATACGTAGAGATTAATAAGTGATTGGGCTTTTAGCCCATTAACTAAACCTAAGTAAGTTAGGTCAAACGTATAGCTATATATATTGATACATAGCAACGTTTATAAGATAAGTCTTTGAGCAGCCAAACCCTAAACATAAGAGACAAACAATTTGTCTAAGTTTTGAGATTAGATCTCAACGGGACTAGCATCCTCTCTGATCCAGTTTGTGTGCGTGTGGATACCGGTAGAGGCACAACACTTGGGGTGCTAAAACAACCTCGAATTAATATGGTTCACCTTTCCGCTGCAGAATATCCAGGTATATTCAAACCCTAAGATCTAGATTTAATTCTTTATTTACACGGTTCCTGGCAATTAAATTCGTAATTAGTATTTATAAATCGTTATAAACCGGTACGAATTCCTACAGAAGAGAGTTGAAGATACGATGTCATGAAAACATGACTTATTACATGAGATATCAAAAGACACACACGCCACAAATTAATATGAGAAACACAACACGTAGTAGAGTAAAAAAAAAAGAAGAGATCGTTAAAAAACAAATTTAAAACCGTTGGGTAGAACATGGACCCCAAGTTGATGAAGCATGTTACTGGATTTTCCATGGAACCCAACGATCTGGTGATTATTCTTGTGAAGCACGAAGCTTGGTGTTCTACCGAATCCAAAGTATGGAGAGTCTTGTTTGTCGGTCTTGAACCTAAGCATGGTTATACCTCCGATTTTATCATCATAAGTACCCTCCACTGATGTGAGTTTTTCAAACGGCTCCAACACGAACTACAAAACAAGAAAAAAAAATACATCGAGAGAATGATAATTAGTTGACCAAGTAGTAAATATATATATCTAGAACTTTCAATTAAAGAAATTGAATCAGTGACCTCTTGGACTTCAGATGGCAGGGTCTTGTTGCCATGATCATCTCCGATGACAACACGAGCGCTTTTGTAGTACATAAACTTGACAAAGCCTACAACGTTTTCGCTTAGTCCAATGTATATCTTTCTTACACTGTTGAAAGTACCACCATCGTCCCAAGAAGCTCCTCCATCACCACCTTGTGCTTTTAGTTTCTCCGCATCAGGAGTAGGAGGAAACGGGCGATAATATGCTCCTAGAGCATTAAGAGTATTACCAGTACCATTATATCCATGGAACCCAACAAGAGCGCTACCAGTCTTCCCTAGCACAAATTTTCTACCAGTAGACACTGATCCAAATGTTGGAGAGGTTCTCCCTTTTGATGTTTTGAATGTCAATGACGAAATCCACGTAATGTCAGCACTTTTCGGATCTGCTAAGGTCCCCTCCACAGACGTGATAAATTCATTTGGATAGTCAAGCACAAACTGCAATCAGAAAAAAGCTTTGTATATAAATATGCATTGTCGATGAATTTTTACGTCATTTAATTTAAAGAATCATGACCTCCAACTCATTTTTAACATCACGTCGGTACGGAGTCTTTTCCGCTTTTCCGCCATTATCGTACTCAAACCTGACAGTATATATATCATCATCACTATCGACGTACACCTTTCTTACGCCGTCATAATTACAACCATCATCCCAAGGCAGTCCACTAAGACGACCTTGGCATTCCAATTTATTAGGAGTGGCCGTACTGAAATATGCTCCAAGAGAGTTTAGGCTTTTCTCGGCATATCCATGAAACCCAATGATCTTACTTCCATTGGAGGCAAGTGAAAACTTCCTGCCCTTTTTAAACCCCATCATAACAGATCTATTGATGTTAGTTTTAAGTTGAAGCCCTTGAATGACTTCGGACGCATCATCGTAGTAACCTTCAACATATACTAGATATTCCTTGTTTGAATGGTTAATCTCAAACTGCAAAATTTGATAAATTGTTTACTACAACATTTCATAATATACTCGAATAAATGGACCTAAGTTAATATAATTTCTCAAACATAGCTACATACCGTCTGTGTGAAACCATCACCAGAGACACCATGGATTAATCCACTTTCTAGTTTTCCATTCTTGACATAGTCAAATTTGATGTACCGTATGCCTTCAAAACCACCTAGTACCTCGATCTTTGATACATTTTCATGGTCAAATCCATCGTCCCACTTCTTGCCTCCCATACCACCTTTCACTTCCAATCTCGTAGGAGTAATGGAAGTGAAGTAAGCTCCAAGAGAGAATATCTGTATCTTATCAGATCCATGAAACCCAATGATCTTCTTTCCTTTGACTGCTAGCGTAAACATAGTACACTCTCCATCATAGCCCATCAATTCAGAGCTCCTGAAATTGGTTTTGAATTGAATTGCTTGCAAACCATAAGTCTTTTTGTTGTAGTAAGCGTCAACAGATTCAAGATATTCACCTAGTAGATGGTTAATCTCGAACTGCAAAATTAGTGAAAATAAAAATATAATAAATCAGCATCACCTCAAAATAAAATGAGTTAAGGAATATATTGATCTTCTAGGCGATGAAAGTGAATGCCTAATTATGGACTTAAAAAGAGTTTAAATTAGTATTGTTCAACCCAAAACTCGAAAGGGCCGAGTGCCTGACCAATTCACCAAAGACTTATTTTGTATTTTAAATAGACTAGGTGAGTACCCGCACTACGTGCGGGCTTTCACTTTATATTTCATAATTATAAGTGTATAAATGTAAACATTATGTTAGTTTTTGTTAATAGGCAAGAAGACAAAATTTTCCTTATAAACGAGATTACCCTGATACTAAGCATATAAATCTACTTTTTTTTTTTTTGCATTTACATTTAGATTCCTAATAAAAAACTGTTCTCACTACACATTATCTTTTTATAATATTTTTTCATTACTGTTATCCTTAAACCAAAAGAAGAATGTAAAATGCAAAGAAGATTGGAGTACCCGCACTAAAATCAATGATCATGGTATTTATGTACAAATGTTAAGCATTGATAATTGAGCTGTCGTTTCGTTTGAACAACGATGTTATTAGTTTATAGCAAATAAACAAATAGTTACAAACCTTTATAAGCTTTATTGATTTGTCGAAACATAAATGTAAAATAATTCTCGTCTTTAAATTTTTATCGTTGCCACTTTTGCAAAAACAACTAAAACAATACGAACTCCATCACTAAAGAACTCCATCATTGAGGATTTTAGTCCAATAATTTGATGTTAGAAGTTCTGACGTTCTCCTCACCATTTGTAATATATTATATAGAAATTTTTTTTAAGAGAATAACCTACTCAAAAAATTCCGGAGTATGAGAAACCCCAATAAAATAATTATATTAAAGAAAAAATAAATAATAAGTAAATATAATTAGTATTAATACAATTAAATATTTTAATTTTTATAATGGGCCTGATTGGTTACGGCTGTAGCTTTAGATTTTTTGCTGTAGATTTTAGACTGTGGATTTTCTTGCTGTAGCTGTAGAATTGTAGCTGTGAGTTTTAAAATAAAAGTATGATTGGTAAATATTAGTTGTATGTTGTAACTTTACGTATTTATTATGTAAACTTAAATTTTTTGGAAATAAATAAATATTAGAAATATATTATAACCAAAAAAAAAGCGAGAAAGCAGAAGAAGGAAAGAACAGTAGAGAGAAGAAAGAGAAAATATCTCACAGCTCATTTTTGGGTGCTGTAGAAAATTTGATTTACAAAGCCCATATATTTCCTTTTTTTATTTTGTGTGCTGTAGCTTTTTTTTTGAAGTAAAAGAATGATTGGTTTGCTATTTGGCTTTAGAAAGAAAAGTTGGCTTTCTACAGCATCTAAAGCTCCTTCCAATCAGGCCCAATATGTATAATTAAATAATATATGTTCCACTAACTTACATTAATTATTAGTAGACACATGTCAAATGCTAAAGTGATGATGTGTCACTCATATGGAGAGAGTTGACCAACTTTCATATATATGATTTGTATTAATCTATATATACATTTTTGGATCACAATTAGCAAATAAATCCTGAAGTTGAGAAATATTTACAATGGCATGCCATTAGCATTAATTATTTAATTTCGAAAATTTAAATCAAAGATATTAATTACCAAAAAATCTTAACATAATATCATAACCATAACTAATCATTTCCATAATATCTTAAAGATATTAATTAATTTTGACAAAATCAATTTTTTTAAGTAATTCATTTTTTAAATATATTTATTTTAATGTACATTAATAAAAATTATGGTTACTATTCGTTATTTGACAAACTCATTTTGCTATATCTATATATACATTTTTGGATCACAATTAGCAAATAAATCTTGAAGTTGAGAAGTATTTACAATGACATGCCATTAGCATTAATTATTTAGATTTTTTTATTTAAGTAAAGATTTTTAATTGAAATTCATTTCTCATATATTTAGCAAAAGTCTCTACAAAATCTTTCTTTATCTATTTAAGTAAAGATTTTGAAATCAAATATGTTCTCAACAATTTACCAAAAATCTCTACACAATTTTTTTAAAAATCTCGACTTAGTTAACTTCTGATTTTTATCTGCAAAAAAAAATTAATTGTAACGAGTGATGTAAAAATCGGGAATGTTGATACTACAATTTCTTCTACTTTTTTTTCATATAATGAAAATTATTTTTTAGGGATATTTTCTTAAAACCTCTAAACAAAACAAAGGGTTTCAAAAGATAGCTTCTCTTTTGGCGGGTGGACCCGCAAACCCGCAACTCTCTACGGGCTTATCCGCATGAACCTGCGACCCGTAGTGGATAAAAATATTATTCAAAAAAAATAACAAATGATGTTTAATTTTACGGGACGGGGTTATATGGTGCAACGGGTTTAGATCAATATTAATATTAAACAATATACTATGGATGAAATCCTAGAATTAAAAATCAAAATTTAATTATAAAATCAGAAACACTAAACAAAATAAACAATATTAACAAAACAAATACAATTTAAAATTTTGCAAAATAATTTTTTAGTTATAAAAAAATCGACCCGCGGGGTAAAATCTAGATTTGGAAGTTTAAGGAAGAAAAATCTTTTTTTTAAAATAATAGCTCCGCGGTGTACCGCAAGAAAAATCTTTCTCCTAAACTAAGGCAAGAAGAAGAAGAAAGCCAAATGTCGTTTAAGTGTATATATATATATACTATTTAAACCTAAAACACAATTAATATACTCAAAACTATTAATATAGATATATGGATGGTACATTTATAAAATAGGTCGAAATATTATATTATACTCTCTATTAATAAACAAAACTAATTATATTTAGATTTTTTTAAAAAAAATTATAGCCCCGCGGTGTACCGCGGGTTCAAATCTAGTATAAACTGAAATATACCTAGTTTGACACAAATTAGTTCGACAAAAAAACTATATATATAATTAGTATGTATGGTAAACATACATTTTACCATATAGAAAATAACAAAAACTAAATTAATTGGCTGCCTCGGACATTGACTTTTATTTTGACGTACATATTGTCTATATCAAAATGTCTACTTGCGGATTTTTAGAATATCGATATATCCCAGAACATACCGTTTGTGTGAAACCATAGTCAAAGAAACCATGAATTGATCCATCTTTTGGTTTTCCACTCTTCACATAGTTGAAATAAAAGGATCCTAGACCTTCACGACCCCCTCGTACGTATATATTTGTTACATCATCATGGTCTGATCCATCATCCCACAGATCACGTATATCTAACTTGATTCCTTTCGCTCCCAACTTTTGGATCATCTTGAACCGATGATGATATCAATCTTCAGCTGGATATGAAGGGGTTGTTGTGTTTCCTAGTACAATAATCTGCATCAATACCCACATGTGTTAAGATCTTTCTTAAGGTTAAAACATTGGTGCGAATAAAAAGTAAACATGCTAATGAGGGAGAGAAAAAAGAGCTGACCTCTGAAGATGAACAGACTGATGTGCTGATCCGCAAGTCTAGCGATGGACTTGGCCTTTTTTTATATACAAGTTTTGGCCATTTCTCCAAAATATATAATTTCTATTATTATATATGAGGCTGTTGGTTGCAAGATTAAATATTAAATTTGTTAAAAGATAAACTAATTGTGAAATAATTATTTAAAGACTAACTGAAGTCTTCCACAAACAAATGATTTTTTTAAAACGACCTTGCCCATCTCATGAAAGTCTTTATTTTTTAACTATTTTCCTACCAAAAATATTTGTAGAAAACTGGAAAGAACAAGTCCTACCAATTTCCAATGAAATTCTTACGGCAGCAGAAAATTGGAAAAAAATATTTCCTACCAAATTCTTACCGAGACTATATATTTTGTAGGATTTTTGTAGAAAAAATTTCCTACAACTTTTTCACGACTATTCTTCGTAGGAAAATTACTTCCAATTTTCTACGACAATATTTTTTCGTAGGTATGGTAGGAAATCTGTCGTACCACACTTTACGTAGAAAAATTGATAGGATTTCACCATGTTTTCTTGTAGTATATTGATAAATTTTGAGATGAACTTATCGAGAAAAGAAAGTGGAAAATGAGAAAATAATCCTAGCTAGCTAAAAAGTCAAGCTGCGGGATAAATCCTGGTTATTTTGAGGGGGTCATGTATATTTTTATTGCTTGAATCATAGGGTTGATAAGTCTTTCATGGTTCAAGATGTAGTCACTTTTCTCATCTTTTCAGTTTCTTTGTAATTTATTAAATTGTGTAAAGAAACACGCTTACTGATGATTTTTTCCCATTATGTTGTTTTCAAAACGACATTGTTTTGATTCAACGGAGACTTCTAACGAAAAGTTAAATCCGTGATTGCCTGGTTAACAGAACCCGTGATCGTCCTGATCATTTCGTCAAAACGTCAAACTAAACTTTACGATTTGAATGACATTTCAAAAATTCATGTTTTCTTCGTTCCATATTTAAAAGTTTGCTCTTCTTTTGACATTTTTCCCGTTTTATAATTCACCTTTCTTTTGGTTTAGGAAAGGAAGAAAAGGGAAAAAAAAAATAGAAAGAGAGAGACAAGCAAAAACACACATGAATCTGTTCACCTTTCTCGGTGTGAGTTTGTGACCCACGATTCTACGAAACTTTGATTTCTAAGATTATCAATAATGAGAATATTATACAAGATACAAAATCGAACTTTCACATTACTAAATACCAATAGGAAAATATATACGACAAAAAAATTACCAATTGGAACCTAAGCTAAACCAAGTATCTATAGTCTATCTCTAATTACAAGATTCCACTAAATTACAATTACTCATATGCGAACTAAGCATAATCTTGAACATTGTAATCTTCTTTTAAAGTCAGTGTGTCCTCCCACACTACTGCAAAATCTTAATAGCCATGATAAGAGCCAATGTCTAAGTATATATGCAAGTTAATTATTTCATCCATAACACATAGAATATATGCTTTGAGATAAAATCCTATTTAGAAAAGATCTAGACATTTAGATTCTTCCCAAAACATATCAACATCTGCTACACCAAATTTTGTGTGTGTCAATCTCAGTGACATACGAATGAGTGAAAATTCTACTTCGCAAGATTTTCAATAGCGAGAAGTTGTACAAGATAAAAAATCGAACTTTTTTTTTTGTTGATCCATGTTACCATCCGAATAAACTTCTAGGGTGAGTGAGTGTAGCCATCAAGTAGTGTTGGGGTCGGATTCCATCCACCTAAAGCCGAGCCAAACATAAAACGCCTCGAACAAACGTGTACGTCAGCTCGGGAACCCTCTCAAATCGGCTCGGAACGATCTCTCTGCCAGCTCGGGTTCAACGCTGATCGGCTCGTGCACTTTGCCACCCGGTTCGGGATTCTGCTAAGCCGACTGGACACCGAGCCCGATGTCTGAGCCCGATTTGACGATCGAGCCCTTCCTTGGTTTGAACACCCGAGCTCGCTCTGCATCCAAGCGACCAAGCACATCTGCGGTTCGGGTACCCAAGCCGGTTCCTTCGCGGATACCCGAGCCCGCCGAATATCTCGGTTCGAGACTAACATCACATTGCCTCCCGAGCCGAGCACTAGGAAGTCTCCAAGGCGCCCGAGGCGAAATCACCGATACACCCGAGGCAAGTACTTAGCATATATTCGTCTTCAAAGGTATCATTTCCAAGCAAGGCATCATTTCCGATATACCCGGAAATGATAAAGGAGAATCTTCGAAGATCGACTCAAATCAGGAAATCTTCCAAAGAACTCCGAAGAAAAAGGAAATTATCCTAATCCGCGATATTCTACGCCGACTTCAAGATAAATGGAAATCTTCCGAGAATATCGCTGGAGAGGCGGCCTATCATCCCTATATAAAGAGACTCAAGGCTCTCACTTTAAAGAAAAAAAAGCAATAATCGCTCCAGAAATTACACTACACAAAGCTCTCACAGCACAAACACCTTTTTTCTTTTACGATCAAACTCTTGTACGATCAAAACTATTCTTTTCATCAATAATATCAAGAACACCATCTTTGGTTGCAATTGTTTTCTGTTGTTCTTTGAGAATTCTCGCATATCGTATCCCTAAATTAAAACCCTAGACAAATCTCGATTGTGTTAGTTTCGACTTCCACAGTTTGGCGCCGTCTGTGGGGATACTTTAGAATTCTCTTACTCTAAGAACGCAGAACTCAACTACCGAAGAAGACGATGAACGAAGACGGTCGTCAGATTCCACCACCAGCCGGAGGAGGCAACCCTAACCCTCCGAACCCTCAAGTCGATCCAGTAATCTCAGCGACCCTATCCGAACTGAAGGATATGATGGTTAAGTTCCAGAAGAAAGCTGACGATCAAGAGAAAGCTAACAAGACCTTGGCGCTACAAATCGAAGAAATCGCATCCCGTGGGCAACACAAAACCACGCGTTTCCAGACCCGACCACCACGAGCCCGGAGGGACTTACCTGGTCTCAACCCGACGAGACTCACGTTCGCGACGCCAACGGACAAAGCTGCAACCCGAGCCGACCCTGCCAGACGCGAAGACCAGGATGATCCCACCGAGCCAGACGCAGTGGACCCGACCGACGAGCCGGACGATCCACAAAACGAGCGTACCCGAGCTGGAGCTAACTCAGTTGAACGAACCGACCTCACTGATGATGAAGAGACTGAAGAAAACATAAGATGGGCCGAAGAATCCGAAAGAGAAGACGAGCTCAGCAAGATCCGAGCCTCCCTAGCCAAGGCGGAAGCTGACATGAAGCTCGTCAAAACCCAGATACATAGCGTTTCATCCTCCGCACCTAACATCGACCGAATTTTGGAAGAATCTCGGAATACGCCTTTCACCAAAAGAATTTCCGAAACGACGATGTCCAATCTGGGGAAGTTCAAAATCGACACCTACAACGGAACAACCGACCCAAAATGTCATATCAAGTCGTTCGTGATATCTGTGGCCCGAGCCAGATTCAAGCCCGGAGAGAAGGATGCCGGTCTATGCCTACTGTTCGTGGAACACCTCAAAGGACCCGCATTGGAATGGTTTTCAAGGTTGGAACGAAATTCGATTGACAGTTTCGACGAGCTGTCGACACTCTTCCTCAAGCAATACTCCGTGCTCATCGACCCCGGAACCTCCGACGCAGATCTGTGGTCTCTGTCTCAACAGCCCACCGAGCCGTTAAGAGATTTCCTCACGACCTTCAAATCAACGCTAGCCAAGGTTGAAGGAATCACCGACGTAGCCGCTCTTTCGGCCCTGAAGAAAGCTCTCTGGTACAAGTCCGAGTTCAGAAAAGAGCTGAACCTATCCAAACCTACGACGATCCGCGACGCGCTGCACCGAGCCTCAGACTTCGTCGCCCATGAAGAAGAGATGGCAGTGCTAGCAAAGAGGCACGAGCCGACAAAGCAAACGCCCCGAGCCGAGAAGACTCAAGCAACACCCCCGGTCCAGAAGAAGGCTCGCGAGAGCGGGACGTTTACACATCATGAAGGGCGCAATTTCAAGGGAGCTCACAACTACCAGATTGATACTCCTCGTGGCCGAGGTCGCGGCAGAGGCCGAGGTCGTGGGCGGGGAAGAGAAACCTACACTTGGACAAGAGATCAGCCGCCGAGCAACGACCAGGAATACTGCGAGCATCACAAAATCTTCGGCCACCACACCTCACGATGCCGAAGCCTCGGCGCTAAATTAGCAACGAAATTCTTAGCAGGAGAGCTCGGGACGAACGTCACGCTCAAGGACCTGGAGCCAGAGCCGGATCAGCCCGAACAGGCCAACACCGCAGGGGACCCCGAGCCAAGGAATACGAACGCCCCGAAGAGAACTCGGGAGAATCAAGACGAAGACCGAGATAATACACGGCAAAAAATCTTTACCATAATGGGTGGATCGCCGTACTGTCCTGATACCATAGCCGCAATCAAGGCATATCAGCGCCGAGCCGAGGCGCCTAGCAACTGGACGAGACCCTTTGACCGACCTAACGACATAGTTACATTCGAGGAAAGTGAAACGAACGGGCTCGACATGCCTCATAACGATCCCCTCGTCATCACGTTAACAATAGGAGATCATGACGTTTGCCGAATATTGATTGACACCGGTAGCACCATCGACGTGATTTTCCGTGAAACGCTCCGACAAATGAACATTGATATGTCACAGGTAATACCGACCCCGAGGCCTGTCCTCGGATTTTCGGGGGAAACTTTGATGACGCTCGGAACCATTCAATTACAAGTCCGAGCCGGCGGGGTGACAAAGGTAGTCAACTTCTCAGTCACCGATCAACCTACTATCTACAACGTTATAATGGGCACGCCGTGGCTAAATCTGATGCGAGCTGTCGCGTCGACCTATCACCTCTGTGTCAAGTTCCCGACCCCCAGTGGCGTAAAAACAATCTGGGGCAGCCAGAAAAACTCACGGATGTGTTACATGGCAGCGCATAAACTCCGAAACCCTGTCACCGAAGCGAAGGCTGAAACCGATCACAAGAAATCAAAACTTGGCCGAAGTGAAGAGAAGGCTATATCTAAACAGTTATAGCAATTACAGATCGAGGAGGCGCGCGAGGAGAAGAAGCCTACCTCGGATCCTGTAATCTCCATTTGCCTCGACGACGAACGGCCTGAACGATGCGTGGAAATTGACAGCGACTTAACCGAGGAAATCAAGACCGAGCTCATCTCATTCCTCAAAGAGAACATCAACACCTTCGCCTGGTCGGCTGAAGACCTACCTGGAGTAAGCATCGACGTAATCTGCCACGAGCTGAATGTTGACCCGTCTTTCAAGCCCATCAAGCAGAAGCGAAGAAAATTGGGTCGCGATCGCGCAGATGCCGTGAACGCCGAAGTAGAAAAACTCCTGAAGATCGGCTCAATCTCCGAAGCAAGATACCCGGACTGGTTGGCGAATCCTGTCGTGGTTAAAAAGAAGAACGGCAAGTGGAGAGTTTGCGTCGACTTCACCGACCTAAACAAAGCTTGCCCTAAAGATAGTTTTCCGCTCCCACACATCGATCGCTTGGTGGAAGCAACCGCGGGGAACAAGTTACTATCGTTCATGGATGCTTTCGCGGGATACAACCAGATTTTCATGCACCCCGATGATCGCGAGAAAACAGCGTTTATCACAGACCGAGGTATCTACTGTTACAAGGTCATGCCCTTCGGACTCAAGAATGCTGGCGCAACGTATCAACGGCTCGTCAACAGAATGTTCTCCGAGCAGCTCGGGAAGACGATGGAAGTTTATATCGACGACATGTTAGTCAAATCGCTTGAAGAAAACGATCACATAGCCCATCTACGCGACTGTTTTCGCCAGCTCAACAAGCACAACATGAAGCTCAACCCGGCAAAATGTCGTTTCGCGGTAAAATCAGGCGAATTTCTGGGATATCTCGTAACTCACCGAGGCATCGAAGCAAATCCGAAGCAAATTGATGCTCTACTGAACATGCCCTCGCCGCAAAACAAACGCGAAGTTCAACGTCTCACCGGGAGAGTCGCAGCCCTGAACCGATTCATCTCGCGATCAACAGACAAATGCCTGGCCTTCTACGATACTCTGCGCGGGAACAAGAAATTCGAATGGACCGATCGCTGCGAAGAAGCTTTCCAGGAACTGAAGAAGTATTTGGCTAATCCACCGGTGTTGGCAAAACCAGTCCCGGGCGAGCCGTTATTTCTGTACATCGCCGTCTCAGATACAGCAATAAGCGGAGTCATCGTTAGAGAAGACAGAGGAGAACAGAAGCCGATATTTTATGTCTCCCAAACTTTCACCGACGCGGAAACACGCTACCCGCAAACTGAAAAGCTCGCCCTCGCCGTAGTAATGTCAGCTCGGAAGCTACGGCCGTATTTCCAATCTCACTCAATCGTCGTCATGGCGCCCGTATCACTTCGAACCATCCTGCATAGTCCGAGCCAATCGGGACGCCTGGCCAAGTGGGCAGTAGAACTCAGCGAGTATGACATCGAATACAGGAACAAAACATGCGCGAAATGTCAAGTCCTGGCCGATTTTATCATCGAGCTACCAACAGAGAACGCCCGAGAAGAGTCACCCGATGCCGTCTGGATCCTCCACGTTGACGGGTCGTCCTCAAAACAAGGTTCTGGCGTCGGGATCCGCTTGGCGTCACCAGAAGGTGAAATCCTTGAGCAATCTTTCCGGCTAAACTTTGACGCAACTAACAACGTGGCGGAATACGAAGCACTGATAGCCGGACTAAAGCTGGCTCGGGGACTTAAGATCAACAAGCTACGAGCCTTCTGCGACTCCCAGCTTGTGGCTAACCAATTTAACGGAGAGTACGTGGCTCGGGATGAATGAATGGAAGCATATCTGGCTCTCACACAAGACCTGGCGAAACAGTTCGGAGAGTTTGAGTTAACCAGAATCCCGCGAGGCGAGAACACATCGGCGGATGCCTTAGCAGCTCTAGCTTCGACCTCCGATCCAAACCTGAAGAGGATCATACCGGTAGAGTTCATCGAAAAGCCGAGCATCGAAGACAGTAGCGAAGACCAAGTACTAACAGCTCGGGAGACGGAAGAACCGGAGGAGATGGACACCGAACTGCCAGACCAACAGACTACAGACACAATTGAGCCCGAGTATGGGAGCGATACCAAATGGATTGGAGCCATCCGGAGTTACATAGCCGATGGAGAAGTCCCTACTGAAAAATGGGCGGCTCGGAAGCTTAAGGCGAAAGCGGCTCGGTATACCCTGATCGACGGAGAACTCTTTAAATGGCGGTTTTCCGGACCCTTGCTAATCTGTGTCGAAGGGAACGAAGCTCGGAGAGTCATGGAAGAAATACACGGCGGATCTTGTGGGAATCACTCTGGCGGGAGAGCCCTAGCCATAAAGATCAAGCGCCACGGATATTTTTGGCCGACGATGGTCAAAGATTGCGAGAAGTTCTCTCAAAGATGCGACAAATGCCAAAGACACGCACCAACTATCCATCAACCCGCCGAGCTCCTCTCTTCCATCACCTCGCCTTATCCCTTCATGCGCTGGTCCATGGACATTATCGGACCTCTACACAACTCCAAACAGAAGAAACTCGTCCTCGTACTAACAGACTACTTCTCCAAGTGGATCGAGGCGGACTCCTATGCCACCATCAAAGACGCGCAGGTCGAGAACTTCGTCTGGAAGAACATCATATGCCGCCACGGGATACCTTACGAGATCGTCACAGACAATGGCTCGCAATTCATCTCGGCTCGGTTCGAAGGATTCTGCGAGAAATGGGGTATTCGCCTCAGCAAATCTACGCCTCGGTATCCTCAGGGAAACGGACAGGCAGAAGCAGCAAACAAGACGATTCTCGACGGAATTAAGAAGCGCCTCGACGCAAAGAAAGGCCGCTGGGCCGACGAATTGGAAGGAGTTTTATGGTCGCACAGAACAACGCCGCGGCGAGCCACGGGAGAAACACCTTTCGCCCTCGTTTACGGTACGGAATGCGTGATTCCCACCGAAGCCGAGATCCCGGGAATAAGAAGGCGTTTGCTCCCCGAGCAGGAAAACTCCAACACTCAGATGATGCTGGACGAGCTGGACTTAATCGACGAGAGAAGAGATTCAGCCTTGGTCCGCATGCAGAACTATCAGAATGCTACAGCTCGGTATTACAATTCACACGTCAAGCAGCGCCGCTTCCACGAAGGAGATCTCGTACTACGAAAAGTGTTTCAGAACACTGCCGAGCTAAACGCTGGAAAGCTCGGAGCAAATTGGGAAGGACCTTACACGATCGCGAAGGTCGTACGTCCCGGCGTTACGAACTTATCAACATGAATGGCAAAGCGGTACCCAGATCCTGGAACGCAATGCATCTCAGGAAGTATTATCGCTAAGAAACGCATGTACTTGAACTACGGGGTGGCTTGATCCCTGAAAAGGGTACGTAGGCAGCTCGTCTTCGGACGAGTTCAGCTACCCCCCCTAATTAAAAAAAGGGGGGAGTGGGTCCGTATACATAAATACTCCCACTTAAAACTTTTTACGGAAGCCTCTTTTAAAGTTCTACCTTTTGGGCTTTCAATTTTATCCACCTCGATATCAATCCCGAAACTCACCTCGGAAACATTTGCGGTCATCTTATCGACCTCCAAAGCCAATAGTTCGTTCGAACGATGGCCACGCCCACGAACAGAGGGCTCACTACACCGCTTCGGTTAACAGCGCGCTATATAAACATTCAAGACAATCAGGTCGGAGATATCCTGCCAACGGAAATTGTCTTCAGAAAACCCAGTTGACTTCAACACTGGTACCCCAGTCCGCTTCTAAGCACTGGCATCGACTATATCAGCTCGGGTCGCAACCGACAAAGATTAAGTCTCACATGACCAAAACCCAGTTGTCTTAACACTGGTGAACGATCCATTTCACTTTCGGCTCGGAAGTCAAAACAATTCGAAAGAATTTACTTCTCAACGAACAAATCAGATTTACGAAAACCCAGTTACTTAACACTGGCATCGAATTTAGTTCAAACGAAACAATTCAAATACTTAAAGAAAAAGAACGTGTTCAAACGGATAAAGCCATCCAGGCATAAGTTTTACAAAGGAGGGATTTAAAACGGAAAACAAAAAAAAGAGGAGACGCCTCGGGCTCATTCATCCTGCTCTCCCTCAGGAACATCTCCGGCCTCGGAATCCAAGTTCGTGCCCGCTTGATCGAGCACTCCAGCGTCGGCCGCTTCGCTTTCTACCGACCTGTTCCCAAGGCCGTCATGAGTGGAGTCGGGAGACACCGGAGGGATCTTCAGATATCCAAGGAGCTCGGCCCCCAGCCTGGCGTACTCAGCCTCGGCACCTCCATACTCTTCTTTCCATTTGGCGACCTCAAGCTTTTCATCCTCGATCTTTCCTCCGGCTTCAAGCGCTTCGATCAGCTCGGCATTGGCTTTGGCCTGAGAGAAGTACACGTATCGCTCGGAGACTTTGTCGAACTCGGCCAATCTCGCCTCGGTCATCTTGACTTTCTCGACAAATTCCCCGGTGATCTTCCGTTCGCCAGCTTTCCTCGCTCGAGACACCTCGGTCTCGCGAAGAGCCTTCTCCTCAGTGAGCAGGCGCTTAAGTCTTTCAATTTCCGCCTCGGCCTTACGACGGACGCGAACATTCTCCTCAGCCTCTTTCCGCCGCGCCTCCTGCTCGGCGGCGACCTGCGCCACGGCCGTTTCCATCGTTGTCATCGCCTCGGCAACCTTCTACTCAGCTTCAGCCCGAGCAGCATCGAATTGCTCCTTAGCCATGGCATGCTCGCGAGCCGCGGAGTCATAGGAATGAACCATAGTGTTCATCGAGGAAAAAGCCTAAAAAAAAAAAAAAAAAAAAAAAAAAAAAACAAGAAATGAAAACGCGTTAAGTATAAACAAAGCATGGCCTGTGTTATAAGGCAAAGGATAGGAAATACCTTCAAAAAATTGGCTGCGGTTTCGCCATATCGCTCCGCTTCAACTAAGCCCTCGGGAGCGGGAAGCAGTGGCCAGGCGCAAGACGCGATAAGGTTGGCAGAAGCAACCTTATCGTGATAAATCGGCCGAGCAGAGCTGGGAGCCCTTTTTGACTTTTTGCGCTTGTCTCCGGAATGCTCTCCTCAAGGACGCTTTCCCTTAGTCTTGGTCTGCCCCGCCGGCAGGTAAACCAACCACCAGCGCGCTCCCCACCTCGGGAATCCGGTTAGTAACATCCCCAGTCGAGATACCCTCGGGCACCTCGGACAAGGCCACGGTAACAGCTAGACCAGTCCCCGACTCCACGGGATCAACAATCGTCTCGGGGTCAGCAACCACCTCGGTCCCCACTATAACCTCGGGCGGAGTCAGAGTTCCAAAAGCCGCCTCGATTGTCCTCTGCTCTTCGCGCGCCTTCTTCTCAGCGGCCTTCTTCTCCCTCAAAGACATCTTCACACCTTGCATCTCCGTCAAAAAACCAAGCCTCTGATCCGAAGAAGATGAGGAGGTGGAGCAAGACGCACCGTGGAGAACTCTTAACGCTTTCTCTACCCTTCCTTGAGAGAAATGCTTTATCCAGTGACACTTCCTGGCTGCCAACTCCTCGTGTACACTGAAGAGGTCCTCGGGGATACGATCAAGGAAACTTGGGCCTCGGTCTGCAAAAAGTCGAAAAAACAAACAAATCAGTTGAAGTCGAGTTAAAACACACAGCAAGCAGGAAACTTCAGATAAGCTACCAATCTTTCTCCATTTCCCAATCATTTTCCCAAGGCAGCCCTCGGGGACACAGTCTTCGTCGAGGGCAACGAAGAAGAAGTGATCGGTATACTTTTCGTCCTTGCTCGGGAAGCCACCGATAACTCTTCGCCTTGCACGAGGAGAAATATAATACCTCTCCATCGCACAACCCGGAACCCGCCGAATCTCCAATAGATTCTTCAGATGATCAAGACCGATGTTGTTATACGTTTCGATCCCACGTATCAAGATCCCAATCAAATGTCTGAGGCCTCGGGTCGTGATCTGAGCCAGAGCAAGTTTATACGACCACAGATATTCAATGATTGGCCTCGGGATCGGAAACCAGAGAAAACAGAAATAGAAGAACCCCTCGTATAAAGTGAAAAACCCCTCGGGAGGATCGTCAGCCCTCTCACTCGGGGTTGGCAATCGCATAGTGATCCCCTCGCTGAAGTTGAAACGCGCCTTTAGATCCCGAAGCGAGTCTGAAGTCGACAAAGTGGAACCAGGGGGATCAGGCTTTTTCACCTTCTTGGCTCGGGTTTTCTTCCTTTGAACCATTGCACCTTGGATTGCCAACTGAAGGAGCCTAGCACCCTCCGCCGGGTCATAGGTTACCATTTCACTTTTTACCTCGGGTAAAATTGGCAGCTCGGGCACATTTTGCCAACGAGAAACACCAGCCTCGTCCGGAGCCGGAGGACGTGCCCTCCTATTCAAAACCGCCTCGGGATCATCAGGGAGATCCTCGTCCCAAGCTATATCGGCGATTGCATCTTCCCGAGCCACAAATTGGCTCGAATCTCCTCGTTGCTCAGATGACGACTCCGCTCCGCTGTCCGGCTCGGGTCGACCTGATAAACTGGCCTCAGATCCGTCTGAACTGCTCCAAACCATCTTTCGCTTATGAACTGGGATATTTCTGCCTCGGGAAGAATCACTTGAATCAGAAAGGGACATCAATCTGCTCGGGTAAATCGAAAGGACAACCGGAGAAACAGAATTCAGGACGCCGGCAAAATCAACCTAGATCTAAACACGGTGGCGCTACGAAAAAGTAAATCGGAAAACGAATAAATCAAGATCAGAGAAAAAAGAGACAAACCTTAGAAATTTTTCCTTGCGAATTGCGAAATGAGAAAGCGAAGTAGGAATCGAGTATTTATAGAGCGCCTCGGCGCGTCGGATACGCGTAGATATTAAAACTTTTCACATCCGTCCAAGCGTTAGGCGCGTCGGGCACGCGTGGACAATACTAAGATACCTCGCATCCGCACGAATCTCGGGAATCAGCAGAGACCTTTCCACTTCTCGAGAAAGAATCTCAACCGTCACACGCAAGAAGAAGATGAAGCGTCAAAGGGAATTCGAATCGTCAAGAAAATTCGGATCACTAAAGGATTCAAACTTCTTCGATAATCTCGGTGTACGAAATGTCTGAAGCCTCGGGACATAGCTTAAACTGCTCGGAATAACAGTCATGAAGCTCGTCGCTTGCTCCTCAAAACAACGAGCTGGGGGGCTAACTGTTGGGGTCGGATTCCATCCACCTAAAGCCGAGCCAAACATAAAACGCCTCGAACAAACGTGTACGTCAGCTCGGGAACCCTCTCAAATCGGCTCGGAACGATCTCTCTGCCAGCTCGGGTTCAACGCTGATCGGCTCGTGCACTTTGCCACCCGGTTCGGGATTCTGCTAAGCCGACTGGACACCGAGCCCGATGTCTGAGCCCGATTTGACGATCGAGCCCTTCCTTGGTTTGAACACCCGAGCTCGCTCTGCATCCAAGCGACCAAGCACATCTGCGGTTCGGGTACCCAAGCCGGTTCCTTCGCGGATACCCGAGCCCGCCGAATATCTCGGTTCGAGACTAACATCACATTGCCTCCCGAGCCGAGCACTAGGAAGTCTCCAAGGCGCCCGAGGCGAAATCACCGATACACCCGAGGCAAGTACTTAGCATATATTCGTCTTCAAAGGTATCATTTCCAAGCAAGGCATCATTTCCGATATACCCGGAAATGATAAAGGAGAATCTTCGAAGATCGACTCAAATCAGGAAATCTTCCAAAGAACTCCGAAGAAAAAGGAAATTATCCTAATCCGCGATATTCTACGCCGACTTCAAGATAAATGGAAATCTTCCGAGAATATCGCTGGAGAGGCGGCCTATCATCCCTATATAAAGAGACTCAAGGCTCTCACTTTAAAGAAAAAAAAGCAATAATCGCTCCAGAAATTACACTACACAAAGCTCTCACAGCACAAACACCTTTTTTCTTTTACGATCAAACTCTTGTACGATCAAAACTATTCTTTTCATCAATAATATCAAGAACACCATCTTTGGTTGCAATTGTTTTCTGTTGTTCTTTGAGAATTCTCGCATATCGTATCCCTAAATTAAAACCCTAGACAAATCTCGATTGTGTTAGTTTCGACTTCCACAAGTAGCCCACTCACCAACTTTTTTTTATAGGCCTAAAACATAACACTATTTTGATTCACCAAATGAAGTGTAATTTAGTATATTTTACATTACTAATCCGAGAAGAAGGTTTGATTAAGTACCCAACCTAAGCTAAACCGACTTCATAAGGTCGTAAGTGGCACTAAAATATTTATATGCAAACTAAGCATATGCATTTGCTTGTAGCCTAACCTTGAACACTTATTAATCTTCTTTTAAACTCAAGAGTGTCCTCCCACACTACTTACAAAACCTTATTAGCCGTGTACACGTCGGTAATTAGTCAAGTAAATACTCCAATATCCAACTAATTAAAAAGAGCAAATTTAGGGAACAAACATGCGCACAAACTTTCAAACATCACCATGATTAGAGTGCACATGTACACCATATACACATTTTCTTCTTGTTAATTTACTAATTTACCATAAAACACTTTTTTCTCTCTTTTATTATTCCTTTTCCACCCATACCTACTTTTTTAACTTTCCAATTTTAAAATTATTCCTCGTGAAAATTAGTAAATTCCTTTACACAATAAAGTTTTCTTGAATTTTACAACGTACAAAAATAAACCACGTGGCATTTTGTATGGTTATGATGTGAGAATAATTTGTGATTTAATCGAGATTTGTGAAAAAAGAAACTCAAGTCAATGAAGAAAAAGACTAAAAAATGGCTATGATAAAGAAACAACAACACTCGAAAAAAAAAGCTCTTCTTTTTCTTCCGCACATGTCTGACTCTCTCTCATAAGCGTAAATCTCTCTGTCAAATATCTCTGACCAGAGAGACAGAGTTGCCTCCACGTTTATCCAGACAAGACCCACGCTCTTCCCTTTCACCACATTCTCTTCTCCTTTTCTCAATCTCACTTAGCTTCTCGATTCTTCTTCCTCCAATTTCGAATCTTCCGAGTGAAAAAGCTCCAAAGTTTGGAACTTTCTACAGTTTCTTCATCTGGGTCTGCTCTGAATTTTGCGTGTAGTTTAATCTGAGCTTAAAGCTTGAGTTTTTACTTCTGGGTATTGAAATTCTAGGGCTAGTGATTGAAGGTTTTGGGAACTTAGGTTGATTATAGTAGGTTTGACTTCAGGTTGCGGAATTTAGGTTGATTTTGATCTGATTTGTGGAATTAGGGTTGTTTGTTCATAAAGCTTCAATTTTTGGCGTTTTTCTTTGTTGAAATGGATCGATAACGAAGGTGTTAGAAGAAAGTTTGTTGCTTTAGATTCGTATTCGATAAAGAAATGAGTTTGGTTCCTCCTTTACCGATTTTATCGCCACCGTCGTCAAATTCTTCAACAACCGCACCTCCTCCGTTACCGTCTCAGCCCACCACTCCATCTGCTCCACCTCCGGTTACACCACCTCCTTCTCCGCCGCAATCTCCTCCGCCGGTTGTATCATCATCACCACCACCACCACCAGTTGTTTCGTCACCTCCACCGTCTTCTTCTCCACCACCGTCACCTCCCGTGGTCACTTCACCTCCTCCCACCGTTGCTTCTTCCCCTCCACCTCCTGTGGTGATTGCTTCTCCTCCTCCCTCAACTCCGGCGACAACACCACCAGCTCCTCCGCAAACTGTCTCACCTCCACCACCTCCTGATGCTTCTCCCTCACCTCCAGCACCAACGACAACAAACCCTCCTCCTAAACCTTCTCCTTCGCCGCCGGGAGAAACACCTTCACCACCTAAGCCTTCTCCGTCAACTCCAACAACAACCACATCTCCTCCTCCTCCTCCAGCTACCTCTTCTTCTCCTCCGTCTTCAAATCCGACTGATCCTTCTACTTTAGCTCCTCCTCCAACTCCATTACCTGTTCTTCCCAGAGAGAAACCAATTGCTAAACCAACTGGACCAGCTTCAAACAACGGAAACAACACTTCGCAGTCTGGTTCACCAAGTAACAGCGGAGTTGGTACTGGAGGTATTGTAGCTATTGGGGTGATTGTGGGATTGGTTTTTCTTAGCCTTTTTGTGTTGGGTGTGTGGTTCACTCGGAAACGAAAGCGAAAGGACCCTGGAACCTTTGTTGGATACACTATGCCTCCTTCCGCTTATTCATCTCCTCAAGGCTCAGGTAATATAACATATAAGAACACATCCCAGGTTCTATAAAGGCATTTTGTAGTTGGATAATCTAAGATCCTTTTGCATTTAGGGTGCGGTTAGAAACCCTAGTCGGCTTGTTCATTAATGGCTCGAGAACTGTTGAGAGAACTGTGTACTGAGTGTTGTGAGTAGTATGATTAGTTTCAGAAGCTTTAGAAGCATGACACTCTCGCTGAGTTTTGACTGCTTGATTTTGCTTAATGTCCTGATCATCCCCTTTCAATGTAGTTAGCTTCTGACTACTTGTTTCTGTGTCTTGTCGGTACAATGCTGTGGTTATACTTTCAGTCTAGGATATGAGACCAAATATGTAACTAGAGAAGCAGCTATTTTATACGTGCGACAAATAAAAAAGGAAAAGAATGATCTTTTATTTCTGATCGAATGAGTAGATTGTCTCCATGGTAATCATATGCATGAACCAGCACATCCATGAATTTCCTTGTTTGTTAACCGAAAACTCGTGTTGACAGATGTAGTGCTCTTCAACTCGCATTCTTCAGCTCCTCCTAAAATGAGAAGCCATTCTGGTAGCGATTACATGTATGCGTCATCTGATTCAGGCATGGTTAGCAACCAAAGATCATGGTTTTCTTATGATGAATTATCTCAAGTTACAAGTGGGTTCTCGGAGAAGAATCTTCTCGGTGAAGGAGGGTTTGGCTGTGTATACAAAGGCGTTCTTGCTGACGGAAGGGAAGTGGCAGTTAAACAGTTGAAGATTGGTGGAAGTCAAGGAGAGAGAGAGTTCAAAGCAGAAGTTGAAATTATTTCTCGGGTTCATCACCGCCATTTGGTTACACTAGTCGGTTATTGCATCTCGGAGCAACATAGGTTGCTTGTATATGATTATGTACCTAACAACACTCTCCATTATCATCTCCATGGTACATGCCTCATCTTGTTAAACCATAAACTTATCTGTTTATAACTACATAAACTTCAATGCCTGTATCTTCGCAGCTCCAGGAAGACCGGTTATGACTTGGGAAACTCGGGTTAGGGTCGCTGCTGGTGCAGCTCGTGGAATCGCCTACTTACATGAAGACTGTAAGTTACTGCTGCTTTTTGGTTTTTCCATGTTATTTAGTTTTCATAATTTTGTTTCCTTCTTATGTTCTGCTTTTTTTTTGGGTTGGCAGGTCATCCCCGCATTATTCACCGTGACATTAAATCATCCAACATACTTTTAGATAACAGCTTTGAAGCCTTGGTAACATCATATTAGCTTTATTATTATAGTCATTAAACGGTCTTTTTTTCACCACGCTGAACTCTTAAGAAAGTTTTTTCACAGGTTGCGGATTTTGGGCTTGCGAAAATAGCACAAGAACTGGATTTAAACACACACGTCTCAACACGCGTAATGGGAACCTTTGGGTGTGTGTGTATGCATTATTTATTAGAACGTTCTTTGTGTGAAAGTCAACTACTCACAGAAGAACTAACCGATATTAACTGTCAAATTTTCTTAGGTACATGGCTCCTGAATATGCAACAAGTGGAAAGCTGTCTGAAAAAGCGGATGTTTATTCGTATGGGGTAATACTGTTGGAGCTTATAACTGGCCGCAAACCTGTAGATACGTCTCAACCTCTCGGTGATGAGAGCCTTGTTGAATGGGTAAGTACTACTAAGTAGAGTTAAAATTAAACATCATAACTGTTGAGTTTGATCCTAATGGTTCAATCAATTGGTTAAATGAATTGCATGTCTTGTATTATTTTGGGATATACTTTGAATGCTAGTTTTATTTACTCGAATTGCACATACCCTCTTGCCGTCTATCGTGATTTTTTGGCGCTTAAATTGCAGAACAGCTCTTGTTTTACCATATTTCTCTAACTTCCATGATTCAACTAGTGTGCTCTAACCCCCTCTGGTTCAAAAACTTTTTCAGGCAAGACCCTTGCTGAGTCAAGCAATCGAAAACGAAGAATTCGACGAGCTAGTAGATCCGAGGCTAGGGAAAAACTTCATCCCGGGAGAGATGTTCAGAATGGTAGAAGCTGCGGCTGCATGTGTCCGCCACTCAGCCGCAAAAAGACCAAAGATGAGCCAAGTGGTGAGAGCTTTGGACACACTGGAAGAAGCAACGGACATAACCAACGGCATGAGACCAGGACAGAGCCAAGTGTTTGACTCGAGACAACAATCTGCTCAGATAAGAATGTTTCAGAGAATGGCTTTTGGAAGTCAAGATTATAGTTCTGACTTCTTTGATCGCTCACAGTCACATAGTAGCTGGGGAAGTCGTGACCAGTCCAGATTTGTACCTTAGAAGTTTTTTTTATTGTTTTTGCTACTTTCTTCTTTCTTAAACATGTCTTCGATCTTGTATATTCTTTTGCATGATATAATGTATTTTTAAAAATATACATACATACACATAAATTTGGTAGTCTATTGAAGAAAAAGAATTACAGATATATTTGATAGCTTGCGGTTCTTGATTAGTTAGTAGTAAATCATACGAAAACATGTAATGATTCAATGAAATTCAAGTTGACAAGTGGTTGAAGCTCGGGAAGAAAATTCCAAATCCTTTAACATGTATAGGGTTGGGAACGAACATGGTTGAGAATAGATTGTTGCCTTCTTCAAGTGACAAGCGTTTTTCAAGATATAAACCGCGATATCTCTATCTTCTGGACTTCCTAAGTATCGCGACCAGTTGAAAATTTGTAGACTCGACAACAAGCATTCAGGAACAGGACTCGGTTGATTCCAGCTAACCATACGATAACGCTTATTAAACCTATGATCCTAAGACCACGCAGAAGAATAAGATTAAAACTGTACTAGGCATCAGACAAACAAAAGAGTAGTTTATCAAAGAAACTTACTTTCACCACAGAGATGTCTAATACTCGTAATTTAGGAGAATCCTTAAGGAAGTTGCCAAGGAGATTCGACGAATTTTTTTGGCACACACATAGGTTAAGATGTTCAAGGTGTTTGAAAACAAAACCATCACCATACACACCCTGGCCACGATATTAAAAATTATTAACAGAGGATTCTACAAATAAGATCGACAATTTGTAGTTGATAAATGGAGACTAATTACCTCTGAACATATTGTTAGACGCTTGACAGATATGACTGATCCAATAGCACTGTTGAGAACCTTGAGATTAGAGTATCCAACTCTGACATATGCTTCCTTCAGCTTAGGCATATTCTTAATCAAAGAGTAGTGTTCCTTATAACTCCAGTCCACAAGTTTCAAATACTTTAAAGAGGGAGTATCTATCTCATACCTATCTAAAAACATTATATCAGGTATTAATAGTGATAAACTCTGCAAAGACGGGACGATAATAGAGAACTCTTTCGTTTTGTCATACTCATAAAAATCCACAGATAATTCTTCAAGAACAGGACAAATAGATAGAAGCTGTTGAAGTCCATCTACGACTATCAAATTTTCAAGTTGCAAAGTCTTCAGAGAGGGAAAAACCATAGAGGGAACATCTATGCGAGCCACCCATTTGAGTTTCAAGGTCACGAGCGATTTGCAGGTAAACAAGCTACTCGGTAATAGGTAATTTTTATTCTTGGTACAATAATCAATATCCAGCTCACGTACATAGCGAGAAACTGCAATTTTAATCCACCGTTTGATATTTTCAGGTTCAATATGTGAGTACCTAGTTACGTGGAGACGCAATCTTTCTATGACGGGAGCTCTATGTATTGGCAACTTCCTGTCGATAAAATCCCTAAGTCCAGGCCTTGGGACGCACGTAGAAACGAACTCAAGATTAGGCAACCACATCCAAAGAAACTCCCATCGTTTAGACAAAACGCAAGTGGATACAGCAACTTCTGTTGGAAGAAACGATAATATCGTAATCAGCAAGTCATCATGCAATCCACTGATGTTGTCCATATCAAGATACTGTTACTGAACAAGAAAACAACACCAAGACTCAATAAGATTTCTCTAAGCCTAGCAAACGAATTATTGACAAGAGAAAACACAGAACACAACACATAGGAACGGGACAAAACCCTAGAAAGAAAAAACCTTAGAATTCCAGTGGACGTACATGTGAACGGTTTAACCATCTAGTGGGCCTGAGCGTGGGCCTGGCTTCATGTGAACTTTTTCTTCACTTTTGATTGGTTCTCCCGAGCCCAAAGATGGTACATGGAAAGTCGTAGGAGTGGAACCGAGTATCACAAATAGCCCTGGGTGTTCGGTTATTCGGTTCGGTTTGGTTCGGTTATTCGGTTCTTCGAGTCTAGGCACTTGGGATCCATAAGAGAACCGAACTGTTTTCGGTTCGGTTCGGGTTGGACACTTGAAAAGAGAACCATAAGATAACTGAAATACCTTCGGGTATGGTTCGGTTCGGATATTTACCCACCAAATAACCGAACTATCCAAATAACTGAACCATTACCCGAATAAAAACAGATTGTAATACTAATAATGTATGCAAATATGAACCAAAAGCTTCAAAATGCAATAATTCAAGTTGCAAATCCAGAAAAGGAGTCTACAAAGTTCAGACTTGAGAGATCCATAACAAACTAACAATATTCTAGAGTTCCAAAATCAAAATCCGCAACAAAATAATCAAGTTCAAAAGAGACTTGAGAAAGAGAGAAAGAGAGTTAGAGTATAGATTATTAGATTCTACAAGCATCTTCAAGTCCTTGAGTTGATCTTCCATTCTTCTCTTCCTGTGACACAATCACACAGTCACACTCACACACACTAATACACATAACAATTAACAAGAATCTATTCTTACCAAATATTAATTGGTACGTACAATGACACTCACATAGTCACACTCACACACACAAAGTCACACTCACATGAGTCACATGACTGTCACACACAAGTTACATAAACAGTACTCTTTCATAAAGCAGAATCAAATTAGAGAAGAGTAGAGTAGAGTGAAGAAGATTACATATGCTTGTAGGTTGTAGCTGCTTTGACACTCTCATAACCCAAACTCTGAAAATGATATAAAGATGAAAGTTATGAATAATTGCAGTTACTAAAATCAATGATTGAATATGTAACATGAATAACATAACGTACCTTTCTGAAGCTTATCTTGTACATCAACGTCTCCTCCTAGTACATCAGATATAGTGAACAGTCCCTTATCAGATATAGTCTTTTAAAGAAAAAGAATTATAGATATTTAATAGATTGTAGTCCTTGCTTTATATAGTAAAATCATACTAAAACCCTCAATGAAATACAAGTTGACAAGTGGTTGAAGCTCGGGAAGAAAATTCTTACTCCTTTAACATGTATAAGGTCGGAAACCAACATGGTTTAGATGAGATTTTTGTCGATCGTTTTTAAGTGACAAGCGTTTTTCAAGATATAAACCGCGATATCTCTCTCTTCTGGACTTCCTAAGTATCCCGACCAGTTGAAAATTTGTAGACTCGACAACAAGCATTCAGGAACATGACTCGGTTGATTCCAGCTAACCATACCATAACGCTTATCAAAAATATGATCCTAAGACCAAGCAAAAGAATAAGATTAAAACCGTATTTAGGAGAGTCCTTGAGCAAAAGAGTAGTTTATCAAAGAAACTTACTTTCACCAGAGAGATGTTCAATACTCGTAATTTAGAAGAATCCTTGAGCAACTGGCCAAGGAGATTCCACGAATACGTTTTACACACACATAGGTTCAGATGTTCAAGCTGGCTGAAAACAAAACCATCACCATACACATCCTGCCCACAATATTAAAATTATTAACAGAGGTTTCTACGAATAAGATCGACAACTTGCAGTTGAAAAATGGAGACTAGTTACCACTGAACATATTGTTAGACGATTGACATATGTGACTGATCTAATTGCACTGTTGAGAGTCTTGAGATTAGAGTATCCAACATTGACATATGCTTCCTTCAGCTTAGGCATATTCTTAATCAAAGAGTAGTGTTCCCGATGATTCCAATACACAAGTTTCAAATACTTTAAAGAAGGAGTATCTATCTCATATCTATTTAAATTGTAATTACAAAGTAAAAAGAGTGATAAACTCTTCAAAGACGGGATGATAATAGTGAACTCTCTTAAATTGCCATTGTAAGAAAAATTCACCGATAGATCTTCGAGAACAGGACAATTAGATAGAAGCTGTTGAAGAGATTTTCCATCTACTACTGACATTGTTTCAAGTTCCAAAGTCTTCAGAGAGGGAAGATAAACCATAGAGGGAACATCTATGAGAGCCACCCATTTGAGTTTCAAGGTCACTAGCGATTTGCAAGTAAACAAGCTACTTGGAAAGAGGTTTTCATTCTCGGAGTCATAATAATCAATTTCCAGCTCACGTACATGGCGAGAAATTCCAATTTCAACCCACCGGTTGATATCTTTAGGTTTAGTATGTGATAACCAATTTAAGTGGAGACGCAATCTTTCAATGACTGGAGCTCTATGTATTGGCAACTTCCTGTCGATAAAATCCCTAAGTCCAGGCCTTGGGACGCACGTAGAAACGAACTCAAGATTAGGCAACCACATCCAAAGAAACTCCCATCGTTTAGACAAAACGCAAGTGGATACAGCAACTTCGGTTGGAAGGAACGATAATATCTTAATCAGCAAGTCATCATGCAATCCACTGATTTTGTCCATATCAAGATACTGTTACTGAACAAGAAATCAACACCAAGACTCAATAAGATTTCTCTAAGCCTAGCAAACGAATTATTGACAAGAGAAAACACAGAACACAACACTTAGGAACGGGACAAAGCCCTGGAAAGAAAAAACCTTAGAATTCCAGTGGACGCACATGTGAACGGTTTAAACATCTAGTGGGCCTGAGCGTGGGCCTGGCTTCATGTGAACTTTTTCTTCACTTTTGATTGGTTCTTCCGAGCCCAAAGATGGTACATGGAAAGTCGTAGGAGAGGAACCGAGTATCACAAATATAATGGATTCGTGTGTGATAGAGAATATAATGTAATCTATAGTTGTTGCGGGGGGGTTTCAAGTGTTATGACTCTTAAGGGTATAGAGAGTGGAGAGAGAGATCAAGGGTTTGGAAAGATTTTGTTCAGATTTAGGGGAACTGATTGGTATAGTTAACTATGGTGGGAAACTTGCTGTTATGTGGAGGCAAGTGGCCTGAGCTACATAGCCAAAACCCGGAGAATTAAATTTGGTGCGCTAAGATTGCGCTAGAGAAGGGCCATAGAGATGAGATTTGGAGTAAGCCGGAATGGCGTGAAACTGTGATTACGGTCCCAAGTCATATTACCGCTTAACTTGTGTAGCCATTCCGATTTGATGATTTGTAGAAGATGGTATAAAACAATTTTGTGAAATAATCAAGCTTCAATGTATCTAGGTTATTTAGCCGCGATACTCGCGGCTTGTTGCATACTATGTTATATGTTTGGTATTTATTTTACTTAGTTTTTCTTTTTAGAATTTAAATTTAAGGGAAAATAAATAAATAAATGACTGTAAATTCAAATTTGATTTTTTTCTATAAAATTTGAATTGTATTCATCTATTTACAATGGTATTTATGTTTTTTTAAAATAATTAAGAGTATATTACTGCTTTTAATCAATACAATATTTGATGCCAATTAGAAATTTTAAGAGTGTTGATGATAAAATTAATGATTGTAGTAATATAATACGTATACATAAATGATACTTATTTTGTTAAAATGTGAAAATATTAAACCTTACTGTGAATATTAAGTTACATCGTTTTCAATTTATAATTTATATTATAATTGTAAAGTTGATATTCTAAATTTATCCAAATTTAAAAGTTATTGTTGCATTTTAAAGAATTTAAATATAATGGTAATACAACAAATTTTCTATTATTTTCTATTTAATGCGAATATCATAAGCAAATGTTATAAATATTGGGTTTGGACTAAGTTTTGAATTGAGTCTACCGTTATATTTTGATACAACTTGATTTGAAGTTGTTTATCTACTTAATGAAAATATTTAAAATCACATAAATGACGTAACAAATGTTGAAATAATATTTTATTAGTTTATTCTCCGTTAATAAAATAACTATTTTATGCTACTTGTAAAAGCATAATTTATTTGAGAAATGTATAACAAATAATTTATTCTGTAAATTTTTTTACAGTTTAAGAAATAGATACAGGAATGGAGATGAATTATATTGTAAGAGATAAGTGAAGAGAGATGAATTAGTCTTTTATACAATTCAAGCGTCTGCTTCCACTACCACTTAACACTTATGTTGTTTCGAAGCATACTTAATTGTATTTTCCTTCTACTCATCATTAGTCTTCTTGATTTTTTTCTTAATCTCACTTCAAAAATATCAAATTTATTTTGAGTCAATCAAAATTCAGGTTTATATAAATTATTGTTTTGGACAAAGAAAATCAGCCTTAGTATATCTTCTCTTGTTGCATTACAAACTTCGAGTTTCTCTACTCGCTCTTTTTAAAAGACCTCTGAAATAGCACATACGATTGATTGTGAGTAAGGTTTCTTGGTTACATGTCATCTCCTCTTCACAGCCTCTTTCAAAATTAACAAAAAAAAGTAATATTGAAACACCATTAGTCGGATTATAAAAGAAAGTGTTATAAAATTTATCAATATTATGAAATTTGGAATATGAAAGCTAGCGATATGTGTATATTATTATTTATAAAGACAACATATTTACGTTTAACAACTATTCAACTTTAACAATTATGTTTAAATACCATTTATGAGTAAGTTAATTGTATGAATATCAGAAAAGTTATGTTACATTATTTTTTATATGAAAATCACATTATTTAAAAATAAAGTATGTTTTAGGCCATCAAAATCCAAAGACTTACTACTATCTTATTATATAAAGTTTGGTTTTTAAAGTTGTGAATTCACATGATTACAAGATTAAATATACAAAGAGCCACGAATTTGGAAGGTGAAACTTCTCGTTGACAAGAAGAAGGAGATGGTTATCTGAGCTGATGTGAATAAAGACTTGGTCGATATGCTTTTTGGACTCATGGCCCTTCCATTAGGTAATATTGTGCGTTTGCTGGAGAAGAAGAATGGGGAGAATCTCACGCCACTGGGTTGTATAAACAACTTGTAAGTGTGCGTGAGATGTGCGAAGGTAATTTCTCGAGCAAAGTGAGTAGGCAAGTTATTCTGAACACTAGGTATCTGAAAGAAAACCACTGCAAAAGGCTTAAGTTAGATGATAGTGAATACCCGAAGTTCTTTGGTTGTCCTAATATTGAGTCTGATTTATGCCGTAAGTTGTATAGCAACTTCAGTTCGTGTGAGTGTGAATGTGGTAAGTTGATGTCTGCGGAGATGGACCTCCCTCCTCTCAATGCTGGTGATCTATTTACAAGCAAGAGGAACTCTTTCCTCATAACTGACAACATGAATGTGCTATTTACAAAATATGAGAAAATACATAAAATGTTTGACAAAAAAAAAAAAAAAAAAAAAAAAAAAAAAAAAGAGAAAATACATAAAATATAATTATTATATATTATTATAAAAAAATCTTAAATTATTACATGGAACTGATGTGGATGACATTTGTTTCAATATAAATATGATTAATTTTTTTTTTATAGGCTCTTAAGATTTGATATCTTGCATTTGCTCATATTTTACTTTTTTTTTTTTTACTTTACTATTATTTATGTATGTAAACATCTATAAACATATGTTATCTATTACTTTTACAAAATAAATTGTTGATATAAACTCCCATATAATAGTTCAAATTCATATTATTTTGCAAGTGGCTAACTAAAATTATTTTTCTTATAAAAATTATATGAACTTCAATCTAATTAAAATAATAAAAGATCCCAAGGATAACTTCTATCTTTTTTTTTTTTAATGTCACTCATCAATTTAAATTCTAGTGCTAGATTTTGGACTAATGGTTTTATCTTTATAGGATTTTATTTAATTGTTAATAATGCCATTTTTTCAATGCCACTTTTCAAAAATACCCTTTTTTAAAAACCTTATAAAAAATGCTCTTAAAAATATAAGATTTACCCAAATATGTATGTAATATTATTAAAACATACACAAACTACATTTCTATGTATCTAAAATCTTATAAATACTTTATAAATACCTTATAAATGCATTTTAAATACCTTTAAAAATCTTTAAAATATCTTGTAAAACCTTTGGAAAACCTTAAAAATCCTTTAAAACAACTTGTAAAACCTTTAAAAACACCTTATAAAACCTTATAAATACTTGGATCGAGTCTTCAAGTAGTAGTTACAATCCATAAGTACCTTATAAACCTAATAAAACTTTATAAAAATTTCAGATTTAAAAAGGGGCATTTTTGAAAATGGACATCTAAAAGGGGCATTTTTGAAAAGGGGCATGAGAAAAGGGGTATTTTTGCTAATCCCCCTTTAATAAAATGATTTTTGTTTTAATTATAGTTATTTTCTTCTATATTTCACTCTATTTAAGTGTGAGTGTTATGTTTCATTATAATGATTTCATTGTACCTAAATTTAAGTTTCTTGAACCATATGATTTCGTTTTTTTAATCTTAAGGACCAAATTTGTTTTAACAAAATTATTTTTAATTTGAAAAAATATTTAAACCTCAAATTTAAAATAAAATAAACAGTATAACGATTTTTATATAATTATCTATCGGATCACAAAAAGTAAATATAATGATATATATATATATATATTAAAAATAAATTACAAAATTTATTCTAGATAAGGAAAAGGTAATAAATATATATGTATTACAATAATTTATTTCATTAAATATTGCATGATTAAAAAAATTACATGAATATATTAGAAAATAATAAAACATCTAAAGTAGATAATGAAAATGGATCTTTTCAACTTCATTATCTTGTTGTGCTATGATTGGACTTGATATATTTAACTCTCCATCACCAATAAATCTGAAAATTTTGTTATAACCACCAAAACTTTTAGTATACATATGTGAATTTAAACTAAAAATATAAAAATTAAAAGATAAATAAGTATATTTTAGTATGGCTTTAGAAATATACAAAAATGAATACAATGTTAGATATATATAATACTTTCTAAAATAAATTTATAATCAAATTCTTGATTTTTAATCCATATAACAATATAAAAATAGACACATAAATATAGTAGAAGAAGATGAGAGAATGATTACTAATAAAATGATTATCTAAAATAGACAATGAAGATGCATCTTTCAAAAAAAAAAAAAAACTAAGTAAGAACACAAAACAAAAAAATATTTAAGATTTGAGATATAGTGGAAGAGGGTGAGAGGATGAGAGGATGAGAGAATGAGAAATGAGTATTTATAGGATGAGAAGTGAGATAAGTTATAATTAAAAAATAAATTATGGGAGTTACAATTCGAATTTATTGTGTGTTGAATAAAATTGAGTGGGAAAATATAGTTAATGTATAATTTTAATGATTTCAGTTTTTATATTAAAGTGTGAGTTAAATGTGTTTTATTTATGATTTAATTAAAAACAAAAAAATTTAAGTTAGATCGCCAAATGGACTAATAAGAATAGAGTGAAACCTTACTTTTATATGTATGATTCTTCTACAACAAAACAAAAACAATGACAAACTATATATTGTTAGCGATGTAAAACCCATTAAAATAAATAATAATGGAACATCGGTTGATATTCTTATTGAATTATTCAATAAAAGAACATCGGTTGCCAAGAGCCAATAGCTCAATTAGAGTGGTTCTTGGGATGAGACCATATAACATATATTGGTCCGGACCTGAAAGGATGTATAGGACTAGGCGCGGAACCTCTTAGTTATTAAAAAAAAAGGAACTTCGGTTTGAAAGTAAATCTCATACAAGTAAAAATAAGGAACGACAAACTAGTCTTGGCAATGTCAAGACAGAGAGATAATTTATCTGTTTATAACTACATAAACATCAATGCATGTATATTCGCAGCTCCAAGAAGACCAGTTATGACTTAGGAAACTCGAGTAAGGGTCGCTGCTCGTGCAGCTCGTGGAATCGCCTATTCACATGAAGATTGTAAGTTACTGCTGGTTTTTGGTTTTTCCATTATAATTTTGTGTCCTTCTTATGTTCTGCTTTTTTTCGTTGGCAGGTCATCCCCGCATTATTCACCGTGACATTAAATCTTCCCACATACTTTTAGATAACAGCTTTGAAGCCTTGGTAACATCATATTAGCTTTTATTTTAGACAGAGCCAAGTGTTTGACTCTAGACAACAATCTGCTCATATAAGAATGTTTCAAACAATGGCTTTTGGAAGTCAAGATTATAGTTCTGACTTCTTTGATCGCTCACAGTCACATAGTTCTCTACCGCTAGGCAAGGTAGGCAAATGCCAAGGGTCCAATATTAGTTTAGAAAATTTCTTAAAGAAAAAGGCCCAAAATGTTTTTTTTTTTTTTAAATACTAAGAGGTTTTAATTTTTTTTTTTGGTTTTGTCATAGGTCTCATCATATATTGAGACGGTATAGTAGCTGGGGAAGTCGTGACCAGACCAGATTTGTACCTTAGTAGTTTTTATTGTTTATTCTACTTTCTTTTTTTCCCTTAAACATGTCTTCAATATATTTGATATAATGTATTATTCTTTTGCATGATATAATGTATTTTTTAAAATATACATACATACACATAAATTTGGTAGTCTTTTGAAGAAAAAGAATTACAGATATATTTGATAAATTTGGTAGTCTTTATACGAAAACATGTAATGATTCAAACCCTCAAAGAAGTACAAGTTGACAAGTGGTTGAAGCTCGGGAAGAAATTTCCAACTCCTCTAATATGTAATGGGTTGGAAACAAACATGGTTGAGTTATGATTGTTGCCTTCTTCAAATGACAAGCGTTTTTCAAGATATAAACCGCGATATCTCTCTCTTCTGGACTTCCTAAGTATTCCGACCAGTTGAAAATTTGTAGACTCGACAACAAGCATTCAGGAACAGAACTCGGTTGATTCCAGCAAACAATACCTTTACGCTCATTATCCACATCATCAAAATCACCCATATGAGCCTAAAACCAAGCAGAATAATTAGATCAAAACCATATTAGCTAGGCATCAGAAAAAACTAGAAAATATAAAACTTACATGCATTACAGAGATGTCTAATTCTCGTAAGTTAGGAGAACCTTTGAGCAATTTGCCAAGGAGATGCGACGAATCCTCTCTGCACACACATAGGTTCAGTTGTTCAAGCTCCTTGAAAACGCAACCATCAACATACGAATCCTGCCCAAAATATTAAAATTATTAACAAAGGATTAACAAATGAGACTGAAGTCTCGCAATTGATAAATGAAAACTCTTTTACCTCTGAACAACATATTGTGAGACGCTTGACAGATGTGATTGATCCAATAACACTCTTGGGATTAATTGATTCATTATCGACATATGCTTCCCTCAGCATAGGCATATTCTTAATCAAAGAGTAGTGTCCCTCGTTATTCCAATCCACAAGTTTCAAATACTTTAAAGAAGGAGTATCTATCTCATACCTATTTAAATTCCAATCACCACGTAAAAAGAGTGATAAACTCTGCAAAGAGGGGACAATAATAGTGAACTCTCTTAAAGTTCTAATGGAAGAAAATTCCACCGATAGATCTTCGAGAACAGGACAATTAGATAGAAGCTGTTGAAGACATGTTCCATTTGTCAAAGACGACTCAGTTTCAAGTAGAAAAGTTTTCAGAGAGGGAAGATAAACCCTAGAGGGAAGATCCTTGAGAGTTATGAATTTGAGTTTCAAGGTCACCAGCGATTTGCAGGTAAACAAGCTACTCGGTAATATGTTTTCATTCTTAGAATAATAATATTCATATTCAATATCCAGCTCACGTACATGGCGAGAAACTGCGATATCAATCAACCGTTTGATATCTTTAGGTTTAGTATATGAGGACCAAGCTGTGTCGAGACGCAATGTTTCAATGACTAGAGCTTTATGTATGTTAATCAAGAAGGTGTTTAATGTTAATCAAGAAGACATTTAACACTAACTAAGTCATAGTTAAGGGTTAAATGTAGGTTACTTGGGTTACTCGGGTTACAGGTTACTTGGGTTACTCGGGTTACAGGTTACTTGGGTTACTCGGGTTACAAGGCTGAATGAGGGTGCTTTTGGTCTTTGTGCACAACCCATCTCAGACCTAGATTATGTTCTCTATATAAACGTGTGTGCCTCCTCATTGTTTTTACACACAACTTTTCTCATCAATACATTATCTCTTTCTCTCAATCTTCAATCATGGTTTTCTCAACATTTCCAACTTAAATCTTTACATGGTATCAGAGCGTGATCTTGATTCTTAAATCTTTCTTCTCTAAATCTTTCTATTTCGATTTCTCTTTCTTTCTGGTTCGTTTTCTCTCAAAAGACCTTCAGTCTCATTTAAAAGTCTAAAGCTTGAAGCTTTACTACTCTTGTGTGGTTATCTCTCGGATTAAGCTTCAACGAGGTTAAGTTCTTCGAGAATCTTGGGTGTGTACTTCCGGTGAAGAGATTTGGGTCGTCTTTGAAGCTTCTCGAAGGTGGTTCAGTCTATCTAGGTTGGTTTCTCATCTAAAGGTCAGAACTTTATCCTGATACTTGAAGATCCGGCGAGTTAAGGGAGTTAGTATAAGATTCGAGTAGTGTGTGGGTTGTAAACGGTTCAAAATCAGTCTTTTACTCTTGTGGGGTGTTACGATTAGTCATAGAAAGCTAAAGGTTGGATATTTCTTAAGAAATCTTTGGGTTAGAAGAGTAGAATGGCTCTCACAGTTCCAAAGACAAAAGATGTATTCAAGGATTTGAAGTTTGCAGTTGTTTTGAATGGAAACAACTATCTCTTGTGGAAGAGAACAACTACGAATGTTCTCGGTGGAAGGAAGCTCACGAAACACATAGAGTTTACTTATGAGGAGGTAAAAGCGTTGGATGAGACTCTAGACAAGGACGTTTGGACACAAGAAGACTTGAATGTGCTTAGCGCCTTGCATTGCTCACTCGATACCTCACTCTTGGAAGGATACTTTATTGTAAAACGGCAAAAGAGCTTTGGGACACTCTTGCGAGTGTGTTTGGTAATGAGTCTAACTTGACTCGAGTGTATGAACTCAAGAAGGCTCTTGGAAGTTTAAGCCAAGATGAAAACGACTTCAACACTCATTTTGGGAAGTATCGGTCTATAGTGGCAGAGCTAGAGATGCTAAGGCCGTTCACTACCGAAGCAAAGGTTCTTAAGGATCGTAGGGAGCAAGACCTAATGATGACACTTAACTCGAGCTACAAAGATGTGATACAACACATCTTGAGAGACGACAAGGTGCCTACTTTGGAACAAGTGTGTGCGAAGATACAAAAAGAGTTTGGCTCGCAAGGCCTATTCGGTACTAAGGGGGAGAATCTTCCAACGGCTAATAAGGTTGGGGTGGTGAAACAAGATGACAGGACGACTTGGATCTGTGACCATTGTAAGAAGAAAGGCCATCTTAAAGACAAATGTTGGATCTTACACCCTCACTTGAAGCCAGATAAGTTCAAAAAGACTAAAGCCAACATTGCGAACACAAGTGATGGAGGATTAGAGAATGAAGAGAGGGCCATTGTGCAATATGGTCATCAAGAGAAGGCGATGCAAGCCTCAGCTCAAAACAAAGGAGGTGTCGGCTCTACTTCTCAAGAAACCATTGTGATAAACAAGGCGGATCTCGAAGCTCTTCTTCAATCCATTGCATCTAAGATACACCCCGGCGGTATCTCTCTCTTTACCTCTAACTCTCGTGATTTAAATTCATTAGTGTTAGATTCGGGAGCTTCTCATCATATGATAAGTAATCCTAGGTTGCTAGAGAACATCAAACCGGCCTTAGGGAGTGTTAAAGTTGCAAATGGTCACAATGTTCCAATAGAAGGAGTAGGGTGCATAAACTTGTTCAATAAGAAGTCTAGTGCGTTTTATATGCCCAAATTTACTTCAAATTTGCTCTCGGTTAAGAAGACTACTAGAGATTTGAATTGCCTTGCCATTTTTAGTCCTAACGATGTAAAATTGCAGGATATTAAGAGTGGTAATGTGTTTGGACAAGGAGGTACTAAAGATGATCTCTACATGCTTGAAGACACCTCTCTTAACTCTATCTCTAATAATGTTGCTTCTTCAATTTTTGCAAACAATGTTCAATCTTCCGTTGTGATGTGGCACAATAGGCTTGGCCATCCTCATTCTAGAGCTTTAAATTTGCTTTTACCCGGATTTTCTTATGATTGTGCGAAGTGTGAAGCATGCATTTTAGGTAAACATTGTAAAGTAGTATTTCCTAAATCGAATACTATCTATGAGAAGTGCTTTGACTTAGTGCATTCGGATGTTTGGACCTCACCTTGTGCATCTAGAGATAATCATAAGTATTTTGTTACATTCATAGATGAGAAATCTAAGTATACTTGGGTAACTTTGTTTCCATCTAAGGATAGAGTTTATGATTCATTCATAAACTTCCAAAATTATGTGACTAATCATTTTGATGCCAAGATAAAGATTCTTAGAACAGATAACGGAGGCGAATACACAAGCACTAAGCTCAAAGCACACTTGGAAAAATGCGGAATTCTACACCAAACGAGTTGCCCTTATAACCCTCAACAAAATGGTATTGCCGAGAGGAAGAATAGGCATCTAATGGAGGTGTCAAGAGCCATGTTGTTCCACAAGCACATGCCAAAACGGTTTTGGGGAGATGCAGTTATGACGGCATGCTATCTCATAAACCGAATACCAACCCGTATCCTTAATGATCAATCTCCTTTCCAAGTTTTAAATAAACAAAGTCCTAACATAGATCATTTAAGGGTATTTGGAAGTGTTTGCTTTGTGTTTGTCCCAGGTGACTTAAGGAACAAGCTAGAGCCCAAGAGTACTAAATGCGTATTCATAGGATACTCTACGACTCAAAGAGGCTACAAGTGTTTTGATCCGGTCACAAATAGATACTATGTATCTAGGGATGTCAAGTTTATGGAAGAAGAGGCTTATTTTGGGGAGAAGAATTGGGAAGGTGTAAAGGACTTACCAAATTTGACTTCGGATAGAGCAAAGAGTCTTCGACATATTCTTGAGCATTTGGGTAATGTGGGCTCTCCTCAAGAAGATAGAGAAGCTACACCAAAAGAACCAAATGAGAGGACTAGTGAAGTTCAAGAAAGTGATAACAATGTGCAACAAGAGGCTTCGGGTAATCAACAAGAGAGTGGTAGAGAAGAAGGGTTAAGTGAAGAAGTGGAAGAGAAAGATCCATCTAGTGAAGGTGAAATTATTGAATCATCAAGCGGAGATGAGACTTATCAAGCTCCACCAGTAACACGAGATCCAATCTACACTCGGGAGAATCCAAGAAGGGGTACAAGAGAGAGGAAATCGAAGAAGTGCCTCTATAATTGCCAAGCCGTGGCTCATCCAATTCAAGCGACATGTTCGATTGACCTTCTTCCCGAAGAACATAAGGCATTTCTTAGTAAGCTAGATGTGGAGTTTGTACCACAAAGTTATGAGGAAGCTAAGGGAATAAAGGAGTGGACTAATGCGGTTGATGATGAAGTTCAAGCAATGACAAGGAATCATACATGGGATGAAGAAGAACTACCACAGGGGAAGAAATGTGTGAGTTCAAAGTGGGTGTTTACCATTAAGTACAAGAGTAATGGAGAAATTGAGAGATACAAGGCAAGATTGGTTGCAAGAGGGTTTACACAAACTTATGGTGAGGACTATCGTGAGACATTTGCTCCGGTAGCCAAACAACATACGGTGAAAGTGGTTCTCTCTTTGGCTACTAACTTGGATTGGGAGTTATGGCAAATGGACGTTAAGAACGCATTTCTACAAGGAGAGCTAGAAGAAGAAGTCTATATGACTCCTCCTCCGGGTCTAGAAGACACGGTAGCTCCGGGAAAGGTGTTGAGACTTCGCAAAGCCATCTACGGTCTAAAACAATCTCCAAGAGCTTGGTATCACAAATTGAGCTCCACATTGAAGGCCAATGGATTCAAAAAGTCAGAATCTGATCACACCTTGTTTACTCTCCAAAATGATCAAGGCATTGTAGTTGTTTTGATCTATGTTGATGACTTGATCATCTCGGGGAGTAACAAGGAAGGTATTAAATCTATCAAAGCTTCTTTACACTCTACGTTTGACATTAAAGATCTTGGTGTGTTGAAATACTTTTTAGGTATCGAAGTGTGTAGATCGCCAGAGGGTTTATTTCTCTCACAAAGGAAATACACACTCGATCTTCTTAAGCTTACGGGAAAGCTTGGAGCCAAACCGGTTTCAACACCATTAGAGCCAGGATATAAGGTCAATCGAAAGGGGGAGAAGGATGATAGACCATATCATTGCCCGGAGCAATATAGAAGACTTATGGGTAAGTTGATATATTTGACTTATACTCGGCCTGACATTTCTTTTGCCGTGAATCAGGTGAGCCAACACATGAAAGAGCCTACGGTCTACCATTGGAGTATGGTGGATAGGATTCTAAAGTATCTCAAAGGGACCCCCGGCCAAGGAATTTGGATGGGAAAGAACTCAAGCACGGAGATTGTTGGATATTGTGATGCGGATTATAATGGAGATCGCAATACAAGACAATCAACAACCGGCTTTTGCACATTCATTGGTGGGAATCTCGTGACTTGGAAGACAAAGAAACAGAAGGTGGTGTCTTGTTCGAGTGCTGAAGCGGAGTATAGGGCTATGAAGAAGCTCACTAATGAGTTAACATGGCTAAAGGCTCTACTAAAGGACTTTGGGATCGAGCAAAAGACGCCAATCACTTTCCATTGTGACAATCAAGCAGCCATCCATATTGCTACTAACCCCGTGTTCCACGAGAGGACCAAGCATATAGAGACGGACTGCCACAAGACTCGGGAGAAGATCGGAGATGGTACTATCTTACCTTGTTACACCAAGAGCTCGGACCAATTGGCCGACATATTCACCAAGGCAGCAAGTACCCAAGTTTGCGAATTTATCCATGGCAAACTTGGGCTTGTAGACCTCACACATCCTTGAGATACCTCTCCACTTATGTCAGTAATACTCTTTTTCCCTAAGATCGGTTTTGTCCCACGTGGTTTTCCGATCTTAGGTTTTTAATGAGGTTACTAGCATAAGTGTCAAGTTTATACCAATGAATATTGTAGTATAAACTTGAGGGGGAGTGTTAATCAAGAAGGTGTTTAATGTTAATCAAGAAGACATTTAACACTAACTAAGTCATAGTTAAGGGTTAAATGTAGGTTACTTGGGTTACTCGGGTTACAGGTTACTTGGGTTACTCGGGTTACAGGTTACTTGGGTTACTCGGGTTACAAGGCTGAATGAGGGTGCTTTTGGTCTTTGTGCACAACCCATCTTAGACCTAGATTATGTTCTCTATATAAACGTGTGTGCCTCCTCATTGTTTTTACACACAACTTTTCTCATCAATACATTATCTCTTTCTCTCAATCTTCAATCATGGTTTTCTCAACATTTCCAACTTAAATCTTTACAATGTAATGGCAGCTTCTTATTGATAAATTCCCAAAATTCAGGCATTGGGTATTTTAGAGGTGTGAACTCGAGATTAGGCAACCACATCCAAAGAAACTCCCATCGTTTAGACAAAACGCAAGTGGATACAGCAACTTCTGTTGGAAGAAACGATAATATCTTCACGAGCAAGTCATCATGCAATCCATTGATGTCCATATCTTACAAATTCAAGTTACTGTTACTGAAAAAGAAAACAGAGCAAGAGAAGACAGAACCCTTTAAAAAGCTGAGATTTTGTCTTAAGCCAAGAAAACGAATTAGTAATTAGAGAAAACACAGCTACAGTCATAGGAACGAGAGAAAACCCTTTAAAAAGCTGAAATTTTGAAAGATGGAACGAACAAGACAAAACCCTAGAAAATAAAACCTGTGGATTCCAGTGTACGTAACTAACGTAAGCTATCGGAAATCGGAAACGCCCAAAGTTATCTAAAATCGGAATCGCAGAGACAAACTGTCAAATTGGAATGACGCCTACCATCAAACCGTTCGGCTTTCGTATAAACCCTAATGAATGATGATCAAACCTCTAGTGGGCTGGTAGTGGGCCTGGTTTCATATCCAGCATTTTTTAAATGTTGCGTACGAATGTGATTTTTTTTTTTTTTTTTTTTTTAGCAGTGTTCTAAAAAGCGGTCTAGGCAGTCGCCTAGACTTCGACTAGGCGCTAGACTCTCATGCGACGTCTAGATAACCGCCTTGACCGCCTAAAATTACATAGATCTTGTTTAATGTATTTTTTCAATTTCATTTAAGTTTTATTTCTCTATACATAGTTATTACTAGATATTTATAACTATAATATAAATATAAATAAATGTTTTATCTAGTTTTTGTTTATAATTTCATATTTTTTTAGTTTTATATAGATATTTTATATAATTTTGATTTATAATATTATATTTATATTGTTTTACGTTATAAACGTCTAAACCGTCTAAAAATCGCCTAGGCCCCGATAAGACGTTCTAGGCGCTAGGCGCTAGGTTTTTAGTCAGGTTCACCGCCCGCTTAGCGCCTAGCGCTTTCTTGAATATTGGTTTTTAGTCATAAAACTTCTCAACTAAAGATGAATCGTAAAAAAAAATCCCTAATTATATATTTAGTGAAGAAAAATCTTTCAACTTAGAATCAGTTAATGCAAATTCCCTTCGTCCACAGTGTCGTAAAAATTGGATGGACTATAGTTAAATTTAAACGCAATATTTTTCAGAAATTAAAAAACGAGATATATACACTTAAACAACACGAATTGTAAACAAAAACAACAAAATAATATTCTTATACCCGATTATCAATCCCCAAATTCACCTAAGCTCTAAAATTTTCAAAGTTAAGAACCTAAATTTACGAACTCTAATTTATCAAAGTGAGATTCTCTGAAGTTTGTGTGGTCTCTTAGTCGATTATGTGAAATTCTGAAAAATGATGTGTTTTAATTAATTGTAATCCGTCAAATTTTTACGACACGGTAGATGGAAGAAGATTTGCATTAACATATATTAAGTTGAGGAGTTTTTTCACTAAATACAGTCAAACCTCTAAAAATTAATAAAGTGGGGACCGAGAAATTCTATTAATTTATAGAGTGTAATATCCTCATTTTTGGAGTTATTAGCTTTCCCTTTGAGAAATAGGGACATTCGAGACGATTTCTCCCTTCGAGTTGAAATCATCTTGAAGATCCATAAGAGAATGTCACAATTGCTACACAATTCTTTACGAGCACATGATTATGATTATGGTATTCACTGTTGAGAGATTATATTATAATTTGGACACACTCGAAGAAGCAACGGACATTACCATCGGAATGAGACCAGGACAGAGCCAAGTGTTTGACTCGAGACAACAGTGTGCCAGATAAGAATGTTTCAGAGAATGGCTTTTGGAATTCAAGATTATAGTTCTGACTTCTTTGATCGCTCACAGACACATAGTAGCTGAGGAAAGTCGTGACCAGTCCATATTCGTACCTTAGTAGTTTTTATTGTTTTTGCTACTTTAAACATGTCTTCGATCTTGTATATTCTTTTGCATAAATTTGGTAGTCGTTTGAAGAAAAAGATGAAGATGTTAATATGCGTTTTCAAAAGAATTATAGATATTAAATAGATTGTGGTCCTTGCTTTATATAGTAAAATCATACTAAAACCCTCAATGAAATACAAGTTGACAAATGGTTGAAGCTCGGGAAGAAAATTCCAACTCCTTCAACATATAAAGGGTTGGAAACGAACATGGTTGAGAATAGATTGTTGCCTTCTTTAAGTGACAAGCGTGTTTCAAGATATAAACTGCGATATCTCTCTCTTCTGGACTTCCTAAATATCCGGACCAGTTGAAAATTTGTAGACTCGACAACAAGCAATCAGGAACAGGACTCGGTTGATTCCAGCTAACCATACCATTATCAACCTTATGATCCTAATACCACGCAGAAGAATTAGATTATAACCGTACGAGGCATCATACAAACAAAAGAGTAGTTTATTGAGGAAACTTACTTTCTTTATAGAGATGTCTAATACTCGTAAGTTAGAAGAACCTTTGAGCAACTGGCCAAGGAGATTCGACGAATTTTTTTTGCACACACATAAGTTCAGATGTTCAAGGTGGTTGAAAACAAAACCATCACCATACACAACCTGCCCACAATATTAAAATTATTAACAGAAGATTCTACAAATAAGATCGATAACTTGCAGTTGATAAATGGAGACTAATTACCTCTGAACATATTGTTAGACGCTTGACGGATGTGACCGGTCCAATAGCATTGTTGAGAATCTTGAGATTAGAGTATCCAACATCGAAATATGCTTCACTCAGGTTAGGCATATTCTTAATCAAAGAGTAGTGTTCCCCATGATTCCAGTCTACAAGTTTCCAATACTTTAAAGAAGGAGTATTTATCTCATACTTATTTAAATTCCTATTACTAGGAAAAAAGAGTGATAAACTCTTCAAAGATGGGATGGTAATAGTGAACTCTCTTAAATTGTCAGTGTAAAAAAAATTCACAGATAGATCTTGGAGAACAGGACAACCAGATAGAATCTGTTGAAGAGATTTTTCATCTACTACTGACATTGTTTGAAGTTCCAAAGTCTTCAGAGAGGGAAGATAAACCATAGAGGGAACATCTATGAGAGCCACCCATTTGAGGTTCAAGGTCACGAGCGATTTGCAGGTAAACAAGCTACTCGGTAATATGTCCTTTCTCAAATGATAAGCAATTTCCAGCTTACGTACATAGCGAGAAACTGCGATTTCAATCCACCGTTTGATATCTTTAGGTCCAATATGTGAGTGCCAACACTGCCAAATTAAGTGGAGACACAATCTTTCAATGACTGGAGCTCTATGTATTGGCAACTTCCTGTCGATAAACTCCATAAGTCCAGGCCTTGGGATGATCGTAGAAACGAACTCAAGATTAGGCAACCACATCCAAAGAAACTCCCATCGTTTAGACAAAACGCAAGTGGATACAGCAACTTCTGTTGGAAGAAATGATAGTATATTCACGAGCAAGTCATCATGCAATCCACTGATTTTGTCCATATCAAGATACTATTAATGAAAAAGAAAACAAAACCAAGACTCAATAAGATTTCTCTAAGCCTATCAAACGAATTAGTAACAATAGAAAACACAGAACACTCATAGGAACGGGACGAAACCCTAGAAAGTAAAACCTGAGAATGCCAGTGGAAGCTCATGTGAACTTGTGAATTGTTTAAACCTCTAGCGGGCCTGAGCGTGGGCCTGGCTTCACTTGAACTTTTTCTTTACTTTAAAGAGTTGCCGTTTTACAGTGAAGACAAGGCCCTTGTTGAGTCAAACAATCGAAAACGAAGAGTTCGACGAGCGAGTCGATTCAAGGCTAGGGAACAACTTCATTCCGGAAGACACATGCAAAAAGACCAAATATATATGAGCCAGATGGTGAGAGCTTTAATTGGACACATTTGAAGAAGCCACGGACATAACAAACGGGAAGTGACCAGGACAGAGCCAAAGTGTTTAACTCGAGACAGAAATCTTCTCAGATAAGGATGTTTCAGAGAATGGCTTTTGGGAGTTATCAAGATTATAGTTCTGACTTCTTAATTTTCTACTTTATTCATTCCCTTAAATCATAATTAAACATGTCTTCTTGTATATGTGTTTGCATGATGCTTGGAAACATCAAACTAATCTTATATAATATGACAAGGTTTTTTTGAAAAAGCTCTATTATCGTGCCATTTGGCATCCTATGCATCTGACATGTGTCCCTCTCCAATTAATGGTAATTAGTGGTGATTAATTTGTAATTATATTGTGGAAAATAAATAGGTGATTTTGAAAACTACCATTTTTCTATTTCTAATGAAAATTACAAATTTTTATATGTAAAATGACAATTTTGTCTATCTTTAAATTGAAACCTGTATTTTTAGTAAAATTATAACTAAATTCGCAAATTAAGAGAAAATATTAATTATCCTTATAATTTTTTTTTTGAGATAAAGATAGTTTATTTATTTTATATATTAAATTTAATAAAATAATATCTAAAAACATTAAAAAGTCTATAAAGTCTATCCCTTAATATTGTATAAACAAAAAAATCTCAACGTAACAATCAAATTCTTCAACTCAAAAGTCTGCTCCAATTTCAAGGTTAACGTAGATTACGACTTAACATTGGTAGAATGATGTAATCTTATATGTATCATTGATTAAATCAACGTACGGCTTATAGCTCTAACATAATATTCTTTGTTTTATTTACATGTGTTATCGATTAGAGATGGAGTACCAAAAACTAATGGAAATCCAATCAAAGGTAATTTTAGTCAAGAGATTTTAAAAGTAATGATGAACTATTAAATTTTAATCAAATGTAGGAACATGATTCACTTGATAGGTGAATTCACAATTATTTTAGATTGTTTAAAAGAAATATTTAAGATAAGAATTATTAAAATTGTTAGTTATTTCAAATATTAATTTCAAACTAAATTAATAGATTTTCTGTTTTACGTATAAATTCTTTTTAATTAATATTGAATTTCACTAAAGCCATTTTAGTAATTTAATATATTAAAATATAGTTTCTTCTCATCTCTAAGCATATCTTTCTAGACATTATAATTAAGTATCCCTTTTTACCTTACGTTACTCTATCTAATTTATGAAAACCGTAGCATTATATTTCTTTACGTTACGTTTCTTCTTCACATTACGTTTTCATGTTACAAATCTCTTATTTAATCAATTCCATAAGATCGAGACCCTTGGTGTGTTGTTCTTTTAACGGCTGGAACATTCTTCAATGCTCTACAAGAAGCTCTCTACTTCAGCTCAAGCAATGATTATGTTTCTAAATTAACTTCTTTTTTTATTTAGTTATTTGAAAATTTACATTTTCTTCTCTCTCACTCATCTTCATTTTAGTATGTGCCTTATCTTCATTCTAGCCAACAAGTGTGTTGTAGAACATAAATGACACTGCTGAATTTGAGGTTGGATCGTCAAGAAATTATGCGCTTGGATATGTATGTTCTCATTTAAGTATTGTTTACTTTTAAATATTTTTAAAACATGATCTAGCAAAAAGTAACATTATATCCAATTGGTACAATGCATTTCTTATTTTCGTGTTGATTAGCTAAAACATGATTTATTTTCGTAGATTGGTGTTAGTGACGACTAATACTTATTTTGTGCATTTGTTTTGTTCATGTTTTCATAATATGAATAGTAAAAAATGACATATTGATTCGTTAAAATTTATTGAGCCAGGTCTGGTAAGATATAAAATAAATTCCTCAAAGCTGTGATATTTACTTTTTATCTATTTTATCGTGGGAAAATCACAAATACCAAATGAATTAGGATTTAACCCGCGGTACACCGCAGAGCAAAATTGTATTTTCTGTATTTTATATAATAATTTATAATTTATTAGATTTTTAAATTCATACTACAAAATAATTATTTCCCATTTACTTATTTATATTATAATTAATATAGTTGAAATATCTGAATATTGTTTTTGAGTTGTTGTATTTGTTTACTTAAATGTGTTAATTTGTATTGATGTACTTAGAAGATTTGTAGGTGTAGAAGTGATGTAGTGTTAATAATGGCAACCATTTATAATCATGGACTATTATAATAATTTGATATTATTTTGTATCTAAAATTTTTACCCCGCGGTATATTGCGGATTGATTTTTTAAAACTAAAAACTTAATCTTAAGTTATATTTGTTTTGCCATTCTATTTTCTTAAAAGATTTTACTTAAAAACTTAAAATTCATTCTCAAAATTCATCGATGTTCTATAACGCATATAGCACTAAATCAAGTATTCTTTTAATGTTGTCTTTTTCTACATTTTACCTTATTTCCCACAAATTTATATTAAACAATTAACAACAAATTATCTTATAATAGTTTATTTTAAAATTTTATTTCATATTTAAGTTTACTATAAATCATTACATAAATGAATACTATTCGAGAAGCAAAATGTAATAAAATTATTAAAATGACATTGTAAATTGAGGAATTGTTAGAAATGCTTTTTTCCAATACCTCTTTTCAAAAATACAACCTACGTAAAACCTTTTTAAAATTTCCCTAAAAATCTAAGATTTACCTAAGTACGTATGTAACGTTATAAAAGCATACAAAACTACATTTATATGTATAAATACATGGTTAAAACTTATAAATACCTTATAAAATCTAATACATATCTTATAAAATCTTATAAATATGTTTTTATAAATACTTAGATCGAGGCTTGAGTAATACTTACCATCCAGAAGTATCTCATAAACCTTTTCGGGTTTAATGAGACGTATTTTTGAAAATACACAAAAGAAGGGGACATTTTTTAAAAATGGCACACCAAAAAGTGCATTTTCAAAAATAAAATCTAATAATAAGGTCTTGAAAATTATTTATTATAAAGTGCTTCGTAATTATTTATTTGAAACTATAGCATCTTATCTATTTCTAAACTATTTTAATTTTTCTTATAACTTTGAATGATGAAAAAGAAAAACAAAGAAAAAATAAAGGATTTTGTTTTGAGCATTTAAAGACAAAGAAAAAGGACCACATGTCGTGAAAAAGAAGTTAAAAACTTCATGACGAGCTCATTTTTAAATTAGAATTAATGGCGAAACCCTTATCTACACTTTTGTTATAGAAAAAAAAAAAGAAGATGATGATAGAGTTGAAGGATAAAATCTAATATTTGAGATTATGATCACTGATTTTTCGTTGGAAGATGGGTATTTTTCTTCCAAAAAACGTCTACTTTTTATTCTTTGTTGACCTTTTTCCTTCAGAAAAAGTTTTATTACATACTAATTTTTACATTCAAAATAAATTTCATAATGTATATGCCAATACTTTATATTTTTAGCTACTCTATACGTATTTTACCTTTCTTTATAACAAAATTCTTAAACTGCTAACAAAGAATAACTAAAGTGTTAAACAAATTCATGTATAATTATTTGGAAGGACATCAAAACCTATTATTGTATTATTTACTTTGCGACATTTTTAATCAGTATCCCACGCATCGCGTGGGTTTCTCTCTAGTATGATATAAGATTATGTTTGCTTGTGGTCATTAACGCTTACATAAGACCAGTTCATGTGTTGCAAAACTTGAGTATCTCTAATGGGCCTGGTAGTGGTCCGTGCTTCACATGGGAATTGATGGAAATTAGACCTTCTTTATACAAAAGAAAACATCTAATCCTTGAAGTCTCTCAATATGATCCAAGTCCTCAGCGAATACGAGTTCGCATGTGCTTGAAGCTCGTGGAGAAAGTCTCAGCTCCTTGATCATCTGAAGTTTTGGAACAACAGTATCCCATGTATCAGCCAAGAATTTTGCCTTCTTTAAGTGACGAGCGTTTTTCAAGATGTAAACCGCAATATCTCTGTCTTGTGGTGTCCCAAAGTATGGTGAGCAGTTGAAAATCTGTAGACTCGACAACAAGCATTCAGGAATAGAACTCGGTTGATTCGAGCAAACAATACCATTAGGCTCATCACCCAAATGATCCTAAGGCCAAGCAGAAGAATTAGATTGAAACCATATATATTGGACATCAGAAAAACAAAATAATTTATCAACGAAAAACTTACTTTCATTACAGAGATGTCTAATACTCGTAAGTTAGGAGAACCTTTGAGCAATTGGACAAGGAGATTCAATGAATTGTTTCTGCACACACATAGGTTTAGTTGTTCAAGGTCCTTGAAATCACAACCATCACCATACGGACCCTGCCCAAAATATTAAAATTATTAACACTTGTAAGACTTGAATGCGATATTGAAGACTTGTAATTGATAAATGAAAACTAATTAGTGATTACCTCTGAAGAACATATCGTAAGACGCTTAACAGATGTGATTGATCCAATAATAAGATTCTTGAGATTAGAGTATCCAACATCGACATATGCTTCCCTAAGCTTAGGCATATTCTTAATCAAAGAGTAGTGTTCCCTTTTATTCCAGTCCACAAGTTTCAAATTTTCCATCTTCGAAAAATAACTGAGTTTGAAGTTGCAAATTTTTCAGAGACGGAAGACAAACCCTAGAAGGAACATCCTTGATAGTCATGGGGTTGAGTTTCAAGGTCACAAGTGATTTGCAGGTAAACAAGCTACTTGGTAATAATAATCAAGTTCCAGCTCACGTACATGGCGAGAAACCGCGATTTCAATCCACCGTTTGATATCTTCAGGTTTAATATGTGGAATCCAAGTTGGGTGGAGACGCAATGTTTCAATGACTGGAGCTCTATGTAATGGCAGCTTCTTGTTGATAAAATCCCCAAGTCCAGGCCTTGGGTCCCAGTGAGATTCGAACTCGAGATTAGGCAACCACAGCCAGAGAAACTCCCATCGTTTAGACAGAACGCAAGTGGATACAGCAACTTTTGTTGGAAGAAACGATAATATCTTCACAAGCAAGTCATCAGGCAATCCATTGATGTCCATATCTTACGAATTCAAGTGACTGTTACCGACTAAGAAAAGAGAGAAACACAAGAAAACAATACCATAAGACTCAAAAGGAACACAGCGACACACATAGGAACGAGACAAAACCCTAGAAAATAAAACCTACCTGTGGATTAAAATATATCGAAATCGGAAATCGCATAGACAAATTGGAATGACATATAAACCTGCGTAGGAATGTGATTGTTTTGTCCTTTTTTCTTATAATTAATTTTTGATTTTCTAAATCAACGTTTTCTGTTTTGTCCTTTTTTTTCTTAAAAATTATAGTGAACTCTCTTAATGAGTGATAAACTCTGCAAAGACGGGACAATTATAGTGAACTCTCTTATTTTGTCAGACTGATATTTTCGTTAATAGCCAACAATCTGTGGAGTGGATTCATACAGTGGGAGATGCTTGGAAACGTCGTAACTCTGGTGATATAAGATTATGTTTGCTTGTGGTCATCAACGGTTACATAAGACCAAATCCTGTGTTGCAAAACTTGAGTTAGAAAGGGTTTTCGACACTTAATTATATGGTAAACTAGAATTCTTTTTTCTTAAAAAAAAAACACAAATAAATTAGAATCCTACGAGAAAAATAACATCATATGATTCAAGTCTCAACATGATCCAAGTCCTCAGGGAATACGAGTTGGCATGTGCTTGAAGCTCGGGGACAAAGTGTCAACTCCTTGATCATCTGAACTTTTGTAACAAAATTGTCCTCTGTATCAGCCAAGATTGTTGCCTTCTTTAAGTGACAAGCGTTTTTCAAGATATAAACCGCAATATCTCTATCTTGTGGTCTTCCTAAGTATCCCGACCAGTTGAAAATTTGTAGACTCGACAACAAACATTCAGGAACAGAACTCGGTTTATTCCAGCAAACAATACCATAACGCCTATTAAACCTATGATCCTAAGACCACGCAGAAGAATTAGATTAAAACTGTATTAGGCATCAGACAAACAAAAGAGTAGTTTATCAAAGAAACTTACTTTCACCACAGAGATGTTCAATACTCGTAATTTAGGAGAATCCTTGAGGAACTTGCCTAGGAGATTCGACGAATTTTTTTTGCACACACATAGGTTCAGATGTTCAAGGTGTTTGAAAACAAAACCATCACCATACACACCCTATTAAAAATTATTAACAGAGGATTAATCTACAAATAAGATCGACAATTTGTAGATAAATGGAGACTAATTACCTCTGAACATATTGTTAGACGCTTGACAGATATGACTGATCCAATAGCACTGTTAAGAATCTTGAGATTAGAGGATACAACACTGACATATGCTTCCCTCAGCATAGGCATATTCTTAATCAAAGAGTAGTGTCCCCCTTTATTCCAATCCTCAAGTTTCAAATACTTTAAAGAAGGAGTATCTATCTCATACCCATCTAAAAACAAATCATCAGGTATTAATAGTGATAAACTCTGCAAAGACGGGACGACAATAGAGAACTCTTTCGTTTTGTCATACTCATAAAAATCCACCGATAATTCTTCAAGAACAGGACGAATAGATAGAAGCTGTTGAAGTCCATCTACGAATATCAAATCTTCAAGTTGCAAAGTCTTCAGAGAGGGAAAAACCATAGAGGGAACATCTATGAGAGCTATCCTTTGAGTTTCAAGGTCAGGAGTGATTTGCAGGTAAACAAGCTACTCGGTAATATGTTTTCAGTCCTGGAATAATAAAAAATATCCAGCTCACGGACATGGCGAGAAACTGCGATTTCAATCCACCGTCTGATATCTTCAGGTTTAATAGCTGCGCTATACAAATCAAGACGCAAGCTATCTATGACGGGAGCTCTATGTAACGGTAACTTCCTGTTGATAAAATCCCCAAGTCCAGGCCTTTTGTCCCACTTAGAAAAGAACTCGAGATTAGGCAACCACATCCAAAGAAACTCCCATCGTTTAGACAAAACGCAAGTGGATACAGCAACTTTTGTTGGAAGAAACGATAATATCTTAACGAGCAAGTCATCATGCAATCCACTGATTTTGCCCATATCAAGATACTGTTACTGAACAAGAAAACAACACCAAGACTCAATAAGATTTCTCTAAGCCTAGCAAACGAATCATTGACAAGAGAAAACACAGAACACAACACATAGAACGGGACAAAACCCTAGAAAGAAAAACCTGATAATTCCGTGGGCCTGAGCGTGGGCCTGGCTTCATGTGAACTTTTTCTTTACTTTAAAAGAGTTGGCGTTTTACTATAAGATTGTTGTAAACCTGATGAAAAAAAAAAAGAAAGATTGTTGTAATCCTACAGTGAAGCTAGAAAACAAAGAGTTCGACGAGCGAATTGATTCAAGGCTAGGGAACAACTTCATCCCAAAAGAGATGTTACATTAGAATGGTAGAAGCTGCATCATGCCACTCAGCTGCAAAAAGACCAAATATGAGCCAGATGGTGAGAGCTTTAATTGGACAACTTGAAGAAGCTACGGACATAACAAACGGGAAGAGACTAGGACACAGCCGAAGTGTTCAACTCAGAGACAGAAATCACCTCAGATAAGGATGTTTCAGAGAATGGCTTTTGGAAGATTATAGTTCTGACTTCTTTGCTACTTTCTTCTTTCTCTTAAATCTTAATTAAACATGTCTTCTTGTATATTTGTTGCATGTAGATAATTTTGGTAGCCTTTTGAAGAAAAAGAATTAGAGATAATTTTGATAGATTGGGTCACCAAAAAATTGTTTGAGTTTAATGATCTAAGATTTGATGAACAAGCTTGGAGAGTTGGAGGGACTGATTCGGGAACCAGTAAGAGAGAAAAGAAAAAAAAAAGGCAACAGAGGTAGTGAAGACAGTGGGAGATGCTTGGAAACGTCGTAACTCTAATGATATAATAAGATTATGTTTGCTTGTGATCCTCAACGCTTACATAAAACCAGTTCATGTGTTGCAAAACTTGAGTTAGAAATTAAAGGGTAAACTAGAATTTTTTTTATTCTTTTTTTAGAATCCTACTATACACTTGAAAAAATCATATGATTCAAGTCTCAACATGGTTCAAGTCCTCAAGGAATACGAGTTGGCATGTGCTTGAAGCTCGGGGACAAAGTGTCAACTCCTTGATCATCTGAAGTTTTGTAACAAAATTTTCCCTAGTATCAATCAATATTGTTGCCTTCTTTAAGTGACAAGCATTTTTCAAGATATAAACCGCGATATCTCTATCTTGTGGTCTCCCAAAGTATCCCGACCAGTTGAAAATTTGTAGACTCGACAACAAACATTCAGGAACAGAACTCGGTTTATTCCAGCAAACAATACCACTACGCTTATCATACCCATGACCCTAAGACCAAGTAGAAGAATTAGATTAAAACCGTATTAGCTAGGTATCAGAAAAACAAGAAATTATTTATCAACGAAACTTACTTTCTTTACAAAGATGTCTAATACTCGTAAGTTAGGAGAACTTTTGAGCAATTGGACATGGAGATTCCACGAATCCAATTTGCACACACATAAGTTGAGATGTTCAAGCTCCTTGAAAACACAACCATCACCATACACGCTTCCTGCCCACAATATTAAAATGAATAAAAGAGGATTCTATAAATGAGATTAACAACTTGAAAATGAAAACTAATTACCTCAAAAGAACATATTGTGAGACGCTTGACAGATGTGATTGATCCAATAACACTTTTGGGATTAAGGGATACAACATCGACATATGCTTCCTTCAGCTTAGGCATATTCTTAATCAAAGAGTAGTGTTCTTTATAACTCCAGTCCACAAGTTTCAAATACTTTAAAGAAGGAGTATCTATCTCATAACTATCTAAATACTCTTTATTACTACGTAAAAAGAGTGATAAACTCTGCAAAGACGGGATGCTTATAGAGAACTCTTTCGTTTTGTCATACTCATGAAAATCCACCGATAGTTGTTCAAGAACAGGACAAATAGATAGAAGCTGTTGAAGTCCATCTACGAATATCAACTTTTCAAGTTGCAAAGTCTTCAGAGAGGGAAAAACCATAGAGGGAACATCTATGAGAGCCACCCATTTGAGTTTCAAGGTCACTAGCGATTTGCAGGTAAACAAGCTACTCGGTAATATGTTTTCATTTGCCAAAGCATAAGAAATTTCCAGCTCACGTACATAGCTAGAAACTGCGATTTCAATCCACCGTTTGATATCTTCAGGTTTAATTTGTGTATTGAAAGTTATGTGGAGACGCAATCTTTCTAGGACGGGAGCTCTAAGTAATGGCAGCTTCTTGTCGATAAAATCGCGAAGTTCAGGCTTTGGAGAAATGAACTCTAGTCTAGGAAACCACATCCAAAGAAACTCCCACCGCTTAGACAAAATGCAAGTGGATACAGCAACTTCTGTTGGAAGAAACGATAATATCTTAAGCAGCAAGTCATCGGGCAATCCACTGATTTTGTCCATATATATCTTACAAATTCAGGTTCCTGTTACTGAAAAAGAAAAATAAAAGACACAAGAAAACAACACCATAAGACTCAAAGTATTTGTATAAAGCCAGGTAAATGAATTAGTGATTAGCGAAAACACAAATACATAGGAACGAGACAAAACCCTTTAAAAAGCTGAAACTTTCAAAGATTGAACAAGACAAAACCCTAGAAAAGAAAACCTCCAGTTTAACCAAAGATATCGATTGTTAATGGAATGACAAAGCTTCCTTCTCTGCGAAACAAACCCTTCAGGTTTCATTATAACATGATTATTAGCGAATGGTTTAATGCCCCATAAACCCTAATGATGAAAACCTTTTGTGGGCCTGGGCGTGGACCGGGCTTCGTGTTGAATTCTTTCTTCATTTTTCAGCATTTTATAATAGTTGGTGATGATGATGACAAATTCATTAGGATTTTTTATAGTGAACATATTAGGATTTTTTTTATTTTTTTTTGTAGGATGGGGAAACATAGTCGAGAAAATTAGGCCCAGTGCCACTTTTTTCTAAAAACTTAGGCCCAGTACCACTTTTGGTGCCCATTTAGCATCCATACCACATTCGGCATGTAAAAAGACGAAACTACCCTCCACCTGGCGACAAGGCATGCGGGTGATGGGACTCTCCGAATTTCCTGCAGTGCACTGTCTCTCTCCTGACGCTTTTTGAAAAACCGTCTTCGTCTCTCTCTCTCTCCTGTCGAGTTCTCGAAAACCGTCTGCGTAATTTATTAAATCCAATCATCATTTTTTCGTCACTCTTCTCCATTTTCCTCTCTCTCTCTTCAACTATCTCTCTACAACTCTCTCTCTCTTCAACATTTATCTCTACCATCGGAAGAGATAAACAGGTAACTCCTTTCTTCCCCGATTTCCTGTCTTTCTTGCATGTTATACAGTATCAATCAGCGTCATACTTTATTGGTCCCATCGCTGTCTAATTTCTGTCCTCATAGCGGTCATGGTAGTTCCATGTTCCGCCGATTGTTGTCCCTTTCTTTTTATATTACTATGTTTTTTTATTTGTTTTTAAATGGATCTGTCTTTTATCTGAATAGTTTCGTATCCTTGTCCACAGATGAACTCAAACCCTAGTAAATGCAGATCTCCGTCTGGGAAATCCATACCTTCCGTCCCTCGCCGACCAGATGACGCGTTTGTCCCCGAAAGATCTAAAGACAGAAGGACGCCCTCTGGATCTACTGCGCCTAAAGTCCCAGCGTTTGACCCCGCCCTCCTTCCGAAAAGGTTATATGCAACCGATTGCTACCCTCCTATTGGTCGTATCAATTCTTACTCCAAGCCAGAGTATTTGCTTGATCTCGCTGATATCTTAGAAGGTACGAAAGAATGGAATTATATCCGAGCGTCTGTTTTCGGTCCCCTTTTCGATCTTCCAGTCCGCAAATGCTCCCTATCCGGCAAACTAGTCCACCAGATGTTATGTAGAGGCTTGTACACCCGGAAAAAACATGAACTTTGGTTCGTTTTCGCTGGGAAGCCCTTCCGTTTCTCTCTGAGAGAGTTCCACATTTTGACTGGGCTTCCTTGCCATCAGTACGCAGCGCAAGCAGACATCTTGAAGTCGCAAAAACCTCTCGTCCCCAAGCCAAAGAAAGGTTACTGGGAAATTCTTTTTCGTAAGGACAAACCTGTTGTCCTTATCAAAGATATTGTTGAGTGGTTGAGGGCGGACAAGAATCTTCCACCTGCAAAGAGGATGGAAGAGTGGAGAAGGCTACGTCTTGCCCTCATCGTCATTGTTGATGGTATCATTATCTGCAGTTCTCAACCCGTAAAAGCTTCCGAGCAAGTTGTCGAAATGGTAAGGAATTTGGAGACTTTTGAACTGTTTCCTTGGGGCCGTGAGTCATTCCTCCTCACCATGCGTATGGTTAAAGTTAGCACCAAAGTCAAAAGTCGGAGTGATCTCATTTCTAAGTTTAATCAGTCTCATTCCTCAACCCACGGGTTCACTATTGCCTTCCAATTACTCATGTTCAAGGCCATCCCAGCCCTGGAAAAATATCTTCCAGATTCTGATGATGAACAGACCTTCGCTGACCGGTCTGTCCTCCAGTTAGCGCCGTTGAAAACTTTCCACAACTCCAACATCATGGAAACTGAGAAAATCGCTGGTGTAAGTTTCCAGCTGTCGAATTAATGGTATTGATTATACTTTGTTGTCCCTTTTTGCTCTCCTATAAAAATGTTTTCGTCCCTATTTGCAGTTGGATATTGCTCCACTGTTGCCGTGGGATGGTGATGCACGAATTTTCCATTGGGTTGACGAAGTTGCTGACCCAGCTCTGGATTATATGGAAAGCCTTATAGGGAGTCGTTTTAATTTCACGAAGGATGTATGGAGTGGTGGTTATTCTAAATGGCCTCAAATTATGGTTGATGAGAAGGGCAAAGAAGAAAAGGTTTCGAGGACAAGAAAGGCGCCTGCCAAGCGCCAAACAAAAACAACTGATATCCCTGGGTCCTCCCGAGGGAAAGAGAAAGTTGATGAAGAGTCTCATCCTCCAGGGGATAATCCTGGGGGACAGGGACAGGATGTCCTTCACGCGCTTATCATGGAACAAGTTGAACAAAGAATCCGTGACGTTAGGGCGGAATTGAAAATTGAATGTTACGATGAAATCAGAAGGGTGGTTGATATTGATAAGAAGCTGATGAAAGATGAACTTTTAGATGAAATCATAAGCAACCTGCGGTATGGCGGAAAGTATCCTGGTAGTCCAAAAGTGACAGAGGAATCTCCTGTTGCGAAGAGTCCCAAAGGGACAGAAAAATCCCCTGTTGCGAAGAGTCCCAAAGGGACAGAAAAATCTCCTGTTGCGAAGAGTCCCAAAGGGACAGAAAAAGCTCCTGTTACCAATAGTCCCAGAGGAGGCGAGAAGTGTCCTCCTACGAAAAGTCCCAGAGGAGGCGAGAAGTCTTCTCTTTCGAATGATGGGGACAACAATCAGCCTAACCCAACCTCGCCAGGAAATTCTAAGGTAAAGGACAACAATAAAAAAAACATTGACAAGGACAAGTCTGCATCACCTGTCTCAAACCATCCATCCTCCTCTGCTTTTGTAAGTAACGAGATGAAGGGGAAGGACCACAACCAACTTTTGGATGAGTTGGAAAGGACAGCGTGGATCCCTTACGGAGGAGTAACTGATGTGCTAAATAGTCTAAAGCCTTCCTCCTCTAATTTTCATCAAGATCACAATGTAACTTTTTCAATTTATCGGTTTATATATCCTAATTTACCGTTGAAGTTTTTAGTTTCTAATTACTTTGTCTATTCTCTATCACAGCCAAACCTTTTTTCTACTCCCCTGGAAGCGTCTGACGATGAAGCAGCAGAAGGAGAGGAGACTGTGCAGGTTTCAATTTACCTTCCTTCCCTACTTATTGTTTTGTTTTTATTGGCTTAATTTCTTTAACACTATATTGTTTTTTATAGGTTCCCATTGCAAAAGATGGTTTTGGTGGGGAAGAAAAAGTAGATGGGGCCCTAGAGGAAGAAGATGTAAATCAGAGGCTTGATGAGGACGACGCTGAGGGAACGAAGTTGACTGAAGCAGCTCAAGAACCCAACGTCGAGACTGAGGACGTAGACAACAACAATGATGATGGCAAATCTGAAGACGAGGACGAGGAAAGCGATACTACTAGTGGTGGTGGCAGTCCTGAGGACATGGCTGTAGAAGATGATCAAGTTGACGAGGACCTAAACGTTGAACCTGTTGATGATCACGATTCTGGTGATGAGGTAATATTTTTATAGTAACATGCACGTATTCATTTTATTAAACAAGAAGAGTTATCATAGATTTCATATAAGTGACTATCAATGCAATATATTTATATTGTCGCCTATTAGGATGCATCTATCAAGGGAGTAGGGACTAGTCCTGTTGTCCAAGGTTCTCTGGGGAAGAAAAGAAAATGTACCAGTGAAGTTGAGACTGGGGATTCTTCACATCAGGTGCTCCCTTCGAAAAGGCAAAGGAAAAAACCCCAGCGTTTCCTTGACACTCCTCCAATCAAAGAAGTTCAGGGGACAAGTACTTTTAGTCAGCTGCCTTCAGAGGTCCTCTCCCCATTCGTCAAAGTAAATGATGATTTGCGGAAAAAGTTCATGTCCTCACTCAAAGCTTATCGTCAGAAGTGAGTTTTTTTCCCATCATTTTTAAAAATCCCTACTATGCGCTTAGTCTTAATTATTAGATTAGTGTGACACTCTTTACATTTATTCCTTTTTTTACAGGGACTACTTACTTGATGGCCATCTTGTCCCCCGTTCATTTTTTAAAGATCTGCACACTTCTCACCAACCTGTCCACCAGGAGGTTAGTGCAGTCCTTTTATCTTATTAATCCCTACGTGTTTTTTATGTTGCTCACTTCATATACATTCCAGCACGTTGATGCCATGCTTAGTCTCCTATGGCGCAAGTTGGGGGATTCTTTTGTCGAGAGTAGGGCTGCTCTATTGGATACATGGTTTTCTGTGAACGTTTGCGAGATGTTTCCTCGTTTCAAGAAGTCAAAAAACAAATCGGACTGGGTGTGGAGCAGTAAGTTTAAGGACTATGTTGTCAGGGGTATCGTCCCCGGGCGCTACAACAGACAGGCTTGGTTGACAGATGTCGATACTCTGTATGCCCCTTTCCATCTGCCCGATGGTCACTGGGTCTCGCTTGTCATTGACCTGAAAGAGTATTCAATCGCTATCCTCGACTCTAATGTGGGCGGCCCAGCAGAGGCCAAACAGATGGACAACATGTTAAAACCTCTGTCTGTGATACTCCCTTCTCTAATCAAGGATCTGGTTCCCCAGAATATCATCGAGACCCCAGTGCCCAAGGAATTTGCAGTTGATAGAATGCCTGAAATATTCCAAAGCGAGGATATCGGGGACAGCGGCCCTCTTTCTGTTAAGTTTATTGAGCTTCATCTTCAAGCAATCAGCCATGATGTCATTACAGAGGAAATGGTAGCGAATATACGGCTCAGATTCGCTGTCGACATCTACGAAGAGTTCATCCAGACTCTTCGTGTTTAATCTATTTAGTACTTGGCTATAAAAAAACTTATTCCTAGTTTTGTAATATTCTGTCTTTCTCTTTCTTTTCTTTGTTGGATCGAACCTAAGCAAACATAACATGTCCCTTATAAGTACTTTCTAGGTTTTCTTTAATTCAACTACAATCACGTCCCTGTAACTTTAATTAACTATGTAAATTATCGAAAACCAAACCAAACTTTCGAATACACGGTTATCTATGTTTGTAGTTGACATTTCCAGCTGCTTTCCATTAATTTTTTTCTATGTGACATCCCATCACCCACTGTTTTCTCCTCTAATCCCTTAGCTTCCCCTTAGCTTCACATAAAGTTTAAGTAAAAGTTTTTTTCATTTTAATTAAATTTAACGCTTTTTTGGGGGGAAGTTTTGGGGGTCAATGACAACCATCTCTATTTATCTCTCCAGCTTTATGTTCTCTTAAGCTACTTCATTTCTTACCTTCTTTTCAAATTGTCTTCCCAAACTATACCATCCTTTCTCGCTTCCTGTGATTTCCGCAGCCTAATGGGCCTCCATAGTTATAGCCAGCCATCGTCTTCTTCCCAAGATTCTCTTAGGTCCTATGGACCTAATTACTCCTCCTCGCCCCCGCCCCCGCCCCTGTCCCCTTACAACAATCCTGACAGCCTTGGTATACCTAAAATGTGTTTCTCTGGAGGGCCTGTCCATCTTGTTAATTCCATCACCGAAGCTGATCCCGGTAGGCGGTTCTATCAGTGCGAGATGAGACATGTAAGTTTTATTAATCATCCTCTGTATGTTTTTGTTCAATTCAATCTACTACTGTTTCATCACTCGTCCTTGTCTTCGGTCTCAGGGCCCGGGCCGCCATATTTTCAAATGGTGGGACGAAGCTTTGATGGACGAGATTTGTGCTATAAGAAGCTCAATCAGGGAACAGGATGAACACCTCAAGTACTTAATTACCGCGCCTAATGGTGACCGCATTGACCCTCCATCGATGTGGGAGCGTTTCGAGCTTTTCCAGGAAACCATTAATGCACTTGAGTATAATGTTGGTGCTCTGCAACGCGCCCCTCGTAACATTGTCGACCTCGCTCGCTCTTTTCCTCACAACCTCTACATCGTCCTCGCGATTATTGTCCCCATATCCGCTTTCTTGCTTGGAACTTATATGTAGCGGCCAGAGCTTTAATAGCGTTTTTAAAAGTTTATCGGCTTTATTGTCCCCATAATTTCAACTTTCGTAGTATCTATCAAGGTCTATCGGCTTTTATTTTGTCTTTTTGTTGTTGTACTCGCATCTACTAGTTATGTAATATTTTTAGATTTCCTTATGAACACACCAATCTACCTAAATACCAAAGACTCTTAATTTGCATTCATTCTGTTTTTGTCCTGCACATGTAACTCTGCTATTTGGTATTGTCCATCGGAGCCATTATAAAGACACAAATAAAGACAAAACCGCTGGGAGACATTATAAATACTTTATAAAGACCCAAGTGCTGGGAGACACAAATCAAGACGCAAGCGATGCGAAGAATAAAATCGATGGGAGACAGTATAAAGACAAAATTAAATACTCATAAGACCCACCAATTAACACAGAGAGGGCAGGGGTTCCAAAAATTGCATTTGGAACATTCTGAATATCGACGAGGGGGATGGATCAAGTAGCACGTATAGCCAGTCCAGGTGAACCTGAGTTGGTCTGGGGCGATCTTCTTAATGTCGGTCATCACAAGCGTGGCCACACGATCGGCCTTGCGGGAAGAGACAACTTCGTGTTTGAATTGATTCATGGCGGTGATCGCATCCATAGGTCTATTAACAGAGACAAGGTAGAGACCTTTGGTGAATAGAATTTTTGGGGATGGATCGGGTATATCACCCAGCATGTCCATTGCTTCTTTGATTAACCCTTCGACTGCAGCGAGCCTAATGCTCTCTAAGTAACAAGCAACCGGATTCCGAGCCTTCACACATCGTAAAACAAACAAGTGAATGGGTGAACCGATGGAAATATTTTGAGGATGCGATTCAAGGAGAGCCAGAGAAGTCTCCCGCAAAACAGATGGATCAAGTGCGAGACGCATGCCAGCCTTCCCAGAGAGGATTAGGGGTCCTAAGTGTCGGTAACATGTCTTACCAACAAGAAGGACAATCGAAACCCTAAGATGTTTGGGAAGCTGTTGCCACAAAAACATATCCAGATTTTGGAAGTATGGTTTGGCACAAAAACCAGAAGAACTATATATAGATAGGAATACAAGGAGTTTTAGTAGGTAAGGACAACGAATGTAGTAAAGAGAATAAAATTCGTGTGGTTAGACAATTGTAAGTCAAATGTGGGGACATTAATCGGGAGGACACCATTGATGTTAGATGTGTCAACATCCTATAGAGAATACAATTTCTGTTGTTAGAGATTTGCAAGTCATAGTTGGGGACATTAAACCGGAGGACCCCATTATCATACCACAAAACAGAAACCATTATCTAAACACAAAACAAACACCATTCTCTTATTACATTGATTCTTTGATCATGAGTCCAAATCCACAAACACCATTGTCTTAATCATAAATGATCATCCGACTAATTTAGTAAAGTAAAAACAATGTTAGACAATTCCTGTTGTCTAAGAGAATAAAATTCGTGTTGTTAGACAATTGTAAGTAGAATGTGGGGACATTAATCGGGAGGACACCATTGATGTTAGATGTGTCAAAATCCTATAGAGAATACAATTTCTGTTGTTTGAGATTTGCAAGTAATAGTTGGGGACATTAAACCGGATGACACCATTATCATACCACAAAACAGAAACCATTATCTAAACACAAAACAAACACCATTCTCTTATTACATTGATTCTTTGATCATGAGTCCAAATCTACAAACACCATTGTCTTAATCATAAATGATCATCCGACTAATTTGTTAAATCCAATCATGATCATACACCCTATCACAACGGCAATCATCATCTTCTTCGTGCTTCCTTTGGCTTCAGACAAAGCATGTCCCACCTTCTCAAATATCTCCTTCTCAAACTCCAACCTCTGTGTTTTAATCTCTTTCACCTCCTGCTCCAGTTCACCATTCTTCCCTTTCAATGTATCTATCTCATTGAGCAAGGCTTCATCTACCCATTTAAACGTGTGTTCGTCGTTCCTAAGCTGCAAATTAACAGTCATTGCTCCATTACCAGAATCTAAAACAAGATAGAATACAAAACAATTGAAACAGGGGCAACAAATTACCCTGTGTTTAAATGCAAAACCACAACGATAGTATCTCCGGCAAGGATTGGCATCGGATTTCGAAGTTAGTGTCACAATATCTTCCCCACACCAACATCTCTTTGGCACTCCGAATACTATGCCTCTTCCACGAGGACCTGTCGAGCTCGATGAAACATTGCTCATCTAGTACCTCGATTTCTGGTTTTCAATTCGAAATTTGATAAGTTAGGGTTTTTTTTTTTTTTTTTCTAGCTGGGTTTGAATTGGGGAAAACGATTTCGATTTTTGGTATTTTTTTTATTTTTTTTGGGGTTCAACGAATCCTGGATCGGGTTTTAATAAGCAATCGGGTTTTAGACCGTTTTGCCCTTAAATCATCATTACTTTTTTGCAATAGTAATGCAATATATTTATTATTTTTCCAATGTTTATTCTATCACCTCAATATATCTCGTCCCCCACAGTTTATCTTGAACACATTTCTTTGACCGATACTATTGTACTATATTTTTTTTACGAATGTTTCATTATATTACATCAATATTTCCATAATTACATCCCCTAATCCAAAGATAAAAGAAAACCACATTTTCTAGTTATAGAATGCGGACCAAACTAAACAACTCCCCGTGCCCAAACATATCTCGTCCCCCAACCATGCTGTTGTGTCCCTGAAAAACCAACCCCCTTCAACTATGATATCTCCAATCACACCAAAAAAACCCGCAATCCATGTTGTCTCTATGGACCATATCCGCAATTCCTACGCCGTTAATTATACTTATGGGAACCCAAAAAAAACCCGCCTACTCCTGTCCTCCCCATAATCAAAAACAAAACCGCCTCCTCCAATCCATTTTATATTGGATTTTTGCACGTTGCTCGGTTGTGCCCATTCTTCCCACAAGTTGTGCAATTCTTTTCTTTTTTCTTCCTCCCTCCCTTACCCTACAAAAGGCAATGGTAACATTCTTAGGACCAATAAATAGATACTATATTTTGATAGTATACTTTTTATTCTTACATGATGCTCTCCCTGGGATGGGATGCGGACTGTCCTTGGTCTTCCCGACGGCCTTTTTGTCTTCGGGGCATTCACGTCCACCTGACTTATATCTAGTGGCACCTCCGTGTCCCTTTCTTTTGGTGGAGGAAGAATATGCTCTGTCCATAATTTACGCCATTCACTCACAAATGCATATTTTCCTACCAAAGAGTAGATGTCGACGTTTCTTATTCCTACAGCGGCTAAAGCATGGCAACATGGTACCATAAGGACATCAAAAACACGGCATGTACATGTCTTCTTACGTAGATCAACTGTAAACACCGTCCCATATCCGTCGTTTACTTGATAAATCCATTCAGTTGAAGCAATCACAGCACAGTCGGTAGCTTCTTTTAGGTGATCTATTAGCAGTTGTTCTATCTCCGGTGTACACCGTGTCAAGGCCTTTTTCGCCTTCTCTCGTCTTTCGCAAAACCATCTCATCAGCATTGTCCTTATTGATTCCACCAAGGTAACTATGGGGAAATCGATGGCCTTTTGCAACGCAGCATTTAAGGACTCCGAGATATTACTGCTCATCAAGTTGTAGCGCATCCCCGGGAAATAAGCAAGTGTCCAATGTGATATACCTATTTCAATCAGATAATTGGCACATTCCATGTTCCTCTTTTGAATTTCTTCAAACCAATAACGCAAATCACCGACAGTGTATGCTCTGGCTGCATTTGAGACCATGCTTGCAAGGCCCGCACTCTTAAAATTGTGTTTAACGTTCCTAAACAAATGAACCGTACACGCAGCATGTTTCGCAAGGGGGTACACGCTCCTGAGCCCAGCATATATGGCCTGATGCCTATCAGAGACGAAGACAAGATCCTCTTCATCGGGGACGAACTGCTTAAGTTTTGTAAAAAACCATGTCCACCCACTAGCATTTTCTCCATCGATCACACCAAATGCCAAGGGAAAAATCTGATAATTCCCATCTTGTCCACTAGCAGCAACTAGGCAACTCTTGTATTTTCCTTTCGTCTGGGTCCCATCTATTACTATAACCTTCCTTAAGTATTTATACCCCGCAATTGAAGCTCCGAAAGCAAAGAACAGATATTTGAACATTACAGTCCCCTTGTCAGAATATGTTGTGTCCACCGAAGACAACGTACCTGGGTTCGTTGTTTTTAAGAGATGTAGGTATGTCTTCAAGAACTTATAACTTTCTTCCTCTGTTCCCCGAGCTCTTTTCATAGCAACCTCTCTCGCATACCAAGCTTTCATGTAGCTTATGCTGACGTTTATTTCCGACAAGACAACTTTTGGGAGCTCACAAGCTCTTGGTCCCTTCTTGCCATGAGCATATTTCGCTTTCAGTAATTCCCCTAATATACTGGCCGTTGCCTTCTTGCCGTATTTTGACCTTGCTTCAACATCACACGTATGTTTAAGCGTTGCTGTTCGGATTTCCACACTCTCCGAGTCCTTGTGATACGTAGCATATATCCTCCAACGGCATTTCCTGTCCCCGCAAACAGCTATCACCCTTGTCTTGTCAGATGCGCTTATTCTGAAATTGAACAACCTTTTTATTGAGTAAATACTCAATGCCTTATGCAGCTCGTTCTTGTTCCTGAATACCCTCCCGATATACATACAATCTTCCGACTTCCTTAAATTCATGTTTGCCTTGTCTCCGGCAACTGCCACTGCGTTGTCCTTGAACGGAGTCGCGTCACCTAAAAATATCGGATCGTCCTCCGGAATTTCACACATTGCATTGTAGTTCAGCGTACTCTCCTCTCCCACCCCTACATTAAACCTCCTCCTGGGGGTCATCCTTTGATTTCCAATGGCCATCAAAGCCAAAGCTCCCTCTTCTGGTCCCGTACTGTCCCCATGTTCTGCACCAAGATTATTCCCAATGGGGGACATACTTAGATTTTCCAGTTGTTCTTCATCCACTAGTTCTGGTCCCCCAGAACTCACATTGCCCAGATCTTCAGCTGCTACATTTTTCCGTCCTCGCAGCGATAACCTACTACATCTTCTAGGTTGCTTTCCATTAGTACACCTTTCATCAGCTAAAGTTCCTTCAGTCGAGTTTATTATCGGGGACACCAGGCTTATTACTCCATAGTCACTCATTTGCGTCGGTCTCCTAGATGATCCACTGCCATCGTCTGCATCCGCAACACCACCATCCGGTCCATCCCAACCCTCCTCCTCAGTATCGGGGACAACTGTCTTTCACCTTCGGCGTCTGTGTTTTCCTGCGTTATCGTTTCGCATGCACTATATATCATAACCGGGGACATAACTTCCTGTGCCAATTCAATGGACAACAATTCAGCAGTCTCTGGTCCATCTCCCGCCCCTGTCCCACGCCCTCCTTCGCTGTCCATCTCCGCACCATTTATTTCTTCTACTTCGGTGTTTTGTAGCGACTGCGCCAACTGTTCATAGCTAAACATTACAGCATCATCTTGTCCCCACCCCTCCACTTCCCGATAATCACATGCCCGTGTTCTTGCGTCCGGGGACACCCTGATATTTTCCCCGCCTATTGCTGCACTCGTCCCCTCCGTTGTAATCCTTTTACCACCCGAGATATTCGTGCCATCGTCTTCTACTCTAACTTCAGAATCGCCAGCAGCGGACCAACTCTTGACTCTCTTAGTGTTGTAAGGATCCCAGTCCACGGGGTACTCTCTGTCGATCCTGTCTCTCATTTTATCAAAATCATAATCTTCTGAGATCTCACAACTCACCAAAGTTTCCCCAGAATTAGCTCCAACCTCCTCCAAATAATCCGCACCTCGACCTCTTTTCACATTAATAGCCCTGTATACTTGCTCTATCTCATCCACTTCTGCTAAGAAATCCACCTCTTCATACGTATATGGAAGACAGTGACTTCCCAAGTCTTGTCCCCCCATAGCCTGGAAACTTCCTCTGTGCCCCGTCTCCGCGATTGCTACAGCTCTTAACACGTTCTCATCGTAAGCGCTGAGTTCACTCTGTCCTCCGCGTTCTGGCAGGTCGTCCTCGTCTTCATCAACACTTACGTACATGTTCATGCCCCCTTTCTCCAGACGAATTTTTTTGAATTTTGTCAACGAACTCTCGCTGTCCACAGAAACAGGCGGCATCTTTTGTTGCGTGAACACCGCGTCTCCCCCTTCGTACCAAAAACTGAGTTCCATTTTCGTCTTTTTCTTATCTATCCCATACACTTTCGCGATTTTATCTTCCACTGCATCAAACTTGTCTTCGTCTTCTACATCAACGCATTTTGCAAAGTACCGCTCTGACATACGAAACCGCCACATACCACCCTCCAGACATTTCCACTTCCCGACTAGCATCATCACAGATTTGTCCATTACAACCCTGTCCCAAATGTGCCGTCAACGGCCAACATTAGTTAAATTTACAACAGTTTATTTATACCTACTGGGTTCCCAAAATTTACTGCAGTTGCATTTATTTAGCTACACAAGAAGCAATTCCTTACCTCTCTTAACTTTCAGTCCTTCGCCTTAAATGTCCCTCACCGGCCACCACTTCTTCGCTTTAAATGTCGCCCACCAGAAACTCTCTCAACACCACTCCACAAACTAGCCAATTTCGAGATTTATTTCTCCCCCAAATAGTTCCCCATCTCGTCCCCATTAAATGCTATAATCTTGCTAATTTTCAACTTAATTATTTAATCCATCAAATAAAACTAATCATCATTTCCCTTCATTTAATGCAGCCGCTTCCCGTTTCCCAAGCCTGCGTCCGACTGTAGCTGAGTCCGTCCCCTGACACACAACTGACGCCCAAAGAAGGGGCAAAATCGTCCACAAGTTCTCACTGTAACACCAAAAGTGGTATGGGTGTTAACTCCATCTCAAATGTGGTACATTTCATAGACTTTTCCCAAATTATGGCACATTTGCCAAAATTCCCTTGATTGTATACACTGAATATATGTATGTTGTAGCAAAAACAAAATTTCAATGAATGTTATTAATCTTGGATTAATTGAATCTCTATTTTGGGAAGATCCAATTCATATCTAAAACGAATTTATTTTTTTCTTATATTAATTACTGAATGAGGTTAATTTTAGTTTGTAAGTCATTTTGGTAAAATTTCATTAAAAAAAAGTACAATACTACAAAAGAGCTCTTATTCAATAAATAAAAAATATGACTCTCAACAGTCGTCTCAACAAATTAAAAAAAAAGCTACATGATGCATGTTAAAAAATGTTAAACTAAATATCGTGAAGGTTAATTATGGTAAGTGGCTAAAATTTTTGACGAATATTATATATGAGTCAATTGGACATACTGCTAAAAGGAAAAGTTTCAAGTGGAGGATAGTGTCCAAACTTCCATGTGTGTTGCGTATGTTAATCGTGTCGAAAAATCCCAAAAAAAATTTCTTTTCCTAATCCCTTTTTGAATATTTGTTCATTTATTTAAGAGAAAAAGGTCACTATCTTAAATAATTTATCTATTAAACTTGGAATTGGGTCGATCATAAAAAAAAAGGTACATGAGTTGATACATTTGGCTCTGGAGTACCAATGTGGCAACACAAGTGTTGACTATATACAACACAAGTTGTCTTGCAAGAAATTTTTGCTTGAATTTATCGTTGATCTTGCCTAGCATTAGTCCTCCTAGTCCTAGATAATACCTTCCAAAGCATATGTTTGGTGGTTTATAAACATTATTTTAAGGGATTATGGAATATTACGTAAACGAAAACACACTAATAATATTCTTATTTCGTAACATTTATCATGGTATAGAATAGAGCATTCGATTTATATGGGATAAATAGCTTCCGAAATTCCATATTAGGTTTTTTTTTGTGATTACTATTGTCTTAAAACGACGTCGTTTTTGGCTATGGTGTATACATAGATGCAAAACGACGTCGTTTTATGTATGTAGAATAAATTAAGTTTCAATAATATGTTTTAAAAAATTATTCTATATATTCTAAATGATGTTGTTTTGCGTGTATGTATACACCATAACCAAAACGACGTCGTTTTAAACCATTTAGGCGTCACGTCAACTGTTCAATGGCCGGCTTAGTCATCAAAAATTAATGGGTGACTGACATCGGTTAAGTCAGACTCAGTGTTAGTTTTCGCATAATACTTATTAATTCAAATATGAAATTTGAATTTTATAACGGTTTAGGTTAAAAAATACTTTGCATTGAAGTTTATGTATATGGCAAAATGTTCGAGTTGATTTTAATCGTTTTCCCAATACATGTATAATGACTTATTCTCGTTAATCTCGTTCATTATTCTAACTCTAGCCTGAATTCAGACATAAGATATTTCTCAGTCATAGTCTCATGTATCAGCCATTTTTAGCAGTCTTGATAAAAATTGATTTTTTTTAACTCCTAGGTGTGATGATGTATCGTTAAACACAAAACAGAGAGAGAGATTACAATACAACATCTGAACACAAAAATTAAAGAGCGATTTCTTTCACAACTTTTACATACCAATTCAGTTATTTAGAAATGTTTTCCGTAGCAGAGTTTAGCCTTCCAGGATTTGTTTCCTTTCGACCTCGATGAATTGTTTGTTTAGATGATAGCTTTTGGTGGCATTTTGGGTCTCATTCTCTCCCTTGCATTGCAGCAACTGCAATTGAAGACTCCTGACAAGCTCATTTAGCCTCTGGATATGTCTCTCTTGTGATATGATGATCTGTAAAAACAATGAACTTTGCGGTTAGATTTTGACGTTCCCCCCTGAGAATGACAGGTTAATAGTAACCGAGCCTGATACAGAAATACACTAAAATAAGGGCAGCCTTTTGGATTCTTTAGAATATCAGCTTTTTGTAGATGGTGACTGAAACTACCTAAGTGAGAACCATTCTAAGAGCAGATGAAGTAAACAATTATCTGAAACTAACCTGGATACGTTATTAACTTATTATAAAGATTGAAAAAAGAGCACAAGCCCATAAGGCCATAACTAATATCATGTTGAGTCCCGAAGCTATGATCTACCTAATTGTTCTACCTAACCTCATTTAAACTCTTGGATTTGCAGCTACTATAATTGTCATTGTTGTCTAAATGAAAACTTGTGATCCTAGCATTGCTACTCATTCCTGATCCACATAAATAATGATAGCCTCAAGATGGATTAGCAAGGAAGATGTAGATTACTAAGATAGAATGTGATAGAGAATACATTGAGGTCAGGACTAAGCCAAAACCTAAGGTTACTCAATGAAAATCCAATTGGATCCTTGTGGTACTAAAATGTAAGATCAAAGAAGTTATGACTAATTATAGTCTATAGATTTCAACTTCTCTCAAGTATCTTATGCATCAGAGAAAACCCACCAAGGCAATCCAAGCAAACTATTCAAACACATTCTGAAGAAATCTTATGAAGAATTCCATACACAACCGCAGAGAGGTATAGAACAAGACACGAAAACCTATCCAAGAAAACATTTAGAATCGTAGAAAGTCCAATAAAAGGTAATCAATGCAAAGAATAAAGTCAATTCAAAATATTAGATCCCATGGTAATCAATTCACCTTCTAAGACAACAAAACAAGGATTAAAAACTGATTTAATGGATGCATACATATGAACCTTAGGTATGCCGCCAAGCAACGGATATATAAAGATGAAGCTAAATCATCATGACACTACTACATTTACGCCATAAGGTCACTATCCCAAAACTATTTCATGTATTTTACATACAACTAAAAATCTCTTCTTCTAACGGGAAACACACAGAAAAATGCATGAAAGAGTTGGGAACCAGTGCCTTCCAATTGGATCCTTATGGTACTAAATGTAAGATTAAAGAAGTTATGTCTAAAATAGTCTTCTAGATTTTCCACTCCTCTCAATTATCATATGCAATAAGAGAAAACCTACTAAGCAATCCAAGCAAACAGTTGAACAAAATTTTCTTATTGGAGAATTCCACACACAACCGCAGAGCTAACAGAATAAGACACGAAATCCAATCCAAGAAATCGTTAGAAATTGCAGAATGTCCCATAAAAGATAAATCATGCAAAGAATAAAGTCGATTAAAAAACCAACAGATACCATGGTAACCAGGACATTTTTTTCAGGGGGTTAAAAACTGACTTAGCTGATGCAAACATATGAACCTTAAGCATGACGCCATATGAACCATAAGGTCACCATCCCTAAACTAGATGTTGCATACAACTAAAAAGCTTGTCTTCTAAAAGGGAACACGCGGAAATGCATGAAAGAGTTGGGAATCAGTACCTTCTCTTTGACAGCTTCTTCCCTATCTGAAATTTGCTGCTGTTTCTGAGACAAGCTGGTGGCTGTATCTAACTCAACAAGTGGTTGCCTCCATTCAAACTGAGAGGTAACTATAAGTATAACTAGCAGACACACGAGCAGGATCGGTTTCGACATGTATATCAGTTGCTTAAAACACCTGCCCCAAGAAATTAGCCAATTTATAATCCAATACACTATTTACAAGCCTACCAGCTCAAAAACTACACATTTCCTTTATAAGTCACCCACTCACCAGCTAATGTGATTGGATTCACAAAGCAATTTAACTATATCTAGGCAAATTCAATTTAAGCTACTAAAAAGAAAATAAATCTCATCATTAGCAATTTAAATTTGAAAGTTTCTAAAATCTGCAATTACTAAAGTCAAGCAATACACACATTTAAGACCTATCAACTAGGGCCTTAAGGAGAGACGACGATGCATTATCGACCTCTAAGATCCAAAATTCGATTTTTATTGTAACCATTCCTCAGAACCCAAAACAATGAAGACCCAATGAAGCGATTAAGATGATCTTTAAACTTACAAATCGAATTTGACCAGAGGAAATAACCAAACTTCATGATCGAACTCTTCCTCCGTTTGGGGTCCAGGAATGGTGAAATTGAAAGAGATCTTTTAAAAAATCGAATTTTGAGATCAAATTCGCAATCAGAAACACCGAAAATGAGAGTTTTGTGTTAGTATAGAAATGCAAAAGCTGAGGTTTTTAATTTTGATTGATGATGAATTGCGCAAAAAAAAAAGAAAGAGGACTAATGTTTCAGATGAACCCACAATTTCAATTTTTTTTCTGCTAAAGGTAATCTAATCCTAGATTTTTAAACTTATTAGTAATTGGCCTTTAACTTTCGAATTGTCCGAACACCCCTAGTTCCCTATCGTACACACATTAACAGAGGGGGAAAAGGAGACAAAAGTGCAGACTGGGCTTGACAGTACAGGTTGGCCAATTGGGCGCTAGGCCTGTAGAAAGGCCAAATCCAAATAATTATTGTAGGTTGTTAAAGTTTTAGCCTTTTTGGATGTTTTTGAGCGGTGATTAGGCGCTAGGCCACTTGGTCAACTTGACCGTTCTATAGCCAAGTTTTGTTTGTAAACTAAACCTTATTTTATATCTATAAATCTGAAAATCACATAAGTGATAGTCATAATCAATAAAAATATTAAAAAAGTCAAGTGATAGGATGATAGAATCATAAAAAATACCAAAATCAACTTAAATTTGTAAATTATAAAAAAAATAATAATACAATCTAAAAGATAAAATAATTTGTACTATATCATATATAATTTATTTAAAATTAGTTAACTAGACACAAGCTTAGGCCAACTGGGTCATTATGCTACTGGGTATTCCATCAGGCCAAGTGGCAGGACCAACTTAAATTTTTGTAACCTTTTTATCCTTTGTAATCAATCCTCTGTCTCTAAGTCTCTATCCTTCAAGTATCTGATTTAAATCTGTCTCAGGGTAAATATACTACTGGTAACATCTTGCTTAATGAACGTTGAGTGGAACATCGGCAATAAACAAGACATGGGCGAAACCAAAATCATAAACAACACCGGTTCTACTCATCGTTCGTTAGTTTAAAATAATTTTCTGTGTAACAAG